>CM059786.1:4197594-5431761 GCA_030435695.1 Brachymystax lenok tsinlingensis | reverse complement strand
ATGTCTGGGTTATAGAATACAAGTCATTGCGTATAAGGTTTATAGTCTGTGTTTTGAAATGACACCCAATAATGATAATGATTGAGATGGCATGAAGACCTGCATAATTGGGCATAGAACGTAACTGTTGGATGTTTTTCCCAGCTTTAGTTACTTTAAAAAGTAATGGGAAGGTTTTAAACAAGTATTAATTTTTCCTCTTACGTGTTTTGTGGAACATAAGTGATCTTTGTTCCAGAGGAGGGATGGATGAATATTGACTAAATTGATTCAAGAATGTTTTAGTATGTATTCAACTCAGAAATGAAGGTTATGATAATAGAGGGGTGTTGTTTCTAGATATTATGTATATGGTTACAGGAGATAGCTTACAGGAAAGGAAGAAAAGCTGTCTGTGTAAAATATAGGGACAATTATAAGGACATTGAACATTACACATATCTAAATTATGGTGAAAGGAAAAGTGATGATGATGGGAATTTGAACACTATGGTGCAAGTTTAAGAAACGTATGACTTAAGAGTTTGGTTAGGTTGGATATTCTTCCAACTCAGTGGTATGCTTTTTAATATTTTTACTGGTGGAAGACACTCAACTAATTACGTGCAGTAATACATCTTATGACTGTTGCGGTAGGGACCGCAGTTGGGCAATCATTATGTGTAAATGTAGCAGGAGAAGGGGTGGTTGAGATAGAATGTTTACATAGGGATGTTAATTAAATATTGCGAATTAGTGATCTTGACATAAGAAGAGAGTCTGTTGTCAGGAAATGACCCAGGTTGGAGTGTGTATATCCTCAGGTGTAAGCAGCACATAAGGAGCCAGAGATAACCAAGGGCATGGACTGAATTCCGGAGATTGAGAGAACATCCAGATACACCAGGAGGAGATGTTGGGATAGATTTGGTCTGGTCCACACATACGGTACTCCTTACAACACCCGCAGTGGTAAAGATTGACATGTCTCTCTTTGGTGGGTGCATCATTCTCACAAGACGTAAGGTACACCATGTAAGGGATGAGCTTGAAAACACCATAACAGAAGAAGAGGAGCTAAAGAAAGAGATTAGATTTCACTGTGGGATATACATGCAGATGGGTTAAGTTAGGAGTTAATTGCTTTATAGGTTAATGCATCGTATGATAAAAGATGTTAGGATAATTGTACTCTAAATAACATGTTGAAGGCATTGATATGAAAGCATATACAGTTTTGATTTACTTAAAGTGGATGTAATGTTGATTAGGGATATGCATAGCAGGTGACATGCCTATTAGTTGAGATGGAGAACTAAGTAAAAATGACATGACTTGGGAACACCTCTCAGAACCTGGGGCCGAAAGGGGAAGACTGGATGAAAGCCTGAGGAAGCTTTTTAGGGCTTTTATTTTTGCAGAGTCCAGCAGGAGAGCATCCTTAAGGCGTAGAGGCTGGTGAAGAGAGAGTGGGAATTGTCATGGTCTTAGATTTAGGTTTTTGGGCATATATATTTATGTATAACATATCACATTGTCAAAACTGTTTTATTTTGCTTTCCAAGTATTCTGCTATCACTCTCTTAAGAACCAGAAGGAAAGAGGGTTGCCAGCTTCAGCTGGAATGTCAGTGTGTTGTGTGATGAGTGATGGACATAAGAGGGTGTATGGTGTAATCATAGAACAGAGGCCGTAAGTCTCTTAAGTGTGAATGCTTCACAGAAAGAAGGGAGATAATCTGCACCAGGACCAGAGGTTCCACGTCTGGTGATCCAAGGTGACCAGGTTTGAGTGTTCCAGAGAAAGTGGAACCAGCCAAGGAGAGAAGGACCCTATGAGGTGGCGAGAGAGACGCGGACGGCTGTCCAGGTGAAAGGGAGTGACACGTGGTACCATCTAAACCACTGCACCAAGGTCCAGTCGGAGAGAAGGAGACAACCACCAAGGGATGAGGGTGCAGAGGATGCTGATTCACCGAGCAGGAGCCTGGAGGGAGAAGGAGCAGTGAAGGAGGTCAAGCGCCAGGGAGAAGCCAAGAGATGACTAATGTGCCACCTGAAACAGCAAGACGACGGAGAAAGGACAATGCAGGAGAAACAACTTGTGATCAGCGAGTCAACTCTCCAGGGGAGTCTGGAGATCCAAGGATAGGGGAAAGTAACATGCCTGTTACTTCTCGCGACGTACCTATTCTGGCAGATCCCCCTGACGACAGCCCTTTCCAGTGGGACTCTGAAATACCAGCTAGAGAGTGGGAACAACACTTCCTCGAAATCAACGCCTTCTCTGATGGAAGCCCATTCCAGTTGGAAGGAGAAATCCCCCAGGAGGCAGAAGGTGAAGATGACCCACAGGCTGGAGGAGATGGAAATTTCCTCAGAAATGTTTTGGAAACAGGAGAAGGATACTTCCCCACAATTTACTTTTCCTCCCTCAGCTGATCTCCTTAACAGTCAATTGAGACTAGAAGAACAAAAGTACAGTGACACCTACATAACAATTGCATCAGTCAGAAAGAGAAGATAAGAGCCTGATGTAAAACTTGAGAAGAATGAGAAGGTTAGCATCCCAGTCTTACCTCAAATCATAACGGAACCTGGAGAACAGAAGTCAATCTCAATCATAAGGATCAAACCACTACCTGAGACTGCTTTCTGTGGGTGGACACATCATCCAACCAAGAGAGAAGTCGTATGGGATCCAAGAGGCTGCGACCTAACAATAGCCAAAGACAAGGACATGTGGATGCTCACTATGAATAAGATTAAACACGTTAAAGGTGAAGAATTTATAGTTGAAATAGCAAATATAAGACCGACTGAAGGAAACAGAGTAACAATCATTCGAATTGATTCTGCGCCAGCACCTGAGCAGGAGAAGCCTTTGACAACTAGGGCAACTACAATAACGGCAGAGGCAGCTGTGAAAACTGCTGTTATCACCACTAGATTGCCATCAACTGCGCTTACCAAACCGACCACTACAAGCATAATGAAACCTGAGGGGTCAGAGTCAGGAGGGTTTTTTCACTGACATTTGGAACTTTCTGACCAACACTCACACTAACTTTCTACCTCAAGATGAGAACATTGGGTCTGTAGCTGATGTTCCAGAATCAACGTCACCCAAGGACATTACATTGGCAGAAATAGTGAGAAATGACTGGTATAAATGGGCTAGATACACAGCAGTTAAACATGGGGCTGACAATTGGTAGTAAATCACCTTTCTCTGACTTGTTAATAGTACCTGAACCTGCATTATTTCAAGGATGTGCTAAATGGAAAAATGTTCGCTGTGGTCATTTCAAATATCATATTCCTTTGTGTAACATATAATGTAGGATTTCCCTAGGTAGCACCAAAGGTGGGAACATATTAAACAACACTAGGTGGGGAGAACATGAATGTACTGTTTATGACATTAGAACTGAATTAAATGGACTTCAACATGACCAAAGGAATGTGGTTAAAGGGAAATATGAGTGTTTCTATAGCAAAGTCACTGAAGGTACTGAAGGAATTGATGTGGGTAACACTACTGTTGTATGTGATACTATTTGGATGTTGGAAGTTGCAGGTATTCCAAAAATTTGGGGATAGTGGTATGATTATGTATAGGAAAGGATCATGTGGCCACATAACTCAAGTTTCACCGTCTCTAACCTTATTAAAAAAATCAGGATAGGGGTATTGCTGACAGTTTTTGGATGTGTGGGAACAACAACCTTTTGAATGTTTTACCTGAGGGATGGACTGGTTTATGTACTTTAGTTAGAGCCATTCACAACAGGTTACTATTATTAAACCACAGCAGGAGGACTTGGTTAAAAACAGAGTTAGGAGAGCTTATGAAACGGATCCCGAAGTATACCTTGATGCAATTGGACAACCTAGAGGAGTTCCTAATGAATTTAAAGCCAGAGATGAGGTTAAATCAGGTTTTGAATCTATATTTTTATGGGGTACCCCTAATAAGAATTTGAAGTGGATAAATTCTATTTATTATAATCAACAAAGGTTCATTAACTATACTGACTCTGCTTTAACTGCTTTAGGAGAACAGGTACAGGCTACTAGTAAGATGACATGGCAGAATAGACAAGCTCTTAAGTGGCTCTTGGCGGAGAAGGGTGGGGTTTGTGTGATGTTTGGAGATGAATGCACTTTTATTCCTAATAACACTGCCCCTAATGGTTCGTTCTCTGTTGCCATGTCCAAACTTAAGGGGTTAAGAGCTGAAGTTAAGGCCAATGCTGGATTTGATACTCATATGTGGGATTGGCTTGATTTAGCTTTGGGTAAATGGGGAGCTATGCTTGCTAGGATGGCTATCATGGTTGGTGGAGGTCTTTTGGCATTGGGAATCGTATTTTGCTGTGTCGTACCATTTGTAAAATCTCTTGTGGTACACATTACTGTTAAACAGATGGCACTGGAACTTGATAACTTACATGTACAGGCCTCGTTGTCCACACCCTCTACTCGCTGGTTGGATAAACATGGTTTATGCCATGCACCGGCTGTAATTCACCCGGTGGCTGGAAACCCTGGTCATTATACTAATTGGGCCAAAGATCCTTGCAATGCGCTTGGTGGTCCGCTTGATTGTCCTTTTGGTAATCCCAATTGTCTTTTAGGGGTAACTCCAGGAGGTGGTTATGCTTGCCGTGATTTTCGTCCAGAAGGGTTTCCTCTTTATGCCAATGATTCTTCTTCTGATGACTAAGTTATAATACATGTTCACATGAAATGTCCTACGGAGGGTTTTTGCAAATGGTGTTCTGTGACACCTATGGATGGACATTTTCATTATGGTGATCCTTTGTTTTTTGCTATGTGTCAAAGAGGAGTTTTGTCCTTTGTGCAAGGATATGGTATGTGTTTAGGCCAGTTCTCTTTTGTATTTCTTTTGGTTTCTTTGTTGTGGTTTGTTTTGTTTTTATATTTTTTTGTTTTAATTCAAGTTAGTTTTGCCTTCTGAAATAGGGATCACTGTAAATATGTTAGGTAAGATAAGGTATTCCGGTTACAAGAGTTCACGAACCATGTCCTCATGCCTCTAACTCACTTATGTCTTGTATGATTTAACTTGTGATGGAGAGGTGTCTGCGAGGGAGGATCATGTTATAGTATTTTCTTTTAGAATGATGTCATTTCATTTTTATATCTTTGTTCTTCGTGTGTATTCTGCTCATACTCGTTATGTATTCTATATTCTACATCTCTGAGACAACCTCAGGCATGGCTATGCACTGCATGCTCATTGCTTCTACATTTTTGTTATATTTGTGTTAATTCTTGTTCTCGGACTGGATCTTTTCCTCCTCTTTCATTTGAGTGTGGGTTTTTGGTCCTGTCTTGTTTTAATTTGTGAAGTATTTTTATGTGATATTGTTTGTAGTGTTTGGCTTAATTCTGCAGTCATCCAGCTGTCTTTTGGGTTTTGATTTGTGTTGTTTTATGTGGGACTTAGTAGTCCCAAAGGGGGGATGTGTGGGGGATAATCTGATGACATTAATTGTCTTTTCGCCTTTCCTTTAACAAACATGCATATCACTAATTACACAGGACACATAGAAAGCAGGATGACACTAGTAGGCTTGTCACTGTTGAGCAGAACATATGTTGAGGGTTGTCCTGGCTAGTGACAAGACTGCATAACTGAGACCTGTAAATACATATGTTTAAAAGTCAGATATAGAGTCAAGTAACAGGGTCTGTATAATCAGACAGGCGAACAGTGGAAGCATTAAGGTCTAGAAGATGACAACAGAATGGCCAACACAGGAAATATATCTTCACGATAAATGTATTCTTTTTTGTATTACATTAAGGGCCTTGCCACTATTCTAATCTAAACTTGGAACAGAGGTGGGCGTTACTGGGCGTAAACAAGCAAGAGCTCGGATTGGAGGACAATAGTGGCAAGGAGAAATCCTATTCATATATGGGAATGTACCCGTGTGCTACAAAGGTATATAAACAGAGCCCTGTGATGAGTAGAGGCAGTCGTTCCATGAGGCGGCTCAAGACTTTGTTACGTGTATTAAAGTCTTTTTGAATTCACAAGTTCTTGTAAGAGTTTCATATTTTTGAGGAACCATTTTCCACGACACTATTGACATTTTACATTTGGAGAAATGTATGTAAAATCTTGTGAGATGAAAATCGACAAACTAAATGGTGTGCAATGTGTAGGCCCACTGACTGGACATTCTGCACCTTGTTTGAGTCAAGTAGGTCACATGACCAAGGAGCTATTGAAATTCAAATGTAAAAAAGGTTGTACTTTGTTTACGCTCCCTAACTAATTCAACTAGGAATACAAAATGTTGCTCACATTTCTACATGTTTATTAGCTTTGGAAAGCAAATTAATGTCCAAATCGTGAAAATAAGACCTGTGCAATGTTGTGTGCAATTTTTTCCAACATCATGACACTTATTTGGAGTCTGTGGCTCAAGTGGTTTGAAAGCTATTGAGGTTTGAAAGTGCAAATATCCAACTTGAAACTGTCTTTACCTCAGTTCCAGAGCATAGGTGACTGTAACTGTGCTCCTGACAACAATTTACTGTAATTAGCTTTTTGCCAACGTTTACTGACACCTGCCATATTCAATCGGTGTTGAAACTCATCTCTTGCAATGTCCAGCCCATTCATTATCTCAGCCAATCATGGCTAGCGGAAAGGTTGCCGTCTTTTTCTGTGGCTTAACCAACTAGGCCCATAATTTAACAATTGTATTCGTATTTACAGATGCCATGAAAGTTTGTTATTAAGGCACATGAAAGTGCACATGTTCGAGAAGGCATTTCTGCCCAAAAACGCATTTTGACATTAAGATGAACTGAGCAAAGTACAAAGAGATTGTTGATGAAAACCTGCTCCAGAGCACTCAGGACCTCAGACTGGGGCGAAGGTTCACCTTCAAACTGAACAATGACCCTAAACCCACAGCCAATACAACACAGCAGTGGCTTTGGGACAAGTCTCTGAATATCCTTGAGTGGCCTAGCCAGAGACCAGACATGAACCCAATCAACAATCTCTGGAGAGACCTGAAAAGAGCTGTGCAGCAACGCTCCCCATCCAACCTGACAGAGCTTGAGAGGATATGCAGAGAAGAATGGGAGAAGTGCCCCAAATACAGGTGTGCCAAGCTTGTATCATCATACCCAAGAAGACTCAAGGCTGTAATTGCTGCCAAAGGTGCGTCAACATAATACTGAGTAAAGGGTCTGAATACTTATGTCAATATCATCTTTCAGTTTTTGATATTTAATACATTTGCCAACATTTATAGAAACCTTTTTTTGCTTTGTCATTATGCGGTATTGTGTGTAGATTGATGAGGGGGAAAAAACGGATTTAATACATTTTTGATTAAGGCTGTAACGTAACAAAATGTGGAAAAAGTTAAGGGGTCTGAATACTTTCCAAATACACTGTATGTTATTGTGTCACTCACTGTTAATACACTGTTGTTACCAGATGGAAAAGACTGCTCGCTGACTTTTGTGGCACATGGACTGAGAAAGGCTTGTGTTCAGGGACACAGTGGTAATCAAGGCTGCGTCAAACGTGTTCCTCCTGCATTGATGATTGTGAACTGCAACACTTTTCCACTCATCAGAAGAGTTACATAATCGTGTGTCTCTTTCTACAGGGTTAGTGTTTGATGTGCTGGCCCCTTGCTTCTCCTCCTGCACAAGGTGTGGCAGAGGGTGTGCTGAAAGCTGCTGGAGAGCGTATTCACTGGGCTGGTGCAGGCTGTCAAAAGGTAAGGGAAGGGGAGATAGCTAGAGGTTATAAAAAGTTGTCAAACTGTCTGCATCTTTGTCTCATCTCTTTCTCTCGTAATGTAAGTGTTTTTTTCCTCTAGGCCTGACAAAGGTCCAGGATCATGGGGAACCTGGTGTTAAAGAACAAAAAGGCTGTGTTTGTCGTCACCTATAAACTGCTGCTGCTCTAATACAAGTATGAGGTGAGACGTTGAACTGAGCAGTCAGTCATTCAACTTCATTCCCAGACTTGTGTTTTGAGGATTCTTCTGCGCTACCTGGATCAGGACAGGGAGAGGCCACTACTTATACAAGTGAGTGTACACCGAAGTCTTTAGTGTTGTTATGATATGTGTATTCATGACAATGTTGTTGATTGTGTGTGTGACTGTGCATGCATGTGTGTCCAGGTGCTACCAGGCCTGAGACCAACCTCTTCGGGAGCAGCAGCTCTATGGGAGCCGGGGTCTGCTGCTGTATGTGGAACTACGGAGTGATGCAGAGCTCAGTTACACCCCCAACACTACAACATTGTATTGTCACGTGATCAGAGCTGTTCACACTACTTTTTTGCCTGTGCGCCTCCGGGTTGTATTCATTTGAGAAATGAAAAATGTTTTTCCTAGGAAAACGACTATGTGCGTTTTGTTATGGAAAGTATCCATGTAGTCCTGCCTTGTTAAAGTCTGTTTTCTTCTGTTTGGTTCCTAATGATGACGACCCTCATATCTTTTCCCCTGTCAGAGCTGCTGCAGTTCATGCTGGGAGGGATTCAGAGCCACATGGACAGCAGCGTAGTGTGTGTGAGGGGCAGGGTGGTGGGGAAGTGTCTCTGCTCCTGCATGGACATCAACAGAGTCAAGCTTAAATTCGAGATGCAGTACAGTATGGAACCTTACCCAAGGTTTTGGGTGCATCACAAGTCTGAAGTGGTTCACTGTCACTATATTCTGTTCTCTCCTCATACCGATCTGAATGAACTGGACGGGTGAAAAATACCGTCATTCTTTCACCTATCTCCATATCAGATCAGTGCAAGAAATTAAATGGCACACATACACAATCCATGTCTCAAGGCTTAAAAATCCTTTAACCTGTCTCCTCCCCTTCATCTACACTGATTGAAATAGATTTAGCAAGTGACATCAATAAGGCATCATAGCTTTCACCTGGTCAGTCTGTCATGGAAAGAGCAGGTGTCCATAACATTTTCATACTAAGATGGACCAAGATATGTTGGTTTTTCACTTATTTGTTCATTGGTTTTCCACTATGTTGATGCCATTGATTAAAAGATTAAGAATAGGATGCAATGTCCAACCCAAAATATAAGCTTGTTTTACTCCACTGTTTGTAAACAATATAATTGTACAAATAAATTCTCAGTTGGTTGCATAAATAATGAAGATTACAACAAAAAAATGTGTTTGTTTTTGTGTGAATGCAACAGCTCTTCTAAGTGGTCAAGCTGAGATTTATTGACCAATTCTGAAACATGTACCTATTTTTTTTTTCAAAGTACACAAAATCCCCTGTATATACACCATATACACACACATACATGTACATATACACACACACACACAGCCCCAGTCAAAAGCTTGGACACACCCACTCATTTTCGACATTGTAGAACAACAGCGAAGACACCAAAACCACGAAACAACATACATGGAACCATGCAGCAACCAAAAAACTGCCAAACAAATCTAAATACACTCTACATTTGATACCCCTCAAAGTACCCCCTCCCAACCAGCTCCATGAGGTAGTTAGGTAGAATGCACCCCAATCAACAGGCATGCCCCGTTAAAAGCCAATTTGTTGAACTTTCCCCCTTCCCAATGCGCCTTAGCCAATCAGTCGTGTTGTGACAAGGCAGGGTCGGCACACAGAAGATAGCCCCATCTGGAAAAAGACCAAGTCCTTCTCATGGCAAGAACAGTCCAAATAAGCAAAGAGAAATGACAGTCCATCATCACCTCAAGTCATGAAGGTCAGTCAACCCGGAAAACTTCTAAAACTTTGAACGTCTCCTCAAGTGCAGTCGCAAAAACCCTCAAGCGCCACATAAAGCTGTCTCCCATGAGGATCGCCACAGGAAAGGAAGACCCTGGGCCACTAAATGTTACATGAAATGTACATATGAAACATCTAAACTGAATGGAAACGCCTTTTTAAATATGTATTAGCAATAATTAACTTAACGGTGAGGAATGGAATAATTACAAATGTATCTTTTGTCATGCTGGATGTTTTAAATATGAGTAGGTGATTTGAGTCATGCTTCTTCGGTAGTGGACTAAAGACAATTAACACCTGAATGTTGTAAATAAATAGTGTGTGTAAATACTGGAGTGATGTAAGATTGTTAATGCATTTGTTCATAGAACAATTTTTTATACTGTGTCCATGTGTATGCAAGTATGTTGAAATGATGTTGTTTTCAAGACATTGAAACCAAAACCAAACATAGACGGGCCTTAGCGACATAAAAACTACATATAAATATGTATTTTCAACTACATGAAAAATACTATTTTCAACAACATGTAGGCCTAAAAGATATCCAAAACCCAACACTGATTGGAAGTCAGACATAGTCAACTTTTCAACAACATTTTGCTAGGTGGGATGCATCGCATCTTTCCATAAGTGAAGCATATAAGGCACTGTAAAAAAATAGCCATTTTAACATTTCTACATTAAGCTTCTTATATGAATAATCTTTATTAGCCTACACTATGCCAGTTTATACATAAGCTATTTTTGACGGTGCGTCAGGTCAATGTTCTAGTGTTGAACTAACCTATGCATAAGAAAATGTGTTAAAAATCTCAGTAAATTGATCGCGGACAGACAGTTTTGCTAATTATATTTACCTTACTCCAGGTGTAGCATGCGCAGCTGGAGAGCTGTCTTTAAACTACTTCCACACCCCGATTTTCCGAGCCCTCGCACGGCTGAGTCGATAGATATCCTAATTCCGTTATAAAACCGCTTAAAAATGTCTCACCATAAACGCGTTTTAAATTTAGGTATACCGACTTAGGTATTCCAGTTTCGTAGACTTCTTAATTCAAATATCGAATTTACCAGTTATCAAAAGAAAGTAGAACTGTGATCAAAATCCACCGGGTAACTTTTAATGTATTGAACCATTTGTTGGTGATTCTTCAGGGCACAAAGCAGAGTCATCATAAGCACATGCAGTCCAAAATCACTCCGCTTCTCAGCCTTTCGGCTTCTCAACCTTCGGCGTTGAATCGGTGCCTTTTCTGTTACGCCTCTTATTGCTTTACACAGTTCCAGTGGCGAAAGATCTCAGTCCCGCGTAAGTTATTGGAATCTTAGAACACGTGAAAATGTATAAGGTATCTAAATAAGGTCCCGCTCTCCATACACTACACCTCCTCTCGAGTCTCTAAGTACCCTACTGTTTGCCAGTAGAAATATGTGCACAGACTGAGAACGATGTGATGGACACCTTGGCCAAAAAACGCACGGTTTAGATGCGCTCGTCTCACTGAACAGGTTGTCAAAGGCTAGCTCCTGCCTCTCTCTCTGTCGGACATCAGTTCAACTCCAAGTTCGTGTCTCCTGCTCCATAGAACATGATTGGGTTTGATTTGAGCTCTGAGGGGTTTGATTTGTTTTTGGGTGGTTTTGGTCGAATTTCGTGACTGTGGTTCCACTCGTGGAGGATTGCCAATTATAGGCAGTGCAGCTGCAAACGGGTTATGCCTACTGAACACTGGCCCCTGCTCCCGATGGGCCAATTAGATAAGAAAGATAGGGGAAAGAAAAGAAAAATCTCTCACTCTTCCATCCCTCCTCTCAAGCTCTCCCTCCCTCTCATTTCTGCCTCTGTCAGTTTCTCTCAGCGTGGTGCCGACTTTTTAGAGTCCTACTCAAAGATGCCACAAGGCGGCGTATTGTAGCTACTTTTAGTGTGATCTCTCCCCCATTGATAGAGCGATAGGAGATCCTGTAGACGGATTAATAAAGCATATTCAACCATTACCACTGGGCAAAAAGGGTCAATATCAGGGGATATCTGTATCTATATATTTCCGGATAGCTAACATTTTATTAGATATACACTACCATTCAAAAGTTTGGGGTCACTTAGAAATGTCCTTGTTTTTTAAAGAAAACCCCCAAAAATTGTCCATTAAAATAACATCGAATGGATCAGAAATACAGTGTAGACATTGTTAATGTTGTAAATGACTATTGTAGCTGGAAACGGCTTGGAATATCTACATAGGCGTACAGAGGCCCAAACTGTCTCTAAACAGAAGAGAAAGAGGAGTGGGAGGCCTCGATGCACAACTGACCAAGCGGACAAGTACATTAGAGTGTCTAGTTTGAGAAACAGATGCCTCACAAGCCATTAAATAGTACCCGCAAAACACCAGTCTCAACGTCAACAGTGAAGAGGCGACTCCGGGATGCTGGCCTTCTAGGCAGAGTTCCTCTGTCCAGTGTCTGTGTTCTTTATCCCATCTTAATTTATTTATTGGCCAGTCTGAGATATGGCTTTTTCTTATTTTTTTCACACACACACGCTCGCACACGCACGCACACCCCAGATACCAATTCCAAAAAGCCTACTGTTAAATATCTCAAACATTGACAAGGATTTGCATACACATGTCCAGTGTCTGTGAAAGAATAGCCTACTACCACTCATGTTGGTAGCCATGAAGTGCTTTGAAAGGCTGGTCATGGCTCACATCAACAGCATCCTCCCGGATACCTTAGACCCAGTCCAATTCGCATACCGCCTCAACAGATGGCGCAATCTCAATCGCACTCCACACTGGCCTTTCCCACCTGGAGAAAAGGAACACCTACAGTTGTCTAAGGTGTATGTAAACTTCCGACTTCAATTGTATGTGAGAATGTAAGAGACTCCAGTCACCCAAGTCATAGACTGTTTTCTCTGCTACCGCATAGCAAGCAGTGCCGGAGCGCCAAGTCTAGGACCAAAAGGCTCCATAACAGCTTCTACCCCCTAGCCATAAGACTGCTGAACAATTAATCAAATGGCCACCGGACTATTTACATTGATCCCCCCTCCATTTGTTTTGTACACTACTGCTACTCGCTGTTTATTATATATGCATAGTCACTTCATTTTGTACAAATTACCTCAACTAATCTGTACTCCCACAAACTGACTCGGTACCGGTACCCCCTGTATATAGCCTCGTTATTGTTATTTATTGTGTTACTTTTTATAATTTTTTACTTTAGTTTATTTGGTAAATATTTTCTTAACACTTCTTGAACTGCACTGTTGGTTAAGGGCTTGTAAGTAAGCATTTCATGGTAAGGTCTACAGTTGTTGTATTCGGTGCATGTGACAAATAAAGTTTGATTTGATATTGGTCTGTTAGTTTTGTCAGTAGGCTAGGTATTTAACTTTGGTCATCTCTGAAAAGTATAACGTAATAATTACAGGTGCCCTAAGGCAAATACTTTGATCCTATCTTCAAGGAATGTCCTTCCTTTGAAAAACACCTTTGATATTTATAAGGATGTGGACTCAAGTACCTAGCTCACACACACATAATATGGCAACGCTCATGCTGCTACAGGTGGCTCCTTTTATAGTGAAACGACACCGCTGTTAACAATTAAACCTAATTAAGTAGAGATTGTGTTGGCATAGAGCCTGAAAATTGAGTGAGACTTAATTACTGCAAATCTAGGGCAAATCTACTCGCCATATATCCAATACGTGATTTGTGGGATTTTATTGACATGCTACAAATGAGAGATGAGAGCAGAAAACAAACCAGAAATTCCATGCCGCTAACTAGGAGAGAGTCCTCTAAAAGTTAACTAAACTTGAGGTAACACCTCCTATGAAAACCCTCTTTATAATGCATTATAAGCACATTATTATGAGTAATGAGCTTTGCATGATGCACTTTAATGCACAACATAAGTGCTAATAGCTAACCTTGTCTAATGGCAGTACATCAATGTTACTTAACATGCATCAATCTGTTAAGAATCTGTAAAAAAATGTACAAGTTGACTTCATTTTAATTATAAAGACAACATAGTCCAGCGGTTAGATCTGTGGCCCCACACTGTAAAGAGGTTTCTGTGAATTTGACAATAGTTTACAGGCAGCTCGGTGGCAAGTAAAATTCTGTATTTCATATTACAGTACACCTACTGTAATATAAATATGGTATCAAAGCCAGTACTGTGTAATGACTGACAGTACAATACCGTAAAATTGACTGTATTATACTGTAAAAAAAAAAAAATTAAACGCTACTGTAATCATTATGAATGGAGGAATAACATTCATTGAGGAAACGGGTTTGTATCTCACAGTATTTTACTGTATTTACAAGGGATTGGTGCAAGCAGGTTGGCTGCTAGGTAACGCAGTTTACACATTGTTTACACATTACAGTACATTAATGAATATTTGTTGTTTTATATCACTTTCAGTTCTAGAGGCTTTCGCAAAGGCTTCTATACTGGCAGCAACTACAGGGCAAAACTATTTGAGGACTAAGACTGGCTGCCTCTACAATCTGTCCCCTATACAGGTTGTTGGGGCACTTTAATAACCACAGAGGAGTTAAATTGGTACAGCATTCTCACTCACAAGTACAACAGATATAGCCACTTGCAAGGCATGCCTCAAAATATGTTAATGTAGCAGAAACAACCATAGCAACAATAGCATACACCCACTCAAAGACATGGTACTAAGAGGCGTATTCTCATATCTATAGGGCGCGTAGGGAGATAGTAGCTCCGTTTTGTACCGTCAAAACTGTGATTACATGTAGAAGACAGACAACATAGTTTAAATTGAGCCTTTAAAATCGATAGATCAATATGTCCCCAAGAAACCGGGAAATAGTGAGCAGTCAGTTACAAATAAGAGGAAACCAATCTGTGAGTGAAGTGAAGCTGAGACTCGAACTCAACACACCATGGCTTCCCTTAGAGAAAAACTTGGAGATGCAAATGAGAGCAAAAAACAGCTGAAGGATATGGAGGAAAACATAGCTAACATGCTCTCAAAGCTCACAAAAAAGTATCTGTTAATAAAGAGTAGATTTGCTCAAAAGGAAAGTTGAGTCTCTTGTGTCAGATATGCATATACAGGGTGGGCGAGTGGACAAAAAGTACAACAAAATTGGCCTTTTCGGGAAACATAGGTGAAACTTAAGAAGATGAACTGGATCAGCTAGAAAACAGCTTGAGAAAAATAATATCTGAATATTGTCCCTATCGGAAGATGAGGAAAAAGGGGAGATTTCCAGCTACGTGATCAAACTGATATCGGAGGAACTTGGCGTGGATGTATCACCTGAGGATCTGGAGCAATGCTTTCGGATCGACGTGAAGCAGAAGAACTCAAAATACGTTTGCATGATAATCTTTAAGCTGTGGAACTATCAGACCAAAGTCAACATTCTGAGGGCACAGGGGGGAAAGGAGATCAAGGTCCATGGCCTAGCATTCTTTTCATCCAGGACCTGTGTTTGCTACTGTAGGTTTAAAAACAACCTACAAGCATTTCATTCCGATCAAAAAGTCACTGGACGAAAAAGGAATCAAGTCTAAACAGATTCCTGGAGGTACTGTGGGTATGGAAGGGAACACAGAGAATGGAGTTCACAAGCACCGATGAAGCCCTGAACAGGCTGCAGGAAACCTTTCCTGTTGAAAGAGAGCCTAGTGCTGTGAGGAGAGGCAGAAGCGGGAAAAACAGATAACCACACTAGGCTACATACAGTGATGCCCAAGACCATCTTATAAACTCAGCAAAAAAAGAAACGTCCTCTCACTGTCAACTGCGTTTATTTTCAGCAAACTTAACATGTGTAAATATTTGTATGAACATAACAACATTCATCAATTGAGACGTAAACTGAACAAGCTCCACAGACATGTAACTAACAGAAATTGAATAATGTGTTCCTGAACAAAGGGGGGGTCAAAATCAAAGGTAACAGTCAGTATCTGGTGTGGCCACCAGCTGCATTTGGTAATGCATTGCATCTCCTCCTCATGGACTGCACCAGATTTGCCAGTTCTTGCTGTGAGATGTTACCCCACTCTTCCATCAAGGCACCTGCAAGTTCCCAGACATTTCTGGGGGGAATGGCCCTAGCCTTCACCCTCCGATCCAACAGGTTCCAGACGTGCTCAATGGGATTGAGATCAGGTCTCTTCGCTGGCTATGGGAGAACACTGGCATTCCTGTCTTGCAGGAAATCACGCACAGAACGAGCAGTATGGCTGGTGGCATTGTCATGCTGGAGCATCATGTCAGGATGAGCCTGCAGGAAGGGTACCACATGAGGGAGGAGGATGTCTTCCCTGTAATGCACAGCATTGAGATTGCCTGCAATGACAACAAGCTCAGTCCGATGATGCTGTGACACATCGCCCCAGACCATGACGGACACTCCACCTCCAAATCGATCCCGCTCCAGAGTACAGGCCTCGGTGTAACGCTCATTCCTTCGACGATAAACGCAAATCCGACCATCACCCCTGGTGAGACAAAACCGCGACTCGTCAGTGAAGAGCACTTTTTGCCTTTGATTCTATACAAGTAAAAACCAACAAAATCAAACTTATCACATGGAATGAGCACGGGCTTCATGATGAAAATAAAAAACATTAAAGTTCTCGAACACTTAAAGAGACTGTCAGTGGATGTGTTTTTTTTGAGAAATGTTATATTTAAAGAGGAGCTGGTTTGGAGAAGCCTATGCTGCCAGATATTGTATTAACAGTAGAGGTGTAGGCATCCTGATCAATAAGAATACACAATTTCCCCATATTTCCCAGCACATGGACCAAGAAGGCTGTTTTCTAATGTTGAATTGTACCTTACATGCTGAAAAATACACACTGATTTCGTTGAATATCCCACCTGTCACGATTCCACCGAAGTCGGTCCCTCTCCTTGTTCGGGCGGTGTTCGGCGGTCGACGTCACCGGTTTTCTAACCATCACTGCTCCCCTTTTTCGTGTGTCTTTTGGTTTTGTCGTTATTGTTTACACCTGTTGTTAATTATCTCCCAATCACGCTCCTGCATATATTCCTTCCTTCCCCTCTTTCCCCTGTGTGTGATTGTCAGTGTTCATTGTAGTTTCCCAGTCTGTGTACTGAAGGCTGGTATATGTTTGGTTCTCGTTGTTTCCGGGTTGTTTTTGTTTCGCCCGTTATTTTTGATCGTGTGGGTATTTTGCCTCACCAGCGTGTGTTATACTATTGACTGGTGGCTTTATTAAATTACCTTTTCACACGCATCTCAACCTCCTGCGCCTGACTCCTTTCCACTACAGAACCACTCTTTGACACCACCAGTGACAAATCTGGTGTTTTTAGATTGAATTCAAGATATATTAGATAAAATCCAAACAGGAACTATTATTTTAGCAGGTGACCTAAATCATAAATTCATTAAGATTGACAGACATAGTAATAAAAAAGGCAAATTTAGGGAGCCTCCAGAGGCAGATAATTTGTATCTCTTCAAATAATTTACAGGACATCTGGAGATTACAATTCCCAACTACAAAAGACAATTCCTTTTTATCTCAAAGTAAGGAAAGCTATTCAAGCATTGACAACATTTTTATTTATTTAAGCGAACTCAACAATTAACTGGATAAAAAAAAACATAATATAGTGATATCAGATCATTCTCCAGTCTCGTGCTTAATTACACCTATAGAAAATACACTTAGTGACATAATTTGGAGAATGAACAGAGTGCATTTTCTGAACCCCAAATTTATTAAATACGTAAAACAAAAAAATTCAAACCTTTACCATTACACATGTAGACATAGAGGATAGAGAAAAGCCGACACTCTATATAATATGGGATGCCTTTAAGGCGTACATTGGGGGAATGATAATCTCATACTCTGCAAAATCTGATTGATAAATTAAATAAAAATGAATTACTATCTTATAAAAAAGCCCATAAAAAATCTTTACAAGGTAAAGAAGAAAATACAATTTCTGAACTTAAGCAGGAATACAATATTTTACTTTTGAAGAGAGCCAACAATTCCAGGTTAAACTAAAATAAAGCATATGACTTAATGACAATATCTCGCAGCTCTCACAAAACAAAATGATAAAGATAGAAATAATTAGAAATAACAATGTGATTAATGACAATTTTAAACATTTCTATAAAAATGTATATAAATCAGAATTAACTTCTTAGGGAGTGGCAGCAGAGGTGACGGTTTTGGAGAGTCTGGCGTGCCCAAAGTAAAATGCCTGCCACTCAGGATATGCACATAATTAGTACTATTGGATAGGAAACACTCTGAAGTTTCTAAAAGTGTTAAAATAATGTCTGTGAGTATAACAGAACTGATATAGCAGGTGAAAACCCGAGAAATGTCTGTCCGGAATTTTTTGTTGTTGTTGTGACCTTTGCTCTGTTTGATACTCTCCCTATTCATTTTAATGGTATCCAGCTCCGAGATTGCAGTACCTATGGCTTCCACTCTTTATACAAAGTTTGGAAGCTCTAGCCCTGAGCAGAACGGATAGGAACAGGAAATAGTCAAGGGAGCTCAGATGTCAACAAGATTTCACGGGCGCGAGACCATGTGCGCGCTCCACTTTATTTTCCTTTCATAACGTTTAGGTTACCATCTGAGTGAAATATTATCGCTAATATTCATAAAAGGATAGCTAAGGATGCATTATAAATGATCTTTGACTTGTTTAGGAAAAGTTTATAGGTATATTTGAACGTGTTCTTTTCACGGTTCAATGGGCGATTCAACGTTGAATTTTCTGAACATAACGCGCCAACCAAACAGAGATTTATGGATATAATAAATGACTTTATCTAACAAAAAAACCAATGGAAGTCTTCGTTGGACACTTGGGAAGCCCTCAGCAGAAGTTCTTCAAAAGGTAAGGGATTTATTTTAGCTCTGATATGGGTTTTGTGAGACCCGCACTGGATATGAATTTATGCTAATGTTGACAATATGTGGGGTGCTATCCTCAAACAATCAAATGTTGTGCTTTCGCTGTAAAGCCTTTTTGAAATCTGACAACGCTGTGATATTGCCAAGAATCAGAGCTTTTGGTGACTATACAACACTTGTATATTGATGAATGTTTAATAATTCAACTTTTGGATTTTGAATTTGGCGCCTTACATTTCACCACTACTCCCTAAGTAGTTTTAAACAACAGTTGGATGGATCCTATAGCCTTCTTAGACTCAACAACCCTGAAGCAATTATCGGCAGGCAAAAAATAATTCTTAAAAACAGAGATCGGCCAAAAATAAATATTAGATACTGTTAAAACATTCATGCTGAGAAAAGCACCGGGAATGGATGTCTTTCACATAGAATTCTATTAAACATTTTGGAACAAAGTAGCGCCCCTATTTACACACATGACAACACACGTGTCACTCAATTCAATACTTCCTAGTTTCATGTATCAAACAGTTATATTTCAGTTATATTAAAACCAGGAAAATCCCTACTGATTATAGACCCATAGGTTTATTCAACTGTAACAATACAATAATAACAATGCTGATAAGCAATATAATGGCAAAAGTGTTAACAGACTTGAATCCATGCTTCAAGATTGTTTTAAATCACTCAGACTAAGATATGTTCCGGGTTGCCTCTGAGAATAACATTACCATATACACTGACACAGTGACTGAGTTCATCAGGAAGTGTATAGGGGATGTTTTTCCCACTGTGAATATTAAAACCTACCCAAACCAAATACCGTGGATAGATGGTAGCATACGCACAAAACTGAAAGTGGGACCCATCGCATTTAACCACGGCAAGGTGACTGGGAATATGGTTGAATATGAACATTGCAGTTATGCCCTCCTTAAGGCAATCAAACACGCAAAACATCAGGACAGAGACAAAGTAGTCACACACCGGCTCAGACATGAGACGTATGTGGCAGGGATCCAGACAATCACTGATTACAAAGGGAATACCAGCCACGTCACGGACACCTGGTGGAGATAATGTGCAATCGCCATCGCACTGCACACTGCCCTATCCCATCTGGACAAGAGGAATATCTATGTAAGAATGCTGTTCATTGACTACAGCTCAGCCTTCAACAGTATAGTACCCTCCAAGCCAATCAAGCTTGGGGCCCTGGGTCTGAAATCCCGCCCTGTGTAACTGGGTCCTGGACTTCCTGGCGGGCCACCCCCAGGTGGTGAAGGTAGGAAACAACACCTCCACTTCGCTGATCCTCAACACAGGGGCCCCACAAGTCTGCGTGCTCATGCCCTCCTGTACTCCCTGTTCACCCATGACTTTGGCCACGCATACCTCCAACTCAATAATCAAGTGTGCAGACGACACAACAGTAGTAGGCCTGATTAACAAAAATGACGAGACAGCCTAAAGGGAGGAGGTGAGGGCCCTGGCGGAAGAAGCTGATTGGGGACTTCAGGAGACAGCAGAGGGGGCACGCCCCCCCCATCCACATCGCAGTGGAGAAGGTGAAAAGTTCCTCTGCGTACACATTACTGACAATCTGAAATGGTCCACCCACACAGACTGTGGTGAATAAGGCGCAAATAGAAAATAAATTCTATCCTACGTATTCTACAGTTATACTAAATATTCTATCCACAAACTGCCCATAATGTCTACAGTCATGGCCAAAAGTTTTGAGAATGACACAAATATTAATTTTCACAAAATCTGCTGCCTCAGTTTGTATGATGGCAATTTGCATATACTCCAGAATGTCATGAAGAGTGATCAGATGAATTGCACATAATTGCAAAGTCCCTCTTTGCCATGCAAATAAACGGAATCCCCAAAAAACATTTCCACTGCATTGGAATCATTGTTCTTCCTCTGTCAACCATGGTTACCTGCAAGGAAACACGTGCCATCATCATTGCTTTGCACAAAAAGGGCTTCACAGGCAAGGATATTGCTGCCAGTAAGATTGCACCTAAATCAACCATTTATCGGATCATCAAGAACTTCAAGGAGAGCAGTTCAATTGTTGTGAAGAAGGCTTCAGGGCGCCCAGGATAGTCCAGCAAGCGCCAGGACCGTCTCCTAAAGTTGATTAAGCTGCAGGATTGGGGTACCACCAGTACAGAGCTTGCTCAGGAATGGCAGCAGGCAGGTGTGAGTGCATCTGCATGCACAGTGAGGCGAAGACTTTTGGAGGATGGCCTGGTGTCAAGAAGGGCAGCAAAGAAGCCACGTCTCTCCAGGGAAAACATCAGGGACAGACTGATATTCTGAAAAAGGTACAGGGATTGGACTGCTGTGGACTGGGGTAAAGTCATTTTCTCTGATGAATCCACTTTCCGATTGTTTGGGGCATCCGGAAAAAAGCTTGTCCGGAGAAGACCAGGTGAGCGCTACCATCAGTCCTGTGTCATGCCAACAGTAAAGCATCCTGAGACCATTCATGTGTGGGGTTGCTTCTCGGCCGAGGGAGTGGGCTCACTCACAATTTTGCCTAAGAACACAGCCATGAATAAAGAATGGTACCAACACATTCTCAGAGAGCAACTTCTCCCAACAGTTTAGTGACAAACAATGCCTTTTCCAGCATGATGGAGCACCTTGCCATAAGGCAAAAGTGATAACTAAGTGGCCCGGGGAACAAAACATTGATATTTTGGGTCAATGGCCAGGAAACTGAGTCTGAGGGTGGTTTTAACCTTCCTGAGTCTGAGGGTGGTTTTAACCTTCCTGAGTCTGAGGGTGGTTTTAACCTGCCTGAGTCTGAGGGTGGTTTTAACTTTCCTGAGTATGAGGGTGGTTTTAACATTCCTGAGTATGAGGGTGGTTTTAACCTCGGCCTTGCTTTGGCAAAGTGGGTGGGGTTATATCCTGCCTGTTTGGCCCTGTCCGGGGGTATCGTCGGACGGGGCCACAGTGTCTCCCGACCCCTCCTGTCTCAGCCTCCAGTATTTATGCTGCAATAGCGTATGTGTCGGGGGGATAGGGTCAGTCAGTCTGTTATATCTGGAGTATTTCTCCTGTTTTATCCGGTGTCCTGTGTGAATTTAAGTATGCTCTCTCTAATTCTCTCTCTCTTTTTCTCTCTTTTTCTCTCCTTCTTTCTTCCTTTCTCTCTCTTGGAGGACCTGAGCCCTATGACCATGCCTCAGGACTACCTGGCCTGGTGACTCCTTGCTGTCCCCAGTCCACCTGGTCGTACTGCTGCTCCAGTTTTAACTGTTCTGCCTGCAGCTATGGAACCCTGACCTGTTCACCGGACGTGCTACCTGTCCCAGACCTGCTGTTTTCAACTCTCTAGAGACAGCAGGAGCGATAGAGATACTCTGAATGATCGGCTATGAAAAGCCAACTGACATTTACTCCTGAGGTGCTGACCTGTTGCACCCTCTACAACCAATGTGATTATTATTATTTGACCATGCTGGTCATCTATGAACATTTTAACATCTTGGCCATGTTCTGTTATAATCTCCACCCAGCACAGCTAAAAGAGCACTGGCCACCCCTTATAGCCTGGTTCCTCTCTAGGTTTCTTCCTAGGTTCTGGCCTTTCTAGGGAGTTTTTCCTAGCCACCGTGCTTCTACACCTGCGTTGCTTGCTGTTTGGGGTTTTAGGCTGGGTTCCTGCACAGCACTTTGTGACATCAGCTGATGTAAGAAGGGCTTTATGAATACATTTGATTGATTGATTGATAAATTGGTCAACATAGAAAACTAAAAGGCATAGAAACCGTAAATGACTTTGTAATAGGAAATATATTTATTTCCATGACAGATTTAAAAAGCTATTTGGATTGACCAATGTAGATATTTTCGAATATATCCAACTTAAAAGTTTTATATCACATCATTTCGATTTTAAATCTTTTAGACATCAGTGCAATCTTGAGGGTATCCTATTTGAGTCAGAAAAGGATATTCACATGATAGGTAAGATATACAAAACCTTGCAGAGAGCCTATCCAACTGACAACCTCTTAGAAAAGAATATAAACTAGTGGAACCAAGATTTAAAAAATAACTGATATTGGCGCAAGATGGAGGGATACATATGGTACGATACTGTATGCTGTCAAGGCAAAGGGTGGCTACTTTGAAGAATCTCAAAAATAAAATATATTTAGATTTGTTTAACACTGTTTTGGTTACTACATGATTCCATATATGTTATTTCATAGTTTTGATGTCTTCACTATTATTATACAATGTAGAAAATAGTAAAAATTAAGAAAAACCCATGAATGAGTAGGTGTGTCCATACTTTTGAGTGGTACTGTATATGCCAGAATCTGCATGGGTCTGAATCTGGCCCATTGCCCTTTGACTTGACCTCTACCTACTTACCTACCTTTCCAGTCTTTCCTCTACTATCCGATCTTTTCAATAAAAGCACAACAATTCCAAATTAGAAGGACTGCCCCACTCTGAATACAAAAATGACTAAATCAAAGTGACATCCTGTTGTTTATTTTGTAGCTTATTACCGTAAAACAGGATTACCGGTTACAGTTGTATATGTCTCTGTCTTTAAATGTGTTAATTACTGAATCAAATGTATCTCTACACCCTGAGTCAATAATCTATGAATGAAAATAATCTGCATAGAATTTGATTATTTTTTGTTGTACATTTTCTAAAAACCATGAAAGCCAGTCCAAATCTCCTCTCTCCCTCTCCCCCCCATTTTGGTCGGCAGCCAGCGTACTTAGTATGCCTTGCCAAGAGAGCATAATTGGGGCTTAAGGCAGTTCATCACACGTTGTGATGCTCTGTGTGCCTAGGAATACACTCTGGGTGGCAGCCAATTGCACGCAGCGCCTTGTGAAGCGCACAGTCCCCGCTCCAAGGTTTTGTGGATGCCTGGAGTACAGAATAGAATAGATACTAGGGAATGAATCTCAAATGTACCACTTTGATTCCTCGCCTCCTCTCTCGTAGCCTCTTTCTCAAAATGCATTGGAGGAAAAGTTCAGAGGTAAGGAACCTTGTATCTTCCCCTTAAATGTATTTTGAGAAGAAGCGAGGGGAGCGGACATAAGGAATTAAGAAAATACAATTGAGATTCACCCCCAGTATTACACAGAGAGAACTGTCCAAAATGCTTTCCAGTCCCCCAACCTGATGATTTGGGAGTTATAGGTACACCAGGGGCCTGTTCAGAAGAGTGTAACATAACAGAACGTTCAAATATAAATGTATTGTGTAGAATACATGATTGTCTGTCAAGTAGAATATAGGGAATTGTGTCAGCTCTATTTTGTTACTGTTACGGATACAGGTATCCTCTGTGTGTATTTGTTTTCTCTCCTTCTGCCCTAGTCACAGGTGTCACTCATCAGCAGTCATCAGTCGCCAATCAATCCTCAATCAGAAGACCCTTTTCCATTACCCAATCACATCCCCTTTCCTTTGGTTTAAAAACCCAGTCAGTTGTCTCTCTCTCTCTGGTTGTGTAACTCTCTCTTGTTTAGTAGCTGGCTTGTTTTGTAGCGCGCTACACCGCTATCTCTGTTTGGATTTGCTGAAACCAGTAGCTGTTAGCTTGTTTGTGCACTCTATCGCTCTTTTGTTTTTGCGCCTAGATCTCACATTAGCTGTTGTCATGTGAGTATGTATTGCTGTGTTGTAGTGTTTGCTTGTTTGTTGGTGGTAAAAGGGGATAACCAGACAAGTCGCCCATGGGCATACATTACCTGTAGGAAACACTGTCTAAATACATTAGATAGAACTGGGCGGACCACCCACTGTATTTAATTGGTTAGTTAGCTAGCTGTTCGTGACGCAGGTAGATTAGCTTAGGGGTTTTTGAATATTTATTATTTCTTTCCTTGGGTCCAGCTCAGCCCCTTTTCCCCACACTCCTTTACCGTGTGTTTGGAATAAACCATTCGTGTTTGACAGTAGATTTCAGTTGTCTGTGTTTTATTTTTGTTCTCACTGTTACTTTTTCACTGGGGTGATTTGCATGAGATATGTTGCGGGTCTCGTTTCCATCCCCCCTAGACTACGGGGCAAAAGGGATTCGTAACAGTTACATATCACTAACAAACTGCTGTAAATGTACATTAAAAAAAATTAAAAAAGCTTTTGAATGCAAGTGGGCTTATGGTATTGTTTCTGGCTAATTAACCAATTTTGAGGCATGCCTTGTAAGAAGCTTTATTTGTTGCACCCATTATTGATAGTGCTGTACCAATTTAACTGAAATTTGGTAGTACAGTAGTTACCCTAACAATTTAATGTGTGTGGGAGACAGATCAGAATGGCACCAAGTCTCAACCCCAGAACCAGGAACCATTCATCACCACACCAGAAGAGGCACAGATGAAGGACCAAAGATCTAGACCTATGCCTGGAGCGAGCAGGCCACAGGGGAGTACCATCACTGATCTACGGGTCTAGGGCTCCTCAGGTTGTCTTTCCTCCCCTCTACAAACCCAGATTATGATCCTGCATCTGCACCAATCCTGGTTCGTGGTTCCCTGTCCCAGCACTGCTTTTCCCTTTCCAGGATGACATTAACCTTTGTTTTGTCACGCTGTGGGTGTAGTTGGTGCAAGGAAGTCAGGCGCAGGAGAGCAGAGATGAGTGGACAAAGCACTTTACTCAGGCAAAGTAAATAGAACGCAACCGCGTCACAAAACAAATGCCCAAAAACAAGTGAGGCAGTACAAAACACAACGACAAAGTAACCGGCTGCCACAAAGCACGGGTGGAAAACCATAACCAGCCGGAAGCGTACCTACTGACAAATAAACAATTCCACACACAGACTTGGGGGAAACAAAGGGTTAAATACACAACAAATAATGAGGGAATGAAAACCAGGTGTGTGGGAAAACAAGACAAAACAAATGGAAAATGAAAGGTGCATCTGCGATGGCTAGAAGACCGGTGACATTGACCGCTGAACGCCGCCCGAACAAGGAGAGGAACCGACTTAGGCGGAAGTCGTGACATGTTTTGCTTTGTTGTTGATTTACTAGGTGGTATAATGTGTTACAATAGATGTAATTGTTTGACTTTATTGATTATTTTGAAACGTAATATTTGAGGTTGGTTATTGATTGAACTGGAAAAAAAAGAAAATTACCCTAATAAACTATTACTGGTTGAGTGTTTTGTGATATCCCTTCGGTCTGTTTTGCCCTGTAATTATGGCCAGTTTGGAAGCCTTTGTTAAGGCCTCTAGAAGTGCAAGTGATATAAAACACCAAATATTCATAAATATGCTGCAATATACAAATACCTAGCAGCCAACCTGTTTTCACCTATCCCATTAAAAATACAGTGAAATACCAATGTTATAACAGTAGTATTTACTTTCTTACAGAATAGTAGGCACAATTTACAGTATTCTATTCTATCTAAGCTCTGATATTACAGTAATTTACAGAAAGCCGGTGGCAAGTTACTATGAATATTACATTAATGTACTCGGCATTAGCCAGAGATGGGCAAAGATACATCAAACGGTATCTTGTTACAAATACAACACACCTTGAAGAACAAGGTTACAGAAACTTTTTACTTGCTATGACTGTGATATGTTTTTATTTTTTAAATCAAACTTAGTGCATTAAACTGACTGTAAGTCGCTCTGGACAAGAACATCTGCTTAATGACCAAAATGTAAATGTAAAAATGAACACTTGCAAAGCACACTGCTGGGTATTATTCTAATGAGCTCTGCCCTCAAACTCTTTGTATTTTGAAAAATGTAGCCTTGTTTGGGGGCGCAGCTCATTAGAATAATACCCAGTGATGTGCCTTGCAAGTGTTCATTTTTACATTTACATTTACGTCATTTAGCAGATGCTCTTGTCCAGAGTGACTTGCAGTCAGTGCATTAAAGTTTCTGCTCCGGTTTCCTACTGGATGCCACCAATGTACTGCAATTATGTCAGTGATTGAATATATCTGCATCCCAAATGGAACCCTATTCGTTTTATAGTTCACTACTTTTCTGGTCAAAAGAAGTGCACTATAAAGGGAATAGAGTGCCATTTTGGACGCTTGATTCCTAGGCTAATCATATCCTCTCCATAGCGCACATGGACGGCGAGACACTGGAGAAGATAACTCCATTTAAAGATGATTAAATCTGACAATGGGCTTCCTATAGAGGTAAACGGACGTGTAGACATGCAGATGGGAGAAGAGATGATGAAAGATGGAGGGATCAGGGAGTGTTTAAAGTATGCTGTGTGCCCACGTTGTTCTTACTGCATGCAAGTTTGAGGCATGCTGGAGAGTGGTTCGGGTTTTGGGCAGAGATGTAGTTGTATAAGAAATTGGTGGATAGACGCTGATTGCCGTTCGTGATGAGTAAAATAACGCTTTCTATACTTTTAATGAATTGCTCCACAGAAGATGCACTGTAAAACCCCAAGGCATTTTTACCTCAAATACTTTTAGTAAGTGTAACTCAAAGTCAATAAAAAGTCATTATTACTTAAAATGTACTATTATTACTTAGGAGTCACATCAACTCTATTTTTTTAAGTTATGATAACAAATTAACTTTTTTCCCAGCATGCTCTACAGCAGGTTGATTTTTCAACTAGCTCTCACAGTCTCATGTCAGAATGAGACGTTCATCCATGTTCCTCAAACACCAAATTTCTAAGTTGTTTAAGGTTAAGTTTAGGCATTAACTCTGAATTTTTAAGGTTAGGGTTAAGGTTTGGGTTAGGCTTAAAATAAAAACTTTATAACCCTGGATTCAAACTTGCAACCTTTAGAATCAGAGGCAGGTGCTTACGCCCATCCACAACGCCCTAGCAAAACAAAAACCTACTTTAAGGTAACAGCACTACACTCACAGACGACACTACAGTGGTAGGCTTGATTACCAACAACGACGAGACAGCCTACAGGGAGGAGGTGAGGGCCCTCGGAGTGTGGTGTCAGGAAAATAACCTCACACTCAATGCCAACAAAACAAAGGAGATGATCGTGGACTTCAGGAAACAGCAGAGGGAGCACCCCCCTATCCACATCGACGGGACAGTAGTGGAGAAGGTGGAAAGCTTTAAGTTCCTCGGCATACACATCACGGACAAACTGAAATGGTCCACCCACACAGACAGCGTCGTGAAGAAGGCGCAACAGCGCCTCTTCAACCTCAGGAGGCTGAAGAAATTCAGCTCGTCACCAAAAACACTCACAAACGTTTACAGATGCACAATCGAGAGCATCCTGGCGGGCTGTATCACCGCCTGGTACGGCAACTGCTCTGCCCACAACCGTAAGGCTCTCCAGAGGGTAGTGCGGTCTGCACAAAGCATCACCGGGGCAAACTACCTGCCCTCCAGGACACCTACAGCACCCGATGTCACAGGAAGGCCAAAAAGATCATCAAGGACAACAACCACCCGAGCCACTGCCTGTTCACCCCGCTATCATCCAGAAGGCGAGGTCAGTACAGGTGCATCAAAGCTGGGGCCGAGAGACTTGAAAATAGCTTCTATCTCAAGGCCATCAGACTGTTAAACAGCCATCACTAACACTAATTGGATGTAATAAATGTATAACTAGTCCCTTAACAATGCCACTTCATATAATGTTTACATTACTCATCTCATATGTACTGTATATACTACACTCTATACCATCCACTGCATCTCTTGCTTATGCTGTTCGGCCATCGCTCATCCATATATTTATATGTATATATTCTTAATGATTCCTTTACACTTGTGTGTATAAGGTAGTTGTTGTGAAATTGTTAGTTTACTTGTTAGATATTACTGCACGGTCGGAACTAGAAGCACAAGGATTTCGCTACACTCGCATTAACATCTGCTAACCATGTGTATGTGACCAATAACATTTGATTTGATTTGACTGTTGCCCCTAGTGGCCAATTTCTACTTCATCTCCCGACATCTTCAGACATGGATGAACGTCAAATAACGACATGTATAATGGGTGACCTGGCTGGATTTTTTTGGAATTGTTTTTAATGTCTGTGTTTTTGCATGTACAGTACATTGAGTGAATGACTGATTGTTTAATCTTATGCTACACAAAGATAAATAAAATTCATTTTTCTAAACTAATCCAATCATTTAGTTGGATTTTTTGCACCATTACTGAATGGTTTTGGTAGTCTCCTCACACTATTCCTGACTCTGGCAGGTGAATAAAAATGTCAACTGTTGGCTAGCCTAACTCTGGCCGGATTCCAATAGGAATTACACATTAATTTACAAACCCGCATAATGTCACTTCAGGTAGGTCTGACCATGAGTTTCAGGCTACTGTATTAGGGTAAAGCTAGGCCTCAATATAAGGCCTTATTTAAGGGCTAATCAATGAGCGGCTATGCGTTCTACAGAGAATAATGAAAGATGTGGAAGGTGTAGAAGGTGTAGTCCACAACGCATCAGTCCTAGCTTTATGAAATTCTAATTCAACAATGACAATGTTTACAATTCGCAATTCGACGTTTGCTTTCAAAAGCAGCTCAAACATAGAACATGTAGTAATGAACTATAATCATTGACTTCTACCGTGCAGATTTCCGTGCATTATAGCGAAATAATGCACACTCTAGAATGCTGTTAAACTCTATCAGAAATGAGTTCTTAACAACCCCATGGTATAAGAAATAATTAATGTACTGGCATAAAGAGTTTAATTCACCTAGGAACTTACTTGTCTAAGGCCACAGGACTGGAAATTAACGAATTCAACAGCCATGTCTCTGTCATTAACAAATATATTAATGGGTGGTAACTCTACAATTCACTCTAAAAAGCAAGGCACACTGGGAAATGGCTTAAAATGTTCAATCTGATACAACTGAAATCTGGACCCCCTACAGCAGGGGTATTCAACTCTTACCCTATGAGGTCTGGAGCCTGCTGTTTTTTTTTCATGGTGCGGCAGGTAGCCTAGTGGTTAGTGTTGGGCCAGTAACTGAAATGTTGCTAGATCAAATCCCTGAGGTAAAAATCTGTCGTTCTTCCCCTGAACAAGGCAATTAACCCACTGTTCCTAGGCTGTCATTGTAAATATTGTTCTTAACTGACTTGCCTAGTTAAATATAGTTTCAATAAAAGAACTGATAATTCATTGCACACACCTGGTGTCCCTGATTAGAGGGGAACAATGAAAAAAATGCAGTAGAACTGGCAACAAGGTCCAGAGTTGAGTTTGAAGTCCATACAGGGTCACAGTGACTCTTATTGGTTTGAGTAAAGACTACACAATCACTTTAAGTAACTGTACTCAGATATATTAAGTGCAACGAGTTTCCTAAAAAATGGTGAGTAATGACAGCACATTGGGTAAACACTCGGGCAAAATAAAAAAAGGTGTGTGAACAGTGTTACTCTCCACTACACCACAGGTTAGGGGTTGGGGTAAGTTTATGCATGCTAGCAAGTGGTACTAGAGTTAGGGTTTACTAGAGTTAGGGACAATGTTGGTAATTAGCGTAAGGTTAAGTTTAGGCATGCTACACGTTAAGAAAAAAAGGTCCTTAGTAGGTTCTTTGGTTTGGAGAAACCTTTTTGGCACTAGATAGAACCCTTTGCAGAGGGTTCTACCTACAACCCGCTATGAATGGTTCTACCAGCCTTATTTGCATATTTTGTATGACAATACATTACATCATAAGGCCTTTCTTTCAGGGCCTTGTTATACCCTAACACAGTGGTCAGAATCAGCTGGTTTATAGGCTACATCAGACCTGCAAATCTCATTATGCTAGCTTGCAAAGTGTGTAATTCCTATTGGAATCCAGCCAGAGTGGGGAGATCCAACAATTAGAACTTTTAATCACCTGCAGCATGTATTTATAATGACTAGCAAGTTAGAGAAGATTGGTTATTGAGACTACCTAAATCATTTAAAAGGCAACAACCATCTCAGTAACGGGTGCAATAAATTCCACTACTAAGAGATTGGATTTGTTTAGAAAAATGATATTTATCTTTGTGCAGCATAAGATATATCAACCAATCAATGTACATACAAAAACACAGATATTGAAAATCAACCTGCAATAGAGCATGCTCGGAAATATAATAATGCAGATAAATAATTACACAACACTCAAATCTGGTTATTAACACAAACACTGGGGTTATTTTACATCACTGAGCGTTCATTTTATTATTTAGAGTTAATTCAACTCCTGCATCAACGCTAGCAAACTGAAAAATCAACACTAGGTATGACGGGCCAATTTGCTGTGTACCATACAATACACTTCAGGTTCACTCAGACTTCCTTCTATTCTCCTACTCTCTGCCCCCATAAAATCACAGAAAATACTAATTTGAAATAAATAAATTAAGGCAAAGATAAACATTTTTTTTTTATTTTTTTTTATTTAACCATGTAGGCAAGTTGAGAACAAGTTCTCATTTACAACTGCGACCTGGCCAAGATAAAGCAAAGCAGTTCGACACGTACAACAACACAGTTGCACATGGAGTAAACAAACATACAGTCAATAATATAGTAGAAAAACAAATCTATACACAATGTGTGCAAATGAGGTAAGATAAGGAACGTAAGGCAATAAATAGGCCATGGTGGCGAAGTAACTACAATATAGCAATTTAACACTGGAATGGTAGATGTGCAGTAGATGAATGTGGAAAGTAGAAATACTGGGGTGCAAAGGAGCAAGATAAATAAATGAATACGGTAGGGGATGAGGTAGTTGGTTGGGCTATTAACAGATGGGCTATGTACAGGTGCAGTGATCTGTGAGCTGCTCTGACAGCTGGTGCTTAAAGCTAGTGAGGGAGTTAAGTGTCTCCAGTTTCAGTGATTTTTGTAGTTCGTTCCAGTCATTGGCAGCAGAGAACTGGAAGGAAAGTCGGCCAAAGGAGGAATTGTCTTTGGGGGTGACCAGTGAGATATACCTGCTGGAGCGCGTGCTACGGGTGGGTGCTGCTATGGTTACCAGCGAGCTGAGATAAAGGCGGGGCTTTACCTAGCAGGGACTTGTAGATGACCTGGAGCCAGTGGGTCTGGCGACGAGTATGTAGCGAGGGCCAGCCGACTAGAGCATACAGGTCGCAGTGGTGGGTGGTCGCAGTGGTAGACTGCATCCAGTTTAATGAGTAGAGTATTGGAAGCTGTTTTGTAGATGACATCGCCGAAGTCGAGGATCGGCAGGATAGTCAGTTTTACTAGGGCGTGAGTGAAGGAGGCTTTGTTGCGAAATAGAAAGCTGATTCTAGATTTGATTTTGGATTGGAGATGTTTAATGTGAGTCTGGAAGGAGAGTTTACAGTCTAGCCAGACACCTAGGTATTTGTAGTTGTCCACATATTCTAGGTCAGAGCCGTCCAGGGTAGTGATGCTAGTCGGGCGGGTGGGTGCAGGCAGCAAACTGTTGAAAAGCATGCATTTGGTTTTACTAGCGTTTAAGAGAAGTTGGAGGCCACGGAAGGAGTGTTGTATGGCATTTAATCTCGTTTGGAGGTTAGTTAACACAGTGTCCAAAGAAGGGCCAGAAGTATACAGAATGGTGTCGTCTGCATAGAGGTGGATCAGGGAATCACCCGCAGCAAGAGCGACATCATTGATATATACAGAGAAAAGAGTCGGCTCGAGAATTGAACCCTGTGGAACCCCCATAGAGACTGCCAGAGGTCCGGACAACAGGCCCTCCGATTTAACACACTGAACTCTGTCTGCAAAGTAGTTGGTGAACCAGGCGAGGCAATCATCTGAGAAACCAAGGCTATTGAGTCTGCCGATAAGAATACGGTGATTGACAGAGTCAAAAGCCTTGGCCAGGTCGATGGAGACGGCTGCACAGTACTGTCTTTTATCAATGGTGGTTATGATATCATTTAGTACCTTGAGCGTGTCTATTGTCTAGCCCAGCTGTTTTGTACAGGTCCAGATTTTGCAGCTCTTTCAGAACATCTGCTATCTGGATTTGGGTGAAGGAGAAGCTGGGGCGGCTCGGACAAGTAGCTGCGGGTGGGGCGGAGCTGTTGGCCGGGGTTGGGGTAGCCAGGAGGAAAGCATGGCCAGCCGTAGAGAAATGCTTGTTGAAATGTTCAATTATCATGGATTTATCGGTGGTGACCCTGTTCCCTAGCCTCAGTGCAGTGGGCAGCTGGGAGGAGGTGCTATTGTTCTCCATGGACTTGACAGTATGACAAAACTTTTGGGAGAGAGCTACAGGATGCAAATTTCTGTTTGAAAAAGCTAGCCTTTGCTTTCCTGACTGACTGCGTGTATTGGTTCCTGACTTCCCTGAACAATTGCATATCGCGGGGACTATTCGATGCTATAGCAGTCCGCCACAGGATGTTTTTGTGCTGGTCAAGGGCAGTCAGGGAGGTCTGGAGTGAACCAAGGGCTGTATCTGTTCTTTGTTCTAAATTTTTTGAAAGGGGCATGCTTATTTAAGATGGTGAGGAAGACTATGTCAGTACTGTATATGTCAAATGATTAAGGGAATGCCCGATGCACAAATATTCACACATAAGGGCATATGAATGCAGTACCCATCGCTTCCTCTGGATGTCAACAGTCTCGAGACAGTGTTCAGAATTTGTTTGCATGCATTAGAGCAGAGAAGAAGAGGAAAACAGGAAGTGTCCCCTGAAGGGAACACGCGCTCCCGACAAGGCACGCTTTGTGTTTTTTTCCCGTCTTTATTGCTCAGTTTATATTCCGGTTGATTTATAATAGTAAATATACGTAAAAGTGTTCCTAAGGATACATTTAAAATGATTTTTGATTGTTCTTGGAGAAGTTTATAGCTTTAAGTTGAACGAGTTCTCGTCACGTTTGAATGGAGGAGTGGAGGCTGTAGTTTCTCATTATAACGCGCGAACCAAATGGAGATTTAAGGATATAATACATTACTTTTTCTAACAAAAGAACCATGGATTGTCTTCGTTGGACACTTTGGAAGCCATCAGCAGAAGTTCTTCAACAGGTAATTGATTTGTTTTCGCTGTGAAATGTGTTATGTGTGAACCGTGATGGCTTATGAATTTATGGTAATGGTAAAAATATGTGAGGTGCTACCCTCAAACAATCAAATGTGCTGATTTCGCCGTAAAGCCTTTTTGAAATCTGACAACGCTGTGATATTGCCAAGAAACAGAGCTTTTGATGAGTATGAAACACTTGTATATGGGTGGATGTTTAATAATTCAACTTTTGGATTTTGAATTTCCTGCCTTTGCATTTCACCTGGTAGTGTCGGGATTGGGGCGCTAGCGCACCACCAATCCCCAAGAAGTTAAAGCCCTAGTTAACCGCCTATTTTTCTGTTGTTTCTTGGGACTCAGTTGACGTTAATATCTTCTATCTCCCACCGCTATATTAAGTTTCCCTCTCCTCCTTTTTTGGACTTTAATAACCCGTGTGGCCATCAAGGCCGGATCTATTAAGTTCCTGCGTTAATAACCCGTGTGGCCAAAATTTCGGATCTATTAAGCATACTGTGTTAATAACACGTGTGGACAACATATTAAATCCCACATTTAAGTGAGACACACATAAGTCCGGATCTATTAAGCTAGTTTTATTTATGGCAGCGCCTTACCTCAGGTCATTTCGGACCTGATAACGTTGGATCGATCGTTTAAAGTTAACTTACTGGCGAATCTGATTAGAATGACAAAGCTCCTATTATTGCTAAATCCTAAGCATTTTAGAATATCAATTCAAAGATATCTTAATTAATCATTCCCCCCAAATTCGTGAATAAAAGATTTACTGACCTGTCTTGTAGACTGGGAAAAGCAATGTCGGTTGGATCTCGTCACTGTCTCTGTCGTGTTCCAGTCTCCCACCGGCCTGAATAAAACCTCAATTCAGAGGTCAGGTCTTTATCTCACGGATCTCTGATCCGCCCGTGCACGTTTTTCGGTGTCCACTGGAACTAGACAGAAACAGGTATTGAGATCTGTCTCGAAAGGACCAAATTGTTATAGAAAGTTTGTTCTCAATGTTCACAAACTGAACATCAATTAAACAAACTGTCTGTTACCCAGTATTTGTAAGATACTGGTTGAAATAAGACAGACAGAAGCCCAGAATTCAATAGTCAAGTGTAAATGGTTTAAATCAGGAGAGCTCTCAGCTCTAAAAGGTGTACACAGTCTTTTATATGGTACAATGTTGAAATACAAAGATACAAAATTCCCACCACTTCCCCCACCCTTTCCAAGAAAATAGTATCTTCCTACAGTACCCTTATCACAATCTTTACAACATAAATCAAACTTGGGCGGTTCTTTAACTATCTCTCCTGTCTTCAAGGGCAGGGGCCTCTCGCATGTGTCTGGTAGAATCAAAGAATTCTTTGTTCTCCCAGATACTCCCTAAATGAAGTCATTTCAACCTGTTCCATTCCCCACAATATTCATTTCTAGACACACACATTAATTGGACTACCATTTTGTCTTATAACCCTATCTTTATCTCATACATTTTCAGAATAGAATATTCTTAGATGTACAAACATTTAGTCATCACCATAAAATCTATAACATAGGTACAGTTTAAAACATTCTCACATCTGTCTATTAAAACTTACAGATTAAAACTTACTTGCAGATTACTCAAACTCCTGATGTTGACATTTAAACACTAATGCTCAGGCACTATTTAAAAGAAAGAAAAATCTAATTAAAAAAGGTTATTCAGATTCAGAACCCTTCTTGCTTTCCAAAGACCCCTTTCTTCGGAAAAACAGTTCTTAGGATGTAAAACGTTCTAAGCAGAACACTGCCTTACAAATTGTACTCCAAAAATGGTTCTTCAGATGAAAACGGTTCTTGGTAGAACCCTATCCCCCCGCAAAGAACCCTTTTTTGAAGAGTGTAGTGAGGAGTTGAGGAAGACATAAAGTAAGGGACAAAAAGATTACTCTGTGTTATTTGCATTGAGGTTGACAGAGGTCTTGGAAGCCTTACATGGAATATTCCGTTCTGAGATGTGGTAGAAGTAGAACATTAAAACATGCACAACTACAACAACAATTTAAAAGAACTCCAAAAACCCAGGTAGAAACAGTATGCTTGTGTCCCAAATGGCACCATATTCCCCACATAGTGCACTACTTTTGACCAGAGCGGTCACACCCTGATCTGGTTCACCTGTCCTTGTGATTGTCTCCACCCACTCCAGGTGTCGCATATTATCCCCAGTGTATATATCCCTGTGTTTCCTGTCTCTCTGTGCCAGTTTGTCTTGTTTGCCAAGTCAAGCAGCGGTTTTCCTTGCTCCTATTTTTCCACAGTCTCTGTTTGTTTCTAGTCCTCCTGGTTTCGACACTTGCTTGTCCTGACTCCGAACCCGCCTGCCTGACCACTCTGCCTGTTCCGATTACCAGCATGCCTATCCCTCATACTGTTTTGGACTCGGATCTGGTTTCTGACCCCTGCCTGGCCTGACCTCGAGACTTCCTATCGTCTGGTACTGTTTGGACTCTGACCTGGTTTATGAACTCTCGCCTGTCCCCGACCTGCCTTTGCCTACTCCCTTTGTTTTAATAAATATCGGAGCTCTACCATCTGCCTCCTGTGTCTGCATTTGGGTCTCGCCTTGTGCCCTTGTAAGTGCCCTACACTCTTAGACGAAAATGTGACTGGAAAAACCTTTTGGGTTGCTACACCGGCGGTGTACTGCCTGTTCACCCCACTATCATCCAGAAGGCGAGGTCAGTACAGGTGCATCAAAGCTGGGACCGAGAGACTGAAAAACAGCTTCTATCTCAAGGCCATCAGACTGTTAAACAGCCATCACTAACATTGAGTGGCTGCTGCCAACATACAGACTCAAATCTCTAGCCACTTTAATAATTGAATGTAATAAATGTATCACTAGTCACTTTAAATAATGCCACTTTATATAATGTTTACATACCCTACATTACTCATCTCATATGTATATACTGTTCTCTATACCATCTACTGCATCTTGCCTATGCCGCATCGCTCATCCATATATTTATATGTACATATTCTTATTCATCCCTTTACACTTGTGTGAAATTGTTAGATTACTTGTTAGATATTACTGCACTGTCGGAATTAGAAGTACAAGCGTCTGTCTAGTGTCTGTGGTATGACTTAAAGATTGCTGTACACAAGCAGAACCCATCCAACTTGAAGGAGCTGGAGCAGTTTTGCCTTGAAGAATGGGCAAAAATCCCAGTGTCTAGAAGTGCCAAGCTTCCAGAGACATACCCCAAGAGACTTGCAGCTGTAATTGCTGCATAAGGTATTGACTTTATTGTGCACGCTTCAGATAGCTTTATAACAAGAAATCATGCCTTGGCCAAAGCTAGACAAACTGATGCTGTTGTGGACTGGCGGCTTTTCAGGCAACTGAGAAATAAATGCACGTCCTTAGTAAAAAAAAAGCTACTTCCTACGTTCTATCGCGGACTCTGCTGGTGATCCATCTAAATTTTGGAAAACCGCTAAGGCGCTAAACTGTGGAAATTCCTCTCCTTCCCTACCTAAGCAAGTTATACTGAACATTTTATGTCCGCCTGTTTTTTGTTTTAAATAAATCTTGGTTTAATAGACCTGGGTCAGTCAGTAAACTGCTCGTCCCTTTCCCAGCCGCCAGCAGACATGATAGAGGACCAGACAAGCCCTAGGGAATCCGTGTACTCTCTGGAGCAACTGTCTACTTCTGATGTATTGGAACAACTACCTATAGTTTGGAAGGTGGCCCAGGTGCTTCCTCTACATATACAGTGAGGGAAAAAAGTATTTGATCCGCTGCTGATTTTGTACGTTTGCCCACTGACAAAGAAATGATCAGTCTATAATTTTAATGGTAGGTTTATTTGAACAGTGAGAGACAGAATAACAACAAAAAAATCCAGAAAAACGCATGTGAAAAATGTTATAAATTGATTTGCATTTGAATGAGGGAAATAAGTATTTGACCCCCTCTCAATCAGAAAGATTTCTGGCTCCCAGGTGTATTTTATACAGGTAACGAGCTGAGATTAGGAGCACACTCTTAAAGGAAGTGATCCTAATCTCAGCTTGTTACCTGTATAAAAGACACCTGTCCACAGAAGCAGTAAATCAATCAGATTCCAAACTCTCCACCATGGCCAAGACCAAAGAGCTCTCCAAGGAAGGCAGGGACAAGATTGTAGACCTACACATGGCTGGAATGGGCTACAAGCCCATCGCCAAATCAAATCAAATCAAATCAAATTTTATTTGTCACATACACATGGTTAGCAGATGTTAATGCGAGTGTAGCGAAATGCTTGTGCTTCTAGTTCCGACCATGCAGTAGTATCTAACAAGTAATCTAACAAATTCACAACAACTACCTTATACACACAAGAGTAAAGGAATGAATACGAGTATGTACATATAAATATATGGATGAGCGATGGCTGACCGGCATAGGCAAGATGCAGTAGATGGTATGGAGTACAGTATATACACATATATATATATATGAGATGAGTAATGTAGGATATGTAAACATTATATAAATGGCATTGTTTAAAGTGGCTAGTGATACATTATTTCATCCAGTTATAATTATTAAGTGGCTAGAGATTTGGGTCGATGGCCGAACGGCATAGGCAAGATACAGTAGATGGTTTAGAGTACAGTGTATACATTTGATATGAGTATGTCGGATACGTAAACATTATATACAAAATTGTTTAAAGTGGCTAGTGATACATTTGTTACATCCAATTCCTATGTTTAAAGTGGCTAGAGATTTAAGTAAGTATGTTGGCAGCAGCCACTCAATGTTAGTGATGGCTGTTTAACAGTCTGATGGCCTTGAGGTAGAAGTTGTTTTTCAGTCTCTCGGTCCCAGCTTTGATGCACCTGTACTGACCTCGCCTTCTGGATGATAGTGGGGTGAACAGGCAGTGGCTCGGGTGGTTGTTGTCCTTGATGATCTTTGGCCTTCCTGTGACATCGGGTGGTGTAGGTGTCCTGGAGGGCAGGTAGGTTTCCCCCGGTGATGCGCTGTGCAGTCCTCACTACCCTCTGGAGAGCCTTACGGTTGTGGGCGGAGCAGTTGCCGTACCAGGCGGTGATACAGCCCGACAGGATGCTCTCGATAGTGCATCTGTAAAAGTTTGTGAGTGATTTTGGTGACAAGCCGAATTTCTTCAGCCTCCTGAGGTTGAAGAGGCGCTGTTGCGCCTTCTTCACCACGCTGTCTGTGTGGGTGGACCAATTCAGTTTGTCCGTGATGTGTACACCGAGGAACTTAAAACTTTCCACCCTCTCCACTACTGTCCCCTCGATGTGGATAGGGGGGTGCTCCCTCTCCTGTTTCCTGAAGTCCACGATCATCTCCTTTGTTTTGCTGACATTGAGTGAGAGGTTATTTTCCTGACACCACACTCCGAGGGCCCTCACCTCCTCTCTGTAGGCCGTCTCGTCGTTGTTGGTAATCAAGCCTACCACTAATCAAGCCTACCACTAATCAAGCCTACCGCCAAGCAGCTTGGTGAGAAGGTGACAACAGTTGGTGCGATTATTCGCAAATGTAAGAAACACAAAAGAACTGTCAATCTCCCTCGGCCTGGGGCTCCATGCAAGATCTCACCTCGTGGAGTTGCAATGATCATGAGAACGGTGAGGAATCAGCCCAGAACTACACGGGAGGATCTTGTCAATGATCTCAAGGCAGCTGGGACCATAGTCACCAAGAAAACAATTGGTAACACACTACGCCGTGAAGGACTAAAATCCTGCAGCGCCCGCAAGGTCCCCCTGCTCAAGAAAGCACATATACATGCCCGTCTGAAGTTTGCCAATGAACATCTGAATGATTCAGAGGACAACTGGGTGAAAGTGTTGTTGTCAGATGAGACCAAAATGGAGCTCTTTGGCATCAACTCAACTCGCCGTGTTTGGAGGAGGAGGAATTCTGCCTATGACCCCAAGAACACCATCCCCACCGTCAAACATGGAGGTGGAAACATTATCCTTTGGGGGTGTTTTTCTGCTAAGGGGACAGGACAACTTCAAAGCATCAAAAAGGGACGATGAACAAGGCCATGTACCGTCAAATCTTGGGTGAGAACTTCCTTCCCTCAGCCAGGGCATTGAAAATGGGTCGTGGATGGGTATTCCAGAATGACAATGACCCAAAACACACGGCCAAGGCAACAAAGGAGTGGCTCAAGAAGAAGCACATTAAGGTCCTGGAGTGACCTAGCCATTCTCCAGACCTTAATCCCATAGAAAATTTGTGGAGGGAGCTGAAGGTTCGAGTTGCCAAACATCAGCCTCGAAACCTTAATGTCTTGGAGAAGATCTGCAAAGAGGAAGGGGACAAAATCCCCCCCTGAGATGTGTGCAAACCTGGTGGCCAACTACAAGAAACGTCTGACCTCTGTGATTGCCAACAAGGGTTTTGCCACCAAGTACTAAGTCATGTTTTGCAGAGGGGTCAAATGCTTATTTCCCTCATTAAAATGCAAATCAATCTATAACATTTTTCACGTGTTTTTCTGGATTTTGTTGTTATTCTGTCTCTTACTGTTCAAATAAACCTACCATTAAAATTATAGACTGATCATTTATTTGTCAGTGGGCAAACGTACAAAATCAACAGGGGATCAAATACTTTTTTCCCTCACCGTACATAGGTGGTGACCCGAGAGATCTAAATAATTATCCTTTTTCCAAACTCTCTTCCCTAGCAAAAATCCTGGAATCATTGATTAATACTCAGCTTGGAACCCTTTTAACTGGTTCATATTTTCTGAATGTAAAACAGTCAGGGTTCAGACCAGGTCATAGTACCATCTGAGACTTCTATCGTTTTAAATTATGTCATAAATTGTTTAGATATGAAGAAACACTGTGCTGCCCTCTTCATTGACATGTCCAAGGCATTCGACAGCGTGGATCACACCTTAGTATTTCAGAAACTCTCTAAGATTGGCTTAGATCGGGCTGCTTCTAGCTGGTCTGAGAACTATTTAAAAGACAGAACACAGTGTGTACTTTTTGATGGCATTAAATCAGGATTTCTAGACATAACAAAAGGTGTTCCACAGGGTTCGATTATTGGTCCAGTTCTTTTCACTATTTATATTTACCATTAAAATCAAATCAAATGTTATTCGTCACATACACATGTTTAGCAGATGTTATTGAGGGTGTAGCAAAATGCTTGTGTTTCTAGCGCCAATAGTGCAATAATATCTAACAATTTCACAACAATAAACACCTTTTTATTTTATTTTTTAAAACATATTTATTTGTTTCAAATAGGACAATCAACAATAACAGAAAAAAATAATCCCAAAGATACAAAAATATAAACATTCACAGACAAGTCCTCACGTTTCCAATAATACAAATACATGAAAAGTATAATATGCAGTCGCAGATAATGCAGAATACGCTTTGACTGTAGCCTATATTCACCTAAAAAAAATGGAATATACAGATTTACAATTTCAATGCTTCTACAATATCACCGATTTTGTCACACCCTGATCTGTTTCACCTGTCTTTGTGCTTGTCTCCACCCCCCTCCAGGTGTCGCCCATCTTCCCCCAGTGTATTTATACCTTTGTTCTCTGTTTGTCTGTTGCCAGTTTGTCTTGTCAGGTCTTACCAGCGTGTTATCCCGTCTCCCTGCTTTCTCAAATTATGTTTCCTAGTTTCCCCGGTTCTGACTATTCTGCTTTCCCTGACCCCGAGCCTGCCTGCCGTTCTGTACCTGCCTGACTCTGACCCGTTTACCAACCTCTGCCTGTCCCGACCCCGCGCCTGCTTGCTGCTCTGTACCTTATTGACTCTGCCCTTGATTACGGACCTCTGCCTGCCTTTGACCTGTCTTTTGCCTGCCCCCTGTTTGGGCTGATAAACATCTGTAACTCTAGCTGTCTGCATCTGGGTCTTATCCTGAGTTCTGATAGGTTTGCAAAAACTCACAGAACAGATCCCAAATATCATGAAACTCTAGGGCTTTCTTTTTCACTATATAAGCTTATCAAGAGCCAGGCTTGACATAAATTCTGCAAAGATTCTGGTCATTGACTACAATTACATTGACTACAACACTTTTAGATTTTACTCTGTTATCATGCAGTACATATTTGCTGTGCAAAGTCAGGTGCAGTGCACAGTTGTTAATCTAGAATTGAACTAAGCCATGCATCATTCATAACATACAAAACATATACAGTGGGGCAAAAAAGTATTTAGTCAGCCACCAATTGTGCAAGTTCTCCAACTTAAAAAGATGAGAGAGGCCTGTAATTTTCATCATAGGTACACTTCAACTATGACAGACGAAATGAGAAAAAGAAATCCAGAAAATCACATTGTAGGATTATTTATTTATTTATTTGCAAATTATGGTGGAAAATAAGTATTTGGTCAATAACAAAAGTTTATCTCAATACTTTGTTATATACCCTTTGTTGGCAATGACAGAGGTCAAATGTTTTCTGTAAGTCTTCACAAGGTTTTCACACACTGTTGCTGGTATTTTGGCCCATTCCTCCATGCAGATCTCCTCTAGAGCAGTGATGTTTTGGGGCTGTCGCTGGGCAACACGGACTTTCAACTCCCTCCAAAGATTTTCTATGGGGTTGAGATCTGGAGACTGGCTAGGCCACTCCAGGACCTTGAAATGCTTCTTACGAAGCCACTCCTTCGTTGCCCGGGCGGTGTGTTTGGGATCAATGTCATGCTGAAAGACCCAGCCACGTTTCATCTTCAATGCCCTTGCTGATGGAAGGAGGTTTTCACTCAAAATCTCACGATACATGGCCCCATTCATTCTTTCCTTTACACGGATCAGTCGTCCTGGTCCCTTTGCAGAAAAACAGCACCAAAGCATGATGTTTCCACCCCCATGCTTCACAGTAGGTATGGTGTTCTTTGGATGCAACTCAGCATTCTTTGTCCTCCAAACACGACGAGTTGAGTTTTTACCAAAAAGTTATATTTTGGTTTCATCTGACCATATGACATTCTCCCAATCCTCATCTGGATCATCCAAATGCTCTCTAGCAAACTTCAGACAGGCCTGAACATGTACTGGCTTAAGCAGGGGGACACGTCTGGCACTGCAGGATTTGAGTCCCTGGCGGCGTAGTTTGTTACTGATGGTAGGCTTTGTTACTTTGGTCCCAGCTCTCTGCAGGTCATTCACTAGGTCCCCCCGTGGGGTTCTGGGATTTTTGCTCACCGTTCTTGTGATCATTTTGACCCCACGGGGTGAGATCTTGCGTGGAGCCCCAGATCGAGGAAGATTATCAGTGGTCTTGTATGTCTTCCATTTCCTAATAATTGCTCCCACAGTTGATTTCTTCAAACCAAGCTGCTTACCTATTGCAGATTCAGTCTTCCCAACCTGGTGCAGGTCTACAATTTTGTTTCTGGTGTCCTTTGACAGCTCTTTGGTCTTGGCCATAGTGGAGTTTGGAGTGTGACTGTTTGAGGTTGTGGACAGGTGTCTTTATACTGATAACAAGTTCAAACAGGTGCCATTAATACAGGTAACGAGTGGAGGACAGAGGAGCCTCTTAAAGAAGAAGTTACAGGTCTGTGAGAGCCAGAAATCTTGCTTGTTTGTATGTGACCAAATACTTATTTTCCACCATAATTTGCAAATAAATTCATTAAAAATCCTACAATGTGATTTTCTGGATTTTTTTTCCTCATTTTGTCTGTCATAGTTGAAGTGTACCTATGATGAAAATTACAGGCCTCTCTCATCTTTTTAAGTGAGAGAACTTGCACAATTGGTGGCTGACTAAATACGTTTTTGCCCCACTGTATACTGTAGCTACATAACATAAAAAGGCATTGGTTTTACACAACATTATATTCCTAATATTGAGCTGCCCCCCCATTCCCTTTTGCCCTCAGAACAGCCTCAATTCGTCAGGGCATGGACTCTACAAGGAGTCGAAAGCATTCCACAGGGATGCTGGCCCATATTGACTCCAATGCTTCCCACAGTTGTGTCATGTTGGCTGGATGTCCTTTGGGTGGTGGACCATTCTTGACACACACGGCAAACTGTTGAGCTTGAAAAACCTAGCTGCGTTGCAGTTCTTGAGACAACTGGTGTGTCTGGCACCTACTACCATACGCCGTTCAAAGGCACTTATATCTTTTATCTTGCCCATTCACTCGCTGAATGGCACACATACACAATCTGTCTCAATTGTCTCAAGGATTATAAATCCTTCTTGAACCAGTCTCCTCCCCTTCATCTACACTAATTGAAGTGGATTTAACAAGTGACATCAATGAAGGATCATAGCTTTCACCTGGATTCACCTGGTCAGTCTATGTCATGGAAAGAGCAGGGGCCAGATTCACAAAACCTTCTTGAGAAGAAATTCTTCTTAACTGCCATTTTTTACTTTAACTATAGACTGAAGAAGAAAGTTAAAATGCTTATATGAAAAGAGTTGGCGAAAATACTGAAATCCTTCCATAAGAAAAATGCCTGTATCTCAAATCTAACTAACAAATCCAAATACATAACTTTTTCGAAGTAAAAGTAAAAAAATGTCATAACTTACTTTTGTGACCCTATATATTGCCACCATTGATTTCAACCATCATAAATAATCTTTGACTTTTAATGCCTTCCGGTTCCCCTTCAACTCCTGACCTCTTGCCTGTAGCTTGCCTGCCTCCTCACTGTAATGGGCTTTTGTGGCAGGTGGTAATGCCTGCCATTTTCCCCGTGTACCTGCCATAACTCCTGCCATACAACAGAAAACATGACAATGTCAGTGCCATTGTTTTATCCATCTATTCTATCAAGGCATTAAAACAAAAAAACATATACTTGCTGAAACAAAGTAAAAATTGTGTCAGATGGAGTCAGTAGACTTTAGAATTTGTTGTTAGACCCATACAGTTCTGAAGAGAAACCCCCTGATAATTCCTCTAAAAATAATAATTAACCTACAAAGACACACCGATTGAGAAATGCATACAGTCCACAAGACTTGAATCCCCGCTTTGCTCTTGTAATTGCAAACAGGTAATTAATGCCAAACCTGCACAAACCTTTTGCTTTAAGGTGGTCCCTCATAAACAGGTTGTAAGCTGACACATTACATTTGAAGAGCTTATTTTTAGAGACAGCTTGACTTTGGCCCAGTTGTTCTTTCATTCCCTAACCAATTCTAGGGGAAACAATAGGAAGATAGTAAAAAGTATAATAGTAAACAATACTGCATCACGTTTTCAAATCAGAGTAATTGCATATAAATGTATTAAGAGTAGACACAAAAATATCGCTCCACCAATGTAGCTTTTTATGTAAAAGATGATTGAAAAAGGAGCCCTTATATACTATGAATTATCTGTATTGTGTCACAATATGAAAATAAATGCAAAACACAAATAGCTAGTGGAAAAAGTTGAAATAACATAAGAATCACCATTATTATCACAACAGTTGAGGATAAGATCCAGATTGCATGTTATTTTTTCAGGAATTTGAAGTCATAACCCTCTGATAGCTAGCCAAGGGGAAGGGGGTGCATTGGGACCAGGTAAGGGAATCCAATAGTCCGAAAACAATGGATTAATGAATACTTAATTCATTAATAGGGGCATTTGTTTGGAAATAATGGCACACATGTAACACATCACAGGACATTCAACACTTTACTTCACATAAATACCAGGGACGACATCCTCGATGCACTTATTGATAAAGCCAGTGACTGATGTGGTGTACTCCTCAATGCCATTGGAAGAATCCGGGAACATATTCCAGTCTGTGCTAGCAAAACAGTCCTGTAGTTTAGCATCTGCTTCATCTGACACCTTTTTTTGCTTCCTGCTTTAATTTTTGCTTGTAAGCAGGAATCCGGAGGATATAATTATGGTCAGATTTGCCAAATGGAGGTTGAGGGAGAGCATTGTACGCGTCTCTGAAGAGTAAAGGTGGTCTAGAATTTTTTTCCCCCTCTGGTTGCACATTTAACATGCTGATAGAAATGAGGTAAATCTAATTTAAGTTTCCCTGCATTAAAGTACCCGGCCACTAGGAGCGTCGCCTCTGGATGAGCGTTTTCCTGTTTGCTTATGGCGGTATACAGCTCATTGAGTGTGGTTTCAGTGCCAGCAATGGTCTGTGGTGGTATGTAGACAGCTGCGTAAAATACAGATGAAAACTCTCTAGGTAGATAGTGTGGTATACAGCTTATCATGAGATACTCTACCTCAGGCGAGCAAAGCCTCAAGACTTCCTTAGATATCGTGCACCAGCTGTTGTTTACATATATGCATAGGCCCCCGACCCGTGTCTTACCAGAGGCTGCTGTTCTGTCCTGCCGATAGTGTATAACGCGCCAGCTGTATGTTCTTAATGTTGTCGTTCAGCCACGACTCGGTGAAACATAAAATATGACCGTTTTTAATGTCACAATTTCCTCACAAGGCACCCTTATATTTTTCCACAAAGTCTGTTTCCTTCTTCAGCGAATGACGGGGATCTGGGCCTGGTCGGGTGTCTGTAGTGGGATATTCCTCCCGTCCGACTCATTGAAGAAAAACTCTTAGTCTAATCTGAGATGAGTAATCGTAGTTCTGATGTCCATAAGCTCTTTTCGGTCATAAGAGACAGTAGCAGCAACATTAAGTACAAAACAAGTTACGAACAATGCGAAAAAACAACCAAATTAGCATGGTTGGTTAAGAGCCGATATGACGGCAGCCATCCCCTCTGGCGCCATCACGTTGTACCAGTGGTTGTGCGCCACACCATAAAATGTCAGGCATTAGAAATCAAATTTTAATGGTCATATACACGTGTGTTATTGCTAGTGTAGCGAAATGCTTGTGCTTTTAGTTCCGACAGTGCAGTAATATCTAACAAGTAATCTAACAATTCCACAACATCTACCTAAAACACACAAATCTAAGTAAGGGATGGAATAAGAATATATACATATAAATATATGGATGAGCGATGACCGAGCAGCATAGGCAAGATGCAATAGAAATACAGTATATACATATGAGATGAATAGTGCAAGATATGTAAACATGTTTTAAGGTGGCAATATTAAAGTGACTAGTGATCCATTCGTCGCTTGATCCTCACAAGGCAACCTTTATCTTTTTCCACGAAATCTCAGTTTCCTTCTCCAGAAAATTACGGGGATCTGGGCCTGGTCAGGTGTCTGTAGTGGTGGCCAGTGATTTCAAGTCTGCATGTAGGTTGTGAATTGTTAGATACTACTGCACTGTTGGAGCTAGGAGCATTTCACTACACCCGCAATAACATCTGCTAAATATGTGTATCACTGGTCAGCCTCTCTGTGTTAGTGATGCCTGTTTAACAGTCTGATGGCCTTGAGATAGATGTTTTTCAGTCTCTCAGTCCCAGCTTTGATGCACCTGTGCTGACCTTGCCTTCTGGATGATAGCGGGGTGAACTGGCATTGGCTCGGCTGGTTGTTGTCATTGATGATCTTTTTGGCCTTCCTGTGACATCAGGTGCTGTAGGTGTCCTGGAGGGCAGGTAGTTTGCCCCCGGTGATGTGTTGTGCAGACCGCACCACCCTCTGGGGAGCCTTGCGGTTGTGGGCGGTGCAGTTGCCGTACCAGGCGGTGATACAGCCTGACAGGATGCTCTCAATTGAGCATCTGTAAAGGTTTGTGAGGGTTTTAGGTGACAAGCCACCTTTCTTCAGTCTCCTGAGGTTGAAGAGGTGCTGTTGTGCCACCTTAACTGTCTGTGTGGGTGGACCATTTCAGTTTGTCCGTGATGTGTACGCCGAGGAACTTAAAGCTTTCCACCTTCTCCACTGCTGTCCCGTCGATGTGGATAGAGGGGTGCTCCCCCTGCTGTTTCCTAAAGTCCACGATCATCTCCTTTGTTTTGTTGATGATGAGAGGTTGTTTTCCTGACACCACACTCCAAGTGCCCTCACTTCCTCCCTGTAGGCTGTCTCGTCGTTGTTGGTAATCAAGCCTACTACTATTGTGTCGTCTGCAAACTTGATGATTGAGTTGGAGGTGTGCATGGCCACGCAGTCATGGGTGAACAGGGAGTAGAGGAGGGGGCTGAGCACGCACCCTTGTGGGGCCCTGGTGTTGAGGATCAGCGAAGTGGAGACGTTGTTTCCTACCTTCACCAACTGGGGGCGGCCCGTCAAGTCCAGGACCCAATTGCACAGGGCGGGGTTGAGACCCAGGGCCTCAAGCTTAATGATGAGCTTGGAGGGTACTGTGGTGTTGAATGCTGAGCTGTAGTCAATGCTCTGAGGACGCGGCTAGGGATGCCGTCTGGGCTGGCAGCCTTGCTAGTGTTAACACGTTTAAATGACTTACGTCGGCCACGGAGAAGGAGAGGGGGGGCACGCAGTCCTTGGCAGCGGGCTGCGTCGGTGGCACTGTATTATCCTACATATCATATGATGTGGTTAGCTGATATGTTAAACACCTATCCAAGCTTTGCAAGATCTGGCAAGCATCTGCAATGTAGTCAGGCATGAATTTCACCAATATGATATAGCGGTGTATCAATCTAATGCCCGACTTCGCGCAGTCGATGGAGTGGCCTGCAAATAACATGCTATGCAACTATTGGTTGATCCAATGTATTATTTGCAATTTGGTCAGGGCCTGGAACATGACCCTCAACAATCTGGTTGGACTGAATACCCACAGGATGATAGATCTCCAGGAAGAGGGTTAGGTATCTCTGTTGTAACCTACAGTTGAAGTCGGAGGTTTACATACACTTAGGTTGGAGTCATTCAAACTTGTTTTTCAACCACTCAACAAATTTCTTGTTAACAAACTATAGTTTTGGCATGTCGGTTAGGACATCTACTTTTTTGCATGACACAAGTAATTTTCCCAACAATTGTTTACAGGCATATTATTTCACTGTATCACAATTCCAGTGGGTCAGAAGTTTACATCCACTAAGTTGACTGTGCCTTTAAACAGCTTGGGAAATTCCAGAAAATGATGTCATGGCTTTAGAAGCTTCTGATAGGCTAATTGACATAATTTGAGTCAATTGGAGGTGTACCTGTGGATGTATTTCAAGGTCTACCTTCAAAATCAGTGCCTCTTTGCTTGACATCATGGGAAACTCAAAAGAAATCAGCCAAGACCTCAACTAGTTTTTTTTAGACCTCCATAATTCTGGTTCATCCTTGGGAGCAATTTCCAAACGCCTGAAGGTACCACGTTCATCTGTACAAACAATAGTATGCAAGTATAAACACCATGGGACCACGCAGCTGTCATACCGCTCAGGAATGAGAAGCGTTCTGTCTCCTAGAGATGAACATACTTTTGTGAGAAAAGTGCAAATCAATCCCAGAACAACAGCAAAGGACCGTGTGAAGATGTTGGAGAAACCAGGTACAAAAGCGTCTGTATCCACAGTAAAGCGAGTCCTATATCGACAACCTGAAAGGCAGCTCAGCAAGGAAGAAGCCACTGCTCCAAAACCACCATAAAAAAGCCAGACTACGGTTTGCAACTGCACATGGGACAAAGATCGTACTTTTTGAAGAAATGTCCTCTAGTCTTATGAAACAAACATAGAACTGTTTGGCCATTATGACCATCGTTACGTATGGAGGAAAAAGGGGGAGGCTTGCAAGCTGAAGAACACCATCCCAACCGTGAAGCACGGGGGCGGCAGCATCATGTTGTGGGGGTCTTTTGCTGCAGGAGGGACTGGTGCACTTCACAAAATAGATGGCATCATGAGGTAGGAATATTATGTGGATATATTGAAGCAACATCTCAAGACATCAGTCAGGAAGTTAAAGCTTGGTCACAAATGGGTCTTCCAAATGGACAATGACCCCAAGCATACTTCCAAAGTTGTAGCAAAATGGCTTAAGAACAACAAAGTCATGGTATTGGAGTGGCCATCACAAAGCCCTGACCTCCATCCTTTAGAAGATTGAGGTCAGGGCTTTGCCCGACCATAACACTGCCCAGGCTGTCCTCCCGTGCCATTTCTTCAACAGGTTCACGTGGTAAATCTGGCTGCCGTTCGCAGTAATTGACAGGTCCCAGCTTCTCGATCACCTTGTATGGCCCGTGCCATGATGCCAGGTACTTACTTACGTCCGTAGGGATCAAGACCAACACCCTATCTCCCATCTGGAATTCTCTGGGCTGGGCTCCCCGATTGTAGACCTGGGCTTGGGCGCGTTGGGCCTTCTCCATATGTTCCCTCATTACTGGCCATATGGCTGTCATCCTCTCCCTCATCGTCTCCACGTGCTCTACCATGCTGCGTAAGGGGGTCGGTTGGGCTTCCCACACCTCCTTGGCGAGGTCCAGTAGGTCGCGTGGCTTCCTCCCGTAGAGGAGTTCAAAAAGGGGAAAACCTAGTGGAGGACTGGGGTACCTCTCGGATTGAGAACATGAGGTGGGGTAGTAGCTGGAACCCAGTTCTTCCCATCCTGCTCAATGACCTTCCGCAGCATTTGTTTGAGCGTTTAATTGAAGCGCTCGACGAGCCCATCTGTCTGCGGGTGAAAGACGGAGGTCCGGAATTGCTTGATCTGCAGGAGACCACACAACTCTTTCATTAGGCGGGACATAAACTCAGTACCTTGGTCTGCCAGGATCTCGTTCGGGATGCCCACACGGCTAAAGAGGTGGAACAGCTCCCGGGCGATTCCCTTGGATACCGCCGCCCGTAGGGGAATGGCCTTGGGATACCGGGTGGCATAATATCAAATCAAATGTATTTATAAAGCCCCCCTTACATCAGCTGATGTCACAGAGTGCTGTACAGAAACCCAGCCTAAAACCCCAAACAGCAAGCAATGCAGGTGTAAAAGCACGGTGGCTAGGAAAAACTCCCTAGAAAGGCCAAAACCTAGGAAGAAACCTAGAGAGGAACCAGGCTGTGAGGGGTGGCCAGTCCTCTTCTGGCTGTGCCGGGTGCAAATTATAACAGAACATGGACAAGATTTTAAAATGTTCATAAAACAGGCAGAACAGTTGAAACTGGAGAAGCAGCACGGCCAGGTGGACTCAGGACATCAAGGAGTCATCAGGCCAGGTAGGCCTTGAGGAATGGTCCTAATGCTCAGGTCCTCCGAGAGAGAGAGAAGAAGAAAAAAAGAAAGAAAGAGAGAGATAATTAGAGAGAGCATACTTAAATTCACACAGGACACCAGATAAGAGAAGAAATACTCCAGATATAACAGACGGACCCTAGCCCCCCGACACAAACTACTGCAGCATAAATACTGGGGACCTGAGACAGGAGGGGTCGGGAGACACTGTGGCCCCGTCCGACGATACCCCCGGACAGGGCCAAACAGGCAGGATATAACCCCACCCACTCTGCCGAAGCACATCCCCCACACCACTAGAGGGATATCTTCAACCACCAACTTACCATCCTGAGACAAGGCGGAGTATAGCCCACAAGATCTCCGCCACGGCACCAGTAAGCCAGTGACTCAGCCCCTGTAATAGGGTTAGAGGCAGAGAATCCCAGTGGAGGGGAACCGGCCAGGCAAAGACAGCAAGGGTGGTTCGTTGCTCCAGTGCCTTTCCGTTCACCTTCACACTCCTGGGCCAGACTACACTCAATCATAGGACCTACTGAAGAGATGATAGACTATCACCAGCATGTACCGGTGTCCTCGTGCTGTTTTTGCCAGGGCTCCCACTATTTCCATGGCTATGCGTTCAAAGGGCACCCCGATGATTGGTAGGGGCCCGGGCCAGTGGAACCGGGCGGCGATCCGTTCCAGGGTCTTCTCCATTCCCAGGTGCACCCCCCAACAGGTGGGTGTGGGCCAGCTGAAGAACGGCTCCCACTTACCGTTGGGGCAGCAACAATACCTCTCGAAGTTCCCACTATTGGCGCAACACCTGATACAAAAGGTTATTCTTAATTTGGAATTGGGGGTATCGCCAGTCACTCACCCCCGGAAGTAGATGTCCATCCACCGCTATCACTTGGGCGGCGGCAGCTTTCAAGTTCGGATCCTCCCACTGGGCCATCCCGAATTGTCCCCTCAGTTGGCCCCCAGTGGGTGTCTCGACTGGCCCCTCAAAATCGAGGTGGGAGAGGCTGGCCTCGTCCTGCAGTGGTTCCCCAGGGGGTTCGGGTTCCTGCGCCCCCGCCGACTCCAGACCCATAGATACAGGTTGGTTAACCGGTTGCTTCCGGGCCGCACAGGCGATGGGTCGTCCCCACTCTCTTCTTCGACCGGCTCGTATCTTTTTCTTCAATTCATGCCCCCATAGGGCCGTGAACAGTGGACAATCCCGTCCCACTAGGAGAGGTACCGGCAACTCTGGTACTGCATCCACAGCATCCGCAGCTCCCTTGTGGCCTCACAATGTTGGTCCATATGGTTGAATACCGCTTTGTGTCACCGTGAACACAGGAAATGGCCATCTCCCTACCCCGTTCGGTCTCCTGGTTCAGCAGGCTCGTGGTTACAAGAGTAACCATACCTCCGTCTAATAGCGCTTCCGTGTCGTGTCCGTCAACCTACACCGGGACCATGGGTGCAGTTGATTTGTGGTGCGCCCAACAGGAGGTGGCATAGTTCACTGCGTGACCCACCTCGCCTCCGGGGCTAGCTGATGGCATCGACTCCTCTCGAGCCGGGCAATTCCAAGCCATGTGCCCCCGGGCGCCACAATCAAAACACCTCCTTTGGTCTCCATCTACCTGGGGTCGTCGGTGGCGGGTCGGCCCTTCCCCAGCCATCTCTCCACGGGTTTGCGGTCCTTTGGCCCTGCCGACTGTCGGTTCGGGGTACACAGCTGTGGAGCTGTCCTTCCGTCCCTTGGCAGGGGTCGCCGACTCGTCCCGGCTCCCACTCAGCAGGGCCTGAGTGTTCTGATGCGTCTCCACTGCTTCCAGGAGGCCCTCCAAGGTCTGGGGCGCACATAGACTCGCTGCCCTTATCATGTTGTGGGGTAACGCCCACAAGAAGCGATCCATGACCACTTTGTCGAGGATGGAAAGGGTGGAATACGTCGGTTAGGAGCCATGCCATGGTGACGTGCAGTAGGTCGCTCATCTGTGCTCAGGGGGATGCGTCAGGTACGAACCTCCATTCGTGGAACCACACTCTCCACGCAAACTACATAAATTATTTTTTCATTGCAAATCTTGCCAAACTTAGGCATGACATGCCAGCAACAAAACGCTGATACTACACATCCAAGTATATCTGACAAAATTATGAAAGACAAGAATTGTAATTTTGAATTCCGTAGTGACGGTGAAAGAGGTGAAAAAATGATTGTTGTCTATCAACAATGACAAGCCACAGGGGTCTAAAAACTTGGATGGAAAGTATAATAGTGGACAATATTGCCACTCCTATTTGCCATATCTTCAATTTAAGCCTACTAGAAAGTGTGTGCCCCCAAGCCTGGAGGGAAGCAAAAGTCATTCAGCTACCTAAGAATAGTAAGGCCCCCTTTACTGGCTCAAATAGCCAACCAATCAGCCTGTTACCAACCCTTACTAAACTTTTGGAAAAAATGGTGTTTGACCAATACAATGCTATTTTACAGTAAACAAATTGAGAACACACTTTCAGCACACTTAAAGGGAAGGACATTCAACAAGCACAGCACTTGCACAAATTACTGATGATTGGCTGAGATAAATTGATGTTAAAAAGATAGTGATAGCTGTTTTGTTAGACTTCAGTGCGACTTTCGACATTATCGATCATACTCTGCTGCTGGAAAAACTTGTGTTATGGCTTTAATATATTGCTGATAAAGAGTTACCTGTAACAGAACACAGGCGGTGTTCTTTAATGGAAGCCTCTCCAACATAATCCAGGTACCATCAGGAATTCCCCAGGGCAGTTGTCTAGTCCTCTTACTTTTTTCAATCTTTACAAACGACATGCCACTGGCTTTTAGTAAAGCCAGTGTGTCTATGCGGATGACTCAACACTATACACATCAGCTACTATAGCAACTGAAATGACTGCAACACTTAAAGAGCTGCAGTTAGGTTCAGAATGGGTGGCAATGATTAAGTTAGTTTGAAATATTTAGGACTAAAAGCATTATATTTGGGACAAATCATTCACTGAACCCTAAACCTCAACTAAATCTGGTAATAAATACTGTGGAAATTGAGCCGAGGTGACTAAACTGCTTGGGAGTAACCCTGGATTGTAAACTGTCATGGTCAAAACATATTGATACAACAGTAGCTAAGATGGGGAGAAGGCTGTCCATAATACAGCGCTCCTCATCTTCTTAACACTATCAACAAGGCAGGGCCTACAGGCTTCTGTTTTGTTGCACCTTGACTACTGATCAGTTGTGTGGTCAGGTGCCACAAAGAAGGACTTAGGAAAATTGCAATTGGCTCAGAACAGGGCAGCATGGCCGGCCCTTGGATTTAAACAGAGAGCAAACAATAATATCTATGTCAATCTCTCCTGGAGAGATTCTCTACTTCACTATTGGTATTTGTAACAGGTATTGACATGTTGAAAGCACCAAACTGTCTGTTTAAACGACTAGCACAGTTCAGACACCCATGCATACCACACAAGACATGCCACCAGAAGTCCAGAACAGTCTATTGGAGGCTCACAGTACCACAGAGCCATGACTACATGGAACTCTATTCCACATCAGGTACTGTAACTGACGCAAGCAGTAGAATCAGATTTTTTTAAAAGATAAAAATACACCTTATGGAACAGCAGGGACTGTGAAGCAACAAACATAGGCACAGACATGCATAAACACACATGATAACATACGCACTATACACACACGTACACATGGATTTTGGGTTGTAGATACGTGCTAATGGAGTATGGGCCTGAGGGCACACTTAATGTTTTTAAAATTGTATAACTTCCTTAATTTTGCCAGACCTCAGGAAGAGTTGCTGCTGCCTTGGGGACCCATAATAAATACAAATACAAAGTCGCCTAGCACGAAGAGTGGTGAGCCATCGTCAGGAAATGATCTTATCAAAGTGTCAAGCTCATTGAGGAGCTCTCCAAGGGCACCTGGTGGGCGATAGATGACAAATGTTAAGCTTGAGTGGACAAGGGACAGTGACAGCATGGAATTCAAATGAGGAGATGGACAGGTGAGAGGGAGAAAACAGAATAATATCTCAATTTAGGAGAAATGAGTAGTGGTCAGAAGGATCCTGTTTTTATTTTAAATAAACTTGATACAGGCAGTGCCGAGTGCCGATACTGTCATATGCATACACTCTTTACATGTAGGCTGTTTCAGACCCCTGTTCCGACCACTATATTCATAATTGTCAAGACATGTAATGACGAATCAAATTGTATTGGTCACATACACGTGTTTAGCAGTTGTTTTTGCAGCTGTAGCGAAATGCTTGTGTTTCTGGTTCCAACAGTGGAGTAATGTCTAAAAAGTAGTAATGTTTAACAATTTCACAACAATAAAAACAAATCTAAGTAAAGGAATGGAATTAAGAATATATAAATAGAGACAAGCATTGTCAGAGCAGGATAGACTAAGATACCGTAGAATAGAATACAGTGCACACATATGAGATGAGTAATGTAAACATTATTAAAGTGACTAGTGTTCCATTATTAAATTGGCCAGTGATTTCAAGTCTATGTATATAGGGAAGCAGCCTCTAATGTGCTAGTGATGGCTATTTAACAGTCCGATGGCCTTGAGATAGAAGCTGTTTTTCAGTCTCTCTGTCCCAGCTTTGATGCACCTGTACTGACCTCACCTTCTGGATGATAAAGGGGTGAACAGGCAGTGGCTCGGGTGGTTGTTGTCCTTGATCTTTTTGGCCTTCCTGTGACATCAGGTGTTGTAGGTGTCCTGGAGGGCATGTAGTTTGCAGATCGCACCACCCTCTGGAGATCCCTGTGGTTGCAATGGCCTCCGCAACGACCAGATGCTCTCGGACTATGAGAGAAAACAGTCAGATGAAGAAAGAGCAGCTGGAGTAGCAGTGTTCTCTGGGGTGATCCAGGAATGGGACTGAAGGGACTGAAGGTCAAGGGACTGAAGGGTAGCATAGACTGAGATTAACTCAAGAGTTCTTGACCGCAGATCAGCTGCTACCAGAGACCCAGAATTCCACATGGGTTGTGCACACAGGGAACATTAAATTAGAAGGGCTGCAGCCAAGAGGTGGGGAGCGTCTGAAAAGCCTACAGGGAGAGGTGCGAACAGGTATAGAAAACAAACATAGTTGACAAAGCTACAAAAGAGCAAAATTTGTATCTGTAAATAACTAGATAAGATACTCAAGTGAGTGTGGATCCCCCTTTCCTTCCTTTAACAGCTTGACAGAGCTGTCTTTGTTTAGCGACACAAAACACCACTGACACCACTGAGAAACTAGGGGAGACTAAAGAACAATAATTGCTAATTGCCTAGGAGACCCTAAAAGGAGAAGTGGAGCGCACGCCTCCCTGTACTAATTGCTGATTGCCTAGGAGAGGTGAAACTACTCCCCCGATACAAGCAAAGATTACCGAAACAAGTCATAAATTGCCCTGCCCCTTGATCCTGGTTGTTGTGTCAACAACTATTTGCAAATGATGAGCAGTCACACAGCAAGTAGGCCACTGGGAAAACAGGCAGCACTTAAAGTAGATCGCCCTAGCTAGAAAAAAGACAGTACTAGACCACAATAGATAAAGACAAAATATATATATACTTATCACTCTTGGAGATATCAGGAGTCTCCTGTCTATAGAATGAAGCACCGATAAATGGAACAGGGAGGACACTTGAATCAGGTTGGTTACATTTGACCTGGTCAAATGTTTTGTCCCAATTCACCTTAACCTAGCCTGGTGAAACCAGCCTGATCATTGCGTTTACCATTCTATTTCACTTCACATATGATATCTGAAGTGAAATAGAAAAGCGAATGCAGAGATCAGGTTGGTCCCACCATGCTAATTATAACCACCATTGATAATGTAGTCAGTGCTCTGTGTGTGTGTTTGTGTGTGACCGACCAGTATCTGCGCTGCCATGCCCATCAAAGGGGCACTGGCAAAGACCTTACCTCCAGTCTCACCCCTTGCCTGCTCACCAGCGGTCGTCAATGGGCAGACCAGAATTGGGTAGGTTTAGTCTGACCTGTTCAAACTTCAAAATAGTACATGTTTGTAACTTAGATGTCACCTATCCTAACTGCCATCCGTATTTGAATCTATGGAGCCAGCACTTGGAGACTTGCAAGATGATGGTGATGGAGTGTAGGTGGCACATCGCACATATGAGGTGGCAGGATGATTCCACCTTATTCAGCTTCATCATCTGAAGAATTGATGGCACTGAAGGACAAGCCAACGTCTTCTGTCATTTCCTTCACTTCCTCTGTAATAACAGATGTTGAACTCTTTGAATGTCTTTACAAAATTGGATGCATCTTCTGTCACCGTTGCAGCAATCTTGCAACAAAGGTTACTGGAGAGGCCAAATTCAAGAGTGAATTTCATCCAGTATTTCTGCTTTATGGTTGTAGCTGTGTGGACTTGGGAAGTGTCTGCATGCAAGAGCCACAAATTCACATTCTATTGAATCTATTTTAATCCAGTGCGCTGTGACTCCCATAAAGCTGGTTTTACTGATGGACCATATGTCAGCAGTGGTACATACATTGCACTTCAGCTTTTCTTTCAAGTCACTGTTCTTGGCAATGAAACCCTCCTTTATTCTCCTTCTGAGTGTACCTCTGGACTTACAGTAAGATGTGACCGAGTCCACTTTTGCTTGTTCAAAAAGTTGGGTCTGCCTGTATGGGGTCTTGAAAGCAAACTTTCTTGCGCATTTTGAATTCTTGAAGACTTTCAGGGTGCAGTACATTTGATGGATTTTGAAGTTAGAAGTTGCTGACAGAGAGCCAGATATTACAAGAGTAAGAGTAAATGGCTATTATGGCTAAATGGCTATTAATCATGAATTTTAGAAGTCCAAAAATGTATATAGCTATTGCAGATAGCCCCTTAAACAATATTTACTCATTATTTTTAAATGTCACTTTCAAGACTTTGTTGCTTTCTACACAGGGTTGGGGGGGGGTCAATGCCATTTAAATTCAAGTCAATTCAGGAAGTATACGGAAATTCTATGCTTTTCATTCCTGAAAATGTGGAATTAAAATTTGTATTACTTTCTGAATTGACTGGAATCGAAATAGAATTGACCCTAACCCTGATACTACGTGCTTAATATATCTAGAGCATATATTATTTTTAAGCTCACATTTACCGCAGCAAAACATTGTAGCAAAATAGGAGGGCAGACTGACAGGGACTCAACCAACCCCGGTTCTCTTCTTATGTAGTCACAGTGCCACAAAAGTATTTTTGTTTGTGCTCATTACGCACCATGGCCGTTAGAAGAGAGTACGCAGCCTATAGTCTGAAATTGCCAGGGGGAAACTTGGTGTGTGCGAGTTATTAGATTGATAAGCGTGAGTGCGCAGCGACGCCTGTTTGAACTAGTGTATTACAGTAGATTGATGGCTATTTGTTTTGCCCCTACTTTTTACCACCCACACACACACAACCCTATGTACGTAACCATGGTTCCTCATGAAAATGTTTCTGTGGGACTAGATCTAAGTGCAGGCAAAATCCTAGAGGAAAACCTGGTTCAGTCTTCTTTCCAACAGGCTGGGAGACAAATTCATCTTTCAGCTGGACAATAACCTAAAACTCAAGGCCAAAGATACAGTTGCTGACCGTTTGCATGAGTTGCTTACCAAGATGACATTGAATGTTCCTGAGGAGCCTACTGTAGTTACAGTTTACTTAGAATTAGCTTGAAAATCTATGGCAAGACTTGAAAATGGCTGTCTAGAAATGATCAATAACCAACTTGGCAGAGCTTGAGCTTGAAGAGTTAAAAAAGAATGGGCAAATATTGTACAATCCAGTTGTGCAAAGCTCTGAGACTTACCCAGAAAGACTCACAGCTGTAAATGCTGCCAAGGGTGATTCTAACATTTATTCACTCAGGGGTTGACTACTTATCTAATGAAGATTTTTTTTTTTTAAGATGAATAAAAAATAAAACTAAGTATTTTGTGTAGATCACGAAAAGAAACAGTTAAATCCCAATTTGTAAAAAAAGCCAGTGAAACGAGGCTACTCAGGCAAGAAAAAAAACTTCACCCATTGGAAAATATAAATGGACTGATGGTACTGTAACTGACATGGCTGTGACTGACAAAACACGATAAAAACTGCACAATTACATTTTGAAATTGCACCTAGTGTACTTTATCTACTATTCTTTCTCTCAATAGTAAATTGAGACCCAGACTGAGTTCCCCTAGCGTCTGGGAGCCCTAAGCAACCGCCTATGTCGCTTATGCATGGAACAGGCCCTGCTGCCAGCAAAGGTGTCAGCTAGAGAGGACATGCACAGACAGGAATTTGTACTTTGAAGCGAATTAGCATTTTTGAATCAGAGTAAATAGAGCCAAAAGTAACCTTGTCTGAGATTTACACGGTTATCAAAACATCACTCCAGGGAAAGCCTACATGAAACACAGATCTTATTTGAAGTGGTTTCAAAATCCCCAAGGGAAAAAATGAATGGCGAAAGAAAATATTGAAACCATTTTCATGTTTGACTACTAGGTTTTATGGGTATTACGAAACATCCACTGTTTCTTTGTGATGTTTTCTGTCCTCAGATACAGAGAGCTGTGAAACCCAGTTTGCAGTTAGATTTTTATTTATTTAACCTTTTATCTGGAACCAAAAGGGGTTCTTCAAAGGTTTTTTCTATGGGGACAGCTGAAGAACCACCTTTTTTTCTGAGTGTACTTGTTACTAACATGTCTAACATACAGTATTTCCTTTAGGAATATAGTGGAGTAAAAGTTTTCAAAAATATCAATAGTAAAGTAGATACCCCAAAAAACAACTTAAGTAGTACTTGAAAGTATTTTTTACTTAAGTACTTTACACCACTAACTACTTGAGGCACCATTCAAGCTTTGTATTGTGAAGATAAACACATTGGGTTTAATATTTCCCGGACAGACGTAGTCTTTGACCAAGCATTTTAGCACAGAATTCAGTTTTATTTGTGTCGTGGAAACCAGCCCAGTCTTTTAATCATTGTTTTTACAGTGTGTTTTCTCATTTTCAGCCTGCCTGCAAAACACATCACCCTATGCGATAATAAAGACTACCTTGAAATGGTCTACTCGTAAATATCTTAAAATAACATACCATTGTGTGGCTATGATCTGTAGAGAATATAATAGTGACAAGTGTGTCTTCACTCTAATATCGTTTAGATTATAAGAAAACACATGGAGCTTTCCGACAAATGCTTTATGGCGTGACATCACTTCAAGGAGTGACAACAACAAAAATCTTCAGATTAAATTCAATTTTCACAGAACCGCTTGTTGCAATTTCGATGAGGCTCTCTTGTTCAGATATCGGTAAATTGACTGGAGGCAGGGCATGAAAGGGATAACGAGTCCAGTTGTTTGTGTTGTCCGTTTCGGGAAAGTACCTACGTAATTCATCACCCAATTCACTTAGGTGCTTCGCTATATCACATTTGACATTGTCCGTAAACTTGAGTTCATTTGCACACAAAAAAATCATACAATGATGGAAAGACCTGTGTGTTGTCCTTGTTAATGCAGACAGGGAAGAGCTCCATCTTCTTAATCATAGCCTCAATTTTGTCCCGCACATTGAATATAGTTGCGGAGAGTCCCTGTAATCCTAGATTCAGATCATTCAGGCGAGAAAAAACATCACCCAGATAGGCCAGTCGTTTGAGAAACTCGTCATCATGCAAGCGGTCAGACAAGTGAAAATTATGGTCAGTAAAAATAAGCTCGTCTTTCAATTAAAAACAACGTGTCAATACTTTGCCCCTTGATAACCAGCGCACATGGTCGCTGCCATATCATTGCATAGTGCAGAAAATACGAGAGTTCAGGGGCCTTGCTTTAACAAAGTTAACCATTTTCACTGTAGTGTCCAAAACATCTAGTACAGGATGGCAACAACAACTGCCCGAGTTACACCAGGAACGCATAATCCCGCCATCAGTGCTCAGACTGTCCGCAATAGGCTGAGAGAGGCTGGAATGAGGGCTTGTAGGCCTGTTGTAAGACATCACCAGCAACAACGTCGCCTATGATTCACAATTGTCATTGTCCATGCTAGCTGGGCTAACAACAAATGTAGAATTACCCAATGCTAGCATTGGATGTGCTCGTGGAAGCAGAACAACTTGTGTTGTCGACAGATGCAGATGTAGTACTGCAGGTAGAGCACGTGGACTGGGATATGTTCCGGATAGCATCGGGACAACAACATTGATGTATATGCTGATTCGGTGAGCGAGTTTATTAGCAAGTGCATTGGTGATGTTGTACCCATAGCAAATATTAAAACCTTCCCCAAATAGAAACCGTGGATTGATGGCAGCATTCGCGCAAAACTGAAAGCGCGAACCACTGCTTTTAACCAGGGTAAGGCTACCGGAAACATGACTGAATACAAACAGTGTAGCTATTCCCTCCGCGCAAGGCAATCAAACAAGCTAAGCGTCAATATAGAGATAACATTGTGTGGCTGCTGCCAACATACTGACTTAAATCTCTAGCCACTTTAAACATAGGAATTGGATGTAACAATGTATCACTAGCCACTTTAAACAATTTTGTATATAATGTTTACGTATCCGACATACCCATATCAAATGTATACACTGTACTCTAAACCATCTACTGTATCTTGCCTATGCCGTTCGGCCATCGACCCAAATCTCTAGCCACTTTAATAATTATAATTGGATGAAATAATGTATCACTAGCCACTTTAAACAATGCCATTTATATAATGTTTACATATCCTACAACTCATCTCATATATATATGTGTGTATATACTGTACTCCATACCATCTACTGCATCTTGCCTATGCCGGTCAGCCATCGCTCATCCCTATATTTATATGTACATACTCGTATTCATTCCTTTACTCGTGTGTATAAGGTAGTTTTGTGAATTTGTTAAGATTACTTGTTAGATACTACTGCATGGTCGGAACTAGAAGCACAAGCATTTCGCTACACTCGCATTAACATCTGCTAACCATGTGTATGTGACAAATAAAATTTGATTTTGATTTGAGGTAGTAGCAGTAGAGCTGGTATGTGTCTACGGCCTTACATTTTTTTTTTTTTACCATTTATAAATTTTCAAGCAAATGGAATGAGCAGCGGCTACTTTTGGCTACATACGTACCGTTAGTGGAATTCCCGCGAGAGAGTAACAGTTAATGTGATTGGGTGTTAATTATTTGACTAGGCTACTTGTATTTGACATTGTGTTATTTCGTTCTACACTAGATGGTAGCCTGAGGCTACTCAGGCGAGAAAAAACCCCTCACCCAAATGTATAGCCCCCGTTGGAAAATATAATTGGACTGTTTGAAAATGTGAAGAATTATTACTATAGATTTTTTATTATTTTTTATGTGAATCATATTTTTATTTGGCGTACCCCTGACGGCATTGCGTGTACTCCAGTTTGGGAATACCTGGTCTATAACAATGCAGTAAATCATATATTTGGCACATCATTGTGCATGTTATTACACATCATAATTATATTGAGGTAAAAATTACTGCAGCTTTCAATAGTGAAATAAAACTCAATTGATTGTCTGACTTCGGAATCACAGATTCATTTGTAATGTGAATAAAAACTCTGAAAGTAGACAGTTTCACTTTTCCACAACTGAACAAGTCCCTCTTCCTCCTGATGTGTGCACTCGCTTGGATGATCATCCACACAATCCACCCCTTTACAGATTAGGTGCAGATCATTTACAGGTAAAAAAGCTCTCAAATGATAATGCCTATACAGTGGAATTTGAGAATCCCTTTATTATAGAAAAGTTTTAGAATTGCGTTAGAGGAACTCAAGAGTACAGGTAATTACATGTATGTGATAGTTCCTTATTCCATGTTGTATGCAGTATTCCTATGAGTTTGTATTCAGGACAAATGTGGCTAGTGGCTACAACCTCCAGGGGTCAACCCTCACCACCCACCTATAGTACACCCCCAATAGCTACGATATCAGTTCAGTTAGTGGGGAGATACTGAAACATCTTTCCTGAGTACCATGTCATCTTTCTACCTGGAAAAGGTCCTGAGATAAGGTAGGGTGGGAGTGAGAAAGGGACAACAATATAAAGATTGTATCATTGGGTATAAAGAAAAGGTGTTACATTTGGGGCTAGTGGGAGAAAATAGCTGACTATGGAGAGTGCCTTGTCAATCTTGAGGGGTTGGGCCACCATTGCAAGGTTAGGGTCAAAAGGAAAGGAACACAGTACAAGGTGTTGACTCTGGGTGTATCTCAAAAGTCTAAAGTGACTTCATCTCCTCGTTCCTCTCCTCGTCTCTTCTGCTGATTCGAAAGCACATGATAGGTGAAAACAAATCTTTGTTCACAAGTATTTCCTTTCACCTATCCGCTTCTTTCTCATATCCCGGATCGAGGAGAGGAAGCCACTTAAGACTGCATTTAGTAGCTGCGGCCAAACAGGGTGTAATACTGGGCGGCCTCCTTGCCGCTGACACACATCTGACCCGGCTGCAGGGGCTTGAGGGGCTTGAAGGGGATACACAGGCTCTTTGCACCCATGGAGGGGGCACCGGGCTCCAGATCCTGGTCCCTGGAGAGGGGGAAGAGAGAGAGGAGCTAGGAGTTAGGGAGGAGACCGATTTTATCGACTTCATTCTACATTTGGTAACACTTCACCGAGAGCAGATAACGCATTTTGATGTGAAGGTGTTAGGAAGGTGTTCCTAATGGTATAGTCAGTATATGTTAGCATGAATCCCAGTCATTGAGTGGTACTTGAGTGAGTCTTACTTGGCAGTGGTCTTCTTGATCCAGTCTTCACACTCAATGCCTCCACAGAAGGGGATCTGGACAATCTGTGGTTATCAACATTAAAAAAATATATAAGTCAGTTCGTTTAGATTACTTAAGCCAGCCAGATATGAAAATGATTCATCTTCAGATGTGGAATCTAACAGAAACAAACTTCAATGTAACACACCCTGCCCTGGTCCAGGTCTTTCTGGAACTGTTCCATAGAGTCTGCAACCACCATGTGTTTGTTCAGGTCTTCCGATGCCCTGCAACACAGAGGAAGAGGAGGCATATTAGTTAGCACCTGTGCAGTAGCTCAGAGAGCGCGCGAGAGAGAGAGAGAATGAGAGGGATTGTGTGTGTAACCTAGAGGTTGGCCTTGATTTCCTCCAGTAGGTGTGTGTATGTGGATCAGAATACGCATACCTCTTGAAGAGGTTGGTCTGGATGTCCTCCAGTAGCTGTATGAGCCTCTTCTCGGTGTCCGCCTCGGGCAGGGTAATCTTCTCCCCCGTGTCTCTCCTCACGGCCACACACTGACCCTGCTTCAGGTCCTTAGGACCCACCTCAAGACGAATGGGCACGCCCTGAGAGAGAGGGATGGAGGGATTTAAGGAGGGGGTGGAGAGAGAAGGATGGGGAGCAAGAAAGAAAGAGGATAGAGATGCAGACGTTTCCTTTCGATTGGACTGATGAGAAGTTTATCCCTGAAATCAACTAATTGTCAGTAGTACAAATTTATCCCCAACATCCATGGAAAAGTTACATGAATGAGGCCCATGAACTACAGGTTCACTGTGGCAGCCATTTTGGCCAGTGCGGTCCATTGTAGAGGAAGCACTGAATGAGACAAGTCTGCAAACTTTCTAATGCCCCTAGAAATGGTTCTGGGGAATAATACAACAATAATAGTAATATTATACGCCATTTAAGATCTACTTTTATCCAAAGAGACATACAGTACAGTGAGTGCAAAATGTTTAGTGTATGACTCAAGTGAGAACCGAACCCACGACCCTGGCGTTGTAGAGCCAGTTCTTACAAACTGAGCCACACAAGACCAGGAGTGATGTTTTTACCTTGAGTTCCCAGTGGTTGAACTTCCAGCCGGGAGAGTAATTGTCTCGGAGGTCGGCCTTTACCCGGGTCTCTCCCCTCTGCAGCCGGGCCAGGTACTTGGAGCACTGGGCCAGCAGAGACTCCTTCTCAGCCTCAGGCAGGGAGGCTGTGATGCCACACGGGATGATGATCACCTGGGCGAGAAGAGCAGGAGAACATGCAGGGTTATAGAATTTGACTAGGGCCAATAAAGGTGAAATTCTTTACCTTTTGCCAGGCAGTCATTATTAACAGACTTAAAATACCTGGTAATATCTAAATCAAAACATACCTGGAGACAGGCAACTCTGGGGGGCAGCACCAGGCCCATGTTGTCCCCGTGTACCATGGTGAGCACGCCGATAGTGCGGGTGGTGATGCCCCACGAGTTCTGGTAGGCTAGCTGCTTTTCGCCCGGCTTCCTGGGGTCCTCGAACTCGATGTTAAACATCCGGGAGAAGTTTTGGCCCAGGTGGTGGGATGTGGCACCCTGAGAGAAAGAGAACCATTTAGCTTGATGAATTGATGATAGAAAGGGTGGCACTCAGAGGAAGAGGAAACATTTACTTAAGCATCAACAAAAGTGTGCCTAAGAGGTTGTTTTGCTTATAGAGAGTGTTTCACTGTGCTTTATTAAACTGCATTAGTAGCTAGTGACTTTGGTTAGGTTTTTCAACTAAGAGGCCAAGTTTCCCCTAGTCTTCTATTAGGCCTCTTCCCCTAGGGTCAGAATTAACCATGGGCAAGAACTGTTGAAGGCTCTAGCCATTTTAGGAGAACTTCCTATATATTGCTTACAAAGGACTAGGAAAATAGATTTTATAGGCCCTTCCTACATTTTGCTTACACCTACTCCCATTGATCTCTCCGGGCTAGGGGGCAGTGTTCGGAAGTTCGGAGAGTCTGGCATGCCCAAAGTAAAATGCCTGTTACTCAGGCCCAGAAGCTAGGATATGCATACAATTAGTTTTATTTGATAGAAACTTCAAAGTGTTTTCTAAAACCGTTAAAATAATGTCAGTGAGTATAACAGAACTGATATGGCAGGCGAAAACCCGGGGGGGGAATCCATCTGGAAAAAAGGCTTTTTTGAGCTCCCATGCAATTGGTATGGTTTCCTACTGCACAATGAAAATAATAGCTCCCAGATTGTAGTACCTATGGCTTCCACTGGATGTCAGTCTTCAGACAAGGTTTCAGGCTTGTTCTTTGAAAAATGAACAAGTAGCTGTAGTTCATCATTGGGTTCCTCCTTGGGTCTGTAGTCCTGTGGCGCGCGTGACTGAGGGTGCGCTCTTCGTTATTCATCTCTGGTATTGCACATACTACATTTTGTCTTAAATTGTATCGTTTATTTACATATTAGGGTACCTGAGGATTGATTAGAAACATTGTTTGACTTGTTTGGATGAAGTTCATCGGTAACCTTTTGGATTCTTTTGTCTGTATGTTGAACGAGTTGAACGGGTGGATTACTGAACAAAACGCGCCAACCAAACAGTTTTTGGGATATAAAGAGGGACTTAATCTAAAAACAAAACCATTTATTGTGTAGCTGGGACCCTTGGGATTGCACACACTTGGCCATGAGGCCACACTTGGCCATGATTACAGACACCTGTGTGTGTCCTTTGACACTATATAAACGAGTCACCCCGCAGTGTTTGTGATTATACCCTGATGAAGACAGCTTGCCTAGCGAAACGTTGGACATAAAATATATTTTTTGCATCTGAGCTCCTAGAGTGTGCGGCTCTTATTTATTTTCAAGTTTTCCACTCCGCTAGCTAGCACCTCGCCTATATAGGTGTGTGTTTCTTTTTCTTCTAGATTACCCTTGGGATTGCAAACAGAGGAAGGTCTTCAAAGGTAAGTGATTCATTTTATCGCTATTTTTGAGACGCCTGTGCTGGTTTGAAATATATTTATATGCAGGAAGTATGTGGGGCGCTGTCCTTAGATAATCAAATGCTATGCTTTCGCCGTGAAGCCTATTGTAAATCAGACAAAGCAGTTCGATTACCAAGATTCTAAGCTAAAGAATGGTGTATGACGCTTGTATTTTCATGAATGTTTAATATTTCAATTTTTGTATTTTGAATTTCGCGCTCCGCAATTTCACCGGATGTTGTTGAGGTGGCACGCTAGCGGGACACTGTTCCGTAAGAAGTTAAACAACTACTGTCTCAATCCGGGAATTGCGTGGTACAAAATCCAAATGTGGCGGCAGCCTATAAAATGTACCTGGATGGCTCTGCCACTGGCAGAGATGAAGGCCTCCACGGTGGTAGTGTAGTCTCCTCCTGCAAACTTCTCCTTCTCAGTCTTTCTGCCCTTTACCACAGGGATGGCCATCAGCTCCTCGTAGACGCGTGCGTACAAGTCAAGGATCTGTAACACCTGGACACATGCACACAGACAGGGAGAAGATGAGTCAGTATTTATTAAAATACTAAGGGGGATGTGGGGGTTCAAAAGGTATGTTTAGGGAGAAAACATTTCTGAAACTGGTAGGTACTAACTAGCTGACAAACTTATCGTATCATATTAGGCCTGATTGTATGTAGTACAAACATATCCCCAGAATCCATGGAAAAAAGATGCAGGGCCCATGAACTACAGGTAAACTGTGGCAGCCACTTTGGCCAGTGCAAAGGAAACACTGACTTTAACAAAACCGTAAACTTTCAAATACTTGAGCTGTGCCTAATTCAATTTACACAAAAAACACCAAAACATTAAAGCCAGACTCAAGTCTCAAATATAATGTCACTTTATGGTTTTATACATCTCTAAATGTATAGATGAAAGATTAATTTGCCATATGGGTCACTTCAAAGTGATTAAAATGACAGTTTTACGAATTATAAGTGCAGTAGCTTTGTTTACAAATTGCAGGTCAGATTTATCCAGGTAATTACAACGCATAGGCCGATTGATCATTTCTCTGTTGCACGTTCTCTCTTTTCTCTGACCCACGACTACAGCAACACTCAACAATACATATATCTATCTATATCCCTATAATTACAAACGAGACATTTTAAATTAGAGTGATAAAGAACAAAAAAGTGTTATTTAGCTGACAGATGCACATGGTAACGGTTAATAATATTGGCTCCTGGCTGTCAGTCTGTCTGTGCGTCCGTCTGTGCGTAACAGCTGATGATGCGCAGGGTTTGATGAAAATTGGAATTGTGGGCGATTTTCATTCAGCAAGGGATTGAGAATAGATTCTTGCTAGTTGAGTGGATAATAAAAACGAAAGCCAGCTAGCTAGTTTAGCTGGCTAGCGAACAGATCGTTAGTTCCACACACGCATTGCTTGTAAATAGGTGGGTGATTAGCCTACAGCCAAACATTCATGCAAACTTTGCAGAGTTGCTAGCTGGCTACGTGCTTTCCTATTGGATGTTAAATTTACTATTGCAACCTTTTGATGGCGAATTAATCCTATAGTTGCTGATGGTCAACATTTCCAAGTAAGTGTTTCGCACAGCAAGAGATCAAGCAGATTAAGGCACTACCGTTATACATATATTTACAATACAGTAGTAGATACATGCTTGTAGGCTACAAGCAAACGAGAACACCAGCTGCCTGATCAAAGGGTGGCTGGCCCAGCTGCTGCTTGAAAACTCTCAGATAGAGCACATCATGACATCTTGCCTGGGTTTGTTTTGTCGCTCCGACAATGATATTTCATAAATACAAATGACGTAAATGAGACTAACCAAGTCTGCCTTTAAGCATTGTTTGAATGCACTCCCCAGACATGACAAGTCCAAACTCAACATTCAAGACAGAAAAGTAAGAACTAGTCTCAAGGACCGTTAAAAATAAATTGACCTCGTTACCTCTTCCGCGGCCTCCTCTTTGGTGGCAAAAGCAGTGTGTCCTTCCTGCCACAGGAACTCTCTGGTCCTTAGGAAGGGCTGGGGGTGCTTGAACTCCCACCTCTGAGGGAGAGAGGAAGAAAATGAGAAAAACAAGAGAAAGAAACTCTGGATACATTGTAAAGTTATCCTAAAGGGTTCTGCCAAAAGACAGTGGAAACACTGGACATGGTTAGGCGTCTTCCATTTTAAGTACGTTTGGGCTCTTCCATTTAGATTTTGTTTGCTGGAATTGACCCCAACGATGATGGTGAATATGACAATTATCATTAGTGGAGTGGACACTGACCACAACGTTGCACCACTGGTTGAGTTTGATAGGTAGGTCTCTGTGAGACTGGACCCATTTGGCGTAGGCTGGGTACATCACTGTAAAAAGAGGAAAAACATATTGGTTAGTAGGGCGCCCCCTTGTGTGCACATTCGTGATTCCCGTCTACCCAGGCATGGTACAGAAACTGTATGACTATGAAAATCTGGAAACCGCCCAACCCTACGGGTCAGTGTCAATTAGTACATTTAGAAATGTATGGAAGAGAGACAGGGTAGAAGTGGTGAGCGTCATGGATGAAAATATAGCAGTTGTGTCATGATATACACCCATACAATAAAGCATCTGGAAATTCAATGCATCAAGTTCAACCTTACGGACTGACAGAAGGTGGGAAGGTGTGTGTCTCTTACCAGTTTCACTAGTGGGTCGGACAGCGATTGGCTCGGCAAGCTCAGTATTCCCTGACCGTGTTACCCAGGCGACCTGAGGCCATAAGACAAACACAGTTAACTACAAATGTGTCAAATCATTTTAAAAGGAGATCTTCTTTAGCATTCCAAAAAGACAAAATGGTAGTCTCACACACACACAAATCACTGGCGAAGGGGGGACCATAATTTCCAATATGGCTCAATACACACTGATGCCACATCTCACCATAAGATGTCAGGAACACCCATCACCACCCCCCCAACACACACACACACACCTCTGGGGCAAAATCAGCTATGTGGGACTTCTCTTTCTCCAGGGCAGCCTGCGAGACGAACATGGGGAAGTAGCAGTTCTCCACTCCCAGCTTCTTGATCTCGCGGTCAAAGAACTCCTTGATGGACTCCCAGATAGAGTAGGACCAGGGCCGCAGCACGTAGCAGCCGCTCACGTCATAGTACTCAATCATCTCTGCCTTGGTGATCACCTGGAGGGGAGGAGGGAAGGTGGAGGGCAGAGTTGAGGGTAAATGGGGAGCATGTGAGGACTTGAACGGAAACATTATTGACTGGTAAGCAAACAAAAAAACATCACTTTCATATACATTGCATTCAGAAAGTATTCACACCTCTTGATTTTTTCCCCCAAAATGTTTTGCTCTGACAGCCTGAATTTAAAATGGATTCAATTTCGATTTTTTGCCACTGGCCTACACACAATACCCCATAATGTCAAAACAGAATTATGTTTTTAGAAATTAATAAAAAATGAATTAATAAAAATGTATAAAAAATGAAAAGCTGAAATGTATAAGTATTCAACCCCTTTGTTATGGCAAGCCTAAATAAGCTCAGGAGTAAAAATGTGTTTAACAAGTCGCAACCTATTATGCATGGGCTCTTTGCAATAATAGTGTTCAACAAGATTTTTGAACACCTATTTCATCTCTGTACCCCACACATACAATTGTCCCTCAGTCGAGCAGTGAATTTCAAACAGATTCAAGACCGTGCATGTCAGAGCAAAAACCAAGCCATGAGGTCGAAGGAATTGTCTGTAGAGCTTCGAGTCAGGATTGTGTCGAGACACAGATCTGGGGAAGGGAACCAAAACATTTCTGCAGCATTGAAGGTCCCCAAGAACACAGTGGCCTCCATCATTCCTAAATGAAAGAAGTTTGCAACCACCAAATATTTTCTTAGAGCTGGCCGCCTGGCCAAACAAAACAAATCGGGGGAGAAGTGCCTGATGGTCACTTACAGAGCTCCAGAGTTTCTCTGAGTAGACGGGAGAACCTTCAAGAAGGAGAATCATCTCTGCAGCACTCCACCAATCAGGCCTTTTGGTATTGTGGCCAGATGGAAGCCACTCCTCAGTAAAAAGGCACATGACAGCCCGCTTGGAGTTTGCCAAAAAGGCACCTAAAAGACTATCAGACCATAAGAAACAAGATTCTCTGGTCAGATGAAATTAAGATAACTATTTGGATTGAATGCCAAGCGTCACGTCTGGAGGAAACCTGGCACCATCCCTATGGTGAAGCATGGGGGTGGCAGCGTCATGCTGTGGGGATGTTTTTCAGCGGCAGGGACTGGGAGACTAGTCAGGATTGAGGGAAAGATGAATGGAGCAAAGTACAGAGAGGTCCTTGATGAAAACCTGCTCCAGAGCGTTCAGGACCTCAGACTTGGGCGAAGGTTCACCTTCTAACAGGACAAAGGACCCTAAACACACAGCATAGACAAAGCAGGAGAGGCTTCTGTCCAACCGGACAGAGCTTGAGAGGATCTGCAGAGAAAAATGGGAGAAACTCCCCAAATAGAGGTGTGCCAAGCTTGTAGCGTCATACCCAAGAAGACTGTAATCGCTGCCAAAGGTGTTTCAACAAAGTACTGAGTAAAGGGACTGAAAACTTCTGTAAATGTGACATTTCATTTTTTTTTTTATAAACGTACAAACATTTCTAAAAACCTTTTCTTGCTTTGTCATTATAGGGTATTGTGTGTAGATTGATGATGGGGGAAAAGTCTTTATCCATTTTAGAATAAGGTTGTAACTTAAAATGTGGAGAAAGTCAAGGGGTCTGAATACTTTCCGATAGCACTGTATTTGTAGAAAAACGTATATTAAAAATAGACATTGACTACACCTTTGAGCATGATGAAGCTATTAATTGTTAACCTAAAATGACAACGACTAGGTTTCAGTTTACTAAACCGTATTTCCACAATACATGGTTGCCATTGCACTCAGGCCAGGTCCATCAAAAGTGAGACTCCCGCGCAGCCGCACTAATAACAGGGTGATAGCACCGTAATAACAGAAATATAGGGAAACTTAAAACATGAACTTAACATTAATTATACTTTGGATCAGAAATAAATATCAATATACCCAGTCACTACAAAGATACAGGTGTCCTTCCTAACTTCGTTGCCGGAGAGTAAGGAAACCGATCAGGAATTTCACGATGAGGACAATGGTGACTTTAAAACAATAACAGAGTTTATTGTCTGTGATATGAGAAAACTGAGGATGGATCAACATTGTAGTTACTACACAATACTAAACTAAATGAAAAAAGTTCAAACGAAGCCTGTACAGAATACAAATATCAAATATTCTAAAACATGCATCCTGTTCGCAACAAGGCACTAAAGTAATACCGCAAAAAATGTGGCAAAGCAATTCACTTTTTGTCCTCAATGTTATGTTTGTTCACCTTCCTGATCAAGGCCCTTCTCCCCTGATTGTCCTCAATGTTATGTTCAGGGCAAATCCTACACATTACTGAGTAGTACTCTCCATATTTTCAAGCATAGTTGTAGATGCAACATGTTATGGGTATGCTTGTAATCGTTAACTGGGGAATTTTTCAGGATAAAAAAGATACGGAATGAAGCTAAGCACAGGAAAAATCTTGGCGGAAAACCTGGTTCAGTTTGCTTTCCACCAGACGCTGGGAGAAGAATTCCCCTTTCAGCAGGACAATAATCTAAAACACAAGGCCAAATCTACACTGGAGTTCCTTAACAAGAAGACCGTAAAGGCTCCCGAGTGGCCGAGTTACAGTTCTGACTTAAATCTGCTTGAAAATCTATGGCAAGACCTGAAAATGGTTGTCTAGCAATGATCAACAACCAATGTGACAGAGCTTTAATAATTCTTTAAAGAAAACTGGGGAATTGATGCACAATCCAGGTGTGGAAACACTCACATGAATTTTTCTTCCACTTTGACAGAGTATTTTGTGTAGATCGTTGACAGAAAATGACCATTAAATCCATTTTAATCCTACTTTGTAACCACAAAATGTGGAAAAGGTTCAGGGATGTGAATAATTTCTGAAGTCACTGTACGTACAGCATACACATACACACCTGAGAGTACCAATCAGCTAGGTTCTCCTCCTTCTTAGCCTCCAGCCCCAGTCTGAATTAGGAAAAGACATCATTAGGGTGACATTTTGCATGAGCAAATGGCAGTGAGAAATTAGCAAAATAACCAATAAATGTGAAATCGATGGGAAGGCATATTATCCAATGCGAATTCCAAACACGGCAACTCCCAAGTGCACTGCATGCATTGTTCAGTTTACTGAACTCAGGTTAAACTATCAGCTCCTTATAACCTACAATATTAAAGCACATTTTCGAATGAAATCACAGTGCAGATTACAGTGAGTTTAAAGTCTTATTTCTGATCTGTGCTTTTTTGCATTTGGCTTACATTGTGTGGTCAGTAGCGGAATGTGCCTATTGGGCCTTGGCCTTCAGAAGCATGGCTCCTAAGTTAATCATCATACCAAATAGCCCATGTAATTCATGACAAATACACAGCCAAATGCCTCTCTGGCACAACTCCATATTGCCCAGCTCAAATCAAACCACATTTTATTCGTCACATGCGCCAAATACAACAGGTGTAGACCTAACCGTGAAATGCTTACTTACAAGCCCTTAACCAACAATGCAGTTCAAGAAAGAGCTAAGAAAATATTTAACTTCTTAGGGAACAGCGCACGAGGTGACCGTTTTGGAGACCCTGGCGTGCCCAAAGTAAAATGCCTCCCATTCAGGCCCAGAAAATAGGATTTGCACATATTTAGTACCATTGGATAGGAAACACTGAATTTTCTAAAAGTGTTAACATTTTGTCTGTGAGTATAACAGAACGGATATGGCAGGTGAAAACCCGAGGAATTTCTGTCCTGGAAAAAGTGGTTTTGACACATTGCCTCATTTGGAACCCCTCCCTTATGAAAATGCCCATATAAGGGCATATGAATGCAGTACCTATTGCTTCCTCTGGATGTCAAGTCTTGAGAAAGTGTTCTGATTCTTTTTAGATGCTTTTAGAGCAGAGAAGACGACGAATAAGGAAGTGTCCACACAGATGTCAATACAAGTAAATGCGCACTCCCGGCTGGCGCGTTCTTTGTTTTTTTCCTTTCTTATCGCCCAGTTTATATTCCGGTTGAAATATTATACAACATATACATTAAAGTGTTCCTAAGGACACATTTAAAATTCGATTTGATTGTTCTTGGACAAGTTTATAGGTATAAGTTTAACGAGTTCTCTTCACGTTTCAATGCAGGAGTCGACGCTGTATTTTCTGATCATAAATCTCTGTTTGGTTGGCGCGTTATGGATATAATACATTACTTTTTCTAACAAAAGAACCATGGATTGTCTTCGTTGGACACTTGGGAAGCCCTCAGAAGAAGTTCTTCAAAAGGTAATTGATTTGTTTTCGCTGTGAAATGTGTTTTCTGTGAACCGTGGAGGCTTTATGGTAATGGCAAAAATATGTTAGGTGCTACCCTCAAACAATCAAATGTGGTGCTTTCGCTGTAAAGCCTTTTGAATCTGACAACGCTGTGATATTGCCAAGAAGCAGAGCTTTTGATGACTATGAAGCGCTTGTATATTGATTAATACAAGTGCTAGCGCCCCACCACTCCGTAAGAAGTTAATAAATAAACTAAAGTAAAAAATGTAATAGAAAGTTACAATAAAATGGCAATAACGAGGCTATATACAGGGGGCACCGGTACAGAGTCAATGTGCGGGGGTACAGTTTAGTCGAGGTCATTTGTACATGTAGGTAGGGGTAAAAGTGACTATGCATAGAAAATAAACAGCGAGCAGCAGCAGTGTAGTGGTATAGAGGTCCTGGATGGCAGGAATCTTGGCCCCAGTGGTGTACTGGGCCATACGCACTACCCTCTGTATTGCCTTACGGTCAAATGCCGAGTAGTTGCCATACCAGGCGGTGATGCAATCGGTCAAGATGCTCTCGATGGTGCAGCTGTATAACTTTGAGGATCTGGGGAACCATGCCAAATCTTTTTAGTCTCCTGAGAGGGAAAAGGTGTTGTCGTGCCCTCTGACTTGGTGTGTTTTGACCATGATAGTTCGTTGGTGATGTGGACACCAAGGAACTCAAAACTCTCAACCCGCTCCACTACAGCCCCTTCAATGTGAATGGGGGCGTGATCGGACCTCCTTTTCCTATTGTCCAGGATCAGCTCCTTTGGCTTGCTCACAGGGAGAGGTTGTTGTCCTGGCACCACACTGCCAGGTATCTGACCCCTTCCCTATGGGCTGTCTCATCTTGTTGGGATCAGGCCTACCACGGTTGTGTCTTCAGCAAACTTGGTTTTGGAGTCGTGCTTGGCCACATGGTCATGGGTGAAGAGGGAGTACAGGAGGGAAATAAGCACGCACCCCTGAGGGGTCCCCGTGTTGAGGATCAGCGAGGCAGATGTGTTGCCGCCTACACTTACCACCTGGGGGCCGCCTGTCAGGAAGTCCAGGATCCAGGTGCAGAGGGAGGTGTTTAGTACCAGGGTCCTTAGCTTAGTGTTGCGCTTTGTGGGCACTATGGTGTTGAACACTGAGCTGTAGTCAATGAACAGCATTCTGTTCCTTTTGTCCAGGTGTGAAAGGTAAGTGTGGAGTGCGATAGAGATGGCATAATCTGTGGATCTGTTGGGGAGGTATGAGAATTGGAGTGGGTCTAGGGTTTCCCGGGATGATGGTGTTGATGTCAGCCATGACCAGCCTTTCAAAGCACTTCAAGGCTACCAACGTGAGTGCTACAGGATGATAGTCATTTAAGCAAGTTACATTTGCTTTCTTGGAAACATGTTGGTATTACAGACTCAGACAGGGAGAGGTTGAAAATGTCGGTGAAGACACTTGCCAGTTGGTCCACGCATGCTCTGTGTACAGGTCCAGGTAATCAGTCAGTTTGCTTATGGCCTTATACAGCTCGTTGAGTGTGGTCTTAGTGCCAGCATTGGTTTGTGGTGGTAAATAGACTGCTACGAAAAATATAGATAAACTCTCTTGGTAGATAGTGTGGTAGAGTCTAGTCCAAAAATGTTATGCGTTCACACGCACAGAAAAACAATCTTATCTGGCCACAGCCTGCCATCCCAAACACCATTACATGAATGAGATCATTCTTTAAAAATGCAATACACTCCCAGCTCATTCAGACCAAGTCAAACACTAAATTAGTATTAGCTAAAAGAAATTATCGATATACGTTTTTTACTTTTCATAATTGAGCCAACAACAAGGTTGAAGGCCATACTTTTAGCTAGCTAGCTAACTTAACTCACAATTTTCACACAGCAGTCAAGCTGCAATTTAAAAAAAACACAGAACACCAGTGATGAGTTCAACGGAAGTGTTTCAGAATCGATTAGTTTGTTTGCTAGGGGAGTATAAATCGATTACTCGAAGTTAGTTGTTTTAAACAAATACATTTGAGTTTTCTTGGCAAAATATAGTACGACGTGTGCATGAATACTAGATATACAGTACCATTCAAAAGTTTGGACACACCTACTCATTCAAGGGTTTTTCTTTATTTTTTTACTATTTTCTACATTGTAGAGTAATAGTGAAGACATCAAACCTTATGTAAGAACACATGTGGAATCCTTTAGTAACACCAAAAAAAGTGTTAAACAATTTTAGATTCTTCAAATAGCCACCCTTTGCCTTGACAGCTTTGCACACTCCAGGCATTTTCTCAACCAGCTTCACCTGGAATTCTTTTCCAACAGTCTTGAAGGAGTTCCCACAAACTTTTGAATGGTTGTGTGTGGTCACATAGAAATTCCCTTGTTGAAAGAAGGTTTTTGTGCATTAAAATAATAAAAAATTCAGAAATGGTGTAGATATTGTTAATGTTGTAAATTACTATTGTAGCTGGAAACAGCAGCAAACTGGCTCTAACCAGAAGAGGAGTGGGAGACCCGGGTGCACAATTGAGCAAGAGGACAAGTACATTAGTGTGTCTAATTTGAGAAACAGACGCCTCACAAGTCCTCAACTGGCAGCTTAATTAAACAGTACCCGCAATACACCAGTCTCAACGTCAACAGTGAAGAGGCGACTCCGGGATGCTGGCCTTCTAGGCAGAGTTCCTCTGTCCAGTGTCTGTGTTCTTTTGCCCATCTTAATCTTTTATTTTTATTGGCCAGTCAAGATATGGCTTTTTCTTTGAAACTCGAAGTGACGAGTTTCAGAAGAAAGTGCTTTGTTTCTGGCCATTTTGAGCCTGTAATCGAACCCACAAATGCTGATGCTCCAGATACTCAACTAGTCTAAAGGCCAGTTTTATTGCTTCTTTAATCAGAACAGTTTTCAACTGTGCTAACATAATTGCAAAAGGGTTTTCTAATGATCTATTAGCCTTTTAAAATTATAAACTTGGATTAGCTAACACAACGTGCCATTGGAATACAGGAGTGATGGTTGCTGATAATGGGCCTCTGTACGCCTGTGTAGATATTCCATTACAAATCAGCTGATTCCAGCTACAATAGTCAACATAAACAATGTCTACACTGTATTTCTGATCAATTTGATGTTATTTTAAATGGACAAGAAATGTGCTTTTGTTTCAAAAACAAGGACATTTCTAAGTGACCCCAAACGTTTGAACGGTAGTGTATGCTGAGCACTTGTTGGCTGCTTTTCATTCACTCTGCAGTCCAACTCACCCTAAACCATCTCAATTGGGTTGAGGTTGGGTGATTGTGGAGGCCAGGTCATCTGATGCAGCACTCAATCACTCTCCTTCTTGGTAAAATAGCCCTTACACAGCCTGGAGGTGTGTTCGGTCATTGTGTTGAAAAGCCAATGATAGTCCCACTAAGCACAAACCAGATGGGATGGTGTATCGCTGCACATGCAGAGATCATCCGTTCACCTACTCTGCGTCTCACAAAGACACGGCTGTTGGAACCAAAAATCTAAAATGTGACTGCACTTGAAGAAACTTTCAAAGTTCTTGACATTTTCCAGATTGACTGACATTCATTTCTTAAAGTAATGATGGACTATCATTTATCTTTGCTTATTTGAGCTGTTCTTGCCATAATATGGACTTGGTCTTTTACCAAATAAGGCCATCTTCTGACTATCCCTACCTTGTCACAACTGATTGGTTCAAATGCATGAAGGAAAGAAATTCCACAAATTAACTTTCAAGAAGGCAGACCTGTTAATTGAAATGCATTCCAGGTGACTACCTCATGAAGCTGGTTGAGAGAATGCCAAGAGTGCGCAAAACTGTCATCAAGGCAAAGGGTGGCTACTTTGAAGAATCTCAAATATAATTAGATTTGTTTAACACTTTTTTGGTTAATACATGTGTAGTCCCATGTGTTATTTCATAGTTTTGATGTCTTCACTATTATTCAACAATGTATAAAATAGTAAAAATAAAGAAAAACCCTTGAATGTCCAAACTTTACTGGTACTGTACGTTTACTTGTCTATTGCTGAGGGAGAAGCCACGCATATTTTGAATCAGAGTCATCTGTGTCCAGTGTCCAGCAATAGAATATCACTTAAATTGGTTTTCTACTAGCAACTTTTCAATTACCCTCGATCGACTAATTTATTAAATCAAACTCATTATATGGAACAGTGAGAACACTCACCATAAATGTATAATCCGGTCCAGCTAAATCATAAGATGTTCTGTTCTTTGTGAACAGAAAACTGCTGAAATTCAGCAACAACTCCTGGCTGATTTAATACAGTGGTGACGTTTAACAAAGCCTGCTAGCTAGAAGGCCCAGAAGCCGTGGGAATTTTGCAAAAAAATCTAACAATTGAATGACAGAAGCCTTCAATCTAGCTTCTGAATGCCCTGCTGGGTGAATTGTGGATTTCTCCCCAGATCCTGATTGAATAGCTATTCCACTTTTCATTTTTCCCTTCCCCAGACAACGCAAGTAATTCTCAATAACAATGCAATTTTCATTTAAAATATTATTAGGCCTCCTCTGAATGCTTTGAAGGCCCTGACGGTATGCCACTGTGTGCGATAACAATTTGAAACATTTATAGGAGCAATGTGTTGAGCTTATTGCACAGCAGGTCAAACCATACAGGTAAGAATATTATGTTTGCTGCCATACATTTTCTTACATTTTCTTACTGGCAAACGCCAAGCTCTACCAACTGAGCCATTCAGGACCACATCTATTCAGCAGTACCCCCTATGTTCAACAACACTAATCGCTCTCCATCTCTGCCATCTATCCCACTATCTTCAAATATCCCCTCCATTAAAGTACCAATGATTTCTATTCATCCATCCCTGTGCCCTCCCCTCCATCCATCCCGCTCTCTCACCTTGTCTGTTTCTTGGGACCACTATCTCCTCCTCCCCCTGTGCCTCCCAACGAGGCCTCCTTGCCCTTTTCTCCCTTTGGCTGCTTCTTCCCTCCTCCTCCTGCCTGTTTCTCAGACTTGTTCTCTCGGTCCTTGCGGTTCTTGTCCTCTCTGCTCGAGGCTCCGGCGGCAGCCACAGGTTTGTAGTCCTCTCCGGTGAGGGCCTTGTACTGAGTCTTCAGGGCCAGCAGCTGCTTCACGGCACAGTCCACCTGGTCCTGGTGGCATTTTATATTGCGTTATGAGGTCTGCCTGTGGCATTTCATCAATCTACTAGCAATTAGGGCTATCCCTAAATCACAATATTAAGACTTAAATCTGATTAATAATTGTTAGCAAATATTTATATAATAAAAATTATTTATAGCTAGCTATGCTAGGTACCTGCACCAAAACTCCAGTATTCCTCATCTGAATAGCTTCTCGCCAACACGTTTTCAGCATGGATGGATGGAGGGCATCCCACTTACCTTAGGAGCCTTCTCTGATTTTAGCTTCCTCACTAGCTCCCCCTTTTGGACAACCTGGGTGAAGAGTGCCTGAGGGGAGGAGCTAGAATGGTCCTGGGGGGAGGGGCTAGCCTGGACAGGGGCAGGGCTGACAGCTGGGGCCACGCCTGGTTTGTAGTCCTGGCCAGTCGCCTGCTTGTACTCAGCTTTGAGTGACAGCAGCTGCTTGACAGCGGTGTCCACCTGGTCCTGAGAGGGAAGGGACAAAGATAAAAGGGTTCATGTCACTTTCTTTTCAACTAACGAAAATGAATTAATAAAGCTGTTCATATTATAAAATGAAGAATTTTGCAAATAGAAATGTTGCAATAGAGCAGGCATGATGTCCATTCAATATTATATGAAGCATTATATCCAACGCGTGCCTAATGTATGCCAACATATCGGTCTCACCTTGGGGGCCTTCTCGGTCTTCAGCTTCCTCACCAGGTCACCCTGCTGAGTCACGAGCTCATAGATGCCTGAGGCAGAAGTGGCTGTGGGGGCTGGGTTGCTCTGGACTGGGGCAGGAGCAGGGCCTGGGGCAGCTCCTGGCTTGTAGTCGTGACCTGCCACCTGTTTGTATTCTGCCTTCAAGGCTAAGAGCTCCTTCACGGCAGCATCAACCTGGTCCTTTGTGGAGCGATTGATCAAATAGAGGTTAGGGAGGAGAAATCAGGGATGAAGGAGCTAAACATGTACAGAACAGTTATAAACAGTTGGAGTAAATACAGAGATAATGCATAAGTAACGGGCTCCCGAGTGATGCAGTGGTCTAAGGCACTGCATCTCAGTGCTAGAGGCGTCACTACAAACCCTGGTTCGATCCCGAGCTGTATCGGGGGTCCCATAGGGCGGCACACAATTGGCCCAGCGTCATCCCGGTTAGGGGAGTATTTGGCCGTCATTGTAAAATAAGAATTTGTTCTTAACTGACTTGCCTAGTTAAATAAAGGTTAAATAAAAAATATGAGTGACGAGTCTTACAATCCGTTATAACATCATAATAATATCCAATACCTGCAGGGTTAAAGTAAAGCATTAGTGAACACTTCTCAGTCTTACCTTGGGTGCTTTCTCAGATTTAAGCTTCCTAACAGTGTCTCCCTGTTTGGTCACACTTTCATATAGGCCTGAGGGAGTGGAAGAGGGGGATGAGGCAGTGGGGGCATTCTTGGCTGGGTCAGCATTAGGAGGGATCATCCCTGGATTGTACTCCTGTCCTGTGATCTGTTTGAACTCAGCTTTGAAAGCCAGCAGCTGTTTGACTGCAGCATCAATCTGGTCCTGGAGAGAAAACGAGAAATGTATCATATTTTTCGTCAGGAAAACCTCAAAACAAAGAAACACATTTAAAATGTTCTACTTGGAGGCTATTTCACCTCAGGATTCTAAATCTAATGTAATCAATTAAAAACAAGCCAACAGTAAACATGTCGACCCCACGAATGACGCAACCCACCAGGGACAATTATTTATCTTCTTGAGGATCGGCGCACGAGGTGACCGTTTTGGAGAGCCTGGCGTGCCCAAAGTAAAACGCCTCCCATTCAGGCCCAGAAAATAGGATATGCACATATTTAGTACCATTGGATAGGAAACACTTTTCCAAAAGTGTTAACCATTTGTCTGTGAGTAAAACAGAATGCATATGGCAGGCGAAACCCCGACGAATTTCTGTCCTGGAAAAAGTGATTTTGACACATTGCTCATTTGGAGCATACCAAACATGAAAATGCCCTTATAAGGGCATATGAACGCAGTACCCATCGCTTCCTTTAGATGTCAACAGTCTCGAGACAGTATTCATTTTGGATGCTTTAGACCAGAGAATAAGAGGAAACCAGGAAGTGTCCCATTTATGTCAACAATAGCCAGCACGCGCTCCCGACAAGGCGCGCTGTGTGTTTTTTACCGTCTTTATCGATCAGTTTATATTCCGGTTGATTTATAATAGTAAATATACGTAAAAGTGTTCCTAAGGATACATTTAAAACTATGTTTGATTGTTCTTGGACAAGTTTATAGGTATAAGATGAACGAGTTTGCGTCACGTTTCAATGGAGGAGTGGAAGCTGTCGTTTCTGATTATAACGCGCGAACCAAATGGAGGATTTATGGATAAAATACATTACTTTTTCTAACAAAAGAACCATGGATTGTCTTCGTTGGACACTTAGGATGACCTCAGCAGAAGTTCTTCAACAGGTAATTGATTTGTTTTCGCTGTGAAATGTGTTGTGTGTGCCGTGATGGATTATGAAATTATGGTAATGGGAAAAAATATGTGAGGTGCTACCCTCAAACAATCAAATGTGCTGCTTTCGCCGTAAAGCCTTTTTGAAATCTGACAACACTGTGATATTGCCAAGAAACAGAGCTTTTGATGAGTATGGAACACTTGTATATTGGTGGATGTTTAATAATTCAACTTTTGGATTATGAATTTGGCGCCTTGCATTTCACCTGGTAGTGTCGCCCCAGCAATCCCCAAGAAGTTAATTAAGCTTAAGTTGCGTGATTAATGACAGAGAAATTAAATAGTGTTTTTCCCGCTTGTTGGAAATCAAAACTTGATAGCTAACATGAGGGTTGGGCGATGTCAACTTTTGTCCAATCGTGACTAAGTACCCATAAAACGTGATACATCGTTATCACCCCCCCGCCAAATAATTTTTTACATCGACAACAACCCTAAGCACACAACCAAAACAGAGTGGCGGCTTGTCTCCAAATGTCCTTGAGTGGCCAAGCCAGAGCCCAGACTTACACCCGATCAAACATCTCTGGAGAAACCTGAAAATAGCTGTTCATCCAATCAGTGTAATTCAGTACATTCTGGATCTACGGCAAGATGCATCATTCACTAAAGTTAAGTCATAATCAGAATCAGGCCAGTGGTGTCTGAGATAGTACGTACGTTAGTTTCACGTGATAACAGACAGAGACAAATCTGGAATTTTTTTACCGCAACGATACAATAGCATTTCATGTCAGTTTTTTGGGAGTGTTATTGTACCAAATGATAAACAAAAGAAAACAATTGACTCAAACCTTGGGAGCCTTCTCGGATTTAAGCTTCCTCACTAACTCCCCCTGCTGGGTGACACAAGCAAAGGGGCAGGAGGCGGAGTCAGAAGAAAGGGATGCTGCCTTCTGAGGGGCGGAGTCAGAAGAAGGGGATGCTGCCTTCTGAGGGGCGGAGTCAGAAGAAGGGGATGCTGCCTTCTGAGGGGCAGAGCTGGCGGGCAGGCCCATGCCTGGTTTGTAGTCCTGGCCAGTCAGATGCTTGAACTGGGCCTTGAGTGAGAGCAGCTCCTTCACCGCTTTGTCCACCTCCTCCTTAGGGGCCTTGGTGGTTTTCAAATCGCGCACCTTCTCGCCTTGAGCCACGATGCCGGAGAAAACTGTGCCGGCGTCGCTAGCGGTAGGGGGGGCTGGGGCAGAGACGGGGGTGGTTTTGCACTTGGCTAGGGAGGCAGGCTAAGAGGAGAGGAGACAAGGAGTTAGAAATATGATAGAAGGATATCATAAAAGATTAGTGGGTAAGAAAGGAACAGTGATTTCAAAAGTATTCATCCCCCTTGGCGTTTTTCCTATTTTGTTGCATTTCAAGTAATGGACATACACAAAATAGTCCAAATTGGTCAAGTGAAAAAAATTACTTGTTTCAATAAATAATAAAAAAATTTAAACTAAAAAGTTTTGAGTACATATGTAATCACTCCCTTTGCTAAGAAGCCCCAAATAAGATCTGGTGCAACCAATTACCCTCAGAAGTCACATAATTAGTTAAATAAAATCCACCTGTGTGCAATCAAAGTGTCACATGAACTCAGTGTGTGTGTGTGTTATATATATAGTGAGGGAACAAAGTATTTGATCCCCTGCTGATTTTGTATGTTTGCCCACTGACAAAGAAATGATCAGTCGATAATTTTAATAGTAGGTTTATTTGAACAGTGAGAGACAGAATAACAACAAAAAAATCCAGAAAAACGCATGTGAAAAATGTTGATAGAAAATCAGCCATCCTATATCTTTGGACCAGAGCAGATGAAGGGGAAACTAGATGAAACCACTTCAGATTATTGAGTTGAGCCTGTAGTTAGTTCCTCTCTCCTTTCCTAATGCAGTGTAACTCTCGTAGACGGGTAGGTAAACAATACTCACTGTGGTGGCGGCCTGGCTCTTGCTCTTGGAGCCGGCGGTGGGCATCTCCTTGGTGTGGCCGTCGGGGATGTACAGCAGCACACAAGGACTCTCCTTACAGCTATAGGGACTGGGCCACAACACCAGGATAACATTACTCATACCGGCACACTGTAACAATGTAGTAGGGCTTGATTTCAAAAAGTCATTGTGATAACTATTTAGAAAATGTAGCATCTAACTACACCTGGGTTCAAATCTTATTTTGAAGAATAATTTTCTTGATTGAGCTCGACTGGCATTTTGGAGCCAATAGCAGGGTGTTAGGGGCTAAAATGAAACGGTGGTTCTTTATTTCATGAGGACAAGAATTATGCTGAGATATATTATTTTCAAGTGATCGGAAAAGGTCAGTGGACTGGTCAATGTTAATCCCTAGTGAAAATTGGCACCAAGTCACCCGTCTAGATTCTTAATTTCGAAATATTTTGTCCAATATCTCAAGATAGGGTTGTCAGGGCTGATGGAGAACGGAGTTGAGTCAAGTAAAATGTATGAAATTAAATTGCAATATTACACAAATGTTCACTAAATGAGGCAGTATACATAATTACAATAATTTAAGACCAATAATTTAAGGTAGGTTAATCATAACATTAAATCTAGAGTAGGTGAACCGATGATATCCGCATTTGTGTGGAAAATAAATCAGTGATTTATTTAGAATTCAAGGCACACTTAACCAGCATGGCTACCACAGCATTCTGAAGCGATACACCATTTAATCTGGTTTGCGCTTAGTGGGACTATCCATTGTTTTTCAACAGGATAATGACCCAAAACACACCTCCAGGCTGTGTAAGGGTTATTTGACAAAGAAGGAGTGTGATGGAGTGCTGCATCAGATGACCAGGCCTCCACAATCACCCGACCTCAACCCATTTGAGATGGTTTGGGATGAGTTGGACTGCAGAGTGAAGGAAAAGCAGCCAACAAGTGCTCAGCATATTTATTTGATTTATCTAACCCTTATTTTACCAGGTAAGTTGACTGAGAACACATTCTTAATTACAGCAACGACCTGGGGAATAGTAGTAGTATGTAGTAGTAGTAGTAGTAGTATGTGGGATCTCCTTCAGGACTGTTGGAGAAGCATTCTTCATGAAGCTCATTGAGAGAATGCCAAGAGTGTGCAAAGCTGCCATGAAGGCAAAGGGTGGCTACTTTGAACAATCCCAAATATATTTTGATTTGTTTAACTATTCTTTGGTTACTAAATGATTTCATGTGTTATTTCATAGTTTTGATGTCTTCACTATTATTATACAATGTAGAAAATCTCTTGAGTAGGTGTGCCCAAACTGTTGACTGGTTCTGTACTAACGTACAGGAAAATAAAGTAAATATAATAAATAAAGTGTACAGTGCCATATGCTTTAGCAATGAAGAACGTTTACACTATGGAGTAAGGTGACACCCTTGAACACATACCAGGGGTGATAGATTTCCTCCATTCCTGTCATTATTGAAAGAGACTGACATTGTGACATCTCAAAATAGGGCTACTTAATGTTAGATCACTCACTTCCAAGGCAGTTATAGTCAATGAACTAATCACTGATCATAATCTTGATGTGATTGGCCTGACGGAAACATGGCTTAAGCCTGATGAATTTACTGTGTTAAATGAGGCCTCACCTCCTGGTTACACTAGTGACCATATCCCCCACGCATCCTGCAAAGGCGGAGGTGTTGCTAACATTTAAGATAGCACATTTCAATTTACAAAAAATAAAACATTTTCGTCTTTTGAGCTTCTAGTCATGAAATCTATGCAGCCTACTCAATCACTTTTTATAGCTACTGTTTACAGGCCTCCTGGGCCATATACAGCGTTCCTCACTGAGTTCCCTGAATTCCTATCGGACCTTGTAGTCAAGGCAGATAATATTCAAATTTTTGGTGACTAATATTCACAGACCCACTCCAAAAGACTTTCAGAGCCATCATCGACTCAGTGGGTTTTGTCCAACATGTCTCCAAACCTACTCACTGCCACAGTCGTACTCTGGACCTAGTTTTGTCCCGTGGAATAAATGTTGTGGATCTTAATGTTTTTCCTCATAATCCTGGACTATCGGACCACCGTTTTATTACGTTTGCAATCGCAACAAATAATCTGCTCCGACCCCAACCAAGGATCATCAAAAGTTGTGCTATAAATTCTCGGACAACCCAAAGATTGCTAGATGCCCTTCCAGACTCACACCGCTAAAAACAAAAAACATTTGCCATAAGAAACTAGCTCCCTGGTATACAGAAAATACCCAAGCTCTGAAGCAAGCTTCCAGGAAATTGGAACTGAAATGGCGCTACACAAAACTGGAAGTCTTCCGACTAGCTTGGAAAGACAGTACCGTGCAGTATCGAAGAGCCCTCACTGCTGCTCGATCATCCTATTTTTCCAACTTAATTGAGGAAAATAAGAACAATCCCAAAAAAAAGAATCGATACTGTCGCAAAGCTAGCTAAAAAGCAGCATTCCCCAAGAGAGGATGGCTTTCACTTCAACAGTGATACAATCATCAACTTCTTTGAGGAAAAGATCATGATCATTAGAAAGCAAATTACGGACTCCTCTTTAAATCTGCATATTCCTCCAAAGCTCAGTTGTCCTGAGTCTGCACAACTCTGCCAGAACCTAGGATCAAGGGAGACACTAAAATTTGTAGTACTATCTCTCTTGACACATTGATGAAAATAATCATGGCCTCTAAACCTTCAAGCTGCATACTGGACCCTATTCCAACTAAACTACTGAAAGAGCTGCTTCCTGTGCTTGGCCCTCCTATGTTGAACATAATAAATGGCTCTCTACCCTCCGGATGTGTACCAAACTCACTAAAAAGTGGCAGTAATAAAGCCTCTCTTGAAACAGCCAAACCTTGAACCAGAAAATATATTTTAAAATTAAAAAAAAAAAAAAAACGGCCTACATCGAATCTTCCATTCCTCTCAAAAATTGTAGAAAAAGCTGTTGCGCAGCAACTCGCTGCCATCCCGAAGACAAACAATGTATACGAAGCGCTTCAGTCTGGTTTTAGACCCCATCATAGCACTGAGACTGCACTTGTGAAGGTGATAAATGACCTTTTAATGGCGTCAGACCGAGGCTCTGCATCTGTCCTCGTGCTCCTAGACCTTAGTGCTGCTTTTGATACCATCGATCACCACATTCTTTTGTAGAATTTGGAAACCCAAATTGGTCTACACGGACAAGTTCTGGCCTGGTTTAGATCATATCTGTCGGAAAGAAATCAGTTTGTCTCTGTGGATGATTTGTCCTCTGACAAATCAACTGTAAATCTCGGTGTTCCTCAAGGCTTCATTTTAGGACCACTATTGTTTTCACTATATATTTATGCTACAGTAGTTTGTGTCGGGGGGCTAGGGTCAGTCTATTATTTCTGGAGTATTTCTCCTCTCTTATCCGGTGTCCTGTGTGAATTTAAGTGTGCTCTCTCTCTCTCTGAGGACCTGAGCCCTAGGACCATGCCTCAGGACTACCTGGCCTGATGACTCCTTGCTGTCCCCAGTCCACCTAGCCGTGCTGCTGCTCCAGTTTCAACTGTTCTGCCTGTGGCTATGAAACCCTGACCTGTTCACCAGACGTTCTACCTGTCCCAGACCTGCTGTTTTCAACTCTCTATAGGCAGCAGGAGCGGTAGGGATACTCTGAATGATTGGCTATGAAAAGCCAACTGACATTTACTCCTGAGTTGCTGACCTGTTGATTATTATTATTTGACCCTGCTGGTCATCTATGAACATTTTAACATCTTGGCCATGTTCTGTTATAATCTCCACCCGGCACAGCCAGAAGAAGACTGGCCACCCCTCATAGCCTGGTTCCTCTCTAGGTTTCTTCCTAGGTTCTGGTTTTACCTAGCCGCCGTGCTTCTACACCTGCATTGCTTGCTGTTTGGGGTTTTAGGCTGGATTTCTGTACAGCACTCTGTGACATCAGCTGATGTAAGTAGGACTTTATAAATACATTTGATTTGATAGAGTACATATAATCTTGAACAAAAAGCAGTTTATTAGTAACAGATATATATATATATATATATATATCTCACAGTTATGTTATATTCAGTACCAAAACAGCCTAAAACAAGAAGGCTACACTAGTCTAATAACAGATTACGTCTAAGGGAGACCTACACCTGATTTGGGTTACATTGTCATGTTTGCTGTTGATGAGAGTATAAACTGCACCATTTCCATCAAATATGTAGCCTAGAATGAGACTAGATTGAGCTGCTTGCCTGCCACCTGCACAGCAAGATAGATGGGACACATTTTCAATTCACTGGTATTTATGTTTTTATCGATTGTAGGTCTGTAGCTACTGAGTTCAGGTAGTTTACACTTGAAAACGTTTTACCAATCAAGCAATTTGTCACTGGCACAATACAGCCACTGCACAGCAGCAAACAGCGTCAAACAAACACTCCCTTCACAGCTAACTAGCATCTCATCTTGAAAACGGGTGGTGACATGTGAATTTGGAACAATCCCTGACAAGCCGCACACCAAAACACAGCAGCTACGAAGTTCTACTTTGTAAAATGCTATGTTTTTTCGTGTCTCTGAAAACATCTGACAGACGCGAAGGAAAAACGTTTTACCTTATATTTCAGTCCAAGGCCGTCTGATGACCGTAAAACACCCTCAGGACTTCCCCATACTTGTTGGCAATACAATGTCACATCGATCTTACTCTGGTGAGGAATACCAATCTCAAATATGAACACACCGATTTCACAGGTTTCCTAAAAAAGTCTGTCCCACAGAATTGAACATTCTTAGCACGGCACTTGCTTTACATTTGGGCTCATATTGTGTAAATATCATAACATACAGCATTGGGATATTTCTCTATATATATTTTTTTCTCCCTTTTTCTCCCCAATTGGTAGTTACAGTTTGGCCCATTGCTGAAACTCCTGTACGGACTCGAGAGGCGAAGGTCGAGAGCTGTGCGTCCTCTGAAACACAACCCAACCAAGCCGCACTGCTTCTTGACACAGTGCTCGCTTAACCCGGAAGCCAGCCACACCAATGTGTCGGAGGAAACACCAAGATTTCAAAGAGCATTTGAACCCAGGTCTGCATCCAACCGTCCTTCTATCCATCCATCCAACTCACCATTCACCCACCCATGCATCCCTCCCAAAACGAGTAAAAATGTATGAAGACCTTGAAGAGAAGACGGGACAAACCTGATTGGCTCGTAGGGCTGGTCACAGATGTAGAAGCCCCGCCTTTGCAGCTGGATGATGTCACCCTTCTTCAGGTCCTTCAGACATGGGTCTCCCAGCATCTTCTCCTCCAGCTGAGAAAAAAAAAAGGATGGGAGAGAGGGATGTGAGGAAGAGAAGGAAAGAGAGCATGTGAGAGGGATGTGAGGAAAAGAAAGAGGGAGAAATAGGGAACCCTGTTCAGTCTTCAGTAAGGATTACAAGTGATTCTTCATGCTGGTCAATGATATCTGCTCTAGTCATAATAATGGATCTTTACTTACAAGAAGGGCTTAAGTAGTAACAGTTTAGCACACACTCTCTCATACATAACACATAGACAACCAACCCCCCCTCCCACATACACACCCCCAGGCTTGACCCATCCCCACACCCACCCTTGACCCATCCACACTCACACACCCACCTTGCTCTGTTTGTTAATGTACTCCTTGAAGTCATCCTCCTTGCCCATGACGGGCTTGGTGATGAGGTGCTGGTAGTTGACACAGACTGTGGGCAGCAGGGGGGCTTGGGGGGTCTCGGCCAGCCACGTGATCTTGGTGGTCTTCTTGAAGTCTTTGTTTTCCAGGTTCAGCTTGCCCTCCAGAGAGGTGACCTTACCTCTGGCATCTCTGGATCACACAGAGATAAAGAGAGATGAGGGGATAATAGTTAGGGAGTTGAGATATTTATTTTCTTCCTTCTACATTTGGTAAAATTTCACTTTGCCTTTTTAATGCGATACATCAGTTACAGAGAGAGAGCGAGAGATGAGTTACATAGTGTATCTATGACAGTATGCTAGTGATCCTAGTTGTGATCCCAGCTTCTGGAGAGCAACAGTACAACTTATCTAGATTAGTTCAATATGGTGTTTCACTGCTGCACTGATAGTGTAGCTTTCTGGGACTGGGTGAACACTTGCCAAGGCAAGCCCTCTTGATTAACTTTCTGTAAAAAGTTGCACGTCCAAAAATCTATGAATCGTACTTGTGGATCTTGGTGATGATGATGTTGCCCCAGTTGATGAAGGTGACCGTCTCTCCCTCTGTGAAGGTCTCTGCGTCCGCCCCCTCCACCAGCACCCTGGGTCCGTACCACACAGCCTTCATACCCACCTCTGTGTTCTGGGAGGGTTCAAAAATACATGTTTGCCAGGTTTAGATGCTGATGTTATGTTGGATTGACTATATTTGTATGGTTTGGCGGTTTATTTGGGTATATTGATAAGGCAAGGGGTTTTCAAACTTTTCCTGCCCAGGGACCCCTTGCCCAGGTAAATCGGCAACCCCCATCATATAAGTAATCAAAAATATATAATGTCTCGTTTTATTATCAGTTAAATGACAAGCATAAGTAAATCAACATTTTAAAATGAACACATTTGATAGACAAGTTCATTATTTGGATTCCACAGTTCATTGGAAGAGGATGTGTAAATTCTAACAGTATCAGCTGGAAAAGGTATCTTGGTGACAAAGAACATTTTAAAAGCTAATTTCCTGCAATTCTATGCATTTTGCCATGGCTAATGCTGTGTTCCGCTGCTCAAACATAACGAATCACTGGGCATGTGCCCTGAATGCAGTTTTTGGAACTAGCAATTCTCTGACTGTCTGATTGTTAGTTATAATATACACACACTACCTGGCCAAAAGTATGTATAATAATATGGAGTTGGTCCCCCCTTTGCTGCTTTAACAGCCTTCACTCTTCTGGGAAAGCTTTCCACTAGATGTAGGAACATTGCTGCAGGGACTTGCTTTCATTCAACCACAAGAGCATTAGTGAGGTCAGGCAATGATGTTGGGCGATTAAGACAGGCTCGCAGTCGGTGTTGCAATTCATCCCAAAGGTGTTTGATGGGGTTGAGGTCAGGACTCTGTGAAGGCTCTAAGTTCTTCCACGCCAATCTTGATAAACCATTTCTGTATGGACCTTGCTTTGTGCAAGGGAGCACTGTCATGCTGAAACAGGAAAGGGCCTTCCCCAAACTGTTTCCACAAAGCTCCCGAGTGGCGCAGAGAGCTGCATCACAACTGTCCGTGATCGGGAGTCCCATAGGGGGGCGCACAATTGGCCCAGCGTCGTCCGGGTTAGGGGTAGGTTTGGCCGGTGTAGGCCGTCATTATAAAATAATTTGTTCTTAACTGACTTGCCCAGTTGGAAGCACAGAATCGTCTAGAATGGCATTGTATGCTGTAGCATTAAGATATCCCTTCACTGGAACTAAGGGGCGTAGCCGGAAACATGAAAAAGAACCAGACTTGTGGAGGTCTACAAGTCTTGGCTGGTTTCTTTAGATTTTCCCACGATGTCAAGCAAAGAGCCACTGAGTTTGAAGGCAGGCCTTGAAATACATCCACAGGTACACCTCCAATTGACTCAAATTATGTCAATTAGCCTAACAGAAGCTTCTAATGCCATGACATCATTTTCTGGAATTCTCTAAGTGGTTTAAAGGCACAGTCAACTTAGTGTATGTAAACTTTTTAAAATTACTTGTGTCATGCACAAAGTAGATGTCCTAACAGACTTGCCAAAACTATAGTTTGTTCACAAGAAATTTGTGGAGTGATTGAAAAACAAACAACCTAAGTGTATGTAAACTTCACAATAAATCAATTATTCTAGACAGGTCTTAGGATGCACGATATGAAGAAAATGTAGTCTATTTCAGAAGAACAGAATAACATATTCTGAGTTGTCCTTATGTGAGGTCCTGATCTGCCTATGCCAAATGGCTCTGGGCCATTCTACATTATTTTATAGTATGAAGAATACAAAACTCAGAAAGGCACTCGCACATCTGAGCCATCTTTTTTGCAGGTGTATGGTAACAGTTGAATAAAATTTGGAAAAAGAAACCCACACACTGTTCTTGATAGTGTCACTGCTCTTTAATAAGCTTTACGTATCAGCCTCGCGGCCTTCGTCAGAGCTTTTGTGAGTTTAATTTAATTAGCACCCTTAAGTAGATCTAGCCCCACCCACATCCATTCCATGCATCGAATGGGGTTGAGTCGAGGGAAAACAAAGTTCGACCTAGTATAACAATATGCATTTCATAAATATTCGAATAAAGTGTGTACATAAAACATATTAAACACATCAGTAAAACCACAAAGAGGACATTGATCTACCAAGCAAGTTTTCATAAATCATTGGGTACAGTGTAAGAAAAACGTCAAGAGTAATCTGAAATAGGGGTATAATTCATGTTCACATTCACAACTTAACATACATAGGCATTTCATCATTAAAACTTTTACGAAATAATGTCTGGAGTGTCAAAATCCCCCAAACATTCTCTTTTGCTCAGATTATTATTTATATCACCTCCCTGTCTGATATCTTAACTTTCTCTATGCCACAAAATCTAAAAAAAGGTAGAGTTGTCATGTTTTGGGTCATTAAAATGTACTGCGACTGGATAATCCCTGTCGTTTCTCCTGATTGAACTTATGTTCACAGATTCTCTGTTTGAGAGAACGAGAGGTTTTACCTTCATAGCACAGCCCACATGGACATTTAATAATGTAGATAACATGGGTGGTGGAGCACGTAATCATGTCATTTATTTGGAACCGTTTTCCTGTATGTGGGTGGCAGAAATATTCACACTTCATCATATTGTTGCACTGTGAGCAGCCTCTATTTATAGCTACCGTTCAGAAGAGGGCACATTTTCTTTTGTGGCTGGCAGTTGGCATGGACCAATTTATAGAGTAGATTGCGACCTCTCCTATATACAATAAGTGGTGGATTCTTAAATTCAGCTGGCAATACCGGGTCGGATTATAAAACATGCCAGTGTTTCTTGACAGCATCTCCAACTTTTAGCGAGTTCAAAGTATAAGTGGTGGTGAATATTAGTGTTCTTTAGCGGGTCTTGTTTGTAGCAGTTCATCTCGTTTTTTCCTCCATGCCAAATGAACAGGTTCATCCACACATTGTGGAGTAGCCTCTTCTTAGAAACCTATTGGCATGTCCGCTCATTTTTCTAGATAATCCTCTGTGGAGTGGCGTATACGGCGCAGTCTGAAAATTGGCTTCCTGGAAGTCCTCTTTTTAATGGCTCAGGGTGTAAGCTGTCCCCCTGTAATAGAGTACTTCTGTCTGTTTCTTTTCTATACAGAGTTGTAAACAGGGTTTCATTTGATTTCTCAATCCACAGAGGTAATGAACATGTCTAATGTCACATTCAATAGTGAATTAGAGTTTGGGGTCAATGTCATTGAGTAATACCATAAAGTCTGACAGCTCTTCTCCCTTTTCTCCCCATACACAAAAAATGTCGTTAATATAGCCACACCACTTCAGGACTTTATTAAAAAATGGGTTTTCGTTTTCATTGTTAAAACGTTCTTTAAAAAAGACCCAAAGTTTAGCATAGCTCGGAGCGAATGTGGAGCCCATCGATGTTCCATTCGTTTGGAGGTACTATTCATCATCAAACCTGAAATACGTCAAAACATATTTAGCCAGCTCTTGAATAAAGTTTGTTGGTGGATATTCGTTAGTATCTCTGTCTTCGAAATAGTGAGCTAGGGCTGCCAGCCCCCCCGTATGGGGAATGCTAGTATATACTCTCGAAATCTAATGTGACCAAACTACAGGCGTCTGTTCATAAACAAGATCTCTCCAATAATGTGTTTAAGTCTATAGTCTTTCACATACGACGGCAATGCTTGCATATGAGATTTAATAAAAGAGTCTACGAAGTTTGACAATGGTTCTAGCATTGAGCCTATTCCTGCAACCACTGATCTGCCTGGATCATTGCCTTGTTGCGTTTTAGGTTTGTGTAATTTCGGGAAAATGTACAGGAATGGACGTATGGCACATTTGCAGCAAAGGTATTTATATTCAGGTTTTGAGATAAGGTTGTTTAATAGGGCTCCAGATTAGAGCAGATTTACTTTTGGAACACCTGTGTGGGATCAACACTCATTACCGAGTTCTCTCTGAATCTCTTCTTTACGTTTGTCATAGTCTAAAATGACCACAGCACCCCCCTTGTCTGCAAGTTTGACAATTAACTAATGAAAGATTCATCTTCGGTTTAGTGCCTGCTCTTCGGTCCTAGTGAGGTCCTTCTGAATGTGTTTTTTCTCATATATACTGACATGGCTTCTTGGTCCACTAACCTACAATAGGTATTAATCGAGGAGTTGTTAACTATAGGACAGAATTTGCTTTTAGACTTACAATGGGTACCAGTTCTTTGTTGGGTTTCTAGGCCGGAAACAGTGTTTTGAGAAAACACGTGCTTAAGTTAAATCTTGCAAAAGAATTTAAAACAGATCTACTTTCGTATCAAATGGTTTTATCTGTACATGTACAGATGTGGCCAAAAGTTTTGAGAATGACACAAAAATTGATTTCCACAAAGTTTGCTGCTTCAGTGTCTTTAGATATTTTTGTCAGATGTTACTATGCAATACTGAAGTATAATTACAAGCATTTCATGAGTGTCAAAGGTTTCTATTGACAATTACATGAAGTTGATGCAAAGAGTCAATATTAGCAGTGTTGACCCTTCCGTTTCAAGACCTCTGCAATCCGCCCTGGCATGCTGTCAATTAACTTCTGGGCCACATCCTGACTGATGGCAGCCCATTCTTGCATAATCAATGCTTGGAGTTTGGCAGAATTTGTGGGGTTTTGTTTTGTTTGTCCACCCGCCTCTTGAGGATTGACCACAAGTTCTCAATGGGATTAAGGTCTGGGGAGTTTCCTGGCCATGGACCCAAAATATCGATGTTCTCTTCCCCGAGCCACTTAGTTATCACTTTTGCCTTATGGCAAGGTGCTCCATCATGCTGGAAAAGGCATTGTTTGTCACTAAACTGTTCCTGGGTGGTTGGGAGAAGTTGCTCTCTGAGAATGTGTTGGTACCATTCTTTATTCATGGCTGTGTTCTTAGGCAAAAATGTGAGTGAGCCCACTCCCTCGGCCGAGAAGCAACCCCACACATGAATGGTCTCAGGATGCTTTACTGTTGGCATGACACAGGACTGATGGTAGCACTAACCTGGTCTTCTCCGGACAAGCTTTTTTCTGGATGCCCCAAACAATTACCTGAGTCCTCAGCAGTCCAATCCCTGTACCTTTTGCAGAATATCAGTCTGTCACTGATGTTTTTCCTGGAGAGAAGAGGCTTCTTTGCTGCCGCCCTTGACACAAGGCCATCCTCCAAAAGTCTTTGCCTCATTGTGCGTGCAGACGCACTCACACCTGCCTGCTGCCATTCCTGAGAAAGCTCTGTACTGGTGGTGCCCCGATCCCGAAGCTTAACTTCTTAGCGATCAGCGCACGAGGTGACCGTTTTTCAGGCCCAGAAAATAGGATATGCACATATTTAGTACCATTGGATAGGAAACACTCTGAATTTTATAAAAGTGTTAACCATTTGTCTGTGAGTAAAACAGAACGGATATGGCAGGCGAAACCCTGAGGAATTTCTGTCCTGGAAAAAGTGGTTTTGACAGAGTGCCTCATTTGGAACCCCTCCTTTATGAAAATGCCCATATAATGCAGTACCTATCGCTTCCTCTGGATGTCAACAGTCTCGAGACAGTGTTCAGATTTTTTTTCTATGCTATTAGAGCAGAGAAGAAGAGAAAACAGGAAGTGTCCCCTTAGATGTCAATAGGAGAGGACGCGCGCTCCCGACAAGGCACGCTCTGTGTTTTTTTCCATTCTTATAGCCCAGTTTATATTCCGGTTGAATTATTATAGTAAATATACATAAAAGTGTTCCTAAGGATACATTTAGAAAGGATGTTTGATTGTTCTTGGACAAGTTTATAGCTATAAGCTAGCGTCCCACCACTGCCTAAGAAGTTAATCAACTTGAGGAGACGGTCCTGGCGCATACTGGACTTTCTTGGCACCCTGAAGCCTTCAACAACTAAATTGTTGATTTAGGTGCAATCTTACTGACAGCAATATCCTTGCCTGTGAAACCCTTTTTTTGCAAAGCAATGATGACGGAACGTGTTTCCTTGCAGGGACAGGTGTTTTCTCCATCCCCTTAGCTATCATACTCAAATTCCACTGATTTCAAAACTCGGTCCTCCAGAAAGTGGAGAGCAACACTTATGAAACACTTTTGCAATTCTACAAAGTGATATCTTTAAAAAAAAACTGTGTTAGAAAGGATTACCTACACATACTGACCAGTTCAAAAAGACAGAAGCGCGCTACATGGTAGACCAATCTGAAATCATCTCTTATCTGTTTTGATTAAACAAAAATGTCTCCTGTGAAGTACTGACGTGCGACATACGCCTAGTTTCCTGAAATGAGTCACAAATACAAGTGTGGACTGCAGTTTGGAAATCCCTCGGTTAGGCTATTCATTATGGCAAGATTTAGTTGGTTGATTATTTACTACTCATCACATCATATCCTCAACTTGTAGGGAGAACTATCCATTTTAGCATTGTCAGAGTAATATACACATGCTTTGGCTGCTGAACACTAGATAAGAGTACAATAACACAATATTAGTGCAATATCTAGTCAGGGTGTGTCTGAAATTTTACCCTAATCCCTATACCATGCACTACTTTAGGCCAGGCTTTGGTAGTATAGGAGTACACATCGTAGGGAATAGGTTGCCATTCCATAGACAAGAGTGCAAATAACAGTCATCAATGTACCTTGGGGTGTTTGACGGCCATCTTCATCTCCTCTGGTGCTTCGGGGATGACAACAGGGACGGAGTAGGATCCTGACAGGGCTGTGTATCTGGGCGCCACTGGGTCGACAACCTATACATGGGAGAGGTTCATTATTGCAATGGTGTCCTGTGTAGAGACAGAAATTCTCATTCAATATCCTGACTAAAGAGTAAAGACACAGGGCATTTCAATTGGACCGGAGGCTGAGTGCAGGGATGAGAGAGAAAAGGATAGAAAGTAGAGGGAGAGTAGTATGAGAAGCCAGTTTTCAGTATGCATTGCCAACAATACAGACAAGGGGGAAAAGAGGACCCATTCTGAAAGGAAATCTGCATCCATGGCCATGCGGTGGTGAGAAGTCCTTTGAATCTTTCACATCCTGTAGCCTATTCAAAACAGACCCTAGAATGCCCTGCTTTCATATATAGATATTCCAATGCCAAAGGTTTTGCTTATCTGAGTTTATAGATCCTAGTAGTTCCCCAAATAATGGCTGCAAATATCAGGTGAATAACTTTTCAAAGACTACTAGGAAAACACATAAGCAATCAGAGAGGAGTGTCTAGGAGAGCAGGATGGGGGAGGGGAAGCAAGGTAACTTTTAGAGGAATTGAATGAGAGTCAGACTTCATTACTGAGCTACAAATTAGCTCTGTGAGATTTGAGCAAAGTGGATGTTTCAGAATTGATGAAGACGCAGATTGGAGGAGACGTGGGAGAGAAAGGATGGAAAGCACTAGTGTTGTCATGATATCATAAATGTTGACTTCAATACCAATGGCAAGTTTTGTATCGCAATACTCGATACCATCATGATACCAAAACGATACCAGAGCATAAAAAGTCACAGAATGGGACTTGATCCAGAGATTAATTCAGCTAGTGCTGGTCGTCTTTTTAAAAGTTAAATATTACATCATTTATTTTTTTCCCCAGAGAGCCATGTATGCATTAATTAATCAATTATAAACTCAATTTTACTTTGGTTTTTACCAATCTAACTGCATAACAATGGTAATTTATTTTATTGGTAAATCTACTGATAAACTGGGTAAACAAAGATGTAGCATAGGCCACAATACAGGTGAATCCATATTCAATAGGAGTGTGAATACCATGCATTCGGAATTACTCCCTTGACTTTTTCCACATTTTGTTACGTTACAGCCTTATTTACTACAGGTGGACTCCAATCAAGTTGTAGAAACATCAAGTATGACCAATGGAAACAGGATGAACGTGAGCTCAATTTCTAGTCTCATAGCAAAGGGGCTGAATACTTATGTAAATATTTTTTATAAATTCGCCCCCCCAAAACTTTTGTTTTCATTTTGTCATTATGGGATATTTTGTGTGGATTGATGAGGATTTAAAAAAAAATGTAATCCATTTTAGAGAAAGGCTGTAACATAAAAATGTGGGAAAATGTGCAGGCGTCTGAACACTTTCCGACTGCACTGTATATGGAGCTTGTTTTGGCTGATTTCCTTAGCGCTACAGACAATCTGTTTCCCTTACATTTTTTATCGTATCAATAAACACTTGCATAAAAGTATCACTCTTTGATAAAAGTGCGAACTCTCTTTAACCCAGTAATGACATAATTCGCAAGCTTTGTACAGGTAGTCAGTTGGTTCGGTGAAGGAGGCGTGATGCAGGGATACTTTTCTTCAGTATCTCTGCGTGAGGAAGGCGATTATGTCAAGAGTGCTAGTCAAATCAAAATGCATTTGTCACCTGTGCAAAAACATTTGTTGTACCGCGCAACGCTTACTTACAAGCCTTTAACCAATAATGTAGTTAAGAAAATAACAATAACGAGGCTATATAAAGGGGGTACCGAGTCAATGTGCGGTGATACAGGTTAGTCGAGGTAATTTGTACATGTAGGTAGGGGTAAAGTGACTATGCATGGATAATAAACAGCAATTTAATACGGCGGTTGGCAACCAACTAGACTGGACCACATTCATCTATCAATCAATCACCCAAGTGGTTTAGTATGCTCGAAACAACCAAGAAGTAGACGGGAGAGGTAGGTCTTGCAGCCTGTTGACCCACACGAGCAGTTTGGATGAAATGTTTACATTTATTTTGCAATGCTTACACACACACACACACACACACACACACACACACACACACACACAACGCTGGCGGTTTGGTCGGCATGTTATGTTTCGGAAAAATCCAACACATTACTAAGTGACACTGCATATTTTCAAGCAGAGTACTGGCTGCATCATGTTATGGGTATGCTTGTAATTGTTAAGGACTGGTACAGTATTCAAGAACAAAAATGGAGCTAAGCACAGTCAAAACCCTAAAAGGAAAACCTGGTTCAGTCTGCTTTCCACCAGACACTGGGAGATGAATTTACCTTTCAGCAGGACAATAACCTGAAGCACAAGACCAAATCTACTCTGGTGTTGCTTACCAAGATGACCGTGAATGTTCCTGAGTCGCCGAGTTACAGTTTTGACTTAAATCTACTTGTGTCTGGTGGAAAGCAGAAAACCAGGTTCCCCCTCTACGATTTTACTTGTGCTTAGCTCTATTCTGTTTTTTATCCCCCAAAAATCCCTAGTCCTGGCATATGACAAGCATACCCAAAACGTGTAGCCACCGCACAAATACAGTGCAAATACAGTGCATTCGTCAAATATTCAGAACCCTACACTTTTCCCACATTTTGAATCAAATTCTAGTACCAAACCTTTTTTCTGGAATCAAAAAAGTACAGAAATTCTGGTACACCGTGCAGCACATAGATGAAGGGACGGAAGGAGGAAGAAGAGTACCTTGATACATCTAACTGGCAGCTTGGAAACAGAAAGAGTGAGACGCAGTTCAATGTCAAATACATGAGGAAGAGCGAGAGAGAAGAGGTTCAGCGAGGGCAAGAAAAAGTTCAGGCAGGATGGAGAAAGGGTACATGTATGTCAATCCACCCTCCCCACCACACAACCTCTTGTCATCGCAGATACCACGGGCTTAGAGGAGAAACAAAGGTTTTTCCTGGCTATGACATACATACAGTTGAAGTCAGAAGTTTACATACACCTTAGCCAAATACATTTTAACTCAGTTTCACAATTCCTGACATTTAATCCTGGTAAATATTCCCTGTCTTTGGTCAGTTAGGATCACCACTTTATTTTAAGAATGTGAAATGTCAGAATAAAAGTAGAGAGAATGATTTAGTTCATTTTATTTCTTTCATCACATTCCCAGTGGGTCAGAAGTTTAGATACACTCAATTAGTATTTGGTAGCATTGTCTTTAAACTGTTTAACTTGGGTCAAACGTTCTGGTTAGCCTTCCACAAGCTTCCAACAATAAGTTGGGTGAATTTTGGCCCATTCCTCCTGACAGAGCTGATGTAACGGAGTCAGGTTTGTAGGCCTCCTTTCTCACACACACTTTTTCAGTTCTGCCCACAAATTGTTCTATTAGGATTGAGGTCAAGGCTTTGTGATGGCCACTACAATACCTTGACTTTGTTGTCCTTAAGCCATTTTGCCACAACTTTGGAAGTATGCTTGGGGTCATTGTCCATTTGGAAGACCCATTTGCGAACAAGCTTTAATTTCCTGACTGATGTCTTGAGATGTTGCTTCAATATATCCACATCATTTTCCTACCTCATGATGCCATCTATTTTGTGAAGTGCACCAGTCCCTCCTGCAGCAAACTACCCCCACAACATGATGCTACCACCCCCGTGCATCACGGTTGGGATGGTGTTCTTCGGCTTGCAAGCCTCCCCCCCTTTCCTCCAAACATAACGATGGTCATTATGGCCAAACAGTTCTATTTTTGTTTCATCAGACCAGAGGACATTTCTCTTAGTCCTCATGTGCAGTAGCAAACCGTAGTCTGGCATTTTTATGGCGGATTTGGAGCAGTGGCTTCTTCCTTGCTGAGCGACCTTTCAGGTTTTATCGATATAGGACTCGTTTTACTGTGGATATAGATACTTTTGTACCGGTTTCCACCAGCATCTTCCCAAGGGCCTTTGCTGTTGTTCTGGGATTGATTTGCACTTTTCACACCAAAGTGCATTCATCTCTAAGAGACAGAACACATCTCCTTCCTGAGCGGTATAATGGCTGTGTGGTCCCATGGTGTTTATACTTGCGTACTATTGTTTGTACAGATGAACGTAGTACCTTCAGGCGTTTGGAAAATGATTTTCCATTGATGTCAAGCAAAGAGGCACTGAGTTTGAAGGTAGGCCTTGAAATACATCCACAGGTACACCTCCAATTGACTCAAATTATGTCAATTAGCCTAGCAGAAGCTTCTAAAGCCATGACATCATTTTCAGGATTTTTTCAAGCTGTTTAATAGCACAGTCTGTAAACAATTGTTGGACAAATGACTTATCATGCACAAAGTAGATGTCCTAACAGACTTGCCAAAACTATAGTTTGTTAACAAGAAATGTGTGGAGTGGTTGAAAAACGAGTTTTAATGACTCCAACCTAAGTGTATGTAAACTTCCGACTTCAACTGTAGTAACTGGTTTTCGAAGTATGGGTGGTATGTACAATTGAGATGGACATATTTCTGTGGTTTGTGCACTGTGCACTAAACAGGCCCTTGACAACACCTAGCAGTGCTTACCATGGCAGCACCTTTTAATGACATCATCCAGCCAGATACGTAGGGTCCATAGATAGAGGACTCTAGATGGATATAACCTGTTTTAGCATGGACATTGCCATTGAGGGCTTCCACCATTTTAAGGTAGTCAGCTGGGTGGAGATTCCTATAGGTTGGGAGCGATTAGCCAATGATCAAATTGGGTTGCCTGTGGTTTGTCAATACCTTCAAGCTATATCACCACCATCTAGTGGCCACAATAAATGAATGACATGATTTGGTTCAGGACTTCAGTACTCCACGTGGCAGTAAACCACCATTATTAGCATAACTTTTTTTCAAACACACAAGGAAATTAACTACTTTGGGGATGGGGATATCCTTAATGGCGCTGCCTGTGCTGTCGCATATGCCAGATACAAATATGAGTCCTAATTCTACAGTATCTCTTTGGTAGTGGCGCAAGCTTATGAGAGGCAGTTATCGCATGAGAGAACAGACAATGGAATACCGAGGTAGGGCGGAGTGTATAAGTTAGGGTGACATGGTTGCTATGGAAGTTCAAGACTCAGATGCTGCCACCACCACCATGCTTACGTAAATAAGGTACCTGTTCTTTTTGGGGTTTTTTTATACAAATTTGCAATAATGTCTAAAAACCTGTTTTAGCTTTGTCATTCTGGGCTATCGTGTGTAGATTGATGAGGAAAACAATTAAATAAATTTTAGAATAAGGCTGTAACGTAACAAAATGGGGGAAAGTCAAGGAGTCGGAATACTTTCCGAATTTACTGTATATAGATGAAAATGACAGTAATTTATTTATGTCAAGGATCCTACTTGAAAACATCAGAGATGTAATTTCCAGTTTTGCTCATCATTAAACAGTCAGACATGAAATCATCAAATTACACTAAAAATGTCTAGGACATCACTAAATACTTAAATGTTTAAAGGGCGGAGTTGCCCTTTAAGGTAAGAAGAAAATTGAGAAGGTTTATTTTTCTGAAAACATTTAACCTTTAAATTCAAGCCACTTTAAATTCAAGAACTACATCATGAATGGGAAGGATGAGTAGAACGCAGACATGGGCAGAACATTTTTGTATTATGTAGATTATTTGAAAATACCAACTTTTCAATTACTTGAGGTAGTTGAATATAGTTTATTTACTATGATGGGTTCGGAGTTCTAAACTTGAAAATATGAAGTATTATTCATGTCACTGAGGGAGAGATGGGAATGTAGAACGTTTAAATTCTGTCATGGTATGTTATTGTTAGCCATCAGGGATCCTATGGGATGAGAAGAGCCACAGTCTGGTACAAGTCAACATGACAGCTGTGAGTTGGGGAGGAGTGAGGAACTTGGGCAGAGAAAGAACAGATATCACTAAAGTTCTGTATAGCAACAGAGATGTATTGGCTGTTCAGAGAAGAGGAGGAGGAAACTCAGCATAGGAGGAAAGAATAAATACTAGTGCTTGTGTGGATATGCTTGTCTTATGCAGCTGTATGACCCAGTGGGTGAATAAACTTGGTTTGAGCTTTCATAGTTTTTACCCTGTTATTTAGAACTTAAAAATTCAACTATTTTCTTTGATTTTCAAATACAGGTCTCAGAAATGTTGAATACCTCTCAGAAAACCAAATAATATTTGAAGGTATCTGAATGTATGCAAGTAAAAAAAAAAAAAAATCTCTCTATATATATATATATATATATATATATATAAAACGAGTGAGACATAAGGTAATAAAGTAACACTTGACATCAAGTTCTTATACATGTGTAGTAACTTTGATTATTACAATAGCAATGCTGTTGTTACATAAGACTTTGGAAATTGCTTTATAATTGCATAATATTGAGTTATTATATAAGTGGAATAAGGAACAGTCACTATTCCTCGTTACAAAAACTACGCAAGTAAGATGCAATTACCAAAGTACTATGTAACATGCTAATAAAATATTGTTTAAAGAAATTAAAGTTTTAATAAGACATACACAAAAAAAGTAATGTCAAATTTCAGAGAATGCTGCTAACAGTAACAATTTGATGTGATTTATTAGGATCCCCATAAGTTGACGGCAATGGCGACAGCTAGTCTTACTGGGGTCCGACAGACATTACAAACAAAATACTTTACAACAAACATCATTTCAAAACACGTGTGTGTGTGTGTGTGTGTGTGCATCTATCAGGTACACATACATGTCAGTATATACACACACAACATGGATATTAAGTGTCGAAAAGAAACTAAATATTCCAACACTGCCTTCTTGAATCAACTACAGCCAAGGTAGGTTGAAAATCATGTTAGCTTGTATTCTGAGCAGAACTTATGTAGTACTTTAAAGTATTTTTACTTAAGTAGTTGTTTTGGTTATCTGTACTTGACTATTCATATTTTTGACAACTTTTACGTCACTACATTACTAAAGAAAATAATCAACTTTTTACTCCATACATTTTCCCTGACACCCAAAAGTACTTGTTACATTTTGAAAGTTTAACAGGACAGGAAAATGTGAAATTCTTTATACTTTTGATACATTTTAGCAATTAAATGTACTGTTGATACTTAACTATATTTAAAACCAAATACCTTTACTCAAGTAGTATTTTACTGGGTGACTTTCACTTGAGCCACAATCCCTTTAAAGATGGTATAGTGTGTGTTTGAATCAAGAAAACTGCAGTATTTTCAGGTACACGATACCAACAAAAGTATGTAGAAACCCCTTCAAATTAGTGGATTTGGCTATTTCAGCCACACCCTTTGCTGACAGGAGTATGAAATCAAGCACACAACCACGCAATCTCCATAGACAAACACTGGCAGTAGAATGGCTTCACTAAAGAGCTCAGTGACATTCAACATGGCACTGTCACGAGATGCCACCTTTCCAACAAGTCAGTTGGTCAAATTTCTGCCCTGCTAGAGCTGCCCCGGTCAACTGTAAGTGCTGTTATTGTGAAGTGGAAACATCTAGGAGCAACAACGGCTCAGCTGCGAATCGGTGGGCCACACAAGCTCACAGAACAGGACCGCCAAGTGCTGAAGCACGTAGTCCGTAAAAATGGTCACTATTGAATTCCAAACTGCCTCTGGAAGCAACATCAGCACAAGAAATGTTCAGTGAGAGCTTCATGAAATGGTTTTCCACACACAAGCCTAAGAACACCATGCGAATGCCAAGGGTCGGCTGAAGTGGTGTAAAGCTCATCACCATTAGACTCTGGAGCAGTGGAAACACGTTCTCTGGAGTGATGAATCATGCTTCACCATCTGGCAGTCCGATGGAGGAATTCGACTTTGCCAGACACCAGGAGAACGCTACCTGCCCCAATACATAGTGCCAACTATAAAGTTGGATGCGGAGGAATAATGGTCTGGGGCTGTTTTTCATAGTTCGGGCTAGGCCCCTTAGATACAGTAAAGCGAAATCTTAAAGCTACAGCACACAATGACATTCTAGATTATTATGTGCTTCCAACTTTGTGGCAACAGTTTGGGGAAGGCCATTTCCTGTTTCAGTATGACAATGCCCCCGTGCACAAAGCGAGGCCTAATCGCCCAACATCACTGCCTGACCTCACGAATGCTTGTGGCTGAATAGTATCAAGTCCCCGCAGCAATGTTCCAACATCTAGTGGAAAGCCTTCCCAGAAGAGTGGAGGCTGTTATAGCAGCAAGGGGGGCGACTAACTCCATACTAATGCCCATGATTTTGGAATGAGATGGTGTCCACATACATTTGATCATGTTGTGAATCATAAAAGTAATTGTAGCTTTCAAGCTTTTCAGTGGCATGTTGAAAAAAAATCATGAAGTAGTTGAGTGTCAATACGTATGTATACGTATCAGGATAAATTATAATTGGTTTAACTTGATTATATACACCTGGGGCAATGGACATTCAGGATAATGGACATTTTCAAAATATTCAGATAGTCATATTTAATCTAAACAATAAATTTCTTTAAGAGAGATTGGAATAGTATTTGTGAGATGTGCTCTATTCATTATATTTCTTCAACATGCAGTTCCAGATAGAACCCTGCCATTAGTTGAAGGCAGCCAATCCAATCTTGAGATATGTATTAAAATATTTGGAAAAAGTAGGTGCTTTCTCAGATCTGTACTCAAATAGTATGGAAAAGCAGTCACTTTCTGAGATCTGTATTCAAATTGTTACTTTCCACAAAGCATAGCTAAAACTATGGTTATCCCAGGTCTGGTGGAACGCAGGGGATGAGGGGAGGAAAAGGGGGAAAGCAAAGGGGGAAAAGCATAAAACACAAAAGGCAGCCATGCAAGCTGTGAGTAGGCGAGCAATCAGAGGAACGAAGTGTGTGCGCATGCATGTAATAAGCTTCCTTAGGGATTGAGTGCATTTGTTTCTGTCCAACCAATTAAGGCAACCAAACCATTAATAATAGTGTTTAAATATGCCTAAAACCTACAATACTAGTCTTGTCAAATCTACCAGCAATGCCAGCATGCCACTGATTTTCATATGCTGATTCTTAGACTTGATCTAAAAAGCTTCTCCCATACAGCGAGTTTCAATCAAGATCAGTCCAAATCAGTGTGTAGAGAAAGGGGAAGATTTGTATACATGCATGCGAACCTTCTTGTTAAAGGCCCAGATCTTGTCCCATTCCATGTTGACCACGGACCTGGATCCACCCTGGGTGAGTGAAAGAACAACAGATGGTTTCAAAGATGGAATCAACAACAAAATAAAAGTAGCAACAGTCTAAAAACATGACAATAAGGTCCAACGCAGCCATTTTTATCTCATATCAAGTAATATCTGTGTAACAATCAAGTACCTTACTGTGATTTTGAGCACTTCAAATTGAAAACAAAAACAGCTTCTTAGCATAAAGCAATTTCTCAAGCAAGAATTTTGCTAGGACTTTCTGGGAGTGGTGGGGAGGGGAAAACTGAAAACTAGCTGTTATTGGCAGAGAGGTTTGGAAAAGTTTCTTATTGGTCTATTAACTAATTTACCGCCTGGTGATGACACCAGGCAGGCCAAAACTCCATTACACCAAACCAGGATGAAATTTCAAGCAGCTTTTTCAAACATCTCTTACACTAGAATGGCATTATCATAATTTTCACAATTACAACGTTTTATTCCAACCTCAGTGTGGAAATATACAGTTGAAGTCGGAAGTTTACATACACTTCGGTTGGAGCCATTAAAACTCGTTTTTCAACCACTCCACAAATTTCTTGTTAACAAACTATAGTTTTGTCAAGTCGGCATGACACAAGTCATTTTTCCAACAATTGTTTACAGACTGCGCCTTCAAACAGCTTGGAAAATTCCAGAAAATGATGTCATGGCTTTAGAAGCTTCTGATAGGCTAATTGACATAATTTGAGTCAATTGGAGGTGTACCTGTGGATGTATTTCAAGGCCTATTTTCAAACTCTTTGCTTGACATCATTGGAAAATCTAAATAAATCAGCCAAGACCTCAGAAAAAAAATTGTAGACCACAAGTCTGGTTCAACCTTGGGAGCAATTGCCAAACGCCTGAAGGTACCACGTTCATCTGTACAATCAATAGTACGCAAGTATAAACACCATGGGACCACGCAGCCTTCATACCGCTCAGGAAGGAGATGCGTTCTGTCTCCTAGAGAAGAACATACTTTTGTGAAAAGTTCAAATCAATCCCAGAACAACAGCAAAGGACCTTGTGAAGATGCTGGAGGAAACAGGTAAAAAAGTATCTATATCCAGTAAAACGAGTCCTATATCGACATAACCCGAAAGGCTGCTCAACAAGGAAGAAGCCACTGCTCCAAAACTGCCATTAAAAAGCCAGACTACGGCTTGCAACTGCACATGGGGACAAAGATCGTACTTTTTGGAGAAATGTCCTCTGGTCTGATGAAACAAACAGAACTGTTTGGCCATAATGACCATCAATATGTTTGGAAGAAAAAGGGGGAGGCTTGCAAGCCGAAGAACACCATCCCAACCGTGAATCACAGGGGTGGCAGCATCATGTTGTGGAGGTGCTTTGCTGCAGGAGGGACTGGTGCACTTCACAAAATAGATGGCATCATGAGGAAGAAAATTCTGTGCATATATTGAAGCTACATCTCAAGACATCAGTCAGCAAGTTAAAGCTTGGTCGCAAATGGGTCTTCCAAATGGACAATGACCCCAAGCATACTTCCAAAGTCGTGGCAAAATGGCTTAAGGACAACAAAGTCAAGGTATTGGAGTGGCCATCAAAGCGCTGACCTCAATCCTACAGAACATTTGTGGGCAGAAATGAAAACGCGTGTGCGAGCAAGGAGGCCTACAAACCTGACTCAGTTATACCAGCTCTGTCAGGAGGACTAGGTCAAAATTCACCCAACTTATTGTGGGAAGCTTGTGGAAGGCTACCCAAAACGTTTGACCCAAGTTAAACAATTTAAAGGCAATGCTATCAAGTACTAATTGAGTGTGTGTAAACTTCTGACCCACTGGGAATGTGATGAAATAAATACAAGCTGAAGTAAATATTTCTCTTTACTACTATTCTGACAGTGGTGATCCTAACTGACCTAAAACAGGGAATGATTACTAGGATTAAATGTCAGGAATTGTGAAAAACTGAGTTTAAATGTGTTTGGCTAAGGTGTATGTAAACTTCCGACTTCAACTATATATAAAAAACACAGGAATATCACTACACTGGGCCTTATGAGTCTATTGATGCACCTGTTATTCAATTGAAGTAACAGAATAACAAAATCCCCATCAAAATCTGTCAGTTTAAGCTAGAGTTGTTTTTTTGCATGGGCAGCGTCTCAAATACACCACATACGCTTAAGTCGTCCTTCCGCATCTGCAGTGGAAGGTGGCAGAGCTACAGCGGTGTTTGCTCGACCATGAGACATCCCAAAAATTATTTTATGTCCAAACGATTTGGACTACAGGCCCCATGGGACTTTTCTGAAGTCGGGAGCACTGAAGTGCAAATTTCTGTCCGTGGTGTCCGAACCGTTTGGGCTACAAACTAATATGACCCCACTGTGGAAAGGGGAAACTAGCGAAAACAATGGCGTTCTATGTTTTGCTCTACTACCCCCTACCTTCATCTGAAGGTAACCCACACAAATTAATGGAAGTTAAGAGGTTACTGTGTTCATGGGGACCTTCAGATCTGTGCCTCGACATGAACCTGTCTCTGAGCTCTACGGACAATTCCTTCGACCTCATGGCTTGGTTTTAGCTCTGACATGCACTTTGTAAACATTTCAAAAACTGTTTTCGCTTTGTCATTATGGGGTAAATTATAGTTATTTCAATCAAATGAAAGCATACGTTTGTTTAATTAACAAGGAATAATGAGTAGAAAGGTGACGGAAAAAATATTATATAATCAATTTTAGAATAAGGCTGTAACGTAACAATGTGGAAAAAGTCAAGGGGTCTGAACACTTTCCGAATGCACTGTATGTGTCCAGAAAAACCTAAATATTTCCTGAGCTTTCTTATATCTCCTAGATATAAGGACAGACACTTCAAAACCGTATGACTTTTGATACATTATAAATACAAGTATGTGGACACCCCTTCAAATTAGAGGATTCGGGTATTTCAGCCACACCCATTGCTGACAGGTATATAAAATTGAGCACACCGACATGCAATCTCCATAGACAAACATCGGCAGTAGAATGGTCTTACTGGAGCTCAGTTACTTTCAATGTAGCACCGTCATAGGATATCACTTTATTGCCCATGATTTTGGAATGAGATGTTCGACAAGCAGGTGTCTACATACTTATGGTCATGTAGTGTAGAAACACACACACACACACACACACACCTGGGCAGCAATGAACTGCTTGAGGCCCTCGACGGTCATTCCTCTGCGCAGGACACCTCTGACAGTCGGGAAGCGGGGGTCATCCCTGAAGCAGAGGGAAAAAACATTTGATTTGGATCTGGGCCTTCAATGAAGAATTACAATTATTTTACTAACAGGTATCAAAAATCTACTCCGTCAGTGCAATGCGAAGTGACCATTTTCTCCAGGTGTTGTGTTCAGCAGGGAAAAAAACAGAATGGTACTAACTGTATTTGTAAAATAAAAACAGATATTCATTTACGGATTGATGAAAATGTTGCTTAGGTGAACCGTACTAAACATAACCCTATCATGTGGAAAGGGCATAAGGTTTACTCACCAGCCGTCGACATAACCCTGGTCGACAAACCATGTGAGCTTGCGTTTGGAGAGCACCGTGTTGTTGAGGTTGAGCCGGGCATACTCCCAGATGTAGGGCTTGCGCAGGCGCAGTGCCTCGATCACCCAGTAGAACTGGTCGTCGCGGTCGTGGTACTCTGTGGTGCGCAGCGCGTGGGTCACACCCTCTACGCTGTCCACGATGGGGCAGGCGAAGTCGTACGTGGGGTACACCCTGGGGGGGGGTAAAAATAATGTAAATGTGTGAAGCCTGTTATGCGCCTAAGTGATCTGCTACACAGGACATGCAATAGGGCATGAGTCGCGAGTGATACACTGCCATTTTACTAAATGTAACCCTGCTGCACTGACCATGTGAACACGGGGGAGCTTTTGGTAGACAAATGTTACTCACCCAGCTTAGTGGCTCTGTTAAAGGAAAGAGACACCCATTTTGATTGTTATTTTGTTTTTGTGCATGTTCTATCGATTCCCGGGGTCATTTCATGTTAATCTGAGCTATAGTCATTCAAGCAGGTAGAAATTCAGCCGGTATTGCGATAAAGCCACCACCACTACACTGGAAGTCAACAGCAATACGACTTTTAAATCACAAAAACGTCTATCATACATGTCAGATTTCAATGTTGGCCAACGTCATAACGATAGAGGTTGTCTTCTCCCGAATGAGCAATTGTTCAAATTTTTGTGAAATTCCTACCACCACATTTCTCCTATTTGTCACCCACTGCAGTCCAGGGTGCATTGCATGGTGCCGTTGCAAATGTCAGACTCCACTCTGCAAGGCACATCGATCTGCAGGTTGAACATGGCGAGATTGTAGACTCCTAAATTGAAAGCGGCGTTTGTTTAGGTGATTTTAAAGCCAACTATCTAATTCATATACACTGACATTGACTTTGGTATTGTGTGTAGCTACGTTTGATAGCTCGCTACAGTGACTTCAGAAAGTATTCACAGCCCTTAACATTTTCCACATTTTGTTGTATTACAGCCTGAATTTGCAACGAACGAAATTGAGATTTGTTTGTCACTGGCCTACACACAATACATTGTGTCTAAGTAGAATAATGTTTTTTGAATTACACTGCTCAAAAAAATAAAGGGAACACTTAAACACAATGTAACTCCAAGTCAATCACACTTCTGTGAAATCAAACTGTCCACTTAGGAAGCAACACTGATTGACAATAAATTTCACATGCTGTTGTGCAAATGGAATAGACAACAGGTGGAAATTATAGGCAATTAGCAAGACACCCCCAATAAAGGAGTGGTTCTGAAGGTGGTGACCACAGACCACTTCTCAGTTCCTATGCTTCCTGGCTGATGTTTTGGTCACTTTTGAATGCTGGCGGTGCTTTCACTCTAGTGGTAGCATGAGACGGAGTCTACAACCCACACAAGTGGCTCAGGTAGTGCAGCTCATCCAGGATGGCACATCAATGCGAGCTGTGGCAAGAAGGTTTGCTGTGTCTGTCAGCGTAGTGTCCAGAGCATGGAGGCGCTACCAGGAGACAGGCCAGTACATCAGGAGACGTGGAGGAGGCCGTGGGAGGGCAACAACCCAGCAGCAGGACCACTACCTCCGCCTTTGTGCAAGGAGGAGCACTGCCAGAGCCCTGCAAAATGACCTCCAGCAGGCCACAAATGTGCATGTGTCTGCTCAAACGGTCAGAAACAGACTCCATGAGGGTGGTATGAGGGCCCGACGTCCACAGGTGGGGGTTGTGCTTACAGCCCAACACCGTGCAGGACGTTTGGCAAATTCGCCACTGGCGCCCTGTGCTCTTCACAGATGAAAGCAGGTTCACACTGAGCACGTGACAGGCGTGACAGAGTCTGGAGACGCCGTGGAGAACGTTCTGCTGCCTGCAACATCCTCCAGCATGACCGGTTTGGCGGTGGGTCAGTCATGGTGTGGGGTGGCATTTCTTTGGGGGGCCGCACAGCCCTCCATGTGCTCGCCAGAGGTAGCCTGACTGCCATTAGGTACCGAGATGAGATCCTCAGACCCCTTGTGAGACCATATGCTGGTGCGGTTGGCCCTGGGTTCTTCCTAATGCAAGACAATGCTAGACCTCATGTGGCTGGAGTGTGTCAGCAGTTCCTGCAAGAGGAAGGCATTGATGCTAAGGACTGGCCCGCCCGTTCCCCAGACCTGAATCCAATTGAGCACATCTGGGACATCATGTCTCGCTCCATCCACCAACGCCACGTTGCACCACAGACTGTCCAGGAGTTGGCGGATGCTTTAGTCCAGGTCTGGGAGGAGATCCTCAGGAGACCATCCGCCACCTCATCAGGAGCATGCCCAGGCGTTGTAGGGAGGTCATTCAGGCACGTGGAGGCCACACACACTACTGAGCCTCATTTTGACTTGTTTTAAGGACATTACATCAAAGTTGGATCAGGCTGTAGTGTGGTTTTCCACTTTAATTTTGAGTGTGACTCCAAATCCAGACTTCCATGGGTTGATAAATTTGATTTCCATTGATAATTTGTGTGATTTTGTTGTCAGCACATTCAACTATGTAAACAAAAAAGTATTTAATAAGATTATTTCATTCATTCAGATCTATGATGTGTTATTTTAGTGTTCCCTTTATTTTTTTGAACAGTGTATTTACAAATTGATTAAAAATGAAAAGATGATAAGACCCCTTTGTTATAGCAAGCCTCACTTGCCAGGAGAGGAAGGAAACCGCTAAGGAATTTCACCATGAGGCTAATGGTGACTTTAAAACAGTTATAAAGTTTAACGGCTCAGATAGATGGATAAGGGCTGTCTCCGACAAAAAATAATAATCTTGGTGGACCGAAAGTAGTCTGTTCTTTCGACCAATCGATTGCTGGAACATTGTAAATATTTTTCCATTCACTGTATATAGACAACCTCTATGTGTTTTAATAAAATCAACTACAGTACCAGTCAAAAAGGTCAGACACACTCATTCAAGGGTTTTTCTTAATGTGTACTATTTCCTAAATTGTAGAATAAGTGAAGACATCAAACCTTGAAGCAAAAAAAAACAGTGTTAAATCAAAATAGATTTTAGATTAGAGATTCTTCAAAGTAGCCACCCTTTGCCTTGCTGACAGCGTTGCACACTCTTGGCATTCTCTCAACCAGCTTCACCTGGAATGCTTTTCCAACAGTCTTGGAGTTCCCACATATGCTGAGCACTAGTTGGCTGATTTTCCTTCACTCTGCAGTCCAACTCATCCCAAACCTTCTCATTTGGGTTGAGGTCGGGTGATTGTGGAGGCCAGGTAATCTGATGCAGCACTCCATCACTCTCCTTCTTGGTCAAATAGCCCTTACACAGCCTGGAGGTGTGTTGGGTCATTGTCATGTTGAAAAACAAAGGATAATCTCACTAAACGAAACCATACGGGAGGGTGTATCGCTGCAGAATGCTGTGGTAGTCATGCTGGTTAAGTGTGTCATGATATCTAAATAAATCAGACAGTGTCACGAGCAATGCACCCCCTCACCATCACACCACCTCCATGCCTCACGGTGGGAACCACACATGCGGAGATCTGTTCACCTACTCTGCGTCTTACAAAGACATGGCGGTTAAAGACAAAAATGTAAAAGGACTGATTTCCACTGGTCTAATGTCCATTGCTCATGTTTCTTGGCCCCGAGGAAGTCTCTTCTTCTTATTGGTGTCCTTTAGTAGTGGTTTCTTTGCAGCAATTCGACCATGAAGACCTGATTCACAAAGTCTCCACTGAAGAGTTGATGTTGAGATGTGGCTGTTACTTGAACTCTGTGAAGCATTTATTTGGGCTGGAATTTCCTGAGGCTGGTAACTCTAAACTTATACTCTGCAGTAGAGGTAACTTCCTTTCCTGTGGCGGTCCTCATGAGAGCCAGTTTCATCATAGCGCTTGGTTTTTGTGACTGCACTTGAAGACACTATCAAAGTACTTGAAATGTTCCAGATTGACTGACCTTCATTTCTTAAAGTAATGATGGACTGTCATTTCGCTTTGCTTATTTGAGCTGTTCTTGCCATAATATGTACTTGGTATTTTACCAAATAGGGATACCTTCGGTATTCCGCTCCTACCATGTCACAACACAACTGATTGTCTCAAACGCATTAAGAAGGAAATTCCAGAAATTAACTTTCAAGAAGGCACACCTGTTAATTGAAATGCATTCAAGGTGACTACCTCATGAAGCTGGTTTTAGAGAATGCCAAGAGTGTGCAAAGCTGTCATCAAGGCAAAGGGTGGCTACTTAGAAGAATGAAATATAAAAAATATTTTGATTTGTTAGCAATGTTTTGGTTATTACATGATTCTATATGTGTTATTTCATAGTTTTGATATCTTCACTATTATTCTAAAATGTAGAAAATAGTAAAAATAAAGAAAAACCCTTGAATGAGTAGGTGTTTCCAAACCTTTGACTGGTACTGTACATACATTGAGCTTGTCTGATGCTTTAAGCTTACGGTTTGATGCCTCAAGATGTCGCCAGAGATCTAGACAACCAGAAGAAAAAAACCTTAACCTGACCAAACTATTCTCCTCCAGCTCCTGCTGGCTTTCAGATTCTGCCATTACTCTCATTAAGTTGCCGATAACAGGCTACACAATTTCTACCGATCTGCGTGCCAGTAATGGTTTTCGTATGCTCATTTTTGTGAAACCGTTGAATTCAATTTATAATAACGTTTACATATCTCGAAATCATTGACATGCGGTTAATCAAAATTCTATCCAAATCTAATTGAAAATTCTACTTTTTAGGTTTGTAACTTCTATTGCCATTGCCAGCTATGTAAAACTAGCCTACATAAAGCCAACAAATAAAAACATTGCAGGCTGCAGGTAGAAAATATCCAGATAAAAATAAATAACCTATAAATCACATTGGCTACACGGCCTGTCTGCAACGAACTTTAAACATTGTATCAACTATTAACTTGGGTCCGGCCCGAAGCCTGCGCTAGCAAACTTGCAACATTGTGTAAAATATTCCGGGACCTCCTGAGCTCCTGACAGACAGACAGACAATGCAGTAGGCTATTTGCGCAAGGGATAAAATGCAGTGCTCGACTTGGGCAGGAGCTCACCGGCACCTCATATTTTCTACTGCTTGAGCTCCTGTTTCTCCTATAGGATATTAGCTTAAAAGTATTGTGGAGTTCTGCACCTAAATATAAACATTACAAGCAACCCAAAATGAGTACCGGAACCTATTTAAGTCCAAGTCAAGCACTGATATAAAGCCTATTGGATCATGCTCTGATCCAGTGGAGGAACTATTTTAATTCTCAATGGATGTAAAAAGACTTTGCGTGCTGTTTGAGGTGAAGAAAACATTACATTGAGAAGCTCCACAGGTCATTAGTGGTGGTGCGTTAAGCCAATCAGATCCCCAATTGGGACATTTATATGCCTACAATTGAACGCAGGCCAGGTACCTTTTAGGCCTACTTCTATGAGTGCACGGCCTTAGTCAACATTGACAGAACTTGTATGGAATTAAATAAACCTAAACTTGTTCTCACAAGTGTAGCATAGGTTGTGCACTTGTGAAACAATGTGTCCAAGACAGGAATAACAATATTAAATGAATTAAAATAAAATGACCATAAACAAAGTAACAAACATTATAGATTACAAATTATAGGAACTAACCGTCAATGTACTATTGGTGATATACAGTCGTGGCCAAAAGTTTTGAGAATGACACATTAATTTCCGCAAAGTTTGCTGCTTCAGTGTCTTCAGATATTTTTGTCAGATGTTACTATGGAATACTGAATTATAATTAAATGCATTTCATAAGTGTCAAAGGCTTTTATAGACAATTACATGAAGTTGATGCAAAGAGTCAATATTTGCCACATCCTGACTGATGGCAGCCCATTCTTGCATAATCAATGCTTGGAGTTTGGCAGAATTTGTGGGGTTTTGTTTGTCCACCCGCCTCTTGAGGATTGACCACAAGTTCTCAATGGGATTAAGGTCTGGGGAGTTTCTTGGCCATGGATCCAAAATAGAGGTTTTCTTCCCAGAGCCACTTAGTTGTCACTTTTGCCTTATGGCAAGGTGCTCCATCATGCTGGAAAAGGCATTGTTCGTCACCAAACTGTTCCTGGATGGTTGGGAGAAGTTGTTCTCAGAGGATGTGTTGGTACCATTCTTTATTCATGGATGTGTTCTTAGGCAAAATTGTGAATGAGCCCACTCCCTTTGCTGAGAAGCAACCTCACACATGAATGGTCTCAGGATGCTTTACTGTTGGCATGACACAGGACTGATGGTAGCATTCACCTTGTCTTCTCCGGACAAGCTTTTTTCCAGATGCTCCAAACAATCGGAAAGGGGATTCTTTGCCTCACTGTGCGTGCAGATGCACTCACACCTGCCTGCTGCCATTCCTGAGCAAGCTCTGTACTGGTGGTTCCTCGATCCTGCAGCTGAATCAACTGAGTCCTGGTGCTTGCTGGACTTTCTTGTGCGCCCTGAAGCCTTTTTCACAACAATTGAACCGCTCTCCTTGAAGTTCTTGATGATCCAATAAATGGTTGATTTAGGTGCAATCTTACTGGCAGCAATATCCTTGCCTGTGAAGCCCTTTTTGTGCAAAGCAATGATGACGGCACGTGTTTCCTTGCAGGCAACCATGGCTGACAGAGGAAGAACAATGATTCCAAGCACCACCCTCCTTTTGAAGCTTCCAGTCTGTTATTCAAACTCAATCAGCATGACAGAGTGATCTCCAGCATTGTCCTCGTCAACACTCACACTTGTGTTAACGAGAGAATCACTGACATGACGTCAACTGGTCCTTTTGTGGTAGGGCTGAAATGCAGTGGAAATGTTTTTTGGGGATTCAGTTCATTTGCATGGCAATTCATCTGATCACTCTTCATGAGTATATGCAAATTGCCATCATACAAACTGAGGCAGCAGACTGAAAATTAATATTTGTGTCATTCAAAACTTTTGGCCACGACTGTACAGTGCATTCGTAAAGTATTAAGACCCCTTCACTTTTTCCATATTCTGTTACAGCCTTATTCTAAAATTGATTAAATTAAAAAAATGGCCTCGGTCTACACACAATACCCCATAATGACAAAGCGAAAACAGGTTTTTAGACATTTAATAAAAAAATTGAAAATCCATAATTATTCAGACCCTTCGCTATGAGACTTGAAATTGAGCTCATCCTTTTTCCATTGATCATCTTGAGATGTTCTATATAATCTGATTGGAGTCCCCTTGTGTTAAATTCAATCGATGGCCTCGAAACAACCGGTCTCAGAGCTCTACGGAGAATTCCTTCGACCTCATGGCTTGGTTTTTGCTCTGACATGCTCTGTCAACTGTGGGACCTAATATAGACAGGTGTGTATCTTTACAAATCATGTCCAATCAATTGAATTTACCACAGGTGGACTACAAACAAGTTGTAGAAACATCTCAAGGATGATCAATGATTTAGCCTAGTGGTTAGAGCGTTGGACTTGTAACCGGGAAGGTTGCAAGGTCGAATCCCCGAGCTGACAAGGTAAAAATCTGTCGTTCTGCCCCTGAACAAGGCAGTTAACACACTGTTCCCCGAAGACGTGGATGTCGATTAAGGCACCTCTCTGATTCAGAGGGGTTGGGTTAAATGCGGAAGACATTTCAGTTGAAGGCATTCAGTTGTACAACTGACTAGGTACCCCCTTTCCCCTTTCCCCTTCCCCCAATGGAAACAGGTCGCACCTGAGCTCAATTTCAAGTTTCATAGCAAAGGGTCTGAATACTTATGGAAATAATGTATTTCAGTTTTTATTTTTAATACATTTTCAAAAATGTCTAAAAACCTGTTTTCACTGTCATTATGGGGTATGGTGTGTAGATTGATGATGATTTTTTCATTTTACCCATTTAAGACTAAGGCTTTAATGTAACAAAATGTGGAAAAAGTAAAGGGGGGATACTTTCCCAAATGCTCTGTAGATATGTAGTGTAATTATTGTTTATTGATGTGTTCATGCAGGGCTCATCTGCAAACGAAACCATGGTCTCAGCATGACTCCCTGCTTATATAAAGATTAAATAAAATATATCAAAACATTTAAGAAGATTAGCAATTTATTAAATTAAATTTTTTCGGTAGCGTGCCGTGTCCCCGTACCTGTAGGTGGTGCCAGTGCGAGGGTGAGGGGCATTCTTGCAGCGGTAGAAGGTGGGGTCACGCATGCAGCCGTTGTTGGAGGCCATGTCAATCTTGGCCCGCATGCAGCAGGTCTGGCCGTACTCCGTGCCCGCCTTCATCTCCTCCCACATCTTAAGGTTCTGCTCCACCGCTAGGGGAGGGGTGGAGAAAGGGAGGAGGAGAGGCGTGGGAGAAAGAGGAGTTAAGGCGATGAGTGAAGACTGCGGGCGGTTGAGTATCTACTGAATTCCAAATAGACCCTAGATAAGTTGAAGCAAAGCTGAATAACATTCAAAAAGTCAAAAATATTGTTATGGTCTGTTTTTGGATTAAAACAGAATTCACTAGAACATCACGTTTTCTAACCACCCAATTAATTTGAACATCAAAGTGTAAGTACAATTTTAAAGCCTCTGATGAGATCCAAAACAAGTACTTGGCTTGCTAAGAGTCAACTGACAAGCTAGCCAACTACAGTGCTTTCTTACACCCCTCGACTTACACATTTTATGTTACAGCCTGAATTCAAAATGGATTAAATACAAACAAATTCTCACCTATAATGACAAAGTGAAAACATGTTAAGACATTTTTGCCAATTTTTAAAAATGAAATCTCATTTAAATAAGTATTGACACCCCTTTGCTAGGAGACTCCAAATTGAGCTCAGGTGCAGATGCCATTACATGGTGATATGAGTCCACCTGTGATGATTTAGAAACACACCAGTCTATATAAAGCACAGGAGGTTGGTGGCACCTTAATTGGGGAGGACGAGCTCATAAATTCAGCAAAAGAAGAAACGTCCCTTTTTCAGGACCCTGTCTTTCAAAGATCATTCGTAAAAATCAAAATAACTTCACAGATCTTCATTGTAAAGGGTTTAAACACTGTTTCCATGCTTGTTCAATTAACCATAAACAAGACACTAACAGCTTACGCAATGGTCACAGTTATGAAAACCTAGGACACTAAAGGCCAAAAGAAAGATGCCCAGGGTCCCTGCTCATCTGCATGAACGTGCCTGAGGCATGAGGACAGCAGATCTGGCTAGGGCAATAAATTGCAATGTCCGTACTGTGAGACGCCTAAGACTGCGCTAAAGGGAGACAGGACGGACAGCTGATCATCCTCGCAGTGGCAGACCACGTGTAACAACACCTGCACAGGATCAGTACATCCGAACATCACACCTGCGGGACAGGTACAGGATGGCAACAATAACTGCCCAAGTTACACACAATCCCTCCATCAGTGCTCAGACTGTCCAAAATAGGCTGAGAGGCTGGACTGAGGGCTTGTAGGCCTGTTGTAAGGCAGGTTCGTCATGGTCTGGGGCGGTGTGTCACAGCATCATCGGACTGAGCTTGTTGTCATTGCAGGCAATCTCAACATTGTGTGTTACAGGGAATACAACCTCCTCCCTAATGTGGTACCCTTCCTGTAGGCTCATCCTGACACGACCCTCCAGCGTGATAATGCCACCAGCCATACTGCTCGTTCTGTGCGTGATTTCCTGCAAGACAGGAGGAATGTCAGTGTTCTGCCATGGCCAGCGAAGAGCCTGGATCTCCATCCCATTGAGCACGTCTGGGACCTGTTGGATCGGAGGGTGAGGGCTAGGGCCATTCCCCCCAGAAATGTCCGGGAACTTGCAGGTGCCTTGGTGGAAGAGTGGGGTAACATCTCACAGCAAGAACTGGCAAATCTGGTGCAGTCCATGAGGAGGAGATGCACTGCAGTACTTAATGCAGTTGGTGGCCACACCAGATACTGACTGTTACTTTTGATTTTAACCCACCCTTCGTTTAGGGACACATTATTCCATTTCTGATAGTCACATGTCTGTAGAACTTGTTCAGTTTATGTCTCAGTTGTTGAATCTTGTGTTCATACAAATACTTACACGTTAAGTTTGCTGAAATAAACGCAGTTTTCAGTGAGAGGACGTTTCCTTTTTTGCTGAGTTTAGTAAGGGCTGGAACGGAATTTATTCAAACTCAAACGCATGGTTTCCATTGAAGTCCACAAGCGAAGGGAAAAGGTGAGAAGAGGAGAGCGCGTAGATGCGAGAAGGAATACAATGTGGCTCCTATGAAAGTGAACTGTGTTCATGTGTGATCAGGGTTGCTATTCAAGCCACCGATTCTGTTGAAAAAACATTTCTTAAAATGGAAGCGAACAAAGCGGGGATAAATATCAAAGAATTTGTCCAATAACATTTGTTTGCAACTGTTGGACTAATGATTACACCCTAGATGAGCTAGTTGCAGGCAAGTGTGTGCAAGGCGGTATTGAAGGTGCCACTGTGTCACCTCAAATTTCTCTCTCAACCTGTGTGCACATACGTTGTCAACTTTCATTCATAGGCTAGGTTGTAGCAACCTCATGATGAGTATAGGGCAAATTTGAGTATTATGTAGTTGCCTAAACCTATCGAAGTTATATTGAACTTCGTGAATGGAATATGAATGACAGTCATCCAATATGTTATAATAGAAATAAGGCCATGCTCATGAAAAAAAACATTGCGGCCTTCCTCATCTTAAACGGCACCAACCACCACTGCCTATGAAATTTCAGAGCCAATCAATCAGTTTCAGATCTAAAGCAGTGGATACGAACAAGGGGACAAGTTGGAATTCCGCTATTGCACCACTCATATTGCCCTTACAGTTGCTGCGATGGCGTGACTCTGTGCGCTGCTCCCTCTCTGCCTTCATCTGCTCTGGGGGTGTGTCATCGATGTAGGCCTTGCCCTCCTTCAGCAGCTGCTCCGCCATGCCCTGAATGCGGGGAAAGTGGTCGCTGGTGTAGGTGAACTGGTCTGGCTTGATCTGCAGCATGGCCACGTCCTCCAGGATCACCTGAGACAGACACAAAGGAAAAGTATTTGGCTAGATCCATTTTCTGCGGTTTCATCCCAACCACTTCATACTTGTTTTAATAGGTCAGACATTCGATAATCTCCCTTTTTTTCCAAGTATCAAGTAATTCAGCTTTTACATAATGCCTCCAAGCAATAGTAGTACATACAGTTGAAGGCGGAAGTCTACATACACCTTAGCCAAATATATTTAAACTCAGTTATCACAATTCCTGACATTTAATCCTAGTAAAAATGTTGTGTATTAGGTCAGTTAGGATCACCACTTTATTTTAAGAATGTGAAATGTCTGAATAATAGTAGAGAGAATGATTTATTTCAGCTTTTATTTCTTTCATCACATTCCCAGTGGGTCAGAAGCTTACATACACTCAATTAGTATTTGGTAGCATTGCCTTTAAATTGTTTAACTTAGGTCAAATGTTTTGGGTATCCTTCCACAAGCTTCCCACAATAAGTTGGGTGAATTTTGGCCCATTCCTCCTGACAGAGCTGGTGAGTCAGCTTTGTAGGCCTCCTTGCTCGCACACGCTTTTTCAGTTCTGCCAACAAATGTTCAACAGGATTGAGGTCAGGGCTTTGTGATGGCCACTCCAATACCTTGACTTTGTTGTCCTTAAGCCATTTTGCCACGACTTTGGAAGTATGCTTGGGGTCATTGTCAATTTGGAAGACCCATTTGCGACCAAGCTTCAACTTCCTGACTGATGTCTTGAGATGTTGCTTCAATATATCCACATAATTTTCCTTGCTCATGATGCTATCTATTTTGTGAAGTGCACCAGTCCCTCCTGCAGCAAAGCACCCCCACAACATGATGCTGCCGCCCCCCGTGCTTCACGGTTGAGATGGTGTTCTTTGGCTTGCAAGCCTCCCCCTTTTTCTTCCAAACATAACGATGGTCATAATGGCCAGAGGACATTTCTCCAAAAAGTAAGATCTTTGTCCCCATGTGCAGTTGCAAACCATTGTCTGGCTTTTCTATGGCGGTTTTGGAGCAGTGGCTTCTTCCTTGCTGAGCGGCCTTTCAGGTTATGTTGACACAGGACTCGTTTTACTGTGGATATAGATACTTTTGTACCCGTTTCCTCCAGCATCTTCACAAGGTCTGTTGTTCTGGGATTGATTTGCACTTTTCGCACCAAAGTACGTTCAGACAGAACGCGCCTCCTTCCTAAGCAGCATGACGGCTGCGTGGTCCCATGGTGTTTATACTTGCGTGCTATTGCTTGTACAGATGAACGTGGTACCTTCAGGCGTTTGGAAATTGCTCCCAAGGATGAACCAGACTTGTGGAGGTCTACAATTTGTTTTCTGAGATCTTGGCTGATTTCTTTTGATTTTCCCATGATGTCAAGCAAAGAGGCACCAAGTTTGAAGGTAGGCCTTGAAATACATCCACAGGTACACCTCCAATTGACTCAAATGACATCAATTAGCCTATCAAAATCTTCTAAAGTTATCATTTTCTGGAATTTTCCAAGCTGTTTAAAGGCACAGTCAACTTAGTGTATGTAAACTTCTGTCCCCCTGGAACTGTGTTACAATTAATTATAAATGAAATAATCTGTCTGTAAACAATTGTTGGAAAACTGACTTGTGTCATGCACAAAGTAGATGTCCTAACCGACTTGACAAACTACAGTTTGTTAACAAGAAATTTGTGGTTGAAAAACGTGTTTTAATGACTCCAACCTAAGTGTGTAAACTTCCGACTTCAACTGTAAATGCATTCTCTCTCCTAAAATGTCTTATTTTCTTTAACGTGTAGCCTATTCTCGGTTTTCACACAGGATTGTTTATACATGAATTCAGAAGATTGAGGTGTGGGAGATACCTTCTCAAAGTCCTCCTTTTCTTTCTCAGGGTTGGTGTCGTCAAAGCGCATGATGAGTTTGCCCTTGAAGGTCACCTGGTAGTGCTGGTTGAGCAGGGCAGCCTTGGCATGGCCAATGTGCAGGTACCTGAGACAAAGAGACATGTACAAAAGGTCTCTATGTTTTTCCTAATGAACACATCACTGTTGTTATGGGAAGTTGCCCCTTACCCGCTGGCCTCAGGGGGGAAGCGGACCACCACCTTGCCCATCTCAGCTCCTGGCAGCTCCACAAACTTCCCCACGTCCTGCTGCTTCTCCTTCTCAGACTGAGAACAGGGACACAGAGAGGAGGACACAGTCAGGGGGATATTGGAATGTAGTAATGCTTGATTTAAGTGAACATTTGTGTTAAGTGTGCAGATCTCAAATTAGGACTCTGCTCTTAACAGTGTATTTACATTGCTCACAACTTCGGCCACAAAACAACCAGAAATCTTTCATTTTCAATGGAAGGAGGAGACATTCAGCGAGTTGACCATTGGCAGTTGTGTTACTTACATTGGAATTGCGTGAGGGGGCCTTGCTGTTGGCGTACTTGTGGCCCACGGCGGTGAAGGGCACCTGGGAGCCCAGGAAGGAAAACCAGCGAGCCACATGGGAGAAGGCCCCAGCTTGCGTCTGCATCGACTGCCACTCGCTGCTATCTATACACAGACGAGAGAGAGATGGAGAGAGGTCCTGATGGGCAGTAGAACGTGTGAGTGACTCGGTTTGAACCTGGGTTACAAGACTGTAGAAGCCTAGGCAACATGGCTGCATCTACACCATCCATCTTCAAGCTTAGTGTTAAGACTATTACATCAGCTGAACATGACAAGAGCCAAGTTTTACCCAATATTTATTTTAATGACAGGACATACAAGAGAAGGCATACAATGTAGCATTCAGGGCTGAAAACGTAAACACATTAAATTGAAACCAACAGAAGCCCAACAGAGCTAAGTAGGGAGGGCAAAACTACCTAAGACCCTCAAACTCAATTCTAGACCTCGAAGCAAGTTCCACTTCATTGTTCCCCTCTACACTTGGGACACCAGGTGAGTGCAATTAATTATCAGGTAGAACAGAAAACCAGCAGGTTCCGGACCTCATAAGGTAACAGTTGAGTTCCTTTGGCATAAGATATGGAGGGATAAACACTGACCCTTGAGCACGGCCCACACACAGATGTCGGCCAGGGTCAAGCTGTGGCCCACGAGAAAAGTGCGCAGCTCCAGAGCCTTGTCCAGTTCCCTCAGGGCTGCAGCCAGGCCAGACTGGCCACACACGCGTTGTGCACTGAACTCCAGCCAGTGGTCCACCTGGGAAGAAAAATAGAGAGGCACACAAGCAGTGAGGGACAGAGGAAGAAGAATTGGGGGGCATAGATATAGTTGCATTGTGACTGAAAATAATGTACAGCGCATTTGGAAAGTATTCAGACGCCTTGACTTTTTCCACTTTGTTACGTTACAGCCTTAATCTAAAACGGATTAAAACATTTTTTCCCCTTCATCAATCTACACACAATACCCCATAATGACAAACCAAAAACATTTTTTTTTATTTTTTTTTAATCAAATGTATTAAAAAATAATAAACTCACATTTACACATATAAATATATATATTCAGACCATTTACTCAGTACTTTGTTAAAGCCCCATTTGCAGCGATTACAGCCCTGAGTGTTCTTGGGTACAAGCTCGGCACACCTGTATTTGAGGAGTTTCTCCCATTCTTCTCAAGCTCTGTCAGGCAGATTTTATTTTCAGGTCTCTCCAGAGATGTTCAATCAGGTTCAAGTCCAGGCTCTGGCTGGGCCACTCAAGGACATTCTGAGACTTGTCCCGAGGCCACTCCTGGGTTGTCTTGGCTGTGTGCTTAGGGTCCGTTGTCCTGTTTGAAGGTGAACCACCCCCTGTCGGAGGTCCTGAGCACTCTGGAGCAGGTTTTCATACAGGATCGCTCTGTACTTTGCTCTGTTCATCTTTCCCTCGATCTATGACTAGTCTCCAGGTCCCTGCCGCTGAAAAACATCCCCACAGCATGAGGCTGCCACCACCATGCTTCACCGTAGGGATAGTGCCAGGTTTCGTCCAGACTCCAATCAAGTTGTAGAAAAATCTCAAGGATGTTAAATGGAAACAGAATGCACCTGAGCTCAATTTCGAGTCTAATAGCAAAGGGTCTGAATACCTTTGTAAATAAGGTATCTGTTTTCATTTTTAATACATTTGCAAAAATGTCTAAAAACGTGTTTCGCTTCGTCATTATCAGGTATTGTGATGAGGATTTTTTTTATTTAATCCATTTTAGAATAAGGCTGTAATGTTACAAAATGTGGAAAAAGGGTCTGAATACTTTCCGAATGCACTGTAACTAGATCCATGGCATTTCGGAATGTGTACCATGCGACTGTGTGCCATTTGAGGTCAGAAAACATCTGACAAATTGTGATTTGAGTGTTATGTCCCTTAAATTGATTAAATAGCAGTTGATTGGCTGAGTGAATTGAACGCAGCCTCTGGACTACTTCTGCCCTTCAGGTTTTCCATTCAGTAGCCATGAACTGCGAGCTCAAGCTAATAATGCAGGGTACATTTTGGGTATGCCCAAGCATTGGGGTTACTGCTAGTCTCACCTCAGTTTGTTCCAGCATGTTGGAGCCGTACAGGCCCAGACTGGGAGCCATGCGGGCAAGGTAGCGCGTGATGGAGTTCAAATCACTGAACTGCACTGACCTAAGGGAGCGAGACGGGGGAGAAACACCACTGTCAGCCAGACAATATGCTTGATTGTTGCAAAGTCAGAGCCTTATAAAACACTTTCTAAAGCGTGGCTGCAGACTGAACTCTTATCTGACTGAACTAAAGATCCTAAAGCTTGTCTGCATATGCGGATCACGTTGTGCGCGTGTGTTTATTCTCTACTTTACGCAGTCTCTGCTCCACTCAGAGAACAGGCTATTCTGGCGAATGGTGCTAGTTTAATAAAGTTAGGTCAAAGTCGAATCAAAGTCTGCAAGACCACATAATGACAGTATTCTACATAAATCCAAATATAAATAGCATAACGTTACTGTAAGAGAAAAACACCACCGCATCTCTCATGTGTCCAAAACGCAACAGGCCACGCCACTAGGCAAAATACACTAGTAGGCATACTACAGTTTGTTAACACCATTTGATATTATACAAAATTCTTGCAACCATAAGAATGTTATTGTATCCCATATATATATATATATATATATATATATATATATATATATATATATATATATCTTCCCAGCACTGCAGATTTTGTGGCGAGGAGGCAGAGTCATAAGATCAGTTATTTTGGTATTGTCCATACATAGCTCAATTTTGGTCACAGGTCCAGGAATGGCTGAAGATTTGCAACATTTGCCTAGAACTAACGCTGCAGATAGCAACACTGGGTGATTTGAAAAGTCATAGTCAATCGATCAATAATACAATAACTATTTTAGAAAAATGTTTTATTTAATATCTCTAGAAACTATGAGAACAGAAAGGTTCAGTACTTTCGTGAAGCATCACAGCACAGTTGAAAAACATATGGCAAACAGAAATAAGAAATGGATGGTGTTTAGAGATGGGAGGGGTTGAATGGAGCTGAAGGGTTGAACTAATAACAACAAGATAAATGTAAGACATACGGGGTCTGTAAAATGTATATGTTCTGAACTTGTGAAATAGCACAGTTGCAAATAGAAATCAAACTGGATGGACATCAAAAATAGAGGGAGGCCAGGACTAATAACAAACAAAATATAACTATTGTAAAATAGATTGTGTCTGTAAAATGTGTATAAGATGTTTAAACTGATTGAAAGTGAGACAACAAAAATGTGTGCGTGAAATAGTAGTAAAGAAACATGCGCAGAACGTGATCCACACATGCGCAGAAGCTTCGGGAGGTATAGTAGAAACCTCTATTACAGTTCCTTTATCATCTCTTCACACCTCAATGACACATTGCCATGATAACATTAAGAAACGGACATTTCTAGACGTTGTGGCTGTTGTGTACTCACTGTGAGATGCAGAGCTTGTTGTCTTTGCCCTCCTCCACAGACACGTTCACACTGCCCTTCACATGCTCTGCTGTCAACAGCGCCCCTGCAGGAGAGGAATCACAATGTAATTGGCAATGAATTACCCCACCTGTCACTGCATGCAATGCATTCCTTGACAGAGAGCCCTAAATACAACGTTTGTGTGTGTGATACTCCAGAGACTAAACACACACAACTTTATGTTCACACGTACAGAAGACAATAATGACACCCAAAGCCAATAATGATAAATGTCTGTCGACTTTCAAATATATTTAAAGCTCCTAGCTCCATTAGCAGCAGCTAATGGGGATCCATAATAAATACAAAATACAAATACCGATTGGTAGATGGGTAAAAAAAAAGTAGCAGACCCTGAATATCCCTCTGAGCACTAGCGCTTTGGATGATGTATCAATACAGCCAGTCACTACAAAGCTACAGGCGTCCTTCCTAACTCCGTTGCCGGAGAGGAAGTAAACCGCTCAGGGATTTCATGAGGCCAATAGTGACTTTAAAACAGTTACAGAGTTGAATGGCAGTGATCGGAGAAAACTGAGGATGGTTTAACAACGTTATAGTTACTCCTCAATACTAACCTAATTGTCAGAGTGGAAGCCTGACCAGAAAACAAATATTCCCCAAAAGTAATCCTGTTAGCAACAAGGCACTAAAGTATTACTGCAAAAAATGTGGCAAACCCCTTTGTATTCAGGACAAAGTTCTGTTTGGGGAAAATCCAAACTGGCATTACTGTGTACCACTCTCCATATTTTCAAGCATAGTGGTGGCTGCATCATGTTATGGGTAGGTTATTAATCTTTAAGGACTGGGGAGTTTTTCAGGTTAAAAACAAACATTGGAGCTAAGCACAGGCAAAATCTTAGAGGAAAACATTGTTCAGTCTGCTTTCCACCAGACACTGGGAGATGAATTCACCTTTCAGTAGGATAATAACCTAAAACACAAGGCCAAATCTACACTGGTGCTTACCAAGAAGTCAGTAACTGTTCATGAGTGTCAGAGTTACAGTTTTTACTTAAATCTTCTTGAAAATCTATGGCAAGACCTGAAAATGGTAATCTAAGATGGTAATCTAGCAAATGTTGCACAATCCTACATGTACAAAGCTCTTAGAGACTTAGCCAGAAAGACTCACAGCTGTAATGTGCTTTTACAAAGTAATGACTTAGGGGTGAGAATACTTATGTAAATTAGATGAGTATTTCATTTAAAATAAATTCGCGAAAACGTCTTAAGAACATGTTTTACTATTTAATCCATTTCGAATTCAACTGTAACAAAATGTGAAACACGTCCAGGGGTATGAATACTTTCTGAAGACACTGTACAGTGCAATAGAACATAATGATTTGAATGCAATGTACAGTTTAAAGACAGTCTAGCTAGCCTAAGGATCATTTACAATATGGAAACAGAAGGTTCGGAGCGTGGCGGTGCTGCCTTAAGTCTCTTTCATGTCGCTTGCATCAGCCAGTTACACCGGCCTGACACACAGGGTGGCGCTGTTGTTGACTTCAGGGGTATGTATAGTGCAGTGATTGCAAAGCCACAACTCTACATAGAAAAATACAAAATAATATTTGAATCGCGAGGGGAAATGACTAAAATGATGCAGCCAGGTAGCTTTGTGACCTTGCAAGATAAATGCAACATGTTATAATTACGTTATCAAGGTAGCTAGCTACACAATCATCAGCTGTATTGTTGTGGCTTATTCAGCTGACATTTACAACATATCGTTACACCACGTAATGAGAAATTAAAATAACTAGCTAACTATGATCTATTAGCTACATCAAATATATAATTTTCTTCATCCTGGTGATAGCTTAATTGTGCCACGACGACAGACGCCTGGCTAGCCAGCCTTCTGTAATAGACGGTCATTAGACGGCACATGCTAACGTAAGTTAGCCTCCTTTTAGCCACACATTCGTATCCATTTGTTTTAGTTTTAGCTAGAAAACAATAGTACCACGCATACCTAAAGGAGGGTTGCTGCTGTTGATGGTAAGGTTTAAAGCCATGCTTTCTCTTCCCTTTCTGACCGTGAAAGTTCTCGCACAGTTTCAAAACCTTGCCAAAGTCTGCTCGCGGATAGCACTCGATTCAAGCAACAGCCACGCAGCACCTAGCCTTTCTGATGATATGCAACGGCTTTAGAAACCCCCTTGAAATTGCTCTAGATAAGACAGGTTCCACTACTTTAAATCCTGGCTATTTCATGACCTAGGCAAGAAAGCTAAGAAAGGAAAAGTGGGAGAGAAAGAAAAAGTGGAGGCAGAATAAATAAATCGCCACATTTATTAATGAATGAATAGCAAAAACATGAATTGTGTGGTAAAGCCAATAATTGGGTAAAGCTCATATCAGTTTGTAAAGATATTCAAATGACATATTATCATATTTAATTTGCATACAATAAAACAGTAACAAACATAATCTGTGGCAGTATAATTTCAATCAACAAGAATATCCAGTCATGATTTTTACACGCATTTTATTACTCTTCGTATTTTAATCAAAGAAAACAAGGCTAGTGATAAAGAGTGATGAGTCATATTTATATTTATTGGACAAATAGGCCCTAATTATTGACAAGACACACGGTAATAGCCTACAATTGAAAGCATCTTACTGTCCAAAAATAATCTATGCAGCCGGCTATACTCTCTGTGGCGGTCGGTGCCGTTTAAGATGAGGGAAGACTATTACTTTTTTTTAATGAGCATGGCCTTATTTCTATTACAGGTCTATTACAGGTGCACAGGTCAAGAGACAAATGTGAGTAATCAAGGTGAGTAGGTGACCGACAGTGACACATTCAATACTGCCTTGCACACTCTTGCCTGCATCTAGCTGATTTAGGGTGTAATCCAACAGTTTCTATTGGATACATTTAGGTATGTTTAAGCCCGTTTCATTCCATTTAAGAAACGTTTTTATCAAACGAAACACAGTTCACTTTCGTAGCAGCCACATACAAACAGCCAGTGGTGGAAAAAGTACCCAATTGTCATACTTGAGTAAAAGTAAAGATACCTTAACAGAAAATAATAATAATAATAATAATAATAATAATAATACATTTTATTTAAGGCGCCTTTCTTGACACTCAAGGACACCGTACAGGGAAACATAAGACATTTAAAAGCATAGAACAGTGCTCTGTCTTTTTTTTCCTTTAGTCCACAATCATCTAATTTGTCTTGATCACATTGAGGGAGAGGTTGTTGTCCTTGCACGACATGGTCAGGTCTCTGACCTCCTTCCTATAGGCTGTCTCATCGTTGTCAGTGATCAGCTCTACCACTGTTGTGTCATCAGCAAACTTAATGATGGTGTTGGAGTTGTGCCTGTCCGCGCAGTCATGAGTGAACAGGGAGTACAGGAGAGGATTAAGCACGCACCCCTGACGGCCCCCGTGTTGAGGATCAGCGTGGCGGATGTGTTGTTGTCTACCCTTACCACCTGTGGGCAGCCCGTCAGGAAGTACAGGATCCAGTTGCAGAGGGAGTTGTTTAGTCCCATGGTCCTTAGCTTAGTGATGAGTTCTGAGCGAACTATGGTGTTGAACGCTGAGCTGTAGTCAATGAATAGCATTCTCACATAGGTGTTCTTTTTGTCCAGATGGGAAAGGGGAGTGTGGAGTGCAATAGAGATTGCATCATCTGTGGATCTGTTGGTGCGGTATGCAAATTGGAGTGGGTCTAGGGTTTCTGGGATAATGGTGTTGATGTGAGTCATGACCAGCCTTTCAAAGCATTTCATGGCTACAGACGTGAGTGCTACGGGTCGGTAGTCATTTAGGCAGGTTACTTTAGTGTTCTTGGGCACAGGGACTATGGTGGTCTGCTTGAAACATGTTGGTATTACAGACTCAGACAGGGAGAGGTTGAAAATGTTCTGGTTCTCACTTTATGATAGAACATTCAGATTTTTCTGCCTGACTGTGGCGCTCTTTATCTGAATACTATCACAACAAAACAACTTATTTTGCTCAAATAGAGTTGTGTTTTCTTTGAAAAGATGGGCCTGGCTAAGAATAGAACATTCAGTTTTCTGCCTGTGTGGCAATGTTTACCGCAATTTTCTGGATTATCTTGTGTGAAAACAAAACTATACTGAACAAAAATATCAACGCAACATGTAATGTGTTGGTCCCATGGTTTATGAGCTGAAATAAAAGATCCCAACAATGTTCCATATACACAAAAAGCGTGTTTCTCTAAAATGTTTTGCACATATTTATTTACATCCCTGTTAATGAGCATCTCTCCTTTGCCAAGATAATCCATTCACCTGACAGGTGTGGCATATCAAGAAGCTGATTAAACAGCATGATCATTACACAGATTCACCTTGTTCTGGGGACAATAAAAGGCCACTAAAATGTGCAGTTTTGTCACAACACAATGCAACAGATGTCTCAAGTTTTGAGGGAGCATGCAATTGGCATGCTGACTGCAGGGATGTCCACCAGAGCTTTTTCCAGATAATTTAATGTTCATTTCTCTACCATAAGCCGCCTCCAACGTCATTTTAGAGAATTTGGCGGTAAGTCCAACTGGCCTCACAACCGCAGACCACATGTAACCATGCTTGCCCAGGACCTCCACATCCGGCTTCTTCACCTGCGAGATTGTCTGAGACCAACCACCCGGACAGCTGATAAAACTGTGGGTTTGCACAACTGAAGAATTTCTGCACAAACGTTCAGAAACTGTCTATTGGAAGCTCATCTGTGTGCTTGTCATCTTTGCCAGGGTTTTGAGAAGTGGGCTCTTCATGGATGAATGAGTAATACTGTACTGGGCAGATGGCAGTCTTGTGGGTGAGCGGTTTGCTGATGACAACATTGTGAACAAGTACACCATGCTGGTGGTGGGGTTATGATATGGGCAGCCATAAGCTACGGACAACGAACACAACTGCATTTTATCGATGGTAAATGGAATGCATGATACCATGATGAGATCCTGAGGCCCATTGTCGTGCCATTCTTCCGTTGCCATCACATTGTGTGTCAGCATGATAATGCACAGCCCCATGTTGCAAAGATCTGTACACAATTCCTGGAAGCTGAAAATGTCCCAGTTCTTACATGGCCTGCATACCCACCAGACATGTCACCCATATAGCATGTTTGGGATGCTCTGGATCGACGTGTATGACAGAGTGTTCCAGTTCCCGCCAATATTCAGCAACTTCACATAGCCATTGAAGAGGAGTGGGACAACATTCCACAGGCCACAATCAACAGCCTGATCAACTCCATGTGAAGGAGATGTGTCACGCTGCATGAGGCAAATGGTGGTCACACCAGACACAGACTGGTTTTCTGATCCATGCCTCTACCTTTTTTTTAAGATATCTGTGACCAACAGATGCATATCTGTATTCCCAATCATGTGAAATCCATAGATTTGCGGCCTAATGAATTTATTTCAATTGACTGATTTCTTTACATGAACCGTAACTCAGTAAAATCTTTGAAATTGTTACATATTGCATTTATATTTTTGTTTTAGTGTACTGATTTTACTCAACTAGACATTGAAATAAATGGTGTTTCTTTAAAAAGATGGGCCTGGCTGACATGGACTGTTTTGTTACCTTATTCTCCTTGTGGTTATCAATGGTTGTTGGTTATTTAAAAGGTAACAAGAAGTAACAACAAAACTAGGACTGAAGCAATAGACTCCTTATTCTACTCAACTAGAGATAAATGGTGTTTCCTTGAAAATATGGGCCAGGCTGACATGAAAAATACATTAAGGGGAAAGGATCCATAGACACAGAGGCTGATTGCTGCAACTAGCTTTTTTTATTTAACCTTTATTTAACTAGGTAAGTCAGTTAAGAACAAATTCTTATTTACAATGACGGCCTACCGGGGAAAAGTGGGTTAACTGCCTTGATCAGGAGTAGAACGACAGATTTTTACCTTGTCAGCTCGGGGATTCGATCCAGCAACCTTTCGGTTACTGGCCTAACACTCTAACCACTATCTATCACAGTCTAGATTCAGAATTAGACGTTCATCCATGTTTCTCAAACGTCACATTTCGAAGTTGAGTGTTTAAGGTTAAGTTCAGGCATTAACTCCAAAATCTTAAAGTTAGGCATTAACTCCGAATGGTTAAGGGTTTGGGATAGGCTTAAAAAAAAAAAAAAAAAACTCAATTCTGTTGCTGGATTCAAACTTGTAACCTTTAGAATCAGAGGCAGATAAACCAGCTCTCACAGCCTCACATCAGAATTAGGCATTCATCCATGTTTCTCAAACATAACATTTCGAAGTTAAGTATTTAACGTTAATTTTAGGCATTAACTCAGAATTTTAAGGTTAGGGTTAAGTTTAGGCATTAACTCTGAATGGTTAAGGTAAGTGTTAAGGTTTGGGATAGGCTTAAAAGAAAAATCTCAAATACAAAATGTTATCGCTGGATTTGAATTTGAAACCTTTGGCATTTGAGGTAAATGTTTACGCCCATATGCCATCCCCATCACCCTAGCAAAACCAGAACCTACTTGAACTTAACAGCACAGACCAGACTCTTACTGTGAGCTGCCCAGGAAGAGACACATCATCCGCGAACAATTGAGGGACACAGCGACTGAATTTCAGTAAGTCAATTTAAATTAATCTGTTTCCAAATAAATAATAAAACCAATAAAACTGAACAATGAAAAGGTACCCATAGTCTTATGAGAAGGCTATTCACTAGTCTTGTGGTGAGAAGACTAGATCAAGGGTGAGTAACGGTACCATGGAAAGCCCTGCTGACAGTTCTCTTCATTTATTGAAGAAGTGTCTACGTGGTCTGCAGCCACTACAAATAGCACAAAGTAGCAGCAAGAGAACCATTGAAGATACATATGTGACTTGTTTCAGGAAACTAGGCGTATGTCGCACGTCACCACTTCACAGAAGAGCTATTTGAAATAAAATTGTGTTTTTGGGCAGAAATGCCTTCTGGAACATGTGAACTTTCATGTTCCTTAATAACAAACTTGTATGCTATCTGTAAATATGAATAAATTGTTAAATTATGAGCCTAGTTTGTTTAGCCACGGAAAAAGACAGGAACCATTCCTGCTTTCCGTGATTGGATGAGAAAATGGGTGGGCTGGAAATGCCGAGAGATGAGTTCGGATTGGTCTGCCATGTAGAACGCTTCTGTCTATAACATGAGCTGGTCAGTATGTGTAGGTAATCCTTTCTAACATGACTTTTTTGAACAACATCACATAGTACAACTGCAAAAAGCAAAAGTGTTGCTCTCTGGTGGAATTAGAGTATAATAGCTAAGGAGAGAAAATTCTGCCGTTTGATAGCAAATATGCAGAGGGACTCGAAAAGAGAACACACGGAAGGCTGTTGTATAAAACACCTGTCTCCGGATTACATCTTCAGACTAAGGGCAAGCATGGAATCTGTGACAGAGAGGAAGAAGCGTCTGTCCGTGTATACGAGTAAGATATTTTCAGATATTACACATTTCAAATTTTGTTTGAAAGTAGTTTCTTTCAATTTAAAGTGAACTGTTAGCTAGCTAGCTTACGTTAGCTGGCTGACTTGCTAGCTAACGTTACGTGTATTATGTGTGTTACTTGTGTAGTAATATTATTTGTATAGCAGAGCCATTTGCTTTGCTAGTTATATCCTAATGTTAGCTAGCTAACATTGAACCTGGTTAGGTAGCTACCTGCAGAGTCATGCAGGGTAGTAACATTATGAGTTGGGATTATGGTTCATTGTTTAGCTAGCTACATGTCTAAACAAAAGACTCCACTATGCAAGTGACCATTTCAATAGAATGTTAATGACGTCACTGCAACAACTGTCGATAGACGTAGCTGGTTAATCTTCTCTGGCTATCTACTCCGATTTCAGAGCACTCTCGTCTAAGTGTGCTAGAGTGCATAATATCTAATGAATTTATGAATGCTCAATACCCGTTGAATATGGCCGGTGTCAGTAAACATTGGCAAAAAAGCATAATTAAATTGTTTCCAGCAGCACAGTTACGGTCACCAATGCCCTGGATAACATAAAAACAGCCTAACCAGCTCTGCTAGGGCGAGTAAAATGGTCAGAGTGAGCTGTTCTTGGAAATAACTAGCAAGCTAGCCAACATTAGCCAGTTAGCTTGGGTGCTTGACTGCTGTTGTTAGATCAGAATGCTCGGATCAACCCTACTCCTCGGCCAGAGCATCCAGTGTGCGCTCTGAACTCTCCGAGAGTGAAACGCTCTGAATTTACAATCTGACAATCTGACAATGCTCTAAGTTTACGAATGCCAAGAGCTCACTCTGAGCGCACTCTGGTACTCCAGATTGAATTTGATTAGATGTTCAGGAGTCTTATGGCTTGGGGGTAGAAGCTGTTTAGAAGCCTCTTGGACCTAGACAGTCTATGACTAGGGTGGCTGGAGTCTTTTTAGGGCCTTCCTCTGACATCGCCTGGTATAGAGGTCCTGGATGGAAGGAAGCTTGGCCCCAGTGATGTACTGGGCCATACGCACTACCCTCTGTAGTGCCTTGCGGTCGGAGGCCAAGCAGTTGCCATATCAGGCAGTGATGCATGTACATAGGAAGTAACGACAAGAGAATCGTTGAAGATGCACATGGAGTAATAAGGGAGGTTAATGAGTCTATAAGCATTTCTGGGAAAGTAACGACAAGAGAATCGTTGAAGATGCACATGGAGTAATAAGGGAGGTTAATGAGTCTATAAGCATTTCTGGGAAAGTAACGACAAGAGAATCGTTGAAGATGCACATGGAGTAATAAGGGAGGTTAATGAGTCTATAAGCATTTCTGGGAAAAATATATGCACGTTTGCTTATTGGAGTGGTGTTTACAATCCGGTACATAGCACAGAACCATCCTTTCTTCTGATCAATGAAGAGACCTAAGGTTAGCTAGTTAGCTACAAAGGCCAGGGTATTTTTTTTTTAAGTAATAAAAAATGCGAGGGTAGCTTGCTATACACACGAGAAATACACAATATCAATTATTTACACGAGAAACTAAAAAGGATATAATATCTACTTGCTAAGTTACTTGCTACTTGTCAATGAGTTTGCATGGAGAAATGTGCCTTGCTACAGGATGTGTAGTTCTGTATGATAGCCACATTTGCAGCTAGTTAGCATTTCATTTTTGGAGGGTAATTACAGGTGAATAATTGATAACAGTTACCTTGTCCAAGAGAGATTTGCACAGGTATCAACACATTATGCCAGGGTAAGCCTACACGAAAAACAGACCTTATATGAAGTAGTTCTAAAATCCCCTATGGGAAAAATGTATGGTGAAAAAACTATTGGAACCATTTCTGTGTTTTACCGCTAGGCATTAAGACTCAAACGGTGGTACTCAATTCCAATGGATCGAGTTCTCACCGAACCGGTTTATACATAAAACATTCTCCATTCAGGCTGCAAAAAAAGTGTTGATTTCCTCCTTAACCCAATTTATTATTTCCGTAAGCAAAAATATTGTATTTTCAGCTGTTTGAAGCTGGTGTATATAACCTAAAGTAAAAGACGCAAAAACGAAACTTGAGAAAAACAGCGCACACAGAACAGATCTACTGCTTCTTAGACTTGCTTTCAATGAAAATGACAGATCTATAGTATACATTTTTATGTGAATTTGGTCGGTCGCCCAAAAAGTGACATATGCCAGACATTGTTTTTCCATTGGAATTTGGTTGGGCTTTTAGATGGTTGAAAGCATAACAATAACACACTGGATATTCAACAAACTTTTTGCGTGGGTGAATATAGGTTCTCAACCAAATATTACCCAACTATCCATGTTGAAATGACATGGTGTACCCATTTTTTTTTATATATACAGTGAGGGAAAAAAGTATTTGATCCCCTGCTGATTTTGTACGTTTGCCCACTGACAAAGAAATGATCAGTCTATAATTTTAATGGTAGGTTTATTTGAACAGTGAGAGACAGAATAACAACAACAAAATCCAGAAAAATGCATGTGAAAAATGTTATAAATTGATTTGCATTTTAATAAGGGAAATAAGTATTTGACCCCCTCTCAATCAGAAAGATTTCTGGCACCCAGGTGTCTTTTATACAGGTAACGAGCTGAGATTAGGAGCACACTCTTAAAGGGAGTGCTCCTAATCTCAGCTTGTTACCTGTATAAAAGACACCTGTCCACAGAAGCAATCAATCAATCAGATTCCAAACTCTCCACCATGGCCAAGACCAAAGAGCTCTCCAAGGATGTCAGGGACAAGATTGTAGACCTACACAAGGCTGGAATGGGCTACAAGACCATCACCAAGCATCTTGGTGAGAAAGTGACAACAGTTGGTGCGATTATTCGCAAATGGAAGAAACACAAAAGAACTGTCAATCTCCCTCGGCCTGGGGCTCCATGCAAGATCTCACCTCGAGGAGCACACAGCCATTCAATCTCCATAGACAATCATTGGCAGTAGAATGGCCTTACGGAAGCTAAGTGACTTTCAACATGGCACTCTCATAGGATGCCACTTTTCCAATAAGCAAGTTTGTCAAATTTCTGCCCTGCTAGAGCTGCCCCGGTCAACTGTAAGTGATGTTATTGGTGGATCGGTTTTCCAAAGCCGCCCACTTCATTCCTCTCCCCAAACTACCTTCTGCCAAAGAGACAGCCCAGATCATGGTGCAGCACGTCTTCCGGACCCGACCGGGGTCCTCAGTTCTTGTCCCAGTTCTGGAAGGTGTTCTGCACCCTCATTGGGTCGTCGGCCAGCCTAGTCCAACGGCCAGTCGGAGCGAGCCAACCAGGACCTCGAAACTACCCTGCGCTGCCTGGTCTCCGGCAAACCCCACCATCTGGAGCCAGCAGGTTGTGTGGGTCGAATATGCTCGTAACACCCTTCCCTGCTCTGCCACGGGCCTATCTCCCTTTGAGTGTTCCCTGGGGTATCGGCCCCCGCTCTTCCCGGAGCAGGAAGAAGAGGTCAGCATACCTTCTGTGCAGATGTTTGTCCGCCGTCGTCGTACCTGGAGGAGAGCCCAGTCAGCCCTCCTCAAGACCACCTCCAGGTATCGACAACAAGTCACACCATGATCTGTTTCACCTCTCTTTGTGATTGTCTCCACCCCCCTCCAGGTGTCGCTCATCTTCTCCATTATCCCCAGTGTATTTATACCTGTGTTCTCTGTTTGTCTGTTGCCAGTTCGTCTTGTTTGTCAAGCCAACCAGCATTTTTGTGTCAGCTCCTGCTTTTCCCCTGTCTTTCTTTTCTCATCTTCCTGGTTTTTGACCCTTGCCTGTCCTGACCCTGTACCCACCCGCCTGACCACTCTGTCTGCCCCTGAGCCTGCCTGCCGTCCTGTACCTTTGCCCCACCTCTGGATTATGACCTCTGCCTGACCTGACCCTGCCTGCCGTCCTGTTCCTTTGCCCCTGTTGCTGTAATAAACATTGTTACTTCAACACGGTCTGCACCTGGGTCTTACCCTGATTCCTGATACTCTCGCTCTTTTGTAAAACAATATTTGGAAGTTGATCAAATATGTTGGTGGTCTACAGCATAGAGTCTAAATAAATTATTAAGTGCAATGCTTGAGAGATGAGAGTTCAGGCTCATGTCTATCGGAGCAGAGAAGGAGAGATCACAGAAAGTTAATCTCATTCTAGTTATGTGAGATACTGTGAGAGATACTATCGCTTCTCACACAGCCATCTCAAACATATACTATGCTTACATACTCTAGTATAGCTGTGGGGCTTTCAAGTCTGAATTTCTTATAGCCTAACTTTCAAGATATTAACGTACAGCAACATTTTTAGGAGACACTGTAGAACACTCGCCATATGTTTATGCACACAAACTGTGGTGCTGACAAGACTCAAATTTCATATACGTTTCTAGACATCAATGTAGTAGTAGAACAAACATATCACAATCATTTGATTTGATATCAAAATATGCTTCCAACAAAATAAATCAATGTAAGCTGCTACAGCAGATCACATATTATAATAAATAGGCCTCCTGTCACGATCTTCAATGACGGACCAAGGTGCAGCATGCCTGGTTGAGAAAAACATGTTTATTCGTCTAACTCACCAAAACAATGCCCACCGCTCATACGGTGTAGCACATACACACAAACAAAGTAAACTTCCCACAAAGACAGGAGGGAAAAAGGGCTACTTAAGTATGGTTCTCAATCAGAGACAATGATAGACAGCTGTCCCTGATTGAGAGACAACATAGAATGCCCACCCCAACTCACACCCTGACCAAACCAAAATGAGACATAAACAGGCTCATACAGGTCAGGGCGTGACACCTCCTGCCTATGTGATAATATATAGCCCATATTCAGATTAACTTCACAACTTAGTTTTCCAAAACCTCCCACAACACAGCCATTTCCTCATGCGTCTTCTCCTCCCTGCGTCTTCTCCTCCATATTTCTTCTTTTGCTCCTGGTGTCTGTGACACATCTGTGTCCTTTAGCAACCCATGATCTCACATAGGACTGTGTTGAATTGGGTCATTGGTGGGCCAACAAGGTTCAAAAAGAGTAGCTCTGATGTGGTGGAGGTATGCAGAAAGGTTGAGGTGCAAATCATATTCATTTTAGAAAATCCCAGCTCGCATTCTGCACTGGAGATAGGGATGGTGCTGTCCGCCATCAACAGCTCTAAGAGCTAGGCGCCCTGCTAGCGGGACAACTTCCGGTGAAACTGGAGGGCGCGCATTTCAAATAAATAATAATCGAAATTATGGATATTAAACATTTAGGGACATATAAGTGTCTTATATCGGTTAAAAGCTTAAATTCTTGTTAAGCTAACTGCACTGTCCGATTTACAATAGGCTTTACAGCGAAAGCATGCCATGCGATTGTTTGAGGACGGCGGCCCAAATCAAAATATTTTTCCACCAGCACAGGTTTCATAAATTCACAAATACCGATGAAATATTCACTTACTTTTTGAAAAACCTCCTCTGATTTGTCATCCAAAGGGTCCCAGCTACAACATGTAGTGTCGTTTTGTTAGATAAAATCATTTTTTAAATCCCAAAAAGTCTGTTTAACATGCAGAGAAAGGAATCCAAAACGCTACCGCTAAACTTTGTCAAAATACATTTCTATTTAATCCTCAGGTACACGAAAATTTTATGAAACTATAATATTTCATACGGAAAGAAGTATGTTCAATAGGAAAACGATATTAGCAGGTGCGCGTCCTCTTCGTCTCGTGTGCATAGACTTATTTCCAAGTCTGTATCCCACTACTAAAACTCATAATTCTTCCTCATTTGGGAAGAAACAAGACTGAAACCTTGAACAAAGACTACTGACATCCAGTGGAAGCCATAGGAATTGCATACTAGGAGGTAGATTTAATTATTTCCCTATAATGGAAGAGCATGGGCTCTCAAAAGAAAAAAAACAGTTGGGTTTTTTTCTTTGGATTTTCTCCTACCATATCTATTGTGTTATAGTCTCCTAACATTTCCACAAACTTCAGAGTGTTTTCTTTCTAATGGTACCAATTATATGCATATCCTGGCTTCAGGGTGTAAGGCCAAACCAGCAGAGGGAGCCTTCGCCTGAGTACTGACTGTGCTCCATTCCCCTTGGCTTCCTCTGCACCAATTTCCTGTCTGATTAACTATTTAACCTGTAGCTGTCATGGACTCGTTGCGAAGTATTGCCAGTTACCCTGCCTTACCGAGCGTTTTCATAGCCTGTTGTACCGATGTTTCTGTTAAGACCTCTTGCCTGCCTACTGACCTCTGCCTTGTGGATTATCCCTTTGTATGACGACAGATCTGACTGCTCCTCTGGTTTTGACCCTCTGCCTGCCTTATCGTTTATGTCCAAGGAACCTGCCCTTAATAAACCTCCGCACTTGGATTCTAACTCTGCCTCAGTGTATTCGTTACACAGGGCCTGAGCAACAGTTAGTTTACTTAGGGCACGTCAGTCAGGCAGAAATTGAGCAAAATAGACCCTAGCCTGAAGAAGGTAAATCCATCTGGAATGACTCCTTTAACATTACTATTAGTGTCCATGTACTGCCTGTAGGACTTTATGACTGTACAGTGCCTTATAACAGTATTCATCCCCCTTTGTGTTTTTCATATTTTGTTGCATTACAACCTGTAATTTAAATAGATTTTTATTTGGATTTCATGTAATAGACATACACAAAATAGTCCAAATTGGTGAAGTGAAATGAAAAACATTACTTGTTTAAAAAAAAACGGAAAAGTGGTGCATGCACATGCATTCACCCCCATTGCAATGAAGCCCCTAAATTGTGTTTATTTTTATTTCACCTTTATTTAACCAGGTAGGCAAGTTGAGAACAAGTTCTGCAAAGCAGTTCGACATATACAACAACACAGAGTTACACATGGAGTAAAACAAACATACAGTCAATAATACAGTAGAAAAACAAATATATATACAAAGAGTGCAAATGAGGTAAGATAAGGAAGGTAAGGCAATAGGCCATGGTGGCAAAGTAATTACAATATAGCATTTAAACACTGGAATGGTAGATGTGCAGTAGATGAATGTGCAATGTAGAAAAACTGGGGTGCAAAGGAGCAAGATAAATAAATAAATACGGTAGGGGATGAGGTAGTTGGTTGGGCTATTTACAGATGGGCTATATACAGGTGCAGGGGTCTGTGAGCTGCTCTAACAGCTGGTGCTTAAAGCTGGTGAGGGAGATACGCGTCTCCAGTTTCATAGATTTTTGTAGCTCGTTCCAGTCATTGGCAGCAGAGAACTGGAAGGAAGGTCGGCCAAAGGAGGAATTGGCTTTGGGGGTGTCCAGTGAGATATTTTAATGAGGGAAATAAGTATTTGACCCCTCTGCAAAACATGGTACTTGGTGGCAAAACCCTTGTTGGCAATCATAGAGGTCAGACGTTTCTTGTAGTTGGCCACCAGGTTTGCACACATCTCAGGAGGGATTTTGTCCCACTCCTCTTTGCAGATCTTCTCCAAGTCATTAAGGTTTCGAGGCTGACATTTGGCAACTCAAACCTTCAGCTCCCTCCACAGATTCTCTATGGGATAAAGGTCTTGAGACTGGCTAGGCCACTCCAGGACCTTAATGTGCTTCTTCTTGAGCCACTCCTTTGTTGCCTTGGCCATGTGTTTTGGGTCATTGTCATGCTGGAATACCCATCCACGACCCATTTTCAATGCCCGGGCTGAGGGAAGGAGGTTCTCACCCAAGATTTGACGGTACATGGCCCCGTCCATCGTCCCTTTGATGAGGTGAAGTTGTCCTGTCCCCTTAGCAGAAAAACACCCCCAAAGCATAATGTTTCCACCTCCATGTTTGACGGTGGGGATGGTGTTCTTGGGGTCATAGGCAGCATTCATCCTCCTCCAAACACGGCGAGTTGAGTTGATGCCAAAAGCTCCATTTTGGTCTCATCTGACCACAACACTTTCACCCAGTTATCTTCTGAATCATTCAGATGTTCATTGGCAAACTTTAGACGGGCATGTATATGTGCTTTCTTGAGCAGGGGGACCTCGCGGGCGCTGCAGGATTTCAGTCCTTCAAGGCGTAGTGTGTTACCAATTGTTTTCTTGGTGACTATGGTCCCAGCTGCCTTGAGATCATTGACAAGATCCTCCCGTGTAGTTCTGGGCTGATTCCTCACCGTTCTCATGATCATTGCAACTCCACAAGGTGAGATCTTGCATGGAGCCCCAGGCCGAGGGAGATTGACAGTTCTTTTGTGTTTCTTCCATTTGCGAATAATCGCACCAACTGTTGTCACCTTATCACCAAGCTGCTTGGCGATGGTGCTGTAGCCCATTCCAGCCTTGTGTAGGTCTACAATCTTGTCCCTGACATCCTTGGAGAGCTCTTTGGTCTTGGCCATGGTGGGATTAGGAGCATACTCTTAAAGGGAGTGCTCCTAATCTCAGTTTGTTACCTGTATAAAAGACACCTGGGAGACAGAAATCTTTCTGATTGAGAGGGGGTCAAATACTTATTTTCCTCATTAAAATGCAAATCATTTTATAACATTTTTCACATGCGTTTTTCATGATTTTTTTGTTATTATTCTGTCTCACACTGTTCAAATAAACCTACCATTAAAATTATAAACTGATCATTTCTTTGTCAGTGGGCAAACGTACAAAATCAGCAGGGGATCAAATACTTTTTTCCCTCACTGTAGCAAGCGGCAACGTTGAGAGACTTGTTTCTAGAAAGGTAGATTTTTAAAAGTAAAAGTTCAAATTGTTTGGGTACAGACCTAGATAGTAAGACAGAACTCTGCAGGCTATCTCTGCAGTAGATTGCAACACCGCCCCCTTTGGACGTTCTATCTTGTCTGAAAATGTTGTAGTTAGAGATGGAGATTTCAGGGTTTTTGTTGGTCTTCATAAGCCAGGATTCAGACACGGCTAGGACATCCGGATTGGCAGAGTGTGCTAAAGCAGTGAATAAAACAAATTTAGGGATTAGGCTTCTAATGTTAACATGCATGAAACCAAGGCTTTTATGGTTGCAGAAGTCAAGAAATGAGAGCGCCTGGGGAATAGGAGTGGAGCTAGGCACTGCAGGGCCTGGATTAACCTCTACATCACCAGAGGAACAGAGGAGAAGTAGGATAAGAGTACGGCTAAAGGCTATGAGGACTGGTCATCTAGGACGTCCTGAACAAAGAGTAAAAATAACAGGTTTCAGGGGGCGATAAAATAGATACAAGGCATAATGTACAGACAAAGGTATGGTAGTACGTGAATACAGTGGAGGTAAACATAGGCATTGAGTGGTGATGAAAGAGATATTGTCTCTAGAAACATTTAAACCAGGTGATGTCATCGCATGTGTGGGTGGTGGAACTGAAGGTTTGGATAAGGTATATTGAACAGGGCTAGAAGCTCTACAGTGAAATAAGACAATAAACACTAACCAGAACAGCAATGGACAAGGCATATTGACATTGAGGAGAGGCATGCTTAGCCGAGTGATCATAAGGGTCCAGTGAGTAGTGAGGCTGGTTGGGGACACGGCGATTCAGACAGCTAGCCGGGGGTAGCAAGCTAGCAAAGGCTAGCAGGCCGGCTAACAAATACGGAGGAAGTCTGTTTATAGCTTCCTCGTGCGTTTCCGTCGGTAGACCAGTTGTGATGGGTTAGTGGGGTTCCGTGTGGTAAAGGGGACCAGTCCAATTGGCAAAATAGGTAATAGTGGCCCAAGAAATTGTCCGATGGACCTATTTAGTTAGCAGCCGATATGCTCTAGACAGCTAGTTAGCTGATGGGTGTTCAGGTGACGTCGCGACGGAGGGCCGGTTGAATAACCCCCTCAGGCAGATAACGTTGGTAGTCCAGTCGTGAAGGCCCGGTGGGGCTCGGCACCGGCAGTAAAAACGGGTCCAGATAGGTGTTGTAGCCCAGGAGTGGCTGATGGGACTCTTCAGCTAGCCGGAAGATGGGCCCTAGTATAGGCTAACTTAAGGCTAATTGGTGCTTGCTCCGGGACCAACGTTAGCCAATAGTCACTCGGGTAGCAGCTAGCTAGCTCCAAGATCCAGGTGAAAATGTCCAGAGCTTGCGGTAGGAATCCGGGGATATGGAGAGAAAATAGGTCCGGTATGCTCTGGTTTGAGTCGCGTTGTACGAACGGCGAGAGCTTTTCCGAGCTAAAGGTTAGCTGATGACCGCTACCGATGGTAAGCTAAATACTAACGTTAGCTAGTAGCTAGTGAAGTTAGCTAGCTTCTGTTGGGCGATTCCCGGATTCGAGGTGGATGCTACTTGAAAAAAAAAAACAGATCCGCACCACATTGGGTGAGGCTGGTTGCAGGACAGTGTTTTGAAGTTGAGTTTTAGAAAAAATATATAAAAAGATATGCAAAGAAAATATATAAAAATATAATAAAAAGATATATACACTGGACACGACAGGACGAGGACAAAAGACGTCTGACTGCTACGCCATCTTGGATTCTGGTGCAACCAAAATAAGATCTGTTGCAACCAATTACCTTCAGAAGTCACATAATTAGTTAAATAAAGTCCACCTGTGTGCAATCTAAGTGTCACATGATCTGTCACATGATCTCAGTATATATACACCTGTTCTGAAAGGCCCCAGAGTCTGCAACACCACTAAGCAAGGGGCACCACCAAGCAAGCGGCACCATGAAGACCAAGGAGCTCTCCAAACAGGTCAGGGATAAAGTTGTGGAGAAGTACAGATCAGGGTTGGGTTATAAAAAAAAACATCAGAAACTTTGAACATCCCACGGAGCACCATTAAATCCATTAGAAAAAATGGAAAGAATATGTCACCACAACAAACCTGCCAAGAGAGGGCCGCCCACCAAAACTCACAGACCAGGCAAAGAGACCAAAGATAACCCTGAAGGAGCTGCAAAGCTCCACAGCGGAGATTGGAGTATCTGTCCATAGAACCACTTTAAGCCGTACACTCCACAGAGCTGGGCTTTACAGAAGAGTGTCCAGAAAAAAAGCCATTGCTTAAAGAAAAGAATAAGCAGACACGTTTGGTGTTCGCCAAAAGACATGTGGGAGACTCCCCAAACATATGGAAGAAGGTACTCTGGTCAGATGAGACTAAAACTGAGCTTTTTGGCCATCAAGGAAAACGCTATGTCTGGCGCAAACCCAACACCTCTCATCACCCGAGAACACCATCCCCACAGTGAAGCATGGGGGTGGCAGCATCATGCTGTGGGGATGTTATTTAATCGTCAGGGAATGGGAAGCTGGTCAGAATTGAAGGAATGATGGATGGCGCTAAATACAGGGAAATTCTTGAGGGAAACCTGTTTCAGTCTTCCAGAGATTTGAGACTGGGATGGCAGTTCACCTTCCAGCAGGACAATGACCATAAGCATACTGCTAAAGCAACACTGTGGTTTAAGGGGAAACATTTAAATTGTTTGGAATTGCCTAGTCAAAGACCAGACCTCAATCCAATTGAGAATCTGTGGTATGAATTAAAGATTACTGTACACCAGCGGAACCCATCCACCTTGATGGAGCTGGAGCAGTTTTGCCTTGAAGAATGGGCAAAAATCCCACTGGCTAGATGTGCCAAGCTTATAGAGACACCACAAGAGGCTTGTAGTTGTAATTGCTGCAAAAGGTGTCTCTACAAAGTATTGACTGGGGGGGTGAAGAGTTATGCACGCTCAAGTTTTCTGTTTTTTTGTCTTATTTCTTGTTTGTTTCACAAGAAAAAATATTTTGCATCTTCAATGTGGTAGGCATGTTATGTAATTCAAACCCCCCAAAAATATATTTAAATTCCAGGTTGTAAGGCAACAAAATAGGAAAAATGCCAAGGGGGGTGAATACTTTCACAAGCCACTGTATGTGGACTGTCAATGCCAAACCACTGGCAGAGAGATTCTATCTCTTTTTCTTCATATGGTGTTCCTACGTCCTCTGGCCAGTATTGCATGTAAAGCACCTTCAGCTCCTCTATGAACAGGTTGTATCCTGTATTGTCCACCGCCTGTCCTCCTTGAGAGAACATTCTAGCCTCAATGTTCCTCACCAAGCTCTCAAAAGACTCCCTCTGATGAAGGACTCTGTCTTCCACCATTCAGTTTGATGCCTTGGAAAGAGTTCTCCTGAATCTCTCCATGGCTGAGTTGTGTGTGTTGGCCTGGCTGCCCTGGCATTGCACTGAACAACCTGTTTCCCTGGTGACTGCCATGTGTGCAGTAAAGATTGTGCAGTCTCTCTTTTGGAGCTCAAGTGACAATTTAGATAGTTCTTGAAGCGCATCACACGTAAGGCCTGGATTGTTAACAAACACATGCGAGGATATGCGCATGGCAAGGCCACTATTGTCACACCCTGATCTGTTTCATCTTTCTTTGTGCTTGTCTCCACCCCCCTCCAGATGTTGCCCATTTTCCCCAATATCCCCAGTGTATTTATACTTGTGTTCTCTGTTTGTCTGTTGCCAGTTTGTTTTGTTTTGTCAAGCTTACCAGTGGTTATCTCAAGTTCATGTTTTCTAGTTATCCCGTTTATGACCATTCTGCCTGCCCTGTGCCTGCCTGCCGTTCTGTACCTTTCAGACTGCTCTGGATTACTGACCTCTGCCTGCCCTTGACCTGTCGTTTGCCTGCCCCCTGTTTTTGTAATTAACTTTTGTTACTTCGAAACTGTCTGCATCTGGGTCTTCTCCTGAGCCTTGACAACTATAGCTCTGACGGGTCACACCGTCGGGAGGCATCCTCAGATGCTGTGGTGGAATGCTTGTGAAGAGCCGGGTAGTTTTTTCCACACAGAGTATACAGTTCTAAAACTGAATGCCACCCATCTAGTGTCAACACAATCTCACATTAAATGTGTGCATATAATTGAATGTGAGATTGTGTTGCTAGTGTCCAAGATTCTGCCGATTTTGCACAGCTGAATGTTTAAACTCTCTGTGCACTCCCTCAGCTTCATTTTTGGGTTGGATACGCTATCAAGTGCATATAGTTTGTCCATAATTATTTTTAAATGATTGATATCTCCCATCTCTTTTACCACATCGCCTACTGCGAGCTTAAGCCTGTGTGCCAAGCAGTCCCAAACAGTTATATTAATTAAGGAAGAGGGCCTGGAGCCTTGTTGCTACTCGGCTCTTGCGTCCCAGCATGACAGACGCACCATCACACGTAATTGGGTTTTGGAGAGAAAGTCCTCAGTAAACTTTACACCCTCTAATGTAGATAACAGATTACGAACAATTCCCCTCACAGATAAATCCTCCAGTTCCACAAGATCAACAAAAATGTTTGCTGATATGTCCATATCTGCCAGCTGAGATCTGAAGTATACCATCAAGGCACTCTTTTTATTCACACTAGTAGCCTCATTGAGCATTAGACAGATTTTGGGAGAGCACTACACTATTCTTAAATTGTTTTCACTTCATTTCGGGTTAAATATGTTGCTGTATGTTGGAGCAAGCAACATTGTAATGGAGAATTCTCCCCAGGTCAAGTCCATTTAACTCCTGACAATCAATTTCTTGCTCAAAACCGTGAGCGGGTCTGTGACGTTTAGCCTCCTTGTAAGCTGTTCTGAAGACTCTGGCTGTAGTGTCTATGTTTTTATTTTGAGTGTTAACTACAACCTGTGTCAAGGTGTCCTCTTTAGCGTTGTCTACAATGCTTCCTGCCGCTAAATGGGCCTTGGTTTGGGAATGTTCAAAAACCTTGCTTTTTACATCGAGGGCAGAGGATGTTACTATACATTCCATCCACTCTTTTGCTAGTTTCATCCTTTGTCTTTTCCGTGCACAAACTCCCTACCTTTTTGCATGTTGTACAGCCCAGTTTTGGATTTAGCTTTACATGCCAGGGACTATACATTTGCTTGGTCTTGAACTGAGCCTCTGTCCAAATTGCACCTGCTCCGGGCACTTCCTCAATGGATGCACTGCCCCCCACTGCTCCCCGTCTCCCTCTCCCGCCGAGTCTGACTCTCTAGTAGGCCTACTAGCTAGTGGAGGTGCCGGTGGTGATGCTGAACTGGCGGGATAAGCAGCGCTGCTAGCTAAGGCATCGCCATCAGGAGCAGTTTGCTTCTCACTCCTCTCATCCGGCACTAACAGTTCTCTGGTTCGTTTCGGTTCGATTCACCTTATTTGTCAGGATTTTTGGACTTGGAAAAGTTCATCAAAGTTGATTGCTTTTTGTTATTCATTTTTTATTTGGCTTTCCCCCAGTTTCAAATTCAGTAGGGAGACGACTAGCCTAGGCTACGTGACGTGATTACGTAGGGACCTCTTCACTAGCTGACCACCATTGCCAAGACCTGTTTCAAGATCAGTTACTTTCCTCGCCAGCCCTCCCCATAACCTCTATGTACAAATAAGGGAGCAGGTCTGAAATCAGCGTGGAAGAATTAGGATGATTGCACCGAAGGATCACCGTGCTTTTACATTATTGTTTTTCTGGGAGGTGGGAGAAATAACCAGGAGGCAACTTGATTTAACTCTGATCGCTTTTTCCCCGTATGTTACCAGTGCAAACAGTGAACAAATTGGATAAATAATACCGCGTGAGGTATCGTAGCCGGGCAAATAAAGCACTGGCTGGCAGTAGCTAACATGGAAAAACATTTCAATCTCATTTGATTATATATCAGCCTACATGAGAAATGACTTTAAATATTGGTTGTAACCATCTGGATGTCACCTCATACAGTCTACTGCTCAATGGGGAGAGTTTGCATATATTTTTTTAGACCAAAGGAAAGGGTGCCTCCTACCTCCAACACCACCTGGTCTCCCAGCAACAGACCAACCCTGCTTAGCTTCAGAAGTAAGCCATCAGGATGCAGGGTGGTATGCTGTGGCAACAGGTCACAAATCTTGCTGCTGTGATGGCACACTGTGATATTTCACCCAATAGATATGGGAGTTAATCAAAATTGGATTTGTGGGTCTGTGTAATCTGAGGGAAATATGTGTCTCTAATATTGTCATACCTTTGGCACGAGGTTAGAAAGTGAAGCTCAGTTTCCACCTCATTTTGTGGGCAGTGTGCACATAGCCTGTCTTCTCTTGAGAGCCAGGTCTGCCTACGGCGGTCACTCTTAATAGCAAGGCTATGCTCACTGAGTCTGTGCATAGTCAAAGCTTTCCTTGATTTTGGGTCAGTCACAGTGGTCAGGTATTCTGCCACTGTGAACTCTCTGTTTAGGGCAAAATAGTAGTCTAGTTCGCTCAGTTTTTAAATAATTCTTTCCAATGTGTCAAGTAATTATCTTTTTGTTTTCTCATGATTCAGTTGGGTCTAATTGTGTTGCTGTCCCGGGGCTCTTTGGGGTCTGTTTTTTGTTTGTGAACAGAGCCCCAGGACCATCTTGCTTAGGGGACTCTTCTTCAGGTTCATCTCTCTGTAGGTGATGGATTTGTTATGGAAGGTTTGGGAATCGCATAACTTTAGGTGGTTGTAGAATTTAACAGCTCTTTAGTGGATTTTGATAATTAGCAGGTATCGGCCTAATTCTGCTCTGCATGCATTATTTGGTGTTTTATGTAATACAAAGAATATATTTTTTCTGAATTCTGCATGCACTCAATTTGGTGTTTGTCACATTTAGCGAATTCTTGGTTGGTGAGTGTACCTCAGATCTCACAACCATGAAGTGCAATGGGTTCTATAACTGATTCTAGTATTTTTAGCCAGATTCTAATTGGTATGGCACATTTTATGTTCCTTTTGATGGCGTAGAAGGCCCTTCTTGCCTTGTCTCTCAGATCGTTCACAGCTTTGTGGAAGTTACCTGTTGCGCTGATGTTTAGGCCGAGGTATGTATCGTTTTTTGTGTGCTCTAGAGCAAGTGTCTAGATGGAATTTGTATTTCTGGTCCTGGCAATTGGACATTTTTAAAATCACCATTGACCTCATGGTGAAATCCCTTAGCGGTTTCCTTCCTCTCCCGCAACTGAGTTAGGAAGGACGCCTGTATCTTTGTATTAACTGGGTGTATTGATACACCATCCAAAGCATAATTAATAATTTCACAATGCTCAAAGGGATATTCATTGTCTGCCTTTTTTTTTACCAATCTAACAATAGGTGCCCTTCTTTGCAAGGCATTGGAAAACCTCCCTGGTCTTTGTGCTTGAATTTGTGCTTGAAATTCATTATTTTGGCCAAATTTCATATTCCCCAATATAAATGTACAAACAAAACACCACATTTTCTTACATTACAAAAATTAATTGAACTATATTTTAAGACAATTAAATACTTGACCAACAAAAAAGCTGTTAGAATTATAAGTGTATGCACGTCCCTTAAGGTCCTTGTGTAATGTGATATTGTACCCCCTAGCCAAAATTGTCTTTTGTATATTATGTATATATACTTGTTCCCACATGTACTTCCTGTATTGATTTGTTATTAATTAAAAATAAAAAAATAGTTTTGAAAACACTATTCTTTCTTCCGCATTGAACACCTATCTCAGCCTATTTTTCATAATTTAGATTCTAAGAATAGAAATATCATTAATAGAACGGGCGTCCCAGTTCAAGTCAATGATAATAATATTTGGAAAGGATGGAAAGTGTAATTTAACAATTAGCTGCCTACCGAAATACAGGTCTATTATTATCATGTTTGGTAACATTTGCCAATGTATTTATTTTCAGAGTTTCATTGAGTTTTAAACATGTTTCAGAACTCTGCTGAATTTCCTCAATTCAAGGTCAGTTAACATAGGCTACTTAATGTTACTAGCTCGGTAATTTAAGTTGTTATTATCATTAACGTTAGTAGTCTATTATCAGGTAAAAGCATCTGCTTATTATTCCCAATTTCTCAAATATTTATTAGCTAATTCATTCAGTCGAATACGCTATTCAACAGCCATTTAAGCTGTCTTTAAGTGTTACGGGCCGTTAATGGCTAGCTCTGTCCACGACATTATATTTTTCAATCTTGTAATACAAAGGCAAATGTTATTAGTAAGAGATTGAAATTTCGCCCTTCGTGGTATTCACTTCCGAACGGCTCTCTGAATAACGGGGCGTGATTTTTGCTTATCTGCGTTGGGGCAAAATAAGACGTGCGTGGACTTGCGGCTATTTGCGAGTGTACCCATAGAAAAAAAAAGACATTCCATTGCATGAGCCACGTCAGTTAGCATCAATTGAATTAACATTCTACATGACCAGGTTAGCCTTTGAGAGCGTGCCCCATGAGTTTACCAGTCCAATTGCCATGGTTAGTGGTTCCGATGCCGAGGTATTCATTATATTTCCATAATTTATACCACGCCCAATTATCTCACAGTAACCAATGAAACCGATGCGCCGAAGCGCCTGCGCGGTGGATGATAACACGTGGTTCTTGGCAAACAACGCAGGCTCACGCATTGCTTCAATAATGGCGGCCGATGGATGCAGTTCTTCGTTGGGTCTACCCTGCGTTTTCTCTCCGAAATCACGCCAATACCTAGCTTCATTTGCCCAGGATGGCAGACTCCGTATATGGAACACAGATAGTAAAATACTTCATCAAGAATACGTGCCTTCAGCCCACTTGAGTGCCACTTGCACCTGCATAGCTTGGGGACCATGCCGGATCGCCAAGGTATGTTTGGGAGGAGGCATAGCCATAGGCCCGGGCGAGCCTGCTAGGAAATAACTTTTTCAAATATATTTATGAAAATATTAACTTTATTATGTATTCTTGTGGTGAAGTATGATCTTTAGCCGTTTAACATTATCTTATGTGGACTGCGTAGCAAAGTAATTACAATCTTAGCTTTGTTAGCAACGAGCTGAAGTTAGTTACATCAACTGTCCTGCAGAACGCACATGTTTGTCGCACATGGTGGTCGCCCCTAACGAGTCTAGTTTTGAAGGTGTTATGATTCATACCAAAAAAGGGACTTTAAAGTAAAATAAATTCATGTAGTGACCACGAGTAATGAATTTCAAGTACGAACACCTTAAATGTAGTTAGCTATCTCCTTAGCCAACCGCAAAGGGTAACTGTACCTAACGTTAGCTAGGTTAGCTCCTCTAGTTAGCTATTCACCGTAAATGACGCAGATTCAGATTTGTACAAGTTAACCGTAACACCGAACAATACACGACTGACTTTTTTTTTTATTTTAATAGCATTTAGTTTGACAAAATACGTTTTACTAAATACTTTTTATAAAGCCATTTTAAATGGCTTTAGATAAACATTTGATTGACAATAATTGCCTAGCCATGTCAGCTAGCTAACGTTATGTGACTTACCCACTGACAATTTACCTTTGTATTTTACCTTTATTTAACTAGGCAAGTCAGTTAAGAACAAATTCTTATTTTCATTGACGGCCTAGTGGGTTAAATGCCTTGTTCGGTTACTAGTCCAGTGCTCTAACCACAAGGCTAGGCTACCCGCTCCACTAGGTATAAATGACAAAGTGCATTGTACCCCCAATCAGCATTCCACAGCCAATGTTCCTTGTCTTAAATTGTTATTCAAACTCTAAGAACAACCTGTAGGGAAATCCTTGTGGTTAATTATTTGGTGAAAAGTGTTCTTTGAACCAGAAAGAACCAAATAACCCATTGTGGTTCTCTGATCAATTTTTTTAATCTGAAAGTGTAGCTAGATGCTAGTGAGTTGTCTACATGTGGCATTGTGTGAATTGTGACCACAAGTCTTAAACAACAATATACTTTTGTGATATAGCAGATGCTTTTGATGTTGTCTCGTTATTTCTGATTCTTGTCCATGCAAGGTTTAAACTTCAACACTATGGAAATTCAGACCACCCATAGATGACGCCATTGAAAAACAAAAAGAAAACTGAAGTCCCGTGTCAAAGTCAATAAAAAAAGTGGGTGACTTAATGTATACTTTTACTACAGGAGGGACCTCTGAGGAAGAAGAGGAAATCAGAGGCAGGACGTGTGGGGGAGCAGGCGGACCTGTTGGCTCTGGGAACTGCGGCGGGCACCATAATCATTTACAGCGCAGTGAAGGGGGCACTGCACTGCACACTGGTAAGGACTGGGATGTAGCACACCTTTCATTGACAATTTGGGAACTACCAAAAATCATATTCAAATGAATGTTGCTTGCTCAATGCAACTAAATGGTTGACTTTGTGGTTGAACATGGTACTTTAACCTGTTAGGGATTGGATCCCGTTAACGGGATAGATTTGACAACATCTGGTGAAATTGCAGAGCGCCAAATCAAAATTACAAAAATAATAATATTAACCTGTTTGCACTAGGTGGGATGGTCACGTCCCACATCGACAACATCCAGGGAAATTGCAGAGCGCCAAATTCAAATTACAGAAATATTAATGAAATACAAGTGTTGCATACCATTCAAAAGCTTAGAATCGTGTTAATCTAACAGCGCTCTCAGATTTCAAAAAGGCTTTACGGCAAAAGCAGAACACTTGATTCTGAAGACAGCGCCCTGCTTAAATATTTAATTGGCATGATAACATAACCAGCAAAGGTGTCACAACTCAAAAATAGCATAGAATAAATCGCTTACCTTTGAAGATCTTCATCTGATGGCATACCCAAGTGTCTCGGTTACACAAAGTCATTTTCTTCGATAAAGTCCCTCATTATATCCATAAAGCTCCGTTTGTTTGGCGTGTTTTGTTCAGTAATCCACCTGCCCAAAGGCGTTCATCCATGCAGACAAACAATATCCCAAAAGTACCGGTAAAGTTCTTCGAAACAAGTCAACCAGCGTTTCTAATCAATACTCAGATACCCTAAAATGAATATAAACAATTATATTTCAGACGGAATATAGCCTGATGAATAGAAGTGCTAAGAGCACGCTGACTGTTACTCGCGAAAACCATAATAGTACACTTGACGTGACCTCAGGAAGAACTTATATAACTCCATAGTTATTGAAGATAAAAGCTTGAAACCTTTTTCTAAAGACTGTTGACATCTATTGGAAGCCATAGGAACTGCAATCTGGGAGCTACTCCCCTATATAACCAACAGGCCTTCATTTGAAAACGGGTCACCTCAAAAAATCCCACTTACTGAATGGATTTTGCTCGGGTTTTTGCCTGCCATACCAGTTCTGTTATACTCAGACATTATTTTAACAGATTTAGAAACTTGCATGTTTTCTATCCAATACTACCAATTATATGCATAGCCTAGCTTTTGGGCCTGAGTAACCGGTAGTTTACTTTCGGCATTTCAGGCTCTCTGTATGTATTATAAAAGGCTGCAGTGACAAGTCACGGGTTAAAGTTCTGTCACTGCAATTGATGTCCATGGTATGCCTTTTGGTGAGGTTATTTTTTTTTAGGTCAGTGTAGATCGGCAGCAATTTCATTGTTCCCTTCAAATCAGGGACTGACTTAGACCTGGGACACCAGCTCTGTGCAATTAATTATTGTTAGGACAGAACCAGCAGGCTCTTGACCTTATAGGTTAAGGGTTGAATACCCCTGAAATGGCCCATGCATGGTCCAATACGTTTAAAAATCAGTTTTACTTTGTAATAGTTATTAGGCCTGTTTCTGGAGGTGAAAATTATATCCCCTAAAAGCATCATGGTCATGACTTTCTTACAAGAAAGGGGAGGTTAACTTGGCCCCAGACAATTGAGCTGGGATTGACTGAAAGGAAAATTCCAAGCAAAAACTCTTGGGATTTGTCCATTGTTGACACAGTCCCAAATTGTTTTGCTCGTCAGCCCGTAACTGTACAAGAGATTGTACATTTGAAAATACAGGAGTCATCCCTGTATGATGCAATTTGCAATATGATGTATTGATTTCCAGTCGTGATTTTTTTGTAATTTCTCAATTACATTTGTCGTCAACCTTGTATTATATAATTATTGTAATGTCTGATACTAGGTCTTCAGCCAAATTGTAAACCGTAAGAGTAGTTTATTTGGAGTTCTCTCACATTATTAAAGCTCATATTTGACCACTGCTCTTCTCTGCTCCTTCCCAGGATGGAGGTCACAGTGGCGGAGTGAACTGTGTTCAGTGGCACCCCGTGGACGGCCTGCTGTACAGCGGCTCAGACGACCCATACATCGTGGAGTGGGACCTGCAGACGAGCAAGACCCGCTGGTGAGTACCTTCACTTTCTGTGTGTGTGTGGGGGTGTTTGATTTCTACACTGTCCCTTAAACAGTGGTCTAAATTCAGAAGTTATTTCTCTGCGACAGTCTATGGCTAAGCAGTAACACCTTTTTAAAAGTTGGTCTGTCATCTCACTGTAGGAATCAGTTAGTTAATGCCAGACAACATTCACAATCAAAGTGCATTTGTAATCTGTTATGGTGCGTCAACCTGATATTTCTAATTTGTGTAAATGTTGATATCCAGGAGAAGAGAAACGAGTTGTCTAGCCACTCAAAGGCTATTTGACCTGCTTAGGTCAGGTGGAACTTGGTGTAGAGTATGGAACAGTGGTTAACAGACTACTTACAAAGGCAAACGTCCAAGAGGAATCAAAGCATCACAAGAGTAGTTACAATGTGCAGCTGTATCAATGCACTTACTGATTTAGAATTGAGTAAACCTTCTTCTTGGGTGGTGTAGCTGTAATTGCCACCGGCCCCCAGCACACATGTATACGTGTTGGTTCAAACCTGTCCCACTGCCCATTGACACTCTCTCCCACTCTCTTCAATAAACAATATTGGGTGTAGGAATTGTTTCTTTCTGTATTTTATTGAAGACTCATTTAATTGTCACTTTTCTCAACAGCAAGTGGAAGGCGGACCGTGCGTCAGTGACCAGTCTGTGTGTGAGTCCTGATGGCAAACTGCTGCTCTCAGCGGGACAGACCATCAAGATGTGGGACCTCAAGACCAAGGAGGTGTACCGGGTAAGTTAGTGGGACCTGTCCAGCAGTGACATGGCCTACATTCACATGAATTTATCATGCTACTATCCAGGGGAACTGACACACAGGGTCCTATCCTCACCTTTTAGTTAATTTACAGTGCATTTGTAAAGTATTCAGACACCTGGACTTTATCCTCATTTTGTCACAGCCTTCACAAATGGATTAAATAGTTTTTTTCCTGCCAGTCTACACACTATACCCCATAATAAGAAAGCAAAAACAGATTTAGACATTTTTGCAAATGTATAAAAAATAATGACATTTTACATTTTGTTTTCTGACCCTTAACTCGGTATTTTGGCAGCGATTACAGCCTCGTGCCTTATTCGGTATGACTACAAGCTTGGCACACCTGTATTTGGAGAGTTTCTCCCTTCTCTGCAGATCCTCTCAAGCTGTCAGGTTGGATGGGGAGTGTCGCTGCACAGCTATTTTCAGGTCTCTCCAGAGATGTTTGATCGGGTTCAAGTCCAGGCTCTGGCTTGGCCTCTCAAGGACATTCATAGACTTGTCCCGAAGCCACTACTGTGTTGTCTTGGCTGTGTGCTTTGGGTCGTTCGCCCCTGTCTGAGTTGCTGCCGGAGTATGTTTTCATCAAGAATTTCTGTGCTTGGCTCTGTTAATCTTTCTCTCAATCTTGACTAGTCTCCCAGTCCCTGCTGCTGAAAACCATCCCTACAGCATGATGCTGCCACCCATGCTTCACCAGCTCAAGGAATAGTCTTGGTGGTTCCAAACTTCTTCCGTTTAAGAATGATGGAGGCCACTGTGTTCTTGAGGACCTTAAATGCTGAAGAATTATTTTTTTGTCCTTCCCGAGACCTGTGTTTTGACACAATCCTGTCTCGGAGATGTACGGACAATTCCTTGTACCCAGTGGCTTGGTTTTTGCTCTGACATGCTCTGTCACCTGTAGGACCTTATATAGACAGGTGTGTGAGCCTTTCAAAATTATGTCCAATCAATTGAATTTACCACAGGTGGACTCTAATCAAGTTTCAGAAACATCTCAAGGATGATCAATGGAAACAGGGTGCACCCAAGCTCCTATTTGACTCCAAGAAAGGGTTCTGACTAGTTAAGTAAATAAGGTGTGTGTGAGTATATAAACTCAGCAAAAAAAGAAACGTCCTCACTGTCAGCTGTCTATTTTCAGCAATCTTAACATGTGTAAATATTTGTATGAACATAACAAGATTCAACAACTGAGACAAAAGTAACAGTCAGTATCTGGTGTGGCCACCAACTGCATTAAGTACTGCAGTGCATCACCTCATGGACTGCACCAGATTTGCCAGTTCTTGCTGTGAGATGTTACCCCACTCTTCCACCAAGGAACCTGCAAATTCCTGGACAGTTCTGGGGGCTTGGCCCTAGCCCTCAGCCTCTGATCCAACAGGTCCCAGATGTGCTCAATGGGATTGAGATCCAGGTTCTTCGCTGGCCACAGCAGAACACTGACATTGCAGTCTTGCAGGAAATCACACACAGAACGAGCAGTATGGCTGGTGGCATTGTCATGTTGGAGGGTCATGTCAGGATGAGCCTACAGGAAGGGTACCACATGAGGGAGGAGGATGTCTTCCCTGTAACACAGCGTTGAGATTACCTGCAATGACGACAAGCTCAGTCTGATGATGCTGTGACACACCGCCCCAGACCATGACGGACCCTTCACCTCCAAATCGATCCTGCTCTAGAGTACTGGCCTCGGAGTAACGCTCATTCTTTTGACGATGAATGCGAATCTGACCATTTTGCTAGTCCTGTCTGGTCCAGCGACGGCGGGTTTGTGCCCATTGGCAACGTTGTTGCCGGTGATGTCTGGCGAGGACCTGCCTTACAACAGGCCTACAAGCCCTCGGTCCAACCTCTGATGGAGGGATTGTGCATTCCTGGTGTAACTTGGGCAGTTGTTGCCATCCTGTACCTGTCCTGCAGGTGTGATGTTTGGATGTACAGATCCTGTGCAGGTGTTACACGTGGTCTCCACAGGTGCTTGTTCATTAATTATAATTATGGTTCATTGAACAAGCATGGGAAACAGTGTTTAAACCCTTTACAATGAAGATCTGTGAAGTTATTTGGGTTTTTTAGAATGATCTTTGAAAGACAGGGTCCTGAAAAAGGATCGTTTCTTTTTTGCTGAGTTTTATGTATCAATCAAATGATCTGAATTACTTACAGTATCAGTCAAAGGTTAGACACCTACTGATTCCAGGCTTCTTAAATTTTTATTGTTTACTACATTGTAGAATAATAGTGTAGACATCACAACTATGAAATAACACATGGAATCATGTATTAACCAAAAGTGTTAAACAAGTCTATTTTATAATAACTTAATGAGGTATTCAAGGTGACTACATTTCATTTAACAGGTGTGCCATAAGTTAATTTGTCGACTGGCTCAAATGCATTGAGAAAATAATCAGTTGTGTTGTCAAGGTAGTGGTGTGTCAGAACAGAAATTACAAGGTTCTAATAATGCTGTTATTGCATCATGGTGGTTTTATGGAATAGAATCGGGGGTTCTTAGAATACTTTCATCTGTGTTCTGCTGAGGATGGGCTCCTGGGGGAGAGAATGCTGACAGAAGATTTACGATGTCTTTGGTTGTTAAGCTTAACAAGACCGCATTCCATATAAGTTAATGGTTCTGTACCTGGGTACCAGGGAGCGACTCTGGGGCCAGACCCTAGTCTCTACACAATGAGGACCGTTTGTACAGCATATACTGTCTGCTGTGAATTGTAAATATCTTTCATACAAATCTTAACCTTGTGACCCATTCCATACATCTGTTTGTCATGTAGACTGAAAGGGGTGTATCTTTGCTATCAAAGGCAATGGTATCTTTTGTTGTTGGGCTCTACACTAATCACTTATGGGTGGTTCGTTGACCAGCTCCATTACTGTAGTAATTAAATACATTTTGTTTTGAAATGTAAGTCCCCTTTTTTGCTTACAATAATTCCACGACAGGTAGTATGAAGATGGCCCCATTTTATTAAAGGAACAAGTCCATATTATGGCAAGAACAGCTAAAATAAGCAAAGACAGATGAGTCCATCATTACTTTAAGACATGAAGGCCAGTCAATCTGGAACATTTTCAAGCACAGTTGCAAAAACCATCAAGCGCTATGATGAAACTGGCTCATGAGGACCGCCACAGGAAAGGAAGACCCAGAGTTACCTCTGCTGCAGAGGATAAGTTCATTAGAGTTACCAGCCTCAGAAATTGCAGCCCAAATAAATGCTTCAGAGTTCAAGTAACAGACACATCTCAACATCAGCTGTTCAGAGGAGACTGCGTGAATCAGGCCTTCATGGTCAAATTGCTGCAAAGAAACCACTACTAAAGGACACCATTAACGTCTTAGAGTGGTGGGGCGCTAGCATTTCATAGTCATCAAAAGCTCTGCTTCTTGGCAATATCACAGCGTTGTCAGATTTCAAAAAGGCTTTACGGGCGAAAGCACCACATTTGATTGTTTGAGGGTAGCACCTAACATATTTTTGCCATTACCATAATTTCATAAGCCTCCACGGTTCACAGAAAACACAGTTCACAGTGAAAAATCAATTACCTTTCGAAGAACTTCTGCTGAGGGCTTCCCAAGTGTCCAACGAAGACAATCCATGGTTCTTTTGTTAGAAAAAGTAATGTATTATATCCATAAATCTCCGTTTGGTTGGTGCGTTAGAATGAGAAAATAGAGCCTCCAATCGTCCATTGAAACGTGAAGAGAACTCGTTCAACTTATACCTATAAACTTGTCCAAGAACAAATCAAACATCATTGTAAATGTATCCTTAGGAACACTTTTCTGTATAAGTAGCATAATATTTCAACCAGAATATAAACTGGGCGATAAGAAAGGAAAAGAACGTGCCTGGCGGGAGTGCGCGTTGTCTTGTAAAGGACATCTATGGGGGCACTTCCTGATTCCTCTTCTCTGCTCTAATAGCATCTAAATGAATCTGAACACTTCCTCGAGACTGTTGACATCCAGAGGAAGCAATAGGTACTGCATTCATATGCCCTTATATGGGCATTTTCATAAGGGAGGGGTTCTCAATGAGGCACTCTGTCAAAACCAGATTCCTTGGTTTCGCCTGCCATATCCGTTCTGTTTTACACAGACAATGTTAACACTTTTGGAAAATTCAGAGTTTCCTATCCAATGGTACTAAATATGTGCATATCCTATTTTCTGGGCCTGAATGGGAGGCATTTTACTTTGGGCACGCCAGGGTTTCAAACGGTCACTTCGTGCGCTGCTCCCAAAGAAGTTAAGAAGAACAGACTTCCTTGGGTCAAGAAACATGAGCAATGGACATTCGACTGGTGGAAATCTGTCCTTTTGGTCTGAGTCCAAATTTAAGATGTTTGGTTCCAACCGCTGTGTCTTTGAGACGTTGGGTAGGTGAACGGATTATCTCCGCATGTGTGGTTCCCACCGTGAAGCATGGAGTAGGTGTTGGGGTGCTTTGCTGTTGCCACGGATTTATTTAGACTTCAAGTCACACCTAACCAGCATGGCTACCAAAGGATGGCGTATGGCTGCAGAATGCTCTCAGTTGTTTTTCAACAGGACAATGACACAACACCTCCCAGACAGTGTACGGGCTATTTGACCAAGAAGGAGAGTGATGGAGTGCTGCATCAGGTGACCTTGCCTTCACCCTCACCTGACCTCAACCCAATTGAGATGGTTTGGGATGAGTTGGACCGCAGAGTGAAGGGAAGCAACCAAGTGCTCAGCATATGTGGGAACCCCATGAAGCTGGTTAAGATAATGCAAAGGGTGGCTGCTTTGAAGAATCTCAAACATTAAAATATGTATTTTGATATAACGCTTTTATGGTTACTACATGATTCCATGTGTTCAGTTTATCTTCACTATGTAGAGAATAGTACAAATAAATAAGTACCTGTCAACTTTGACTGGTACTGTATGTAATTCATTTTGGGGTTATAAATTTGCTTATTTTTAAACCTGTCATTATGGTGTGTGTAGATGAGTTTTAAAATAAAAATCTATTTTAGAGTTAGTCTGACTTAAATTAAGGGAAAGGGAAGGTGTCGGAGTGTGTTGTATATTTTCATGTAGCAGATGCCATAATAAGCATCAATACAAATGGATCCATTGTAGGGCTGACTACTTAGAAGATTTTTGACCCAACTGGCTGTTGGTCGGCCACAACTTTTTTTTTTTTTGTGGTGCAGTGGCATGTATGTCATGCGAGAAACCTGTCTGAGTGGAGTAAACTATTGCTGATGCCACGGGGATGGTGACAATGTATTGTCTAGTTTGGAGTGCTCCTGTCTATCTTGAGTAAGGATACTCACCTTATTATGCATGAAGTAGGCCTAGGCTACCTGGCCTGGTGCAACTGTAGGCCTGTAAATGTTCCCATTTGGTGATCTGGTACTGTTTCTGATTTAATTCCCATCACCAATGAGCTGTGGAGCTTGAAGTAATTTTTTTTCATAAACAAAAGTTTTTTTTACATCCATTTGAGAATGACACAATAGTTTCTCAATGTAGCCTATTAATCTTTTCCAGCTCTCCCTTCTGATAACCACTCGGTGTGAAAGGGGAAAACGTCATAAAATTAGCTTACCTGATTACTTATCCCTTGTGCAAATACAATGTTTCGAGTCCCTTCAGACAGGCCATTTGTAGGCAATGTGATTTATAGGTTATTTTTATCAGGATGTTCTTTTTACCTGCAGACTTATTTGTTGCCTTTTATGCAGGCTATTTTTACATGATGGCAGTAGTTAAATAAAATTATCATTTTCATTTAGAATTTAGTAACTATATAACATTGATTTTGAGATGACTATAAATGAAATAACTGTTCCTCATGTGCAAATGAAAATCATAACTGGCACGCAGATCAGTATACATGGTACGATAATTTGGCACTCCGAATGGAAAAGGTTCCGATCTGCTGGTATAGCCTATTACCAGCAACTTCAGGAGCGTAATAGCAGAATGTTCTAAGACCAGCAGCAGATGGAGGAGGTTTGGGTTGGGAACAGGTTATTTTTCTTCTGGTTAGGTTATATTGATCTCTGGCTCCCTTTTGAGTAATTTGTCATTTTTAATTGCAGTGCTTAAGCATCACAACCTCAGTAGCATACATATAGTTGATTTTTATTAAAATAGGTTGTCTATATATGGAAAAATACATGTTTTAAAACATTTCAACCAAGCGATTGGTCGAAAGAACCAACGACTCATGATTGACAAATTGTCTGGCACAGCCCCCCCTCCCCCCTAGTCACTGGGTAAGACTGTCCTCTTATGGCACTTATCTGACACGGAAAGAGGGAAGTAGTCCATATTCATCCCAGTCATCTCTATTCAGAGTGAAAAAGGCTCGTTCATGCTATCTTGCCTCAAGCAGAATATTTTTTTTGTGTGGGAGTGTTAACACCCTAGTACTGTTCCAGCAGTGTCAGATTTGGGTTGTGTTCAGTAGGTAACAAAACAGAAACGCAGAGGTAGTACCTGTACTTGGCCAATAAGAAAGCCTCTTTGTTGCAGATCATTTTCTGATGTGTCCTAATGAACATGATCCAGATCAGTGATTACCTCACAAAGGAGGAGCAAAGTATTCAACCCCGTCTTTAAAATGTTTAACCCAAACTTACACCTCCCACTTGTTTTCATCAGAAGTTCACAGGTCACTCCACAGCTGTGACGACCCTCCGCTTCGCCACCACTCGTCCCCCGGACAGCAATGGCCTCTACTTCCTGTCTGCGGCGGCCCACGACAGACTCATTAGCGTGTGGTGAGAAAAGACCGCCATAATGCTTCTCTCAGTAGATCCATTATACACGGGTTGTTTTTTTGTGTTGCATGTGATTTGAAGGAGCTCCTTTGTAAAAGAGACCTGTCATTTGTCTAGACAGCCTGTTTCTATAAAGAATAGGGCTGTCAAATGATCAAAAAAATAATTTCACAAATAATTGCTTGACTTTCTGTAGTTAATCGCTATTTTTGAATATGCTCAAATTTGTCCCAAATGAGATTTAAACAGTGCTTTGGGTTACAGGTGTAAGGGACATATAAACAATCTGGGAGCACTTTTACACAATGTGTAAGTCTGCAGGTCCTTAGTCTGTTAAACTGATTTAAAGTCTTACATTTAGTTTTCAAAGGTCTTTGAACATGTGACAGAGATGATTAGTGCTTCCATTATATTGTGCTTCATCTTAATTGTTGCTCCTGCGGCAAAGAAATCTACAAAAATGTAACATCAAATAATACTTGGCGCACTTTCAAGATGTTAAAGCTATCGACGTGCGCTTCTGTTAACGTCAAGTGTGTGTGCCAGTGTGAGTCAGGCCGTTGACAGGAGAGAGCAAGGTAACCTATACAGTTTGATAGACAACATTAACTAGAGCTGGGATGATGAAGTGAAAATGACCTACGAAGACATTGCCCTCTTTAGGAAGCAATTTTGCTTTATGGCAGTGATTAGGCTTCACAACGTTGCTGCAGAGTTTTGGCTTTTAATTATAATTTTTTGTCTATATTAATGTCTATTAACCTGCTTCCTGCAATGACAGTATCTGCCCTGTCCTGTTGCGCTGCTGGCTCTCACTCCCGCTACCCTTTCCACCCTGCCCAGTCATGTAAAATCCATGGGTTGGGGCCTCATTTTTCAGTTGACTGATTTGTACTGTAACTCACAACAATTTTAGTAAGTGTTGCATTTATGTTTTTGTTCAGTATAATTGCAGGAAAGACCAGTTTTCTTTTTAAACAAGTACTGTTGAAGTCAGCTTTGAGTGTAGAGGCAATGATACCGCTTTAGAGTATATCATTGGTGCTACACATTTAGCAGAAAGTAGTTTATCAGAGGACAACAGAAGTGCAACAACTGTCGCACATAAATCGACGTACAATGAAAAAGCAAGATATTTTTTGGCCAAAGGATACAAGGCCATATTTCTACAGTTTATCGTAGAAAGAAGGGCCAGCTACATTTCCTAATGTTTTGCTTGAAGTTAATCTTGCATTTTGCAAAGTACCAGAGAGAAGGACCCTACACATCAGTCGGAGCCGAGTCTCTTGATCCAATGACGAGAGCAAATGTATAAGTGCAACTGAAGCACGAAATCCTTTTACATTCATGATTCATAATAAGCTGAGCAGAATTTACTCTAAGCGTTTTAGATCTGCGTTGCTTTCCTTTTCTGTGTAACATAAAAAAGGCGCATCTTTACTTCCCTTTCGTTATTAACGTTAACTTTGACATCCCTAATTAACAAATGTTTTTTGACTTCAATTGATTTGTATTGGTCACTTGCTGCCAAGAACTCAAGGTTAAGTTTACAAATGAACAAAGCAAAGCCAAATGGCTCGTCTTTGGGTTGGTGTATGTGCGCTTCATCTTCATGTCTGTCTATCCACCTCTCAGGCAAGTCCAGGAGGACGGCAATGACAAGAACTCGGTGGTGTCCTTCACCCTGACGGACGACCCCCAGCACATTGACCTCCTCACTTCCAACAGCAAGGAAGAGGTGAGTCTACCTTGCCTCACTGGAGGTAGGGTAGAAGTCTGTTTTACCTAAAAGTTTCAGTTCACCAAACCCCCCCCAGTGATTAATATCGCGCTTGGAAGGACCAAGGAGCACTGGCTGTGGAAGGTTATCTTCATCTCTCGCTCACTCTCCACCCTGCTCTCCTCTCAATCTTAAGTCTTCTCCCTTCTTACCACACTGTGCCCTAACCGAATGGCTGTGAGTTTGACATCTGAGGGGATGGAGCGCATCCTCTGTAAAATAATAAAGGGGGTGTTGACATAACTTGATTCAAGTGCCTACCTTGGTTTAAGACGTTCCTTAGAAACTGTGTGGGTATGCATTTGGGGTTTAAGGCAAGGGTTTGGTGGGTGATTTGGCGCAGGACCTCTGACACATGCCTAATGCTATTTCTCTTTCTCCTAGGCGGTGAGGCTGGCGGTGGTGTGTAAGGATGGGCAGCTTCATCTCTTTGAGCACTTTCTGAACGGGTTAGTCTCTTAAACCTTGTCCCTTCCTGTCACTGTGCAAGGCGGAGTCTTCTAATTCCTCTAGCACAACAAGGATTTTATCCTCATATTAATTTACAGCCACTTATCAGTCAATACCAAATGGCACTGAGTCTTATACAGTATCTGGCAGGGAAAGAGAGAACAAGTCCTTATTCAATGAGGGAAAAGGCTGGCTCCTGCTATGGGCGCAGACTTATAGTAGTATGACAATTGCCAATTTGAGGAAAGAAGTTGTGTTCCTAGTAGGGTAAAGAAAATCCTTTGGCATCAAGTGGCCATAAAACTATTACTATGGTAGTTAGACAGCATATAAGTGTAGTAGTTTGATTGTACTGACAACTGGCCTTTTATTTACATGGTAAACCAATCACGGACTACAACAGGAGAGAGACAAGGCAGCAGCCTCTGTGCAGGGTTGAGTAACCGGGTGGTTGCTGGCTAGTGATGGCTATTTAAGTCTGATGGCCTTGAGATTAAAGCTGTTTTTCAGTCTCTTGGTCCCAACTTTGACGCATCTGTACTGACTTCTACTTCTGGATGGTAGTGGGCTGAACAGGCTGTGGTTCAGGTGGTTGTTGTCCTTGTTAATCTTTTATCCTTCCTCTGACGTCGGGTGACCTGGAGGGCAGGTAGTTTGCCCCAGGTGATGCGTTGGGCAGACCACACCACACTCTGGAAAGCCCTGCGGTTGCGGGCATTGCGGTTTCCGTACCAGGCGAAGATAGTCTGACATGATGCTCTCAATTGTGCACCTGTAAAAGTTTGAGGTCAAATTTCTTAAGCCTCCTGAGGTTGAAGAGGCACTGTTGTGTTGTCTGACCCACACGGTCTGTGTGGGTGGCCCATTTCAGATCGTCGGTGATGTGTATGCCGAGCAACTTTAAGCTTTTGACCTGCGGACCCGTCAATGTGGATAGGGGGGCGTGATTTCTGCTGTTTCCTGAAGTCTATGATCCTTTTGATCATAGACTTCAGAGATGAAATATGTCCGTAAACACTCGAGCGAGTTGGTCTGCGCATGCTCTGAGGACACGGCTAGGAATTCCGTCTGGGCCGGTAGCCTTTGAGAGGTTTAACATGTTTGTCTTACTCACGTGGGCCACGGAGAATGAGAGCCCGCAGTCCTTGGGAGCGAAACGTGTCGGTGGCACTATTATCCTCAAAGCGTTCAAAGAAAGTGTTTTAGCTTGTCCGGAAGCAAGACGTTGGTGTCTGACGTGGCTAGTTATCCTGTTGTAGTCCGTGATTGTCTGTAGACCCTGCCACATACGTCTCGTGTCTGAGCCGTTCAATTGCAACTCCACTTCTCTGTACAAACATTTTGACTGTTGGATTGCCTTACGGAGGGAATAGCTACACTGTTTGTATTCAACCATATTCCCTTTCAAATTGCCATGGTTAAATGTGGTGGTTCGCACTTTCAGTTTTGTGTGAATGCTGCCGTCGATCCACGGTTACTGATTTTGGGCAGTTCTTAGTCAATGGGAGCAACATCCGCTATACAGTTTCTGATGAACTCAGTCACTGTATGTGTATATGTCGATATTATTCTCGGGTGCTACCCAGAACATATCCCAGTCCGCGTGATGGTAAGACCAGCATTGAATAGACCTGAGTTTCTGCCTGAAGGGAGGAATAAAAGAAATGCTCATCTGCGCGATGTACTGAGAACCCGGCTGTCTGTCTGGATGGGACAGTATATACGGAGAGAGCCATGATTCTGTGAAACAGCATGTTAGTCCCTGACCGGCTGTAATACGGTCACCTTAACAGCCCTATCTGTGAGCAACCGGTACATATCTGTATTCCCAGTCATGTGAAATCCATATATTAGAGCTTAATGAATGTATTTCAATTGACAGATTTTCCTTTGTCCATTATTACTTGGTATAATTTTCTGAAATTGTGCATATTTTGTTCAGTATATTAAAGGCTGTGTAATGTAATTTAGCTATGCAAGTCATTATATTTTACAGTTACGTTGTATTAATTGCGTTCATTTGTTTGTACAGTATATACTTTCAGACAAGTTCCAGGCCGTGTTTTTACTTTCCGCATCCAAATCGTTAATGTCGGACTCTGCACTCAATAGAAAATACCTTAATGTGCCAGGAAATAATATGCTGAGTGGATTTTGACGTGTAAATTCACTAACGTTATAAATAGACGTGCAACTACACGCTCTCTCCAGTGTAATGATTTTTTTTAAATTCAAATTTCCTGATATCCAATTGTCCCATCGCTGCAACTCTCATATGGACACGGGAGAGACAACGGTCAAGAGCCGGGTGTCCTCCAACACAACCCTGCCAAGCTGCACTGCTTCTTGACACACTTCCCGCATAACCCAGAAGCCAGCCGCACCAATGTGTCGGAGAGAACACCATACAAGTAGTGACCGAAGTCAGTGTGCATGCGCCCGGCCCGCCAAAGGAGTCGCTAGGGCGCGATGAGCCTTAGACCGTTTTGCCACTTGGGAGGCCCAGTGTAAAGAAATTCAAATGCAACAGCGCACACGTACCGAGAGGTGGGACAGACGAGAGACTATCAAACCAGCAGTGTTTCCATGTCAACCCACACTTTGTGACTGACAGGTGTCTGTCCTCTCGATAGATCGCTAGAATATGCATATTGTTCGTTCTAGCGGGAGAGGGCTCGGCAGACTTATCCGACTAGCGAATTAAGTAGCCTGCTATATATGTGGAAAAGGTACCCGGTTGAAAACTATTTCTGTACTATTTCGACTGTATAGCCGACAGCTGGCTAGTGGGAAAACACTGGTATACTTCCGATACCTAGATCGTATTCAGTAGGCATGAAATGGAAGCAAAGGTGTGGGGCTTATCTGAACCTGTCCAATAAGAAACAATGCTTTTCTGTTGCCCACCGGGTTTGTTACGGTGTGCCCTACTTACCAAGACCCTGTATTTTAAATGCCCTTCTCCACCTTTACTTTTCTGTAGGCCTTGTAAGAAGCCGCTGTCCCCCTCCTGTACAGTCCAGATGTCTGGGCTTGAGGACATCCCCGTGCCCGTTCCCCTGTTGGCAGCGGCCCTCACCGCGGACACATGCAGCCTCATGCTTGCCTACGGCAGCTACCTGCAGCCCGTCATGGAGAGAGTGGTGAGTGGTGCACAGTTCAATTGAATAGTGTCTTCTCCAACACGCAACTGTAACTTGTCAAGTAGACGTTTACAGCTCAAGATTGTAGTGCGGGTAGCTAATAAACGATTGAGTCACCTTTTTATTGTTCAGTGCATTCGGAAAGTATTCAGACACCTTGACACTTTCCACATTTTGTTACGGTTCAGCCTTATTCTGAGATTTTTGTATCCATTTTAATCTACACACATTTTAAATACAAAAAATAAACCTTATGTAAATAAGTATTCATACCCTCTGCTATGAGACTTTAAATTGTGCTCAGATGCATCCTGTTTCCATTGATCATCCTTAAGATGTTTACACAACTTGATTGGAGTGCACCTGTGGTAAATTCAATAGATTGGACATGATTTGGAAAGGCGCACACCTGTCTAAGGTTCCCACGGTTGCATTTTAGAGCAAACACCATGTCGAAGGAATCGGCGTAGAGCTCCAAGACAGGATTGTGTAGAGGTACAGATCTGGGGAAGGGTACCAAAACATTTCTGCATCATTGAAGGTCCCCAAGAGCACAGCGGCCTCCATCATTCTTAAATGGAAGAAGATTTGAACCACCAAGACTCTTCCTGGAGCTGGCCGCCCAGACAAACTGAGCAGTCGGGGAAGGAGTGCCTTGGTCAGGGAGGTGACCAAGAACCCGATGGTCACTGACAGTGCTCCAGAGTTACTGTGTTGACGGAGAACCTTCCAGAAGGACAACCATCTCTGCAGCACTCCACCAATCAGGCCTTTATGGTAGTGGCCAGAATGAAGCTACTTCAGTAAAAGGCATATGACAGCCTGCTTGGAGTTATCTAAAGGTATCTAAAGACAGTCAGACCATGAGAAACAAGGTTCTCTAGTCTGATGAAACCTGAAAATGGCTGTGCAGCAGCGCTCCCCATCCAACCTGGCAGAGCTTAAGAGGATCTGCTGAGAAGAATGGGAGAAATTCCCCAAATACAGGTGTGCCAAGCTTGTGGCATCATACCCAAGAAGACTCGAGGCTGTAATCACTGCCAAAGGTCCTTCAACAAAGTACTGAGTAAAGGGTCTGAATACTTATGTAAATGTGTATGTGTTTTTCTGTTTAAAAAATCTAAACCTCTTCACTGTCATAGTGGGGTATTGTGTAGATTGAGATTTTTTTAATCCCTTTTAGAATAAGGCTGTGGAAAGTCAGTCTGAATACCTTCTGAATACAATGTATATAAACAACATGTTTATACAGTTACTGACATTTTGTCCCCTCCCCTGTCCCCCATACAGGATGTGAACACAGCAGAGAGACACGTCTGCCTAACCCGCGATGTGCATACCACCCTCACCCTTGCCATGGAAAACACTGTTTCCAAGGTAATGCCCTGCGGATGACATTTCGGCCTTTTACTCGGTTGTAAATGGCATGGGCTCATTTCTGGTATAAACACAACATGTAAAGCATTTGTTTCATGATATTCCAGGCACCTGACAAGTGTGGCATATCAACAAGCTGATTTAAACTGCATGATCATTACACAAGTGCACCTTGTGCTTGGGACAATAGGGCTCTTAAAACTGCACATTTTAGTCACAACAGCACAGATGTCTCAAGTTAAGGGAGCCTGCAATTGGCATGCTGACTGCCGGAATGTCCACCAGAGCTGTTCCCAGAGAATTTATTGTTAATTTCTCTACCATAAGCCGCCTCAATCTTATTAGAGAATTTGAGTGTACGTCGAACCGGCTTCACAACCGCAGACCACGTGTGGGCGAGCAGTTTGCTGAGTGCCCAATTGTGGCAGTGGGGTTATGGAATGGGTAAGGCATAAGCTACGGACAACGAACACAATTGCATTTTACCAATTGCAATTTGAATGCACAGGGTTGTTCCGTGACAAATGATAACAATAGATACTGGCTGGTTTTCTGATCTACAACCTACTTAAAAGAAAGTTAAGATATCTGACAAATAATAATCAGTATTCCCATTCATGTGAAATCCATAGGTTAGTGCTTAATACATTTATTTCAAATTGACTGATTTCCTTATGAATTGTAAGTCAGTAAAATCTTAAATTGTTGCGTGTTGCCCTGTGTATTTTTGTTCAATATACATGCTCTTGTCTTTCAGGTAAAAACCCCAGTAGTTAACGCCAAGAGCAAAGCTCTTGTCCCTGGTCTTCCTGGTCACCGAGCGCCGGTCAAAGCAGCTTTGGGATCCGAGAAGAGGAAAAAGGCTACAGACACCAAAGAGGTATGTTGACCTTGTCATGAATCCCGACTAAAACCTTTAAGGCCATTCACCACAACCTCCAGATAGTGTTTTGTTGCACCAAAATACATGGAATGAACCTGCCCCTCAACTCAGTTGGCGTTTGCAATGAAAACCTTGACTTTTTTAAAGATTTGTCTTGGAAACCCAGAACATGAATATTGTCTAGTCAGACTTCTATTTTTTTTTATTTAACCTTTATTTAATTAGTTTAATTTAGTCAGTTAAGAACAGATTCTTATTTACAGTGACTGCCTAGGAACTGTGGGTCAACTGCCTTGTTCAAGGGCAGAACGACAGATTTTTTTTCTCCTTGTCAGCTCGGGGATTTGATCTAGCAACCTTTCGGTTATTGGCCCAAAGTTTTAACCACTAGGCAACCTGCCTCCCCAGGTGCTCAACTAAGTTCTGGGGGCAGACCTGTTAGAGAAGATGGTAGAATAAGGAGAGATAATGTTTTTTTGTATTATTATTTTTTTTTACTGAACATTGTACAAATCTCATCAACATGCTGAATTGTGATTAACACATTTAAATAGAAATGTCAATATGAACTAAAATACAATAAACAGCAGGTATAGGCAAAGTATGTTGCTTAAGCAGAGCGGTACTTCCACTCTTGACGAATGTCCCCTTCTGAAATTTGACAGATAAACACCTGCAAAATCGTAATTTGTGATCACTGACATTCTTTTCAAATGTCTTTGTGCTCTTGTAGTAGTCAACTACTCATTTCTGACTAAAGCATCTATAACTTGCCTAATAACTCACTAACTAGCAAAGGATATGAACAAATGTGGCTACATACAGCTCACTGATCTCAAAAGAAGCCCATCTAGTCATGACTGCTCATTCTGTGAACACAGTCCAGTTCAAAGTGAATGGCAATGGTCTGTTTGCATATAGGCCTACTGCAGCTCTGATTTGGCTTTGCTGCACTGGTCTGTGTAGAGTACTGAGTCATGCATGTCAATGCAATAGAAACCCACTCTGGTGCGTTCTGCCTACAACTACATTTCTTGCGTAATTTGTTTTTGTTTAGGTATGTTGCATTGAGTGGCTTGTTGACTCGATCATAATTCCAACTGTAAAGGGTAATGTTGCTTGTGTTAGCTGAGGGGTGAAAGTCGATGTTTAATCTTGTGCTTCCCTGTGCGGGCTGATATTTATTCTGTGTGGAAGTCCCAGGGGAGCTGCGTGCCCGCGCACGGTTTAGAGTTAACATTGGTTGCTAGCACTACCCTCTACTAACTGAGCTACAGAGGACCTGTTGCTGCCATTAGGCATGGATGAATTCTGTGTTACTCTGTCAGTAGTAAATGCAGTCAGACACCATGCAAAAGTATCGTTTCACTTCTCCCTTGCTAAGGGCAAGTGCTATCCTGTGTATTAGCCAGTCAACGGAGGAGTGAACACATTGTAGCACAGCAGATAAAATACAACTTGAGATTACGGCTATATAGTATCTGTTAGCAGCAAACTATTGTGTTGCCTCATTCACTTCACTGTTAACCCGTCCACTGCTACTCAAACGTTTTCCTCTCCAGATGTCCATAGAGGAGCGACTGGGAGAGATCGACTTGTCACTTGAGAAGGGCAGAGTCAAGGGAACCCCCTCTCTGCAGATGGACAACTTCGCGGTGCTGCTTGTGCAGGGTCTGGAGAGCAAGGACGCCAACATCCTCAATGTGAGCGGACCCATTTATTTGTGAATATATGCCAAGATAAGGCACTAACAACACACCACAAGATCCCGGTGGTGTTCAGAAAAATGTATTAAATATTTATTTCCTTGGTTTGGGGGTTCGTAATATCAAAAGGCTCCAGTGATCATGTGCTGTCAAAACATAATTTTTTTTACTATATTGAATGCTTTGAGGTCTTAAGGAAAAGGATGTACCAGTTACTTTGACAATTCCCTCAGTTAACTACTTAGGGAGTGGTGGGGCACTCCCGACACTACATGGTGAAATGCAAGGCACCAAATTCTAAATCCAAAAGTTGAATTATTAAACATTCATCAATATACAAGGGTTGCATAGTCATCAAAAGCTCTGCTTCTTGGCAATATCACAGCATTGTAAGATTTCAAAAAGGCTTTACGGCAAAAGCACTACATTTGATTGAGGGTAGAACCATTAGCATAAATTCATAAACCATCGCGGTTCACACAAAACACATTTCACAGCGAAAACAAATCCCTTACCTTTTGAAGAACTACTTCTGAGGGCTTCCCAAGTGTCCAACGAAGACAATCCATGGTTCTTTTGTTAGAAAAAGTAATGTAATATATCCATAAATCTCTGTTTGGTTGGTGCGTTTTCAGAAAATACAGCGTCCACTCGCCCATTGAACCGTGAAGAGAACTCGTTCAACCTATACACTTGTCCAAGAACAATCAAACATTGATAATGTATCCTTAGGAACACTTCAAAACTGACACGTGCGCAACTAGGGGTCAAAACAGATTGACGACATGTTAACTACAGTGCGTTCGTAAAGTATTCAGACCTCTTAACTTTTTCCATATTTTGTTACGTTACAGCCTTATTCTAAAATTGATTAAATTAATAAATTGTTTTTAATTAATATACACTAATGACGAAGCAAAACTAGGTTTTTAGACATTTTTGCAAATGTAGAAACTGAAATATCACTTTTACCTAAGTATTCAGACCCTTTACTCAGTACTTTGTTGACAATTACACCCTCAAGTCTACTTGTGTATGGTGCTACAAGCTTGGCACACCTGCATTTGGGGAGTTTCTCCTATTCTCAGCAGATCCTCTCAAGCTCTGTCAGGTTGAATGGAGAGCGTCAAAGCACAGCTCTGTTGAAGTCCGGCCTCTGGCTGAGCCTCTCAAGGACATTCAGAGACTGGTCCCGAGGCCATTCCTGCTTTGTCTTGGTCGTTGTCCTGTTGGAAGGTGAACCTTCGCACCAGTGTGAGTTCTTGAAAAGATCTTTGTATTTTGCTCCTTTCTTTTGCCTTGATCCTGACTTGTCTCCCAGTCCCTGCCGCTGAAAAACATCCCCATAGCATGATGCTGCCACCAACATGCTTCAACGTAGGGATGGTATTGGCCATGTGATAAGCGGTGCCTGATTTCCTCCAGGTGTGACGCTTGGCATTCAGGGGGAAAGAGTTTGCTTGATTTCATCACACCATACAATCTTATTTCTCATGGTCAGAGTCCTGTAGGTGCCTTTCGTTAAACTCCGAGCGGGCTTCCGCCTGGCCGCTCTACCATGAAGGCCTGATTTGGTGGAGTGCTGCAGAGATGGATGTCCTTCTGGAGGTTTCTTCCATCTCCACAGAGGTGCTCTTTCAGTGACCATTGTGTTCTTGGTCACCTCCCTGATCAAGGCCCTTCCCGATTGCTCAGTTTGGCTGGGCTTCAGCTCCAGGAAGAGTCTTGGTGGTTCCAGTCTTCCATTTATTAATTGAGGCCACTGTGTTCTTGGGGACCTTCAATGCTGCAATTCTTTGGTACCCTTCCCCAGATCTGTGGCTCGACACAATCCTGTCTCGGAGCTCTATTGAGAAGTCCTTCGAACTCGTGGCTTGGTTTTTGCTCTGACATGCACTGTCAACTGTGGGACCTTTATATAGACAGGTGTGTGCTTTTCCAATTCATGTCCATTTAATTGAGTTTACCACAGATGGACTCCAAGTTGTAGAATTATCTCAAGGATGATCAATGGAAACAGGATGCACTTGAGCTCAATTTTGTGTCTTCTAGCAAAGGGTCTGAATATTTGTCAGTTATTTGTCTATTTTCTATATATTCGCTTTGTCATTTTGTGGTATTGTGTGTAGATTGAGGAAAATAATACATTTTAGAATAAGGATATATATAACTTAACAGTGGATAAAGTGAAGGTCTGAATGCTTTACGAATTCACTGTGTTTAGTTTCTGTTTACTGAACGCAAATACATTTGCACAATGAGCACCTGTCTTTCAAATACTTCCTTAGTTGTTGGTTAGCTAGTGGGTTTTTGCCAAATTAGCATTAACATTAAGTCCGTCAACGTTACATGGTAACAAACACTTGCTGAAATGAGCCACCTATGATTCTACAGCTTCTTGTCATTGTTGCCAGAGGTTGTGATGCTTTAAATGTTAATGGTTGGGCTCATAAAAAAAAATTCAGTGCAGTTATCTCAAAACTACCACTAACACAGCGTTTCCCAAACTCTCCTGGGGACCCCGAAGGGTGTACGTTCTGCACTACACAGCTGACTCAAATAATCAAAGCTGGATAATGAGTTTGAATTTGAATCAACTGAGTAGATGTTTGGGAAAAGCTGCACCAAGAGGTCCCCATCCTAATAAAAAGGCACAACAATTTTTCACATACTTAACGCTCTGTGCGGTAAGTAGATGTGCATCTTTAAAATAGTTTGCAGTGGAGATCAAGCACTCTGCACGTCATAGTTGAGTTGAAAAATGGTAGACAGCAAGCAACAGCAGCGAAGTCCTTTATGGCAATACTATAAGTAAAAAAAAAAAAAAAAAAGGCAAATTTGAGAGGTGGAAATGAGCTGCAGTACAGGTGCAACGCTGTACAAAACGTTGCTGACCGATGAGGGACTGAGAATCACAGCAGTGCAGTTGATGTATAGCCATTGTCAATGGTTGAGGATGTCCACTTCAATACCCTAATGGTATATCTAGAACATGACTACAAATGCAATGTCGAGAAAAACGTGACTGTCCTGATTGAGTAATTGTACAAAGCAAAACCATACGTGGTGATAACATATTGTTGGACGTCGATGAATATGCTGACATGCGTCACTGCAATGAGACATCACATTGAAGTGGGACATGAAGTCCCATTTACTGAGAACTTCAAGGAGAGGCACACAACAGAACCTAAAATTGTTGCTGAGTGGGTGGGGGACAGCAGTAAGGAGAGTGCCAACTGGTAGGTAGCAAGGACTGCTGTAGATCCAACTGCATTGCCACCAAGTGGTCATATGCAGGACCATATCTGAATTGTGAATGCATGTAAAAATTATAAAGGCAGTGAAACATTGAGAACCTTTGAAATTTGTCACATCGCTAATTGATATCTGACGTTCAGAATCATAAAGCATGTATTCCGCCCCCATCTGGGCGCGCATAATTTGTGACGTTTCAGCCATTATCTTGATCTTCAGCTTTATTTCTAGCTTATTGAATACAGGTAAATTGGTATGGAGTTTATTGGTCAGTAAGATCCCTGACCCTTCTGCTTTTTGTCAGTGACCTATACATTTACTATTGCCATACTTGATAGCACTTCCAACTTTTTGTTTTCTCTGAAATCTGTTATTTGACTTTGGTCTCTCCTCTGCCCCACAGAATGTGTTTCAGACCCGGAAGGATATCTTAATAAAGAAAACTGTTTCCCGGTTACCCATCCCTGCCGTCTTGCCATTGGTGGAGGAGATCACCAAGAGAATGCAAGGGCATCCATACATGTAAGTGAACACCCCCGAATCGGATATGATCAGATGTTGATTATATTCACATTCCCGTTGATGCAAGACGAAGACCCAACTAAATTGTTCCGCTAAATCTATATTTACCTTTAGTCATTTAGCAGACGTTCTTATCCAGAGCGATTTACAGGAGCAATTAGAGTTAAGTGCTTTGCTCAAGGGCACACTGGTAGATTTTTAATCAAGTCCGCTCAAGGATTCGAACCAGTGAACTTTCGGTTACTGGACTAACGCTCTTAACCGCTAGGCTACCTGCAAATCAGGATTTTGTCTGTAATACCCATACCAAAGCATCTATATTCCTTTTGGGGATGTTTTTAGTTAAATCCAGAAGGCATCATTCCTATACCCTTCACCCTGATATTGTTGCCCGAAGGGAACCTAAATGCACCCCCACCCAACTAGTTTCTCCTTTTCCCATTTGTACTACAGGGCAGTGCTGATGGTGCGATGGCTCAAGGCTGTTCTCATGCAGCACACCTCCTACCTGTCCTCGGTGAGTCTATCCTTGGGTGTATAAAGCCAGCTGCTAACTTCAAGCCCAAAACATGGTTTGTTCTGGGGAATGTAAAACGGAAATACTGTTTAGCTCACAAACTTTTGGAAAGTTTTTGTTCAACAGTTTATAGTTGTACACACTTATACACTCAGATTATTGACCCAGGACCAATGTTTATACTTCCTCAAAACGAGGAATGTAATACTGATCTATGCTTTTGTTCTATCCCCGTACCAGTTGCCAGACCTGGTGTCTCAGCTAGGAGTGTTGTACCACATGATTGAGAGCAGAGTCAAAATGTTCCACAAACTGACCAAGCTGCACGGCAAGCTCTATCTGCTCATGACACAGGTACGTCTTGGCACTAGTTGTTTTTACTCCACAGTTAATGTAAATGCTACTCTAAAAAACTACACGGGAAACCAGGTCCAGAGAAAAACCTAAGCTGTGTTTGAATACTCATACTAACATAGTGTATAAAAAAACTGAGCAAGTTCCACAGACGTGTCCCTAAACAAAGGGGGGTCTTAATGAAAATGAACAGTCAGTATCTGGTGTGGCCACCAGCTGCATTAAGTACTGCGGTGCATCTCCTCATGGACTGCCCCAGATTTGCCAGTTCTTGCTGAGACATGTTACCCCACTCTTCCACCAAGGCACCTGCAAGTTCCCAGACATTTCTGGGGGGAATGGCCCTAGCCCTCACCCTACGATCCAACATGTTCCAGACGTGCTCAATGGGATTGGTGGCATTGTCATGCTGGAGGGTCATGTCAGGATGAGCCTGCAGGAAGGGTACCACATGAGGGAGGAGGATGTCTTCCCTGTAACGCACAGCGTTCAGATTGTCTGCAATAACGACAAGCTCAATCCGATGAAGCTATGACACATCGCCCCAGACCATGACTGACCCTCTACCTCCGATTCGATCCCGCTCTAGAGTACAGGCCTCGGTGTAACACTCATTCCCTCGTCAATAAACGCGAATCCGACAACCACCCCTGGTGAAACAAAATCACGACTCGTCAGTGAAGAGCATTTTTTGTCAGTCCTGTCTGGTCCAGCGACAACTGGGTTGTGCCCATAGGCGACGTTGTTGCTAGTGAGGACCTGCCTTAGAACAGGCCTACAAGCCCTCAGTCCAGCCTCTCTCAGCCTGATGGAGGGAATATGTATATGGATATTTACCCAAAAAATATATGGGGATTGGAAATGTGGACAATTTGTTGCTTCCATAAATCTTTCCCCAATATTAAGCTGATCCACCTCTGAAAAAAAAAAAAAAACTAAAATAATATGCATTCCGAAAGTATTCATACCCCTTCACTTTTTCCACATTTTAGTTACGTTATATCCTTATTCTAATATTGATAACATTTGTCATTATGGGGTGTTGTGTGTAGATTTGGTTAACAAAGTGAAAACAGGTTTTTAGACATTTTTCCAATGTAAAAAAAAAATAAGTGCATGTCAGAACAAAAACTAAGCCATGAGATCGAAGGAATTGTCCATAGAGCTCCGAGATGGGATTTTGTAGATGCACAGATCTGGGAATGTTTACCAAAACATTTCTGCAGCTATAAGGTGCCCAAGATCACAGTGGCCTACCTCATTCTTAAATGGAAACCGTAACCGCCAAGACTCTTCCTAGAGCTGGCTGCCCGGCCAAACTGAGCAATCATGGGAGAAGGGCCTTGGTGACAAAGAACCCAATGGTAACTGACAGAGCATCAGTTTCTCAGTGCAGATGAGAGAACTTTCCTGGAAGACAACCATCTCTGCAGCACTCCACCAATCTGGCCTTTATGGTAGAGTGCCCAGAAGGAAGGCACATGACAGCCTGCTTGGAGTTTGCCAAAAGGCACCTAAAGGACTCTGATCATGAAACAAGATTCTCTGAGGGGAGTAAAGTTATTAATTTTAAAATAAGGCTGTAATGTAATAGTGTGGATAAAGGCAAGTGGTCTGATTACTTTCCAAATGCACTGTATGTGTTTAAAATAGGCTGTGTTTTTATTCAACTTAACTGACATTACAAAAAAGGCATTGCATTGCCATATTGTCTTGAAAAAGATTGCGTCACAATACTATGCAGCCGTTGCGAGTGTAGCTGTTAAATGACCAGTTAACTGCCAGGTTTAGAGGTTCCAAACCCAGTCTATTTCTGTGTGCTGCTGCATTGTTGCCAAAGCCAGTGTTTCCCATAACTATCTGCAGTCCTGTGCTCAACAAGACAATGCCTTCATTGGACAAATGAAACTCTTCATTCAGCTTTTCCCCCACCTGTGGCAACTGCTGCCTCCTAAAGCATTATTCTCTCGACAGGTGACGACAGGTGACAGTGGTAACACAATAAAAGACGTGGACCATAAGGCCAAACTTGTCTACGAGGAGGGTAAGAGCTCATTTTTCAGTTCTTTTTTACCTTTATCACTTGCGCGGTATCTTCTTTGTATACACGATATGCAGGAGAGCAATTTGGGGGGTTGGGATTTGCAAACCCTGAACGGCATGCCAAATCACAACTGGCGCTTTTGCTGGTCAGCCAGCGAACATCGATGGTACGCACTTACTCATTACGGTACTGTATAAAACTGCATAACATGCTTAATTAGGGATTGGATCCTGCTAGCGGGACTGTTTTCGGAGCAAACAAAACACGGCAAAATAAAAATTTGTAATATTTAGCATTCATCAATATACAAGTGTTGCATAGCCATCAAAAGCTCTGCTTCTTGGCATTATCACTGCGTTGCCAGATTTCAAAAAGGCTTTTACGGCGAAAGCACTACATTTGATTGTTTGAGGCTAACACCTCACATATTTTCTACATTAGCATAAATTCATATCCAGCGCGGTTCTCACAATGTCCATATCACAGCTAATATAAATCGACCACCCCTCATCAATGTCAAACGCTCCCTAAAACACTTCAGCGAGCAGGCCTTTCTAACCGGGTATCCTGGAAGGATATTGATCTCATCCCGTCAGTAGAGGATGCCTGGTTATTCTTTAAAAGTGCTTTCCTCACCATCTTAAATAAGCATGCCCCATTCAATAAATGTAGAACCAGGAACAGATATAGCCCTTGGTTCACTCCAGACCTAACTGCCCTTGACCAGCACAAAAATATCCTGTGGCGTACTGCATTAGCATCGAATAGCCCCCTCTTTCGTATCGTCTGAGATTCCCAAAGATTGGATAGCTGCCGCGGTCATCCCCCTCTTCAAAGAAGGCGACACTCTAGACCCAAGCTGCTACAGACCTATATCTATCCTACTCTGCCTTTCTATGGTCTTCGAAAGCCAAGTCAACAAACAGATTACCGACCATTTCGAATCCCACCGTCCCTTCGCCGCTATGCAATATGGTTTTCGAGCTGGTCATGGGTGCATCTCAGCCACGCTGAAGGTCCTAAACGATATCATAACCGCCATCGATAAGAGACATTACTGTGCAGCCGTATTCATCGACCTGGCCAAGGCTTTCGACTCTGTCAATCACCACATTCTTTATCGGCAGACTCAATAGCCTAGGCTTCTCAAATGATTGCCTCGCCTGGTTCACCAACTACTCTGAGTTCAGTGTGTCAAATACAACTCCTTCCGTGGCCTCCAACTGCTCTTAAATGCAAGTAAAACTAAATGCATGCTCTTCAACCAATCGCTGCCCACACCTGCCCGACGGTCCAACATCACTACTCTGGATGGTTATGACTTAGAATATGTGGACAACTACAAATACATAGGTGTCTGGTTAGACTGTAAACTCTCCTTCCAGACTCACATTAAGCATCTCCAATCTAGAATTGGCTTCCTATTTTGCAACAAAGCCTCCTTCACTCATGTTGCCAAACATGCCCTCATAAAACTGACTATCCTACTGATCCTTGACTTCGGCCATGTCATTTACAAAATAGCCTCCAACACTACTCAGACTGCATCCAATTTGCTATCACAGTGCCATCCGTTTTGTCACCAAAGCCCCATATACTAACCACCACTGTGACCTGTATGCTCTCGTTGGCTGGCCCTCGCTTCATACTCATCGCCAAACCCACTGGCTCCAGGTCATCTATAAGTCTTTGCTAAGTATAGCCCCACCTTATCTCAGCTCGCTGGTCACCATAGCAGCATCCACCCGTAGCACGTGCTCCAGCAGGTATATTTCACTGGTCACCAAAAGCCTTTACTTCCAGTTCTCTGCTGCCAATAATTGGAACGAACTGCAAAAATCACTGAAGCCGGAGACTCATCTCTCCCTCACTAACTTGAAGCAGCAGCTGTCAGAGCAGCTCACAGATCACTGCACCTGTACATAGCCCATCTGTAAATAGCCCATCCAACAACCTCATCCCCATACTGTATTTATGTATTTATTTTGCTCCTTTGCACCCCAGAATCTCTACTTGCTCATTTATCTTGCGCACATCTCACTTGTGTTTAATTGCTATAGTGTAATTACTTTGCCACTATGGCCTATTTATTGCCTTACCTCCCTTATCGTACCTCATTTGCACACACTGTTTGCAGACTTTTTTTCTACTTTATTGACTGTTTATTCCATGTGTAACTCTGTGTTGAGCTGCTTTGCTTTATATTAGCCAGGTCGCAGTTGTAAATGAGAACTTGTTCTCAGCTAGCCTACCTGGTTAAATAAAGGTGAAATAAAATAAAAATTGGCTTTTGATCTAATAATTAGGACCGGTAGCTCTTTCCTTTTAGGGCCAGGGAATATCGCCAAAATATTAATGTTTGGATGGTTTTTAGCAGTATTTTATGTTTCTAAATAATACATGTTCTAAATATTGTTTATGACTAGTAGGCTTGGGTGGTATTCTGTGTATTTGGAAATGGCCACGGGAGGATTTTTCAATACCTTTGGAACTATTCATGACTGTTTTTCAATACATTTTAATGATTGTAGCAACTTAAGTAAATACTACCTGCAGTCAACTTGAGCGGAACGTTAGGCGCTAAAGCAGATTGCGTTAATTTCCCCTACCACATTATTTTACATTATGAAGGCTACCGTAGTTCCCCAGAACAGTTGAGCCAGTCAGGTGTTTGTAAATAGCACAATGGGAGAAAGCGGGAGCAGCTGTTTGACAGGGGTTGCGTTTTATATTGAAAGTCAAGTTTTTTTTCGTTATCTGGGACATGCAACTAGTTTTTCTTCACATAAAATACATTAGCGCAACACATTCGGCAAAAAATGGCTTCATTTTCATCAAATAACAAGTGCAATGCTATTTGTTTGGCAGCCACAAGTAAATGAGCTTACAATGAAAAAGTTAGCATTGTTCTTTTTACCAAACAATGCATGGCCATATTTAATGTTTATCGTAGAAACTATTATATACAGTTCCTCATGTTTTGCTTGAAGTTAATCTTGCCAAACGGAGTAGTAGCTACGCATCAGTCAGAGCGTATTCTTGACAGAATGCCCGTTCATGAACTCTCATCCGAGTGGAGTGACACTGAAGCACAAAATTACTCTGATGCCGAGCAGGGAAAAAATTGCTGTGATTTTCAAGATAAAAGCTTAATCTTTTTCTAAAGGCTGACATCTAGTGGAAGCCATAGGAACTGAAATCTGGGAGCTATTCCCCTATATAACCAATAGGCCTTGAAATGAAAACTGGTCACCTCAAAGAATTCCACTCCCTGGATGGATTTTGCTCGGGTTTTCGCCTGCCATATCAGTTCTGTTATACTCAGACATTATTTTAAGTGTTTTTGTAACTTCAGTGTTCTATCCAAAGCTACTAATTTATATGCATATCCTAGCTTCTTGGCCTGAGTAACAGGCTGTTTACTTTGGGCACGTTTTTCATCCGAACTTCAAAATACTGCCCCCCCCCAGCCCAAACAGGTTAAAGGCACAGTCAACTTAGTGTATCTAAACTTCTGACCCATTGGAATTGTGATACAGTGAAAAAGTAAGTTAAATCTGTCTAAACAATTGTTGGAAATTTTACTTGTCGTGCACAATGTAGATGGCCTAACCGACTTAACAAAACTATAGGTTAACAAGACATTTGTGGAGTGGTTGAAACACTTAGGTTTGAGACGTTAAAACTAGTTTGTGAACTTCCGACTTCAACTGTATGTTTTGTCGACATGCTGAAATTTGAACGCAAAGGGTATTACGGAAAAGGATCACCTTTCTGTAGCTGGCTGAAAATGTGTAACAGACTGCGCTGGCACTAATGGAAAACACTGGTATTTATTTTTGTATCCCGTTTATCATCAGCACCTGTTAGTGGTAGGGACCAGCACTTTGATTTTGTGGACTTTGATTAGGGATATTTTTCTAAATGTTTCATTCCAATTCTGCGTTAACATCCCTAGTGACTGTTACCTGTGCGCTCTAGCGGACCTATTTATTTGCTTTTCGGGACAAATCACATCAAGCAGCCAGTCGCGATCCCCCGTCACAGCCACTGAGTGTTTAGCTCCAGTGTGTTGTCAAAAAGCAAACAAGCCCTGAATGTTGACTAATTCAATTGCGAATATTGACGTTTCACACAGCAGCATTTAAGAGAAATTGGTGCACTTCAAGGGGCTTTTATACAGTTCAGTCCCCTCACCTCCCTTTGGGGTGTTCCATTTCTCAGGCTCTGTCTCCCCTTTTTCTGTGGTATGACTCATGCCTCTCTGATGTAATAAAGCTGTAACGTGACTGACTGGTTTTGTCTTGTCCCTCTGCTTCACAGAGTCTTCTGATGAAGACAAGGCTTCAGGAGATGAAGGTCTTCCAGATGAAGATTCTGATGTAAGTGGTACTGATGAGACAAAGGGGCTGTGGGTGGGAAGGAATGCAGATTGGTTGTTAAACGCCTACTCAAGTTTATACGACCGTTGTAAAGCACGCTTTTGCTCTTGAGCCAACACATTCTCACAGATCATTACTTTTATTGTTAGTTTGACTTGTGAACTGAAGTATTTTACTGAGTTGTGGGGTTGACCTGGTAATTTTGTCTGTGCAGAACTGGGAGGATGAGACTATGGAAGAAGAGACTGAGGAAGGCATGAGGACGGAATCCAAAGCTAATGGTGATTCCGACATGGAACCGGGAAACGAGAGCGAGGAAGAGTGACGCTCAAAGGAAACGATCTCAAAATAAACACACAGAAATGGACCTGAGATTTATGTACTTTCATTTTATTTTCATGCTTTGTTTTTATTGTATTAGAACAAAAATGGTTTTACAAAAAATATTGACAGGCAGTGTGACCATGTGAGCGGCTGTGAACAAGGCCATGTCTTTTCCCTGGATAGCTACTAAGGCGGGAACGCTATATCCCCACAACCAAGCTGAAAGCCACATTTTCCAGAGATTCAAGCCCCACGCATCTGTCCCAATCTCCTTTCTCCACTTTGTCTGTGGTTCTGGGTGTAATTAGTGTGCCCCCTCCCCACACACACACACACACACACACACACTGCTTGTTCCAGCAAAATGGTGGCCTTGTTGCCTGACATGGGATGCATCCTAAATGGCTCCATATTCCCTACATAGCTCACTACATGCTCTGGCCCATAGTGCTCTGGTCAAAGTTAGTGAACTATATACAGTGTTATTTTGGATGCAACCATGGCTGATAGTGTCCCCTCGCAATGAAAGGTGCAGTGTTTGTATGCGTCCCTAGCTACCCACCATAATTCTTGGGAATTAAATTATTCTGTAAAGTCTCCTTTTTTTTTTTTTTTTTCTTCCCCCAACCGTCATTTGTTTGTCCTTCACTCAGTTTTGCAATTTTTCAGGGCATGGAGGTCGTTCCACTGCCTAAAATCATAGCTTGAGGGGCGACCAGAGATAATAATGAACGTTGCTCGAATTTGTAAATTAATGGGTTTTCAAAATGGTTGCAGTTCACTTTGTTCATTTATACATCGGTCAACAAAATGTATTGAAAATCACGCTCCTTGTACAGTACTCAGCTGTTTGCTGCTGCTTTACTTTTTCTTGAGAGGAAAATACAACTGACAGTGAATGTTCCTTGATGTAGTTTAGCACTTTGTGGGCAGACTAAAAGTTGAATTGATATAAATGTATGCTCTTGGGACCTCTATTTACAGGTTGGTTATTCAAATAAATGCGACCAAGGGTTAGTACAATAGAAACAACCTGACAGGAGTACTATTTGGGGCTGAGATGAGCATTAGGTTATCTGCTCTGTAGAGGACTAGAGCGAGATTTAATAATACTCGATTAGGACAGAAGGTGGAAAACGACAACTGTTGAATCTACTAAAAGGCGGGAATGTTTAAGTCTTCACTAGTTACAATGTAGGATAATCGGAGGAAAGGCACAGAAAATAGAACTAACAAACGATTCAAGATAGAGCCTGCAGGGCATTAATCAGTAACCACGTTTTCATGCAAGTAAAGCCATACCGTGTAAAAAAGAAAACGACATCGTGACAGCTGTAATTGGAAGAGTTTTTGTACAATTTTATAAATGCTGACAGATCAATTGTCTGACTTGATCTTTTTGTGTTAGGAAAATGTAATTATGTGAAGTGCTGGTGGAAATGCCTATGCGCACATATTGATAACCACATCGACGTAATAAGTTATCATGAACTTCACAGATTGATGCTCCTTTCCAATAAATTTCGAGGGTCTTATTCTGCTGTCATGATTGATGCTTGACTGATGTTTATCAATCTCATGTAGACTAGTCTACCCGCACTGTATCTGCGAGCGGTTTGCTAGAGCGTACATGCGAAGACCAGAGTAGGCACGTGCTATTTGACTAATTGAGGTAAAAATGCGTTCAACACATTGAACTTCAGATTTGTATTCGGTACATGGTAAACTTCAGCGAAAAAGTGAATTGTGTGCGCTACATCACACTGATTTTTATCTGCATAAAGTCCGTTTGGTGGTAAAAGGTGCATATTTTCTTTATGGAGATGTTTTTATATTTGCATAGTAATCTGCCAGTTGGATAGAAACCTAGCTACGATCTCTCGAGCTTTCATACCACAAGGCTGAAAAGGACGTTGGCTATTAGACCTGGGAGTCAAGTGGGGATTCAACTCCCACAGCGCCATATATCATCTAGAAACCTGATGCTTTCTAAAGAGCACCCTGATGTATTCCTGTAAAGCCTTGGTCCACTAAACACCTTCCCATTTTATCTGAGCAAACCTCTGGAGGCGGAGAGGGCAAATCCGATTGTGCTTCAACTACTAACGAGTGTCATTCATCATATAACTAGGCCTATATGTAAGATTATATACGTAGTTCGACTCTTTTTAAAAAGTGATAACTCATTCCTCTGTGATTAACTTGAAAGTCATGTCTAATGCATAGTCTATTCATTTTCCTATTAAAGGTCCAATGCAGCCTATTTTTATCTATTTCTGATTGCCCCTTTTAAAGGCCCAGTGCAGTCAAATGTGAATTTTTTTTCCTTTGTTTTATATATTTCCACACATGTTGGAATAATACTGAAATTGTCACAATTCATAATGCTCTATAGCCTCAACATGGTTAACGCTATAATTTTCATGGATGGTCAGTGGTTACATTTCTCCAGCCCCATCCCTCAGCTTTTTACCGAAACGGTAAAGACCATTTGTGATTTTTAATTTTTGTTATTGACAATAGTCCGCTGTCTAGTGTCTGGCAACGTATCCCTCCCAGTGGTAGGTGTGGTTTTGTTCCCTGTCCAATGAATGACTATCTTTGAGAGACTAATGCAGGCACAAGCTAGTCGGAACTAGAAACAAAAACAAATGTCTGACTTGCTAACTGGTTGAAAGCGGCACGTGTATAGAACCAGTTGGACATTTCAGAGTTTCCTAGTTCTGACTAGCACATGAACGCGGCATAAGGCCTAGATTAAATCAGATGAGTGATAACCGGTGGTAACCGACAATTGCATAGCATATCAATGTTTTTGTTTGGGCGATGTCAGAGGTGTAACTGAGTTGGAGCTGTCAAATCAGTGAGCGTCATTGTCACTAAGCCTCACCCGTGCTTATATCCCAGCCATGTTAGAAATTCAGAACAATAGTGTGGGCTATATATAAATTGTCCAGGTCGTGCCATGGTTAGGATCGACGTGAATACATTTGAGTCACTTGATTTATAGTGACTCGTGGCAGGTAGCTAGTGGTTTGAGCTTTGGACTAGTAACTGAAAGGTTGCAATATCGAATCCCCGAGCTGACAAGGTAAAAATCTGTCGTTCTGCCCCCGAACAAGGCAGTTAACCACTGTTCCAAGGCCGTCATTGAAAATAAGAATTTGTTCTTAACTGACTTGCCTAGTTAAATAAAGGTAAAATAAATACGACTTGAGTGCGTTGAGTCACTGACGTGATCTTCCAGTCAGGTTGCAACCTCTACAACCACTGATTATTATTTGACCCTGCTGGTCATCTATGAATGTTTGACCATCTTGAATGATCTGTTCCTTAATGGCCATGTCTCCCCCCGGCACAGCCAGAAGGGCCTGGTTCCTCTCTAGGTTCCTTCCTAGGTTCCTGCCTTTCTAGGGAGTTTTTAGCCACCCTGCTTCTACATATGCAAACCCACACACGCCAGCCACTAGCTGTTCTCTCCCTTAACATCGGGCAGAGTATCGGAGCATGAGGTCTGATACCAACAGGCCTCAGAGACAGTTTCTATCTACAAGCAATCAGACTGTTGAACACTTGAACTGGCTTGACCACCTGCTCTGGTTCTCCACACCTTAGCACACACATACACACAGTGCCTTAAAGTATTCATACCCCTTGACTTATTCAACATTTTGTTGTTACACCCTGAATTCAAAATGGTTTAAAGTTATTTTTTTGTCTCCCACCCATCTACACACAATACCCAATAATGACAAAGTGAAAACATGTTAACGTGTTTGTTAATTTATTATGAATTAAATACAGATATCAAATTTACATAAGTATTCACATCCCTGAGTAAATACTTTGTAGACGCACCTTTGGCAGCGATTACAGTTGAGTCTTTCTTGGTAAGTCTCTAAAAGCTTTCCACACCTGGATTGTGCAACATTTGCCCTTTATTCTTTAAAAAATTGTGCTGTCAAATTGGTTGTTGATCATTGCAAGACAACCATTTTCAGGTCTTGCCGTAGATTTAAGTCAAAACTGTGACTCGGAAACTCAGGAACATTCACCTTCTTCTTGGTAAGCAAGCCCAGTGTAGATTTTGCCTTGTGTTTTAGGTTATTGTCCTGCTGAAAGGTGAATTAATATCCCAGTGCCTGGTGCAAAGAAGAACCAGGTTTTCCTCTAGGATTCTTCCTGTGCTTAGCTCCATTACGTTTATTTTTTTTATCCTGAAACGTGCATATGTATCTTGCCCCCTTTGCTATGAAGCCCCTAAATAAGATCTGGTGCAACCAATTACCTTCAGAAGTCACATAATTAGTTAAATAAAGTCCACCTGTGTGCAATCTAAGTGTCACATGATCTGTCGCATGATCTCAGTGTATATACACACCTGTTCTGAAAGGCCCCAGAGTCTGCAACACCACTAAGCAAGGGGCACCACCAAGCAAGCGGCACCATGAAGACCAAGGAGCTCTCCAAACAGGTCAGGGACAAAGTTGTGATGAAGTACAGATCAGGGTTGGGTTATAAAAAATATCTGAAACTTTGAACATCCCACGGAGCACCATTTAAATCCATTATTAAGAATATGGCACCACAACAAACCTGCCAAGAGAGGGCCGTCCACCAAAACTCACAGACCAGGCAAGGAGGGAATTAATCAGAGGCAACAAAGAGACCAAAGATAACTCTGAAGGAGCTGCAAAGCTCCACAGCGGAGATTGGAGTATCTGTCCATAGGACCACTTTAAGCCGTACACTCCACCGAGCTGGGCTTTACGGAAGAGTGGCCAGAAAAAAAGCCATTGCTTAAAGAAAAACAGAAGCAAAATTGCTTGGTGTTTGTCAAAAGGCATGTGGGAGACTCCACAAACATATGGAAGAAGGTACTCTGTTCAGATAAGACTAAAATTGAGCTTTTCGGCCATCAAGGAAAACGCTATGTCTGGCGCAAACCCAACACCTCTCATCCCCACAGTGAAGCATGGTGGTGGCAGCATCATGCTGTGGTGATGTTTTTCATTGGCAGGGACTGGGAAATTGGTAAGAATTGAAGGAATGATGAAATTCTGGCGGGAAACCTGTTTGTCTTCCAGAGATTTGAGACTGGGACTGAGGTTCACCTTCCAGCAGGACAATGACCCTAAGCATACTGCTAAAGCAACACTTGAGTGTTTTAAGGGGAAACATTTAAATGTCTTGGAATGGCCTAGTCAAAGCCCAGACCTCAATCCAATTGAGAATCTGTGGTATGAATTAAAGATTACTGTACACCAGCGGAACCCATCCAACTTGAAGGAGCTGGAGCAGTTTTGCCTTGAATTGGCCGAAATCCCAGTGGCTAGATGTGCCAAGCTTATAGACACCCCAAGAGACTTGCTGCAAAAGGTGGCTCTACACAGTATTGCCTGGGGGGGTGAAGAGTTATGCACGCTCAAGTTGTTTTTTTGTCTTTTCACCTGGGGGGAAATGATACAAATCCCCCCAAAATCTATTTTAATTCCAGGTTGTAAGGCAACAAAATAGGAAAAATGCCAAGGGTGAATACTTTCGCTAGCCACTAACACTTTGTATTGAGGACAAAAAGTTAATTGCTTTGCCACAATTTTAGCAGTATTACTTTAGTGCCTTGTTACATAAAGGATGTTTTAGGAATATTTGTATTTTCTACAGGTTCCCTTTTCACTGTCAATTAGGCTAGTATTGTGGAATAACTACAATGATGTTGATCCATCCTCAGCTTTCTATCACTATCAGACCTCAGGATAAGACCCAGATGCAGACAGTTCGAAATAAGTTTATTTACAAAACGGGGCAGGCAAACAGGTCAAGGGCGGCGGAGGTCAGTAATCCATGGCAGAAGCCGTAAGGTACAGAACCAATCAAATTTATTTATAAAACCCTTCTTACATCAGCTGATGTCAAAGTGCTGTACAGAAACCCAGCCTAAAACCCCAAACAGCAAGCAATGCAGGTGTAGATGCACAGTGGCTAGGATAAACTCCCTAGAAAGGCCAGAACCTAGGAAGAAATCTAGAACCAGGCTTTGAGGGATGGCCAGTCCTGATTTGGCTGTGCCAGGTGGAGATTATAACAGAAGATGTTCAAATGTTCATAGATGACCAGCAGGTTCAAATAATAATCAGTGGTTGTCGAGGGTGTAACAGGTCAATGTCAGTAAATGTCAGTTGGCTTTTCATAGCCGATCATTCAGAGTATCTCTACCGCTCCTGCGGCCTCTAGAGAGTTGAAAACAGCAGGTCTGGGACAGATAGCATGTCCGGTGAACAGGTCAGGGTTCCATAGCCGCAAGCAGAACAGTTGAAACTGGAGCAGCAGCACGGCCAGGTGGGCTGGGGACAGCAAGGAGTCATCAGGCCAGGTAGTCCTGAGGTCCTAGGGTTCAGGTCCTCAGAAAGAAAGAAAGAGAGAGAGAGAATTAGAGAGAGCACACAGGACACCGGATAAGACAGGTGAAATACTCCAGATATAACAGACTGACCCTAGCCCCCCCACCACAAACTACTGCAGCATAAATACTGGAACGTCAGGCAGGCTCAGGGTAGGCAGAATGGAGAACTAGAAAACAGGCACTAACGACAAACGGGAGTACAGTACGCTTGACGAGTCAAGACGAACAGAAAACACAGGTATAAATGCACAGGGGATAATAGGGAAATGGGTGACACCTGGAGGGGGGTGGAGACAAGCACAAGACAGGCGAAACTAATCAGGGTGTGACAATCACAGCCATTAAACTCAGTAGCTGTTTTAAAGTCACCATTGGCCTCATGGTGAAATCCCTGAGGGGGTTCCTTCCTCTCCGGCAAGTGAGTTAAGAAGGACGAATGTGTCTTTGTAGTGACTGGGTGTATTGATACACCATCCAAATGTAATGAATAACTTCACCATGCTCAAAGTGATATTCAACTACTGCTAGAATACTGTAGCTTTATTGATCTACTGTACTTCAACAACAGATGTATTCACATTGATGGGTTGATAAGGATTCAAACCTTCTCTCAAACAGCCCAATACATACTCTTAGAGGAGGTTTACCCTGTAAATGTACTTGTTAATGTAAATGTGTTTTTTCATGTAAGACATGCAATCTGTTCAATATTCCTAATCTTGAGATATACCCATTGGTTCTTAAAAGTTCAAACAACAACCAAGCCGGCACCCCACCACTTTTTTTGGTAAAAAGTATGGAAATGGAGTTGATTAAAAAAGGGAGTTGATTAAAAATGACATTGATAATAAAATGGCAATTTGAGTTACATTTAAGGAACTCTCCGAGAGGTGGATGCTTACATTTTAACTCCAAAAATATCAACACCATGACCAGAGTAGTTTTAATACAAAATTGGTATTGTGTTTTCCACTGTGTATTCTACATAACAGAACAGAATATAATAGCATAGTATAACGTTACGGTAAGACAACACCACTATATTTTTCTCATGTGGCCAAAACTCAACAGCCATGCCACTAGGCAAAATACACAGGTAGGCTATGCTAAAGTTTACCACCAGCTGTTCTAAAATTTTATCATTGTACACCATTCAAAACAAAAATGTAGGCTACTTTGAAACAACACTGTATGAAACTGATTGAGATCAAATGGTTGGTTACTATGGGTAAAACTGGAGGCGCGCGCAGTGATATGGGCTGGTGTGGATTCTTGTCCCAGTCTGCCTCTGATCTATGCGTACAGTGTCTTGACTTTGGACCAACAAAACACAATTATCTGAAAATGTGCATAGTCTAAGCATTGTTTACATTGAGATATTCTATAATTCTCATTCCATGCTCAGATTGCTGTGAGACCGATTACCAGGCAAAGTTATTAGGCTGTTTACACAGGCAGCCCAATTCTGATCTTTTGCCACTAATTGGTCTATTGACCAATCAGATCATATAATTGGGCAAAATATCAGTACTGATCTGCCACAACCATTGTGTAATAGAGGTTAGTCACATTGCTGCTGTGACCTGGATGGTTTTCTGTGAGAAGAGAAGAGGTCAAAGGGGGGTTTAGTGTAATAAGGTGGTTCGGTGACCATGTATGTGTGATGAGTAACATTGCAAGCCTGAGACCTGAACAATTAGCCTGGCTGATGCAGCTCACGTGGTACACAGCGAGGGAGGGCTATGACACACGGGTCTGGACAGAAGTCCATTGTAAATGCAATATTCACACAGAAATGGGCTGAACTTTGATTGCTTCTCTGAAACTTTTTTTTTCCTTTCCTGGGGGTTGAGACCTCATATTGTTTGGATTTGAAAAACCAACAGTTGTATTGGAAGGGGGCGGCGCTCAGTGGCTGTGTGTAGTTGTCTATATGGGTGTTTGAGTGAAAAAGACGTACATGAGAACCAATCACTAAAAAAGCACAGTCCCCTTCATTATCGACACATCGTGCCGACAACATAAAGCAGCCTTTCCAGACTATGAAGTAAGGAATACTTTGAGATTGGTGTTAGCCAGACTACTGAACAATTGCATTGAATCCCAAAGGTAATGTCTAGGCTTTGGCATAGCAGGCTAATGCACTCTTCTGGCACACAGGAAACTTTAGTTGCTAAGCAAAGTTCCACAAAAATGCTCCTCCATATGAGATGATGGGATTTAAAAAAAATCTTTTTTATTTTAAACCCAAAACATCCATTCATAATTATTGTTCCCCGCGTATTCTTCGGGGTGTTAGAGTTGATATTTGAAGACGTTAGACGTTTCCCAGCAGGGGTGTGTTGCCCATTGCTCTGTGATTTAATTCCCCACTCCCTCAACTGATGGACTTTGTGATGTGTACTTCAGCGTAATTGATGCTTTAGCCTCCTTTTAATGACAACCTCAGTGATGGCAGAAGCAGCAAACATAGAAGGGCATCCCCTACTCCCATTTACATGGTAGGATACAGCAGGAGTTGAGTAGACACACGTTCTCCTTCCATATTATAGCGTTGTTTTCATACAGAGACACCTGGGAAATAAAGGAGACAGAGTAGGATTGGTAGGACCTGGGATTCATACCCAGGCAGGGGAATTGTATGTGCCATCCTCAGGCACATATATCAATGTTTTTAATCATTGGGTGTTTTCACTTGATTCATTAAAGTCACTCACTTTGTCACTGTTTCTGGTTTTCAGTTTCACATCCAGGCAAAGGAGAGTGGTTGACTTTTGGACCTGCATTCTAATAACGTCAACCCATTTGCAATAAAAAGTTTCGAAGAGGCCAAGGGCAAATACAATAAGTAGTTTACAGTACAGAGATGTTACTTATTGGATGATTGTTTTTGACAGTAACCACTGGGTGTCAATGTTGTTTCATTCTTAAAATGAATAGAAGGATCCCTTTGAAACTTGCACAAATCTATAGTATTACTTAAACAAAATAAGGGATTTAAGGTAGACTATTTAGATTTTCCCCAAAGGAATATTTGCATATATGATAAAGGTCAATTTGTAGCTAATGTAAATCCTGGAGCAATTGTTATAGCAATCTAATGCAAACATGAAAATAGAGCTATACCATCTAGTTTTGCAGACAGCAGGGTCATATTCATTAGGCATCAAATTAAAGAAAACTGACTGAAACTACCTGAACATATCCAATAATTTGCGTTGCAAATCTTTTTGCTACGGTTTGCCCAAATGAATACGACTCAATTGTAATTGACCTTGAGTTGGGAATGACAAACTCAGATCCAATGAAATGGAATACTGGGAACAGTGTTTAACTCTATTAGCTGAATCGCATTAATAAGGTAAATGTTTGCGCCCCTGCAGAAATCAAATTAGCATAATACCAAAATCCCCATAAAAATCTGTCAGTTTAAAATAGAGATATGGTTTTCTGCATTGGGTGAGTCTCAATCCACAGGTTCCGCCTACGTAACACTTCCGCATCTGCGGTGAAAGGTGACGGAGGTCTTCTCCCAAAATCGTCTGTAGCGTCCGAACAGTTTGGGCTGCACACTAATACGACCCTCTGTTCAAAGGTGAGACTTTCTAGAACATGTAGGTGGTTTTGCTCTAGGACACCCACAGGACTCACAAGACACATCTGAAGTGTCTTTCTACATGCCTGCGGCCCAGGTTGCATTTTTTCTATCGATCTGGCACACAGGGTTACAGGGAATTAACTATTTGCTCATTGATGAAAAAGGATGTAAATCCATTTTCCATTTTCTTAAGACTTCACTTCTATCTGGTGTCAAGCTAATGACAGTGCAGGCCACTGGGACAGGAGTCATTCATCAAAGCCATTTAAAAACTAAACGGCAAGCCGCTTTTTTGCTCTCTCTGCGCTCATTAGTTCCAGAAAATAACTTCTGAGGAGAGAAGGTGTCTTACCGCTGCTGCCTGTGGAGGATAACAGAGAAAAAACGGTACATGCTAAATTGCAGAGCGTCGTTTAAGGATAATTGCAGGTGCATATTACAGGACCAAATAAGATCGATGGGCAATCTGGTGGTGCAGAGAGTGCCTCTCTGGTCGGTGGTTGGCCATGCTGCTGTCAACACTTGAGAATCAAATCTAAACAACCCTCGAAATACATTACATGAACAAAAGTATATATTACAAAAGTATATTTCACCTCTATGGCCTATTTATTGCCTTATCTTAGCACATAGTGTTCTCCTGGCATCCGCCGAACCCAGATTCGTCTGTCGTAATGCCAGATGGTGAATCGTGATTCATCACTCCAGAGAACACGTTTCCACTGCTCCAGAGTCCAATGGTGGCAAGCTTTACACCACTCCAGCCGACGCTTGGCATTGCGCATGGTGATCTTAGGCTTGTGTGTCGCTGCTCTGTCATGGAAACCCATTTCATGAAGCTCACAACGAACAGTTCTTGTGCTGACGTTGCTTCTAGAGCCAGTTTGAAACTCAACAGTGAGTGTTGCAACCAAGGACACAATTTCTACGAGCTACGCGCGTCAGCACTCGGCGGTCCCGTTCTGTGAGCTTGTGTGGCCTACCACTTTGTGGCTGAGCTGTTGTTGCTCCTAGACTTTCTACTTCACAATAACAGCACTTCCAGTTGACCGGGGCAGCTCTAGCAGGGCAGAAATTTGATTAACTGACTTGTTGGAAAGGTGACATCTTATGACGGTGCCACGTTGAAAGTCACTGAGCTCTTCAGTAAGGCCATTCTACTGCCAATGTTTGTCTATGGAGATTGCATGGCTGTGTGCTCGATTGCATACACCTGTCAGCAACGTGTGGTTGAAATAGCCAAATCCATTAATTTGAAGGGGTGTCCACATACTTTTGTACATATAGTGTATAATGAGGCATATACAGTGCCTCGAGAAAGTTTTCACACCTCTTGACTTATTCAACATTTTGTTGTGCTACAGCCTGAATTTAAAATGTATTACATTTAGATTTTTGGATCACTGGCCTACACATAGTACCCCATAATGTAAAAGTGGAATTATGTTTTTCTAATTTGTATTAAATAAAAAAAAATTGAAAGCTGAAATGTCTTGAGTCAATAAGTAACTATTTTGGTATAGCAAGCCTAAATAAGTTCAGGAGTAAAAATATGCTTAACAAGTTACTAAAGTCGCATGGATTTTTGAATGACTACCTCATCTCTGTACCCCCCACATACAATTATCTGTAAGGTCCCTCAGTCGAGCAGAGAATTTCAAACACAGATTCAACCACAAAGACCAAGGAGGTTTTTCAATGCCTGATGGCAACAACAAAAAAGCAGACATTGAATATCCCTTTGAACATGGTGAAGTTATTAATTACATTTTGGATGGTGCATCAATACACCTAGTCACTACAAAGATAAGGCGTCCTTTTTAACTCAGTTGCCGGAGAGGAAGAAAACTGCTCAGGGATTTCTTTCATGAGGCCAATGCTGGGTGACTTTAAAACAATGAGTTTAATGGCTGTCAGAGGAGAAAACTAAGAATGGATCAACAACATTGTAGTTACTCCACAATACTAACCTAATTGAAAGAGTGAAAAGAAGGAAGCCTGTACAGAATACAAATATTCCATAACATGCATCCTGTTTGACAACAAGGCACTAAAGTAATACTGCAAACAATTTGGCAACGCAATTAACTTTTTGTCCTCAATACAAAGTGTCATGTTTGTGGCAAATCCAATACAAAATACTACTGAGTACCACTCTATATTTTCAAGCATAGTGGTGGTTGCATCATGTTGTGGGTATGCTTTTAATCGTTAAAGACTGGGTAGTTTTTCAGGATAAAAATGAAACGTAATGGAGCTAAGTACAGGAAAAATCCTAGAGAAAAACCTGGTTCAGTCTGCGTTCCACCAGACACTGGGAGACAAATTCACCATTCAGCAGGAAAATAACCTAAAACACATATCTACACTGGAGTTGCTTACCAAGAAGACAAATGTTGCACAATCCAGGTGTGGAAAGCTCTTAGAGACTTACCCAGAAAGATTCACAGCTGTAGTCGCTGAAAATGTTGAATTCCGTCTGTAACAACAAAATGTGGAATAAGTCAAAGGGTATGAAAGCTTTCTGAAGGCTGGATCTACACAACCGATAGTGTGGGATTTAGACTCATCTTGACATTAGACTGCTTAGACTGTTTTTGAAGTCACTTTTGTGATGCTTCCTCTTATTGACAGGAAAGGTTCTGGTTAAATTCACTATACAGTACAACAATGCAGTTTCACGAGGCAACAAGAGAACCAATTGTTTCTTGACTTGTATTATTGCGTTAGGTGAAAAACGGAGAATAGAATGGAGTGTTCAAGTGGAGAAAAGATTATCGTCCAACAGAGGTCTGCACAAAACATGTGAGTGGAGAGAAAAAGAGGACTTGAGTGCCACTCTAGAGAAGCCTCAAGGCCTACCCTCGGTGACTAATGGTGGAGGTGGAGAACACTTCACTTTACGGTTGCACTGCTTTTTGTGCAGCTAATTTTACCGAAGTACTAAAGTATTCCCTAGCTATCTCCACCATCATCACATGAAAAATTCCCAAAGGTGCTCTTCTTTCATGGACTGAAATGAATTTTAAAATGTGCTTACCCTGAATGGTTCTGACAGGATTAACTGCTGCGATTTAAGGTTACCCCCAGAGGAGTTAGTTAAGAACCCGGCACCCACCTTCTCCCTCTGTTCCTGACATAATTGCTGAGGTTGGGGATGAGAACGAGAGAACACACAGTGTTATCTCATCGATTCGGGAGACTTCTTTATGTTCTAGCCGAGTCATATTTTGCTTCGGGGGAACCGGGTTGCTGTCTCTCCTTCAGCTTGAGTAACATAAACACAATTTGGGGCCAAGATGGATCTGTCTAGGGTGTCTCGGGTTAATTACTATAGCTCCCTCCTTGGGCCAATCAGTGTAATTTTGTAAATGCCGGCTCTCTATGGCAAGACGCATCATTCACCCAAGAATCCGAGTAGTTATTACATTGACGGCTTGGCACAGTGAGCCTGTGCAACACGGAACAAAACAACAACAACAACAATTACAGTCTTCAGTAAGCAGACAGACACCTTGTGGTTCACATCAAAGGGTCTGCTGTGCTAAGATAGCAAATATCTCCACCCACTGCTTTCCCTCTCGCCTTCGTTCCGAGGCGTACCTTTCAGTAGGAAAAGCTGTGTCTTGATCTAGGGTGTCTGAAGGACGGTGTGACAATGCTGAAAACTGCTGACATCAAGCTCTAGGGCCAGATGACACCTTTTGATTTGGAGTGGAGAGAAATGTTTGTGCTGGCAAAGCCACTCTGTTTCTCTCCTTATTATTCATGAAGAGACAGCTTGATCACCTCAGGAAGTTGACAAATCCCCCTCCCAGGGCATTAATAAAATTGTTTGGGCTTTTATAAAAAAAAGTGTCTCATTTTACTGTACTTCCTACACAGCTATTTAGGGATTTGTCTCTTGAAATTGGTCAGAATATATCCAGGGCTCTATCCTAGGCCAGCGTGACACGGCATCACTTCTGGACTTTGGCCCTCCGGTTAGGACAATCCTAGCCAAATTTCAAATACCTCCTTCAACCTTTTTTAGACGATAACATAACAGAAGAATGTGGTAATTAGCCAGCCAGAGATGGGAGATGGGAAACCGTGGCCCACGGATGGGGGACATGGCACAGGAAGTGACATTGACACCCTCTCATCTCCACTCTAATTCCCCTTGCGTGATATTGTCTACTTCCACAGCGAGATACAGGCTTGAATGCATCTCTGAGGAGGAAGTCACTCGACACTTGCGTGTCACTCCTCTAAATTAGCTGATAAGAATCCCGCCATGCTATTCATTGCTTTTAATCCCATCCACACCAAACACACACACCTCCTATTCAGAGCTGGAGTACCTTGGCGCTGGGTTGCCTTCTCGCGTTATTGTCCCCTGGGCCCTGGCCAGGAGTGATTAATGCCTGTTCCCTCCAATAAACAGAACGTTTTATCATCAAGCCGCTCACCCATGCTTCCCCTCCTCCTTCTCCTCCTCCTGTCCCCTCATTCAAATCGTTTGACTCTCCTCTCCAAGCTCCAAGGTGGGTGTTTATGCCTGTTCGACTGGCCCCCAGTCGCAAAACATTATCCTCACTGGTGCCAGACGGTACCAACTCAATGATCATATTCTCGCTGTTGTGCACGTTTACATTTGACACCTACTTTTTAATTGTGTGATATTCAATGAATCTCTTGTCTCATTGTCACTTCCCCAAATCAGACAGAGTTTTTGCTGAAAGAGAAATGGGATTTAAACCCATGCTGGCACCGCTAGACCACCCCAGGCCACAGTATTTGAGTTCCAAAGAGGGGTATTGATGCTACTGCTAGCAGACTACCCAGCGGGCAAAACTGCACCAATTCAACCAGTTTTTTCCCGCTGGGTATACCTTAGCACTACACTGTCACATTGTAGTACACTCCATTGGAGACTAGCGCATAGGAATGTCCACGTTTTCCGATGACCAGCAGGGAGCTGAAGGGGAGCTTTTGAAAGCTTTATCTAAGTGGTTTTGCAGGCCTCCCACTGCAGCCAGTGACATCGACTGATTCTGGCAAATTATCTGTCATAATTTAACCAATTTGGCTTCCCATCTCAGCTCTTAAAGGGCACTTTTCTACCTCAATTTCATTATCTCCAGCACAATACCACTGTATACATATGTGAAAATGACGCGTTTCTACATGTTGTAGTAAACATATAAAGATAAAAAGTTATACTCCATGACATCAGCAGGTTTTGAAAATCACTTATTTGTCATTATTTTTTGTCCTATCCTGTGATATCACTGAGTATAATTTTTTCTGGGACCTTTCTTCTTATCCTTTAAACCACAGTTCATAGAAACGTGCTGTTTTCACATATGTAGACTGGTTTATATGTAACTTATGTAACTTTTTGGACGACCCGACCAAATTGACATTGAAAGCAAGTCTAAGAAGCAGTAGATCTGTTCTAAGTGCAATATTTCTATGCTTCCCGTTTACATTTTTTTACCTTTATTTAACTAGGCAAGTCAGTTAAGAACAAATTCTTATTTTCAATGACGGCCTAGGGTTAACTGCCTTGTTCAGGGGCAGAACAACAGATTTTTACCTTGTCAGCTCAGGGATTCGATCTTGCAACCTTTTGGTTACAAGTCCAACGCTCTAACCACTAGGCTACCTGCCACCCCGTTCTTAAGTTAAAGTTACATTTTACTTTCAGGTTTTGTACATCAGCTTCAAACAGCTGAAAATAAAGTATCTTGGGTTGTTGAAAATATATTTCACAGCGGTTTAGATGGTACAATGATTCTGAACACTATAAAGCAGGGATTGGCAACTTTGATGGGGTGGGGGCCACAAAAAATCTGAACTCATCATGTGAGCAAAACATTTTAGTGGCCCTCCTCTTGACAGTGGAGAGAACATTTTTACGTTTTAGATTTACATTTTGTGCAACTCTAGATATTTTGCCATGGGGTTTAGAGAAAATGTGTGCAGTTTTAAAGAAAGTTTGCTGCAATTCTATTCATTTTGCCATGAGGGCCTTCAAAAGTGGGCCCGGCAGTTGCCCATCCCTGCTTTAGAGGGTTGCCAGTTGATGTACGAATGTTGGAAGAACGCCGCAGTAATTCTTCCGACAACAAAAGCTGAGTGGCTACCCCAAACTGCATGATAACAGAGCCTAAAACTAGTTGATTCATCACCATGGTCATTTTCTGTGCAGTATTTGGCTTCTCTAACAAGGCATGAAATACAACGGAACAAATGTGGTTTACAGATTTCCCGCAATCATGAAATACCAAGGAGACTCAAGAACTGTCAGAAAAGCGAATAAACGTTTTTGTCCGTCAAGACCTGAACCCAGACAGCTGTTAGTACAAGGTCCGCTCTGATAATTTCGTCACAGTTTTCAAGAACTTAAATTGGTGATGGAATATTTGTTAAAATATATACTGTAATGACCTGACTAGATCATAAAGGAACTATTGTCCAGACAGATGATTGAGTTTACAAATTTACGGTTTATTAACCCAACTTCACACAGGCTGCTGTTTGGCAGTAGCCCACGCCAAATTAATGAAGGATACCACGTTTGAGGGTGTTGAAGGCCTCCTCACACTCCACTGTCCAAGTGAAGGCATTGTCCTTCGGCAGCAGGCGGTTCAGGGGAGCAGCGACACTTGAGAAGCCTCGTACAAACCTCCTATAGTACGAGGCCAGGCCCAGGAAGCTCTTCAGCTGACGCTGGTCGGTGGGGTGGGCCAGTCTCGGACAGCCCCCACCTTGTCCTCCATGGTGCTGAGACCCTCCTTCCCCACTCTGTGGCCCAAGAAGGACACCTCTCTCCTCATGAAGTGGCACTTCTCGGGGTGGAGCTTCAGACCTGCGTCAGCCACCGCTCCAACACACGCCGTAGCGCCACCAGGGCTGACTGGAAGGAGCTGCCATGGGCCAGGATGTCATCAAGGTATACCAGACACTGCTGTCGGGGGATACCATCCAGCACCCTGTCCATCAAATGCTCAAAAGTAGCTGGGGCATTGCACAGGCCGAAGCACAGGACCTTTAACTGCCAGTGTCCTCGGTTAGTGGAGAACGCAGTTTTGGCTCTGGCCTTTGGGGAGAGGGGCACCTGCCAGTAGCCACTGCGGAGGTCTAGTGAGGAGAACCAGGAGGACCCCCTAACCAGGTCCAGCAACTCATCGATACGTGGTATGGGGTATGAGTCCTTCCTGGTTACCTCATTCAGCCACCTGTAGTCCGCACAGAACCTCAGCTTGCCCCCCTTCTTAGGAACCATGATGACTGGCGCCGTCCAGGGGCTGTCTGAGGGCTCGATGAAGTCTGCTCGCTGCATCTCCAACACAGCGTTGTCTGCCGCCTCCTGACGTGCCAGCGGGATACGGCGGGGACGCATCTTGATGGGTCAAGCATCACCTGTGTCAATCTCATGCTGCACCAGATGAGTCTGCCCCACCTCTTCCTCACTCAGCACAAAGCTGTCTCTGAATTCAAACAGCAACTGCCACAACCGTGAGTCTCTGCTGCTTTAACTGTTGGAGTAAAGGGTTTGTTGGTTTGAGTGAATGTGACATTAAGGGGTGCCAAGGTGACTGCCGGCCCTCCCTGGAAGCTCAGTGTGCCCCCATTTAGGTCTAACTGGCAGCCTGTACTCCTAAGAAAGTCCAACCCCAGGATACAAGGGTCCTGCACAGCCACCACCCACACAGGACGACGCACAGACCTGCCCCCTACTGTCAGAGTCATTATTCCCTTCCCTTTCATGGGTGCCAGCTCACCTGTGACTGTACGGAGCTGCACAGTTGTGGGCTCACATTGAGTCCAACCTGGCACAATATCCGGCCTCACCAGGGTTACTGTGGACCCAGTGTCCACCAGGGCAGAGCAGGGCACCCCCTCCACAGTGACAGGGACATGACAAAAGTCCCCAACACAGGTCCGGCCCACCACAACAACAGGCTTTATCAGCTTGCCCTCGTCTGCTTCTGGGGGAAGTGGAGCCTTGCTTCCCCGTCTGTACCGGTGGACTCCTCCTGAAGATGATGGTGGTTGGGAAAGAAAGCCAGGGGTCCGCACTACCCGGTCTATGCGGACCCCGAGCCGTTTCCCTGAGCTCTGGGGGACATGGGGCAATCCCGGCGCAGATGGCCTGGCTGGCCACAACCCCAGCAGACGCTGGGACCAGGGCATGTGTTTCGTGTCGCTTGTAGCGACACAGCACGAATGAGTTCAGTCATTTCAGCCACCCATGCAGGCTTTTCCAGCTCTGGGCTGCTCTGCCCCCCAGCCCCCACAGTGGGTCTGTCTCCCTGCACCCCCACCAGCTCCCTCTCCAAAGCCATCTCCAAGGCTATCTGCAATGACTCAGGATGAGCCAGCTGGGTCTGTATACGCAGCTCTGTAGGAGAGAGCGCCTGTATGAACTGGTCCCGTGTTAGCTCACTCTGCACGGAGGGGGGCAAGTGAGCATATGCCCACCGAGAGAGGCTCTCAATGTCATTAGCTAGCACCCGTAGTGGCTCACCAGGCTGTCTGCGTCTATTACTCAGTTCGGAGCGCAGCAGCCCGGGCTGTACACACTGTCCAAAGCGCCTCCTCAGTGCTCCCACTAAAGCACCATAATCACGTCTGTCCTCTGGGCTAATCAATATCAAACAGGCCAGAGCATCATCCGTGAGGCACATAGCCAGCTGCAGTGCCCTATCTTCATTCGACCACCCCCCCAAAATGAGCTAATAGTTCAAACTGAGCATGAAAAGCTTCACAATCTGCCTTACGCAACCGGGAACTGGGTGCCGCCTAGTTTGTTTACATCCTGAGCCCCAGATTCCTCGTCCTGCCGGGTAGACGTCACCCCTTCGGTCCGCCCACCAGAATCCGCGCGAAGCACAGACGACAAAACACTCATGCCCGCTTCAGCCGCCATCATTCTAACGTCCTCCCTCAAGCGGCCTCTGGGCTCCGACGCCCTGGTGATCTCCTCAGCCAGATCATCCGACGTCCATGCACACGCAACTCCTTGGCCATAATCGGCCCCTACCTCCACCTTCACTTTCGGATTCCCTCAAAGCATTTCAACCCCCGTTCTCACCTACATTAGCTAGCCACAGAAGTCAGCTAGCTAGCTGGCTAACTTTTATCAACGTTTTTACTTCTGACACCAATGTAATGACCTGACTAGATCATAAATGAACAATTGTCCAGACAGAGGATTGAGTTTACAAATGTTCGGTTTATTAACCCAACTTCACACAGGCTACTGTTTGGCCGTAGCCCACTCCAAATTAATGAAGGATACCCTATAAACAACCGCAACCTTCTCTTGTGAAGGCCAGACGTAAGTTAGAGAACAATGGCTAAAACCTGGTCTTCACTTCCAATGCTCCATCCCCCTGACCAACCCCCCTCCACGCCACTCCGCCAACCACCAGGATGCCCGGCATCAGAACATTCCAGGCATTCCCGTGATTGGCAGATAGCAGGTTGATTGGCATGTCGGACCCCGTGAACACTGGGTACTGGTAAGTACAACAAAACCAACTAATAGCCCCCACCACAAAGTCCCTCGTCCCAGAGGGAACAAACAAAGTCGGCTATGAAAAGCCAACTGACATTTACTCCTGAGGTGCTGACCTGTTGCACCCTCGACAACCACTGTGATTATTATTATTTGACCCTGCTGGTCATCTATGAACATTTTAAAATCTTGGCCATGTTCTGTTATAATCTGTACCAGGCACAGACAGAAGAAGACTGGCCACCCCTAATAGCCTGGTTCCTCTCTAGGTTTCTTCCTAGGTTCTGGCCTTTCTAGGGAGTTTTTCCTAACCACCGTGCTTTACACCTGCATTGCTTGCTGTTTGGGGTTTTAGGCTGGGTTTCTATACAGCACTCTGTAACATCAGCTGATGTAAGAAGGGCGTTATGAATAAATGTGACTGATTGATTAATGTCAAGTACAACACAACCAACTAATAGCTTAACTTCTTAAGGAGCAGCAAGGTGCGCTGGGGCCCCACTCCCGACACTATCAGGTGAAATGCAAGGCGCCAAATTCAAAATCCAAAAGTTGAATTATTTAACATGCATCAATATACAAGTGTTTCATAGTCATAAAAAGCTCTGCTTCTTGGAAATATCACAGCGTTGTCAGATTTCAAAAAGGTTTTACGGCGAAAGCAGCACATTTGATTGTTTGAGGGTAGCACCTAACATTTTTTCTATTAACATAATTTCATAAGCCTCCACGGTTCACAGAAAACACATTTCACAGCGAAAACAAATCAATTACCTTTTGATGAACTTCTGCTGAGGGCTTCCAAAGTGTCCAACGAAGACAATCCATGGTTCTTTTGTTAGAAAAAGTAATGTATTATATCCATAAATCTCCGTTTGGTTGGCACATTATAATCAGAAAAAACAGCAGCGACTCCTCCATTGAAATGTGAAGAGAACTCGTTCAACTTATACCTATAAACTTGTCCAATCAACAATCAAACATCATTGTAAATGTATCCTTAGGAACACTTTTATGTATAAATAGCATAATATTTCAACCGGAATATAAACTGGGCGATAAGAAAGGAAAAAACAAAAGAAGGTGCCTGCCGGGAGCACGCGTTGTCTTGTAAAGGACATCTGTGGGGGCACTTCCTTATTCCTCTTCTTCTCTGCTCTAAAAGCATCTAAAATGAATCAGAACACTTTCTCGAGACTGTTGACATCCAGAGGAAGCGATAGGTACTGCATTCATATGCCTTTATAAGGGCATTTTCATAAGGGAGGGGTTCCAAATGAGGCAATGTGTCAAAACCACTTTTTCCAGGACAGAAATTCCTCGGGGTTTCGCCTGCCATATCCGTTCTGTTTTACTCACAGACGAAATGTTAACACAGAGTGTTTCCTATCCAATGGTACTAAATATGTGCATATCCTATATTCTGGGCCTGAATGGGAGGCATTTTACTTTGGGCATGCCAGGGTCTCCAAAATGGTCACCTCATGCGCTGCTCCCAAAGAAGTTAACACATAACACACAGTTGTCTGTGCAGGATGCTACAATACTGTACACCACCATGCAATCTGTTACATTGCAGTCACTGACAAAATCAATCATGCCAAGAATTTCCAGGACTTACTCCAACATAATTCCTAGATCAACAGCAAATTAACAGACCACTCAACTCAACAGAAGTGGAGGAGACAGTTATTTGAATGAATGGTATAGGGGGAGATTGTTGTACTTTCTTTGTACTGCGTTTTCACTCACGGGACACAGTAGATCACCCCCAGAAGCCTTTGCAATTGTTAAGTCTGTATACACATTGTTGATTCGCAGAGACAGAGCCACCTTTGTTAATGGGAAAAAGGGTGACATGTTGAAGTGGATATTGATTAATGATGTAACCTCAAAAAAGGTAAAATGTGTATAAAAAGGTATGTGTGTACACAAATACCAGCAAGTACTATGAACATACTACATTTAAAATTGTATTAGATCAGATTTTTAAGATCACAAAGGATCTCGCTCACACACACACACAGTTATATCCACTGATGCTGCATACATCAGTATTCTAGAATTAAGGATTATATTTTACATCCAAACACTACTACTAGGAAGTTGAATACATTTGCAGTAGCTTGGTGGTAGGTGAACTTCATCAAAAATCTTGGTAGTGTTTTCAGCACTTTTTTTGCCCATGTGGCAGTGTAGATAACTACTGAAACTACACACTTCTTCTTTTGTTGCAAAAATAAGAGTTCAACCCGATCAATTTGTAGTCTATGACATTTCAGATTTAGATATGATACATTTTTCAAAAAAGTAGTTTGAAAAAAGTACTTCACTACATCCAAAGTAATTTTAGTTTTTAAGGTTAGCTTTAGTGGAGCTTAACTTCTTCCAGCATGAAGTCGTTGGTAGTTTGGTCAACTATATTTTCTGAGTATTTTCCCCCCTAACGCTGACTATATACGGTGCATTCGGAAAGTATTCAGATCCATTGACTTTGCCACATTTTGTTACGTTACAGCCTTCTGAAATGTATTGAATCGTTTTTTCCACCTCATCAATCTACACATAATACCTCATAATAACAACGTAAAAACAGTTTTTTAGACATTTTTGCAAATTGATAAAAAATAAAAACCAGAAATATCACATTTACATAAGTATTCAGACCCTTTACTAAGTACTTTGTTGAAGCACCTCTGGCAGCGATTACAGTCTCGCTTCTTCTTGGGTAAGACGCTACAACCGTGGCACACCTTTATTTGGGGATTCTCCCATTCTTCTCTGCAGATCCTCTCAAGCATCCCGGAGTTAACTTCCCAGAATCGCCTCTTCACTGTTGACGCTGAGACTGGTGTTTTGCGGGTACTATTTAATGAAGCTGCCAGTTGAGGACTTGTGAGGCATCTGTTTTTCAAACTAGACACCAATGTACTTGTCCTCTTGCTCAGTTGTGCACCAGGGCCTCCCACTCCTCTTTCTATTCTGGTTAGAGACAGTTTGCGCTGTTCTGTGAAGGGAGTAGTACACAGCGTTGTACGAGATCTTCAGTTTCTCGGCAATTTCTCACATGGAATAGTCTTCATTTCTCAGAACAAGAATAGACTAACGAGTTTCAGAAGAAAGGTCTTTGTTTCTGGCCATTTTGAGCCTGTAATCAAACCCACAAATGCTTCAGATACTCAACTAGTCTAAAGAAGGCCAGTTTTATTGCTTCCTTAATCAGGACAATAGTTTTCAGCTGTGCTAACATAATCACGACTGGTCTGCCGACGTAATTGTCCAAGGTGGTTTCAACAGCCTCTTCCGTTGTGATGTCGCCCGAGGCCCATCTGCTAGCCCCGGCCCGCTAGCTGTCTGAATCGTCATGTCTCCAGCTCGCCTAGCGTAGTAGCGACTAATGAATCGGGTCCCTGACTCATCTATTGCTACTCATTGGACCCTATGATCACTCAGCTACACATGCCCCTCCCTAATGTCAATATGCCTTGTCTATTGCTGTTTTGGTTAGTGATTATTGTCTTGTTTCACTGTAGAGCCCCCAGCCCTGCCCAATATGCCTTAGATAGCCCGTTTGTTCCACCCCCCACACATGCGGTGACCTCACCACTTAAGGATCAGACTAAAATGACATACCCAAATCTAACTGCCTGTAGCTCAGGCCCTGAAGCAAGGATATGCATATTCTTGGTACCATTTGAAAGGAAACACTTTGAAGTTTGTGGAAATGTGAAAGGAATGTAGGAGAATATAACACATTAGATCTGATAAAAGATAAACAAAGAAAAAACTAAACATTTTTTTTTTTTTGTACCATCATCTTTGAAATGCAAGAGAAATGCCATAATGTATTATTCCAGCCCAGGTGCAATTTATATTTTGGCAACTAGATGGCAGCAGTGTATGTACAAAGTTTTAGACTGAACCATTGCATTTCTGTTCAAAATGTTGTATCAAGACTGCCCAAATGTGCCTAATTTGTTTATTAATACCTTTTCATGTTCAAAACTATGCACTCTCCTCAAACAATAGCATGGTATTCTTTCACTGTAATAGCTACAGTAATTGGGACAGTGCAGTAAGATTAACAAGAATTTAAGCTTTCTGCCAATATCAGATATGTCTATGTCCTGGGAAATGTTCTTGTTATTTACAACCTCATGCTAATTGCATTAGCCTATCATGCTAATTGCATTAGCCTACGTTAGCTCAACCGTCCCGCTTGGGACACACCAATCCTGGAGAAGTTTTAACTGGTGCCTCTAGAGACAAAACCTCTCTCATCGTCACTCCATGCCTAGGTTTACCTCCACTGTACTCACATCCTACCATACCCTTGTCTGTACATTATGCCTTGAATCTATTCTTCCACGCCCAGAAATCTGCTCCTTTTACTCTCTGTTCAGTTCTTATAGCCTTTAGCCTTTAGCCGTACCCTTATCCTACTCCTCCTCAGTTCCTCTGGTGATGTAGAGGTTAACCCTGCAGCCCCCAGCACCAGTCCCATTCTCCAGGCGCTCTCATTTGTTGACTTCTGTAAATGTAAAAGCCTTGATTTCATGCGTTAACATTAGAAGCCTCCTTCCTAAGTTTGTTTTATTCACTGCTTTAGCACACTCCACCAACCCGGATGTCCTAGCCGTGTGTGAATACTGGCTTAGGAAGGACACCAAATATCCTGAAATTTTCATCCCCAACTACAACATTTTCCGACAAGATAGAACTGCCAAAGGGGGGTGGAGTTGCAATCTACTGCAGAGATAGCTTGCATAGTTCTGTCATACTATCCAGGTCAGTGCCCAAACAATTCAAGCTTCTACTTTTAAAAATCCACCTTTCCAGAAACAAGTCTCTCAGTGTTGCCGCTTGTTATAGACCCCCCTCAGCCCACAACTGTGCCCTGGACACCATATGTGAATTGTTTGCCCCCCATCTATCTTCAGAGTTCGTACTGTTAGGTGACCTAAACTGGGATATGCTTAACACCCCGGCCGTCCTACAATCTAAGCTAGATGCCCTCAATCTCACACAAATTATCAAGGAACCTACCAGGTACAACCCTAAATCCGTAACCATGGGCACCCTCTTAGATATCATCCTGACCAACTTGTCCTCTAAATACACCTCTGCTCTTCAACCAAGATCTCCGCGACCACTGCCTCATTGCCTTCATCCATAATGGGTCCGACCACCCCCTCATCACTGTCAAACACTTCCTAAAACACATCAGTGAGCAGACCTTTCTAATCGACCTGGCCCGGGTATCCTGGAAGGATATTGACCTCATCCGATCAGCAGAGGATGCCCGGTTGCTCTTTAAAAGTGCTTTCCTCACCATCTTAAATAAGTTTGCCCCATTAAAAAAATGTAGAACTAAGAACAGATATAGCCCCTGGTTCACCCCAGACTTGACTGCCCTTGACCAGCACAAAAACATCCTGTGGCGTTCTGCCCTAGTATCGAATAGCCCCCGCGATATGCAACTTTTCAGGGAAGTCAGGAACTAATATACACAGTCAGTTAGCTAAGGCTAGCTTTTTCAAACAGAAATTTGCATCCTGTAGCACTAATTCCAAAAAGTTTTGGGACACTAAAGTCCATGGAGAATAAGAGCACCTCCTCCAGCTGCCCACTGCACTGAGGCTAGGAAACACTGTCACCACCGATTTAAATCTACGATAATTGATAATTTCAATAAGCATTTTTCCAAGGCTGGCCATGCTTTCCACCTGGCTACCCCTACCCCGGCCAACATCTCTGCACCCCCTGCAGCAACTTGCCCAAGCCCCCCCGCTTCTCCTTCACCCAAATCCAGACAGCTGATGTTCTGGAAGAGCTGCAAAATCTGGATCCCTACAAATCAGCTGGGCTAGACAATCTGGACCCTCTCTTTCTAAAATTATCCACCAAAATTGTTGCAACCCCTATTACTAGTCTGCTCAATCTCTCTTTCGTATCGTCTGAGATCCCCAAAAATTGGAAAGCTGCCGCGGCTATCTCCCTCTTCAAAGGGGGAGACACTCTAGACCCAAACTTTTATGGACCAATATTCATCCTGCCCTGCCTTTCTAAAATCTTCGAAAGCCAAGTTAACAAACAGATCACCGACCATTTTGAATCCCACCGTACCTTCTCCACTATGCAATCTGGTTTCCGAGCTGGTCATGGGTGCACCTCAGGCCCGCTCAAGTTCCTAAATGATATCATAACTGCCATCGATAAAAGACAGTACTGTGCAGCCGTCTTCATCGACTTGGCCAAGGCTTTCGACTCCGTCAATCACTGCATTCTTATCGGCAGACTCAATAGCCTTGTTTTATCTATTGACTGCTTTGCCTGGTTCACCAACTACTTCTCAGATAGAGTTCGGTGTGTCAAATCAGAGGGCCTGTTGTCCGGACCTCTGGCAGTCTCTATGGGGGTGCCACAGGGTTCAATTCTTGGGCCGACTCTTTTCTCTGTATATATCAATGATGTCGCTCTTGCTGCTGGTGAGTCTCTGATCCAGCTCTATGCAGACGACACCATTCTGTATACATCTGGCCCTTCTTTGGACACTGTGTTAACAAACCTCCAAACGAGCTTCAATGCCATACGACACTCCTTCCGTGGCATCCAACTGCTCTTAAATGCTAGTATAACTAAATGCATGCTCTTCAACCGATTGCTGTCCGCCCGACCAGCATCACTACTCTGGACGGTTCTGACTTAGATTATGTGGACAACTACAAATACCTAGGTGTCTGGTTAGACTGCAAACTCTCCTTCCAGACTCACATTAAGCATCTCCAATCCAAAATTAAATCTAAAATCGGCTTCCTATTTCGCAACAAAGCCTCCTTCACTCATGCTGCCAACATATTGACTATCCTACCGATCCTTGACTTCGGCAATGTCATTTACAAAATAGCCTCCAACACTCTACTTAGCATACTGCATGTAGTCTATCACAGTGCCATCTGTTTTGTCACCAAAACCCCATATACTACCCAGTGACCTGTATGCTCTCGTTGGCTGGCCCTCGCTACAGATTCATCACCAAACCCACTGGCTCCAGGTCATCTATAAGTCTTTGCTAGGTAAAGCCCCGCCTTATCTCAGCTCACTGGTCACCATAGCAGCACCCACCCATAGCACGCGCTCCAGCAGGTATATTTCACTGGTCATCCCCAAAGCCAACACTTCCTTTGGCCGCCTTTCCTTACAGTTCTCTGCTGCCAATGACTGGAACGAATTGCAAAAATCACTGAAGCTGGAGTCATATCTCCCTCTAACTTTAAGCATCAGCAGTCAGAGCAGCTTACCGATCACTGTACCTGTACACAGCCAATCTGTAAATAGCACACCCAACTACCTCATCCCCATATTGTTATTTATCTTCTTGCTCTTTTGCACCACAGTATCTCTACTTGCACATCATCATCTGCACATCTATCACTCCAGTGTTAATTCTAAATTGTAATTATTTCGCCTCTATGGCCTATTTATTGCCTTACCTCCATACTCTTCTACATTTGCACACACTGCATAATTTCTTTCTATTGTGTTATTGACTGTATGTTTTTTTATGTGAAACTCTGTGTTGTTGTTTTTGTCGCAATGCTTTGCTTTATCTTGGCCAGGTCGCAGTTGTAAATGAGAACTTGTTCTCTACTGGCCTACCTGGTTAATTAATGGCGAAATAAATAAAAATAAAAATACAGTTGGCACTATGCACTGGGGCAGGTAGCATTCTCCTGGCATCCGCCAAACCCAGATTCATCTGTCGGTCTGCAAAATGGTGAAGCGTGATTCATCACTCCAGAGAACGTGTTTCCACTGCTCCGGTGTCCAATGGCGGCGAGCTTTACACCACTCCACGCTTGGTATTGTGCATGGTGAGCTTAGGTTTGTGAGCAGCTGCTCGGCCATGGAAACCAATTTCATGAAGCTACCAACAAACTGTTTTTGTGTAGTTTGGAACTCGGTAGTGAGTGTTGCAACCGAGGACAGACGATATTTACATGCAACGCGCTTCAACACTCGGCGGTCCCGTTCTGTGAGCTTGTGTGGCCTACCACTTCGTGGCTGAGCCATTGTTGCTCCTAGGCCATATTATGGCAAGAACATGTCAAATAAGCAAAGATAAATGACAGTCTATCCTTATGTTAACACATGAAGATCAGTCAATAGGGAAAATGTCAAGAACTTTTAAAGTTTCTTCAAGTGCAGTTGCAAAAACCATCAAGCGCTATGATGAAACTGGTGTAGGGGATAATTTGATGACATTAATTGTCTTTTCTCCTTTCCCTTAACAAACATGCATATCACTAATTACACAGGACATATAGAAAGCAGGATGACACTAGTAGGCTTGTCACTGTTGAGCAGAACATATGTTGAGGGTTGTCCTGGCTAGTGACAAGACTGCATAACTGAGACCCGTAAATACATATGTTTAAAAGTCAGATATAGAGTCAAGTAACAGGGTCTGTATAATCAGACAGGCGGACAATGGAAGCATAAGGACTTAGGAAAGACAGAAACTATAAGTTAAAGGTCAAGTGCTTGCAGGACTAATAATATAGCCCAACCAAATGTCAAGTATGAGTGACAGCAAGCAAGTGTGAAGACAAAGAATGTGGTGAAGAGAGGCAAGGACAAGCTATTTTTCCATATGCAGAGAACAGGGCATTGAGATCATAGACGTATCAGGGAAAGATATAATGCTGATTTAATCCATTGATTTAATACATTAAGGTCTAGAAGATGACAACAGAATGGCCAACACAGGAAATATATGTTCACGATAAATGTATTCTTTTTTGTATTACATTAAGGGCCTTGCCACTATTCTAATCTAAACTTGGAACAGAGGTGGGCGTTACTGGGCGTAAACAAGCAAGAGCTCGGATTGGAGGATAATAGTGGCAAGGAGAAATCCTATTCATATATGGGAATGTACCCGTGTGCTACAAAGGTATATAAACAGCCCTGTGATGAGTAGAGGCAGTCGTTCCATGGAACGGCTCTTACGTGTATTAAAGTATTTTTGAATTCACAAGTTCTTGTAAGAGTTTCATATTTTTGAGGAACCATTTTCCACGACACTGGCTCTCATGAGGACTGCCACAGGAAAGGAAGACCCAGAGTTACCTCTGCTGGATATGTTCATTAGAGTTAACTGCACCTTAGATTGCAGCCCAGAGTTCAAGTAACAGACACATCTCAACATCAACTGTTCAGAGGAGACTGCGTAAATCAGGCCTTCATGGTCGAATTGCTGCAAAGAAACCACTACTAAAGGACACCAATAATAAGAAGAGACTTGCTTGGGCCAAGAAACATGAGCAATGGACATTAGACTAGTGGAAATCTGTCCTTTGGTCTGATGAGTCCAACTTTGTGAATTTTGCTTCCAACCGGCGGTAAGCAAATTAAAGTTGGTCTAGGGTGTCAGGTAAGGTAGAGGTGACATGATCCTTGACTAGTCTCTCAAAGCACTTCATGATGAAAGAAGTGAGTGCTATGGGGCGATAGTCATTTATATCAGTTACCTTTGCTTTCTTGGGTCCAGGAACAATGGTGACGATCTTGAAGCATATGGGAACAGAAGACTAGGATAGGGAGAGATTAAATATATATATTTTTATTTTTTTATACATTTTTTTATTTCACCTTTATTTAACCAGGTAGGCAAGTTGAGAACAAGTTCTCATTTACAACTGCGACCTGGCCAAGATAAAGCAAAGCAGTCCGACACATACAACAACACAGAGTTATTCATGGAGTAAACGGACATACAGTCAATAATACAGTAGAAAAACAAATCTATATACAATGTGTGCAAATGAGGTAAGATAAGGAAGGTAAGGCAATAAATAGGCCATGGTGGTGAATATGCCCGTAAACACTCCAGCCAGCTGGTCTGCGCATGCTCTGAAGACGCATCTAGGGATGTCGTCTGGGCCGGCAGCGTTGCGAGGGTTAACACGCTTAAATATCTTACTCACGTCGGCCACGGAGATAGAGAGTCCACAATCCTTGGTAGCGGGCCGCGTCAGTGGCACTGTGTTATCCTCAAAGCGGGCAAAGAACGTGTTTAGCTTGTCCGGGAAGCAAGACGGTGTCCGTGACATGGCTAGTTTTCCCTTTGTAGTCCGTGATTATCTGTAGACCATGCCACATATGTCTCGTGTCTGAGCCGTTGAATTGCAACTACACTTTGTCTCTATACTGACGTTTTGCCCTTTTGATTGCCTTATGGAGGGAATAACTACACTGTTTGTATTCGACCATATTCCCAGTCACCTTGCCATGGTTAAATACGATGGTTCGAGCTTTCAGTTTTGCGCGAATGCTGCCATCTAGCCACGGTTTCTGGTTAGGGTGGGTTTTAATAGTCACAGTGGGTAAAACATCTCCTATACACTTCCTGATAAACTCAGTCACCGTATCAGTGTATTCGTCTATGTTAATCTCAGTGGCTACCCGGAACTGGTCAGACCAGCATTTAATAGTCCTTAGCACGGGTACTTCCTGTTTGAGTTTCTGCCTCTAGGAAGGGAGGATCAAAATGGAGTCATGATCAGACTTGCTGAAGGGAGGGCGAGGGGAGGGTCTTGTATGCATCCCGGAAGTTGGAGTAGCAGTGTGAGTACTACAGTCGATGTGTTGATAGAACTTCGGTAGCGTTTTCTCAAATTTGCTTTGTTAAAGTCTCCAGCTACAATAAATGCGGCATCAAGACATGTGGTTTCCAGTTTGCATAAAATCCAGTGAAGTTCTTTGAGGGCCGTCTTGGTATCGGCTTAAGGGGGAATATACACGGCTGTGACTATAACCGAAGAGAATTCTCTTGGGAGGTAACACGGTCGGCATTTGATTGTGAGGTATTCTAAGTTGATGAACAAAAGGACTTGAGTTCCTGTATGTTATCACAATCACATCATGAGTACCCACGCCCTTCTTCTTCCCGGAGAAATATTTATTCCTGTCTGCGCGATGAACTGAGAACCCAACTGGGTATATTGATATGCTAAATTTTTTGAAACCATGTGGATGTCATATCAGTTTTATAAATAACAGTTTCATAAATAACATTGCATCTGTTTTCCTTTTCGGTTAACTTCCATGGCTCTGTGAAATTCAGAAAACTGCTTGTTTTTTTGCCCAATGGGGTAGTGTGGATGCTCTGGAGCCTAAACATACCCAACCGGTTTGAATACAATGAGGAGCCCATCAACCATCAGCAGACAAGGTATGCTAAGTTGAGAGCCTTTGAGAAGGTCTGTGAAAGAGCCATCTAATATATAGTCAGTGTTAGTGGAAGCTACTTTGAAAACATAGTTGACCAAGCTACCAATTACTTCACGCTGGAAGAAGTTAAGCTCCGCTAAAGCTAACCTTAAGAAAAATATGTTTGACTTAACTAAAGTTACTTTGAAAAAGTAGTTCATTACATCCAAACTAATTTGTGACAAATTATTATATCTACATCTGAAATGTAATAGACCACAAATTGCAGGAACAGAGTCTCGAGTCAAGTGAAAATTAGGCAGCTCTGATGCCGAAAGGTAAAGTTAATTATTTCCTACTTCACACATATTAAATTTTTGCAACAAAAAAAGTAATGTGTAGTTTCAGTAGTTATCTACACTGCTACATGGGGAAAAAAAGTAGTGAACTGCTGACAACACTACCAAGATTTGAATTTAATTCAACTACCACCAAGCTACTGCAAACTGTATTTAAATTACTAGTATTAGTGTATGGGATGTAAAATGTAATCCTTAATTCTAGAAAACTGATGTATTCAGCATCGGTGGATATAATTATGTGTGTGTGTGTGTGTGTGTGTGTGTGTAAGAGATCCTTTGTGATCTTAAAAATCTGATCTAATAATATTTACAATGTAATATTTTCATAGTACCTACTGGTATTTGTGTGTATACATACCCTTTTATGCATTTGTTCCTAACATAAGCTTGACTGGCTGCAATGTGACAGTTCATTTGATGATGTATGTCATGGAATTCAGAACATTTCCCGTCACCCAATGTAACTTCTTAAAAACTGTTTTCTGCAGCGTCAGTTGACAGAATTATGTTTATATGTGCAAGAAATCTTAAATGATCTGACACATTTTATCTATTAATATTGTACGGGTTAATATGTGTAACATATTCTTCTTGTATTAAAAATCCCCTTCTATAAAAATCCGTCCCTAATCACAGATTTGACATATGTGGTCATAAATCAAGAATCCCAGATCAGGTTCTACCTGTCATTACATCATATTTTATAAACAACAATCACAAACAACACCCACACAAACCTAATTCACTCTAATTTATATTCTTAATGAACATAACTAAAGCCTACAGCCACGGGAGAACACAGCCCTACCTATACTGAACAGAAATACAGTTCATAGAAGGAAATCAGTACATTTAAATGAATAAATTAGGACCTAATTTAGGGATTTCAAATCAAATCAAAGTTTATTTGTCATGTGCGCCGAATACAACAGGGGTAGACCTTACAGTGAAATGCTTACTTACAGGCCCTAACCAACAGTGCAACTTTTAAGTAAATAGGTATTAGGTGAACAATAGATAAGTAAAGAAATAAAAACAACTGTAAAAAGACATTGAAAAATAACAGTAGCGAGACTATATAGAGTAGCAAGGCTATAACAGTAGCGAGGCTATATACTGGCGCCGGTTAGTCGGGCTAATTGAGGTAGTATGTACATGTAGGTATGGTTAAAGTGACTATGCTTACAGTGGGGGAAAAAAGTATTTAGTCAGCCACCAATTGTGCAAGTTCTCTCACTTAAAAAGATGAGAGAGGCCTGTAATTTTCATCATAGGTACACTTCAACTATGACAGACAAAATGAGGGACAAAAATCCAGAAAATCACATTGTAGGATTTTTTATGAATTTATTTGCAAATTATGGTGGAAAAAAAGTATTTGGTCACATACAAACAAGCAAGATTTCTGGCTCTCACAGACCTGTAACTTCTTCTTTAAGAGGCTCCTCTGTCCTCCACTCGTTACCTGTATTAATGGCACCTGTTTGAACTTGTTATCAGTATAAAAGACACCTGTCCACAACCTCAAACAGTCACACTCCAAACTCCACTATGGCCAAGACCAAAGAGCTGTCAAAGGACACCAGAAACAAAATTGTAGACCTGCACCAGGTTGGGAAGACTGAATCTGCAATAGGTAAGCAGTTGAAGAAATCAACTGTGGGAGCAATTATTAGGAAATGGAAGACATACAAGACCACTGATAATCTTCCTCGATCTGGGGCTCCACGCAAGATCTCACCCCGTGGGGTCAAAATGATTACAAGAACGGTGAGCAAAAATCCCAGAACCACACGGGGGGACCTAGTGAATGACCTGCAGAGAGCTGGGACCAAAGTAACAAAGCCTACCATCAGTAACACACTACGCCGCCAGGGACTCAAATCCAGCAGTGCCAGACGTGTCCCCCTGCTTAAGCCAGTACATGTTCAGGCCCGTCTGAAGTTTGCTAGAGAGCATTTGGATGATCCAGATGAGGATTGGGAGAATGTCATATGGTCAGATGAAACCAAAATATAACTTTTTGGTAAAAACTCAACTCGTCGTGTTTGGAGGACAAAGAATGCTGAGTTGCATCCAAAGAACACCATACCTACTGTGAAGCATGGGGGTGGAAACATCATGCTTTGGGGCTGTTTTTCTGCAAAGGGACCAGGACGACTGATCCGTAAAGGAAAGAATGAATGGGGCCATGTATCGTGAGATTTTGAATGAAAACCTCCTTCCATCAGCAAGGGCATTGAAGATGAAACGTGGCTGGGTCTTTCAGCATGACAATGACCCCAAACACACCGCCCGGGCAACGAAGGAGTGGCTTCGTAAGAAGCATTTCAAGGTCCTGGAGTGGCCTAGCCAGTATCCAGATCTCAACCCCATAGAAAATATTTGGAGGGAGTTGAAAGTCCGTGTTGCCCAGCGACAGCCCCAAAACATCACTGCTCTAGAGGAGATCTGCATGGAGGAATGGGCCAAAATACCAGCAACAGTGTGTGAAAACCTTGTGAAGACTTACAGAAAACGTTTGACCTCTGTCATTGCCAACAAAGGGTATATAACAAAGTATTGAGATAAACTTTTGTTATTGACCAAATACATATTTTCCACCATAATTTGCAAATAAATAAATAAAAAATCCTACAATGTGATTTTCTGGATTTTCTTTCCTCATTTTGTCTGTCATAGTTGAAGTGTACCTATGATGAAAATTACAGGCCTCTCTCATCTTTTTAAGTGAGAGAACTTGCACAATTGGTGGCTGACTAAATACTTTTTTGCCCCACTGTATATGATGAACAGAGAGTAACTGTAGCGTAAAAGAGGGGTTGGCGGGTGGTGGGTGGTGGGACACAATGCATATAGTCTGGGTCGCCATTGTGCGGGGGAACCGGTTAGTCGGGCTAATTGAGGTAATATCTACATGAATGTATTGTTAAAGTGACTATGCATAAATCAACAAAGAGTAGCAGCAGCGTATCTTATGACTTGGGGGTAAAGCTGTTGAGAAGCCTTTTGGTCCTAGACTTGGCGCTCCGGTACCTCTTGCCATGCAGTAGTAGAGAGAACAGACTATGGCTGAGGTCTTTGACAAGGATCCTTAGCTTAGTGATGAGCTTAGAGGGTACTATGGTGTTGAACACTGAGCTGTAGACAATGAATAGCATCCTCACTTAGGTGTTCCTTTTGTCCAGGTGGGAAAGGGCAGTGTGGAGTGCAATAGAGATTGCATCATCTCTGGATCTGTTTGGGCGGTATGCAAATTAAAGTGGGTCTAGGGTTTCTGGGATAATGGTGTTAATGTGAGCCAATACCCGCCTTTCAAAGCACTTCATGGCTACGGACGTGAGTGCTACAGGTCTGTAGTCATTTAGGCAGGTTGCCTTAGTGTTCTTGGGCACAGGGACTATGGTGGTCTGCTTGAAACATGTTGGTATTACAGACTCAATCAGGGACATGTTGAAAATGTCAGTGAAGACACCTGCCAGTTGGTCAGCACATGCCCGGAGCACACGTCCTGGTAATCTGTCTGGCCCCGCGGCCTTGTGAATGTTGACCTGTTTAAAGGTCTCACTCATGTCGGCTATGGAGAACGTGATCACACAGTTGTCAGGAACAGCTGATGCTCTCATGCATGCCTCAGTGTTGCTTGCCTCGAAGCGAGCATAGAAGTGATTTAGCTCGTCTGGTAGACTCGTGTCACTGGGCAGCTCATGGCTGTGCTTCCCTTTGTAGTCTGTAATAGTTTGCAGGCCCTGCCACATAAGACGAGCGTCGGAGCCGGGGTAGTACGATTCAATCTTAGCCCTGTATTGGTGCTTTGCCTGTTTGATGGTTCGTCGGAGGGCATAGCAGGATTTCTTATAAGCTTCCCGGGTTAGAGTCCCGCACCTTGAAAGCGACGGCTCTACCCTTTAGCTCAGTGCGAATGTTGCCTGTAATCCATGGCTTCTGGTTGGGGTATGTACGTACAGTCACTGTGTGGACGACATCCTCTATTGATAAAGCCAGTGACTGATGTGGTGTACTCCTCAATGCCATCGAAAGAATTCCGGAACATGTTCCAGTCTGTGATAGCAAAACAGTCCTGTAGTTTAGCATCTGCATCATCTGACCACTTTTCTATAGACCGAGTCACTGGTGCTTCCTGCTTTAATTTTTGCTTGTAAGCAGGAATCAGGAGGATAGAATTGTGGTCAGATTTACAAAATGGAGGATGAGGGAGAGCTTTGTACGCCACCTCTAGGTGAGCGGTTTTCTGTTTGTTTATTTCCTTATACAGCTGACTGTGTGCGGTCTTACTGCCAGCATTTGTCTGTTGTGGTAAATAAGCAGCCACGAAAAATATAGATGAAAACTCTCTTGGCAAATAGTGTGGTCTACAAAGCCTATCTCAGATAGAAGGAAGTGGGGCCTAAGAGGGTTTTATAAATAAGCATCAACCAGTGGGTCTTGCGACAGGTTCCTACACCCAAGGATTATTATTTCCAAACAATACAGCAAATGCTCTGGCAAACAAACAGAAACCTGAAAACACCATCCAACCTGGAACTGAGTGAGTAATGCTTAGTCTGAAGCAATTTTTTACTTTCAAAAGACAAGAAGAAAAAATACATTACAATGATATATTTTACATTATAAGGACTGAATGCTAAGGTTACCAAGCTTGCTAGGACAAAGAGATACAACTTCAATTAGCACTGACGTGTGAAGGGAGAGGTGTCGAAGCCTTTGAGCCCAACAATGGGCAGGCTACCCCACCCAAATCCAGAGGCCTTGAAGCCCCCTCCTGCTGTTCAGAGACCATCCACTGGCATTTTCTACAAGAAATCTGCCTCCAGAAATAAAAGCTTCTCCCAAGTGGGTGTGACACCTACTCCCGTTGCCTGCTGCACTGCGGCTTGGATTGCACCTGGCGATCTGTTCACCGTCTCCCTGGTTGTCTCCCCTTGTCTGGTACAGGTACACCCCCTCCCCGAGCTTTTTCTCACCTCCAGCACACAGGCACTGTTGGGGCGAGTGACTCTGATCTTACAATGGCTAGCCCCAAGTCGTTATATATATATATAGTGAGGGAAAAAAGTATTTGATCCCCTGCTGATTTTGTACGTTTGCCCACTGACAAAGAAATGATCAGTCTATCATTTTAATGGTAGGTTTATTTGAACAGTGAGAGACAGAATAACAACCAAAAAATCCAGAAAAACGCACGTGAAAAATGTTATAAATTGATTTGCATTTTAATGAGGGAAATAAGTATTTGACCCCCTCTCAATCAGAAAGATTTCTGGCTCCCAGGTGTCTTTTATACAGGTAACGAGCTGAGATTAGGAGCACACTCTTAAAGGGAGTGCTCCTAATCTCAGCTTGTTACCTGTATAAAAGACACCTGTCCACAGAAGCAATCAATCAATCAGATTCCAAACTCTCCACCATGGCCAAGACCAAAGAGCTCTCCAAGGATGTCAGGGACAAGATTGTAGACCTACACAAGGCTGGAATGGGCTACAAGACCATCACCAAGCAGCTTGGTGAGAAGGTGACAACAGTTGGTGCGATTATTCGCAAATGGAAGAAACACAAAAGAACTGTCAATCTCCCTCGGCCTGGGGCTCCATGCAAGATCTCACCTCGTGGAGTTGCAATGATCATGAGAACGGTGAGGAATCAGCCCAGAACTACACGGGAGGATCTTGTCAATGATCTCAAGGCAGCTGGGACCATAGTCACCAAGAAAACAATTGGTAATACACTACGCCGTGAAGGACTGAAATCCTGCAGCGCCCGCAAGGTCCCCCTGCTCAAGAAAGCACATATACATGCCCGTCTGAAGTTTGCCAATGAACATCTGAATGATTCAGAGGACAACTGGTGAAAGTGTTGTGGTCAGATGAGACCAAAATGGAGCTCTTTGGCATCAACTCAACTCGCCATGTTTGGAGGAGGAGGAATGCTGCCTATGACCCCAAGAACAACATCCCCACCGTCAAACATGGAGGTGGAAACATTATGCTTTGGGGGTGTTTTTCTTCTAAGGGGACCGGACAACTTCACCGCATCAAAGGGACGATGGACGGGGCCATGTACCGTCAAATCTTGGGTGAGAACCTCCTTCCCTCAGCCAGGGCATTGAAAATGGGTCGTGGATGGGTATTACAGCATGTCAATGACCCAAAACACACGGCCAAGGCAACAAAGGAGTGGCTCAAGAAGAAGCACATTAAGGTCCTGGAGTGGCCTAGCCAGTCTCCAGACCTTAATCCCATAGAAAATCTGTGGAGGGAGCTGAAGGTTCGAGTTGCCAAACGTCAGCCTCGAAACCTTAATGACTTGGAGAAGATCCGCAAAGAGGAGTGGGACAAAATCCCTCCTGAGATGTGTGCAAACCTGGTGGCCAACTACAAGAAACGTCTGACCTCTGTGATTGCCAACAAGGGTTTTGCCACCAAGTACCGTGTTTTGCAGAGGGGTCAAATACTTATTTCCCTAAAATGCAAATCAATTTATAAAATTTTTCACATGCGTTTTTCTGGATTTTTTTGTTGTTATTCTGTCTCTCACTGTTCAAATAAACCTACCATTAAAATTATAGACTGATCCTTTCTTTGTCAGTGGGCAAACATACAAAATAAGCAGGGGATCAAATACTTTTTTCCCTCACTGTATATATGTTTTTTTCTTGTGCATTTTGCTATTTTGCTATTTGCCTCATGACTCCTGCATGCTTTGTTGACTACACACTTTCTTTACCCAACTGTGGGACAGACTATGTTTGTTCCCACACTCGGGACTCTGACTTTCTATTGGTTACACTAACTTTTGGCCTCCCATCCTATTCTAACCACTTCTCGCCAATTTGTATTCATGTTACCCGATGAAATTGCTGTAGAATATGATCTTGTTGCCATCTGATGCACATTCAGATGTCATAAATCAACACTGCAGAGCTCTCCCTGTACTGTGCTGTGCCTTGATTGTATTACTGTTGATATCTGGAAATGTGCATGTACACCCTGGCCCATATACTGTTGCTAGCTCCAATTCTGACTTGTTATCCGATATCTGCTTCACTGATTTCTGCTCTCGTAAAAGCCTGGGTTTTCTGCACATTAACACTAGAAGCTTATTACCTAAAATGGATCAATTGAAAGTGTAGGTTCACAGCTCCAATCCAGATGTGTTGGTCATTACTGAGACATGGTTAAGAAAGAGTGTTTTGAACACTGATGTTAACCTTTCCGGTTATAACCATTTTCGGCAAGACAGATCTTCCAAAGTTGGGGGAGTGGCAATCTCCACCAAGGATCACCTTCAGTGCTCGGTTGTCTCCACCAAGTCTGTCCCCAAACAATTTGATTTGCTGGTTTTAAGTATTAAACTTTCAAATAGCTCTTTGTTGACTGTTGCTGGGTGATATCGTCCTCCATCAGCACCGGCCTGTACCCTACCTGCCCTAAGCTTTCTCCTGGCCCCTTACACTAAGTCTGAATTTGCCCTGCTAGGTGGCCTAAACTGGGACATGCTTAAACCACCTGACCAAGTCCTAAAGCAATGGGACTCCCTAAATCTTTCTCAGATTATAACCAATCCCACAAGGTATGACTCCAAAACACACAGAAAAGGCTACTCTTCTTGATGTTGTCCTCACAAATAATCCTGAAAGGTATCCGTCTGGTGTTTTCTGTAATGACCTTAGTGATTGCAGTTTTACAGTGTTCGTAATGGCTGCTTAGTGAAATTACCTGTCCTGATTTAATGAGCAAGCCTTTATGAAGTGGCCTCTGTAAAATGGTATAGAATCAGCTTGATCCCCTCTGTCAAAGACGCTTGGACCTTCTTTTTATATTTTCAGTGGTATTGTTAACAAACACGCCCTCATAAAGAAAAAGAGAATTAAAAACAGGTTCAGCCCCTGGTTCTACCGTGATCTTGCAGAGTTACTCCACCTCAACTACATCCACTACATTTGAATGAAAGGCTCTCATTCAGGCAAATAAGAAATAATTACACTCAGGCTATCCGAAAGGCCAAAGTTAGTTAGTTACTTTGAGGAGCAGTTCTCTCTCTGTGGGTCTAACCCCAAGAAGTTCTGGAAAACGGTTAAAGACCTGGAGAATAAACCCTCCTCCTCACAACTGCCCATGTCCCTTAACGTTGATGTGGTTGTTATTGACAAGAAGCACATGGCTGAGCTCTTTAACGTCTTAGGGAGCGGCAGCAGAGGTGACGGTTTTGGAGAGTCTGGCGTGCCCAAAGTAAAATGCCTGCCACTCAGGCCCAGAAAATAGGATATGCACATAATTAGTACTATTGGATAGGAAACACTCTGATAATGTCTGTGAGTATAACAGAACTGATATAGCAGGCAAAAACCAGAAGTGGCCCGCTAGTAGTTAATCACCACTTCATTAAGTCAGGATTCCTATTTGACTCAGCCATGCCTCCTTGCCCGTCCAACATTTCCTCATCTTGTGGGCCTTCTAATGCGACTATCCCCAATGCTTCTCTCTCTTTTTCCCCCGCCCCGCCTCAAAGTTTCTCCCTACAGGCAGTCACTGAGTCTGAGGTGCTAAAGGAGCTCCTGAAACTTGACCCCAAAAAAACATCTGGGTCAGATGGTTTAGACCCTTTCTTCTTTAAAGTTGCTTCCCCTATAATCGCCAGCCTATCTCCGACATTTTTAACCTCTCTTTTCTTTCTGGGGAGGTTCCCATTGCTTGGAAGGCAGCCATGTTTCATCCTTTATTTAAAGGGGGAGATCAAGCTGATCCTAACTGTTATAGGCCTATTTCTATTTTGCCCTGTTTACCAAAAGTGTTGGAAAAACTTGTCAATAATCAACTGACTGGCTTTCTTTATGTCTATAGTATTCTCTCTGGGTTTCAATCTGATTTTCGCTCAGGTTACGGATGTGTCACTGACACCTTAAAGGTCCTCAATGATGACACCATTGCCCTTGATTCAAAGCAATGTTGTGCTGCTATTTTTATTGACTTGGCCAAAGCTTTTTATACGGTAGACCATTCCATTCTTGTGGGCCGGCTAAGGAGTATTGGTGTCTCTGAGGGGTCTTTGGCCCGGTTTGCTAACTACCTCTCTCAAAGTGTGCAGTGTATAAAGTCAGAAAATCTGCTGTCTCAGCCACTGCCTGTCACCAAGGGAGTACCCCAAGGCTCAATTCGAGGCCCCACGCTCTTCTCAATTTACATACACAACATAGCTCAGGCAGTGGGAAGCTCTCTCATCCATTTATATGCAGATTATAGTTTTATACTCAGCTGGCCCCTCCCCAGATTTTGTGTTAAATGCTCTACTACAAAGCTTTCTTAGTGTCCAACAAGCTTTCTCTACCCTTAACCTCGTTCTGAACACCTCCAAAACAAAGGTTATGTGGTATGGTAAGAAGAATGCCCTCTTCCCACAGGTGTTATTACTACCTCTGAGGGTTTAGAGCTTGAGGTAGTCACCTCATACAAATACTTGGGAGTATGGCTAGATGGTACACTGTCCTTCACTCAGCACATATCAAAGCTGCAGGCTGATTCAGATTACCATCCTAACCATGCTAGATTATGGAGACATAATTGATAGATCGGCAGGAAAGGGTGCTCTCGAGCGACTAGATGCTCTTTATCATTCGGCCATCAGATTTGCCACCAATGCTCCTTATAGGCCAAATCACTGCACTCTATACTCCTCTGTAAACTGGTCATCTCTTTATACCCGTCGCAAGACCCACTGGTTGATGCTTATTTATAAAACCCTCTTAGGCCTCACTCCCCTCTACCTGAGATTCAGTGCCTTGCAAAAAGTATTCATCCCCCTTGCCGTTTTTCCTATTTTGTTGCATTACAACCTGTAATACAAATGAATTTTTATTTGGATTTAATGTAATAGACATACACAAAATAGTCCAAATTGGTGAAAAAAACAACAACAAAAAAACGGAAAAGTGGTGCGTGTATATGTAATCACCCCCTTTGCTATGAAGCCCCTAAATAAGATCTGGTGCAACCAATTACCTTCACAAGTCACATTATTAGTTAAATAAAGTCCACCTGTGTGCAATCTAAGTGTCACATGATCTGTCACATGATCTCAGTATATATACACACCTGTTCTGAAAGGCCCCAGAGTCAGCAACACCACTAAGCAAGGGGAACCACCAAGCAAGCGGCACCATGAAGACCAAGGAGCTCTCCAAACAGGTCAGGGACAAAGTTGTGGAGAAGTACAGATCAGGGTTGGGTTATAAAAAAAAATTCAGAAACTTTGAACATCCCACGGAGCACCATTAAATCCATTATTAAAAAAATTGAAAGAATATGGCACAACAACAAACCCGCCCACCAAAACTCAAGGACCAGGCAAGGAGGGCATCAATCAGAGAGGCTACAAAGAGACCAAAGATAACCCTGAAGGAGCTGCAAAGCTTCGCAGCAGAGATTGGAGCATCTGTCCATAGGACCACTTGAAGCCGTACACTCCACAGAGCTGGGCTTTACAGAAGAGTGTCCAGAAAAAAAGCCATTGCTTAAATAAAAAAATAAGCAAACATGTTTGGTGTTCGCCAAAAGGAATGTGGGAGACTCCCACTGCAAAAGTGTTGCTACTGCTCTCAAAAACATTGCTGCCCTGAACTTAGCAGGCGCTATCAACAAAGATCAGTGGGAAAAAGTTGTGATAGACTACTTTCTGGAGGATGATCGTGCCATGCCGACTCTCTCTGACTCTGAAAAGGAATCCGACAATGAGGAAATCCCTGATTTGTATAAAAACATTTTAATTGAACCAGACATTGTAGTCTTGTGATGGGGAAGAAAAGGTGAACAACGATGTTGTTGTCACAGAAGAAAATGACAGAGTTTTGAAATCAGTACAATGCCCGGTGGAAGCAGAGAATGATGGCTAAGGAGATGGAGAAAATTCTGGTGTTTGATTGCAAATTCTGATTGAAAAGAGAACACAGAAGGCAGGTGTTTAAAACAACTGTCTCCGGATTACATTTTCAAACTAAGGCCAACCTTGACATCGGTGACAGAGAGAGAGAAGCGTTCATCCATGTACAGTCGTGGCCAAAGGTTTTGAGAATGACACAAATATTAATTTTCACAAAGTCTTCTGCCTCAGTTTGTATGATGGCAATTTGCATATACTCCAGAATATCATGAAGAGTGATCAGATGAATTGCAATTAATTGCAAAGTCCTTCTTTGCCATGCAAATGAACTGAATCCCCCAAAAACATTCCCACTGCATTTCAGCCCTGCCACAAAAGGACCAGCTGACATCATGTCAGTGATTCTCTCGTTAACACAGGTGTGAGTGTTGACAAGGACAAGGCTGGAGATCACTCTGTCATGCTGATTGAGTTAGAATAACAGACTGGAAGCTTCAAAAAGAGGGTGGTGCTTGGAATCTTTGTTCTTCCTCTGTCATCTATGGTAACCTGCAAGAAAACACGTGCCATCATCATTGCTTTGCACAAAAAGGGCTTCACAGGCAAGGATATTGCTGCCAGTAAGATTGCACCTGAATCCACCATTTATCGGATCATAAAGAACTTCAAGGAGAGCGGTTCAATTGTTGTGAAGAAGGCGTCAGGGCGCCCAAGAAAGTCCAGCAAGCGCCAGGACCGTCTCCTAAAGTTGATTCAGCTGCGGGATCGGGGCACCACCAGTACAGAGCTTGCTCAGGAATGGCAGCAGGCAGGTGTGAGTGCATCTGCATGCACAGTGAGGCGATGACTTTTGAAGGATGGCCTGGTGTCAAGAAGGGCAGCAAAGAAGCCACTTCTCTCCAGGAAAAACATCAGGGACAGACTGATATTCTGCAAAAGGTACAGGGATTGGACTGCTGAGGACTGGGGTAAAGTCATTTTCTCTGATGAATCCCCTTTCTGATTGTTTGGGGCATCCGGAGAAGACAAGGTGAGCGCTACCATCAGTCCTGTGTCATGCCAACAGTAAAGCATCCTGAGACCATTAATGTGTGGGGTTGCTTCTCAGCCAAGGGAGTGGGCTCACTCACAATTTTGCCTAAGAACACAGCCATGAATAAAGAATGGTACCAACACATCCTCCGAGAGCAACTTCTCCCAACCATCCAGGAACAGTTTGGTGATGAACAATGCCTTTTCCAGCATGATGGAGCACCTTGCAATAAGGCAAAAGTGTTAATGTACTGTATATAATTTTTTTTTTATAAATGGATATGTGAAGCAGGCAAGCGTCTTTCACTGACCTGTGTAAAAAACTGACATAGGTGTGACAATTAATTTAGACAACTGTATCTGGGTAAGCATAATCAAATTATTATAATATATATATATATTTTTCTGGACTATTTCTATGTTTGATATTGCAACTATGCAAATAACAATTTTCAATGTACATCTTCTGTATCCTGTGCATGTTGTCACGTTTTATGAATTCACCGGCTCGCTCTGTGTGTATGTGTGTGAGTGTGGGTGTGGCCGCTGATCACCACTCAGCTCATTATCAGCGCCAGCTGCCACTCATCTTCTGTGTCTATTTATACTCATTGTCATTGTCTTGTGTTTGTCAGTTCATTGGGTTGTTTCCTGTGTGCTAGTTCATTCCCCTGGCTGAGTCCTGTGTCTCCGATGGTTTCGGTTTCTGTTTGGACTCTATAATCGCTCTGCTGTCTCTCCTGTGGAAGATTCGACGCCGGGTACTTCCTGGTTTTACGGACTTGGGATTTCCCCTCGCTACACTCACCTTCACGGAGGATCTGGTTTACCCATTCAGTCCCTGCGCTGCTAAGACTCAGACTGTTCATTATATTACCTCCTCACCTGACCTTGCTACACTACTCTCCTTGTTTGCTTCAATAAATGTTCAACTTCACTCGCGATTGAATCCTCTGTTATTCTAACGTAACACATGTGACAAATACACTTTTATTTTATTTTATATAGTGTGTGTTTACCAGAGACGATAATGTGAAGAACAACATGACCTGCACCAAAGTCAGATTAGGTTATAGGGTATTTTCCCTTATTGTAGGCTACTACTTTCACCCCTTTTAGTATTGAAATCTTTGGTTGTTTACTACACTACCTTACTCACTCTGTTTAGCACATGACAAATGGTTAACATTTTTAGAAAATTCAATGGTACCAAATATGTGCATATCCTATTTTCTGGGCCTGAATGGGAGGCATTTTACTTTGGGCACGCCAGGCTCTCCAAAACGGTCACCTCATGCGCTGCTCCCTAAGAAATTAAGAGGGTGTGCACAATGCTGAATGGGTGTAGACAAAGAGGAGCTCTCCAGTAGGTGTAGCAAAACATTCAAGGGCCATTTTCTCAAAAGTGGGGTTACAAGTGAATCAACTTTCAAAGCAGAATGACTTTCCCATTGTTCCTCAACTGTAGTGTATGATACACCATTTTGTAGCTATGAATCTCTACTTTTATCCAATGTAAAAAACACATTTTCAAATTTTGCTACATAAGACCGAATCGAGGCGGTCGGTCACAATTTGCTAACATAGGTACACATATAACCCGTGCTATACAAGGATGTACCCTTATTATCTTGCGACCTTCATTGGGACCTCTTTATCTGCAGACAGGTTTGACAGCTCTCTGTATCGGAGGATAGAAAATATCACGAAGAAACACACTGCATTATACTCAAATTAGACAACTCTGAATATTATGTTGCTATATCTCTGTCCTGTCACGACTTCGAGTGAAGTCGGTTCCCCTCCTCGTTCCGGCGGCATTCAGCGGTCGACGTCACCGATCCACTTTTCATTTTCCATTCACACACCTGGTTTGCATTCCCCATCATTATCTGTTGTGTATTTAACCCTCTGTTTTCCCCAATGACTTTGTGTGTGATTGTTTATTGTTAAGCCGTTTTCGTTCCGGCTGGTGCGTTTTATTTATGCCTCGCTTGTTTGCGTTTGGCAAAGTGTTTTTGTATTACGCGGTTAGCGTTTTGTTCGTTCTCCTGCGCCTGACTATTCATGCACCAGCTACACACGAACCTTGACAGTCCTCATAGTTTTTCTTGCTAGGGACTGGAACTGGAGAATCTTTTCATAATGTCCTCCCACAAAGGTACCTGCCCTATCCAGAGTAGACTATTCTTTCCCTTTTTTGACAGCTAGAACTGCTAGCTAATCCTTTCACCCTCTTCCATGGCTAGCTACTTAGCTACAAATGCATTTTGAGTTTGTGTTTTAAAGTTACAATGGTAAATACCTCAATCAAATTATATTTAATTCATTTAGCTAGCTATACTGTATGTACAGTTAGTTACCTAGCTCATTTCAGTTAGCCTGCACACTAAGTTCCTGTAGCTACCTAGCTAGGTTATAATACATAACAAAAAATTAAAAAGTGCTATTAGAACCTGAAAGTGTTCTTCGGCTGTCCCCTTAGGAGAACACTTTGAAGAACCCTTTTTGTTTCCAAGTAGAACCTTTTTGGGTTCATGTAGAACCCTTTCCACAGAAGGTTCTACATGGAACCCAAAAAGGTTCTATATGGAACCCAAAAGGGTTCTACCTGGAACCAAAAAGGGTTCTCCAATGGGGACAGCTGAAGAACCCTTTTGAAACCCTTTTTTCTAAGAGTGCAGGAAGAAACAAATACAATATATGATATCAAGAATCATCACCTCAGGTTTCAGGGAATTTTTCTTCGGGTAGATTTGGGGCTGTTAATAGAGAAGACACTAAAAAGCAGTGTTGCAGCCAAAGTAATATCCTCTTTCCGCAATTGTGTTAAGCACCATAAAGTATTCATAACCACTACATAAATGTGTTACAAATTATCTATAACCGTATGTCATGCTTTATAAAGGGTTCATAAATGTGGCATAACTGTGTGACAACCACCCATGTCAAATGTGACATAACCCATTGTCGAATATGACATAATCCTGTGCTTTATAAAGGGTGGCATAAGCACCGCTTAAATTGAGGCTTCACAAAGCATTTAGAACCCTATGTCATGCATCTTGGTAAAGCATTGCAATGCCATGATAGTGGGTTCAATTCCCTGTAAGTGACTGTAAGTCGCTTTGGATAAAAGCGTCTGCAAAAGTGTGTATTATGTTACTTTAAAACATTCATAGGGTTGCCCAACTTCTTTACCTCTTGGGTGCATAGTCAATATTGGACCTGACCTCAACTTTCCCCAAAAGGCTGTGCTGCAGGATTACACACACACAGGGCCTCCCGAGTGATGCAGTGGTCTAAGGCACTGCATCGTTGTGCTAGCTGTGCCGCTATAGATTCTGGGTTCGAGTCCAGGCTCTGTCGCTGCGCACAATTGGCCCAGCATCGTCCGGGTTAGGGGGAGGGTTTGGCCGGCAGGGATGTCCTTGTCCCATCGCGCACTAGCGACTCCTGTGGTGGGCCGGGTGCAGTGTACGCTGACACGGTCGCCAGGTGTTTCCTCTGACACATTGGTGCAGCTGGCTTCTGGGTTAAGTGGGCATTGTGTCAAGAAGAAGTGCTGGTTGGTTGGGTTTTGTTTCGGAGGATGCACGGCTCTCGACCTCTCCCGAGTCCGTACGGGAGTTGCAGCGATGAGACAAGACCGTAACTACCAATTGGATACAATGAAATTGGGGAGAAAAAAAGGGTACACACTAACATGTTGCACATAAATGACAGGGAAATAATGAGGGCTAATGAATATAACGTTGCAATTAATTTTCAATGAACGTTGAGTTTCACATTCAGATCTCAAATGCTCTATCGGAAGAAAAATCCTTGCCGAAAGAGACTTCAGTTCTTCAAATTGGTAAGGATATTGCCCGGAAATCACTTTCCAACTGTTTTGAGAAGACGATGGCCATGCAGCTCTAAATAATTGCACTGAAACTAAGTGGCGCTGTAGAGTCATACTCTAGTTACATTAGCTTCAAGTAATAATTTGTGGTTCTTTTGCCAGACAATGTTTTGCAAGTGTTTAAAATGAAAGGGATGATGCCTGTTTCAACAATGGCTGTTTCATTACAGTTGTAAAGGAGGGGGTTCGGTGAACCTGAGACCTGAAGACTTGCGTTAGCTCCCTGAGATAACACAGTCATGTGGTGCCCATGAGACCCAGATTAGTACCCCTGTTGGTCTTTCCAGATTCTGTATAACTGCTACACATATGGCCAGCTACTGAATAAAATGTTGTTTGTGGGTAAATTGAGCAACTTTCATAAAGCGTATCTATGATTGACAGCTGGATGTTGGATGAAAGTACCTCAGTTTAAGTGGAGTAGCCTACACAGCATAGCTTCCAGTTCGGAATTGCACCTCGTTCACAAAAAGGAAAAACTGCACAGCATAGCTCATTCATGTTGATGGTTAGTAGGCACTTACAGCAGTGTTGTACAACCAGCACTTTCCAATGGCAATACAATTAGTTCTGTATTCTTGGCTAATATTTATAGAAAATCAGATTTTCCAGAGCTGCGTCCCAAATGGAACACTATTCCCTACATAGTGCACTCCTTTGACCAGAGCCCTATTGGCTCTCCAAGGTTAGGATAGCTACTGAACAAGACCAGTTGCCTCTGTCTGGGAGAGTTCTCCATAATTGGTACACACACACACACACACACACACACACACACACACACACACACACACACACACACACACACACACACACACACACACACACACACACACACACACACACACACACACACACACACACACACACACACACACACACACACACACACACAAGCTCTTAGACAGTTTGATGTCAGTTCAAATGACAGGTGATCAGTTTCTGAAAATGAAAGCCAGAGAAGAGCTTCTCATCCGACACTAACACCTCCGGAACAGATTAGCAATAACCAGATTCCCCATCTCACTTATAAGACTGCCCCTCTCTGTACAACAGAGCGATATATCCATGTGATTACCTTCCTGACCCCCGTCACTCGGTTTCTCCATTATCACCCATTCATCTCTCATCAACCATCATTACACATTTTAATAGCTTCCTGGAACAAACACCCATCTAGACACACAAAAACACATGTATTTGCATATTAACACTAACTATATAGGGATAGTTCACCCAAATTACAAAATTTGATATTAAATGTCCATATCCTGTAAGCAGTCTGTGGAAAGTGTGAGACAGCAATCCATGCTTTGGTTTTGTATACCTGCTTTGGAAACCCAATACATTATTTTTTTAATTAGGGTGAACTATCCCTTTAAGGCCATTCCACAGTAAACAGGAGTCGTTATCTGGTAGAGGGGCAGTTGAGTTTTGTTCCTACAGTATAGGCAAGCTCTGAACTTGTGCTTCTGTACACAGCCTCTGTACAACCTCCACTGTTTTCCATTTCTGAGTGCCTTACGGATATGATCAAAATAGTATACTTATTACTATTACAAATAGTAATTGCGTTGCTGTTACCTTGGATACTAGATGTAATTGGTGAATGACGAACATGAGATGTGTTTTGTCAGACATACTGTACATCTCGAGCGGAGAGTTCAAGGTCCTTTGGTATTTTCAATTGAATTCCAGGAAAAATCTTTTCATATCCCTTCCAAGCTTCCCAGTCTGATGTCCATGATCTTTGTGCCTCTAACTTTCTCACTCATCATTATTCACGATTCATTAATGATTATCCTTAATCATGGTAGCTTCCAGATTCATGTAGAAGTGTTTAGAAACATATTATATTCTTATTTACACAAAAATGACCCCAAAATGACAACACAGTATTTACCATTCATTTCTATTGGGCACAAATTAATCTGAAACACAGCCAAAACCAGTTGCATCCAACAAGTGCGTATAGTAACAAGCTTGATGTAGTCACTGCATGCTAGGAATATGGGACCAAATACTAAACGTTTGACAACTTCAATACACATGCTGTATACTGTAAGTGAATTTGTCCAGACTTTTGGTTCTGTAAAATGGGGGGACTATGTACAAAAAATACCCTCAAATTAAAGCTGACAGTCTGCACTTTAACCTCACAGTCATTATATCATAGTGGACCTCACTATGCAGGTATGCTTAATACCATTACAAGAGAGAATATAGTAGATGGTATATGTCAAAAAGTGATTGATGATCTATTTCTGTGTCCTGTGTTTATGTCCTTTTAAGGACATCCTGTCCGGATATCCTCATGCTATTTATGGTGTGCTTATGTAACATGATAGTGCAGCTGTTTCTTCGAAGTAAAGCAAATGTTTGCAATAAAAAGTAATGGCCTGATGATTGATGTGTGGTGACCTTGTTGAACAGAAAGAAAATATTTATTCTGTCCTCAAGACATAACTTGGGCTTAACGGCAAGAAGGTTGATCTATCATGGAAAAGAAAACATGTGACACCTGGAAGGCCCTGGAGATCCAGCGTGGAAGAGACAATCTGAGGCGCTCACAGCTTGAAAATGGGGATTTAGAGACTGATGGGGGTGTTGGTTTACAATACGCCCTTCCCAAGGCCTTTTTCTCTAAGAAATTAATAAAAATAATTATGTATATAAACATGTAAAGTGTACTATTGTTTAATACTTGTAATATGTATGCATTTATGTATTAAATATTTTAAAAGAAAATTGTATTTACCTTCAATGAATGAAGTCTCTCTTCCTCAAAGGTTGTGTGTGTGACACACGGTGTCAGGTTACATTTAGAGAGAGAGCCAGGCCCCAAAGCCTTCATTCTATGAACAAAATACATTTAGAATCTTTCCTACAACAAAATAATTGTAATATGTATGCGTTTAAGTACTAAACATTTTTGAAGAAAATACAGGTTTTAAAATGTATTTACCCTCATTGAATGAAATAGCTCTTCCTCTGGCCCTCTGTCTCTCTGTGCGAGACAGGGTGTCAGGTTACATTCAGAGAGCGAGACAGGCCCCAAAGCCTTCTTTCTTTGAACAAAATACATTTCAAAATTATTTCCTACATTAAAATAATTATACATAAACATATATTATGTAGTATTGTTTAATAATAATATAATAATAATATAATTTATATAAATGTTTTGTAAAAAAAAAAAAACATTGGGTTTATAGTTTCATATTGTATAGTAATGTTTAAATGGCTGTACTAAAGATTTAGAATAAAATAAAGCGGTTTAAAATTGTATTTACCTTTTAATGGAATCTCTGTTTCCCCGATATGTTTCCCCAATATGTCTCTCTCTCTCCTCTCTCTCTCTACACACGAGCGCTTGGGTCCGGGGGGAGGTGTGTGAGCGTGTGCGCGCGTGTGTGGAGGGTATTTGAAACAACTTTCTGAAAACAGTTGTGTCCAGCTGGGGCGTTGAGGATGTACGGTAAGGACTTCTCAGCAAATCCATATCAATGGTCAATAAATGTTGACAAACCTTACACAGTATTTCACTATATGTACAGTTGAAGTCGGAAGTTTACATACACTTAGGTTGGAGTCATTAAAACTTGTTTTTCAACCACTCAACACATTTCTTTTTAACAAACTAAAGTTTTGGCAAGTCGGTTAGGACGTCTACTTTGTGCACGACACAAATCATTTTTCCAACTGTTTACAGACAGATGATTTCACTTATAATTCACTGTATCACAATTCCAGTGGGTCAGAAGTTTACAAACACTAAGTTGACCGTGCCTTTAAACCGCTTGGAAAATTTCAGAAATGATGTCATCGCTTTAGAATCTTCTGATAGGCTAAATTACATAATTTGAGTCAATTGGAGGTGTACCTGTGGATGTATTTCAAGGCCTACCTTCCTACCTTGACATCATGGGAAAATCCAAAGAAATCAGCCAAGACCTGTGAAGTGCACCAGTCCCTCCTGCAGCAAAGCACCCCCACAACATGATGCTGCCACCCCCGTGCTTCACGGTTGGGATGGTGGTCTTTGGCTTGCAAGCCTCACCCTTTTTCCTCCAAACATAACGATGGTCGTTATGGCAAAACAGTTCTATTTTTGTTTTATCAGACCAGAGGACATTTCTCCAAAAAGTACGATCTTTGTCCTCATGTGCAGTTGCAAACCATAGTCTGGCTTTTTTATGGCGGTTTTGAAGCAGTGGCTTCTTCCTTGCTGAGCGGCCTTTTCACAAGGTCCTTTGCTGTTGTTCTGGGATTGATTTGCACTTTTCGCACCAAAGTACGTTCATCTCTAGGAGACTGAACGAGTCTTCTTCCTGAGCGGTATGACGACTGTGTGGTCCCATGGTGTTTATACTTGCGTACTATTGTTTGTACAGATGAACGTGGAACCTTCAGGCATTTGGAAATTGCTCCCAAGGATGAACCAGACTTGTGGAGGTCTACAATATTTTTTTCTGAGGTTTTGGCTGATTTCTTTTGATTTTCCCATGATGTCAAGACAAGTGGCACTGAGTTTGAAGGTAGGCCTTTAAATACATCCACAGGTACACCTCCAATTGACTCAAATTATGTAAATTAGCCTATCAGAAGCTTCTAAAGCCATGACATAATTTTCTGTAATTTTCCAAGCTGTTTAAAGTCACAGTCAACTTAGTGTATATAAACTTCTGACCCACTGGAATTGTGATACAGTGAATTATAAGTGAAATTATCTGTCTGTAAACAATTGTTGGAATAATGACATGTGTCATGCACAAAGTAGATGTCCTAACCGACTTGCCAAAACTGTAGTTTGTTAACAAGAAATTTGTGGAGTGGTTGAAAAACGAGTTTTAATGAAGTGTATGTAAACTTCTGACTTCAACTGTATACTCTGGTTCATCATTAAACTTCTAGACTGGGCTTCTGTGACTGTCATCACTTTTTGACCAGAGTCCAGTCCGGTATCTGTTTACTCCCAGTGGCCTATCCACACAATAGAGAGCACCAGACTCCGTTTGAATAATATTACTTATTTTGAACAAAAGCCAGGAATGAGTAAGTGACTCAGCCCTATGCTGTTCCTGCTTCTGTTGCCTCTTCTCATTGTCCTGTTGGTTATGTCAGACTGTTGGTTATGTCAGACAATCAATAATATATTTGTACCACTGTAGATGCTGTGTTTTTATTTTTAGAATACGGTTCTCGGTTTACAGTAGTGATGGACAGCTGGAGGCATTTTGAAAACATGTTTTCACAAGTGTAGTAGACTGTGAACTCTGCAAACAAATGTTTCCACTCCGAGAATGGTAGATGACTGTAATTAATACATTAATTCAAAACATTAGAACACAAAAGAAGCCATCCACCCAAGATAGGCTATTAGCAGGACAATAGGAAAGGAGGGTAGGGGGAGCATTGTATTTAAGGTCACTGCACAGTAGCCTAATAAACATATGCATTTTGAAATAGTATAAAAAAATATATATATTAAATAACATATTTCTACCACGGTAGATGCTGTGTTATTGGTTGATGGCCAATATTAAAAAGAGTCAAATGCATTTGTGAATTCAATCGCTTTAGCTGACATGTTGTGGTTTGTTCATTTTTGAATTATTTAAGGCTCCTTTCTCTTCTCTGTGCTGGAGTTCTTTTAAGAATACAAAAGAAGCCTTTGACAATAGACTCTTGCCAAGTTTAGGGACTTTAGATGTATTAATGGATGTTTGTGAGGCATGTCACTTCACTCATCTCTTTGCATAGCCCACCACATGCACTGGTTTCTAACCACATCTGGATGGATCCATAACAAATTACTATGGGAATAAATATCACTGAATGACAGAAATATTGGAATAAAGTAGGCTAACAAATTGTTGCCTACTGAAATACCCAAAGTCATCCAATAGTTATAATATGATTTAAAGCAATAGCCTACCCGCGTGTGGTCAAATATTTTAGCACCGTTTTCTGCTGCTCTGAGACAAGCATGGGGACTGGTCTTGATAAATCAATACGTTTTTTATTTTCAATTATTCTCCTTTTGGGTATTTGTTAGCCTACAATTAGGGTGTGGAAATGTTAGGATTATTTTTCTCTTCACTTGCAGTCACCTATGCTTACTCCCGACTGGTCACGTTGTACAGCGGCATATTTTACTCATATTAAAAACAGTCAAATGAATTCCTGTATTCAATCGCTTTAGCTGATATGTTGAGATTTATTCATTGTTTAAATATTCAAGACTTGAATGTATGTATTGTGGTAGCATAATTACACAATTGTTATGTTTTTGCACTAAATGTTTGTTTTATGAAATAAAGTAAGATAAGATTCTTAGGACTCTCTCTCTCCCTTTCTGAGTTAACTGAGAGGAGTATTTTGAAGCTTGGCTGGCAACTGATTAACTTAGGGAGCGGCTGCCGAGGAGATGGTTTTGGAGAGTCTGGCGTGCCCAAAGTAAAATGCTTGCCATTCAGGCCCAGAAAATAGGATATGCACATAATTTGTACTATTGGATAGGAAACACTGAAGTTCCTAAAAGTGTTAAAATAATGTATTAGAGTATAACAGAAGTGATATAGCAGGCAAAAACCCAAGTAAAATCCATATGGATTTGCAGTTTTTTTAGTAAATGACCTTTTTCTCCATTCTGGCTATTCATTTCTCTGTTATGTAGGACTGAGACTGCAGTACCTATGGCTTCCACAGGATGTCAACAGTCTTTAGACAAGGTTTCAAAACAATAGGGCTAAAGGGAATCGTATAGAAAGTGGAAATGAGAAATACTTTTTTCGGTCATGAGAACGAGAGCGCGCCTCACTTTATTTTCCTTTCTTATCAGTCAGGCTACAATCCGGTTGAAATATTATAGTAAATATACATAAAATGATACCTAAGGAAACATAAAAAAATGATGTTTGATTTGTTTGGAGAAATATGATATGTATAATTTCAACGCGTTCTCTTCACGGTTCTATGGGCGACTCGACGGTGGATATTATGAACATAACGCGCCAACCAAACAGTGATTTATGGATATAATAAATGACTTTTTCTAACAAAATAAGCATGGATTGTCTTCGTTGGACACTTGGGAAGCCCTCAGCAGAAGTTCATCAAAGGTAAGCAATTTTATATTCGCGATTTTATGTGTTTTGTGAGACCCGCGTTGGTTATGGATTAATGCTAATGCATAAAATATGAGAGGGGCTATCCTCAAACAATCAAATGTTGTGCTTTCGCCGTAAAGCCTTTTTGAAATCTTACAACGCTGTGATATTGCCAAGAATCAGAGCTTTTGATGACTATGCAACACTTGATGACTATGCAACACGCCCCACTGCTCCCTAAGTAGTTAAGTGATGGCTAGGGAAAAAACCTACAGCTGGCATTCCATAGATAAGATGTGGTGGGTGTCACCAAGATAGAGATAGCCTGGTAGAGTTTATAACAATGCCTCATTGTCTAAACTTCAAGGCATCTGGGAAACTAAGCTGGGTTGAGGGTAAAACACCTTCCTGTGTAGATAACCAAGGTGGCTTATGGGAGTTGTAACCAGTCTGACTAAGCATTTTTAGGTCCTATATAATATCTGTTTTTTCATTTTCAGTTAGGGTCTCAGCCCCTTGACTGTTGGGTTGACGGTTTCATTATTGCAACAATTAATCAATATTAAATAACAATGTTTGTTTGAAGAAATGACAAAGTCTCTTTCAGTACTGAATTTCCACATAATGTTTGGCGATGAGGAGGTGATCTGCATTTTGACCGATCCTGAAGATCTGGTTAAACTGTGCACAGGGGATCAGAAAGGCAGCGGGCATGGATTGACACCAGATCTTGGACAGAGTACTGAGAGAGGTAGGCTTGGACAATCTATCAATAAGTGATGAAATTATATATGAAAGCCCCTGTTGAGGGTATGCTCAGAGCGAGGTCTTCCTTAAGAGGGCCACAACTGAGGTAACTAGCAGGACTGAGTTGAGTTGATAAGAGTGTTCTTAAGTGAGGTATCTTTGGGCATAATTGTTAATTAGGCAGTTGTGGGCAACCAAAAGTCCAGATCCATGGTACTGAGTTGATCACAGTAAGACTGGTGAGGTTAATGTGGAGTGAAAGACTAGAGAGTGGGTAATTTTGTGAGAGAACTTGGCTTGGTGAAGCTCATTTAATAAGGGACTATAGTGCAGGTGACGCCTTGCGAGGGCTTCTGGCTTGGTGAAGTTCAAATTATAACGTGTATGTAATTGATTCAATGTTTTGTTGATGAGGTAAACAGGTATGCTCTGGGTTTTTATTGTTAGGTGTTCTTGTAAACCAGTTCCTGTACTCTCAACGGCAGGATTTAGCAATGAGGGAGTAAGGAAACGAATGCTTAGTATAAGGCAGTGTGTGTGTGTGTCCTTATTGGCTAAAATCAAATCGAAACCAAGATTTATTTAATACAGCACAGGTCAGACACGGAAAACAACAAAATGTGCTTCACAGGAAAAATAAATACAAATAATTAAAATAAAAACTGAAATATTTACTATTCAAACATAGGAGAATAAAAAACAAAAGAATAACCATAAAAACCAAATGACTAAAAAAGCACCCTAAGGAAAAGCAAAGCTACAAAGGTGTGTTTTAAGATGTCCATAGTTTCGGCCCCAATCAGGTTCTCCGGCAGGCTATTCTAGAGGCTGGCGGCGGCATAATAACTAAAGGCTGCCTCTCCATGCCTCTTGGTCCTAGGCTTTGGGATAGTTAAAAGGCCAGTGCCAGAGAAGCTGAGGGACCTACATGTTACATAACTTAAAAGCATGTCTGAATTGTATTGGGCTGCACAATCGTGGCTTGATTTAAAAACCTATAGAATAATCTTAAAATTAATTCTAAAACTCACAGGCAGCCAGTGCAGAGACCTTAAAACCAGTGTAATGTGTGCTCTCTGTCTGGTCTTGGTCAGTACCTTTGCAACATCATTCTGTATGTTTTGCCGTTAAAACCACTTAGGGATCATTGGGGCGCTAGCGCCCCGTTCCCAACACTACCCGGTGAAATGTAAGGTGCCAAATTCAAAATCCAAAAGTTGAATTATTAAACATTCATCAATATACAAGTGTTGCATAGTCATCAAAAGCTCTGATTCTTGGCAATATCACAGCGTTGTCAGATTTCAAAAAGGCTTTACGGCGAAAGCACAACATTTGATTGGTTGAGGATAGCGCCTCTCATATTTATGCATTAGCATAAATTCATAACCAGCGCGGGTCTCACAAAACCCATATAAGAGCTAAAATAAATCACTTACCTATCGAAGAACTTCTGCTGAGGGCATCCCAAGTTTCCAAGGAAGACATACAATGGTTCTTTTGTTAGAAAAAGTCATTTATTATATCCATAAATCTCTGTTTGGTTGGCACGTTATGTTCAGAAAATCCACCGTCGAGTCGCCCGTTGTGCAGTGAAGAGAAAGTGTTCAAATTATACCTATCAACTTTTCCCAAACAAATCAAACATCATTTATAATGCATCCTTAGGTATCCTTTTATGAATATTAACGATTATATTTCCCTAGGATGATATCCTAAACGATATAAAAGGAAAATAAAGTGGGGCGCGCTCACGGTCTCGTGCCCAGGAAAACGTATTGACATCCGTGGTCCCTTCAGTATTTCTTCTTCCTTTTGGTTCTGTTCAGTGATAAAGCCTTCAAACACTGTCTAAAGACTGTTGACATCTAGTGGAAGCCATAGGTACTGCAATCTGGGAGCTATTATACATGGATTTCAATAGGAAGTCTATCAAACAGAGGAAATGTCACAAGAAAAAAAAAACAATCTGCACAAAAATTCCTCGGGTTTTCGCCTGCTATATCAGTTCTGTTATACTCACAGACAGTATTTTAACAGTTTTAGAAACTTCAGAGTGTTTCCTATCTAATAGTACTAATTACGTGCATATCCTCGTTTCTGGGCCTGAGTGGCAGGCATTTTACTTTGGGCACGCCAGACTCTAAGAGTTAACGAATGGCTTTACTTGGCTAGACCAGACAGGAGAATATTACAGTATTCAAACCTGCTTGTAATAAAAGCATGGATGAGTCTTTATGTATCAGCCTGAGAGAGAAACGGACGCACTTTGGCAATGTTCCTCAAAAAGCTATTTTTGTCACATTCCTAATATGTGATTTGAAACTGAGTTCAGAATCTAAAATAACATCTCGATTTTTTACCTGGTGTTTTATCTTTATTGTCCGTGAATTAAAATATGCGGCCAGATTCTCTCCCTGTGCTTTGGCTCCAACAATAAGTACTTTCTTGATCTTGATTTAGCTGGAGGAAGTCGTGAGCCATCCAAGTATTTAAATCACTAATACAGTCAAATTCTTTATTTGTGGAGCTACAATCCTCTGGTGACACAGAAATGGAAAGTTGTGTATCGTCTGCGTAGCAGTGAAAATCAATGCAGTGCTTTGTGATAACGCTCCAAAGGGGTAACATTTAAACTGAACAGTGAATGCAATACTTAAATCCAAGATTACAATGGCAGAGAGCTGTTTGACATCTGTGTTGGCTCTAAGATCATTTACGACTGTAACAAAGGCTATCTCTGTGCTGTGGTTGGCCCGAAAACCAGACTGGAATTTTTCAAAAATACAGTTGGCACTTTAAAAAAATCACTTAGCTGTTTGAATACCAAGTTCTCCAGATTTTGCTTAAGAATGGATGGTTGGAGATTGGCTGAAAATTTGTAAGAGCTGAAGAATCTAGATGACTTTTCTTCAGAAGGGGTTTCACCATAGCAATTTTAGTGCAGTGGGGAAAGTGCCTGTGAACAGGGAGTGATTAACAATAGCTGTCACTTTTCAAATATGCAAATAATAGTTTTGAAGAAGGTGGTGGGGATAGGATTGTGATATCACTTTCCTGAGCATGTCTGTGTCAACCAGGGAAAAGAAATCCAGTGTGCCTTTGTGTGGTAGGATAGGGCACATATCATCAAACTTCTAATCAAGGCCTGATTATTATTCTGATTATTAGTGAGAAAGTTAGAAAAATGATCCTGGCATTTCTAATTGCCTTGTTATACAGCGCATTCGGAAAGTATTCAGACTTTTTAAACATTTTGTTACGTTACAGCTTTATTTCCTCAATCTACACACAATACCCCATAACGACATTGCACATTTATATATACATATCACATTTACATAATTATTCAGACCTTTTATCCAGTACTTTGTGGAAGCACCTTTGGCAGCGATTAAAGCATTAAGTCATTTTGGGTATGATGCTACAAGCTTGGCACACCGGTATTTGGAAAGTTTCTCCCATTCTTCTCTGCAGGTCCTCTCAAGCTCTGTCAGGTTGGATGGGGAGCGTCGCTGCACAGCTATTTTCAGGTCTCTCCAGAGATGTTAGATCGGGTTCAATTCCGGGCTCTGGCTGGGCCACTCACGGACATTCAGAGACTTGTCCCGAAGCCACTCCTGCGTTGTCTTGGCTGTGTGCTTAGGGTCGTTGTCCTGTTGGAAGGTGAATCTTCCCCCCAGTCTGAGGTCCTGAGCAGGATTTTATCAATGATCTCTGTACTTTAATCCATTAATCTTTCCCTCGATCCTGACTAGTCTCCCAGTCCCTACCACTGAAAAACATCCCCACAGCATGATGCTGCCACCACCATGCTTCACCGGATGGCGCTAGGTTTCCTCCAGACGTGACCCTTGGCATTCAAGCCAAAGAGTTCAATCTTGGTTTAATCAGACTAGAGAATCTTATTTCTCATGGTCTAAAAGTCCTTTAGGTGCCTTTTGGAAAACTCCAAGCGGGCTGTCATGTGCCTTTGACTGAGGAGTGTCTTCCGTCTGGCGCTTTACCATAAAGGCCTGATTGATGGAGTCCTGCAGAGATGGTTGTCTATCTGGAAGGTTCTCCCATCTCCACAGAGGAACTCTGGAGCTCTGTCAGAGTGACCATCGGGTTCTTGGTCACCTCCCTGACCAAGGCCCCTCTCACCACATTGCTCAGTTTGGCTGGGCGGACAGCTCTAGGAAGAGTCTTGGTGAATGATGGAGATCACTGTGTTCTTGGGGACCTTTAATGCTGAAGAAATGTTTTGGTACCCTTCCCCATATCTGTGCCTCGACACAATCCTGTCGTCTCTGAGCTCTACGGACAATTCCTATGACCTCATGGCTTGGTTTTTTCTCTGACATGCACTGCCAACTGTGGGACCTTATATAGACAGGTGTGTGCCTTTACAAATCATTTACAATCAATTGAATTTACCACAGGTGGACTCCAATCAAGTTGTAGAAACATCTCAAGGATGATCAATGGAAACAGGATAAACCTGAGCTTAATTTGGAGTCTCATAGCAAAGGGTCTGAATACTAATCCATTTTAAAATAAGACTAACTTAACAAAATGTGGGAAAACAGAAGGGGTCTGAATACTTTCCGAATGCACTGTATATTCCAAGTTGCTCTCAGAATATCATAATGGAACTGCAACTTTGTCTCTTTTCACTTCCACTCTGCTTTTCTGCAATTTCTCTTTAATTTATTTGTTTCCTCACTCATCCTGGGGGCTCTCTGTTTATATGTGGTCTTTTTCAACTTTACTGGAGCTATGGCATCAACGGTTGCCCTTAATTTACTTTTAAAGTTAACAACTAAATCATCACAAGAGGAAGACAGATTAGGTAATGGAGTATTGTTCATACACTCAATAAAATCTGTAGCAACTTCAGAGGTAAGATTTTCTTAATGATGTGTTCAGTATTCCCTCTGCTATGGGCAACAAGGTAGTAAAACATACACAGTGGTGATCAGATAAAACAACATCAACAATAGAGGATATGCCAATAGAAAGCCCCTTGGTAATAACCAGGTCCAGAGTATGGCCGCGGTTATGGGTGGGCCAAGTACCATGTTTGATAAAGTCCCTAGAGCTCAAAAGATAAATCAATTAAATCGCCTTGGAGTCAATCTCTTTGTCAACATTAATATTAAAATCACCCAAACACAATGATTTTATCATAGTTCTCTGGGACAATAGACAATAGTTCAAAGAAATCCCTAAAGAAAGTGGGGCAGTGCTTTGGTGGCCTATACAGGGTAATGGCCAGCACTGGTGGCTGACATTTAAACATTATAGCATGATGCTCTACAGACCCAAAGTCGCCAAATGAAATGTCCTTACAGCTGAGAGCATTAGTAAAAATAGATGCCGTTCCCCCACCCTTTTTCACTTTTCTGATAGAGTATGAAAAGCTGTAGTCCGGGGGGAAGCTTCAATAAGAGCAGAACTAGTCTGAAGACAGCCATGTTTCAGTGAGAAACATGCAATCAACTTTGCGCTCAGTAATGAGGTAATTCACGAGAAAGGTTTTACCAGCGATTGCTCTAACATTTAAAAGTGCCATATTCAATGAGTGTGGGACACTCTGCCCCTGAAGAATCTGCCTCGAGGTAACCATTGGAATAACAACCAAATTATAAACGCTACAACCACATTTTCTGACAGTCTTCAATCTATCAGAATGGTAGGAGATTACAGTTTGTGTAAACTCACTAGAAGGCGGAGTTAAAGTAATATAAATTAGGTTACTCACAATAACCATAGTGCCATTTCTACAGGAGTTTTTATTGTTTAAATCTATGTGAGGGACGATAGTGTCAACATTGGAGTAGTTGGCCAGAACCGTGGGCAAGCGAGAGTTAATGTCATGGACACGGCTCCTGGGTGACAGTGGACCTTGGTCAGTCCAAAATCTCTTTCCATCGAGCTGCCCACAATGATGGTGGTCATGATGGAATCCGATGGGGAAGTGACCTGCTGAACTGTTGTGGCCGTGGTCAAAATGTATGTTACTAGTACATCCAAGCAGTCTGCTCTGCAATGGAAAATACCCTTCAGGGACAGTTGGGGGGAAAAGGTTGTTGCTGTCAGAACAGTAGTCTATCCAGGTGAGACCATAAACAAGCGGTTCATATTAGGTTTCAACCCATCCAGCAGCTGTACAGTTAGAAATGCTCACAACACAATATGTGCTGAGACTGAGGCTGTCCTAAGATGGACAAAGTAGTCGTCATATGTTCCCATACTGAATTTTTCATAAGCTGGGTTGTGTTCATTGGGGTAAAACGTTTTGCAACAGAAAACATACATTTGTGTTTGTTACTGGACAAGTCCAGGTAGTGTTCGAGTCTGTTTTCTTCCATTTGGTGAGAGACAGAGAGAGAGATGTGAAAAGCAAGACTGTGACCACATCTGCATATGCCAGACGCAATTTGAGGCAGAACAAAATGGAACCTCAGGAATCAGGGCAATTTGTTATCACCATCACCTCTTCGGCCCGTATAAATATTACATACTCCCCCGCCATCCATTTTCCATTTCTGCATGCGGGCGGCAGTTTGTAACCACATTTGTAATAAACTGGTGCCTGTGCGGTTGTTGTTGACTTTGTTGTTGTGATTCATTCGGGTGTAATGAAAACTCCAGAGCGATGCATAGCAAACCAAACCTGCAATATGTATTCCTCAGCACAGACCAACTTTATAAGGCTCGTATACCTCTGTTACCAGAAGACAGGAAGACGGGGAGGGTAGGGAGATAGCAGAAAAGAGAGAGGGGGAGTTACAGAGAGAGGGGAGATGCAGAGTGCCACACAGAGTTAAGGACAATTTATACTTGGTTTAACAAAATGTCTGTAGACAATTTATATTCCAGTGGAATGTCTGTAGACCGTCGCTGCAACTGTAAGTTTCCTTGTCGCACAGACATGAAAAAGTCTCTGCGAATGTCGCAATGTCCGTTGTGGTTATTACCGGACTGCTACAGCAGCCAGACCAAATCCTCCTGTGACAAGATAATCAAATCAAAGTGTATTTGTCACGTGCGTCGAATACAACAAGTGTAGACCTTATAGTGAAATGCTTACTTACAGGCTCTAACCAATAGTGCAAAAATGGTATTAGGTGAACATTAGGTAAGTAAAGAAATAAAAACACCAGTAAAAAAACAGTGAAAATCAACAGTAGCGAGGCTATATACAGTAGCGAAGCTATAAAAGTAGCGAGGCTACATACAGACACCAGTTAGTCAGGCTGATTGAGGTAGTATGTACATGTAGATATGGTTAAAGTGACAATGCATATATGATGAACAGAGAGTAGCAGTAGCGTAAAAGAGGGGTTGGCGGGTGGTGGGTGGTGGGACACAATGCAGATAGCCCGGTTAGCCAATGTGCGGGAGCACTGGTTGGTCGGGCCAATTGAGGTAGTATGTACATGAATGTATAGTTAAAGTGACAATGCATATATGATAAACAGAGATTAGTAGCAGCGTAAAAGAGGGGTTGGGGGGGGCACACAATGCAAACAGTCTGGGTAGCCATTTGATTACCTGTTCAGGAGTCTTATGGCTTGGGGGTAAAAACCGTTGAGAAGTCTTTTTATCCTAGACTTGGCACTCTGGTACCGCTTGCCATGCAGTAGCAGAGAGAACAGTCTATGACTGGTGTGGCTGGGGTCTTTGACAATTTTTAGGACCTTCCTCTGACACCGCCTGGTGTAGAGGTCTTGGATGGCAGGCAGCTTAGCCCCAGTGATGTACTGGGCCTTACGCACTATCCTCTGTAGTGCCTTGAGGTCGGAGGCCGAGCAATTGCCGTACCAGGCAGTGATGCAACCAGTCAGGATGCTCTCGATGTTGCAGCTGTAAAACCTTTTGAGGATCTCAGGACCCATGCCAAATCTTTTTATAGTTTCCTGAGGGGGAATAGGCTTTGTCGTGCCCTCTTCACGACTGTCTTGGTGTGTTTGGACCATTCTAGTTTGTTGGTGATGTGGACACCAAGGAACTTGAAGCTCTCAACCTGCTCCACTACAGCCCTGTCGATGAGAATGGGGGCGTGCTCGGTCCTCCTTTTCCTGTAGTCCACAATCATCTCCTTAGTCTTGGTTACGTTGAGGGATAGGTTGTTATTCTAACACCACCCGGCCAGGTCTCTGACCTCCTCCCAATTGGCTGTCTCATCATTGTCGGTGATCAGGCCTACCACTGTTGTATCGTCTGCATGGTGTTGGTGTTGGAGTCGTGCCTGGCCATGCAGTCGTGGGTGAACAGGGAGTACTGGAGGGGACTGAGCACGCACCCCTGGGGGGCTCCAGTGTTGAGGATCAGCGTGGCAGATGTGTTGCTACCTACCCTCACCACGTGGGGGCGGCCCGTCAGGAAGTCCAGGATCCAGTTACAGAGGGAGGTGTTTAGTCCCAGGATCCTTAGCTTAGTGATGAGCTTTGAGGGTACTATGTTGTTGAACGCTGAGCTGTAGTCAATGAATAACATTCTCACATAAGTGTTCCTTTTGTCCAGGTGGGAAAGGGCAGCACACTTCCTGATAATCCATCTGGCCCGCAACCTTGTGTATGTTGACCTGTTTAAAGGTCTTACTCACGTCGGCTACGGAGAGCGTGATCACACAATCGTCCGGAACAGCTGATGCTCTCATGCATATCTCAGTGTTGCTTGCTTAGAAAGCAAGCATAGAAGTGATTTTAGCTCGTCTGGTAGGCTCGTGTCACTGGGCAGCTCGCCGCTGTGCTTCCCTTTGTAGTCTGTAATAGTTTGCAAGCCCTGCCACAGAGCCGGTGTAGTATGATTCAATCTTAGCCCTGTATTGACGCTTTTCCTGTTTGATGGTTCATCGCAGGGCATAGCAGGATTTCTTGTAAGTTTACGGGTTAGAGTCCTGCACCTTGAAAGCGGCAGCTCTACCCTTTAGCTCAGTGTGAATGTTGCCTGTAATACATGGCTTCTGGTTGGGGCATGTACGTACAGTCACTGTGGGGACGGCGTCCTCAATGCACTTATTAATAAAGCCAGTGACTGATGTGGTGTACTCCTCAATGCCATCGGAAGAATCCCGGAACATGTTCCAGTCCGTGATAGCAAAACTGTCCTGTAGTTTAGCATCTGCTTCATCTGACCACTTTTTTTATAGACAGAGTCACTGGTGCTTCCTGCTTTAATTTTTGCTTGTGGTTGGATTTACCAAATGGAGGGCGAGGGAGAGCTTTGTACGCGTCTCTGTGTGTGGAGTACAGGTGATCTAGAATTTTTTTCCCCTCTGGTTGCACATTTAACACGTTGATAGAAATTTGGTAGAACTGATTTAAGTTCCCCTGCATTAAAGTCATTAAAGTGGCCACTAGGAGCGCCACCTCTGGTTGAGTGGTTTCCTGTTTGCTTGTTTCCTTATACAGCTGAGTGCGGTCTTAGTGCCAGCATCTGTCTGTGGTGGTAAATAAACAGCCACGAAGAGTATAGCTGAAAACTCTCTAGGCAAGTAGTTTGGCCTGCAATGTATCACAATATACTCTACTTCAGCCGAGCAAAATCTAGAGACTTCCTTAATGTCAGGCTTTCAGTGTAGCATGTAAACAATAAACAAACTACCAAATACGGTAGTAAAAATACATACTCACCACAATGAAAGAACATCTAACAATAAACAAACACGCACAAAACAATGAGGGAAACAGAGGGTTTAAATAAGGAACATATAATTATGGGATAGAAACCAGGTGTGTATAATGAAGACAAAACATAGAAAATGAAAAGTAGATCGGCGGTAGCGAGGAAACCGGTGACGTCGACCGCCGAAAGCCGCCCGAACAAGGAGAGGGACCAAGTCAGCGTGCCGACACCGGCCTCGGACGACCCGGAGGATGAGGCGCAGGGCGATCCGGGTGGAGATGGTGAAACTCCCTCAGCAACGAAGGATCTAGGATGTCTCTCACCGGCACCCAGCATCTCTCCTCCGGACCGTACCCCTCCCACTCCACGAGATACTAGAGGCCCCCCGCCCAACGTCTTGAGTCCATGATGGCTCGCACAGTATACGCCGGGAACCCCTCTATGTCCAGAGGAGGCAGAGGAACCTCCCGCCCCTCAGACTCCTGGAGTGGACCAGCCACCACCGGAGGAGAGACACATGGAACGAGGGGTTAATACGGTAATCTGGGGGGAGCTGTAATTTATAACATACATCGTTCAATCTCCTCAGGACTTTAACTTCTTAGGGAGCAGCAGCAGAGGTGACGGTTTTGGAGAGTCTGGCGTGCCCAAAGTAATATGCCTGCCAATCAGGCCCAGAAAATAGGATATGCACATAATTAGTACTATTGGATAGGAAACACTCTTCTCCAGGCTGCCAATTCATTTCTATTTTAACCAGGACTGAGACTGCAGTACCTATGGCTTCCACTAGATGTCAACAGTCTTTATACAGTGTCTGGAAGCTCTAGCACTAAGCAGAACGGATAGGAAGAGGAAGTAGTGAAGGGACCACTTTTGTCAACAACGTTTGACGGGCGCGAGATTGTGAGCGCGCCCCACTTTATTTTCCTTTCCTATTGTTCACGTTATTGTCCGGTTGAAATATTACAGTAAATATACATAAAAGGATACCTAAGGATACATTAAAAGTGATGTTTGATTTGTTTGTAGAAAGTTTATAGGTATAATTTGAACGTGTTCTCTTCACGGTTCAATGGGCGACTCAACGGTGGATTTTCATGATCATAACGCGCCAACCAAACTGAGATTTATGGATATAATAAATGACTTTTTCTAACAAAAGAACCATTGGATGTCTTCGTTGGACACTTGGGAAGCCCTCAGCAGAAGTTCTTTGAAAGGTAAGTGATATTTTTTAGCTCTTATATGGGTTTTGTGTGACCCGAGCTGGATATGAATTTATGCCAATGTGGAAAATATATTAGGTGCTATCCTCAAACAATCAAATGTTGTGCTTTCGCCGTAAAGCCTTTTTGAAATCTGACAACGCTGTGATATTGCCAAGAAGCAGAGCTTTTGATGACTATGCAACACTTGTATATTGATGAATGTTTAATAATTCAACTTTTGGATTTTGAATTTGGCGCCGCTACTCCCTAAGTAGATAACAGAGGAAAAGGAGAGCTGTCGACAGACGATTTATAACTGTGAAACCAATAACAGGAAAACGGGTTCTCCACCCAGGGAGGGGGAGAAACAGTTAGAAACGGTTAGAAAACTTTTTAGAAGTGATAAGCTGTAAATATGTTAAACACAGCCCGCCTAAAGCGGGGTGGAGTTAAATTGTATGTACATATAAAAGACTGTGTTCCCATTGTGAATTCAGAACGTTCTCTGAATAAAACCTGACCATTGTAGCTGGGCCTCAGTCTGTTTTATTTTTCATCAAATAGTAGTTAATTAAAAGTTAATTTTAGAACATTGAGAACAAAATTCCTCGTGACAGTTTTCTCAATGAAATTCAAATCAGCATTGAAAAAAGGCGCAAGTTTAAGTCTTTTCCAGCTGAGCGAGTCTGACCACAAATCAAAGACCACTATGATGACACACCAAATGTGTTTGATGGATCGCGGGAAAAGAGCAGGAATATACTTTTTTTAGGCTACAGTCCAAGCTAGGTCTTCCAATGGTGTGACTGCTGTTGGCATCCAAAGATTATCCAACTTGAATAAACGCTTTGAGGGAAGGTAAGGACGACAGCAGTGTAGTCTACGACAATACGGATATCACTTATTAGTGTTATCTACATAGCGTGTTAATGTGAATCACACTGCTGCTCTCTCATTTAGCTATTTGCGCCTTACGGATTGTGGTTGTTGTGATTGGCTGTTCACAAACCTAAATGTGTATTTGAACCTAATAATGGTTGAATTCAAAAAGTTTAAGCTGCCTATCAATCATTGTTTTTGAAACCAGTGGACAGCCAGTAAAAAAATTTGCTCTTGCAACAGCTGCATAGTCCGGATCCCAGCCTATGGAATAAAGGTTGGACTTTTATTGCTCAATCTGTAAGGACAGATGCTGGGAAACGAGAGGACACGAAACAGAATACGGACAGCGTCTGGACAGGGGAAACAAAACAAAACGATCTATAGTTGCTACATCCATTTTTGAAATTACAAGGATCTATATTTATCAAATGATTCTTGAAGAATATGACTTAAAAATGCCTCATGAGCTTAGTTCAATTGTCACACTCCATGAGACCCAACATATAAGCTTGTTTTACTCCAATGTAAACATTGTAATAGTAAACAAACACTGTATAGCCTCATAAGATGGTTAAAACAATAATTTGATGTCTGTTAATCTAAAAGTGGTTACATTTCTCCAGGCCCATCCCTCAGCTTTTTACCAAAACAGAGGCAGGGTGATGTTTTCTTCTTGTTTCATCTGTGGATTTGCCCTTTAAACAGCTGCATATTATCAAGATATGAAAGTGTCACCAACAAAAAGGGAAACAATAGGCCTATAGCAAATGGAGCATATGGCATTCATTTTTCACTTTTCAGTAGTGCTCAAAGCATGCCATTCCATGAGCGCAGTATTTATTTTTCAACTAAAATTTGGAGCACCCGGCTGCTGATGTCATGCAGAGGTTGTGTTGTGATTTTACTTTTTCATAACAACAACGACAAGTTTGATGTCGGACGACAACAGAACGTTCATGATGTTGCGGCGACAATTGTCTACAGACATGTCGATAGCCGGACTGTAAGCCAGCCTTAAGGAAACATAAAAGAGAGAACTTAAAAAGAGGGAGAGGAAGAGCGAAGAGCAAGGGAGACACTGAGACAGGGGGTGAGAGATAGGAATACAGGGGATACAGACAGAGGGAGGAATGGAGAGATATACAGGGAGTGTGAGCAGAAAAGAGTGAGAACTGCTAGAGAGGGTGGAGCACTCTTGCAGAACTCTAAGAAACGGAATTCTCACAAAGGAATGAGGAGCTTAGCGATTTCTCAACGAGGTGTGCAAATAGATGCCAGAGAACTGCATATTTTTGTTGTAGTTGCCATGGCAGAAAATGGCATGTAGGCGGCTGGAAACATATCTCACCATTAATGTATTAGAGGCTGTTTTTGGAGGGTACATATACTTTTAGAGGTTGTTTCAGGATACTAGCAACAGGAGAAAAAAACATGGAAATTGCAACGCAACCTCCAAAGAAAAGGGAGACATAACTGAAGGCAACAGGGATATGGCTTGTCTTGCCCTTTTAATTACAGCATATTTGGCCATATTATGTGTCTGGGCCCCTTTAATAATGACTATGATCAGGTCCGATAGCATTTTCGTTGATCCTTCGAATAATACACAACAAATGTTTGATTGTATGTGTATGAATGTACTGAGTGTGTGTGTGTGTGTGTGTGTGTGTGTGTGTGTGTGTGTGTGTGTGTGTGTGTGTGTGTGTGTGTGTGTGTGTGTGTGTGTGTGTGTGTGTGTGTGTGTGTGTGTGTGTGTGTGTGTGTGTGTGTGTGTGTGTGTGTGTGTGTGTGTGTGTGTGTGATATAGAGATCTGACACGTAGTCTGTTTTTATTTTTAATCTCACAATAAAAAGCATCTAAAGATACAGCAGCTAGTATGGTGCATCTGTGTTTATACACACACACACACACACACACCATAACTAATTTCCTATCATACTACAGCCTGCACAGAATATCCCTCAAACTCATATCTAGTCATTTAACTTCATCGATCATTTAACCCCAAACTCTTGATGTATGTCGCCACATATGATCTCCCTCTGGCTCCTGAGTCATTTATATTTGATCCAACCCTATAATACTAGTGCTACCCTACTACCAGATGGCTCATATTGGCATCAAGGGCCGTTAAAAATGGGCCGAACCCCTAACAGGTCCTTCTATCCGTCGTATCCCATCCCCATTTTTTCCCTCTTCCTCCGAAGTTGCTTGAAGGAAATTGACTTGGTGTGTGGTGCTGGTGAAACTCTCCATCTCTGTTTTACAGAGTGGGACACCATCAGCGTTCTCGATACTGATGCGATTGATCAAGGTCACCTACTCTGACATTTTTGTGCTAGTACTTTGTCCGTGCTGTGTATGAAATGGGCAAAACGTAGCAGGTAGTGGTAGCTAAGCTGTTCCTGAATCCCAAATTAACCAATCAATGGAAGCAATATGTTCCTAGCTGCATCTTGCCCTCTGATAGGCGGATTTGACGCCACATCACGGACACCTATCCAATCTTCTCAGATCTACACTAGTGCGGGTGTAGGGCCTAGGAGTTGATTTGGGACTCAGAAATATTTCAGGTAAGCTATAATGTCTTGTTTCTTCAGTTCAGACTTCCTACTTCACATTGCATTAATAATAGTCTCAAATTAGGTTTTTGAGATTCAACAAGCTCAATATCAGGTGGCAAGGTGTCTCAACACACACACTTTGCAAGCATATGCTTATTAATGCTCCTATAGGCATCCTAATACAACTTGAGCTGCATGTGTCCACCAGCTTTAAAGGCCCAGTACAGTCCAAAAATATATTTCCCTGTGTTTTTTAAAATATATTTCCACACTTTGAGGTTGGACTAATACTGTGAAATTGTGAAAATGTCCTTTAGTATAAGAGCTGTTTGGAAAGACCGCCTGATATTTCAGCTTGTTGTGATGGGAGGGAGTTTTGTCTTGCCAGGTGACATCACCTGGTGGTAAATTAGTTAATAGACCAATAAGAAAAGAGAGTTCCAAGCCTTTCTCCCAACAACAGCTAGTTTTTAGTTTTAGCCTCCCCACTCCCAGACAGTCCTAGCAAAATTGTTTGCTAAGAAGGTATTTATGTTTCTTTTTGACCGTTTTAATTGAAAACATTCACAGTAAGGTACTTAATTGTTACCCAGAAATTATTTTAACTGCTGCATTGGACCTTTTAAACACATCAAAACCTGAAAGATCTAAACCCATGTAGCAGTTGATGGGTAGCGGGTTGGAGAAGCATTAACGGTATGCGGAGAGCACTACAGTGCACCCCAAAGTATCCTCTATGGACCCTTTTCTATAGGTAGAGCCAGGAAAAGGGGTTGTAGAAATTTATTTTTCAGGACGAGATTAATTTATTGGAAGTGGTCAGCTTATCAATTTTCTCAATAAAGCTGTGCGAGACAAGTGAATGAGCGAGGCAATTAATTCCTTATAAGGCATTCGCACTGAAAGATGAAGATGATAAGGCAATCACAAATTCTTTCAGATTTCTCTCTAGTGAAAACAGTGGAGAAGGGGCTCTGAAGGAAAGCAGTGGTGTGTGTGTAGGAGGGGAGTTATCACATGAGCGTAGCCTTTCCTCTTCGCTCAATTGAATTAAGGTTTTGATCATGGTCATGTAGTGATTGTATGTGGACATGTTTTTTTGAATGGTTGGATGAGAATATTGTCACCACTGGTTCATACTGCATCTTGGACTGCCACTAAGCAAGTTATGTGGGACATTTATTGACGTACAGAATAAAAGTGTTTCTCAAACCTCCCTTAAGTGCTCCCAGCTTGTTTGATCTATTCCAACACTAGCACACCTGATTCGACTGGGTCTATTAATCATCAAGCCCTTGAATAGTTGAATCAGGTGTGCTTTTGCTGGAATAGATCAAATAGATGGAATGGTTTGTGGTACTTAGGGAGAGAATTGGAAAGCACTGACATACTATACTGAACAAAAATATAAACGCAACATGAATTCTACTGAGTTACAGTTCATTTAAGGAAATCAGTCAATTGAAATAAATGCATTAGGCCCTAATCTATGGATTTCACATGACTTCACACATAAGGCTCTCCAGAGGGTAGTGCGGTCTGCACAATGCATCACCGGGGGCAAACTACCTGCCCTCCAGGACACCTAGCCCACCCGATGTCACAGGAAGGCCAAAAAGATCATCAAGGACAACAACCACCTGAGTCACTGCCTGTTCTCCCCGCTATCATTCAGAAGGCGAAGTCAGTACAGGTGCATCAAAGCTGGGACCAAGAGACTGAAAAACAACTTCTATCTCAAGGCCATCAGACTGTTAAACAGCCATCACTAACATTGAGTGGCTGCTGCCAACATACAGACTCAATCTATAGCCAATCTCTGATTTTTCTGTGTATGGAAAATTTCAGGGATTTTTTTTATTTCAGCTCATGAAACATGGGACCTACACTTTACATGTTGCGTTTATATTTTTGTTCAGTGTATATTTACGCAAATCTGACCAAAAACACTTCCCTTTCTTTCTGAAAAACAGTTCCCTTTCTTTCTACAACTTCTCTCATTCTCCCTGACAGTGTCCACATTGGCAAAGAAAGTCACATTGTTAGCCACGTCACTAATAGATACTGAGTGAACGCAGCAGAGCAGAATGTGTTGACCCTTTTGAGTTAGCCATCATAATAAAAAGTCAGTTTGCCACCTTCGATTAGCATTAGCAGTCTCCTATCTGAATGACTAAGCATGAGGAGTCCAAACATTGCATCCTCGCCAAGGTATTTAATCAACTGAAAATGACACTGTGTACTGTCAGTCTCTCTGCCTCGTCTGTCTGTCTGCCTCGACGGGGATAGAAAGACAGATGCGTATTATCGAAAACAGATTTTTTTTGCTGCACCTTGCTCTGAACAAATTAGCATAATAACCCCTGAGGTTACAGTCTACAGTCTATAGTTCTCAAAGAGGATGTTAATGTTGCTAACGTGTGACTCACTAAAGACAATTGCTAAAGTATACAAAGGATGTCAGATCCACACTCAGGCTCTCAATGACAAATGTGAGCAGTGAAGAGGACTCGTGGACTAAAGTTAACCTCTTAAAGTCTAAGCCTTTGGGGGGGTGGGGTCTAGTAAGCTAACATATGGAATTGTTGTAAGATGGTCATACCATGGATGATATAGCTATTTGATTTAGAATTTTAGTACCTCTGATGCTATAAAAATTATTTGATAAAATATTGAATTTGGCTTTTACTACTATAGCCCATAGAAAACACATTGAATAACACATTCATAAATGGCAAAAAAATGTATCATAAGGAATAAGGTTTTCAAGTGTCTGTCTTATATCTAGGAGATATAAGAAAGCTCAGGAAATATTTTTGTTTTTTGGACACATATATAACCAAGTTACCTTCAGACGAGTCCCGTGACACTTGTGGGGCAAAAGTTAACACCATCGTTTTCCGTGAGAATCTCGTCTTTCCACAGAGTGGTCATATTAGTTTGTAGCCAAAACAGTTCAGACGGTTCAGACGCTGCAGACATTTTCTTGAGAAGACCGATTTTAGGGATGTCTCAAGGTCTGACAAACACAGCTGTAGCTTGGCCACACCTTCCACCACAGATGAGGAAGGCCGACATAGGCAGATGTGGTGGATTGAGATGCAGCCCATGCAAAAACTGATATCTCTGGCTTAAATTGACAGATTTTGATGGATATTTTTTTATGTTACTTAGATAAACAAGGATTTTTAAAGCCAAATCTTTCAAGTCACCTACTGCGGAAGCCGCCACTTATCAAAGTTCACACCCTGCACCTCTGAGTCCACCATAAAAGGTGACCCACTCCAGATTATTATTATTATTATTATTGTCAATTCAGAGCTGGGAACTCAGCTAGAGGGAGACGCAACGCCTCTCTTCAATCACCTCTCCCCACAACACGTGTCAGGGCATATGTGAGGAGGGAGGAGAGGAGGAGAGGGCAGAAGGATTGGAGAGCTCAGGGGAAAACTTTGGGTTTCTAGCACAATCAAGCATCTCTCCCGCAGCAGGCATTGACACTTTAGTGGTGGACGTCACTGGTCTTCTAGCCATCGCCGATCCACCTTTCATTTTCCATTTGTTTTGTCTTGTTTTCCCACACACCTGTTTTTCATTGTTCCTCATTACTGTTGTGTATTTAACCCTTTGTTTCCCCCATGTCTGTGTGGGGAATTGTTTATTGGCATGCTGGTTACGCCGGGTTGTTGGTTTTTCACCCGTGCTTTGTGGCAGCTGGTATTGTGCGGTTTATTTTGTACTTTGCGCTGCCTTTCTTGGTTTTGGGCATTTGTTTTGTGACGCGGTTGTGTCCTGTATTTTGACGTTGCCTAAGTAAAGTGCTTAGTCCACTCATCTCTGCTCTCCTGTGCCTGACTTATTTACACCAGCTACACCCACCGCATGACAATATCCGCTGTGCTGCATTGGATTTATTTACACAGTGCTGTTGTTTTAAAGATGACAGTGATATTTACAAATATATAAACAAAGTTCTGACTTCTAAATGTCAGCATTCAAAAGAAAAAGCCTCTCATCAGGCAAAAACTGTCTTAATCAATATAGCACAGGTGTCACAACATCCGCCGAAGTCGGTCCCTCTCCTTGTTCGGGCGGCGTTCGGCGGTCGGCGGTCGACGTCACCGGTTTTCTTAGCCATCACCCATCCATTTTTAATTTTCCATTTGTTTTGTTCTTGTTTTACACACCTGGTTTCAATCCCACAATTACTTGTTCATTATTTAACCCTCTGTTCCCCCATGTTTGTTTGTGAGTGATTGCTCATGGTCGGTTATTTTTATTCCGGCTGTATTTTTGCCCGTGTGTTTTGGGCACGTTGTATTTGATTACCTTTTGCCGTATTGGATTAAATACGTTGTTCACTCATCTCTGCTTTCCTGCGCCTGACTTTATTCACCAGCTACACACATCGGCATTGACAGAATCACTCACCCAGACAAATGGAGTCAGAGCAGGAGCAAACGCACTCCCTGTGGCAGTAGAGGAGCGCATCCAGCAGCATGTGACCATGTTGCAACGTCTGGGCACCGCCATGGATCGCGTGCTGCAGACGATGAATAGATGGGAGAGAGAAGGAGGTCTGCCAGCGCCTCCACCAGCCCCACAACAACATGTCCCACTGTCCACCTCTCCTTCACCCGGTCGCAGCGGAATTCGGCTCGCGCTCCCGAGGAAGTATGATGGGACGGCTGCCGGATGCCAGGGGTTCCTACTCCAGCTGGAACTCTACCTGGCGACTGTCCACCCGGCTCCTTCGGGACGTGAGAGCGTGTCTGCCCTCGTCTCCTGCCTCTCAGGCAAAACCCTGGAGTGGGCCAACGCAGTATGGAGTGAAGAAGACGTGGCGTTGGACCATTACTGCCCGCTTTCGGGCAGTTTTTGACCACCCGCCTGAGGGTCGAGCGGCGGGTGATATACTCCGCTACATGCGCCGAGCATGTGTCCCTGGTGCGCAGGGTGCTTGGTCGACTGTTGGAGCATGACCTGTACGTCAAGGCTGAGAAATGTCTGTTCTTCCAACAGTCCGTCTCCTTCCTAGGGTACCGCATTTCCACGTCAGGTGTGGAGATGGAGAGTGACCGCATTTCAGCCGTGCGTAAATGGCCGACTCCCACCACGGTAAAGGAGGTGCAGCGGTTCCTAGGGTTTGCCAACTATTACCAGAGGTTTATCCGGGGGCTTTGGTAAGGTAGCAGCTCCAATTACCTCACTGCTGAAGGGGGGACCGGTGCGGCTGCAGTGGTCGGCTGAGGCGGACAAGGCTTTTAGTCACCTCGGCTCCCGTGCTGGCTCATCCGGATCCCTCTTTGGCGTTCATAGTGGAGGTGGACGCGTCCGAGGCTGGGATAGGAGCCGTGCTCTCTCAGTGCTCGGGTACACCACCGAAGCTCCGCCCCTGTGCCTTCTTTTCGAAGAAGCTCACCCTGGCGGAGCGAAACTATGATGTGGGGGACCGGGAGCTGTTGGCTGTCGTCAAGGCTCTGAAGGCGTGGAGACATTGGCTTGAGGGGGCGAAACACCCTTTTCTCATCTGGACTGACCAACGGAATCTGGAGTACATCCGGGGGGGGCGAGGAGACTGAACCCTCGCCAGGCAAGGTGGGCCATGTTCTTCACCCGTTTTGTTTTCACCCTGTCCTATGACTAGGTTCCCAGAACGCTAAGACATACGCATTGTCCCGGATGTATGACACAGAGGAGCGGTCAATGGATCACACTCCCATACTCCCGGCCTCTTGCCTGGTGGCACCGGTAGTGTGGGAGCTGGACGCGGACATCGAGCGGGCATTACGTACAGAGCACACTCCCCCTCAGTGTCCAGCTGGACATCTGTACGTTCCGTCTGTACGTTCCGTCTGCTGTCCGCGGCCGGTTGATCTATTGGGCCCACACGTCACCCTCTTCTGGTCATCCTGGCATCGGTCGGACGGTGCGCTGTCTTAGTGGGAAGTACTGGTGGTCCACCTTGGCCAAGGACGTGAGGGTTTATGTTTCCTCCTGCTCAGTGTGCGCCCATTGCAAGGCTCCTAGACACCTGCCCAGAGGGAAGTTACAGCCCCTACCCGTTCCACAACGGCCGTGGTCACACCTGTCAGTGGACTTCCTGACTGATCTTCCTCCCTCACAGGGCAACACCACAATCCTGGTCGTTGTGGATAGGTTTTCTAAGTCCTGCCGTCTCCTCCCTTTGCCCGGTCTCCCTACGACCCTACAGACTGCGGAGGCCCTGTTCACACACGTCTTCTGGCACTACGGGGTGCCTGAGGACATCTGATCGGGGTTCACGCCCAGTGTCTGGAGGGCATTTATGGAACGTCTGGGGGTCTCGGTCAGCCTCACCTCAGGTTTTCACCCCAAGAGTAACGGGGCAGGTGGAGAGAGTAAACCAGGATGTGGGTAGGTTTCTGTGGTCCTATTGCCAGGACCGGCCGGAGGAGCGGGCGTCGTTCATCCCATGGGCAGAGATGGCCCAAAACTCACTCCGCCACTAACTTCTCTCCCTTCCAGTGCATACTGGGGTATCAGCCGGTTCTGGCACCTTGGCATCAGAGCCAGATCGAGGCTCCTGCGGTGGACGAATGGTTTAAGCGCTCTTAGAAGACCTGGGACGCCGCCCATGTGCACCTGCAATGAGCCGTGAGGCGGCAGAAGGCTAGCGCCGACCGCCACCGCAGTAAGGCCTCGGTGTTCGCATCGAGGGGGCCCCGGCGTATGCGGTTCGAGCCTTCCTGGATTCAAGGCGTCGGAGGAGGCGCCTTCAGTACCTCGTGGAGGGGTACGGTCCGGAGGAGAAATGAAGGGTGCCGGTGGAGGACGTTCTGGACCCTTCATGGCTGCAGAAGTTCCACCGTCTCCATCCGGATCGCCCTGCTCCTTGTCCTCTGGGTTGTCCCCGAGGCCGGTGTTGGCGTGCTGCTGGAGTCGCGCATCAAGGGGGAGGTACTGTCCCGATTTCCGCTGAAGTCGGTTCCCCTCCTTGTTCGGGCGGCGTTCGGCGGTCGACGTCACCGGTTTTCTAGCCATCACTGATCAATTTTTCATTTTCCATTGGTTTTGTTATTGTTTTACACACCTGGTTTCAATCCCACAATTACTTGGTACCTCTGTTCCCCCATGTTTGTTTGTGAGTGATTGTTTGTTGTTCATGGTCGGTTATTTTTATTCCGGCTGTTTTTTCGCCCGTGTGTTTTGGGCATGTTGTATTTGATGACCTTTTGCCGTACTGGATTAAATATGTTGTTCACTCATCTCTGCTTTCCTGCGCCTGACTTTATGCACCAGCTACACACACCAGCATTGACAACAGGTGGGGTCTACCAGGCCTCCCCACCAGTCACTCAAAAGTGAACTTTCTAGAACATCCCGAAAAGGCACTTAAGAAAACATTTGCCACACCTATTCTTGGCGCGAGTTCACACAACATTAAACATGATGGAGAAACCGGACATGCTCTCCAAAGACAAAAAGAAATTGACGTTAAACTGGTCAACCACAAGTTATTTATCACAAGTGTTGCACAGTTTGTGACCTTTCCAAACAAAGTTTGCACTTTGGTACGAATGTACAGAATGGTACGAATGTACAGTATATTATATTTAATGAATTATCAATATTTCCGTAACAGAACATTCTAAATTAATGGGGGAATATGTTTGGCTTAACTGTAACTTCACTGATGAATATATATTTAAAGGGGCATTGATAAACGTTGACAAACAATTGACACAATTAAACAAATAGTGCACACGAATTGGCGGGAGTCCCTGCCTAATAGAGGAGAGAGACGTGCCTAGATTGGTGAAGCAAATAAAATATCATAGCAGTTGCCCCGAGGCAGATGAACACTTTGCCCAGGCCTTAAACACTGTCCACTAACCTTTTGGCGATGTGTGGGCACAAACTTTGTTGAAGCAGGTAAGGGAGCATTCTCTCCCGAAAGATGCACAGTGGACACTAATTTTCTCTCTTAGTCTGTGAAAGTGTCAGAGCACACCCTCTCCTCTCCAGGCTGTGAAGAGACCTCGTCCATAATCAATTCAATGTCAGTCAATGTCGGGATGAAACCTTCACACACCAATTCATAGGGCAGATATTCCTGCAAAGCGCCCCCCCTATGGGAACAGCAGAGAAGCAGGAAGGAGGCAATTTGACCTCCAACTCGATGTCCTCACAAGGGCCCGACTGGTAAACTTGACCCCGCCCTTTTATGGGTGATTTACATGTTGTATTATGTTAGGATGATTGAGTGATTTTAATGTATATTTATGTGACTTACTATGGTTACTGACTTCAATTATAAATGTTTTATTTTCTATAAGATGCCCCTTAAATCAACCAAGACAGGTTAAGGACATACATTATATATGCAAAAGTATGTGGTCACCCTTTAAATTAGTGGATTCCCGTTGCTGAAAGGTGTATAAAATCTCCATAGACAAACGTTGTCAGTAGAATGGCCTGTCATCATAGGATGCCACCTTTCCAACAAGTCAGTTCGTCAAATTTCTGCCATTCTAGAGCTGCCCCGGTCAATTGTAAGTGCAGTTATTATGAAGTGGAAATGTCTAGGAGCAACAACGGCTTGGCCGGCCAAGTGGTAGGCCAAATATGCTCACAGAACGGGACCCCCCCGAGTGCTGAAGCGCTTACAAATTGTCTGTCTTCAGTTGCAACACTCACTTCCGAGTTCCAAATTGCCTCAAGAAGCAACGTCAGCACAATAACTGTTTGTCGGGAGCTTCATGAAATGGGTTTCCATCGCGGAGCAGCCGCACACAAGCATAAGATCACCATGCGCAATGCCAAGCATCTGCTGGAGTAGTGTAAAGCTAGCTGCCATTGGACTCTGGAGCGTTCTCTGGAAAAATGAATTACGCTTCACCATCTAGCAGTCAGACGGACTAATCTAGGTTTGGCGGATGCCATGAGAACGCTACCTGCCCGAATGCATAGTGCCAACTGTAAAGTTTGATGGAGGAGGAATAACGGTCTGGAGCTGTTTTCATGGTTTGGCCTTGGCCCCTTAGTTCCAGTGAAGGGAAACCTATTACATACAATGACATTCTAGATGATTCTGTGCTTCCAACTTTGTGGCAACAGTTTGGGGAAGGCCCTTTCCTGTTTCAGCATGACTATGCCCCCCGTGCACAAAGTGAGATCCATACAGAAATGGTTTGTCGAGATCGGTGTGGAAGAACTTGACTGGCCTGCACAGAGCCCTGACTTCAACCCCATCGAACACCTTTGGGATGAATTGGAACGCCAACTGCGAGCCAGGTCTAATCGCCCAACATCAGTGCTCTTACGGCTGAATGGACGCAAGTCCCCCGCAGCAATGTTCCAACATCTAGTGGAACCTTCCCAGAAGAGTGAAGGCTGTTGTAACAGCAAATGGCGGACCAACTCCATATTAATGCCCATGATTTTGGAATGAGATGTTCGACGAGCTGGTGTCCACATACTTTTGTTCATGTAGTGTATATAAACAAATCAAACAAGCTCCTATAAGATACCAGGAGTATCTTAAGAAACAAAAAGAAAGAAACCTCTGAACTGAAATACAACTTTCCCAGCGAGAAAAAAGGAAAAAAAGGAGGCCATAGACATTAAACCGAAGAAACAGAAGATCAACTATCCAGAAAATAGTGGTTATGGAGTCATACCTGTCAAGGAACACACCGCCACACTCGTCTTACAGCTACACAATGATGACCTAACAGCCCCTCAAATGACTCCACATCTATGTGATTGTTTTGGCCCACAGACTTTGATAATTGAACAAACAGAGGCAGACAAAGCACAACCTTCCACTTCCACCTGCACAGCACTACAGTCATTTCCTAGTGCAATACAGCCCATTGCAGACATACATGAGGAAAGTGGTGTGTTGTGAAATATGATGAAGACCCTTACCCTGGATTTATACAAGATGTTGATGCAGAGCGCTGCGCTCTATTCAAGATGATGAGTTGTGTGGGAGCCAAAATTATTATTTTGGCCAATGAGAGAGGACATTGTATGGTACCAACCAGAGAATGTGCTTGGGCTTGCATATGATGCTTGATGGCGCAGTCTGGAAGGAAATTTGCTCTCTTGTTAAGCAATAGAGTGTATTGTGGGCAAAACCTAATCTTGAGTGAGCACACACCTGTCTATTGAGTCTGAATCAGTAGACTGCAGCCAGTGAACAATTAATTATTTGTTTTATGTCAACCAGTGTTTCCAACCTTGTACATGTATTTCTGCCTAATGCTAAAGTTATTGAGGCATGTATCTTTGTTTTTTTGAGGTTTTGAAAGGTATGTTCTATATCTTCAATAAAATTAAACATGTCCAACTGTGACATTAAAATGTCTAATGGTAATTTTCATCAGTTGTTTATTATGAGATGTAATTGTCACGTTCTCCGGGAGGGACAGACCAAGGCGCAGCGAGGTATCCAGTATACATGCTTTATTTCTCCACGTAACTGGGCAAAACAACAAAATGACCGTAACGAAGATCGTGACGCTGACCACAACTAAACATAAAACAAGCTATGCTCAAACAATAACCCACAAACCCCAAGTGAAAACTACAAACATATATATGGTTCCCAATTAGAGACAACGACACACAGCTGCCTCTAATTGGGAACCCTTACCCCAACATAGAAATATATCACCTAGAACATAAAAAACCCTACACCAAAAACAAAACTAAACACACCAGCCTGTCTTCTCAGGCCTGGACGTGACAGTAATTTCCACCACACTCTGTCATTACCACAATGCTCAGTCATTACCATCACGGTACATTTTCTTTAGGAAAAGCTGTATTAAATTACAATTGATGCTTGTTATTAAGATAATTCCTAAAATAATGTAATATATTGAGATTTTGACATGGTAAATATATGTTTCTGAGTATCATCAAGGCAAATATGGACATTTAGACATGACAATGATGACTACATGTACTTAATAGTAAAAAATAAAAATAGAAAAAAACAATGTGAAATGTTATATAAAATACCTTAGGCACAATATCTGTAATTTCCTAAAATTGCAATTTTATGGCGTGGTGGTAATGACATTTCCCCTCGGGTATTTGGGGAAACTGATCAAAATCTTTATATTCTTAAATTGTATGGTCTCATCCACTATTAAATCTTGTTTCCAGACAGAGTGAAGAAAATATTCAGATAGATAAATAGCTGTTTCAAGAGGTTTCATTTTCAATAACATTCAACATTCAAAAGTGCCCGTACTTGCAAAATCAACCTTAAATCAAAATAAAATATTACAGGCGGAGGCATATCATGTTATCCACTTAGCCTACCACAGAGAAAAGCGTTTTTCCCACCTTTTATAGAAACGCACAGGACTTATACCTAACTGCCCCAGTGGCTTTCCATAGCCCCCCTCCATTGTGCTGAAAGTGCAGCAGAGATACTGATTTTTCTGGTGCCAACCTATCACTTTTTTTTGCTATTTTTATGTAGGGGTATAAAACTAAAACTTAGGGGGCTAAGCACCTTTAGCCCCCTGGTGGAGCCGGGTAGGTCTACGTGTAACAGTCCCACCATGAATGAAAAGCAACCATCAAAACGCACACACACCATCTTGCATTCCAATCACAAACATGCAGAAGCAATGCATGTAAAGAATGTGACTTTTAGGCTATGCCTGAGTAGGCATTATGGTAAGGGTGCTTTAAAATCAATTCAACTTCCAACTTCTGGCTTTAACTCTGAATCTCTTGTTAATTACTACAGACACTGCCTTATTCCAATGAGTGATTACATCGCTTTAAACAAATCTCAACTCTTTGCCTTCAATTATAGTTTGTGCTATGCATATGCTAATGCAACTTTAAGCATGCCTTCTCCAATTCTGTCATTCTAGACGGGTCCAGTTGCACCCCTAAGCAATTACCCATGAGATAGCTAGCTATTAATGCCCTAGGCTACACCCCAAATGGCACCCTATTCGGTACATAGTACACTACTTCTAACTAAGGCCCATAGGGCTACGTACACTACCGTTCAAAAGTTTTGGGTCACTTAGAAATGTCCTTGTTTTTGAAGGAAAAGCTTATTTTTTAAATAATATAAAATACAGTGTAGACATTGTTAATGTTGTAAATTACTAGATTGTTGCTGGAAATGGCAGAATTTTTATGGAATATCTACATAGGCGTACAGAGGCCCATTATCAGCAACCATCACCCCAGTGTTCCAATGGCACGTTGTGTTAGCTAATCCAAGTTGATCATTTTAAAAGGCTATTTGATCATTAGAAAACCCTTTTGCAATTACGTTACCGCAGCTGAAAACTGTTGTCTGATTAAAGAAGCAATAAAACTGGCCTTCTTTAGACTAGTTGAGTATCTGGAGCACCTGCATTTGTGGGTTCGATTACAGGCTCAAAATGTCCAGAAACAAAGACCTTTCTTCTGAAACTCATCAGTCTATTGTTGAGGAGAGACACATGGAACGAGGGATTAATACGATAATCTGGGGGAAGCTGTAACCTGTAGCAAACCTTGTTCGGTCTCCTCAAGACTTTGAATGGCCCCACAAACCGCGGGCCCAGCTTCCGGCAGGGCAGGCGGAGGGGCAGGTTTCGGGTCGAGAGCCAGACCCGGTCCCCCGGTGCGAACACCGGGGCCTCACTGCGGTGGCAGTGTGCGCTCGCTTTCTGACGCCTCACGGCCCGCTGAAGGTGCACATGAGCTGCGTCCCATGTCTCCTCCGAGCGCCTAAACCAGTCGTCCACTGCAGGAGCCTTGATCTGGTTCTGATGCCAAGGCGCCAGAACAAGCTGGTACCCTAGTACGCACTGGAAAGGGGAGAGGTTAGTGGAGGAGTGGAGGAGCGAGTTTTGGGCCATCTCTGCCCAGGGGATGAACGCCGCCCACTCCCCCAGCCGGTCCTGGCAATAAGACTGCAGAAACCTACCCACATCCTGGTTTACTCTCTCCACCTGCCTGTTACTCTTGGGGTGAAAACCTGAGGTAAGGCTGACGAGACCCCCAGACGCTCCATGAACGCCCTCCAGACTCTTGAAGTGAACTGGGGACCTCGATCAGATACTATGTCCTCAGGCACCCCGTAGTGCCGGAAGACATGTGCAAACAGGGCCTCCGCAGTTTGTAGGGCTGTAGGGAGACCGGGCAAAGGGAGGAGACGGCAGGACTTAGAGAACCGATCCACAATGACCAGGATTGTGGTGTTACCCTGTGAGGGAGGAAGATCCGTGAGGAAGTCCACCGACAGGTGCGGCCATGGCCGTTGTGGAACGGGTAAGGGCTTTAACTTCCCTCTGGGCAGGTGCCTAGGAGCCTTGCACTGAGCGCACACCGAGCAGGAGGAAACATAAACCCTCACGTCCTTAGCCAGAGTGGACCACCAGTACTTCCCACTAAGACAGCGCACTGTCCGACCAATGCCAGGATGACCAGAAGAGGGTGACGTGTGGGCCCAATAGATCAAACGGTCGAGAACAGCAGATGGAACGTACAGGCGCCCAGCTGGACACTGTGGGGGAGAGGGCTCTGTACGTAACGCCCGCTCGATGTCCGCGTCCAGCTCCCACACGACCGGTGCCACCAGGCAAGAGGCCAGGAGTATGGGAGTGGGATCCGTTGACCGCTCCTCTGTGTCATACATCCGGGACAGTGTGTCTGCCTTCGTATTCTGGGATCCTGGTCTGTAGGACAGGGTGAAATCAAAACGGGTGAAGAACATGGCCCACCTTGCCTGGCGAGGGTTCAGTCTCCTCGCCGCCCGGATGTACTCCAGATTGCGTTGGTCAGTCCAATGAGAAAAGGGTGTCTAGCCCCCTCAAGCCAATGTCTCCACGCCTTCAAGGCCTTGACGACAGCCAACAGCTCCCGGTCCCTCACGTCATAGTTTCGCTCCGCCACGCTGAGCTTCCTCTAAAAAAAGGCACAGGGGTGGAGCTTTGGTGGCGTACCTGAGCGCTGTGAAAGCACGGCTCCTATCCCAGCCTTGTCCACCTCCACTTTGAACGCAGATCCGGATGAGCCAGCACGGGAGCCAAGGTAAACAGAGACTTCAGGTGACCAAAAGCCCTGTCTGCCTCAGCTGACCACTGCAAATGCACCGGTCCCCCCTTCAGCAGTGAGGTAATGGGAGCCGCTACCTGACCAAAGCAGGTCCCTGAAAATCTTGTCTACAAAGGCCTGGAAGACTGATGGAGCATTCATCAACCCGTACGGCATGACGAGGTACTCATAGTGCCCTGAGGTGGTACTAAGTGCCATCTTCCACTCGTCTCCCTCCCGGATACGCACCAGGTTGTAACACTGGGTTGTCTGCTCCTGCTGACTCCATTTTGAGGTGCGTTATTCTGTCAGAAGGCTTGGTGTAGTTGGTGCAGGCGCAGGACAGCAGAGATGAGCAACACGACATAGTTTACTCAAAATATTCAAAGTAGTAACAAATACCAAGCCCACCAAATGGACTGACATAATATATGAATAATAACACACACAAACATGGGTAAAACAGAGGGTTAAATAATGAACATGTAATTGGGGAATTGAAACCAGGTGTGTATAAAACAAAGACAAAACAACTGGAAAAATGAAAAGTGGATCGGCGATGGCTACAAGGCTGGTGACGTCGACCGCCGAACGCTGCCCGAACAAGGAGAGGGACCGACTTTGGCGGAAGTCGTAACAATCTCGTACAATGCTGTCTACTACTCCCTTCACAAAACAGCGCAAATTGTCTCTAACCAGAATAGAAAGAGGAGTGGGAGGCCCCGGTGCACAACTGAGCAAGAGGACAAGTACATTAGTGTCTAGCTTGAGAAACAGACGCCTCACAAGTCCTCAGCTGGCAGCTTCATTAAATAGTACCCGCAAAACACTAGTCTCAACGTCAACAGTGAAGAGGCAACTCCAGGATGCCTTAACAATATCTACACTGCATTTCTGATCAATTTGTCGTTATTTTAATGGACAAAAAATGCTTTTCTTTAAAAAACAAGGACAACTTTTAACGGTAGTGTAGGTAATACTGTAGCTGAGTACAGAATCTCAGATAAGATATTGAATGGAGTTGAGTCTCCCTCCCTTCTTTTGACCGCATTCTGATTCTTTTTCTCCTTTGAGTCTTCAAATATGAATAAACCAGCTTGTCTTCTCGAATATGTTATATGCTCAGATACAGTACGAATATGGGGCATAAAAAGAAGACTGCCTGTTTTTGAAGATGAGGAAAGTATCTGTGAAGCCCACATTTTACAAAGGAACCATCAACCAATGCCGTAGCCCCACAATCCCTCCCTAAGCCCCTTGGGAAAATACATTTCATGGAGGGGGTCACTGGGTCACGGTCTACAGCACAGGAGCCCTGTAAGCACCCAACACACACATTCACAGACCCAATAGGAAACATACTGCATAAGATGATCAGGTGACAAGGGGATCTCCATTGACTGCCTGAAACTCACCGCTGATTCATATCAGATGTTAGGTTCAGACCCAGTAATCAATAATAACCCCTGGGGCTGTAGAATCTGTAGACAGCTAGGTGAGATGATGAATCTGTGGGTTTAAAGGGATACTATTTTGTTCATTGTTAATACAATCTACAAAAATGATTTGCAAAACACATCATCATCACAGTTTTTGCTCTGTATTGAAAGTGGTCTATCTTGAAAACTGACTGCTGACATGCAGTTGGGATTGTAGTATTAACAGTGGAGTAATGAAGTAAATATGAAAATACGGTTTTGAGTGAACTTTCACTTTAAGAAAGTGGTTTTATTTAAAAGGTGGCACCAACAATACTGGTGGTTTTCTCAACTCTGATTTCTAGTATTTCAGTGTATTGCATGGGAAATTGGTATCAGGTGTGTGAGTGCAGTTTTAAAAGCTAGCGGCATGGTGCTGAAACGGTTGGAGCCAGGTAGAGACTGGGCAGCACTTGAGGAGGACAGCATATACAGGGATACCTGTATAAGCAGACAAAGACGTAGGATAAGAGTGACCACATACAGATGAGGTAAGCATATCCCTACAACATACTAATAGTGTAGTTAAAAAATATTGAATAGTCTTTCTCTAGGTTTAAGCCTTTTACAAACTTCTATTCGAGTTTTGTAAGCCCTCTATTTTGTATGTACTCAAGGCTCTGTGTTAAATGATGAATATGTTAGTAATAGATGTTATTGTTAAAATATGCTTTAGAAGATGACTACCAAACCCTCTTCCTGGAGATCTACAGTCCTGTAGGTTGTCAGTACATCCCTAGCCTGACGTACCCGATTCAGCTTGTTAAGGTCTTGGTGAGCAGCTAACAAGTAAAATCAGGTGTGCTAAATTAGGGTTGGACTGAAAATCTACAGGACTGTAGATCTCCAGGAAGAGGGTTGGGCAGCCCTATTCTAGAGAAAAGCATTTGCTTATGATCATACTATAGACCCACTATATCATGTTATTAATAGCCTAGTGATATAAGACTTCATTGTTACCACTGTCAGTGTTGGCTAGGTTATAATGACATTATGCTACTTAGCAGACTCTCATTCAAAGCAACTTACAGTAGTAAAGTGACTGCATGTATAGTAGTACTGTATGTGTTTGTGCCCTGCATGAATTGAACCAACAACTATTGTTAGCACCATGTTTTTACCACACAGACAAGGGTTATGGTTGTTGTTGTTGTTATCAGTTGTAATGGCACAGTATGGCACATTGTATGGGTGTCACGTCCTGGCCATAGAGAGCCCTCTGGGTTCTCTATGGTGTTTTAGGTCAGGACGTGACTAGGGGGGGTTTCTAGGTATTTTATTTCTATGTTGGTGTTGTGTGTGGTTCCCAATTAGAGGCAGCTGTTATTCGTTGCCTCTAATTGGGGATCATACTTAGGTAGTCTTTTTTCCCACCTGTGTTGGTGGGAATTGTATTTTGGTTAGTGCGTGTGAGCACTACGTTTGTCGATTCGTGGCGTGGCGTGGCGTGGCGTGGCGTGGCGTGGCGTGGCGTGGCGTGGCGTGGCGTGGCGTGGCGTGGCGTGTGTTTGTTTGTTTTTGTATTGTTCCACTTATTATAAAAGTTTGTGCTGTTCTGTGAAGGGAGTAGTACACAGCTTTGTACGAGATTTTCAGTTTCTTGGCAATTTCTCTCAGGGATTAGCCTTCATTTCTCAGAACAACATTAGACTGACGAGTTTCAGAAGAAAGTGCTTTGTTTCTGGCCATTTTGAGCCTGTAATCGAACCCACAAATGCAGGTGCTCCAGATACTGAACTAGTCTAAAGAAGGCCAATTTTATTGCTTCTTTAATCAGGACAACAGTTTCAGCTGTGCGAAAATGTTTTTCTAGTGATCAATTAGCCTTTCAAAATGATAAACTTGGATTAGCTAGAAGAAAAATAAACGTTTTTTTGTATGTCATTTTAATATCTCAGAATTAACCAATGATATTAGGCCACATTTGGCCATGATTACAGACACCTGTGTGTGTCCTTTGACACTATATAAACGAGTCATCCCGCAGTGTTTGTGATTATACCCTGATGAAGACAGCTTGCCTGTCGAAACGTTGGACATAAAATATTTTTTGCATCTGAGCTCCTAGAGTTTTTATTTTTAAACTTGGATTAGCTAACACAACGTGCCATTGGAACACAGGAGTGATGGTTGCTGATAATGGGCCTCTGTACGCCTATGTAGATATTCCATAAAAAATCTGCAATTTCCAGCTACAATAGTCATTTACAACATTAACAATGTCTACACTGTATTTCTGATAAATGTTTTGTTATTTTAATGGCCAAAAAAAAAATGCTTTTCTTTTAAAACAAGGACATTTCTAAGTGACAACAAAACTTTTGAACGGTAGTGTATATACATATATATATACAGTACCAGTCAATAGTTTGGACACATCTACTAATTCCAGGGATTTTCTTCATTTTTACTATTTTCTACAATGTAGAATATTAGTGAAGATGTCAAAACTATGAATTAACACATATGGAATCATGTAGTAACCAAAAAACTGTTCCGCACGGCTGTTAAACAAATCAAAATATATCTTTGATTTTAGATTCTTCAAAGTAGCCACTCTTTGCCTTGATGACACCATGCACCCAATACATAGTTTGGACGTCATCACTATTATTCTCCAATTACAGTTAATAACAGTAATTTTCAGAATTTTACCCATAATGCATTCATTTTGTAAAACACATTTTAGGTATTTTACTGTGCACTTGATAGTGTTTTCCTGTTGAATTTACAATGGATATGACAGCTCTTGCTTAATTATCTTCCCTCTTGGTGAGACAAAATTGTTCATGGGTTGGCTACACCAAACAATTTCAAATTCAGGCAGGATGCATTTGGAGAGATTAGTGGATAAATCATTTGCTTGCTAATGGGTTAATGATTAATTGAAATGAACTAGGGGCAAATTCAGGTACACCGCCGCTGTGGCTCAATATTTGGCCTGGATAATTTCAATGAGATTTAGGCGCCGTAACGGATGCTGACACTGATTTGAAGGTGCATACTGCTCCCGACGCGTTTGTAACCGCCATTCAACTGGCGGACGCTCCTACTGAGGCAACACTTTCTGGCACAGATGTGCCTCATATTCGCATTTTCGAGGATATCTGGCTTTACACTGATGACTACGGGATGCATACGTGAGTTTACAATACGAACGTTGGGAGACAGGTGACTCATCTCGTGCACTTAAGCCAGCAAAAGCCATCGGAAAAGAGTATTGGAGAGACTGCGTCCCGACAGCATGGGTATAGTCCATTCGAGGGAAATATCTATTGTATTAGGATTTAAAGTTCCACTTTGACATCGTGGTGAATTTAATTGAGGTGAAGCATTGGGAGTAAATTGGTTCGCGTTTTGTGAATTCCTCAAACAGCTTTTGCTGAATACTGACATGGTCAGTGAAGATTTATGACAGGAGAGAGCGATACTGTATCTCTTCGCTGGCAAAACGACTACTTGTACCGCCACAACTGTGCCACGAGACACACAAGGAGCCTTTGATAGCGACTGGAGCGGACCCAGTGCATATCAAGCAGCGCCCTGCAGAAAGAGAGTAATTTGGGCCATATGCGTGTTACAAAGAACACCATTTAGAGAGGAAAAGGATGACACGTTTCTTCTTTAACAAAGAAGGGTTAGTAGCAACAGTCAACGCTATCACCAAACAAATGTGAAGGGAATGTGCCGCGGGTGCGCACTAGCCAGAACTACAAAGCCCGCATGATCATCGATTCGCGCTTTGATTTTGTGCTTTGTTCGTGAACAAATAAGAGAAGGGAACAGGGATAAAACACAATCAAAAAGGAGAGTTTCCGATTCCAAGCATGACGACCAGGATATTATACTTGTTCGTTTGGTCTGCGGCATTTCTTGCTGAGCTGCAGTGCGCCTCGCAAATGACCACCACAGGGCTTGCGTTCCCCACTGTGGGGCTTGGCAACAACAGCAGCAGCGGGGATGCCAGAAGCAAAAAAGACTCCAACCAGACCTACAACTCCCGACTTAAGAGGAAAAACCTGGCCATGGATTTTGCAGTGCCCTCTCTGTTGCGCTACTACATTACCGAGTTGATAAAACGTCCACTTAACGGAGATTGTCTGACTTTTAGTGGGTGCTATACGGTGCGCGCTAATTTAAGGATGCACTGCATTCCCTTACAAAAAACGGTGGCTACTTTTCTTGACCCAAAGTTGGCTGCAATCGATAGCATGGCGGTAGAGAATTCAACCAGTGCTGGTGGACAGCTTCCGCACGGCTACAAGCGGCCGCTGTCCAAAGTTCTGAATTTGGGCTTGACGAAAGCCAGCCGTAAATCGAATCAAGTCGTGGTGGAAATTGGGGAGGACTTGGTTAAAACGGGATGCGGTGGACTGGCAGTCTACGAGGAAGACCCTGTATTTTTCCTGGAAATTGACCTAACAAATATTTTGGAATGGTGGTTTGGCGCCGAAGGGGGCAGGCTAAGAGTCCGGCTTATGCCCGAAAAGAAAGCACAGGTTCCCGGGAGAGAGGACAAGTACACCGCGGCGATACGAGCAGCAGACCCCCGCCTCTTTCTTCATATAGCCTCCGGAGGTAAGGTTTTAGATCGATCCCTCCTCCTCCTCATAATTTCTCTGTCGCACACACACACACACACACACATACACACACACACACACACACACAGGTTCCCATCCTCATAATGCAATGCTTCAATGAACGACAATGAACGACAGTCTAGCAATGAACTGTATCAATGAATGAACGGCAACGAAAATGCTAGTGTTGGTTGATAAAGTACTGCCTATAAACTGTGTCATTTAACTTTTTGTAGAAAGAGTTGGATACCCTCACAGTAGCCTAATATTTCACGATACGTATCTAGTTCTCATACACCGCTGCTTGTTTCTTTTCCCTGTCTGAAAACTGCAGTTTGATTGTGTTGTTGGATTTGATAAGGGTCTTTGGCTTGATGATAGCTTCAGGCCAGGGTTTGGCAATTTACTGCACTTGTTATCAGATGGCGGATGGATACGTTTTCAACCAGAGTGATGGCACTGTGGTGTTACTTTCTGAGTTAAGTGGCATAAGTAGTGCTTATGTAACAGATTCGAGCTACACAATCAATAGGAAATAATGACTAATCTTGTACTCATGCATTACACATGTTGTCTATTCATGAAAGGTGTGTGGTGATGGTTTTGCATCAAATTATAGTGCACTCTTTTTGAGCAAGTTGCATTTCTGTTATTCAACAGTTACCATTTCTGAATGAATGACTGGGTGAGTAGGTTAGAGTTCACCAAAATACTAAGTTGAGAGCAAGGGCTCACTTCATTTTGCAGTAAGACTACATTGAGAGCTGAGATTATTGCTGTATTAAACAGCATATATCTATATTTGATTTAATTGATGTTTCAATGTTTGTAATGAATATTGTGCTCCTGAGTGGTGTAGCGGTCTAAGGCACTGCATCTCAGTGCAAGGGGCATCACCACAGTCCCTGGTTCGAAAACAGTCTGTATCACATCCAGCCGTGATTGGGTGGTGCACAATTGGCCCAGCGTCGTCCGGGTTTTGCCGGGGTAGGCCATCATAGTAAATAAGAATTTGTTCTTAACTGATTTTCCTAGTTAAAAAAAATGAAAAAGCTAAATATTTTCTCTTGTTCATTTTGACCACATTGACTTTACTTACCTTCCAAATCAAAGTATCCTCAGTTATAGCCCATATAGTCTACAATAGGGCCACACATTGTATTCTATATTTTACCTTTATTTAACTAGGCAAATCAGTTAAGAACAAATTCTTATTTTCAATGATGGCCTAGGAACAGTGGTTAATAACTGCCTTGTTCAGGAACAACAGATTTTTACCTTGTCACCTCAGGGATTTGATCTTGCAACCTTTCAGTTACTAGTCCAACACTCTAACCACTAAGCTACCTGCCACCCCAATTATGCAGTAATAACTCTGAATTCTCTGTCTTTGACAAAGTTAATTCAAAGTCAAAGTCACCATTATTAGTCAGTTGTATAACCAAATGCCTTCAACTGAAATGTATCTTCCGCATTTAACCCAACCCCCTCTGAATCTTCAGCACCTGGGGAACAGTGGGTTAACTGCCTTGTTCAGGGGCAGAACGACAGATTTTTACCTTGTCAGCTCGGGGATTCAAACTTGCAACCCTCCGGTTACAAGTCCAACGCTCTAACCACTAGGCTACCTACCGCAAATGAGTTAATTTTTTCTTTCCTAACCTGCCTAAAAGGCCTCATCAATTCCCTGAACAATCCAACATAAGTACCAATAGGTTAGGGATTAAACAAGCAACCTTTATTTTGATCATGCACAAATTAAGCTATTACCTCAGCGATGACTTAGCACTCAATACTCCAGGGTGCTTCCCCATGTCTTCAGTGCACTGTAATCATCATAATTTCTTAAACGCTTTGATGAGGGAGGCTGGCCTAGAAAAAATGTAATCGAACCTGTCAGATAAGCAAACTGTGGGGCTGGCTTGGTCTGATAGCACAGTTCCCCCATGTCAGGTGTTCCCGTACATTCTTAGCCCACTTGATTTTCAGAGACCTTCCTTTTTCACCAGGACTTGAACCAACCAATCCCACACATCCATACTCAGATCTGAATCCTACTGATTGGATAGAGACAGGCTAATCGCCTCATACAAACATCTGCCAAGGCACATAATATAAGAATGGAGAAATTAGAAATTCGAATTATGGATGCACATCAGAGATAGTGTTAGCCCACAGCTTTAGTACGACATGCATGCCTTCTACACTCTTAGAAAAAAGGTGTTCCTAAATGGTTCTTTGTGGAGGGATAGGGTTCTACCAAGAACCGTTTTGATCTGAAGAACCCTTTTTGGAAGACAAGGGTTCTTTGTAAGGCAAAGGGTTGTTCCTAGAACCAGCCACTAGGGGCAACAGTGAGCGTTGATACCTTCAAGTAGGTTTCCGCTTTTGCTACAGCAATGGAGATGGTGGATGGGCATTAACATAAACATCTGCCTCTGATTTCATCAGTTGCAAGGTCAAATCCAGCAATACAATGTTATATTTTTATTAATATTTTTTTTCTTATTTTTAAGCATATCCCAAACCTTAACCCTAACCTTAAAAATTTGGAGTTAATGCCTAAACTTAACCTTAAAAACGTTGAACTTTGAGGTTTGGAAAACATGGATGAATGTCTAATTCTGAAGTGAGACTGTGAGAGCTAGTTGAACAGAATGCATGGTTTTGAATATTTCTATTTTGTACAGCTTCCTTCTTTTCACTCTGGTTAGTATTGTGGAGTAACTACAATGTTGTTGATCCATCCTGTTTTCTCATATCACAGAATCAAAGTCGTTGGGGGGGGGTGCTAAGCTGGCATTTGGAATTGTTTTAAGATGGTAGTACTATGGATCATTTAGATATTTGATTTAGAATTTTAGGACCCCTTCATATATAAAAAAAAAATATATAAAAAACATTTGATAAAAGCGCATAGAAATGCATTGAATAACACATTCATAAATGTCTAAAAGGACAGTCAAAAAAATCATAAGAAACAAGGTTTTGAAGTTACTGTCCTAAATCTAGGAGAAATATAATACTCAGGAAATATATATACAGTACCAGTCAAAAGTTTGGACACACCTATTCATTCTAGGGTTTTTCTTTATTTGTACTATTTTCTACATTGTATAATATAGTGAAGACATCAAAACTATGAAATAACACATATGGAATCATGTACTAACCAAAAAAGTGTTAACCTGTTACGGATCCAATCCCGTGAACGGGATTGATTTTGACAACATCCTGTGAAATGCAGAGCGCCAAATTCAAATGATAAAAATACTAATTTCAAACATTCATGAAAATACAAATGCTGCACACCCTTCAAAAGCTTAGACTCTTGTTAATCTATTAGCATTGTCAGATTTCAAAAAGGCTTTACGGCGAAAGCAGAACATTTGATTGTCTGAGGACAGCACCCCCACTCAAAAACTCAATTAGCATAATAACATAACCAGCAGAGGTGTCACAAAACTCAAAAATAGCATAAAATAAATCGCTTACTTTTGATGATCTTCCTCTGATGGCATATCAAAGCGTCCAGGTTACACAATAAAAGGTCCTTGAACCCAGGAACTAGTGGTCTTACTCCCTTGATTTTCATGATTGAACGTTCCAACCTTTTTCTAAAGACTGTTGACATCTAGTGGAAGCCATAGGAACTGCAATCTGGGAGCTAAAATACCCAGCTGAATAGCATGACAATTAAAAACAGTGTGACATGACTGATTCAGACATCCCAGATAGATTTTGCTCGGGTTTTTACCTGCCATATCAGTTCTGTTATACCCACAGACATCTAGCTTCTGGGCCTGAGTAACAGGCAGTTTACTTTGGGCACATTTTTCATCCGAACTTCAAAATACTGCCCCCTAGCCCTAAGAATATATATTTTATATTTCAGATTCTTCTAAGTAGCCACCCTTTGCCTTGATTACAGCTTTGCACACTCATGGTATTCTCTCAACCAGCTTCATGAGGTGTGGAATGCATTTCAATTAACAGGTGTGCCTTGTTAAAAGTTAATTTATGGAATTTCTTTCCTTCTTAATGCGTTTGAGCCAATCAGTTGTGTTGTGACAAGGTAGGGGTGGTATACAGAATACAGCACTATTTGCTTAAATGGCAAGAACAACTCAAATAAGCAAAGAGAAATTACAGTCCATCATCACTTTAAGACATGAAGTTCAGCCAATTAGGAAAATGTCAAGAACTTTCTTCAAGTGCTGTCACAAAAACCATGAAGCGCTATGATGAAACTGGTTCTTATGAGTACTGCCACAGGAAAGGAAGACCCAGAGTTACCTCTGCTGCAGAGGATAAGTTCATTAGAGTTACTAAACTCAGAAATCGACAATTAACTGCACCTCATATTGCACCTCAGAGTTCAAGTAACAAGACACATCACAACATCAACTGTTCAGACGAGACTGCGTAACTCAGGCCTTCATGGTCGAATTGCAGCAAAGTAACCACTATTAAAGGACACCAATAAGAAGAAGAGACTTGCTTGGGCCAAGAAACACGAGCAATGGACATTAGACCGGTGGAAATCTGTCCTTTGGTCTGATGAGTCCAAATTTGAGATGTTCAGTCCCAACCGCCGTGTCTTTGTGAGAAGCAGAGTAGGTGAATGGATGATCTCCACATGTGTGGTTCCCACCGTGAAGGATGGAGGAGGAGGTGTGATGGTGTGGGGGTGCTTTGCTGGTGACACTGTCTGTGATTTATTTAGAATTCAAGGCACACTTAACCAGCATGGCTACCGCAGCATTCTGCAGCGATACGCCATCCCATCTCGTTTTTCATTTTATTACTTTTTTTATGTATTTGTTTCAATTTTTTTATTATTATTATTTTTTATTACTTGCTAATGTCCAGTCTCTAGATAACAAGGTAGATGAAATTAGAGCAAGGGCTGCTTTTCAGAGAGACATCAGGGATTGTAACATACTCTGTTTCACGGAAACATGGCTCTCTCTGGATATGCTGTCGGAGTCGGTACAGCCACCTGGATTATTTGTACGTCGCGCCGACATGAATAAACATCTCTCCAGGAAGAAGAAGGGCGAGGGTGTATATTTCATGACTCATGGTGTAATTGTAACAACACACAGGAACTCAAGTCCTTTTGTTCACCTGACCTAGAATTCCTTACTATCAAATGCCGACCAAGAGAATTCTCCTGGGTCATTGTAACAGCTGTGTATATTCCCCCTCAAGCCGATACCACGACAGCCCTCAAGGAACTTCACTTTATTCAAACTGGAAACCATATATCCTGAGGCTACACTTATTGTAGCTGGGGATGTTAAGAAAGCAACTTTGAGAACAAGGCTACCTAAATTCTATCAGCATATTGACTGTAGCACTCGCGCTGGCAAAACTTTGGATCACTGCTACTCTAACTTCCGCAATGCATACAAGGCCCTCCCCGCCCTTCTTTCAGAAAATCTGACCACAACTCACTTTGTTCCTCCCTTCCTATAGACAGAAACTCAAACAGGATGTACCCGTGCTAAGCACAACGCTGGTCTGACCAATCGGAATCCATGCTTCAAGATTGTTTTGATCATGCGGACTGGGACGTGTTCCCGGGTAGCCTCAGAGAACAATATCGATTTATACGTTGATTCGGGTGAGTTTATAAGGAAGTGCATAGTAGATGTTGTACCCAATGTGACTATTAAAACCTACCCTAACCAGAAACCGTGGGTAGATGGCGGCATTCACGCAAAACTGAAAGCGCCAACCACTGCATTTAACCATAGAAAGGTGACAAACAGTGTAGTTATTCCCTCCGCAAGATAATCAAACAAGCAAAATGTCAGTGCAGAGACACAGTGGGGTCGCAATTCAACGGCTCAGGCACGAGACGTATGTGGCAGGGTCTACAGACAATCACGGACTACAAAAGAAAAACCAGCCATGTCACAGACACCGACGTCTTGCTTCCAGACAAACTAAAACACCTTCTTTGCCCACTTTGACGATAATTCAGTGCCACCGACGTGGCCCGCTTACCAAGGACTGTGGGCTCTTCTTCTCCGTGGCCGGCATGAGTAAGACATTTAAACGTGTTAACCCTTGCAAGGCTGCCGGCCCAGACGGCATCCCTAACTGCGTCCTCCGAGCATGCGCAGACCAGCTGGCTGGTGTGTTTCCTGACATATTCAATCTCTCCCATCCCAGTCTGCTGTCCCCACATGCTTCAAGATGGCCACCATTGTTCCTGTACCCAAGAAGGCAAAGGTAGCTGAACTAAATGACTATCGCCTCGCAGCACTCACTTCTGTCATCATGAAGTGCTTTGAGAGGCTAGTCAAGGATCATATCACCTCCACTTTACCTGTCACATTAGACCCACTCCAATTTGCTTCCTGCCCCAATTTGGTCCACAGATGATGCAATCACCATAACACTGCACACTGTCCTATCCCATCTGGACAAGAGGAATACCTATGTAAGAATGCTGTTCATTGACTATAGCTCAGCAATAAACACCATAGTACCCTCCAAGCTCATCATTAAGCTTGAGGCCCTGGGTCTCAACCCCGCCCTGTGGAATTTGGTCCTGGACTTCCTGACGGGCCACCCCCAGGTGGTGAAGGTAGGTAACAACATCTCCACTTTGCTGATCCTCAACACTGGGGCCCCACAAGGGTGTGTGCAAAGCCCCCTCCTGTACTCCCTGTTCACCCATGACTGTGTGGCCATGCACGCCTCCAACTCAATCATCAAGTTTGCAGACGACACAACAGTAGTATGCTTGATTAACAGCAATGACGAGACAGCCTACAGGGAGGAGGTGAGGGTACTCGGAGTGTGGTGTCAGCAAAAAAACCTCTCACTCAACATAAACAAAACAAAGGAGATGATCTTGGACTTCAGGAAACAGCAGAGGGAGCACCCCCCTATCCACATCGACGGGACAGCAGTGGAGATGGTGGAAAGTTTTAAATCCTCGGGGTACACATCAAGGAAAAACTGAAATGGTCCACCCACACAGACAGGGTGGTGAAAAGACTGAGACTGAAAAACAGCTTCTATCGCAAGGCCGTAAGACTGTTAAACAGCCATCACTAACACAGAGAGGCTGCTGAACTACATACAGACTTTTCAACTTCAGGAGGCTGGAGAAATTTGGCTTGTCACCTAAAACTCTCACAAACCTTTACAGATGCACAGTTAACTTCTTAGGGAGCGGCAGCAGAGGTGACGGTTTTGGAGAGTCTGGCGTTCCCAGAAAATAGGATCTGCACATAATTAGTATGAGTTAGTGTGAGCAGCATAGTGAATTAGTGTGAGTATAACAGAACTGATATAGCAGGCGAAAACCAGAGGAAAATCCATCCGGAATTGCAGTTTTTTTGTGCATGACCTTTTTGCCCAGGCTGCCTATTGATTTCTATTTTAACTAGGACTGAGACTGCAGTACCTATGGCTTCCACTAGATGTCAACAGTCTTTATACAGTGTCTGGAGGCTCTAGCACTAAGCAGAACAGATAGGAAGAGGAATTAGTGAAGGGACAACATTTGTCAACAACGTTTCACGGCGCGAGATTGTGAGCGTGCCCCACTTTATTTTCCTTTCCTATCGTTCACGTTATCGTCCGGTTGAAATATTACAGTAAATATACATAAAAGGATACATTAAAAATGATGTTTGATTTGTTTGGAGAAAGTATATAGGTATAATTTGAACGTGTTCTCTTCACGGTTCAATGGGCGACTCGACGGTGGATTTTCTGATCATAACGCGCCAACCAAACTGAGATTTATGGATATAATAAATGACTTTTTCTAACAAAAGAACCATTGGATGTCTTCGTTGGACACTTGGGAAGCCCTCAGCAGAAGTTCTTCGAAAGGTAAGAGATTTATTTTAGCTCTTATATGGGTTGTGTGACCTGCGCTGGATATGAATTTATGCTAATGTAGAAAATAGGAGAGGTGCTATCCTCAAACAATCAAATGTTGTGCTTTCGCCGTAAAGCCTTTTTGAAATCTGACAACGCTGTGATATTGCCAAGAATCAGAGCTTTTGATGACTATGCAACACTTGTATATTGATGAATGTTTAATAATTAAACTTTTGGATTTTGAATTTGGCGCCTTACATTTCACCGGGTAGTGTCGGGAGCGGCCCGCTAGCGCGCCGCTACTCCCTAAGTAGTTTTAAGAGCATCCTGTCGGGCTGTATCACCGCCTGGTACAGCATCTGAACCGCCCACAACGCAATGCTCTCCAGAGGGTGGTGCGGTCTGCACAATGCATCAACGGGGGCAAACTACCTGCCCCCTGTGACACCTACAACACCCGATGTCACAGGAAGGCCAAAAAGATCATCAAGGACAACAACCACCCAAGCCACTGCCTGTTCAACCCGCTACCATCCAGAAGGCGAGGTCAGTACAGGTGCATCAAAGCTGGGACCGAGAGACTGAAAAACAGCTTCTATCTCAAGGCCATCAGACTATTAAACAGCCATCACTACCACAGAGATGCTGCTGCCTACATACATACTTGAAATCATTGCCACTTTAATAAATGGATCACTAGTCACTTTAATAATGCCACTTTAATAATGTTTACATATCTTGCATTACTCATCTCATATGTATATACTGTATTTTATACCATCTATTGCATCTTGCCTATGCTGCTCTGTCATTGCTCATCCATATATTTAGATGTATATATTCTTATTTCATTCCTTGCTTAGATTTGTGTGTATTAGGTAGTTGTTTTGGAATTGTTAGAGTACGTGTTATATATTGCTGCACTGTCGGGAAATAGAAGCACAAGCATTTAGCTACACTCGCAATAACATCTGCTAACCATGTGTATGTGACCAATAATACAAAAAAATTGATTTGTGCTTAATGGGACTATAATTAGTTTTTCAACAGAACAATGACCCAACACACCTCCAGGCTGCGTAAGGGCTATTTGACCAAGAAGGAGTGTGATGGAGTGCCTCATCAGATGACCTAGCCTCCACAATCACCCAACCTCAACCCAATTGAGATGGTTTGGGATGAGGTGGACCACAGAGTGAAGGAGAAGCAGCCAACAAGTGCTCAGCATGTGGGAACTCATTCAAGACTGTTGGAAAAGAATTCCAGGTGACTACCTCATGAAGCTGGTTGAGAGAATACAAAGCTGTCATCAAAGCAAAGGGTGGCTACTTTTAAAGAATCTAAAATATATTTAGATTTGTTTAAAACTTTTTTGGTAACTACATGATTCCATATGTGTTATTTTATAGTTTTGATGTCTTCATTATTATTCTACAATGTAGAATTTTTTTTAAATAAAGAAAACCCCCGGAATGAGTAGGTGTGTCCAAACTTTTGACTGGTACTGTGCGTATTTAAAATAATTAAAATCGGTGTAGACAAAACATTTAAGGAATCGCCCGATTACATATGACAATGTCGTTGGGCTCGCCCCACTTGAGTCCCAAAGGTGTTCGCTTGTTCAGTCCTTCATCAAGAATTTATATTGAGCAAGATCAAGTGGCCTTCATTTTTATTTATTCTTACCCCCATACATGTTCTACTATCACATTTGAAAGTACATATGGACATCCAGACCGTTCATAATTATAGTTGAGTTAAATTAAAAGCTTTTAGGAAGTGTATGTGCTTAATGCCTCCTTGGGAATGGTGTACATACAAATAGCATAATGTTACACCTTAACAGCTGTTGACATTTCTTGTGCGCAAGAAAATCAGTCCCACATGCCTTACATTCAACGAACCGCTGTCAAACTAATTCTGTTTGCATTATTATAGTAATTTACAGTCATTTCTATTTTTTTTCCAGAACCGCCCCCTGATTGGTACAGATGTATAAAATGTATGCATATTAATGAGGCAAACCTTTACCCTGCTACAATATATCTGTGGGCCGCACAGTCAGTGCAATCACACCTCCTTGTGACAAAAGCATTAACAATCATAATTAAATCATTAGGCTTTCTGGCCACGCTGCAAAACATTGGAAACAATTCCATTTCTTATCCATTATTGCTCATATTCATTGGCTGCGTCTCCATGGAGCTTGGAAAATATGGCAAAAATATAGCCCAGTATGCACACTTATGCTATGCTGCTTATGCTGATTCGTGAGCAACCTTGCAGAAAATATTAGTGGGGAAAAGCTTGGCAAATGGTGAGGTATTGATAAACACCTTGACATGGTGCAGGCGCCTAATGTTTCTATTGATGTTAAATCACTGCACTTCTGTTTAATGCTGGGGCCATTATTTGATATGACGACATCCTTTAATTCAAGGTGACTGCTGTGGTTCTAGCCACTGTGTGGTCGGCTGGTCGCCCCTGTCTCCGTTCCCTGATGTTTATTTGTTATTTGAGAACTTCCAACAACTTTTTTGATTAATGGCACGGTGCATGTGGAAGCTGGGGCACAGGAGCTTTAGCTTAAAGCTAGTTGTGGAGAAAGAGGCACACATCAATTGCTTATTTATGCAGCTGCCCCTCCTTTCTTCAGAGATGCCCCACTTTACAATGCTAAGGGATTAGGTAACGTGCAGCATGTAGGAAGTCAGACAGTGTTTGTGTGAGTAACATTGGTGGAGATGATGTGTGTGTGTAATTTGGAATGCCATGACACTAGCACAGACCTAGTTTTCTCTGTGTTTCTGTGAACAGGGTATGTGTGTGTGTGTGCGTGCATGTGTATGGAATTTAGAATTTCTCTGCTTTGCCATAATGGGCAACAGTAGTGTCACAGTGAGAAATGTGACCTTTTCTGCATTCATGTTGGAACTAGCCCAAGGACAGAGATTGTCAGTGCGTGTACCATATTTGTGACTCGTTTCAGGAAACTATGCGTATGTCGCACGTCACTACTTCACAGGAGCTCCATTTCAACGTTTTGGCAGAATTGCCTTCTAGAACATGTGAACTTTCATGTGCCTTAATAACTATTGTGTATTCCATCCATAAATACAAATCAAATTGTTAAATTACGTGCCTAGTTGGTTTAGCCACAAAAAAATACAGGAACCTTCCCGCTAGCCATGATTGGGTGAGATAATGAATGGGCTGAACATGCCGGGAGATGAGAAAATCCTTAAAGAGATGTGTGGGGCTAAGGCTTAAGAGGGGGTGAACGATGCTGAATGGGTGTAGACAAAACATTCAAGGGCCAGTAGGTGTACCAAACCATTCAAGGGCCATTTTCTCAAAAGTGGGGTTACAAGTTTATAAACTTTCAAAACAGAATTATTTCCCATTGTTCCTCAACTGCAGTGTATGATATACCATTTTCTAGCTCTGAGTCTGTACTTTTAGCCAATGTAAAAAACACAATTTTGGTTACATTTTGATGTGCTGTTGATTTGATGTAAAACCTACCCAGAAGCCACAGTTCTTTCTACCAATTGTCTGCTTATTCCAACCTTGAGACTCAGGTTCAACTGAAAGATTAAGTAAAACAATTAGTTATACTCAATATGAATTTCATGTGTGCTGTCACTGTGGAGACCACTCTACACCTATTGCTTTACAACCTTGCTAATCCTTAGGTTACGGCCACACAGACTCATGAAAACGGATGAAATCGTATATGCGTTCAATGATTGTCTCTTTTTAAAACTTCTTAGGGAGCGGTGGGGCGCCACTCCAGACACTACCCGGTGAAATGCAAGGCGCCAAATTCAAAATCCCAAAGTTGAATTATTAAACATGCATCAATATACAAGTGTTGCATAGTCATCAAAAGCTCTGCTTCTTGGCAATATCACAGCGTTGTCAGATAAAAAAAAAAAAAACACACAGAGCGCGCCAGCCGGGAACGCGCCTTTTCCTCTATTGACATTCTGTGTGACCACTTCCTAATTCTTCTTCTTCTGCCATATAAAGCATCTAAACAGAATCAAAACACTTTCTCGAGACTGTTGACATCCAGAGGAAGCAATAGGTACTGCATTCATATGCCCTTATATGGGCATTTTTATAAGGGAGGGGTTCCAAATGAGGCAATGTGTGACAATCACTTTTTCCAGGACAGAAATTCCTCGGGTTTTCGCCTGCCATATCCGTTCTGTTATACTCACAGACAAAATGTTAACACGTTTAGGACATTCAGAGTGTTTCCTATCCAATGGTACTAAATATGTGCATATCCTATTTTCTAGGCCTGAATGGGAGGCATTTTACTTTGGGCATGCCAGGCTCTCCAAAACCATCACCTCGTGCGCTGCTCCCAAAGAAGTTAAACATCAAAAGTTCAACTCAAGTCAACTATTTTTGGACGGGTGCACAAAATCATTTGTTGTCCATCATTCATCAACAGATAATCTCTCGTGGAACATAAATGGTACCGTAGGTTATCATGATACAAGGAATGCTTGAGATCAGCAGCATTAGTTCTGGTGCTTGGGTTTTTCGTCACTAGTTATTTGCACAAATAACGATTTTTCAGGTGTAAGCATCTTTCTAATTTCAGAAGGGGAGGGGACTTTTGGCCCATTCAATTTGCCTCAATTAAATATAATTATCTATGTGACATTGCTACACACAAAAATATAACATGACATTTTAAATTCTTAGTCTAATAAAACAACAAACTTTTAAATTCGATTTTGATGACGTGCGCCCCCTAAAAAGACATACCGTATAGCCTACAGTCGTGGCCAAATGTTTTGAGAATGACACAAATATTAATTTCCACAAAGTTTGCTGCTACAGTGTCTTTAGATATTTTTGTCAGATGTTACTTTGGAATACTGAAGTATAATTACTAGCATTTTATAAGTGTCAAAGGCTTTTATTGACAATTACATGAAGTTGATGCAAAGAGTCAATATTTGCAGTGTTGACCCTTCTTTTTCAAGACCTCTGAAATCTGCCCTGGCTTGCTGTCAATTAACTTCTGGGCCACATCCTGACTGATGGCAGCCCATTCTTGCATAATAAATGCTTGGAGTTTGTCAGAATTTGTGGGGTTTTGTTTGTCCACCCACCTATTGAGGATTGACCACAAGTTCTCAATGGGATTAGGGTCTGGGGAGTTTCCTGGCCATGGACCCAAAATATTGATGTTTTGTTCCCCTAGCCACTTAGTTATCACTTTTGCCTTATGGTGTAAGCAGCATGAGTCCATGGCTCCGTCCTGTCTGGTGTGAACGGTACAGGCTAGTGGCGGTGGTGTAATGGTGTGGGGAATGTTTTCCTTGCACAGGTTAGGTCCCTTGATACCAAATGAGCAACGTGTCCACTCCCCAAAGAATTCAGGCTGTTCTGGAGGCAAAGGGGGGTCCGACCCGGTACTAGATGGTTGTACCTAATTAACTGGTCACTGGTGTGTCTATGTAGCTTAGTGGATAAACACACGCAGGTCCTTCCAAGGGTAGGAGGACATCAATGTCATTATGTGAGCAGTGTGTGTTTGTGTGGATATAATAGTGGAACGGGCCCCCAGCTGCTAAATGCATGGATTGGGGTGGTTAGGGCAGAGATGAGGGGTGCAGAAGGGGGGGAAGTGGGGCGAGTAGTGGCATTGGATGGGCTTGAGGGGCTGTTTGGGCTTATCTGAATGACGTGAGCGCCGGTGAGTGTGCCACAATGTGCTCAGCGGCGTGGAGAGGTTGAGAGGATCATGGTGACTGAATACAGTGTACAGAGTGTTTCTATACTCCCTCTCCGACGTCTCCGAGACAGATGGCTTATCTTCTCGGATTGAGCGGCGAAGAGTGTACTCAGCGTGGAAAAATTTGGAAAGTCAGTAATTTTTGGCTGTTTTTCTTATTCTTCATTTTCATTCGAGATGAGTGTGGTTTCTCAAAGTTTAAATTCAGTGCATTAGGCAAGCAGGTACCCGCTCCACACTTGATAGCACAGATTATACTGGTAAATAATTGAAGACTGTAAATAAATAAATAAAATAAATGTTTTTGCATGTTTTGATCGACAAATGAACATCAATCATGGTCGTCTGGTGTTTATTTGTTGTGCGATTTGTTATTTGTTGCCATCCATTTTCGTTGATGTGATGTCAAAAATGTATCATCTAAGAGGGATTAGCTATTTACATTGCTTGCTGTTACCGACCTCCGATATTCATGTCCCGCTGTATGCCAACTCCTTCAACAGACAAATTAAGCATTTATGTTTATTTCCTATTTCGCCTTCGGTAATGGCATTGTAGAGGCTTTGTCCTTATTTGAACTCATGTTTTTCTTGTTTTGCTTGTGTCTTTGAGTACAGTCACTGTCAGGGTGAGGACACACTACTACAGCATGGTACACCAACAGTGGCGAGCAGGACATGTCGTTGAACATCACTATTTAACTAGAATTTCCCCAAACCCACCACCTCCTGCAATGACGTAGTTGTAGTGTACATTCATTATTCAAGTCATCCTCTAATTTAACCAAGTCACCTTCTGTCCAAATATCAGCAGTGCAACATGGATAAATCAAAAAGCTCTGTGTTTCGCTACTAATGCCAGTTGGGCGACTTCGGGGATGACCTTGCTTGCTTGCATTCGGTCCAGGGAATCTGCCTCCAGCCCAGGCTCAGTCTGGCCCCTGTCCCGCCACTAAATTTTTCCCTAGACATCTCCTGACCTTGCTTGTTATTGCTCTGGAGCTAAGTGGAAAAAAGGGAGGTAGAGAGAGAAAGAGAGGTACAGAGAAAAATAAATGAAGACTAGACAGGGAGAGCTGGCAGTGTGACAGGGCCAGGGTAATTAATTCACCTAGTGGAAAGCTTTGTCGTCAATATAACACTGCGGCGACTCTTTTGCTTATCGCTAATACGAAATTTGCTGACCCTAAAGTGCTTGGAGAGATAAGTCATCCCCTTTCTATGATAGCATCTGTTGCGATTAAACCAAAGGGTGGGCAGACACAAGTCAACCAGTGCATGGCCATTGGCAGCAAGTGAGTTTGGCTCACTTCCAGTTTGCCACTTGATACCAATCAAAAATCAAGCAGACACAGATCTATTGGAGGGTTTCTAAGTTATATGTTTTTTGCTTAGGCCCTTGGAAGAGAGGAGGGGTGGATGTCGATGTCAAATTTGGTTTAAATTGATCAGATGCTTCTCTGTGAATGAATGCAACGCTTGGAGAATTGTGGAACAAACCTGTATCTAATCTATCCATTGAAAGGGACAGTGACACTTTGCTATGAAACAGCTCATGTTACAATCTAACATTCTAGCTTGAGCTTCCTCCCCTTGACTGACAGGGGAGGAAAACCATTAAATGAAACATTAGACGCATTTCATATACAGTGAGGAAAAAAAGTATTTGATCCCCTGCTGATTTTGTACGATTGCCCACTGACAAAGAAATTATCAGTCTATAATTTTAATGGTAGGTTTATTTGAACAGTAAGAGACAGAATAACAACAAAAAAATCCAGAAAAACGCATGTGAAAAATGTTATAAATTGATTTGCATTTTAACGAGGGAAATAAGTATTTGACCCCTCTGCAAAACATGACTTAGTACTTGGTGGCAAAACCCTTGTTGGCAATCACGGAGGTCAGACGTTTCTTTTAGTTGGCCACCAGGTTTGCACACATCTCAGGAGGGATTTTGTCCCACTCCTCTTTGCAGATCTTCTCCAAGTCATTAAGGTTTTGAGGCTGACATTTGGCAACTCGAACCTTCAGCTCCCTCCACAGATTTTCTATGGGATTAAGGTCTGGAGACTGGCTAGGCCACTCCAGGACCGTAATGTGCTTCTTCTTGAGCCACTCCTTTGTTGCCTTGACTGTGTGTTTTGGGTCATTGTCATGCTGGAATACCCATCCACGACCCATTTTCAATGCCCTGGCTGAGGGAAGGAGGTTCTCCCCAAGATTTGACAGTACATGGCCCCGTCCATCGTCCTTTTGATGCGGTGAAGTTGTCCTGTCCCCAAAGCATAATGTTTCTACCTCCATGTTTGACGGTGGGGATGGTGTTCTTGGGGTCATAGGCAGCATTCCTCCTCCTCCAAACATGGTGAGTTGAGTTTATGCCAAAGAGCTCCATTTTGTTCTCATCTGACCACAACACTTTCACCCAGTTGTCCTCTGAATCATTCAGATGTTCATTGGCAAACTTCAGACAGGCATGTATATGTGCTTTCTTGAGCAGGGGGACCTTGCGGGCGCTGCAGGATTTCAGTCCTTCACGGCGTAGTGTTACCAATTGTTTTCTTGGTGACTATGGTCCCAGCTGCCTTGAGATCATTGACAAGATCCTCATGTGTAGTTCTGGGCTGATTCCTCACCGTTCTCATGATCATTGCAACTCCACGAGGTGAGATCTTGCATGGAGCCCCATGCCGAGGGAGATTGACAGTTCTTTTGTGTTTCTTCCATTTGCGAATAATCGCACCAACTGTTGTCACCTTCTCACCAAGCCGCTTGGCAATGGTCTTGTAGCCCATTCCAGCCTTGTGTAGGTGTACAATCCTGTCCCTGACATCCTTGGAGAGCTCTTTGGTCTTGGCCATGGTGGAGAGTTTGGAATCCTAATTTCAGCTCGTTACCTGTATAAAAGACACCTGGGAGATAGAAATCTTTCTGATTGAGAGGGGGTCAAATACTTATTTCCCTCATTAAAATGCAAATCAATTTATAACATTTTTCACATGAGTTGTTCTGGATTTTTTTGTTGTTATTCTGTCTCTCACTGTTCAAATAAACCTACCATTAAAATTATAGACTGATCATTTCTTTGTCAGTGGGCAAATGTACAAAATCAGCAGGGGATCAAATACTTTTTTCCCTCACTGTAGGTATGCATACTAGATGGCCTACTGTTCAGGTGTGAGTAAAGGGAATGGGACTTTTTGGAGACCTTGCTGACATGGATCAGACACACACACACAAATTCACACACACACACACACACTGGGCAATCCGGGGAGAAGGGCCTTGGTCAGGGAGGTGACCAAGAACGTGATGATCACTCTGATAGAGCTCCAGAGGTCCTCTGTGGAGAGAACTTTCCAGAAGGACAACCATCTCTGTAGCACTCCACCAACCAGGCCTTTATGGTAGAGTGGCCAGACGGAAGCCCCTCTTCAGTAAAAGGCACACGACAGCCTGCTTGGAGTTTGCCAAAAGGCACCTAAAAGACTCTCTGGTCTGATGAAAGCAAAATTGAACTCTTTGGCCTGAATGCCAAGCGTCACATCTGGAGGAAACCTGGCACCATCCCCACGGTGAAGCATGGTGGTGGCAGCGTCATGCTGTGGGGATGTTATTCAGCGGCAGGGACTGGGAGACTAGTCAGGATCGAGGGAAAGATGAACGTCGCAAAGTACAGAGAGATCCTTGATGAGTGGCCCAGTCAGAGCCCGGTCTTGAACCCGATATAACATCTCTGGAGAGATCTGAAAATAGCGGTGCAGCAAAACTCCCCATCTATCCTGACAGAGCTTGAGAGGATCTGCAGAGAAGAATGGGACAAACTCCCCGAATACTGGTGTGCCAACCTTTTTGCTTTTTTAATTATGGGGTATGGTGTGTAGATTGATGAGGGAAAAAAAACAATTTAATACATTGTAGAATAAAGCTGTAACGTAACAAAATGTGGAAAAAGTCAAAGGGTCTAAATACTTTCTGAAGACACTGTATGTGTAACTGACAGATGCACTGATAGATAATAGATGTATGTCTTTTTCGTTATGTGTCGGACCCCAGTAAGACCAGCTGTTGCTATTGCCGTTGGCTAATGGGGATCCTAATAAATCACATCAAATCTAACCCCAAAGCTTAAAATAGCCTTTGTCCTCATGGGGACGTCCCCACGAGGGAGGATATTCCTTGTTTTACTATCCTAGTGGGGACATTTGGGGATTTTAGTTTAGTTCCCCACAAGGAAAGATGAACCAACCCACACACATACACTGACACACACACACGTAAGTAGGGACGCACACACATGCACAGAGAAATAGTGAGTCACTGGAACTGGAGCTCTCGTTATGCTATACAATGACAGGACAATACATGTACTTGAGCCTTGGAACTGATGGCTGTGCAGTGTGATGGCTTTAACATGGCCTGAGAACAGGAACCAAATAGCCAGGGCACTGGCCCATTCTAAAGGGCCACTAAAGAGGAGTAGACCGGCTGTAGCTAATGACTTCAGGGGGATAGGGGGGACATTTTTGTAAGGAACTGGACGCCTGACAGCTGTTTGATCCTAAGGTTTTTCACTCTGCTCTGGACTCCAGAGTGGCCTAAGCCATGTACTGATTTGAAACAAGCTCCCGTTTACATGTGTGCTTATCTCGACCCAAACTAAATGTGGAGCTGGCCTGATACCGATCCCTGAGGAAACCCACATGCTTGAAAAAAGTTGGCACCGAATTCCAAATACAATTGAATTTCCTTCCCTTTCCTAGAACACAAAGAACATAAGGTATAATTGAATGATAAAGACAAATGCGGAAAATGAGCACTGGATTTAATGCTCCAATTCCAACATCACTCGAATTGTAGAAAGGTACTTTGGTGTACAGTATATTACAGAAGGAAGTACAGATGTTGGGGCTCGGCTGTGGGGCTATGAATCGGCCCGCCGGCCCACGGGTCATTCATCTCACCCCCCCCCTTACTGCTTTATTATTGAGCAGGGCTAAATCAGCTGGATGATGAAAGCCGGCCTGTTGCCGGAGCAGTAATAAAAATAACAACAAACGGGAGAGGACAAATGAATGCCTGTGACTGGTCCAGAAAGCTTGTCCTGGCTTTTACTCTGATTAAACAGAGGCCATCAAAGGGGAAGAAGCCATTAGAGATCAATCGTATAGCAGAAGGTAGGGGCAGTTCACTCTCCCTACCCACCCTTTTGTTTCTCTATAGCCAGAGTGATTGAAGTTAAATCATGTGTTGTGTAGTCGGTGACGGTGAGGGAATTTGGCCTCTTCAAAACTCAGGACAGTATTATAAAATGTTCTGTGTTGATAGAGACAGTGCCTTTCTAACCTCTCCCTCAACGTCAACAAAACAAAGGAGTTGATCGTGGACATCAGGAGACAGCAGCGAGAGCACGCCCCCATCCACATCGATGGGGCCGCAGTGGAGGGGGTTAAAAGCTTAAAGTTCCTCTGCATGCACATCACTGACAACCTGAAATGGTCCATCCACACAGACAGTTTGGTGAAGAAGGTGCAAAATCACCTCTTCAACCTCAGGAGGCTAAAGAAATTTGTCTTGGCCCCTATGACCCTCACAGACTTTTACAGATGCACCATTGAGTGCATCCTCTAGGGCTGTATCACTTCTTCAGAGGAGGAAGGGGAGGACCATCCTCCGACTGTGAATTTCATGAAATGTTTAAATGTAAAACATTAAAAAAAGTTATCATTTTTAGATACAACTATACTAAATATAATCATGTCACCAAAGAAATTATTAAAACACACTATTTTGTAAAGAAGGTTTACAGTAGCCTCAACAGCACTCTGTAGGGTAGCACCATGGTGTAGCCGGAGGACAGCTAGCTTCCATCCTCCTCTTGGTACATTGTCTTCAATACAAAACCTAGGAGGCTCATGGTTAACACCCCCTTCCACAGACTAACACAGTAATTATGACAACTTCCGGAGGACGTCCTCCAGCCTATTAGAGCTCTTGCAGTATGAACTGGCATGTTGTCCACCCAATCAAAGGATCAGAGAATTAATCTAGTAAAGAAAGCATAAACTACAGCTAGCTAGCACTGCGGTGTATAAAATGTGGTGAGTAGTTGACTCGAGAGAGAAAGACAATAGTTGAACAGTTTTGAACAGATTAATTTCTTCCAAAATGAAGGAGAAGCAAGAGAAATAGAGAGAGTGTAATTTCTTTTTGTTTCACTTACTTGGCTAGCAAATGCAGCTAGCTAGTTTAGCCTACAGAAACACCCTGCTCAAACAGAGGGATGAGATAGCTAGATAGCTATGACTTTCCAACACAACACTGGAACTCTTCCAAGTCAAGGTAAGCTTTTGGTATTACAAATGTATTGCCACCCGGCCCGCCGGTGTAACTGCTTACTGACTGTACACTAACGTTACTGCATGATTCTTAAATGGAACAACATGGGGATAAACATACCTGAATTTGTCCACTACAAACTATTTTTTGCAACTGTTGGACTAATGATTACACCCTATATCAGCTAGATGCTGGCAAGAGTGTGCAAGGCGGTGTGTACCTGTGTGTACCTACACTACCATTCAAAAGTTTGGGGTCACTTAGAAATGTCCTTGTTTTTGAAAGAAAAGCACATTTTTTTGTCCATTAAAATAACATTAAATTGATCAGAAATACAGTATAGATATTGTTAATGTTGTAAATGACTATTGTAGGTGGAAACTGAGGATTTGTTATGGAATATCTACATAGGCGTACAGAGGCCCATTATCAGCAACCATCACTCCTGTGTTCCAATGGCACGTCGTGTTAACATTAACAATGTCTGCACTGTATTTCTGGTCAATTTGATGTTAATTCAAAAACAAGGAAATTTTTAAGTGACCCCAAACTTTTGAACAGTAGTGTATGTTGTACACTTTCATTCATAGGCTAGGTTGTAGCAACCTCATGATGGGTATAGGGAAAATTTGAGTATCATATAGTAGCCTATGAATGAATGGAATATGAATCAGAGTCATCCAATATACTGTAATAGAAATAAGGTATGGTATCACTGTCTGGTACGGCAATTGCACCATCTGCAACCGCAGGGCTCTCCAGAAGGTGCCACGATCAGCACAACGCATCACCTTCGGCACAATGCCTACCCTCCAGGATATCTACAGCACCCGGTGTCACAGGAAGGCCAAGAAGATAATCAAGGACCTCAGCCAACCGAGCCACGGTCTGTTCACCCCGCTACCATCAGAAAGGCGGAGACAGTACAGGTGCATCAAAGCTGGGACTGAGAGACTGAAAAACAGCTTCTATACCCAAGACATCAGACTGTTTAATAGCCATAGTCTCTGTTACTAGCCGGCTTTACCCCCGGACTCTACCCTGCACCGTATAGACTGCTGCCCATGTACAGTACATCGTCATTGAACACTGGTCACTTTAATCATGTTTACATTACCCACTTCATATGTATATACTGTATTCTAGTAAAGCCTTATCCTATATAACTACTGCAGTACACATCTTTTCTATTCACATACTGTCCATACTGTCTATACACACCATCATAAATTAATAAATACTTTTTTGTACCTTGTGTGTCATACTAATAAAGCTACAGTATATTCTAATTTAGGTAAAAGACAGAGTGACTGAAAAAAAAGAAAAAGGAGATAACAGATGGATTGTACTGTGAGAGTACACGATAGGGTTCTCAGATAGAATGACTCTGTTACAACTGTTCTAATGAGTGCTCTTTTACTTCTGAAGTAATTGGTTGTTTGGTTACCCAAACATACCCAAAACAACATCACACTGGGCATTTTTGAGTAGGGGTTCCTTTCATACAACAGATCAGTAAAATGGTATTATACATATAATACCATTAAAATATAATAATGATGACCGTAAGTATGCTTTAAGCTTAAACTTAACATATTAGGTCTGTCCTCTCACTCTCCGAGGACATCTCTGGCTTGCCAAACACATTTAACATGAAAAGAACGGAATTTGCAACTGCTCTGTCGATGACGCTTCAATACCCATGTGGCTATGTAGGGTGTGACTATCTAAGGTATGACTATGTCAGTGGCGGTCAGTGCCGTTTATGATGAGGGAGGATTAAAACAAAAAACATGAACATGGCCTTATTTCTATTATAACATGTTTGATGACTGTCATTCATATTCCATTCACCCAGTTCAATGTAACATTGATAGGTTTAGTCGACTACATGATAATCAGATTTTCCCTCTACCCATCATGAGGTTGCTACAACCTAGCCTATGAATGAAAGTGTACAACGTAAGTGCACACAGGTCGAGAGAAAAATTTGAGATGACAGAGTGACACATGGACATACCGCTTTGCACACTCTTGCCTGCATCTAGTTTATCTAGGGTGCAAACATGAGTCCAACAGATGCAAACGAGTTTCTATTAGACAAATTCAGGTATTTCTATCCCTGATTTGTTTACTTCCGTTTAAGAAACGTTTTTCAACAGAATCGGCGGAATAAACACATGCCTGATCACGCATAAACAGCAGCCATGTTGTATCATAGCAGCCATGTTGTATTCTTCCTCGCCTCTATGCACTCTCCTCCTCTCATATTTTCCCTTTGTTTGTGGACTTCAATGAACAATACATCAGCTATGTGACAAGTCGAAAAAACATTTCCAAGCCAAACCATGTTATAACCACTACACACAGCCTACATCGTTGTCCCCATATTAGCTAAAGTAACGTCCTAGTCAACATAGTTAATAGAACTAATGCGTTAGTAAACCCGCTACAATCATGCAGTAACGTTACAGTGTATAGTCAGTAAGCAGTTACACCGGCGGGCCCCGGTGGCAATACATTAATAAAACCGAAGACTTACCTTGACTTGGAAGAGTTCCAGTGTTGTGTTGGATAGTCATAGCCAGCTAGCTAACAGAGCATCCCTCTGTTTGAGCCAGGTGTTTTAGTAACTAAACTAGCCAGATGCATTTGCTAGCTAAGTAAGTGAAACTGAAAGTGAAAAAAGTGACACTATTTTTTCTCTACTCACCACATTTTATGCACTGCAGTGCTAGCTAGCTGTAGCTTATGCTTTCAGGACCTGGTTCATTCTCTGATCCTTTGATTGGGTGGACAATGTCAGTTAATGCTGCAAAACTCTGATAGGTTGGAGGACGTCCTCCGGAATTGATTTATAATTAGTGAAAGTCTATGGAAGGGGGTGAGAACCAAGATCCTCCTAGGTTTTGTACTGAAGTCAATGTACCAAGTGGAGGATGGGAAGTTAGCTGTCCCTCGGCTACACCATAGTGCTACCCTACAGAGTGCTGTTGAGGCTACTGTACACCTTCAATGCAAAACAGTGCGTTTTAATAATTTATTTGGTGACATGTGAATGTATTTAGTATAGTTTAATCTAAAAAGGAAAACTTAAAAAAAAAATTACAATAAAAAAAATATGAAATTCACTAAAGAGGATGGTCCTCCCCTTCTGAGGAGCCTCCACTATCTTGTATTTTTTTTTTAGGTTTAGGTGGTAGATCAGCGTTAATATTGCAGATAGATTATAGCTTCCATCAATGTAATTGTCTGTATTATTTCCAATCTCCCATATATTATTGGGGTAAATATATACAGTTGAAGTCGTAAGTTTACATACACCTTAGCCAAAAACATTTAAACTCAGTTTTTCACAATTCCTGACATTTAATCTTAAATCCCTGTTTTAGGTCAGTTAGGATCACCACTTTATTTTAAGAATGTGAAATGTCAGAATAATAGTAGAGATAATTATTTCAGCTTTTATTTCTTTAATCACATTCCCAGTGGGTCAGAAGTTTACACACTAATTGAGTGTATTTGGTAGCATTGCCTTTAAATTGTTTAACTTGGGTCAAACATTTCAGGTAGCCTTCCACAAGCTTCCCACAATTGGGTGACTTTTGGCCCATTCCTCCTGACAGAGCTGGTGTAACTGAGTCAGGTTTGTAGGCCTCCTTGCTCGCACACGCTTTTTCAGTTCTGCCCGCAAATTTTCTATAGGATTGAGGTCAGGATCACTCCAATACCTTGACTTTGTTGTCCTTAAGCCATTTTGCCACAACTTTGAAAGTATGCTTGGGTCATTGTCCATTTGGAAGACCCATTTGCGACCAAGCTTTAACTACCTGACTGATGTCTTGAGATGTTGCTTCAATATATCCACATAATTTACCTACCTCATGATGCCATCTATTTTGTGAAGTGCACCAGTCCCTCCTTCAGCAAAGCACCCCCACAACATGATGCTGCCACCCCCGTGCTTCACGGTTGGGATGGTGTTCTTCGGCTTGCAAGCCTCCCCCTTTTTCCTCCAAACATAACGATGGTCATTATGGCCAAACAGTTCTGTGTTTGTTTCATCAGACCAGAGGACATTTCTCCAAAAGTTTGATATTTTTTATGGCGGTTTTGGAGCAGTGGCTTCTTCCTGGCTGAGCGGCCTTTCAGGTTATGTCGATATAGGACTCGTTTTACTGTTTCTTCCAGCATCTTCACAAGGTCCTTTGCTGTTGTTCAGGGATTGATTTGCACTTTTCGCACCAAAGTACGTTCAACTCTAGGAGATAGAACGCGTCTCCTTCCTGAGCGGTATGACGTCTGCGTGGTCCCATGGTGTTTATACTTGCGTACTATTGTTTGTACAGATGAACGTGGTACCTTCAGGCATTTGTAAATTGCTCCCAATGAAGAACCAGACTTGTGGAGGTCTACACTTTTTCTGTTGATTTTCCCATGATGTCAAGCAAAGAGGCACTGAGTTTGAAGGTAGGCCTTGAAATACATCCACAGGTACACCTCCAATTGACTCAAATTATGTCAATTAGCCTAACAGAAGCTTCTAAATTCAATACATCATTTTCTGGAATTTTCCAAGCTGTTTAAAGGCACAGTCAACTTAGTGTATGCAAACTTCTGACCCACTGGAATTGTGATACAGTGAATTATAAGTGAAATAATCTGTCTGTAAACAATTGTTGGAAAAATTATTTGTGTCATGCACAAAGTAGATGTCCTAACCGACTTGCCAAAATTATAGTTTGTTAACAAGAAATGTGTGGAGTGGTTGAAAATTTTTTTAATGACTGTATGTAAACTTCCCACTAAAACTGTACATTTTCTTTTTTGATTTTTCAAAGTAGCCACCCTTTGGCTTGGTGACAGTTTTGCATACTCTTGGGATTCTCTCAACCAGCTTCATAAGGAATGCTTTTCCAACAGTCTTGAAGGAGTTCCTTCATATGCTGAGCACTTGTTGGCTGCTTTTCCTTCACTCTGTGGTCCAACTCATCCCAAACCATCTCAATTGGGTTGAGGTTGTATCAAGGCACAAGGCGAGACCCAAATGCAGACACAGGAGGCAGATGGTTGGAGTCTTTCAATGTATATTAATCCAAAGGGGTAGGCAAGAGAACTGTCGTGGACTGGCAAAAAGGTCAAAACCAGATCAGAGTCCAGGAGGTACAGAGTGGTAGACAGAAAACAGGCAAGGGTCAAAACCGGGAGGATTAGAAAAATGAGAATGCAAGGAGAATGCAAAAAGCAGGAGAACGGGAAAACCGCTGGTTGACTTAGAAACATACAAGACAAACTGGCACAGAGAGACGGGAATCACAGGGATAAATACACTGGGGAAAATAAGCGACACCTGGAGGGGGTGGAGACAATACATTTTTATTTTTTTTATTTCACCTTTATTTAACCAGGTAGGCTAGTTGAGAACAAGTTCTCATTTACAACTGTGACCTGGCCAAGATAAAGCAAAGCAGTGCGACACAAACAATGACACAGAGTTACACATGGAATAAACAAACATACAGTCAATAATACAATAGAAAAAGTATATAAACAGTGTGTGCAAAAGAGGTAGGATAAGGGAGGTAAGGCAATAAATAGGCCATAGTGGTGAAATAATTACAATATAGCAATTAAACATTGGAGTGATAGATGTGCAGAAGATGAGTGTGCAAGTAGAGATACTGGGGTGCAAAGGAGCAAAACAAATAAAATAAATAACAATATGGGGATGAGGTAGTTGGATGGGCTATTTACAGATGGGCTATGTACAGGTGCAGTGATCTGTGAGCTGCTCTGACATCTGGTGCTTAATTAAAGCTAGTGAGGGAGATATGAGTCTCCAGCTACAGTGATTTTTGCAGTTCGTTCCAGTCGTTGGCAGCAGAGAACTGGAAGGAAAGGAAGCCAAAGGAGAAATTGGCTTTGGGGGTGACCAGTGAAATATACCTGCTGGAGCGCGTGCTATGGGTGGGTGCTGCTATGGTGACCAGTGAGCTGAGATAAGGCGGGGCTTTACCTAGCAAAGACTTATAGATGACCTGTAGCCAGTGGGTTTGGCGATGAATATGAAGCGAGGGCCAGCCAAAGAGAGCATACAGGTTGCAGTGGTGGGTAGTATATGGGGCTTTGGTGACAAAACGGATGGCACTGTGATAGACTGCATCCAATTTGCTGAGTAGAGTGTTGGAGGCTATTTTGTAAATGACATCGCCGAAGTCAAGGATCGGTAGGATAGTCAGTTTTATGAGGGTATGTTTGGCAGCATGAGTGAAGGATGCTTTGTTGCGAAATAGGAAGTCGATTCTAGATTTAAATTTTGAAAAAGCTAGCATTTGCTTTCCTAACTGCCTGTGTATATTGGTTCCTAACTTCCCTGAAAAGTTGCATATCGCGCGAGCTTTCGATGCTAATGCAGTACGCCTCAGGATGTTTTTGTGCTGGTCAACGGCAGTCAGGTCTGGAGTGAACCAAGGGCTATATCTGGTCCTGGTTCTACATTTTTTGAACGGGTCATGCTTATTTAAGATGGTGAGGAAAGCACTTTTAAAGAATAACCAGGCATCCTCTACTGACGGAATGAGATATCTTTCCAGGATACCCGGGCCAGGTCGATTAGAAAGGCCTGCTCGCTGAGGTGTTTTAGGGAGCGTTTGACAGTGATGAGGGGTGGTCGTTTGACAGTCACTGAGATCCTGGTTGAAGACATCAAGGGTGTATTTGGAGGGCAGGTTAGTTAGGATGATATCTATGAGGGTACCCGTGCTTACGTATTTGGGGTTGTACCTGGTACGTTCATTGATAATTTGTGTGAGATTGAGGGCATCAAACTTAGATTGTATGATGGCCGGGGTGTTAAGCATGCCCCAGTTTAGGTCACCTAAGAGCACGAGCTCTGAACATAGATGGGGGGCAATCAATTCACATATGGTGTCCAGGGCACAGCTGGGGGCAGAATGTGGTCTGTAGCAAGCGGCAACAGTGAGAGACTTGTATCTGGAAAGGTGGATTTTTAAAAGTAGAAGCTCAAATTGTTTGGGCACAGACCTGGATAGGAAGACAGAACTCTGCAGGCTATCTCTGCAGTAGATTGCAACTCCGCCACCTTTGGCAGTTCTATCTTGTCGGAAAATGTTATAGTTAGGGATGAACATTTCAGGGTTTTTGTTGGTCTCCCTAAGCCAGGATTCAGACACGGCTAGGACATCCGGGTTGGCAGAGTGTGCTAAGGCATTGAATAAAACAAACATAGGGAGGAGGCTTCTAATGTTAACATGCACGAAACCAAGGCTTTTACGGTTACAGAAGTCAACAAATGAGAGTGCCTTGGGAATGGGAGTGGAGCTAGGAACTGTAGGGCCTGGATTAACCTCTACATCACCAGAGGAACAGATGGGGAGTAGGATAAGGGTACGGCTAAAGACTATAAGAACTAGGTCGTCGAGTACGTTCGAACAGAGAGTAAAAGGAGCAGGTTTCTGGGCACAGTAGAATAGATTCAAGGCATAATGTACAGACAAAGGTATGGTAGTATGTGAATACAGTGGAGGTGAACCTATGCATTGAGTGACGATGAGAGAGATATTGTCTCTAGAAACATCATTTAAACCAGGTGAGGTCATGTGTGGGAGGTGGAACTAAAGGGTTAACTAAGGCATATTAAGCAGGGCTAGAGGCTCTACAGTGAAATAAGGCAATAATTACTCACCAAAACAGCAATGGACAAGGCAGATTGACATTAGGGAGAGGCATGCGTAGTCGAGTGATCATAGGGGTCCAGTGAGTGGCTCGGTGGGCCGTCACAGGTGAGGAGGTGCTCTAATTCTCCATGGAGCAAGCTAGCAGTCACAGATCAAACAGATCAGGGCGTGACAGGTTCTGGGATTGTGGAGGCCAGGTCATCTGAATCAGCACTCCATCACTCTCCTTCTTTCTCAAATAGCCCTTACACAGCCTGGGGGTGTATTTTGGGTCATTGTCCTGTTGAAAAACAAATGATAGTCCTGCTAAGCGCAAACCAGATGGGATGGCGTATCTCTGCTGAATGCTGTGATAGCCATGCTGCTTAAGTGTGCCTTTAATTCTAAATAAATCACAGACAGTGTCACCAGGAAAGCACCCTCACACCATCACACCTCTTCCTCCGTGCTTCACGGTGGGAACCACACATGGAGAGATCATCCATTCACTTACTTTGCGTCTCACAAAGACAAGGTGGATTTCCAACGGTCTAATGTCCATTGCTCGTGTTTCTTGGCCCAAGCAAGTCTCTTATTATTATTGGTGTCCTTTAGTAGTGGTTTCTTTGCAGCAATTTGACCATGAAGGCCTGATTCACGCAGTCTCCTCTGAACAGTTGAAATTGAGATGTGTCTGTTGCTTGAACTCTGTGAAGCATTTATTTGGGATGCAATTTCTGAGGCTGTTAACTCTAATGAACTTATCCTCTGCAGCAGAGGTAACTCTGGGTCTTCCTTTCCTGTGGCGGTCCTCTTGAGAGCCAGTTTCATCATAGCGCTTGATGGTTTTTGCGACTGTGCTTGAAGGAACTTTCAAAGTTCTTGAAACTTTCCGGATTGACTGACCTTAATGTCTTAAAGTAATGATGAACTGTCATTTCTCTTTGCTTATTTAAGCTGTTCTTGCCATAATTTGGACTTGGTATTTTAATAAATAGGGCCATCTTCTGACTATCCCTACCTTGTCACAACGCAACTGATTGTCTCAAATGCATGAAGGAAAGAAATTCCAAAAATGAAGTTTTAACAAGGCACACTTGTTATTTGAAATGCATTCCAGGTGACTACCTCAAGAAGCTGGTTGATAGAATGCCAATAGTGTGCGAAGCTGTCATAAAGGCAAAGGGTGGCTACTTTGAAGAATATCAAATATATTTTGATTTGTTTAACCCCTTTTTTGGTTACTACATGATTCCATATGCGTTATTTCATAGTTTTGATGTCTTCACTATTATTCTACATTGTAGAAAATAGTAAAAAATATAGAAAAACCCTTGAATTAGTAGGGGTGTCCAAACTTTTGACTGGTACTGTACATACATTTATTTAAAAAATAGATTTTACTTTATTATTTTCCTCTAACTCTACAACCCCTCTCCTAATTTGAGTAAACTAATAAACAACAACACTTAGGCTTCTACCTCCAGCTTTAACACACTATATACATTTTACGGACACAATAGTTTTTACAATAGTTATATTTTGTTTGTTTTTAGTCCTTCCTCTACCCTCAACCTCTCCCAACTATTTATGATGTCCATCTAGTGCCATATGTTTTTAACTGTGCTGTTTCCACTTCACTATGTAGCGGTCGTTTTTTTGGAAACAATGCCTGCTTCTGAAATGGCATCCTATTCTCTACATAGTGCACTACTTTTGACCAGCGATCTATGTGGTAATGCACTAAACATTTCCCTATGGGCCCTGGTCAAAAGTAGTGCACTAAATAGGGAATAGGGTGCCATTTGAGATTCAAAAATGACGAATTATTGACAGTTACATTCGGCCGTGACAGCTTTCACAACATGTGATCTTCATTGATGTGTGATCAATGTATAAGGAAGGGTTAGAACAATCTATATCCTTTTTAAAGTGAGAAACGGCGTCACGTCCGGTCTCTTATGGCAATCCCTTCATGCTGAGTGTTAACAATGGTATCCATTTCTTCTTTTTACCCTGTGGGAATACAATGATTAATTGTGGCCCTCGCATTATCTTCCATCTGGCGAGATTACTAATCTTGCTAGGATGGATGACTTTTGAAATTGCTGCCGTTTCACCTGTAGTCATGTCTTTTTGGGCGTAAAAAAGTGGACGGACATGATCGGCCAACCTGACTCGACAAATTCTTACTTTAGAAAAGTACTGATTTCCATAAGGTTATTTATGTGCTATATAGTAGACACAGTCCAAATGGCACTCTATTCCCTACATAATGCACTGCTTTTGAACAGGGCCCATAGGGCTCTGGTCGCAAGTAGTGCACTATTTAGGGTGTATGGTATAATTTGGGACGCAGTTCAAACTAAGTTCAAACCAGAGTTTGTGTGTTTTAAGTTCCCTATGTGGTTTTGGGGGCTACTTGAGTAAGGTGAATCTTGCTGACAAGATTTGTCATGTCATCCTGCTGTCAAACCAGATGTCTTTATTTTAACCAAACCACTTTCCTGACAAGTATATTATTTTTGACTGCACACATACTGTATATCTATGCCTTAGGAAAATGTTTCAAAGGAATGGGCAATGGGAAAGTCTGTATTGAAACTGCACCTTCATGGTTTGCCCAGATGATTTACCTGCATGTCAACCAGTAAAGCTGTTGAGGGTGCTCTTATGAGTCAACTGCTCTATTTGATTTGAGATGGCTTCTCTGCCACATCTGACAGGCACGAGTTTGATGCAGCTTTAAAGAGCGAACATAATACACAAACACACATACAGAGGCATACACACGCACACACAAACATAAAACAAATATGCCTCTTTCAGCTCAGCAGTTGCTCCTTCAATGTGGAGGACAGCTAGAGAGGGTGGTGTGTGTGATGTAGAGTTAAGGACTGACTGTGAATGGCAGAAAGACAGACAGACTGAGAAGTTAAAAAGAAGAGGAAGATTAATACTAGCTGGGCTACAGATTAGGAAGGAGAGAGTCGAGGAAATTTTGCTTGTGATGAAATCATCTCTCTTTCAAGTTCTAAATGAGAAACAAACTTTTGATGCGGCTGCATTTCCTTTCAACCCATGCCTCTGCGTGTGTCAGGGGCAGCGGCTTAGAGGGCTAGACCACCCTGCTTTTTTACAAGAACCCATGTACATGGCTATTAATCTTTTGGACAGATACAGTGAGAAGAGACAGGAAAGTGAGGAGAGATGGTGTGCTAGAAGGGCTTTGACTGGATCCGGACTCACGCCAGAACTGGTATACACGTGTTCTCCGAAGGCATGATGCCTGCTAATCATCTATAGGCAATGTTTCAACTTGTCAATTTCAAATTATTTTCGAACAACTTTGATTTTCCATTAATTCACATAAGAAGTAGCCCATTTCACTGTTGCGGACAATTTATGTTTCAGGCTTTACTGAGCGGACAAACTTCTCTCTTTGATGAGAGCCCAAGCACTTCCCCAGTGTTTCCCCAGATCAAGTATGAAGACGTTGCACATCTCTCAAAGTAAGTGCCTTATTTTATGTATATCATGTCGTCATTTTTACTGTAGCACACTGTACTGGTGACAGATCATGCATTCTGATTCTTGCATAGATTGTAATGGACACATATGATGTGTGTAAAATACTTTTTTGAAGGTTGTACTGATTATGATGAGCTAATGCTAAGCTATTTGCCAGCTATGTGTGGCGCCATGTTTGTTAAAGGGGTCCCACAAGTTGGTTAAAAGGGTCCCACAAGGTTCTATACTTGGTCCATTACTGTTCACTCTCTACATAAACAATATCGGTGATGAGATAAGAAAGTGTCAAACTCATTTATATGCTGATGACTCTGTCATGTACTCTATTGCTTCAACGGCTGACCAAGCATTATCATTATTGGAGACAGATTTTAAGATATTGCAAGGGTCTTTTATACAGCTGAAACTTGTTTTAAATGCAAAGAAAACTAATCTTATGATTTTTAATAGGTTTAAAAAGTTGGTTGAAAATACACTTGCGCTTACGAGCTTAGATGGTTCTCAAATTAATCAGATCTCTGCATATAAATACTTAGGGATATGGTTGGATGATAAACTGTCTTTTAAAATGCATATCGACAAACTTTGTAAACGGCTAAGAATCAAGCTAGGCTTCCTTTATAGAAACAGCACATGTGCAAGCTACTTTTATGTCTGTTATAGATTATGGGGATATTATCTACATGCATGCTACGGCATCAACATATAAATCGCTGGATGCTACTTATCATTGCGCACTTAGGTTTATTACGGGTGCTAGCTACAGAACTCACCACTGTGTTTTATATCAAAATGTGGGTTGGACTTCGATGTCCATGAGACGAGAACAACATGCTCTCGTGTTTGTCTATAAAGCACTTCTGAATAAACTACCTTCTTATTTATCATCACTCATCAACATTAGAATTAGAATTCCTAAAACCAGGTCTCAAGCATGGATTACACTTGAGGCCCCGGCATTCTCCACAGAGTTGGGTATGGCTGCCTTTTTCTGTTACGCTCCTTGACTATGGAATAGCCTGCAGACTAAACTTAAACTTGAGACTCTTGTCCCCCTTGCCCATTTGAAACATTTATTGGAGGATTTTTTTTGTATTGCTTATAACTGCTTTGTGTAATGCAAGTTCTTGTGCTGTTAGGGGAATAACCTATGTGTAAATGTAATAATATGGTGCTATATTTTTCGTGTTATCTGTGATTGTTTGTGTTTGTCTTGCGTAGTTTCATAATCATTGTACCTAAACTGTATATGTAAACATGTGTACGCAGGGCCCAGCTGTAAAAGAGACCTTGGTCTCAGTCTGTGTTCCTTGTTGAAATAAAGGTATAATAATAATAATCTTTAGGTCGGAAAGTTGGAGCTGTAGAAAGAGGCCCGAGTTCCCAAGTTTGAATTCCGATTTGGATGACCGTTCAAAATGATTTTTCCCAGTTGGAGCAATATTTTTCAGAGTTCCCAGTTGTCTTGAACACACTGAAGTCAGAAGTCTGAGATGTTGAACGTTTTAAATATGGTACCTCAGGTTTGCCAGCTCAGACCCCCTTTTTTTTGTTTTAATTTAGTGTATACATTTCTCCTGTGTTTGCCCCCCATTTATTGATAAATCCCCCACCATAGTAATATTTCCTGTATCATATCCCCCAACGATACCTTCCCACCCCCCATGGACTTGAAAACCCCACACAAATTAAATGAACCCACCCACAAACCCCCATAAAATGGTTTCATCCCTGTTTAGCTTTTGCACTACGGTTAGGCTAGGCAGTAGGTTTGTATTTGGGGTGATGATCTGTGAGGTGATAACATTTTATTTGCTTTGTGATTTGTCAAAAACGTTAAACAACTTTTTAAGTCATGTGCTCCGGTTCTTGTATACACTGTAACAAGTACATAGAATATTTGTAATATGCTGAAAATTGGCCAAACTAAGTTCATATTTTTCCGGGAAATGGGAGCATTTGGATGTTTTCACTTGTGTGTTTTGGACTTGATTGTGTGTTTTGGATCATTGTCTTGCTGCATGACCCAGCTGCACTTTAGCTTCAGCTCTCAGATGGTTGTCATAATGGGACCCATGTCATCCAAAAAGTTGACTCACGTTTTCCAAAAAGCACCTGAAGCACCTGGATGATCATCAAGAGTCTTGGAAGAATGTTTTATGGACAGATGATTCAAAAGTATACCTTTTTGGATGACATGTGTCCCATTATGCCTGCTGAAAACCAAACACTGCATTCCCCAGTTAGAACCTCATGCCAATGGTCAAGCATGGTGGTGGTAGTGTGATTGTTTGGGGATGCTTTGCTGCCTCAGGACCTGGACGACTTGCCTTAATAGAAGTAAACATGAATTATGCTCTGTATTAGAGAATTAATTCCACAGGAAAACGTCAGGCCATCCGTCTGTGAGCTGAAGCTGAATCGCAGCAGGGTCATGCAGCAAGACAATGATCCAAAACACACAATCAAGTCTACATGAAAATGGCTAAAAAGCAACAAATTTGAAGTTTTGGAATGGCCTAGTCAAAGTCCAGACCTAACCCCAATTGAGATGTTGTGGCAGGACTTGAAACGAGCAGTTCATGTTTGAAAACCCACAAATGTCACAGAGTTAGAGCAGTTCTACATGGAAGAGTGAACCAAAATTCCTCTACAGTGACGTGAGAAACTGATCAACAACTACAGGAAGCATTTGGTTGGAGTCATTGCAGCTAAATATGTCACAACCAGTTATTGAGTGTAAGGGGGCAATTACGTTTATATTCTCAAAAGAATTGAATCAAATCAAATATGGCTGTTGTTTGGAACGATAAAGTGTGTTTCGATGGGGTTATTGACATGTGTTTCAATGGTTGTTGACACCCTATTCTATTATATAATGCCTATATCAGAGAATAACATGGTAATTCCTTAAAAAAGATGACTAGTTACTGATTTATGGAAGTTGGTGAGTAATATTGCTTTGTAGGTCTGTTACTGTTACTTTATGAATGTGATTTGTATTATGTCAAACCAGAGACTGTTTTATAATGTAAGAGACCATATCAAGACTGCAGATCCTAAAAGCTGCTTTTAGAACATCCACCAGGTTCACTTTTTGCATGACTGAAACTTAAGTGGCGAGAAGAGTGATATCTTTAGAAAAAAAAATTATTAGCCCATTAAAGAAACCAACTCTTTAAAATTTGATGAGACCTCAACTCAATCCCCCCCCAAATGCTGTCAATGCTTGACAGTGGTTCTCTCATATGTGACCGAGCGCCATACATTCTTGTCCATGTTCTGTTATAATCTGCACCCGGCACAGCCAGAAGAGGACTGGCCACCACTCACAGCCTGCTTCCTCTCTAGGTTTCTTCCTAGGTTTTGGCCTTCCTAGGGAGTTTTTCCTAACCACCGTGCTTTTACACTTGCATTGCTTGCTGTTTGGGGATTTAGGCTTGGTTTCTGTACAGCACTCTATGACATCAGCTGATGTAAAAAGGGCTTTATAAATACATTTGATTTGATGTAGCAAAATTTTAAATTGTGTTTTTTACATTGGATAAAAGTAGAGACTCAGAGATACAAAATGGTATACACCATTTCATACACTGCAGTTGAGGAACAATAGGAAAGTAATTCTGCTTTGAAAGATGATAAACTAACCCCACTTTTGAGAAAATGTCCCTTGAATGTTTTGGCACATCTACTGGGGAGCTCTTCTTTGTCTACACCTATTCAGCATCGTTCACACCCTCTTAAGCCTTAGCCTCATCCATCTAACCTCTTTGGGCTAGGTGTCCCGCTAGTGGGACAACTTCCGGTGAAACTGTAGGGTGCGCAATTCAAATAAATAATCATAAAAATTATGGATATTAAACATGTATGTACGTACAAGTGTCTTATATTGGTTGAAAGCTTCAATTCTTGTCAATCTAACTGCACTGTCCGATTTACAGTAGGCTTTACAGCGAAAGCATGCCATGCGATTGTTTGAGGACGGTGCCCCACATCAAAATATTTTTCCACCAGCACAGGTTTCATAAATTTACAAATAGCAATAAAAAATTCACTTACTTTTAGAAAATCTTCCTCTGATTTGTCATCCAAAGGGTCCCAGCTATAACATGTAGTGTCGTTTTGTTAGATAAAATCCTTCTTTATATCTCAAAAAGTCTGTTTATCGATTTGAGTAATCCACTCGTTCAACATGCCAAGATGGGAATCCGAAAATCTACCCCTAAACTTTGTTTCAACAAGTCAAAATACGTTTCTATGTAATCCTCAGATATCCTAAAATGTAATTAAACTATAATATTTCATACGGAAAGAAATATGTTCAATAGGAAAACGATATCAGCAGGTGCGTGTCCTTTTCATCGCACACGCATGCTTGAATTTCCAAGTCTGTGTCCCTGTAATAAAACTCATATTTCTTACTCGTTTTGGAAGAAACAAACCTGAAACCTTGAACAAAGACTACTGACACCCAGTGGAAGCCATAGGAATTGCATACTGGGAGCTAGATTTAATTATTTACCTATACATTCCACTGGAAAAAAAAAATCTACAAACTTCAAAGTGTCTTCTATCCAATTATATGCATATCCTGGCTTCAGGGCCTGAGCAACAGGCAGTTTACTTTGGGAACGTCAGTCAGGTGAAAGTGAGTAAGGTAGTGTAGTAAACAACCAAAGAATTTCAAGGCTTAAAGTGGAGAAAGTAGTAGCCTACAATAAGGAAAAACTAGTCCTTGGCCTAATATCCTAATCTGACTTTGGTTCATGTCATGTTATTCTTCACATTACCGTCTCTGGTGAACACATGCTATATCAAATAAAATCTAATTGTATTTGTCAAATGCACAACAGTACAGTTAAATGGTTACTTGCATATTTTCAAAGTAGCAAAATCAAAACTAGATAGTGTTCAGATAATTTTCTGGATTTTTTGGGATTTTTTGCCAGCAAACATGTTTCTCATGTGTCAGTCACAGAGTTTCTAAACCATACTGTACTGACTTTGAGTCAGTCATGTGCATGGTCTAAATAACTGGCTAGTTTGCCTGTCTGTAAAGAGAGGGCGGGCTGTACGTTGATCCTGCTGCTCTGATTGGATAGAGTGAAGATGTTTTTCTCTGTCCACTCGCTTCATAATTTCACACGGTCGCTTTTCTTCGCATGCTAGTTAGATAGCTAGCTAGCTAAACCATTAGCCATAATCCCAACTCATACTACTAGCAATACAAACTGATTGTCATAGTTAGCCACATCGAAGGATCATTAGTATGAATCTGCAGGTAGCTTAAGCTAACCAACTAGGTTCAATGTTAGCTAGCTAACTAACTTTAGGCTATACCTAGCAATGTAAATTGCTTTCTGAGATACAAATAGTATCACTACACAGATCATACACGGAACATTAGCTAGCGAGCCAGCAAGCTAACGTTCACTAGCTAGCTAACAGTATACTTTAACTTGCAATGAAAACAACTTTCTGACAAACTTTGAAACATATAATATCTGAAAATGTAGCTAGACTGTTACCCGTATACATGGATGAACGCTTTACGGCAGCATGTCTTTTCCGTTGGGTTTGTAGCTTGCTACAGCTTGTTTGGCCTGTTATTGTGTCAAGTCACTCCATCACAACTTTTTACCACTGATCTTTGTCGATAGCGGCTGCTAAATTCTGGTCAGCAATATTGTTAAGAGTAGCAGCAACACTTTTGCAGTTCTCCATGGCTAACGTTATGTAATTCAAAAAAGCCAGGGTAGCAAGGATTATCTACACATACAGAGCAGCTCATGTTATAGACAGAAGTGTGCTACATGACAGACCAATCCGAACTCATCTCTCGGCATGACCAGCCCATCCATTATCTCACCCAATCATGGCTAGCGGGAAGGTTACTTTATTTTTACGTGGCTAAACCAACTAGGCTCGTAATTTAACAATTGTATTTGTATTTACAGATGGAATACACGTTTGTTATTAAGGCACATGAAAGTTCACATGTTCTAGAAGGCATTTCTGCAACAAATGAATTAAAATGTTCAAATGCCTCTCCTGTGATGTAGTGACATGTGACATATGCCTAGCTTCTTGAAACGGGTCACATATTTTCTTGATTGTTGACTGTGTTATAAGCATGTTGGATATGAGACTTAAAGGGATACTTTGAGATTTTGGCAATGCACACAGAGACATGAAACTGGTGTCCATAAGTTCATCTGACTCTGGGGAAGTACAGTGGTTCCTCAATTAAAAGTTTTGAGCTCATGCCACGACACTTTGTGGTAAATTGCGTCATTCCATCATTCAGCCACACAATCACAAGGGGGAGTTAGAACGCTGGTTATGCTTTTGCTATTGCTTTTGGTTTATCTCCCTCGAAAAACAGAGGTTTTGCAGTGTGTCTAAGATTACAAACTGGCTTTATTTACCACAGTGTGGAAAGACTGATAGACCCCCCAATATTCTATATAAAGTGGGTTTCTGAAACATGGAGTCCTTCTTTGCTGATCTGGGGAATAAACTCCAGCGAGGATACGGATGGAAAAAGGTTGCCCATATTTTCAAGACCTGAGCTATTTAATTTATTTGTTTTCTTTATTAAATGTACTAGTTTATTTAGGCAATTTCATGTATTAGTTTAGGCTTGACCTATTCAGTAAGCTATTTTGCAGCATAAAGCTATATTTATCAGCATACAACTGAGTGACTCACTCATTTGTGGCTTTGGATCAAAATAAATAAGTACCGACATTCTTTCTGATAGTCTTTAATACAGAAATATTTCGACCAAGTTAATCTGCTCATGTTGTATGTGTTCAATTATTTGTGACATTGTGGTTACAACAAAGAATGTAAAGAAAATACATCAAATCAATCCTATTCCTAATTAATAATAAGATTCGAGTTGCTAGCTGTCATTTTTCCAATATTTTATTGCACTTTTTTGTTTAAAAAGACAAAACATAAACATATAAACGAGAACATCACACAAACATCAACTGCATCACACCTGCTCAGACCCACATGCTCACACCCCCATCTCCAGGTTCTGCATCACTCTCCACCACATGACCTCAAACTGCACCATTTTATTTCTCTCAGTTGCCTACACACTTTCAACATTTAAATAATAAATAATTGAATTAACCTTTCCATTGTGTTAATTACGGAGGATCGGCTGATTTCCAGGGCTTCATTTCCAAAATCCCAAACTTTCCCTTTAAAGTTTCTCAAGAATCTGATGTGCCAGCCTTCTTTCTGAAGGAGAAAACGAGTAATGCATTCAGGATAAATTAACTACGATAATGTAATTCAGCACACTGCAAAACCTTATTGAGAAATGCATAGTTACACAAACAAGACAGTTTGTAACTTTTCAGTGATATTTTAGATCAGAGATTTCACTTGAACGCGAGGATGGACACCAGATGTCCCAGGTGAAAAATGGACAGGTGGCCTCTCTACATCCATTCCTAATAAACAATCACATGGGGAAATGAAGGAAAGACTGAGGATAAAAGACGACCTAGATTTGTTTTGGGAAGTTGGACCGCGAATAGTCACTATTTGTGTGGTTGACAGTGAGGCACAAGTAGCGTGTCTGGAAAACTAGGCAAGTGTTATCCAACTGGCCCATATACAGACACAAACAGGATGTAGAAACCACACAGGAAGTATAAAATGCAACTCTCTACAGGCTAGGCTAGCAAACTTTTCCCCGACTTTGTTTCTCCTAACCCTGTGTCCTTTGTTTCAATTCTACTTACACAACTAGGTTTTTCAAATTCTTGGCAGATTTTCACTGCATCTGATGATGTCCAACTGGAATTACTAGCCCAATGTTGCTTCGCCATGTTCTCAAGGGAGTTAGCTACTTCATCAAAATAGGACATCTTAGATTTTGACAACATCCCTGAAAGAGATATGGGAAGCTGGTCTAATGCTTTATATAACTCATAAAACATTCTTCTCCAATTAGTTATTTTTTACATTTTGCAGACCCTATTATGCACACACCAGTGCATTTAGCAATTAGTCTTACCAATTAGCATTATGCCATTAGCAATGGTGAATAGGCGGTGCGACGTATGATGAAACAGTTTGCCGTACACAGTTCTTTATCTATGGCATTCGTGTATATAGAAGCAATGGCACCGATGGCACCCTGATTGAGTATGGGTATGGTAATTACCATGCTAATACCAATCATAGTATAGAGGATAATGAATATGCTAATGCTATTCACAGTATAGATGATAATGACAGGTTTGCCAAATATTGTTTCTTGAGTCAAATTGCATTCATTAGAGAATCTCTTGATGATAAAACTTACCTGCAAGAGATAGAGTTCCTCCTCAATATGTTGCAGAGTTGTAATCCATACTTTTAAAGGGGAAAGTTCAATTTGTGTAGGCCTAAGTTTTAGCAATTATGTTTGATTTACCTAGCACCCTAGCTGAGTCGAAATAAGCTAAAATCTTTTTAAGTGTCTTTCTCATATTCACTTGTTTGTTGACTGTGATATACAGTTGAAGTCAGAAGTTTACGTACACCTTAGCCAAATACATTTCAACTCAGTTGTTTACAATTCCTGACATTTAATCCTAGTTAAAATTCCCTGTCTTAGATCAGTTAGGATCACCACTTTATTTTAAGAATGTGAAATGTCAGAATAATAGTAGCGGGAATGATTTATTCCCGCTTTTATTTCTTTCATCACATTCCCAGTGGGTTAGACGTTTACATAGACTCAATTAGTAGAGCTGGTGTAACTGTGTCAGGTTTGTAGGCCTTCTTGCTCGCACACACTTCTTGCTCGCACATTAATTCTGCCCAGAAATGTTCTATAGGATTGAGGTCAGGGCTTTGTGATGGCCACTGCAATACCTTGACTTTGTTGTCCTTAAGCCATTTTGCTACAACTTTGGAAGTATGCTTGGGGTCATTGTCCATTTGGAAGACTCATTTGCGACCAAGCTTTAACTTCTTAGGGCTAGGGGGCAGAATTCCTAGTTTCCGCCTGTCTGACGTGCCCAAAGTAAACGGGCTGTTGTTCAGGCCCAGAAGCTAGGATATGCATAATTGGTACTGTTGGATAGAAAAGACTCTGCAGTTTCTAAAACCGTTAAAATTATGTATGTGGCTATAACAGAACTGATTTGGCAGGCAAAACCCAGAAGGAAAAAAAAGAATTCTCCCATGCTCTTATTTTGATAACCTATTGAAAACCATTGAATCCATCCACTATTTTCCTATTCCTATGGCTTCCCCTATATGGTAACAGTCTATTATTGAAGGCTTTGGACTTGTATTTTGAAAAATGAATAAGTATTTTCACTTGGAGAGAAGAGAGTCCCGGAAGAAAAACACTGTTTCGACGCACTCTAGGGAGAGCACACGCATGGGAATTTGGCCTTCTCTATTGAACATAGTTCTTTCCGCGTGAAATTTTATCATTCATTAACATTTTAGACTACCTAAGGATTATTTAGAGTCTTTGTTTGACAAAAATAGACGAAGTTTACAGGGAGCATTTTGGACTTTTCTGTCGTCGTTTTGACGGAGTGGATTACTGTGGATTTCTGAATTCAATGGTGCCATCTAAACGGCGTTTTTCGGATATAAATATTGACTTTGTTTAACACAACGAACATCGGTTGTGTAGCTGGGACCCTCCTGCTTGCAAACATCAGAAGATCTTAAAAAGTAAGTGAGTTTTTATATCTTTAATTTGTGATTTTGTGTCGCCAGTGCTGGTTGAATAAGCTATTTTTGTGTGAGGCGCTGACCTCAGATAATCAAATGTTTTGCTTTCGCTGTGAAGCCTTTTTGAAATCTTTTTGAAACACTTTTAGATTAACAAGAGTCTAAGCTTTGTAACCGTATGCAACAATTGTATTTCCATGAATGTTAAATATTATGAATTCTTATTTTGAATTTAGCGTGCTTTGTTTTCTCCGAAAACGATCCCGTTCACGGGATTGGATCTCTAAGAGATCCCTAAGAGGTTTTAACTTCCTGACTGATGTCTTGAGATGTTGCTTCAATATATCCACATACTTTTCCATTCTCATGATGCCATCTATTTTGTGAAGTGCACCAGTCCCTCCTGCAGCAAAGAACCCCCACAACATGATGCTGCCACCCCCGTGCTTCACGCTTGGGATGGTGTTCTTCAGCTGCAAGTATCTCCCTTTTTCCTCCAAACATAACGATGGTCGTTATGGCCAAACAGTTCTATTTTTGTTTCATCAGACCAGAGGACATTTCTCAAAAAAGTACGATCTTTGTCCCAATGTGCAGTTGCAAACCGTAGTCTGGCTATTTTATGGCGGTTTTGGAGCAGTGGCTTCTTCCTTGCTGAGCGGCCTTTCAGGTTATGTCGATATAGGACTCTTTTTACTGTGGATATAGATACTTTTGTACCTGTTTACTGCATTATCTTCACAAGGTCCTTTGCTGTTGTTCTGGGATTGATTTGCACTTTTCGCACCAAAGTACATTCATCTCTAGGAGACAGAACGCGTCTCCTTCCTGAGCGGTATGACGGCTGCGTGGTCCCATTGTGTTTATACTGCGTACTTATGTTTGTATAGATGAACGTGGTACCGTCATGCGGATGGAAATTGCTCCCAATGATGAACCAGCCTTGTGGAGGTCTACAATTGTTTTCCTGAGGTCTTGGCTGATTTCTTTTTTATTTTCCCATGATGTCAAGCAAAGAGGCACTGAGTTTGAAGGTAGGCCTTGAAATACATCCACAGGTACACCTCCAAATGACTCAAAGGATGTCAAATAGCCTAACAGAAGCTTCTAAAGCCATGACATAATTTTCTGTAATTTTCCAATCTGTTTAAAGGCACAGTCAATTGTGGTATCCCAGGAGGTGTATTGTGGTGTCCCAGGAGGTCTACCCCGGGGGATGGTAATAAAGGGGAGGTACGTGAGACGCTGTTGGCTCCCTCTGCTGGGGATACGGGAGCTGGGCACCCCGACACGGACAGCTCTGGAGGTAATTAGAAGAAAGTGGCAACCAGCCGTGGAGGCTAAATAAAAGGAGCCCGATAGCAGAACGCGAGGAAGAAGGGGGAGAGACGGACACCAGTTAAGAGAGAGAAGCAAGACCGAAGTGATTTCTTTGTTACATTTATTTTGTGTCTTAGTAAAGTTGTTTTTGTGGATTAAAGCCTCCCTGTCTCTGTGTCAACCTCAACCCAACACCCCACGGTTTACCACAGTTATTGTGATACAGTGAATTATAAGTGAAATTATCTGTCTGTAAACAATTCTTGGAAAAATTACTTGTGTCATGCACATAGTAGATGTCCTAACTGACTTGCCAAAACTATAGTTTGTTAACAAGAAATTTGTGAAGTGGTTGAAAAATGAATTTTAATGACTCCAACATAAGTGTATGTAAACTTCCGACTTCAACTGTATGCATGTTGGATATGAGACTTAAAGGGGTCCTTCAGAATTTTGGCAATGAATCCCCTTATATACTTCCACAGAGTCAGATGAACTCATGGATACCATTTTTATTTCTGCACGTTTTGAAGGAAGTTGCTAACTAGTGTTAGCGTAATGACTGGAATAACTAGCATGCTATCTGTTCCTGTAGAATTCCAGTAGCTAGCATTGCTAGCATTGGTCTCAAAACTACCTCTAACTTTCTTCACATTGGACTTCATATTGGAGTCTTTTATTATGAATGAAGCATTCCAGTTTTCAAATGAAATAAAGGTAGCCTTGAATAATTAGGAGTAGGCCCAAATAAACCCCATGCTGGCTAAAGCACTTTAATGCGACTGTTTCATAATTTTGATGTAATAAAGTAGCTCAGGGCCAGGGCCAGTTTTAACCAAGGATAGGGAAAGGGGGTTACCTAGTCAGTTGTACTGAATGACTCCGTGACTCGGTCAATAAGAAAGTGGTCAGATGAAGCAGATGCTAAGCTACAGGACTGTTTTGCTAGCACAGACTGGAATATGATCCGCAATTCTTCTGATGGCATTGAGGAGTACACCACATCAGTCACTGGCTTCATCAATAAGTGCTTTGATGACGTCGTCCCCATAGTGACCGTACGTACCCAACCAGAAGCCATGGATTACAGGCAACATCCGCACTGAGCTAAAGGGTAGAGCTGCCGCTTTCAAGGAGCGGGACTCTAACCCGGAAGCCTATAAGAAATCCCGCTATTCCCGCTATTCCCTCCGACAAACCATCAAACAGGCAAAGCATCGATACAGGACTTAATTTTATCATACAACACCGGCTCCGATGCTTGTCGGATGTGGCAGGGCTTGCAAACTATTACAGACTACAAAAGGAAGCACAGCCACGAGCTGCCCAGTGACACAAACCTACCAGACAAGCTAAATTACTTCTATGCTTGCATCGAGGCAAGTAACATTGAAACATGCATGATAGCACCAGCTGTTCTGGACCACTGTGTGATCATGCTCTCCGTAGCCGATGTGAGTAAGACCTTTAAACAGGTCAACTTTCACAAGGCCGCAGTGCCAGATGGATTACCCGGACGTGTACTCTGAGCATGCGCAGACCAACTGGCAAGTGTCTTCACTGAAATTTTCAACCTGTCTCTGACTGAGTCTGTAATACCAACTTGTTTCAAGCAGGCCACCATAGTCTCTGTGCCCAAGAACACCAAGGTAACCTGCCTAAATGACTACCGACCCGTAGCACTCACGTCTGTAGCCATGAAATGCTTGTCAGGGCTCACATCAACATCATTGTCCTAGAAACCCTAGAACCACTCCAATTTGCATATGGCCCGACAAATCCACAGATGATGTAATCTCTATTGCACTCAACACTGCCCTGTCCCACCTGAACAAAAGGAACACCTATGTGAGAATGCTATTCTTTGACTACAGTTCAGTGTTCAACACCATAGTGGCCTCAAAGCTGATCACTAAGCTAAGGACCTTGGACACTAAATGGACACGATGAGGAACTGGTTGATCATGTTCTGGAAAACTGCATTCATGAAGGACTGGAAGACTGCGGGAGCATTGGCAGAAAGAAGAGCGGGATCACAAACTGCCTTTTGGTCAAAAACATAGAGGTGCTTACCCGGGCAGAAGTGGAGGAATTGTGGTCACCACTTCGTGGGGGGCGAATCGAACAGCTTTGAGTAGGTGGTTACTCTCTCCACAATAGAGGCACAGGACTTCCCCTTTCCCTCCTGAGCAACCAAATACATGCGATTATGATTGGCTATCCTACGGTCCTTCCCTATTGGTCATGTGCGTGCACTACATGCAAGTGCCACGTGAAAAGAGTATGGCAAAGGAATAGGGAATGTTTTTGCTGTCTTAACAAATTAGGGACTTCGGTAGCATAATTTTTCAGTAAGAGAAACAACAGGTAAGAAACTAAAATAAAATGACTGTAATTAGGTATAGCTTCAGCAATTGCTAGCTAGCTGCACTGCCTGCCTGCGGCAGTTTTATTTTTATAAATTGTTTTTTTACACAGACTGACAAGCTCGAGCCCGGCCCAGCCCGAATCGGCCTCGTCGGGTTCGGGCAGAGAATGACAACTGTAACATACACACGCACAAGTATATCAGTAATAAAGCGCAGCTCTACCATCTTAACAGCTCTATCAACAAGGCAGGTCCTACAGGCCCTGGTTTTGTCGCACCTGGACTACTGTTCAGTTGTATGGTCAGGTGCCACAAAAAAGGACTTAAGAAAATTACAATTGGCTCAGAACAGGGCAGCACGGCTGGCCCTTGGATGTACACAGAGAGCTAATATTAATAATCTGCATGTCAATCTCTCTTGGCTCAAAGTGGAGGAGAGATTGACTTCATCACTACTTGTATTTGTGAGAGGTATTGACATGTTGAATGCACCGAGCTGTCTGTTTGAACTACTGGCGCACAGCTCGGACACCCATGCATACCCCAGAAGACATGCCACCAGAGGTCTCTTCACAGTCCCAAAGTCCAGAACAGATATGGGAGGCGCACAGTATTACATAGAGCCATAACTACATGGAACTCTATTCCACATGAAGTAACTGATGCAAGCAGTACAATTAGATTTAAAAAACAGATAAAATACACCTTATGGAACAGCTGGGACTGTGAAGCAACACAAACATAGGTACAGACACATGTAAACACACGATAACATGCGCATTATGTACACATGGATTTTGTACTGTAGATATGTGGTAGTGGTGGAGTAGGGGCCTGAGGGCACACAGTGTTTTGTGAAATCTGTGAATGTATTGTAATGTTTTTAAAATTGTATAAACTGCCTTAATTTTGCCGGACCCCAGGAAGAGTAGCTGCTGCCTTGGCAGCAGTTAATGGGGATCCATAATAAATACAAATACACAAACACACACACACACAAACACACAATTTCTCCATCCCACACAGGCATCAGGGACATACTATCAAGATCTTTCTCTCCGCCTTGCATTTACTCAGCCAGGTGCTTTCCGGGCAGAGGGGAGGGAGAAGACGCATGCCCACTGTGATCTGAAGACACTGAGAGGCTGCGACTTGATATTTGAATCCTCCCCTGTGGGGTTCTTGATGCTAGAGGAACTGAGACACAAGGCCATAAGCATCATTCATCATCTCCTACCTCTTAGCAGGAGGAGGTCACTTCGGGTGTGTATGTGTGTCTGAGCCTTCTGGGGGTCTCTTCAATCTGCATAAGTTGCAAAATAGCAGCCCACACAATTTCTCTCTCTCTCTCTCTCTCTCTCTCACACACACTTTTTGGTGTGCTAGCCGAGTCATACATCTATCGTCGTACACAGCTGTCCTCTGCCGCACCAGTAAATTGATGCTAATGCAATTAGCTCTCTTGCCTGCCGCCGTCCCAACTTGCTCCCAAACACATTGGAGAGTGGGAGGAGAAGGAGGAGAGGAAGGAAAGGGGGGATGAGGAAGGGGGTGTGACGGAGAAAACATATCTCCGGATCCAATTAGGAAAAAGGCGTTCTTGGGAAATTGGTTTGGAACACCATAAAATCGGTCATATTTCACGACTGACCCGTACACTTTCAGGTTGCATGAATATTGCAAATATGGTGAGGTTTCCGCTATCGCATGCATAATAAAGGTAGTCTCACTCAAGTCCTCCGGCAGTGCCGTTAGGTGAATACTGTACATCATCATAGTCAAATACCATTAGTCGGATGATTTCCGCTCGCCGCGCATTACATATGTTATTGAGTATAATGTACTGATGTAAATACTCTACCTCTAGCTACTAGTAGGTCCTCACAATTGACGTGGTACTGGTAACACATCATAAGTCTTCAAGACGTCTATGATGAACAGGAAGCAGTCCGCAGTAACAATGGATAATCATTACTGTCAGATGAATGAAACCAAGTCTATTCATCAGGACTGTGGATATGAAAAGAAAGTGGGAAGGAAAGAGTAGAGAGAAACAATGTACACAGAGATTGCCTATAAATAGTGTATAAATAATTAGCAGGCAGCGTGTCTTGGTTTGAGGGCAGTGCGGTTAACTGTCCTGTTGCGTAACAATACAATGTTGTTGATCCATCCTCAGGTTTCTCATATCACAGCCATTAAACTTTGTAACTGTTTTAAAGTCACCATTGGCCTCATGGTAATATCCCTGAGCGGTTTCCTTCCTCTCCAGCAAATAAGTTAGGAAGGACGCATGTATCTTTGCAATGACTGGGTGTATTGATACACAACCCGAAGTGTAATTAATAACTTTGCTCAAAGGGATATTCAATGTCTGCTTTTTTCTACCAATAGGTGCCCTTCTTTGCGAGGCATTGGAAAACCTCCCTTGTCTTTATGGTTGAATCAGTTTTTGAAATTCACTGCTCGACAGATAATTGTATGTGTGGTACAGCGATGACAGTCATTAAAAAATCATGACTTGTTAAGCACATTTTTACTCCTGATTTTATTTAGGTTAGCCATAACAAAGTGCTTGAATACTTATTGACTCAAGACATTTCAGCTTTAGATTTTTATGAATTTTTTAATAATTTCAAAAAACATCATTCCACTTTGACATTATGAGGTATTGTCAAATCAAAATCAAATCAAATTTTATTTGTCACATACACATGGTTAGCAGATGTTAATGCGAGTGGAGCAAAATGCTTGTGCTTCTAGTTCCGACCATGCAGTAGTATCTAACAAGTAATCTAACAAATTCACAACAACTACCTTATACACACAAGAGTAAAGGAACGAATACGAGTATATACATATAAATCTATGGATGAGCGATGGCTGACCGGCAAAGGCAAGATGCAGTAGATGGTATGGAGTACAGTATATACACATATATGAGATGAGTAATGTAGGATATGTAAACATTATATAAATGGCATTGTTTAAAGTGGCTAGTGATACATTATTTCATCCAATTATAATTATTAAAGTGGCTAGAGATTTGGGTCGATGGCTGAACGGCATAGGCAAGATTCAGTAGATGGTTTAGAGTACAGTGTATACATTTGATATGAGTATGTCGGATACGTAAACATTATATACAAAATTGTTTAATTTGGCTAGTGATACATTGTTACATCAAATTTCTATGTTTAAAGTGGCTAGAGATTTAAGTCAGTATGTTGGCAGCAGCCACTCAATGTTAGGAATGGCTGTTTAACAGTCTGATGGCCTTGAGGTAGAAGCTGTTTTTCAGTCTCTCGGTCCCAGCTTTGATGCACCTGTACTGACCTCGCCTTCTGGATGATAGCGGGGTGAACAGGCAGTTGCTCGGGTGGTTGTTGTCCTTGATGATCTTTTTTGCCTTCCTGTGACATCGGGTGGTGTAGGTGTCCTGAAGGGCAGGTAGTTTACCCCCGGTGATGCATTGTGCAGTCCTCACTACCCTCTGGAGAGCCTTACGGTTGTGGGCGGAGCAGTTGCCGTACCAGGCGGTGATACAGCCCGACAGGATGCTCTCGATTGTGCATCTGTAGAAGTTTGTGAGTGATTTTGGTGACAAGCCGAATTTCTTCAGCCTCCTGAGGTTGAAGAGGCGCTGTTGCGCCTTCTTCACCACGCTGTCTGTGTGGGTGGACCAATTCAGTTTGTCCGTGATGTGTACGCCGAGGAACTGAAAACTTTCCACCTTCTCCACTACTGTCCCCTCGATGTGGATAGGGCGGTGCTCCCTCTCCTGAAGTCCACGATCATCTCCTTTGTTTTGTTGACATTGAGTGAGAGGTTATTTTCCTGACACCACACTCCGAGGGCCCTCACCTCCTCCCTGTAGGCCGTCTCGTCGTTGTTGTTAATCAAGCCTACCACTGTAGTGTCGTCAGCAAACTTGATGATTGAGTTGGATGCGTGCTTGGCCACGCAGTCATATTGTGGGTAGGCCATTGACAATCAATCTCAATTGTATCTATTTTATATTCAGGCTGTAACACAACAAAATGTGGAAGAAGTCAAGGAGTGCGAATACTTTCTGGTAAATATGTAAATATGTACTGTAAATATGCCATTTTGCAAATGTCTTTGTATCCATCAGGCTCTCATCAAAAGTAACACTCTATCTAGGGAATAGAGTTCCATTTGGGATGCATCCAGTGTTCTTTGATCGTGAAGAGAACTGTTTGCCAGTCTAACAACACTTCAAGTGAAGTCGGATTGAATCGGACTGTCTGTTTGGAGTCGAAGTGTTATTTAATATTTGCATTACCCACCGGAGCTGAAAGGTTATTTCAACACTTCTGCCAAAGGCCAACCTTTATGAGGCAATGAAGTGGCCCAAAGTTGGACAAGAGTATCCACACGAGGCTTTATAAAAATTTAAAATGATAGTGGCTTCTTACCCTTTTCAGACAATCCTGCCGAACCAAACTGTAAAGAATCAATTATGTCTTCAAGCCAGAGGCCAAACAAATCAAATTGTATTTCTCACATGCGCCGAATACAACAGGTGTAGACCTTACAGTGAAATACTTACTTACAAGCCCTTAACCAACAATGCAGTAAAAAAGAAAACGAAAGAAAAAATAAATATGAATAAGAAATAAAAGTAGCAAATAATTAAAGAGCAACAGTAAAATAACAATAGCGAGGCTATATGCATGTATTTATTCCTCTGTTCCCAATCATGTCTTTGTGTGGAATTGTTTGTGTTACATGTCATTTGTTTTTGACGTGCTAGACGAGTGTGATTTATTCCGTGTTGTTTCACAAAGTTGTTTATTTGTTACACTTTTTATGGAGTGTGACTGGTTTTTGCACTTTTTACATTTTTGGATGGAAATTTGGACGCAGTTGCGTTCATCTGTTTGTTCCTCCGGTCTAAATAAAGTGTGCGCCTGTTCACAGCTCTCTGCTCTCTGCACAACCTGACTTCGCTACCAGTACGCACATGCCTTGACAAGGGTGGCTGGAGTCTTTGACAATTTTTAGGGCCTTGCTCTGACCCTCTGTAGTGCCTTTAGGTCGGAGGCCGAGCAGTTGCCATACCAGGCAGTGATGCAACCAGTCAGGATGCCCTCGATGGTGCAGCTGTAGAACCTTTTGAGGATCTGAGGACCCATGCCAAATCTTTTCAGTCTCCTGAGGGGGAATAGGTTTTTTCATGCCCTCTTTACGACTGTCTTGGTGTTCTTGACCATGTTAATTGGTTGGGGATGTGAACGCCAAGGAACTTGAAGCTCTCAACCTGCTCCACTACAGCCCCGTCGATGAGAATAGGGGCGTGCTCCGTCATCTTTTTCCTGTACTCCACAATCATCTCCTTTCTCTTGATCACGTTAAGGGAGAGGTTGTTGTCCTGGCACCACACGGCCGGGTCTCTGACCTCCTCCCTATAGCCTGTCTCGTCGTTGTCGGTGATCAGGCCTACCACTGTTGTTTCATCTGCAAACTTAAGGATGGTTTTGGAGTCATGCCTGGCCGTGCAGTCATGAGTGAACAGGGAGTACAGGAGTGGACAAAGCATGTACCCCTGAGGGCCCCCGTGTTGAGGATCAGCGTGGCGGATGTGTTGTTACCCACCCTTACCACCTGGGGGCGGCCCATCAGGAAGTCCAGGATCCAGTTGCAGAGGGAGGTGTTTAGTCCCAGGGTCCTTAACTTAGTGATGAGCTTTGAGGGCACTATGGTGTTCAACTCTGAGCTGTAGTCAATGAATAGCATTCTCACATAGGTGTTCCTTTTGTCCAGGTGGGAAAGGTCAGTGTGGAGTGCAATAGAGATTGCATCATCTGTGGCTCTGTTAGAGCTGTATGCAAATTGGAGTGGATTAAGGGTTTCTGTGATAATGGTGTTGATGTGAGCCATGACCAGCCTTTCAAAGCAATTCATGGCTATAGACGTGAGTGCTACGGGTTGCTAGTTGTTTAGGCAGGTTACCTTAGTGTTCTTGGGCACAGAGACTATGGTGGTCTGCTTGAAACATGTTGGTATTACAGACTCAAACAGGGAGAGGTTGAAAATGTCAGTGAAGACACTTGCCAGTTGGTCAGCACATGCTCGTAAATCCGTTTGGCCCTGGGGCCTTGTGACAGTTGACCTGTTTAAAGGTCTTATTCACATCGGCCGCGGAGAGCTTGATCACACAGTCATCCAGCATGTTTCAGTGTTACTTGCCTCAAAGCGAGCATAGAAGTAATTTAGCTCGTCTGATAGGCTCGTGTCACTGGGCAGCTCCCGGCTGTGCTTCCCTTTGTAGTCTGTAATAGTTTGCCTGTTTGATGGTTCGTCAGAGGGCATAGCGGGATTTCTTATAAGCTTCCGGGTTAGAGTCCTGCTCCTTGAAATCGGCAGCTCTACCTTTTATCTCAGTGTTGATGTTGCCTGTAATCCATGGCTTTTGGTTGGGGTATGTACGTACAGTCACTGTGGGGACGCTGTCATCGATGCACTTGATGAAGCCAGTGACTGATGTGGTGTACTCCTCAATGCCATCGGAAGAATCCCAGAACATATTCCTGTCTGTGTTAGCAAAAAAGTCCTGTAGCTTAGCCTCTGCTTCATCTGACCACTTTTTTATTGACTGTTGCTTCCTGATTAAATTTTTGCTTGTAAAAGGGAATCAGGAGGATAGAATTATGGTCAGATTTGTACGCGTCTCTGTGTGTGGTGTAAAGGTGGTCTAGAGTTTATTTTCCCTCTGGTTGCACATTTAACATGCTGGTAGAATTTTGGTAAAACAAATTTAAGTTTCCCTGCATTAAAGTCCCCGGCCACTAGGAGAGCCTTCTCTGGATGAGCGTTTTCCTGTTTGCTTTTGGAGGTATACAGCTCATTTAGTGCGGTCTTAGTGCCAACATCGGTCTGTGGTGGTATGTAGACAGCTACGAAAAATACAGATGAAAACGCTCTAGGTAGATAGTGTGGTCTACAGCTTATCATGAGAAACCTTGAGACTTCCTTAGATGTCGTAGACCGCCACCCCTTGTCTTACCAGGCTGCTGTTCTATCCTGCCGATACAGTGTAAAACACGCCAATATGTTGTTCATGTCATCGTTCAGCCATGACTCAGTGAAACATAAAATATAATAGTTTTTAATGTCCCATTGGTAGTTTAATCTTGCTCTTAGGTTTTTTTCTCCAATGATTGTCAATAGAACAGATGGCAGTGGGGGTTTACTCGCTCGCCTACAAATTCTCAGAAGGCAGCCCGACCTCCGCCCCCTTTTTCTCCATCTTTTTTTCACGCAAATGACAGGGATTCGTTTCCGGCAAAGCTTATACCAATTCCTGGTGAGTAATCCCTGTTTTGATGTCCAGAATATCTGTCACGGTGTGCGCTACTGGGGTGAAATCAGGTGCAGGAGAGCGGAACGTGTCGTAAAAGCGCACACTTTAATGGCACAAACAAACAAAAGAAGGAACGCAACAACGCGTCAATATTCTAGGCCACAAATAAGAGTGTCTAGCGCCACGACATAAATACAGTCCAGGTGAATCACAAAATACAAATACGGGATAACAAACGTTACCCGGAGAAAATGAGCCTGTACTATACACGCATGCAACAAAGATCAATTCCACACAATGACAAAACATATTCACCGGAAATAAATACATGCCGCAATCACTGGAATACAAACCAGGTGCGGGGTGAACAAGACAAAAGCAATTACAACAAAATAACAGCTGAGCGGCGATGGCTAGAAAGCCGGTGACGTCGACCGCCGAACGCCGCCCGAACAAGGAGAGGAGGCGACTTCGGTGGAAGTCGTGACAATATCTTTTCGGACATAAGAGACGGTAGCAGCAACATTATGTACAAAATAAGTTACAAAAATAAGTTACAAACAACGCAAACAAGCGAACAAAATAACATAGTTGGTTAGGAGCACGTTAAAACTTCAGCCATCCTCTCCTGCGCCAAAGGTGATATATAATGATATGATAGCTGAGTCACCCTGTTGTTTCCCTATTCTTGTTCTCCTCCAAAAAACAGCACAAAAATACAAAAACAAATGTCCAATTGCTAAATGTCAAAAAGGAGAGAGGAATTCATAAATCCCAAAGGGCACACTATTCCCTAACTAGTGCACTCCTTTTGACCAGAACCCTATGGTCCTGGTAAAAAAGCAATAGGGTGCCATTTGGGATCTAGACCTAGCCTTCAGAAAATTGATATCTGTTGAGATTATGTCTTTATGACGGAGGAAAGTGTTTGATTAAAATTGATTCTGTTCTGTCAGTCCCTCCTGTGTCCTGCTTTAGCTTTAATTAGCTGACGATAAGGAAGCCGTTCCTTCATCCCCCTCCAGGTATTCAGCTAGATCACCCACTTGCATATACTCTCTCTCTCTTTCTCTCTCTTACGCACGAACAAACACCCATACATACACTCAAAGGAGTCTGCCTGATTTTCTTTGAATATTTCGAAGGTGAGTATGTGTGGAGGAAAGAGATAAAGACACGGGTACACAGTGATTACATTAGATCTATGCCATGCAGAGAGAGGGTCACTGACGGTTCTCAGAGCACAATCTGTCTCTACACCCTCCATATCAACAGCCTCCACTGTAACGCACAGCAGATGTCACATTTACTCTTAGTCACTCCAAGGTGCATCTGGGCTGTGTTCGTGTGTGTAGGAGTGTGTGATAAGCGTATGGCTGCTGTGGTCTCGTGTGTGTGAGGATGTGTGTGAGAGGCTGTGTATATGTGAGAGGAAATGTGGATGTGTGTGAGATAGAGGCTGTGAATGTGTTAGAAGAAAAGTGTGTATGAGAGAGAGAGAGAGCTGAGAGGCTGGGCATTTGCATGAATCTGTGTGTGTGAGAGAGAGCCTGTGTATGATACCATGTCTGTTTATGCTTGGTACTGTACCTCGTGTGTGTGTATCTCTGTGTCTGTCTCTTGATAACAGGCAAGGGTGATTATGTATGGATGTGTCCTCCCAGTGGACACTACTGATCCCTCTGCCCCATCAATGACACTAAATAGACCCCCCAAAGCAAAAGGAAATGACGACCTCTGGGAAAAGGAGGTGACAGATGCCATACCGACGGTCACTGCAATAAAAGTCTGCTCTGGTGTGTGTATGGGTGTGTGGCCATAAGTAAGGGTGAGTGTATGTGTAATATATTGTTGTACTTTCAGTTATTACTGGAGTTATCTTCTTATCCACACATGATGGAGATAAGCACAGCTAGGCAGGCTTGCTCGCTTAGGCATAGACCTCTTCTCATGGACATAAGATACCGCGCATGGCAACAGGTAAGATTTCCAAACTGATGGTTTAATCTTTGTCATTACTGATTACAGTTGTAGGTGCACTCTAGCTCAGACGGAATGGGAATATCTCGACCGACCTGACAAGCCAACTTGAGTGTACACCATACAAAACTGTAACAAACCGGATATTACACAATACATCCTTATTTATTTACTCTTGGCTAACAGGAATCAGTTACCAGTAACCACGGTAACCCAAACTAACCCTCATTACAATATGTAAATATCTGTCTTGAATAAGTATCTATAGTAAGGGGCCACCATTTATTTGTTTAATATAGAGTACCAGTCAAAGGTTTGGACACACCTACTTATTCAAGGATTTTCTTTATTTGTACTATTTTCTACATAGAATAATAGTGAAGACATCAGAACTATGAAATAACACACATGGAATCATGTAGTAACCAAAAAAGTGTTTAACAAATCAAAATATATTTTAGATTTTAGATTCTAGCCACCCTTCCGGGTGCCAAAGACGTGGATGTCAATTAAGGCAGCTCCCTGCACCTCTGATTCATAGGGGTTGGGTTAAATGCGGAAGACACATTTCAGTTGAAGGAATTCGGTTGTACAACTGACTAGGTATCCACCTTTCCCTTTTACCTTGATGAAAGCTTTGCACACTCTTGGCATTCTCTCAACCAGTTTCACCTGGAATGCTTTTCCAACAGTCTTGAAGGAGCTCCCACATATGCTGAGCACTTGTTTGCTGCTTTTCAGTCACTCTGCGGTCCAACTCATCCCAAATCATCTCAATTGGGTTGAGGTCGGGTGAGGGTGAAGGCCAGGTCATCTGATGCAGCACTCCATCACTTTCCTTCTTGGTCAAATAGCCCTTACACTGCCTGGAGGTGTGTTGGGTCATTGTCCTGTTGAAAAACAAATTATAGTCCCACTAAGCCCAAACCATATGGGATGACGTATAGCTGCAGGATGCTGTGGTAGCCATTCTGGCAAAGTGTGCCTTGAATTCTAAATAAATCACAGACACTGTCACCAGCAAAGCACCCACACACCATCGCGCCTCCTCCTCCATGCTTCACGGTGGGAACCACATATACGGAGATCATCCGTTCACCTACTCTGCGTCTCACAAAGACACAGCAGTTGGAACCAAAAATCTCACATTTTGACAGATTTTCACCAGTCAAATATCCATTGCTCATGTTTCTTGGCCCAAACAAGTCTCTTCTTATTGGTGTCCTTTAGTAGTGGTTTCTTTGCAGCAATTTGACCGTGAAGGCCTGATTCACGCAGTCTCCTCTGAACAGTTGATGTTGAGATGTGTATGTTACTTGAACTCTGTGAAGCATTAATGTGGGCTGCAATTTCCACTAAAGAACTTATCCTTTGCAGCAGAGGTAACTCTGGGTCTTCTTTTCCTGTGGCGGTCCTCATGAGAGCCCATTTCATCATAGCGCTTGATGGTTTTTGCGACTGCACTTGAAAAAACATTTCATGTTCTTTAAGTTTTCCAGATTGACTGACCTTCATGTCTTCAAGTAATGATGGACTGTCATTTCTCTTTGCTTATTTGAGCTGTTCTTGGCATAATATGGACTTGCTTTTACCAGATAGGGCTATCTTCTGTATACCGTCCTTACCTTGTCACAACACAAATGATTGGCTCAAACACATTAAAAAGGAAAGAAATTCCACAAATTAACTTTTAACAAGGCACAACTGTAAATTGAAATGCATTCCAGGTGACTACCTCATTAAGCTGGTTGAGAGAATGCCAAGAGTGTGCAAAGCTGTTATCAAAGCAATGGGTGGCTACTTAGAAAAATCTAAAATATATTTTGATTTGTTTAACACTTTTTTGGATACTACATGTTTCAATCTGTGTTATATCATAGTTTTGATGTCTTCACTATAGTTCTAAAATAAATAACATAGTAAAAATATAGAAAACCCTTGAATGAGTAAGTGTGTCCAAACTTGAAGTTGTTGGTTTTGGTTATTGGTTTTCATCCCAGCCAGCTGTTGGGGAGTGGCCAAAAGAGTCACCCCACATAAATTCATTTGCAGACATCAGAGCAAATGTGATAGCCATCTTCTAATAATGTTTCGGCACTTACTTCAAACGAGACGATTCCAGTCGTTTCAATTGCAAATAAGACACTCTTAATTGATGTCTGGGGCATGCCTCAATGGCGACACTAAATTACTATTTAACCAGCCATTTTAATACGGTTGTCTGGAGATGTTCCGAGTTAGGCAGGTGCTGTTTGAATACCTGAGCATCAGGAGCGCTGGCTTATATGTTGCCTCTTAAATACCGAGTTTCCTTGCATCTCCATTTCAAGCTTCCTTGGTGACGACTGGGGATTGGGGGAATGGGGGATTGGCTCGATCCTTTCAGGAGGCCACAGTATTAATATACTTTTCTTGATCCTATCACCTGATGAATCAAGCCACAGTTCCCAGTTCTCAGGTCTCTATCTGTCTCTGTTACGCTGCCTAAAGAGGGAAATAAGGATGTGTAACACCTCAAGCTGGAAGCCGGTGATAACAGAAAGAAATGCCAGCTGTCGAACCGACTGAGCGCGTGTCATTTGTTGTGCATAATGATGTAAGCCCCCAGTGTCTGGGTTTTCTTTGTCGATATGCCATGCAGTAATCCAAAAGGATTCTGGGAACCCAGCAGATGCCTGCTGAAGACGGATTAAGACGTGTCATTATCGATGACCGTCTGCCGAAACGGATTGGCTTTCGAAGAAGAACCCATTTCACCCAATAATTCCAGCCAATTCCTCACCCTTTGAGAGACTCATTGCTATTGCAGTGTGATTATATTGGTTGTATGCATGTTGTTATACCATTAGTAGCTTTAATCTCTATGAAGTAGAGAAAAGATAGCACAATTTGTAATCACTTTATCTATCATTTGTAGCAGCAGTGCTCAATTGCCTATGTTTAAGTCAATATGCATGAAGATGCATATTTCTTTGCATGGTGTAATGTGATAGCAGAGCCAATTCGTTCCCTAACCCTCGCCCTGGCCCTTCAATGTTTGCAGATCTGAAGGGTCTGGACAGGTATTAAGCAGTGTAGTGGTGGAGCTTCAGCCATGTTGGTTCCACCTTACAGATCAACAATCATCGACTGGCTAGGGCCAAGGAGGAGGGGTAGGAGGTGAATTGGGACCAAAGCTTTTATTCTACTTCTATTTCATCCCCTGAGACCTAAAAACTATTTTCTTACTATGTTTGATGTGGTGTGGCTGCCAGCTATGAAGGGGGACAGAACTGTGGGGGACAGAACTGTGATAGGATTCTATCAGTCCGAAACCTGGCCACCAGGATGCCATCTCCAGGCTATGCTAGCACTTAGGGAAAGTTGTTTTAGCTCTTCCCCTGTAACGGTACTACTTCTCTGGGGGAACACACACACACACCACACATGGAGTTAAGTGTGGGCTTACAAGAGGCACCAAGATTCCTCTTGGCACCATACTGAGGAGGAATATTCAAGGTGGAGAAATGTTCAAGTCTGGAACATTAGTAGAAAGAAATTGTAGTTACTACATCACACAGTACTTGGCTTTCCCACAAAAAAATTACTAGGCAAATCCCAATAGGCAATGAGTTATTTTGAGCTACATTTAATCCAAAACAATTCACACTGATAAAGTAGTCTAGCCCCCTAGAGCCAATCTCATTAGCATAATAAATGAATCCCCAACAAAATCTGTCTGTTTAAGATAGAGATATCAGTTTTTTGTTCTCAGTTCTCAATCCACAGTATCTGCCAATGGCGGCCTTCTGCATCTGCGGTGGAAGGTAGCCGAGCTACAGTGGTGTTTTTCAAACAATGACGTTTGTCAGTGGTGTTTGTCAAACAATGATGTTTGTCAGTGGTGTTTGTCAAACAAAAATAGGTCTTCTCACGAAAAAGTCAGAACAGTTTGGGCTACACACTAATATGACCCCTCTATAGAAATGTGAGACTGTCACGAACATGTACATGTCACAAGACTCGTCTGAAGGCGGTACCAGTTAAAATGATAATGTAAGTATACACTGAGTGTACAAAACATTAGGATCACCAGCTCTTTCCATGACATAGACTGACCAGGTGAATCCTGGTGAAAGCTATGATCCCCTATGGACGTCACTTAAATCCACTTCAATCAGTGTAGATAAAGAGGAGGAAGGGACTGAAGGATTTTTAAGCCTTGAGACAATTGAAACATGGATTGTGTATGTTTGCCATTCAGAGGGTGAACGGGCAAGACAAAATATAAAATTGTCTTTGAACGGGGTATGGTAGTAGGTGCCAGTTATTGAGTGTGTCAAGAACTGCAACGTTGCTGGGTTTTTCACGCTCAACAGTTTTCCATGTGTATGGTCCATCACCCAAAGGGCATCCAACCACCTTGACAGAACTGTGGGAAGCATTGGAGTGAACATGGGCCAGCATCCCTGTGGAACACTTTCAACACCTTGTAGAGTCCATGCCCGATGAATTGAGGCCTAAACGGGGTGCAACTCAATATTAGGAAGGTGTTCCTAATGTTCTGTATACTCAGTGTATATGGAAGTAGTTTAGTGCCCCAAATGTTCTGTTAATATGAGTAAAAAAAGTGTTTTCCTTATCATTCTTATACACTACATGACCAAAAGTATGTGGACACCTGCTTGTCGAACATCTCATTCTAAAATCATGGGCGTTAATATGGAATTGGTGCCCCCTTTGCTGCTATAACAGCCTCATCTTTTCTGGGAAGGCTTTCCACAAGATGTTGGAACCTTGCTGCTGGGACCTCAAGAGCATTAGTGAGGTTGGGCATTGATGTTGGGCGATTAGGCCTGGCTCGCAGTCTGCGTTTTAATTCATCATGAAGGTGTTCGATGGGGTTGAAGACAGGGCTCTGTGCAGGCCAGTCAAGTTCTTCAACACCAATCTCGACAAACCATTTCTGTATGAACCTCGCTCTGTGCACATGGGCAATGTCATGCTGAAGCAGGAAAGGGCCTTCCCAAACTTTTGCCATGAAGTTGGAAGCACAGAATTGTCTAGAATGTCATTATCCTTAGTATGACCATCTTAAAAACAATTCCATATGTTATCTTAGTAGAACCCCCCCAGCTTAGACTCTTAAGGACTGGACCTACCTTACTTGAGTAGGTACTCAGGCAACCAGTAATGCCAGCTAAAAACAGCCCACTGTGGTAAACATTCCACACATACAGTGAGGGCAAAAAGTATTTGATCCCCTGCTGATTTTGTACATTTGCCCACTGACAAAGAAATGATCAGTCTATAACTTTAATGGTAGGTTTATTTGAACAGTGAGAGACAGAAAAAAGAAAAAAAAATCCAGAAAAACGCATGTGAAAAATGTTATGAATTGATTTGCATTTTAATGAGGGAAATAAGTATTTGACCCCTCTGCAAAACATGAGTTAGTACTTGGTGGCAAAACCCTTGTTGGCAATCACAGAGGTCAGATGTTTCTTGCAGTTGGCCACCAGGTTTGCACACATCTCAGGAGGGATTTTGTCCCACTCCTCTTTGCAGATCTTCTGGGGTCGGTTTTGGGGTCGGTTTTGGAGAGCCTGGCGTGCCCAAAGTAAAATGCTTCCCATTCAGGCCCAGAAAATAGGATATGCAGATATTTGGTACCATTGGATAGGAAACACTCTGAATTTTCCAAAACTGTTAACCATTTGTCTGTGCGTAAAACAGAACGCATATAGCAGGCGAAACCCCGAGGAATTTCTGTCCTGGAAAAAGTGATTTTGACACATTGCTCATTTGGGCACCCCTCCCTCATGAAAATGACCATATAAGGGCATATGAATGCAGTACCCATCGCTTCCTTTAGATGTCAACAGTCTCGAGACAGTGTATTTTTTTCATTTTGGATGAATAAGACCAGAGAAGAAGAGCAAACAAGAAAGTCACTCTTTCATGTAAACAGAATGGAACGCGCGCTCCCGAGAAGTCACGCAGTGTCTTTTTTACCGTCGTCATCGATCAGTTTATATTCCGGTTGATTTATAATAGTAAATATACGTAAAAGTGTTCCTAAGGATACATTTAAAACTATGTTTGATTGTTCTTGGACAAGTTTATAGGTATAAGATGAACGAGTTCGCGTCACGTTTCAATGGAGTAGTGGAAGCTGTCGTTTCTGATTATAACGCGCGAACCAAATTGAGGATTTATGGATAAAATACATTACTTTTTCTAACAAAAGAACCATGGATTGTCTTTGTTGGACACTTAGGATGACCTCAGCAGAAGTTCTTCAACAGGTAATTGATTTGTTTTCGCTGTGAAATGTGTTATGTGTGTGCCATGATGGCTAATCGATTCATGGCTATGGGAAAAATGTGAGGTGCTACTCTCAAACAATCAAATGTGCTTGTATATTGGTGGATGTTTAATAATTCAACTTTTGGATTTTGAATTTGGCGCCTTACATTTTACCTGGTAGTGTCGGGAGCAGCCCGCTAGCGCCCCAGTGATCCCTGAGAAGTTACGGTATCGAGGCTGACGTTTGGCAACTCGAACCTTCAGCTCCCTCCACAGATTTTCTATAGGATTAAGGTCTGGAGACTGGCTAGGCCACTCCAGGACCTTAATGTGCTTCTTCTTGAGCCACTCCTTTGTTGCCCTGGCCGTGTGTTTTGCGTCATTGTCATGCTGGAATACCCATCCACGACCAATTTCCAATGCCCTGGGTTCTTACCCAAGATTTGACGGTACATGGCCCCGTCCATCGTCCCTTTGATGCGGTGAAGTTGTCCTGTCCCCTTAGCAGAAAAACACCACCAAAGCATAATGTTTCCTCCTCCATGTTTGACGGAGGGGATGGTGTTCTTGGGGTCATAGGCAGCATTCCTCCTCCTCCAAACACGGCGAGTTGAGTTGATGCCAAAGGGCTCCATTTTGGTCTCATCTGATCACAACACTTTCACCCAGTTGTCCTCTGAATAATTCAGATGTTCATTGGCAAACTTCAGACGGGCATGTATATGTGCTTTTTTGAGCAGGGGGACCTTGCGGGCGCTGCAGGATTTCAGTCCTTCACGGCGTAGTGTGTTACCAATTGTTTTCTTGGTGACTATGGTCCCAGCTGCCTTGAGATCATTGACAAGATCCTCCCGCGTAGTTCTGGGCTAATTCCTCACCGTTCTCATGATCATTGCAACTCCACGAGGTGAGATCTTGCATGGAGCCCCGTGCCGAGGGAGATTGACAGTTCTTTTGTGTTTCTTCCATTTGCGAATAATCGCACCAACTGTTGTCACCTTCTCACCAAGCTGCTTGGCGATGGTCTTGTAGCCCATTCCAGCTTTGCGTAAGTCTACAATCTTGTCCCTGACATCCTTGGAGAGCTCCTTGGTCTTGGCCATGGTGGAGACTTTGGAATCTGATTGATTGATTGCTTCTGTGGACAGGTGTCTTTTATACAGGTAACAAACTGAGATTAGGAGCACTCCCTTTAAGAGTGTGCTCCTAATCTCAGCTCGTTACCTGTATAAAAGACACATGGGAGCCAGAAATCTTTCTGATTGAGAGGGGTTAAAATACTTATTTCCTTCATTAAAATGCAAATCAATTTATAACATTTTTCACATGCGTTTTTCTGGATTTTTTTGTTGTTATTCTGTCTCTCACTGTTCAAATACACCTACCATTAAAATTATAGACTGATCATTTCTTTGTCAGTGGGCAAACGTACAAAATCAGCAGGGGATCAAATACTTTTTTCCCTCACTGTACACCATGGGGGAATATCTGGGAAAAACAAGCAGCATCATTCTGACTTATCTCCACCATAGAGGCATGTGCAAACACCATCACCACAAACACAATTTTTTGTTCTACGGGGGAGGTGGGGATTTAATTGAATGTGTTGCAAGTAATGTGCGCTTGCCTGTGTTTCCATGCTACACAATATCAAGCTGCCACCAAGTCTGGCAGCGCGCTCTGCTTACAACTGTCTGGGAACTCTGCCATAGGGGCCAATCCTCATTAAATAACAGGTTGGCTATATGAACTGTAACAAGACTGCTAATCCACTCCAATTCGGTTTCGGCCCCCTGGTGCTAACATGGGCTAACATGCAGATTCTGATGCTGCGCCTAATGTAATATCCCGTCCAGCAGCAATAAGAGCTGTCTGTCTTTGTCTTTTTGACAGGCCATGGCACTGTTCCCTGCGAGCACAAACGCCTTTGTAAGTCATGCTGAATTTGACTTTCTATTACAGTGTATTACAGTCAAGGACAATTTCAGGCGAAACCCGGACGACACTGGGCCAATTGTGCGCAGCCCTATGGGACTCCCAATCACAGCCGGTTGTGATACAGCCTGGATTTGAACCAGGGTGTCTGTAGTGATGCCTCAAGCACTGAGATGCAGCGCCAGACCGCTGCGCCACTCGGGAGCCCAACCTACACAAAATTAGTTTAAAAACAGACCAACCATGTCTTTTATTTTACCCTGTAAGTTGATTGAGAACACATTCTCATTTACAGCAACAACCTGGGGAATAGTTACAAGAGAGAGGAGGGGGGATGAATGAGACAATTGTAAGCTGGGAATGAGCTGTAGTAACCACCCCCTAACCAACCCATTCATGGTATGAAGGCCAGATTTGGAATTTAGCTAGGGCACCAGGGTTAACACCCCTACTCTTACAATAAGTGCCATGGGATCTTTCGTGACCACAGAGTGTCAGGACACCTGTTTAACTTCCCATCCAAAAGACAGCACCCTACACAGTGCAATATCCCCAGTCACTGCTGTGGGGAATTGGGATATTTTTCTTTAGACCAGAAGAAAGGGTGCTTCCTACTGGCCATCCAACACCACTTCCAGCAGCATCTGGTCTCCCATCCAGGGACCAATCCTGATTAGCTTCAGAAGAAAGCCAGCAGTGGAATGCAGGGTGGAATGCTGCTGTGTAGTTCTACCAACAAGTAATCAGCAACATAAATGTAATCAGGTAATGGTCAAAGACAATCAAAGATGAGTAATTGTAATTTAAAAATCATTCAACCTATAGTATCGTCTTTACTAATCATTTGTTTTGTACACTATGCACAGTTGGATTGTTATGTCACACTCTTTCCCCACACTCGCTGTCTACTATTTCCGACAATGACAACATGTACTCACACTTAATCAATTATCAGTTTGAAGTTAACTAAATTCTTCTCATTATCTAATTTCCCAAACACATTTCTTTTTTACATCACCCTCAGATTTGACCAGATAAGATGCCAAGACGCAACCAAACCTCAGAGTTCTGAATAAAGCAGTTGTTTGGTCCCCTCAGTTGTTCTGTTGGTTCGAATCTGGCACACTGCTCCTTGACTCAACCTTTCCCTTCTCCCTGTCTTTCCAAAACTGTACTATCTCTTCAAAAAAGCAAAACAATTACGAAAGGAGTGGGACTGCTCCACTCCTTAAAAAAGACCTTAAACAGTTCAACTGAGAAGTTATGGCCCTGTACAGTTTGGGGGGTACCTGTCTGTTTCTTCACCTGTCTGTGTCTTATTAAAAAATAACTCCATAACTTGAAAGCCCTGATTGCCAAGGTAAGGAGTGTGTTCAAAAAGTGGATGAGGGGTGGAAGAAAATTATTTGGAATGATTGCTTTTGACAGTAATCGCCCCCTACTCAACCAATTTAGCCCTCCCACCGTCCCATTGTCCAGTCACCAACACGTCACAATAGGTGAAGAAATTACCAATGGCAGATTGCTACTGTATGATTACCACAATGGACTATGCTGTATGATTGGTGGACTGTGATTAGTTGACCCCTGGCCAATCAGCTTTAACCTTTCCAGGAGGGTATTGTTGTTTTTCAACTAACTATCCACTAAACCAACTCTAATCTTAGCAAACATTTGCTTATCAACATATAGTTTGTAGATCATCTATATGGGACTATAGAAATAAAGTGTGACGACAGATACTCTGTAGGGTCAAGTATAGAGTATATTTGAAATTTCAGATTCTTTTCTTACGGTTTGATAACTTTACACAGTTATCAGACCCCCACTCTCTTCTCTATAGATGACAAATGTCATGTGATTTATCATCTAGAAATCACATTACGACAGAAGGTCAACTGATACATTTCATTGTTAGACTCGTAAAGAACATCAAAGGCTGAGAAAACAAAATACGTTTAGGATGGTTTTGCTCAGAGGTGGGCCCCTCTGCACACATAATCCTACCATAAGACCAATTTGATTAATTATTTGGAGTCATTTTTTCTGATGAAGTAGCATTTCAAACCGCTAAGAGTGGTAATGTCATCCAAAAATATAATTCATTGTCTGATGGAGATTCTTGTATTTTGAACAGGCATCATCTCAAAAAGGGGTGTACTTTCTCTCTCTATTCTCGGCCTCTTTTGAAATAGTATTTTTACCACTGCAATAGGCAGTCTATGCTGGGTAAAAAAAATAATATATATATATACAGTGAGGGAAAAAAGTATTTGATCCCCTGCTGATTTTGTACATTTGCCCACTGACAAAGAAATGATCAGTCTATAATTTTAATGGTAGGTTTATTTGAACAGTGAGAGACAATAACAACAGAAAAATCCCGAAAGACGCATGTGAAAAATGTTATTAATTGATTTGCATTTTAATGAGGGAAATAAGTATTTTAACCCCTCTCAATCAGAAAGATTTCTGGCTCCCAGGTGTCTTTTATACAGGTAACGAGCTGAGATTAGGAGCACACTCGTAAAGGGAGTGCTCTAATCTCAGTTTGTTACCTGTATAAAAGACACCTGTCCACAGAAGCAATCAATCAATCAGATTCCAAACTCTCCACCATGGCCAAGACCAAAGAGCTCTCCAAGGATGTCAGGGACAAGATTGTAGACCTACACAAAGCTGGAATGGGCTACAAGACCATCGCCAAGCAGCTTGGTGAGAAGGTGACAACAGTTTGTGCGATTATTCGCAAATGGAAGAAACACAAAAGAACAAGTACTAAGTCATGTTTTGCAGAGGGGTCAAATACTTATTTCCCTCATTAAAATGCAAATCAATTTATATCTTTTTTTTTTATTTGTATTCTGTCTCTCACTGTTCAAATAAACCTACCATTGAAATTATAGTCTGATAATTTCTTTGTCAGTGGGCAAACATACAAAATCAGCAGGGGATCAAATACTTTTTTCCCTCACTGTATATATATATATATATATAATTTCCATCACAAAAGGTCTTGCTACATCATGCCCCCTACTGAACACGACCCAGGTAGGCGACAGAAGAACATCTCTTACATCAGACGATCCTTTGTATTGAATCTTCCGTTGCGTAGCGAGGCCATATTTAGCCGTCTAGTCGAGGGGAAAATATGCAGTGTTAAATTGTCTTCTGTCTGAGCATCGATGCTGGGTTACAGTTCCTAACATCAGCACTGTTTGCTCAATATTTCTCTTTGTTTAAGATGGCTCCGTTCTCTTGTCAAATCTGTCTACCCTGGAGACGGGAAGGCCTAATAAAGAGTTGCAGATTCTCTTTCATTGCCTTGAAAAGGAAACAAGGCCTCAGCGTAATTATAGATATTTTTCATCAATACATTTTTTTGTGAAGGTCATAAATGAAAAAGTTGCATTTCATAAGAATTCAAAACAAGAAGTGCTTGAGTTAACTAAGAAGTTAACAGCGCCCTAGTAGCACTGTTAAGGGCTGTGGAATCACTGTCATTTTTAAAATGCACTCTGGTTACAAATGAAACGTTCCCGCTCAATTCATCATATGGAGGATTTCAGAAAATTTTCATTCGTCAATTGAAAATTAAGGACTCTTAAACGAGTCATCATATTAATTTCTCCCAGCTATCATCGATTTAGAAGCCTGGATATCATGCAGTCTCCGCCATCCACCAATCGTTGTTTTTAAATCCACTGTATCATTACAGCCTCATATCCTTAAGCATGTACATTTGATATTTATTATGAATATAACATTGCATCTCATGCTAATTTTATAAGCCAGAGATCCACTGGTGCTGCATAAACAATGACCATTTTTGCGTGGGAGATCCTATATCCTTTTTCCCGGGCTTCAAAATCACTCCAGCTAGCACACTGGGTACAGAGTCAAAACATATCTTGATAATTGCTCCTCACCTATTCATATTATTCATTAACTAGTGGAAACAGCTTGTGCTCAACAGGGAAACACCAAACAAACCTGAACAAAAATAAGCTAACAGGTGGGCATATGTAGTAGCGGCTGAAACCAAATGAGTATTGAGACACAAGAATGCTAAAGTGGAAACACTAGTGATGGGCATTCAAAGTATTTTTGGTGAAACAGATCATTTGGCTCCGTTCAGCTAAAAGAGACATTCATTTGGCTACCAAACAGCTCTTTGTTCAGTGTTCAGAAATCTCTAATGTAAAACCTAAAACGTTGCCTGCCATGACATCAGATTGTGACAAGTGAGATCAAATTAATTTATACCTGACCAAATTATTATTATTATTAGATGGCATGCAAATGGTTTTAGATTTTTGGCTGCACTTTATAATAACAACGTAATAAAGCATTTATAATGGATTAGTAAATAGTTTATTCATCATTTATCAATCATGACTTTAATCATAAAATGTTTAATATCCTACTACTACTGCTGCTGCTGGTGTAGAGTAATGCAGGCCAAGGAAGTGGTAAGGAAGGAAGGGGAATGTATATGTGAAGTAACTTGTGTGCATACAATGTACATGTTGTATTTCTCTCTCACACACACATAAACACACACACACATGCACACCAAATAATATTTAAATACACACCACACAAATACACACACAAACATACATGTGCAGTATGTATTTTTTTTAAGTACACACCTTTGGGCAGTGTTAGTAAGAAACATGCACATAAACAGACCTCTACCCCACACGTATTAAACAGCATACTGTTTCTCCTCCAATTGCGGGCAAAATACAAACATCTCCGATTACGTGAAATAGGGTCTAATCTACAACATATGCAAAGTTTTTGGATGGTAGTTTATGCGTTTTTAGATCAGACGGTAAAGATTAAGAAATTAATCTTATAAGGTAGTTGTTGTGAATTTGTTAGATTACTTGTTAGATACTACTGCATGGTCGGAACTAGAAGCACAAGCATTTCGCTACACTCGCATTAACATCTGCTAACCATGTGTATGTGACAAATACAATTTGATTTTGATTTGAATTACATAATGTTTAATTAAACTCAACCGCTTATCTTTTCCAGTGAGCAAGAAGACATGGATGTCTTATGGTATGGTGGGGTAAACTTTGGGCACCATTATCTCCTGAATGTTTTGGCATTCATGTCCAAAAAGTAACTTTCTGACCACTTCTACCACGGGCAAATATGTATGGAGAGTTACATTCAAATCAAAAGGAGTGCGCTCAAAAAGGGATTGAAATTAAATGGAATGACCCTATATCAAATCAAATCAATTTATATTTGTCACATGCGCCGAATACAACAGGTGTAGACCTTACAGTGAAATACAAACCCTCAACCAGCAATGCAGTTTTAAGAAAAATAAGTTTTAGGTAAAAAATAGATGAGTAAGAAATAAAAATAACAAATAATTAAAGAGCAGCAGTAAAAACAGTAGTAAGGCTATGTACAGGGAGTACGTAGTACAGAGTCAATGTGCGGGGGCACAGTTACGTCGAGGTAATTGAGGTAATATGTACATGTAGGAAGAGTTAAAGTGACTATGCATAGATAATGACCTGTTGGACCTAGACTTGGCGCTCCCGGTACCGCTTGTTGTGCGGTAGCATAGAGAACAGTCTATGACTAGGGTGGCACCAGATAGTGATGCAACCCGTCAGGATGCTCTCGATGGTGCAGCTGTAGGACTTTTTGAGGATTTGAGGACCCATGCCAAATGTCCACCGATAAGAAGAGGAGACTTGCTTGGGCCAAGAAACACAAGCAATGGAAAAGACCGGTGGACATTTGTCCTTTAGTCCGGAGTCCAAATTGGACATTTCTGCTTCCAACCGCCATGACGTTGTGGGACGCAGTGTGGGTGAACGGATGATTTCCCCATGTGTATTTCCCACCGTAAAGCACGGAGGAAGAGGTTTTATGGTGTGGGTGCTGATGACACTGTCTGTGATTTATTTAGAATTTAAGGCACACTTAACTAGCATGGCTACCACAGCATTCTGCAGCGATATGCCATCACATCTGGTTTGGACTTGATTACACAATTCCATATGTGTTATGTAGTGGTGATGTCTTCACTATTATTCTACAGAAAAAATAGTAAAAATAATGATAAACCTTTGACCGGTAGTTTACGTCCCCGATATCTCTGTCTCTTTTTCGTGCGAATTACGGGGATGTTGGCCTTGTCAGGTGTCTGAAGTAAATCCTTCCCGTCCGACTCTTTAAAGAAAAAATCTTCATCCAGTACGAGGTGTGTAATTTCTGTCCTGATATCTAGAAGCTATTTTCAATCATAAGAGACGGTGGCAGAAACATTATGTACAAAATAAGTTACAAATAACTTGAAAAAACACACACACGCCCGTAAAACGGCAGCCATCTCCTCCGGCGCAATTCTTTTTTCTTTTTCTATACACATAGGCTTTGTTCCAATTTCCACACTATTATATCTCTTAGGATGCATGCCAATTACAATACATTGCTTCATTAAGTTGGATGCCAGTATGGACTATGGAACATAGCCATACATTCTACATGTACAGTCGTGGCCAAATGTTTTGAGAATGACACATATTAATTTCCACAAAGTTTGCTGCTACAGTGTCTTTAGATATTTTTGTCAGATGTTATTTTGGAATACTGAAGTATAATTACTAGCATTTTATAAGTGTCAAAGGCTTTTATTGACAATTACATGACGTTGATGCAAAGAGTCAATATTTTCAGTGTTGACCCTTCTTTTTCAAGACCTAGGCAATCCACCCTGGCATGCTGTCAATTAACTTCTGGGCCACATCCTGACTGATGGCAGCCCATTCTTGCCTAATCAATGCTTGGAGTTTGTCAGAATTTGTGGGTTTTTGTTTGTCCACCCGCCTCTTGAGGATTGACCACAAGTTCTCAATGGGATTAAAGTCTGGGGAGTTTCCTGGCCATGGACCCAAAATATTGATGTTTTGTTCCCCAAGCCACATAGTTATCACTTTTGCCTTATGGCAAGGTGCTCCATCATGCTGGAAAAGGCATTGTTCGTCACCAAACTGTTCCTGGATGGTTGGGAGAATTTGCTCTTGGAGGATATGTTGGTACCGTTCTTTATTCATGGCTGTGTTCTTAGGCAAAATTGTGAGTGAGCCCACTCCCTTGGCTGAGAAGAAACCCCACACATGAACGGTCTCAGGATGCTTTACTGTTGGCATGACACAGGACTGATGGTAGCGCTCACCTGGTCTTCTCCGGACAAGCTTTTTTCCGGATGCCCCAAACAATCGGAAAGAGGATTCATCAGAGAAAATGACTTTACCCCAGTCCTCAGCAGTCCAATCCCTGTACCTTTTCCAGAATATCAGTCTGTCCCTGATGTTTTTCCTGGAGAGAAGTGGCTTCTTTGCTGCCCTTCTTGACACCAGGCCATCCTCCAAAAGTCTTCGCCTCACTGTGCGTGGGGATGCACTCACACCTGCCTGCTGCCATTCCTGAGCAAGCTCTGTACTGGTGGTGCCCCAATCCCACAGCTGAATCAACTTTAGGAGACGGTCCTGGCGTTTGCTGGACTTTCTTGGGCGCCCTGAAGCCTTCTTCACAACAATTGAACCGCTCTCCTTGAAGTTCTTGATCCGATAAATGGTTGATTTAGGTGCAATCTTACTGGCAGCAATATCCTTGCCTGTAAAGCCTTTTTTGTGCAAAGCAATGATGACGGCACGTGTTTCCTTGCAGGCAACTGCTGTTTGACAGAAGAAGAACAATGATTCCAAGCACCACCCACCTTTTGAACCTTCCAGTCTGTTATTCAAACTCAATCAGCATGACAGAGTGATCTCCAGCCTTGTCCTCGTCAACACTCACACCTGTGTTAACGAGAGAATCACTGACATGATGTCAGCTGGTCCTTTTGTGGCAGGGCTGAAATGGAAATGTTTTTGGGGGATTCAGTTCATTTGCATGGCAAAGAGGGACTTTGCATTTAATTGCAATTCATCTGATCACTCATGACATTCTGGAGTATATGCAAATTGCCATCATACAAACTGAGACAGCAGAAAATTAATATTTGTGTCATTCGCAAAACTTTTGGCCACGACTGTACATACTAGTAACATCACTAATAAATTCACAATCAATTCACAATTCACAAGCAATTTGCCACATATTCCACTGCCACAATGAACTAGAGAGAGTTAGAAAAGAGTGAGAACAAAAGAGAGGTGATGTGAAAGATCCTGTGTGTAGCTGGTGTAGAGGAGTCAGGCGCAGGACAGCAGATGTGAGTAATGAACGTATTTACTCAAATATAATACAAATACAACTCACTATAACGAGCCCACAATATCGGACCGTATTCACCAACAAACAATTACTCACAAACATCCATGGGGGAACAGAGGGTTAAATAATGAACAAGTAACTGTGGGATTGAAACCAGGTGTGTAAAACAAGACAAAAACAATGGAAAAATTAAAAGTGGATCGGCGATGGCGATGGCTAGAAAACTGGTGACGTGGACCGCCGAATGCCGCCCGAGCAAGGAGAGGGACCGACTTCGATGGAAGTCGTCACAGGTGAGGGAGTTTTCGTGTAATTGGCAGCAGTTGACAATTTTGAGAGGGCATATTTTGGGCTGTGGAGTTTCTGGCCTTGAGGGCAAAAACTGTTCCAAGTTTTCTTATTTACCTGACTAGTTCTTACTGAAACCCACCTAATATCAAATAATTCTAAAGCTTAGTTAAAACTGATGCTAATTCAAAAGCATGGGAATTCTGGCTTTTTATGATGAAGAAATCACAAGACATGTCACGTCCTGGCCATAGAGAGCCCTCTGGGTTCTCTGTGGGGTTTTGGGCCAGGATGTGACCAGGGGTGTTTTGTGTTTTCTATGTTGGTGATTGTGTGTGGTTCCCAATTAGAGGCAGCTGATTGTCGTTACCTCTAATTGGGGACCATACTTAGTGTGTCCTCTCCCCACCTGTGTTGTGGGTTATTGTTTGCTATGTTGTATGTGTTGGTTGCGCTACACATTATATGTTACGATCTGTTATTTCTTTATTGTTTTTTGTAAGTTTCACTTTTCATTAAAATTATGTGGAACTCCAATCACGTTGTCCGTCCTTCCTGAAGATCGTCACAAGACAATCTTGATTAATCTGTATTGAGTTCTATGCAGAAGTTTTATCAAACTAGATGTCTCCAAGTCAAGTCTTACCATGTTAATGGCAAATCACATTAGCTGATCATATTAGCATCCACACACAGAGTAAATACATCTCACTGTTTGATGGGTCTAATTATGGATGAAGGGAGGAATGGTTGCAATTAGGGGGATCAAATCGATTAATCTTCTTAAAAGGCATTTAGAATGACAAGTGAGCCTCCAGGCCACTGTAGTGGCCAACTTTATATGATTGTCCAGGATATTTTATATTGAGGAGTGATTTATAGAGCTTAGTTTTTTTCTTATTTTTGACCGCTAGTCATTCCCTTCTATAATAACAAAAGGACACAAGCAGTTGGAAAGTCTACAAAAATGTCGATGAAGTCATCTGTTTCATCCCCCCCCATTTGGTGTGTATTGGCCTTCAACCGTGACATGCCGATGGTGATATTTAAACCTTAGAGGAAGGGAAATAGGGAAAGAGAGCGGTAGAGAAAGCATGGACCTCTTTGTTGCCCTAACCTAGCGAAAGATGGAGAGAGAAAGCTGTTGCAAATTCTCTCCAGGCCATACACACAGTGAATGCAAACACATGGATTTGAAATAAAAATATGAACACAAGGGAGTTTTGGCCAGAGGGGCCTCTGGGATGTGTCTGTGTGTGTGTTTGAGCGGCTCAATGTCTCGCACTCCTCCGGCTCCCAGCTGCCCCATGGCTCATGGAAGCAGTGTTGTTATCTTTCTTTCTCTCTTTCTCTCCCCTTCCTACTCTCTCTATCTATCCATCTATCTATCCCATACTCCCTCGCTCTCTCTTTCACTCTTCCTCTCTCTCCCTCTTTTTCTCTGTACCTCCTCCCTTTTCTTTAGACCCACTGCTTGCCTGCCTTGCTCGCCGGCTCAAACGCTAGGCTTAGCATCTATTGAGCGCAGGCCACTGCTTTGTAAATTGCATCAAAGCTTCGGTCCAAAAGCAGCTTAGCCCAAACCGCGGACACGGCTGTCCTAGTGTGAGTCTCTTTGGTCATCCTCATTCCTCCCCGCCCCCCTCGCCTTCTCTTGGCAGTCTGGAGGCGAAGTATGCATGCCGTGTGATTACAGCCCCGACTGAGGGCGGGCACCACCACATGGAGCCCCATTGCTTTCTGGGGCCCCAGACAAGCTTAAAGTATTTCTGACTGATTTACGCCTGTTCATCATTAAGCCTTGCAGCAGTGCTTAATTTGTGTAGCTGGGTGGAGTTGATTGAAGTATGATGAATGAATTATGTGGTGTAATACCTTTTTCGAGTCTGTTTTCAAGTTGTGTGAACATAATGTTTATTTTCTCTAAGTGATCTTATTTTTTGGGGGGTTGCTACGTCTCTAACTGTAGAAGCAGACGTCTTTAACCTTTTTACTGCAGTGGGCTAATCAGGGTCACACAGAGGGATTCTTGGTAGTCTTTGAAACAAAAGTATACACCTCACACACATGGTTGTGGGCTTAAAAAAGAATACACCTCTACCATGTCAGATATAGAGTTGAAATGTATTGCATTTTCTGTTTGCATCCCAATACAACACTTTATATACATCACAGAAGACTGAAATATAACAAAACTGGGTAACATTTTACTTGACAACCATGTCATAATATGTCATAACAGCTGACATAATGTTATATTATGGCTGGTCATGACACCTAGTGTCAAAACCCACACTACCTACCACGGTAGTTATTTTATTGCTGATTATGGCACTTATATAAGAGTGTCAAAACCCACAAAATCAACCACAAAACATTCCATTACACCATAGCCTACTTATCAACAGTATTTTTATGTTAAATAACATTTTCTGAAATTGAGCATATCAAATTATCATAGTAATTGCGCACACATTGATATCAGACATGCACCTACCCCAATGCTCTTTTGCTGATGACTGGGATAAAGTCAAGAGCAGATTTCAGGAGCAGGACAAGACACCCTCTTTTTGACTGATGACTGATATAAGTGCATGGATGTGATAGGTCTATCTGGCTTATATGATTCTGATGGTCAAAATGCTTCTTGACAGTGTCATAAAGTATATTTTCTTAGTCCAAGTAAAGTGACACATGTTGGTCATAATGCTTCTTGACAGTGTAATACAGTGTAAAAACATGACATTAAAGAATTCATTACAACGACAAAGGATTTAAGAAACAAACTTTAAAACGAAAGGAAACTTCTTGGAAGGGAAAAAAGAGAATAAATGTTGGTTTTGACACTCTTATGTAAGTGTCAAAACCAGCCATAAAATAAAGCAATATACACTACACGACCAAAAGTATGTGGACACCTGCTTGACGAACATCTCATTCCAAAATCATGGGCATTAATATGCAGTTAATCCCCCCTTTGCTGCTTCAACAGCCTCCACTCTTCTGGAAAGGCTTTCCACTAGATGTTGGAACATTGCTGCTGGGACTTGCTTTCATTCAGCCACAAAAGCATTAGTGAGGTCAGGAACTGATGTTTGGCGATTAGGCCTGGCTCGCAGTCGGTGTTTCAATTCCCCCCAAAGGTGTTTGATGGAGTTGAGGTCAGGGCTCTGTGCAGGCCAGTCAAGTTCTTCAACACCGATCTTGACAAACCATTTCTGTATGGACTTTGCTTTGTGCATGGCGCATTGTCTGAAACAGGAGGAAGAACAGGAAGAACCGTCTAGAATGTCATTGTATGCTGTAGCGTTAACATTTCTCTTCACTGGAACTAAGGGTCCTAGCCCGAACCTTGAAAAACAGCCCCAGACCATTATTCCTCCTACACAAAACTTAACCATTGGCTCTATGCATTCGGGCAGGTAGCGTTCTCTTGGAATCCGCCAAACCCAGATTCATCTGTTGGACTGCCAGAAATACAAAGGCCCCACCATATTCCCCACCCTTTCCAGGAAATAGTGTTTTCCCACAGTATCCATTCATTCCTTATCACAATCTTTGCAACATAAGTCAACCTTGGACAGCTCCTAACCGTCCCTAGGACCAGAAGCCTTCCCACATATGTCTGATTAGAACTAAGAATGCTTTGTTCTCACAGATACTCTCTATGTCAAATTGTACCACATTAATTGGACTACCATTTTGTCTTATAACCCTATCTCTATCTCATACATTTTCAGAATGGAATATTCTTAGATGTACAAACATTTAGTCATAAAACAATAAAATCTATAACAGAAATGTTACTCCCTGATCTGTTTCACCTGTCCTTGTGCTTGTTTCCACCCCCTCCAGGTGTCGCCCATCTTCCCCACTTATCCTCTGGGTATTTATACCTGTGATTTCTGTCTGTCTGTGCCAGTTCGTCTTGTTTGTCAAGCTTACCAGCGTTTGTCTGGTCAGCTCCTGTCTTTTCCCAGCCTCTCTTTTTCTCGTCCTCCTGGTTTTTGACCCTTGCCTGTCCTGACCCTGTACCCAACCGCCTAACTACTCTGCCTGTCCCTGATCCTGAGCCTGCCGTCCTGTACCTTTGCTCCTACTCTGGATTATCGACCCCTGCCTGCCTTGACCTGTCGTTTGCCTGCCACTGTTGTTACAATAAACATTGTTACTTCACACAGTCTGCACTTGAGTATTACCTTGATACCTGATAGGAAATCCATTTCATGAAGCTCCCGACAAACAGTTATTGTGCTGACGTTGCTTCCAGAGGCAGTTTGGAACTGAGTGAGTGTTGCAACCAAGGACAGACAATTAATATGCGCTACGCACTTTAACACTTGGCGGTCCCGTTCTGTGAGCTTGTGTGGCCTATCACTTTGCGGCTGAGCCATTGTTGCTCCTAGACGTTTCCAGTTCACAATAACAGAACTTACAGTTGACCAGGGCAGCTCTATCAGGGCAGACATTTGATGAACTGCTTGTTGGAAAGGTGGCATCCTATGACGGTGCCACATAGAAAGTCTTCGAGTTCTTCAGTAAAGCCATTCTACAGACAATGTTTGTCCATGGAGTTTGCATGTGTGCTCAGTTTTATACACCTGTCAGCAATGGGTTTGGCTGAAATAGCCGAATACTTTTGTATATATAGTGTGTCACAACAGGTGTAAATATGTGGGTCATGAGAGTTATGACCATATTATGACAGGTTAGGACAAGTTATGTCAGCTATTATGACATGGTTATGACGCTAGGTGTCAAGTAAAGTGTTCCCCAAAATTGTTTGACAGAGAAGGACTGCTAAGTAGTTAACCAAATAGCTACCCGGACTATCTGCAATGAACAGATAGTCCGGGTATCTCTATGCACACACACTGGACTCTGCCAACACACTCACACATACTTACACTGACACTCTAACACATACACACGTGCTCACTCACTCACATATAACACGTACACAATGGCACACATTCGCCACACACATCCACACGCTGTTGCTACTGTCCATTATACTGTCCATCCTGTTACCTAGTCACTACCCCTACCTACAGTTGAAGTCAGAATATACATACACCTTAGCCAAATACATTTAAACTCATTTAATCATTTAAACATTTAATCCTAGTAAAAATTCCCTGTCTTAGGTCAGTTCGAATCACCACTTTATTTTAAGAATGTGAAATATCAGAATAATAGTAGAGAGAATTATTTATTTAAGCTTTTATTCATTTCTTCACATTCCCAGTGGGTCAGAAGTGTACATACACTCAATAAGTATTGCCTTTAAATTGTGTAACTTGGGTCAAACATTTCAGGTAGCCTTCCACAAGCTTCCCAGAATAAGTTGGGTGAATTTTGGCCCATTCCTCCTGACAGAGCTGGGGTAACTGAGTCAGGTTTGTAGGCCCCCCTTGCTCGCACATGCTTTTTCAGTTCTGCCCACAAATTTTATACGAGATTGAGGTCAAGGCTTTTGCCCACTCCAATACCTTGACTTTGTTGTCCTTAAAACTTCTTAGGGAGCAGTGGGGCGCTAGCGCCCCCAATCCCGACACTACCAGGTGAAATGCAAGGCGCCAAATTCAAAATCCAAAAGTTGAATTATTAAACATGCACCCATATACAAGTGTTTCATACTCATCAAAAGCTCTGTTTCTTGGCAATATCACAGCGTTGTCAGATTCCAAAAAGGCTTCACGGCGAAAGCAGCACATTTGATTGTTTGAGGGTAGCACCTAACATATTAGGTGCTACCCTCATTAGGTGCTACGTGCTACGTATATTTACTATAATAATTCAACCAGAATATAAACTGGGCTATAAGAACGGAAAAAAACAGACCGTGCCTTCTCGGGAGCGCGTCCTCTTCTATTGACATCTGGGGGGACACATCCTGTTTTCTCTTCTTCTCTGCTTTATAGCATCCCAAAAATATCTGAACACCTTCTCGAGACTGTTGACATCCAGAGGAAGCGATCGGTACTGCATTCATATGCCCTTATATGGGCATTTTCATAAGGGAGATGTTCCAAATGAGGCACTCTGTCAAAATCACTTTTTCCAGGACAGAAATTCCTTGGGGTTTCGCCTGCCATATCCGTTCTGTTTTACTCACAGACAAATGGTTAACACTTTTAGAGAATTCAGAGTGTTTCCTATCCAATGGTACCAAATATGTGCATATCCTATTTTCTGGGCCTGAATGGAAGGCATTTTACTTTGGGCACGCCAGGCTCTCCAAAACGGTCACCTCATGCGCTGCTCCCTAAGAAGTTGACCACAACTTTGGAAGTATGTTTGGGGTCATTGTCCATTCGGAAGACCCATTTGCAACCAAGCTTTAACTTCCTGACTGATGTCTTGAGATGTTGCTTCAATATATCCACATAATTGTCCTTCTCATGATGCCATCTAGTTTTTGAAGTGCACCAGTCCCTCCTGCAGCAAAGCACCTCCACAACATGATGCTGCCACCCCCCTGCTTCACGGTTGGGATGGTGTTTTTCAGTTTCCAATCCTCCCCCTTTTTCCTCCAAACATAACGATGGTCATTATGGCTCACATTAACATCTGCTAACCATGTGTATGAGACAAATAACATTTGATTTTTAGGACTTGTTTTACTGTGGATATAGATACTTTTGTACCTGTTTCCTCCAGAATCTTCACAAGGTCCTTTGCTGTTGTTCTGGGATTGATTTGCACTTTTCGCACCACAGTACGTTCATCTATGGAGACAGAACGCGTCTCCTTCCTGAGCGGTATGACGGCTGCGTGGACCCAAGGTGTTATACTTGCGTACTATTGTTTGTACAGATTAAAGTGGTACCTTCAGGCGTTTTGGAAATTGCTCCCAAGGATGAACCAGACATGTGGATGTCAAAAAAAAAAAAATCTGAAGTCTTTGCTGATTTCTTTTAATTTCCATGATGTCAAGCAAAGAGGCACTGAGTTTGAATGTAGGCCTTGAAATACATCCACAGGTACACCTCCAATTGACTCAAATGATGTCAATTAGCCTATCAGAAGCTTCTAAAGCCATGACATCATCATTTTCCAAGCTGTTTAAAGTCAAAGTCAACTTAGTTTAATTAAACTTGTGACCCACTGGAATTGTGATACAGGGCATTATAAGTGAAATAATCTGTCTGTAAACAGTTGTTGGAAAAATTACATGTATCATGCACAAAGTAGATGTCCTAACCGACCTGCCAAAACTATTGTTTGTTAACAAGAAATTTGTGGAGTGGTTGAAAAACCAGTTTTAATGACTCCAACCTAAGTGTATGTAAACTTCCGACTTCAACTGTATATTCTAAAGCAGCAGCTACTCTTCCTGGGGTCCGGAAAAATTAAGGCAGTTATAAAATAAAAACATTACAATACATTCATTACAGAATTCACAACACACTAAGTGTGTGCCCTCAGGCCCATACTCCACTACCACATATCTACAATGCAAAATCCATGTGTACGTGTGTGTATAGTGCGTATGTTATCATGGGTGTATATGCATGTGTCTGTGCCTATGTTTGTGTCAGTATTTTTAACAGATTTTGAAATCTGATTCTACTGCTTGCATCAGTTACCTGATGTGGAATAGAGTTCCATGTAGTCATAGCTCTATGTAGTACTCTATGCCTCCCATAGTCTGTTCTGGACTTGGGGACTGTGAAGACACCTCTGGTGGCATGTCTAGAGGGGTATTTATGGGTGTCCGAGCTGTGTGCTTGTATTTTAAACAGCCAGCTCAGTTACTTCAGCTTGTCAACACCTCTTACAAAAGCAAGTAATGAGGAAGTAAATCTCTCATCCACTTTGAGCCATGAGAGATTGACATGCATGACATTAATGTTAGCTCTCCGTGTACTTTTAAGGTCCAGCCATGCTGCCCTGTTCTGAGCCAACTGCAGCCATCTGCAGTCCCTCTTTGTGGCACCTGACCCCACAACTGAACAGTAGTCCAGGTGTGACAAAACCAGGGCCTGTAGGACCATTCTTGTTGATAGTGTTGTTAAGAAGGCAGAGCACCACTTTATTATGGATAGACTTCTCCCCATCTTAGCTACTGTTGTATCAATATATGACCATGACAGTTTACAATCCAGGGTTACTCCAAACAGTTTAATCACCTCAACTTGCTCAATTTCCACATTATTCATTATGAGATGAGGTTTAGGGTTTACTGAATGATTTGTACCAAATACAATGCTTTTAGGTTTGGAAATATTTAGGACTAACTTATTCCTTGCTACCCATTCCGAAACTAACTGCAGCTCTTTGTTAAGTGTTGCAGTCATTTCAGTCGCTGTAGTAGTTGACGTGTATTGTGTTGAGTTATCCGCATACATAGACACACTTGCCTTACTCATTTAAGAACACCCTCTGTGTTCTGTTAGACAAGTAACTCTTTCATAAACACGTGTTTTTCCTGCAGCAGACTATGATCGATAATGTCAAAAGCTGCACTGAAGTCTAACAAGACAGCCCCCACAATCATTTTATCATCAATTTCTCTCAGCCAATCATAAGTCATTTGTGTAAGTGCTGTGCTTGTTGAGTGTCCTTCCCTATGCTAAAAGTCTGTTGTCAATTTGTTTACTGTGAAATAGCATTGTAGCTGGTCAAGGTGGGTAACAGACTGATTGGTCGGCTATTTGAGCCAGTAAAGGGGACTTTACTATTCTTGGGTAGCGGACTTTAGCTTACCTCCAGGCCTGAGGGCACACATTTCTAGTATGCTTAAATTGAAGATGTGGCAAATAGGAGTGGCAGTATTTTCCGCTATTATCCTCAGTAATTTTCCATCTAGATTGTCAGACCCCAGTGGCTTGTGTATGTATTCCTCATGTTACAATTCTTTTGACTAATATTATTATTATAAATGTTTTAATTTCTTTATTGTGTTCTACATTGTTGGGAAGGGTCCATAAGTAAGCATTTCACTGTTAGTCTACACCTGTTTTTTACAAAGCATGTGACAATAAAAATTGGATTAGATAATTTCGTATTATGCATTATATAATGGGTGGGTCTAATCCTGAATGCTGATTGCAGCTGGTGTCTACTCCATAAATTACCACCGGCTAAATCTATGACATTAAAATGCTTATTTACTCTGTTCCATCTGACTGTGTGATTCACTGTCTCAGCCCAGCCAAGCAATTTATGAACTTGATCTCCACTTTAAAAATCATTTAGACATTATCTCACATTTCTTTTAGACTAACATTTTGTTTTTAACAGTGGAGATTTGCATAAACAGTGCTGTCTGTTTCTCCGACATTCGCAACATTGTTTCAATATTCAAATTCGATCTTCAGTTGTCCCATAGTAATGAACGTGTTGGGAGTCGGGACGAGACAGACAGGCAGGCAACGTTTCTCAGCCAGTCGAAATCATGAATCAGCTGGCCACATTTCTATGGATATATACAAAAAAAGATAATTGAAAAAAGGTAAAACGAAACTAAGTCCTCTGAACAGTGTCCTGAAGAGTGAGCACATTTTCTATGCCATGCGAAATTGTGCCTCATTATCTCAATGTATCCAAATAAATGTCAGCTAAAACAAATGCAAAAGCATCAACTTTGCTTTTATTCTGGCTGCACTTTTGGACTTGACTGTAAGTTAGCCAACTACGGCTATCTAGCAAGCAAGGGATAAGAAGAACGTTACCAGCCAGTACGGCAATGGAACATTTAGAACGAACGACTGGGTCGTGTCCATAGATACTGAACGACTGGATCACATCTCTAGCAACCAAACCGATAGAATGAACGACCAGCCGGCTTGGATAGCAACCCTAGATTTGTGTCGGGACTATATCTTGTAGAAGGATTAAATGGTATGAACAAATTCATCAAAATATATTTTTTAATTAAAATATGTAAATCATTATTTATGTAATATGTAAATCATTATCGCTCTCTCACTCTCTCTCTTTCTCACTGTGCTCTATTCTTTGAGTATAGCCTTCCCATTCTCTGCCTCAGGGAAACTTCCAGCCGAATCAAACACACTTTGTGCCTCAACACCCCCTATTCATGTCAACTTGGAGCAAAGGCAAATAGTTCCCAGCCTCAAGTGATGCCCTGGTACACTGATATTCTGAAGCACATACACAATGTGTGGGCTAGACTATGCGAAGGGGGCCTTCAGGTGAGACTGCCCGAGGATATGCCTGTCTTGTTGTGACCTCAGAGAGATATGAGTGAAAATTGAGAGAGAACACACGACTGAGTGCGGTACAGAGTGGCCTTGCTAGAGGGCCTGGCTAACAACAAAGCTCTCTGTTGGAGAGGGACAGCATGAAGAACAACTGTCACCTCATCAAAGCCTGCAGGATTACGTCTGTGTCATTGACTTTGTATGCCTCATTGACTTTGTATGCCTGTGAAAATGTACTTGAAGATACTGTATGTGCCATATGTAGGAATTAAATTGTGTGTCATAGGAAGTGTGTGTGTGTGTATGCCAAAGGAAAATGTATGTGTATTTTATGAATTCAGTTGGGCGCATGCATAAGGTGTGGAAGTGTGTCCATAGGTGAGTGTGTTTTTACTTTCCAGTGTGTGTGTGTGCACGAGCATGCATGTAAGCATTTCTTGTCTTCTTTTAGTCATGTCTCCCTCAAGGTCATTCTCTGTCTCTAACCTAGAATGAAACAAAGAACTGAAACTTTAAACTTTTCAAACGGTCCTACATAGCAGAGCAGGTCATGTTAGACTCTACAACATTGGCTGAATAGCTCTGAATATGAAATAGTGAACATTTGTAGAAAGAGATTCAGAATACCAATTTATGACATTATGGGTAATGGACAAAAGATAGATTTGTAATCGTTATGTCCAACTTTAAACTACAATTGGCTGATGAAAGATCTGCTGCAATTAATATATTTCATTGACATATATTTAATCAGACCTCATAGTTAGTCACTCCTACTGTGTGTTTAGATTTGTATTGTACCTTCTTAACTATGTGTGGTAACTATCTGATTTAAAATTAGTCTCCAGATAAGGTATAGATTCTGCTAAAACTAAGCATTTATATGACTAAATAATTGATTTAATATCAATCACAAAACAAGATAATTAGAGCAAATATATTTAGGTATGTTTAAATAAACTTGCTTATTAGACCCACTCATTTTAAAACCGATTTCCTTCGTTAATAGTATTTCAACTGCCAAATGAAGCATGACTCAGTCATTCTCCATCATTGCATTTCTATTGTGATGAAACCACCCCAGATGTTCGAGGCAATTAGCATGCGCTAGCAGTTCGCTGTGTACGCACGTAGGAGTGGCATCAACTCTCAGTTTGTGTGGGGAGGTAGAAAGTACAGTGGGATCTGTAGCATAATCATGCCACACTCATATCTCTCATAACCCAAATTCAAACCAGCAATGGCCAAGGCTGTTTTAAATGTGTTATTCAAAAGTGGGTTTTAAAAAGGGCAAAATATCATCAATATTTCCCATTGCCTCGCCTTATCTGTCTGGCCGTTCAATTATGCAAGGCTGCCTGCTCGCATATGTTAATCTGATTCCAGACAATTGGTTTGGTTAAAATATTTTCTCATGATCTTTTCACATCACCCATTTATTCATTATTGAGTCAAATTAATGCAAATGATGGTGTGGTCATTATGCCAGTTTAGGTTAAACTTTTTCATAATACTCCACCTGCTGAGCTGTATCATTTTCAGACAATATAACCACACAGAACTCTTTGAATATATTTTTTAATGGTTTTCAACTTTTTTTTGACAACTTTATGATAGAGATGTAGATGAGTGGCAGAACAGGGAATTGAACTTTTGCCTCCAAAGGTATGTGTTGTCCAGGGGTTGCAGTAAGACCACTAGACCAGCCCCTGGCACCGCACATACAGTGCCTGGCAAAAGTATTCATCCCCCTTGGCGTTTTTCCTATTTTGTTGCATTACAACCTGTAATTTAAATGGATTAGGTAGGTGTTTGTCTCCCTGTGTGCTGAGGGTGTCAGGTTCTTGTCCAGTTCTGGCATTTAGGTCCCTGGGCCTGGTAATGATTGATTTCCCCCACTAGGATGGAGAAGCTGTCTTCATTAAAGTATGTGGATTTTGTTGCATTACAACCTGTAATTTAAAAAAAAAAAATTTTTGATTTCATATAATGGAATTACACAAAATAGTCCAAATTGGTGAAGATGAATTCAAATAAAAAAAACATTAAAATGTGGAAAAGTGGTGCGTATGTATGTATTCACCCCTTTGCTATGAAGCCCCTAAATAAAATCTGGTGCAACCAATTACCTTCAAAAGTCACACAATTAGTTAAATAAAGCCCACCTGTGTGCAATCTAAGTGTCACATGATCTGTCACATGATCTCAGTATATATACACACCTGTTCTGAAAGGCCCCAGACTTTGCAACACCACCAAGCAAGCGGCACCATGAAGACCAAGGAGCTCTCTAAACAGGTCAGGGACAAAGTTGTGGAGAAGTATAGATCAGGGTTGTGTTATAAAAAAATACCTGAAACTTTGAACATCCCACGGAGCACCATTAAATCTATTATTAAAAAATGTAAAGAATATGGCACCACAACAAACCTGCCAAGAGAGGGCCACCCACCAAAACCCACAGACCAGGCAAAGAGGGCATTAATCAGAGAGACAACAAAGAGACCAAAGATAACCCTGAATGAGCTGCAAAGCGCCACAGCGGAGATTGGAGTATGTCCATAGGACCACTTTAAGCCGTACACTCCACAGAGCTGGACCATCCCCATGCTGTGGGGATGTTTTTTATCAGCAGGGACTGGAAAACTGGTCAGAATTGAAGAAATTGTGGATGGCGCTAAATACAGTGAAATTCTTGAGGTAAACCTCAATAACCCAAAGCATACTGCTAAATCAACACGAGTGGTTTAAGGGGAAACATTTAAAAGTCTTTGAATTGCCTAGTCAAAGCCCAGACCTCAATCCAATTGAGAATCTGTGGTATGACAAAGATTGCTGTACACCAGCGGAACCCATCCAAATTGAAGGAGCTGGAGCAGTTTTGCCTTGAATGGGCAAAAATCCCAGTGGCTAGATGTGCCAAGCTTATAGAGACATACCCCAAGAGACTTGCAGCTGTATTTGCTGCAAAAGCTGGCTCTACAAAGTATTGACTTTGGGTGGGTGAAAACTTATGCACTCAAGTTTGTTTCACAATAAAAAATAAGTGGTAGGCATGCTGTGTAAATCAAATGATACAAACCCCCCAAAAATCAATTTTAATTCCAGGTTGTAAGGCAACAAAATAGGAAAAATGCCAAGGGGGGTGAATACCTTCGCAAGCCTCAGTAATTCATATTATTGACCATAGTGGAATAACTTTGTTACTCTCCTTGACAAGGTGTAGATGATGCCACACTGAAATGTGTGATATGCTATCTACAGTAGGCCTATTCCAAATCATGTATTAAATGTTGATGGTTATTGTTAAATTTGGAAAATGGAATGCTGCAAGGGCAGTTAGGAAATGTCTCCCTAAAAGTACAACTGCTAGTACTAACAAGCAGAGGTTAGTAATTAGGTCAGAGTCAAGCAGGCACAGGACGGTAGGCAGGCTCGGGGTCAGGGCAGGCAGAATAGTCAAAACCGGGAACACTAGGAAACAAAACTTGAAGAAAAGAAAAAAGGAAGGCGGGAAAGCATGCTGGTAAGACCTGACAAAACAAGACAAACTGGCAACAGACAAACAGAGAACACAGGTATAAATACACAGGGGGTAATGGGAAGATGGGCAACACCTGGAGGGGGGTGGAGACAAGCACAAAGACAGGTGAAACAGATCAGGGTGTGACAAATACATGGTTTGAACCCGGGTCTTCTGTGTGCCACAAGACTGCAAGAACCTTCTGAGCTAAAGCCTTCTATGTCTTTTAATATTACAGCTATCCCTGCTGCCGGTGCTGTGTCTTTGGAATGGCATCTGCCATCACAAGTGCCATTTCTATTTTTTTACCTACAGATTTCACCACTCCCTCATTGAAGAACTTGTATCCAGTAATTCTAAGGTATGACATAGCAACTGTACCTACCCAAACAGCAACCACTACTGATGTAAGTAATGTCACAGAGAACACTTTGGCTTGTTGGCACCAGGAAAACTTCCCAAAGATCAAACTCATAAACAGCGACTGCGTCCTAAATGGCATTCTATTCCCTCTGTAGTGCACTACTTTTGACCAGGAACTATAGGGCTGTGGTCGATTGTAGTATACTATTTAGGGAAAATGGTGCTATATGAGACGCAACCAATGACTCTGCTGGGATTGATGAAAAACAAAGAGCCAATTAAAAGCAAACAGGACCCCCACTCCCTCCATCTATCTCTATATTCCCTCCCCTCCCTCTACCTTTCCTCTGAGAGAGTGCACCAGTTTTGTTTCTGGCTTTGAATAACTAGGTTGCTAAGACGCTGACAATGTTTTTTTTTTATGATGCGGAATCAGGGGATTGTTGTCTTTTTGCCGACTCTCTCTCACACACACAGCTCCCTTTTTACCTCCTGTACCTTCGTTTTCGAAGACCAATGTTTATGTGACCATAAATATCTGTTCATTTTACATTTCATAGGATCGGGAAACTGGCATTAACCTTGTTCTGCTTACTTTGTGAATCGCTTATGTTTTCAAAAATAAAACAATAGCGGGAGACACCGAAATGTGAAGTGTTGGTACAACGCTTTAAGGTTTTGAGCGGTCTAGACAACTAGAATACGAGGCAGAGGCTGAAACTACTGGCATTGACACTAAATCATGTCCCTGCATATCAGCCTTGTAGTCACAATTGTGTTCTGACCGTTCTAGCTAGAACGCCCGGGAATTCCGTCAGAAAGCCAGTTTACTCCCTGGTGCAACATAAGTCAGAGTTTGGTTTTTCAAACATGGCTCTACGCGGCTGGTGGCACCTTAATTGGGAGGACGGGCACATAGTAATGGCTAGAACGACATAAATGGAATGGTGTCAATTCACTCCATTCCAGCCATTAGTATGAGCAGTCCCTTAAGCAGCGTCCTGTGCAACAATAGTATAGCGAGAAGACTGTAGCAGAACCGCTATTTATGCTCATACCACAGCATTGTTGAATACTCGTTTCTGATTGGCTAGAAGGGCATTCTAGAATGGACATTAAAACCAGATAATGGGACAGTTGGAAAAGGTATCGGGACACCTTGCAATAATGACACAATATACACGTGTACATGCAGATCGTACTTACTACAAAGTTACAGAAAGCTAAACCAACCGATATGCTGTCAAATCCTCCCACATTAAATTTCTAGTTTGACCAGCTGTTTTCAGAAACTGATAATTTGGTTGTCCAATTGTCAGGTTTGCTAGCAACAAACTAAACTCAGCAAAAAAAAGAAACGTCCTCTCACTGTCAACTGCGTTTATTTTCAGCAAACTTAACGTGTAAATATTTGTATGAACAAGATTCAACAACTGAGACATAAACTGAACAAGTTCCACAGACATGTGACTAACAGAAATGGAATAATGTGTCCCTGAACAAAGAGGGGGTCAAAAGTAACAGTCAGTATCTGGTGTGGCCACCAGCTGCGTTAAGAACTGCAGTGCATCTCCTCATGGACTGCACCAGATTTGACAGTTCTTGCTGTGAGATGTTACCCCACTCATCCACCAAGGCTCCTGAAAGTTAATTTCTGGGGGGAATGGCCCTAGCCCTCACCCTCCGATCCAAAAGGTCCCAGACGTGCTCAATGGGATTGAGATTCGGGCTCTTCGCTGGCCATGGCAGAACACTGACATTCTTGTCTTGCAAGAAATCACGCACAGAGCGAGCAGTGATAAACGCGAATCCGACCATCATCCCTGGTGAGACAAAACCGCGACTCGTCAGTGAAGAGCACTTTTCCACAGGTGCATGTTCATTAATTGTTTATGGTTCATTGAACAAGCATGGGAAAGTGTTTAAACCCTTTACAACCCGAATTATCTTTGAAAGACAGGGTCCTGAAAAAGGGATGTTATTTCTTTGCTGAGTTTATATAGCTAGCTTCTAGCCTAGTGTTTGATATGCAATGTGATCTCCTCGTAATGAAGTGTCGAAGAGTGTCCTGATGAGAAGGCACTATGCCAGGCGAAATTGGGCATCATCAGCTCATTGTTGTGGATGTATCCAAATGAATGTTCATAGAAAACAGCTTAAATAAATGGAAATGCAGCTACTTTGTTGTTATTCTAGCTGCAAAGGTCATGCCTGTGTTAGCCGTAGCAAGGGATAAGAACGTTGTAAAGGAACATACAGAATTAACAACTGGGTCGCATCCACAGATATAGAACTAATCAAACGAACCACCTCGTCCCGCTGCGTCATCCATTATTTCCAAGGTAATGCACAGAACATCAGCATTTATCCCTTACATAACCTGCTGTGTCCACTCACTCCACAGCCTAATAGAGGATCTAAATACTTATCCGAACCTCTCTGGATTACAACCAAATTATGTGTACTATCTTACGTATTGGATCACAATCACTTTACAAATAAAATGGTCTGATGGTGATGTGGGCATACTCTGTATTCATATTCCAAAATAAATAAATGATCTCACTCCAATACATTTTTAGAGAAAGTTGCTAAAAATAGATAGATCTTGCTACCATGGAAAGGTAAATACCTTTCTTTTGTGTTAAAATCGCCCTGATTAACTCTTCAGTCATATCCAAGTTTACCTAATTCATTATAGCCTTGCCTAAACCTAGCAATATGTGCAAAAAAGATACCATTTTATTTGGAACGGCATGCCATACAAAATTAAACGGGCCTTTTTATATAATGAATATGAATTCGGAGGGAAGAAATGATTAAATATTAAAGCATTACACCTCTCACTAAAGGCTTCAGTCATACAAAAGTTATACTTAAATCTGAATTGGTTCTCTAGCAGATTAGTAAGAACGTCTCACCCCTTGTTCAAGAATGTCCTTTTTCCCTTTATTTACAGTTGAAGTCGGAAGTTTACATACACTTGTTCGGAGTCATTAAAACTTGTTTTTCAACCACTCCACAGATTTCTTGTTAACAAACTATAGTTTTGGGAAGTCTGTTAGGACATCTACTTTGTGCATGACACAAGTAATTTTTCCATCAATTGTTTACAGAGATTATTTCACTTATAATTCACTGTATCACAATTCCAGTGGGTCAGAAGTTTACATACACTATGTTTACTGTGCCTTTATTAAACAGCTTGGAAATTTCCAGAAAATTGTCATTCCTTTAGAAGCTTCTTATAGGCTAATTGACATCATTTGAGTCAATTGGAGGTATACCTGTGGACGTATTTCAAGGCCTACCTTCAATCTCAGTGCCTCTTTGCTTCACATCATGACAAAATCAGAAGAAATCAGCCAGGACCTCAGAAAGAAAATTGTAGACCTCCACAAGTCTGATTAATCCTTGGGAGCAATTTCGAAACGCCTGAAGGTACCACTTTAATCTATACAAACAATAGTACACGGGGTCAGGGCAAGTATAAACACCATGGGACCACGCAGCGGTCATACCGCTCAGGAAGGAGACGCGTTCTGTCTCCTAGATGAATGTACTTTGGTGCAAAAAGTGCAAATCAATACCAAAACAACAGCAAAGGACCTTGTGAAGATCCTGGAGGAAACAGGTACAAAAGTATTTGTCTACAGTAAAACAAGTCCTATATCGACATAACCTGAAAGGCACTCAGCAAGGAAGAAGCCACTGCTCCAAAACCACCATAGAAAAAGGTCTCAGGCTTGCAAGCCGAAGAACACCATCCCAACCGTGAAGCACCGGGGTGGGTGCTTTGCTGCAGGAGGGATTGGTGCACTTCACAAAATAGATGACAACATGAGGCAGAAAAATTATGTGGATAATTGAAGCAACATCTCTACACTTCAGTCAGGAAGTTAAAGCTTGGTCGCAAATGGGTCTTCCAAATGGACAATGACCCCAAGCATACTTCCAAAGTTGTGGTCGAAATGGCTTAAGGAGAACAAAGTCAAGGTATTGGAGTGGCCATCACAAAGCCCTGACCTCAATCCCATACAACATTTCTGGGCAGAACTGAAAATGTGTGTGCGAGCAAGGAGGCCTTACAAACCTGACTCAGTTACACCAGCTTTGTCTGGAGGAATGGGCCAAAATTCACCCAACTTATTGTGGAAGCCTGTGTAAGGCTACCCAAAACGTTTGACCCAAGTTAAACAATTTAACCTCTACAGGCTAGGGGGCAGTGCTCGGAAGTACTTAGTGTCTGACGTTCCCAAAGTAAACTGCCTGTTACTCAGGCCCAGAAGGATATGCTTATAATTGGTAGTATTGGATAGAAAACACTCTGAAGTTTCTAAAACTGTTAAAATAATGTCTGAGTATAACAGAACTGATATGGCAGGTGAAAACCAGAGTAAAATCCATCCAGGAAAATTTGTTTTTTTGATGTCAGTTTTTCCATTGACTTGCTATTGTCTATAGAGGGAATTAGCTCCCAGATTGCAGTTCCTATGATTTCCACTAGATGTCAAGTCTTTAGACATGGTTTCAGGCTTGTTTTTTGAAAAAATGAACAAGAAATAGAAGTTCTTTCAAGTGGCTGTTGAAACGGACAGTACTGTTTTGTGCTCGTTAATGTGTGCGCGTTCTTCGTTATTTTTCTTCACTTTTGAAAAGATTATTCTCCGTATGAAATATTATCGTTTATTTAGATATTTGACAACTTGAGGATTAATTTGAAACATCGTTTGACTTTACCGGTACTTATTTCTTTGTCTGGATGTTGAAAAACTGGATTCCAGAACTCCATGGCGCCAACTAAACGTACTTTTTGGGATATAAAGAAGGACTTTATCGAACAAAACGAGCCTTGTGATTGCAAACAGAGGAAGATCTTCAAAGGTAAGTGATTTTATTTTATTGCTATATTTGATTTTGTAACGCCTGTGCTGGTTTGAATAATGTGTTGTTGTGGGGCACTGTTCTCAGATAATCGAATGTTCTGCTTTCGCCGTAAAGCCAATTGTAAATCCGACAACACGGTTCGATTACCAAGATTCTAAGCTTTTGAATGGTGTACAACACTTGTATTTTCATAAATGTTTAAAACCTCTTAGGGATCATTGGGGCGCTAGTGCCCCATTCCCGACACTACCCGGGGAAATGTAAGGCGCCAAATTCAAAATCCAAAAGTTGAATTAAACATTCATCAATATACAAGTGTTGCATAGTCATCAAAAGCTGAGTCTTGTTATTAATATCACAGCGTTGTCAGATTTCAAAAAGGCTTTACGGCGAAAGCACAACATTTGATTTTGAGGATGGCACCTCTCATATTTTATGCATTAGCATAAATCCATAACCAGCGCAGGTCTCACAAAACACATAGGAGCTAAAATAAATCACTTACCTTTGATCTTCTGCTGAGGGCAATCCGAAGTGTCCAAGCAAGACAATCCATGTTTCTTTTGTTAGGAAAAAGTCATTTATTATAGCCATCTCTGTTTGGTTGGCACGTTATGTTCAGAAAATCCACCGTCGAGTCGCCTGTTGTACAGTGACGAGAAAGCATTCAAATTATGCCTATCAACTTTGCCCAAACAAATCATTCATGTATCCTTAGGTATCCTTTTATTTATATTTCACACTGATAGTATCCTAAACGATATGAAAGGTAAATAAAGAGGAACGCGCACACGGTCTCGCGTACTGAAAACTGATCTTGCTTCCTGGGTTCTCTTAGAAATTCTTCTTCTATTCGGCTCTGGTCCATGGAAGCTATTTTACTGAAAATCCCACAGGGAGCCATTCAAAAAAATCTGGACAGAAATTCCTCGGGTTTTTGCCTGCTATATCAGTTCTGTTATACTCACAGACAGTAGTTTTAGAAACAGTGTTTCCTATCCAATAGTACTAATTATGTGCATATCCTAGTTTCTGGGCATGAGTGGCAGGCATTTTACTTTGTGCACGCCAGACTCTACATAGGTTAATATGACTATTTTTGTAATTTGAATTTGGCGCTCTGCATTTCACCGGATGTTGTCGTAGGTGGACTGCTAGCGGTCTGGTGATCCCAAACAGCTTAAAGGCAATGCTACCAAATACTAATTGAGTGTATGTAAACTTCTGACCCATTGGTGAATCATTCTCTACTATTATTCTGACATTTCACATTCTTAAAATAAAGTGGTGATCCTAGGAGTAAATGTCAGGAATTGTGAAACTGAGTTTAAATGTATTTGGCTAAGGTGTATGTAAACTTCCGACTTCAACTGTAGATTACAACCTCTCACTTTTGATTATTTGGAAATTAAATAATAAATAAAACAAGTATTAGAAAGTTGCTCGCAATTTCAGTTTATTCCACAGAACAAATATTACAACAAATAATATGGTTCAACTCAAATATACTAATTGAAAGGCTGGTCATGGCTCACATCAACACCACTGTCCCAGAAACCCTAGACCTACTCCAATTTGCATACAGTGAGGGGGAAAAAAGTATTTGATCCCCTGCTAATTTTGTACGTTTGCCCACTGACAAAGAAATGATCAGTCTATAATTTTAATGGTAGGTTTATTTGAACAGTGAGACAGAATAACAAGAACAAAAAAATCCAGATAAACGCATTTGAAAAAAGTTATAAATGAATTGCATTTTAATGAGGGGAAATAAGTATTTGATCCCCTCTCAATCAGAAAGATTTCTGGCTCCCAGGTGTCTTTTATACAGGTAATGAGCAAGATCTCACCTCATGGAGTTGCAATGATCATGAGAACGGTGAGGAATCAGCCCAGAACTACACGGGAGGATCTTGTCAATGATCTCAAGGCAGCTGGGACCATAGTCACCAAGAAAACAATTGGTAACACACTACCCCGTGAAGGACTGAAATCCTGCAGCGCCCACAAGGTCCCCCTGCTCAAGAAAGCACATATACATGCCCGTCTGAAGTTTGCCAATGAACATCTGAATGATTCAGAGTACAACTGGGTGAAAGTGTTGTGGTCAGATGAGAACAGAATGGAGCTCTTTGGCATCAACTCAACTCGCCGTGTTTGGAGGAGGAGGAATGCTGCCTATGACGCCAAGAACACCATCCCCACCGTCAAACATGGAGGTGGAAACATTATGCTTTGCGGACAGCACAACTTCACCGCATCAAAAGGGGCGATGGACGGGGCCATGTACCATCAAATCTTGGGTGAGAACCTCCTTCCCTCAGCCAGGGCATTAAAAATTGGTCGTGGATGGGTATTCCAGCATGACAATTACCCAAAACACAGGGCCAAGGCAACAAAGGAGTGGCTCAAGAAGAAGCACATTAAGGTCCTGGAGTGGCCTAGCCAGTCTCCAGACCTTAATCCCATGGAAAATCTGTGGAGGGAGCTGAAAGTATGAGTTGTCAAACATCAGCCTTGAAACCTTAATGACTTGGAGAAGATCTGCAGAGAGGAGTGGGACAAAATCCCTCCTGAGATGTGTGCTAACCTGGTGGCCAACTGCAGGAACCTTCTGCCCTCTGATTGCCAACAAGGGTTTTGCCATTAAGTACTAAGTCATGTTTTGCAGAGGGGTAAAATACTTATTTCCCTCATTAAAATGCAATTCCATTTATACAATTTTTCACGTGTTTTTCTGGATTTTTCTGTTATTCTGTCTCTCACTGTTCAAATAAACCTACCATTAAAATTATAGACTGATCATTTCTTTGTCAGTGGGCAAACGTACAAAATCAGCAGGGGATCAAATACTTTTTTCCCTCACTGTACCGCTCCAACAGATCCACAGATGATGCAATCTCTATTGCACTCCACACTGCCTTTTCACACCTGGACAAAAGGAAAACCTATGTGAGAATGCAATAATTTGGCTACAGCTCAGCCTTCAACACCATAGTGCCCTCAAAGCTCATCACTAAGCTAAGGACCCTGGGACTAAACACTTCCTTCTGCAACTGGATCCTGGACCTCCTGACGTGCCGCACCCAGGTGGTAAGGGTAGGTAACAACAAAACCGCCATGCTGATCCTCAACACGGGAGCCCCTCAGGGGTGCATGCTCAGTCCATGACTGCATGGCCAGGCAAGACTCCAACACCATCATTATGTTTGCCGATGGCACAACAGTTGTAGGCCTGATCACCGACAACGACGAGACCGCTTATAGGGAGGAGGTCCGAGACCTGGCCGTGTGGTGCCATGACAACAACCTCTCCCTCAACGTGATCAAGACAAAAGAGATGATTGTGGACTACAGGAAAAGGAAGACCGAGCATGCCCCCATTCTCATTGACGGGGCTGTAGTGGAGCAGGTTGAGAGTTTCAAGTTCCTTGGTGTCCAAATCACCAACAAACTAACATGGTCCAAGACAATCGTGAAGAGGGCACGACAAAATCTATTCCCCCTCAGGAGATTGAAAAAACTTTGCATGGGTCCTCAGATCCTCAAAAGGTTCTACAGCTGCCCCATCGATAGCATTCTGACTGGTTGCATCACTGCCTGGTATCCGACCGCAAGGCACTACAGAGGGTAATGTTTTATTGTGGCGCCCATTCAGGACCTCTTTACCAGGCGGTATAGAGAAGGCCCTAATAGAGGCTTCTAAACAGCTTCTACCCCCAAGCCATAAGACTCTTGAACATCTAGTCCAATCAACATCTAACCCCCTCTTTTACGCTGCTTCTACTCTCGGTTTTATAGTCTATGCATAGTCACTTTAATAGTTCTACCTACAGGTACGTATTACCTCGACTAACCGGTGCCCCCACACATTGACTCTGTACCTGGTAGGCTAACCTCCTGTTGTAAAGATAAACATTGTGCTTAATATTAGGAAAGTTGAGAAATAAATATAATAGAACTAGACTATAAAAAGCTGATGGGATCCTCTTTTTATTAGAGGCCATCACTCAGTTCTCATGTAATTGCATAGCCTATAGAAATGTTGTGCAACATGGGCTCTCGTTAAGTGTTTGATTAGATTTTCGAACACAATTGCATTGATGTAAGTGTGTTTAGAGGGACATTTGAGTGCTGAGTACCAGACAATTAGCACGTTTGGTAGGCTACTAATGACCATCAGCAGCATCAGAGCTTGGAGAAGCCTAATTACCATGACTAAACGGTCACGTGGAATTTCACTGCCTTCATGACCGCTGGTGTGGTGGTAATATGATCACCGCAACAGCCCTAGTTCCATTTACCGCAGTCATTGTTACCAGACGGCGCTCACCTTACTGCTGTCCCTCACCCACTCAGCAATGATGGTAGTTAACACTACAACCGCCTGGCCTTTCAGCATATAAGTGCCCGTGAATAAGTACCCACGAGAGAACATTGCCGGACGTTGACTTTAGCATATGCATCAGATGCAAATCAACCCGCAAGGTGCACAAACATGCTTGATACATAAATGCTTGATAAATAGTGCATAAACTATTGTAAAGGATTAATTGCATGAAGACATTTTCATGAAAATAATTATAAAAAAATAACAATAGTTATTTGTTTAGACAGAGTCAAGTATATGTATTTTTTTATTCTACAAAGTCCTAGAAAAAACATAGGCCTGTAGCCTAGTTTCGTTTCACTTACAAAGAAACATTAGTGTAATCCATTTGATCAACTTCATTTGCAGATTAGATTAGTAATAGATCTATAGTAATTAATAAAGTCCAGTTAGAGCTTAATTTGACAAAGTAGAAATGAAAAAGATGATAATAATATAACCAGCTAGGTGCACATGTGAAATTATTTGCTGTGTTCCTAATCAAAAGCACCAGTGCATGAAGAGGTGTAAAGGATGAATTGCATAAAGAAATATTTGTGGAAATATATTCATGAAAACAGTCATTTGTTGATTGCATCGCACACTCTATTGTGCCCTCATACCACTGCCTTTACACATGAATCAATCGCATCTTTATGCTTTGGCACCAAAGTCAGCACACAACTTCGATGCCTTGTGTGAGCAAGCCCCACAAACAAATTGGTTGCATTACACACAGTTTTCATGGGCCTTGTTTTGTATGCTTGTGCCGACTTGACAGTAGTGTCTTATTTTTCCAGAGTGGAACTGTGCTACTTGGGGAAGAGGGAGAGCAGGACCTGTTGTTTTGACGGCCTGCTTGGCAGCTCACGACGCTCACATTCCAGATCCAGTGGGATGCATGGTGCTGAGGATACAAACACTTATTTATTTTACATCTGTACACCGTGAGTTTTCCTTTACCACTCTCCATCACTGATGTGGAGTACAGCTCCGCTGGTATGTTGTTTTGCACAGAGGGGGACAGCTCCCATATTTGTTTGTTTACTGTTCCTAGCAGGCTAGTCTTCTTTGCAATAAACTTGTCTGCCAGGGAAATTGTTGTGATGAAGTTGTCCATGGTCACATTTCTGCCTTTGCCCTTGTAAGGCTCCACGAGTCTCAATACCACAGTTTAGACAGTCAATCAGCCGCTGGCCTGGTTTTGTCTTTGCCCAGATATGGAAAGCCATTGAGCAAGTACTTGGTTTCGACATCGGCAGCTAACCAAAACATAACAAAAGTCACATGTAGTAACCTTATCAGTTTCTATCACCCATTCATCTATTTAAGACATAGCATATTTACATTTTGTTTATTATGTTAATTGTGTTTGCTTAGTAGCCAGAGCAATGCTGCCGCACGAGTGGTCATGTACTGACAGCATGGATATTCTTGGAAAAAGTGACATTTTGAAAAGGATATATTCTGCGGCACTTGCAGAATATGCTCTTTCAGATAGGAGGATTTGATCAAGCGATGCTCCGTTCCCTGCATCTGTCAATTACAAGTGGCGCCCATCTTCTTGTACAATTTCACAACTGACAGGCCTAATATTGTCACTCTTTAGATTATTGTCAATTTAACCTTTTCACGCGTGAGTTCTAAATATCTCTAACGGTCGCCCAAGCATTAACTTTTTTTATGCACGTGATGTCAGAATGCACTCACTGTTCCAAAATGTGATTGTTACGCAATCGGACAGTTAACCCGCACTGCCCTCAAACCAAGGCACACTGCCTGCTAATTATCTATAGGCTATGTTTCAACTTCAACTTCTAACAACAGTTTGAATTGAGGTGTGTTCTGCCTCCTTATTAATTCACATAGAAGTAGCCCATTTCACTATTGCGGACAATTTATGTTTGATGCTATACTGAGCCAGACAAACTCGAGAGAGCTCAGGCAGTTCCACAGTGTTTCCGCAGATCAAGTATGCAGACATTTGCAGGCTTGCACAAAGTCTTGCACATTTTCTGTCTGGTGCTTGCATTGCTTCATTGTCATTTTCCTTACACATGTCCAAAGTTATTATTTGTATTTTCTGTATACCGTGCTGTTGTTTCTACTGTAGCATACAGTATGTATGTATGGAGCATATTGTTTTACATTTTTATTCACACGTTTAAGTACTGGTGACAAATCATGCATTCCGATTATTGCATGGATTGTAATGGACACGTGATGTGTTTAAAATACTTTTTTGAAGGTTGTACTGATTATGATGGGCTAATGCTAACCTATTTGCCAGCTATGTGTGGCACCATGTTTGTTGACATTATACAAAACAATTCTGGGTGTCACGTAAACGTCTGTCACATCAAAGGTGTTATAACAAAATGAGGTCAAGGAATGGTTCACTCATCTTTTGAGTCAACTTCCAGAAATGAATGAAGGGAAGTGAATGATCGTCGACGACACACCCCCTTCAACATGCATACTGCAAACAGACCCAACTCATATTGTCACCTCTTATCTTTGGTTGACTTGAAAAAACAAACACGGTGGCGTCAAACTACCCATCGTCGGAATACTTTAGATTTTTAGAGTGAGCTCACCCATGATGTGATGAATTGCTATTAGCTCATTTATATTGTCGTTTTTTTTGTCAGCGAGAGACAGCTAAATATAACCGCTTGTGTTGCATACATTTTTCCTCAGTTTGCGCTTGGACTAATGTAGCCTAGATTTTCCGGTTCGGATGATTGTGCTATGCTTTTGTTACTTCTGTGAATGACTGAAGAAGGGCATTAAAGGCCAAAGCGAATCTTTTAAAACTTGTCTAATAAAACTGCAAGAGTTGCGCCTTTTCCTGTCCAATTAGGTTTACACATTTTTAGGTTGCACATTCTACTTCTTTCCAAACATTGCATCACAAAATAAAGTGGTCACATTCAGGACATAACTTTGTAAGAACTGTGTTTGTGCCACCTCAAAACAATCAAAACAGGAAGTTCTAAATAAGCGTTCTAATCACACTGGTTTCAGCATATGCTGCAGGGACCACTGTAGAATGATCACACCCGTTTGATGGTACATGTCAAAGGTTTACTCTTGTCGATAGGCTAAATCTTATAATGTGGGAAATTAGTTTTGGTATAGTTTTGATGGGCAGGCTGACTGGCATCATTTGATTCCCGCTCATCAACTTAGTTAGAGTAAAGGTATCAGGTTTCAGATATGATCCAGATGCAGACAGTGTCGAAGAAAAACATTTATTTCTAGTACAGGAGCAGGCAAACGACAAGTCAAAGGCAGGCAGAGGTCAGTAATCCAGAGAGGGTGCAAAAGGTCCAGAACGTTAGGCAGTGTCAGGGTCAGGGCAGGCAGAACGGTCAAAATAGTGAAGGACTAAAAAACAGGAGCAAGAACAGACAGGAGCAGGGGCACAAACTGCTTGTAGGTTTCACGGAACAAAACGAACTGGCAACAGACAAAAAGAGAACCCAGGTATAAATACACAGGGGATAATGGGGAAGATGAGCGAAACCTGGAGGGGGGTGGAGACAAGCACAAAGACAGGTGAAACAGATCAGGGTGTAATACAAGGATATGTTTTGCATTATTCGAAAAGGTCTACTGCAACTCATATCATGTTTACATTTGATTAGTAATAGAGTTACAGTAAATAAAGCAGTCATGTAACAGCTTATTTTTACAATGTAAAAGAGAATGGTATCAACATGCAAGGCGCACGGTCAAATTATTAACATGAGCGCCCACACTGATCAATAGGCATAACAAACTCATCATTACACTATTGTTGTTCTAAATTAAATCATCCTCATCATTCAGTTAGGCTTAATTTAAATTTGATTGAAGTATCGCCCATTCAATCCATTTGTCATTCATTCAGTGGGCTGGCATCATTTGCTTTGCTGGATAGAGTCAAGGATATGTTTGGCATTATTCCAAAGGCCTACTGCAACATGTAGCATGTTTTCTTTTCCCTTACAATACATTTGATTAGTAATATAGTTATAGCATATAAACCAGTCCCATAACAGCTTCTTTTTACAAAGTAAAACATAAATGAGAATGGTATCAACCCGTAAGGCATTAGGTCAAATTATTTGCTGTTGATGAATAGGCATAATACAAACTCATCATTATGCTGTCTTTCTAAATTAAATCAACTTCTTCACCCTCGTCTTTCAGTAAGGCCAAATTTAAATTAAAAGTAAGGTGTCCATTTGTCATTCATTCAGCGAGGAAAGAGACTCATTAGCGCCTGGCTGGGTACCAACGTCATACAGCACATTGTCTTGGCGGATTAAGTTGGGAATAGGTGTGAAAAAATAAATACTTTTCTGTTTGTAATTTAAAAAATCAGACAAACGAGCAGTGTAAAATGCCAAAACGTGGGAAAAGTCAGGGAAGGAGCAGGACATAGCTTTTTTGGGGGGCTGAATTAGATTTTTTACAAAATCAAACATCAGTGGCCATTGGCCTATGGCGCTTCTAGTGTTAATGCCATTTTTAGGTTCTCTGCTGTGTGCATCTCCTCCATGTTCTCAGTGATCAGTACATGGAACTTGATGTCCCACTTCTCATAAATGTGATGGCTTGTTGAAGTAATGTATGACAGCGTGTTCATAGACGTCCAACAATCTGTGTTGAGAGCTCACACTTTGTACTTGCAGAGCAAACATTGTACAATTTCTCCATTCGGGGATGTCATAGGTTATCAACATGACTTCTTGTAGTTTGGTTTGATATATGCCATCAGGGCATTGAAGCCGACATCCTCTACCATATCATCTGCAATAATTTCTGTAATCAGCGCTGTGATTTTCTTACTACGTCCCTTATCGCACTTCTTTCGTGTGAAAAGCCTGTCTAATGTCTGTTGTTGGGGGCCTGCGCTGCTGCCAGAAGCATTTTGGGTCTCACGGTGCCCCCCCTTTCAGATGTTTAAGCATTGCGTCTGTACTGCCACTGTAGCTCAATTTAACTTCTCAAAGTATTGCCATACAGGACTTCGCTGCCGTCACTTCACTGTTAACGACGATGACGTGCGAAGCACTTTATATCCATGGCAAATCATTTGAAAGATACATATCTCCTCCTACTAACATTACAGCCTTGTTGCATTAGTTGTTTAATTTACATTTGTCCCTTGATGATGATGATCAGGACTTGTTAGTGCAGTTATCACACAACCACCACTATTTTCATTTTGTGAAGAACACTAGACACTACTCACTTGCGGAATACACTCATTGAAAATATCTGTCTAGCTAGCCAATTTTGTGGGAGCACATCAGGCTAGTATATTTTCCTATACAGTTTAATTGGACTAGTTTGGTCCTTAATTTTTTTGTGATGAAAGGTTTCTGTCCAAATAAAAGACAGGACTGCAGAATCAATTCCCCAGTCATACCATCTCTGGGGGTTCATTACATTTTTATGGGTCTCAAAGTAACTTTGACGTGATTGGGTTGCTCCATAATGACTTGGTTTGACGTGAGTTTGAGAGGATTTTCGAAAAGACGTAAAGGTGTGCTAATTTGGGCTACATTGACTGGTATATAGTTTTTAAAGTTAGCGATCGGTGGCTGTGACAAGGTAAATGTAGATTTCAGTCTCTCCCTGTCCAGACTTGACTTTGACTGTGTTCGGGTAGGAAAACAAATCAGTCATTTTGTAAATTGGGAGAACTATCCCATTAAGGCTTAGACCTTCACTCTAGCTATTTTGCCCCTTGGGGCCACCGTATATATAGTAAGAAACGACTGCTGACAGCTGGCAAGAAGAGGGAGGAGAGCTGTCTGTGTACAGTCGCCATTGGTAACAAAAGAAGGACCAAAGTGGAGTCAGGCCTTTTTCTTCAGAAAACAATTGCATAGTAAAAAGCTGTGTTTGTGATTCATGGTGCAGAAACACCAATAGCAAAAGAGACCCATACACACACTACCGAGCAGTCACTAGTGCAGACACAGTGAAGCGGGCACATACATACAGATGAAGCACGAACACCATTCAAATCCGCATTACTTTTCTATGCATGGCCGAAAATGAATGAAATAAATAAAAAATGTAAATAAGTATTCACACCCTGAGTCAATACTTTGTAGAAGCTTTCCACACCTGGATTGTGCAACATTTGCCTAGCGTCCATTCATGGATACAGGTAAGATAGTCTAGCTAGCTACATTTTCATATATTACAGGTTTTTAATTTTGTCAGTCATTTTCATTTCAAGTTAAGCATATGGGAATACCTATTTCTTTGTTAACCGCTCAACACAGAATAGCAGCATGTGCGCACTACCTCAAATCGTTTGGAGAAAATATCCTTTCTATTTTACTCAGCTTTGTTCCATTCTATTCTTCATACTATAAAATAATGCCACGCAATTCTAAGCAAATCTTGTCTGCTAAGTGAACTAGTGTAGCCCACAGCCATTTGACATAGGCAGATCAGGACATCAAATAAGGACAACTCAGAGTTCTTCTGAAATAGACTACACTATGCAAGTTATCATTTCAATAGAATGTTCATGTCACTGCGATAACGGTTGATAGACTTAGCTGGAAAATTTACTCTGGCTAAGTCTATCAACCGTTATCGCAGTGACATGAACATTCTATTGAAATGATAACTTGCATAGTGGAGTCTTTTGTTAAGACATGTAGCTAGCTAGCTAAACAATGAACCATAATCCCAACTCATGACATTATCCTGCATTATTCTGTAGATAGTTAACCAACCAGGTTCAACGTTAGCTAGCTTACATTAGGCTATAACTTGCAAAGCAAATGACTCTAGCTAACAGTACACTTTAATTAATGAACATGCACCTGTGGAACGGTCATTAAGACACTAACAGCTTACAGACGGTAGGCAATTAAGGTCTCAGTTATGAAAACTTAGGACACGAAAGAGGCCTTTCTACTGACTCTGGAAAAACACCAAAAGAAAGCTGCTCAGGGTCCCTGCTAGGGGCACAAACCCACTGTTGCTGGACCAGACAGGACTGGCAAAAAGTGCTCTTCACTGATGAGTCGCGGTTTTGTCTCACCAGGGGTGATGGTCGGATTCACGTTTGAGCGGTACACTTAGGCCTGTACTCTGGATTTGGAGGTGGAGGGTCCGTCATGGTCTGAGGTGGTGTGTCACAGCATCATCGGACTGAGCTTGTCATTGCAGGCAATCTCAACACTGTGCGTCACAGGGAAGATATCCTTCTCCCTCATGTGGTACCCTTCCTGCAGGCTCATTCTGACATGACCCTCCAGCATGGCAATGCCACCAGCAATACTGCTTGTTCTGTGCCGGATTTCCTGCAGGACAGGAATGTCAATGTTCTGCCATGAAAAGCAAAGAGCCCGGATCTCAAACCCATTGGGCACATCTGGTACCTGTTGGATCGGAGGGTGAGGGCTAGGGCTAGGGCCACCCCCCCCCCCAGAAATGTCCGGGAACTTGCAGGTGCCTTGGTGGAAGAGTGGGGTAACATCTCACAGCAAGATCTGGCAAATCTGGTGCAGTCCATGAGGAGGAGATGCATTGCAGTACTTAATGCAGCTGGTGGCCACACCAGATACTGACTGTTACTTTTGATTCTGATCCCCCCCTCAGGGACACATTCAATTTCTGTTAGTCACATGTCTGTGGAACTTGTTCAGTTTATGTCTCAGTTGTTGAATCTTAAGTTCATACAAATATTTTCACATGTTAAGTGTTAACGCAGTTGACAGTGAGTTTTTCTTTTTTTGTTTATGATATGATATGATATCCAATGTAAAAAACACAATTTCAAAGACCGAATCGAGCCGGTCACAATTAATAACTTCACCATGCTCAAAGGGATATGCAATGTCTGTTTTTTTTTTCTGGATCTCACAGACAATGTTGTTTTCTCTTACTAGCAGGCAGAGGCCAACTCTCACTCTCTTTTCAGGTCTTGTTAAGAAAAGTGTCAAGATTTAATAGATAGAGGCCGATTAGTTTGCCTTTTTTCTTACCCACTGCACTGCAATCATCTCTCCGCCATCTTTACCTTCTCAAATGAAAGATAACTGTATTTCACATAATCTATTTCTCTGCTATATCCCTCTAATTATCTATCACAGATAGGCCTATGCTGGTGTAGCGTTGTGGACTGTGTCTGAGTGGATGTAATGCACTGACTGGACAATGCTAGAATGCAAATGTTTTATTTGCGAATGGTTTATCTGCAGTTTTATCAGAAGAATGAAATTGAAGTTGATATACCATCACAAGTCACCTTCATCAACTGGCTTCAGTGAACCAAACCACACAAAATCGATAAACCATTATTGTGACTTGCAATAAAAGCCACCGTAACATGTTAAAAAAACATTTGATTACAGTGTCCATTTGTGTTTACCAAAGTCGTAGAAATCGATAGTGGTTGGTTTCGACAGTGACTAAGGCCCTGTTTGCATTAGCATGTCCGGGCTCTCTTCTTACTTCAGTTTTCATCAACAAAGCTGAAGCTCCCATTAACTGTGTTACTGAAGCATGAGAGCACAGGTAGCCGTGTTGAATAGATATGCAAGAGCCTTTGGAGAGGCATGGAGAAAATCACTTTCAAAACGGATTTGGGGACGCGCTCCCTGAGGCCATTTCAACAGCTACCGCTAAGAAGGCAACATCGTGAATCAGAATAACTTTGCTGATCGGAAAGGGTGAGTCAATTAGTCACGATCGTCTAACCATCACCGGTCCTCCCTCGAAAGTGTCTTAGCCTCCTTAAATATGACTGATGTCACCGTAATTACTCTGCCGAATTACAAAGAATGGCGGTCTTAATTGGCATCTTGAAAATACTTAGGGAGAAAAAAAATACATGAAAACTAAACCCCAGTAACTCCCTGGATTATTTCCCATCTCCAGTCTCTTTATCTACAACTATTTAGTTCTTGTTATCGCCACATTACCACAATTGAAATGTGCAAATTGGTTTCATCTTGATTATCTCTTGTTGTCTACATCCCCCGCTGCTCATTCAATTAACAGTTTTCCTTTCCTCGGCTGGGAAGAAGTGTGGGCTCCGATAGGTTGCTAATGTTATATTAATCACAGTTTGATATCCTTAAGAGAAGGTTGGGCTTATTCGTATTCGCAAATAAAAATATCAGGGCTATGATGGGCAGGTGGAGGTAGTCTTGACGTTAGATAGACGCATGAGTTACCAGAGGGTTATCGGTTCGAGTCCCAAGGCTGACAGGAAGATTTGGTGGGGTTGTGAGCTGGTGACAGGAAGGGTTACTGGAATCAGAATCTCATGTGCAGCTTACTGCATGTGTCCTTGAGCACTTCACTCCCTCACCTGTTCCAGGGGTGCTAATCTGCCTCTAGACCTGCTGCATTGCTTCTAGCCTCTCATGAGTGTGTATAGTATTTGTTGCGAATAATGAAGAGCAGCAAAACTATTTATTTTGGTTGATGGAAGGCTTGTTAGTGCCTGAATAGCTGTGGTGTTTCAACTGTATTGACACCCCTGATGTGTACTAGGCCCTCATACACACACGTCAAAACTCTTTGGCTGCATTTACATAGGCATCATAATTCTGATATTTTTTTCACTAATTGTGTCTTTTGACCAATCAGATAAGCTCTTTTGCCTAATATTGGGGAAAAGATCAAAAGTGGTCTGCCTGTGTAAATGCAGCCAATGAGACTAAGGCTGCGTTTAGACAGGCAGCCCAATTACATTCTTTTTTTTTCTCAGTAATTGGTCTTTTGACCAATCAGATCAGCTCTGAAAAATAACTGATATGAAAAGATCTGATGTGATTGGTCAGAAGACCAAAGTGTTCTAGAGAACGAAGCGGTGCCATACAGTATGAACTGGTTGGTGAGGGAGATGGATGACTGACAACTGTAATGTATGCAGAGGAGTGAGTGGTGTCTATGCCTCTCCATATTAATATTGCTTGTTCAGGCGTAGGGCTGTGGTGGTCATGAAATTTCGTCAGCCGGTGATTGTCAAACAAATAACTGTCGGTCTCACAGTAATTGACCATAATTAACAAAAACATTTAGAATCTCCTAGCTTCCAGGAGATTTTAGCCACTGATGCAGACCTTTGGAACGTGTACATTTGAAAAAGTCTAAATCCATGTAATATAGCCTACATCTTCACAATAAATCCATTATTTATTTTAGACAGGTCTTAAGACTCATGATATGAAGAAAATGTAGTCTATTTCAGAAGAACAGAATAACTCTGAGTTGTCCTTATTTGATGTCCTGATCTGCCTATGTCAAATGGCTGTGGGCTACACTAGTTCACTTAGCAGACAAGATTTGCTTAGAATTGCATGGCATTATTTTATAGTATGAAGAATAGAATGGAACAAAGCTGAGTAAAATAGAAAGGATATTTTCTCCAAACGATTTGAGGTAGTGCGCACATGCTGCTATTCTGTGAGCGGTTAACAAAGAAATTGGTATTCCCATATGCTTAGTTATTCATGTAACTTTAGTTGTTCTACAAACATTGGTGCTAGATGGTTTGATTTTTCATACATTGTAAGGCTGCATGATGTGACACGAATGATCATTTGAAAAAAGTTGCTTGAAAGCCATGAGCTCTGCTTAGTTTTTTTGCGCAGGCTGTACACACTACATCAGTTACTTATTCATAATTTGACAAGCATTTTCACGGCGGCATCCCCTTTGTGTGGCCGTTATGCACCCTAAAAAAATCCATGCCGTTTGCGGCCAGTGGTCATTGTACCCTTCTCTGTGAGTGCAGTGCGCTCCATCACGTGATTGGGTCTTTTGCACAGGCTACAAGTGAAGACAGACACATCAGGACGCAACTGTGCGTGTCCTCATCCAATTCCGAGGTACATATGGAAGCTATTGGAAGAACTGTCCACATTTACTTTTCATCAGCCAACAAGATGAGTAGGCCTAACGAACATCCCCCATAGTACAAAGGTCAACCTATTCTAGTCTTGGCGAGAAATAAATATTCCAAAAATAGTCTGGGACAGTTGTGGTATGCGAGAGATTCCAAATTAATACCACCACTAGCATCAAAACTTTTTTACGCAATGTGGCTGATGCTACAAATCAGAACGTTTAGCTTAAAATGTTGATAAACTATTTCTTCACATTATAAGCGCAGCAATGCGCACATGGTAGTAGGCTATAAGCGTGAATGTTCCATTAGCGGAAAACACCAATTTCAAAACTGACTGCAAATGTGATTATGCATGTAATGCTTTTATTATAAAGGTGCATTTTTATGGTGAAAAGTATCTTCCCCAAACTTAACTTATGCGCTGTTTATGCCAGTTAGTCTTTAAACCCCTTGTAAAGTGGATTAGTTATTTTGCCACTTTAGTTGTGATTCAAACCTAATCAAAACATATTGGCCCATGGCCTAGGCTACATGTGGTGTGTGACTATGATTAGAAAAAGTAGCCAAAAAAAGGCAGTTTCTTGTGCGTTGCATCATTCAAAAGTGATAGGCTAATATTCAAAATCAAATCAAATTGTATTTGTCACATGTACACGTGATAGACTAATATTGTCACCCATTAAACTATTATTGATTTAATATTGTCTTTACATATACTAAATATCTGTTTGAATTTTGGGAGGATTTAGAATGGACCCGAATCATGCACCTGTCTTGAAACAGGGGTCGCGGGAAAAAATATGTAATCTATACACTTAACTACTTAGGGAGCAGTGGGACGCTAGTTGAATTATTAAACATTCATCAAAAGCTCTGCTTCTTGGCAATATCACAGCGTTGTCAGATTTCAAAAAGGCTTTACGGCGAAAGCACAATTTTCCCATTAGCATAAATTCATAAACCATCGCGGTTCACACAAAACACATTTCACAGCGAAAACAAATCCCTTACCTTTTGAAGAACTTCTGCTGAGGGCTTCCCAAGTGTCCAACAAAGACATCCAATGGTTCTTTTGTTAGAAAAAAGTCATGTATTATATCTATAAATCTCTGTTTGGTTGGCGCGTTATGTTCATAAAATACAGCGTCCACTCGCCCATTGAACCGTGAAGAGAACTCGTTCAACCTATACACTTGTCCAAGAACAATCAAACATCATTAATAATGTATCCTTAGGAACACTTATGTATATTTACTATAATATTTCAACCGGATTATAAACTGGACGATAGGAAAAGAAAAAACCACAGCGTGCGCGAGCCCGTGAACGCGCTTCCTCTTCTGTTTACATCCGATGACCACTTCGAAATTCTTCTTCTATTACCATCCAGAGCAACTAAACATCATCAAACACTGTCTAGAGACTGTTGACATCCAGTGGAAGCAATAGGTACTGTAATCTTACTCCTATATATGTCTGTTTTCAAGAGGGAGGGGTTCAAAATGAGGCAATGTGTCAAACACTTTTTCCAGGACAGAAATTCCTCGGGTTTTCGCCTGCCATATCCGTTCTGTTATACTCACAGACAATATTTTAACACTCTTAGAAACCTCCGAGTGTTTCCTATCCAATGGTACTAATTATGTGCATATCCTAATTTCTGGGCCTGAGTGGGAGGCATTTTACTTTGGGCATGCCAGGCTCTCCAAAACCGTCACCTCGGGAGCTGCTCCCTAAGAAGTTAACCCTTGTGTAGTCTTAACATTCTGCATACTCCCCTTGTCCTAAGGGTAAAAAATTACCCGCCTTCACTAAACCACTAAAATAAAGCCGCTTAATTGAATCTGAAACCCCAAATCTATTTTGCATGAAGAAACAACCTGTCATTCATCACAAACTTTGAATATCTGGGTTTTCTTACAACACACCTGTCATAATTGTTTTCTTTACTAAAGTAGAGGTTTATTATCATTATTATTGCTAAAGGTACTGAATAGGTGGAAACATTCATATTTTAGCTAGAGATCACTTCTATAGCCTAACAAAGTAGAATACATGTGCAGAAAGTAGTTTTGAATGCATTTTATTGAAGGGAAACAAGTCTTATTTGGCAACATAGTGATATTATATACTGTACAATGAGGAATTTAACTACAAAATACTAGTCTTCTCCCATTTTTTTTAACCATTGCCCCCACCCACAAGGTGTATAAATAAGAATAAAATAAGATAATAGATACAAAACCAAAACTTCAAGAACATAATACAATCAACTCTAATTAGCACATGTAAAACAGTATGCAGATGTTTTTCCTCACATGTGCAGCACATAGTATTTGTTTTGCAGTCCTCCTTTGGGGGGCAGAATTGGCATCTCCTCTTCTTGCCTGCCCCAGCTGCAGCTTCAGGTGGATCAGGACAAGATTCAGCCCCCCGAACAGCTTTCACAAGCGCTGCAGAGGCTGAGTGCGGGGGAGGCACTCCCTTCTTTGAATATGTTGGGTTACAAGTGTCTTTCCCAGCTGCTCCAGGAACACCCTCCTCTTGTTCTGCTTATCAGGCATCCAAGTAGGGTTGATCTTGTGCCATATCATGAAGGCATTGAAGGCATTGTATGAGGACACATCAATGATGTTATGGAAAATGACCAGCCATTCTCCTGCAGCTGTAAGTTCCAATTACTTTGTCCAGGTTGTCCACGCCTCCTTTGTTGTGGATGTAGTCCAGGATGATGACTGGCTTCCTGTCCTCACGATCACTGATCTCAGCCGTTTTGTGCAGTGTACTCTGGAGGACAACATTCTTGTTCCTCTTTGGGAGGTAAGAAACTAGAGTGGTGGTGGGGGTGAAGGCAAACTTTGATGAGAAGGCCTCTCTTCCCCTTGTTGCGAGGAGTGCAGGGGGCAGCTCAGGCTTGTTCTTTCTAACTGTGCCAACCATGGTGATTTTCCTCTTCAGGAGTTGCTGGCTGAGTTCAATCAGTAGCACTGAGTGTGTCTGTGTTTTTTGTTGTGTGTAAATGATTTTATAACTGCCTGGTCAAAAATGACCTTAAGACATTCTTTGTACCCTGGTGGTGTACAGCTTTCATGGAAATATGAACAAAAGGCAATGTTTAACTTTTTCTAATGTTGGGTTCACTCTAGGGAAAGTCATCAAGTTGAAAAAAGACAATTTAGGGTGTTCTCTCTGCTGTTTAACATAGTGGCAGTTCATTTTTGACCGTTAAGACAACATAAGAATTAAATGAAATTTTGGGGAATTAGATTGCTAATTTATCACAAAACCCACTGATATTGCCAACTACTTGAATTGCTTTTTCATTGGCAAGATAAACAAACTTATGGATGACATGCCAGCAACAAACACTGACACTACACATCCAAGTATATCTGACCAACTTATGAAAGTCAGTGAGGAAGAGGTGAAAAAAGTATTGTTGTCTACAAACAATGACAAGCCACCGGGGTCTGACAATCTGGATAGAAAAATACTGGAGGATGATAAGACAATTTTGCCACTCCTATTTGCCATATCTTCAATTTAAGCCTACTAGAAAGTGTGTGCCCTCAGGCCTGGAGGGAAGCTAAAGTAATTCCGCTACCCAAGAATAGTAAAGCCCCCTTTACTGGCTCAAATAGCCAACCAATAAGTCTGTTACCAACCCTTAGTAAACTTCGGGAGAAAATATTTTGGGCCATACGATGCTATTTCACAGTAAAGAAATTGACAAAAGACTTTCAGAACGCGTATGGGGAAGGACACTCAACAAGCACGGCACTTACACAAATGACTGATTTGAGAGAAATGTATGACAAAAATATTGTGGGGGCTGTCTTGTTAGACTTCAGTGCAGCTTTTGACATTATCGATCATAATCTACTGCAGGAAAAACGTACAGTGGCTTGCGAAAGTATTCACCCCCTTGGCATTTTTCCTATTTTGTTGCCTTACAACCTAGTTAAAATGGATTTGGGGGGCTTTGTATCATTTGATTTACACAACATGCCTACCACTTTGAGGGGGCAAAATATTATTTTTGGTCCCGGTCTCAAATCTCAAGACAAAGACAAACAGGTTTCCCTCCAGAATTTCATAATTCCTTCAATTCTGACCAGTTTCCCAGTCCCTGCCAATGAAAAACATCCGCACAGCATGATGCTGCCACCACCATGCTTCCCTGTGGGGATGGTGTTCTCGGGTTGATGAGAGGTGTTGGGCTTGAGCCAGACATAGCGTTTTACTTGAGGGCCAAAAATCCTCATCTCATCTGACCAGAGTACCTTCTTCCATATGTTTGGGGAGTCTCCCATGTGCCTTTTGGTGAACAAACGTTTGATTATTTTTTTTCTTCATGCAATCGTTTTTTTCTGGACACTCTTCCGTAAAGCCCAGCTCTGTGGAGTGTGCGGCTTTAAGTGGTCCTATGGACAGATACTCCAATTTCCGCTGTGGAGCATTGCAGCTCTATCAGGGTTAAATTTGGTCTCTTCCTTGCCTCTGATTAATTCCCTCCTTTACTGGTCTGTGAGTTTTGGTGGGCAGCCCTCTCTTGACAGGTTTGTGATGCCATATTCTTTCCAACCCTGATCTGTACTTCTCCACAATGTTGTCCCTGACCTGTTTGGAGAGCTCCTTGGTCTTCATAGTGCCGCTTGCTTGGTGGTTCCCATTGCTTAGTGGTGTTGCAGACTCTGGGGCATTTCAGAACAGGTGTGTGTATATATACTGAAATCATGTGACAATTAGATTGCACACAGGTGGACTTTATTTAACTAATTATGTGACTTCTGGTTGCACCAGGTGTTATTTAGGGGCTACATAGCAAAGGCGGTGAATACACATGCACAGACCACTTTTCCATTTTGAATTTTTTTGAACGTTTTTAAACAAGTCATTTTTTTCATTCCACTTCACCAATTTGGACTACTTTGTGTATGTCCAATTAAAAATCAATTTAAATTACAGGTTGTAATGCAACAAAACAGGAAAAACGCCAAGGGGGGTGAATACTTTTGCAAGGTGCTGTAAGTTCATTAGAGTTAACTGCACTTCAGAAATTGCAGCCCAAAGAAATGTTTCACAGAGTAACAGACATCCCCTGAACATCAACTGTTCAGAGGAGACTGCATGTATCAGACCTTCATGGTCGAATTGCTGCAAAGAAACCACTACTAAAGGACACCAATAATAATAAGAGACTTGCTTGGGCCAAGTAACATGAGCAATGGACAATAGACCGGTGGAAGTCTGTCCTTTGGTCCAAATGAGATGTTTGGTTCCAACCGCCGTGCCTTTGTGAGACACAGAGTAGGTGAACGGGTGATCTCTGCATGTGTGGTTCCCACCGTGAAGCATGGAGGAGGTGGTGTGGGGGTGCTTTGCAGGTGACACTGATTTATTTAGAATTCAAGGCACCCTTAACCAGCATGGCTTCCACAGCATTCTGCAGCGATATGTCATCCCATCTGTTTATGCTTCAAAGCTGTCAACAAGGCAAGTGTGGCTAATTTGAAGAATCTCAAATACATTTAAAATTATTTGGGTTACTACATGATTCCATATGTTTTTTCATAGTTATATATGTCTTCACTATTATTCTACAATGTAGAAAATAGTAAAAATACAGAAATCCTTGAATGAGTAGGTGTGTCCAAGACTGGTACATTTGAATTTTGTGACTAAATAACGGATACTGATTAAGATAATAGATTAACATTTTTACTGCACTTTCAAAGCACTTTATGTTGTAGGTGGGGAACTCACCTACCATCCATCACCATTGAATTTCAGTGGTGCTAAACTATTTCCAGTTACCTAAATAGCGTCTTGTAAATATGCTACTTCCAATTAATTTTTAAGAATGAGCAACGAAAAATAAGGGAGGGGTGGGTATAATGGTTTATGCATGGAGGCTGCTATACATTTGGACAGCAAAGATTAGATTGAACAAATAGTGAACACATTCCCTCTCATCTCACTGCCAAAACAGAATTCTGACATTGCAAGTTGCTGGGAGAAAAGACAATTTAGCAAAACACAATTTCCTGCATTGTGGTAGCATCTCCCTCTGGATGGTGGGAGCTTCGGTATAGGCACCGAACAGTGGCATTTTCCATTTGAAAACGCCAATATGTAGGAGGAGTATCATCAGTTTGGTTTACTGCTTTAATTTCCCAAAGGAGCCGGCTGGATAGATGAGGATGAAGGCAAACTCAGACATGCAAACAATTAAAAGTCTATTTAACCTTTTGTGCTAGGAAGATAGGATGAGTTAAATGGCTTACGTAGCAACAAGCTCTCACAGTCTCACGTCAGAATTAGACGTTCATCCATGTTTCTCAAATGTAAAATTTCCAAGTTCTTTCAAACGTCAGATTTTGAACTCTAAGGTTAAATTTAGGCATTAACTACTTGGGGAGCAGTGGGGCGCTAGCGCCATACCCGGCGAAATGTGAAGCGCCAAATTCAAAATGCAAAAGTTGAATTATTAAACATTCATCAATATACAAGTAAATTCATATCCAGCGCGGGTCACACAAAAGCCATATAAGAGCTAAAAAATATCACTTCCCTTTCGAAGAACTTCTGCTGAGGGCTTCCCAAGTTTCCAACGAAGACATCCAATGGTTCTTTTGTTAGAAAAAGTCATTTATTATATCCATAAATCTCAGTTTGGTTGGCGCGTTATCATAAAATCCACCGTTGAGTCGCCCATTGAACTGTGAAGAACACGTTCAAATTATACCTATAAACTTTCTACAAACAAATCAAACAATTTTTTATGTATCCTTGTGTATTTTTGCTGTAATATTTCAACCGGACGATAACGTGAACGATAGGAAAGAAAAATAAAGTGGCGCGCGTCAAACCTTGTTTACGAAAGTGGTCCTCTGGCTCTTCCTGTCCCTATCCGTTCTGGTCACTCTTAGAATTCCCAGTCTTTGACTTGACATCTAGTGGAAGCCATAGGTACTGCAGTCTCAGTCCTACATAAGATTGTATGCAATAGGCACAATGGAGAAGATGGGCATTTACAAAAAAAAAAACTGCAAATCCGGTTCGATTTTCCTCAGAGAAATCTTAAGGTTAGGCATTAACTCCGAATGGTTAAGGTAAGGATTAAGGTTTGGGATAGGCTTAAAATAAAAAAAAACGTTCTATCGCTGGATTCAAACATGCAACTTTTGGCACCAGAGGCAGATGCTTACAACACCCTAGCAAAATCTCACTGTTGCCCTTAGTGGCTGGTTTCCATTTCATCTTCCGACGTGGATGGACGTCCGATACTGACTTCTATCCCGGGTGACCTGGCTGTACGTAGAGGCATGGGAGTGGGTTGGGTGGGATGGGGTAGTGATTAAGCTATACATGTAAATTCCTACAGTACATATCAAGATGTATTCTGCCATTTGCACGAGTCTCTTTCTCAGCTGACGACCGAACAAAGACAATGAGGCTTTCACAATGTCAAATCGTGTTTTCTTTAAAAAGATTGGTTGGAAGAAATGGAGTCATATACAATAAGTAAAATGAGAGGTTGGTTTATTGCGACAGTAATATGTACCAATGGGGAGAGGGATTTGGTGTGTTGGTTAAGTTTTTCTTAAAAGAAGATTTACATTTTCTAAAGAGCACTCACACAAAGTGTGCAGGGAATCTTAACAGGATTTCATGGCAGTAAAATGAGCATTTTATCCCTTAGCTTTCATTGTGTTTACAGTCCAGGAGAAAAATGTCCTTTTTCCCATTTTAGGAAAGGAAGTATATGTTGAAGTAATATTTGGTGGAATTCTGTGTACAGATTGTGCTGTAGTAACACAGACAGAGGCCCCACACAGCCATGAGAGTGCACATAAGCTTTTTCAAAGATGACAGAATCGTTAATGTCTCTCTGTTTAAAACTTCTGCTTTTGTAATTGCCGCATGTAAATTATTAGCGATGCTCGGGTACACGCTCCTCCGGCCTGCTCGACAAGGACACCATTTCCGCATGCCTATTGGTCTTCACAAATGATTTGTTGTGTCAAGTTTAACAAGTTGTTCAGCCACGAGCACTGTTTTGTTTTGTTGGAAGCTTGCTGGGTTGATGTGTGGGGCCTCTGTCTGTTACTACTACAGGGTGTAGACTTAATAATGCCATTAAAGGCTCATCTTAATTGTATCATGATTTTAATGAATGAGCAAATTTAGCAGTTTGGTATGTCACCTGAGAAAGCTGATTTGATTTGGTGCTTCTCTAAGTTTGTAATGAAATCTCCCAACACTATCTCCAGCACAATCCGAGCCAACATTACACCCACCAAATCAAACTTCAACAGATACTTCCTTTCCTAAAATGGGAAAAAAGCTAATATTTTTTATCCTGGACTGTAAACATCTTGGCCCATATTTATCAAGGGTCTCAGAGTAGAAGTGCTGGTCTAGGATCACTTTTAGTTCATAATGAATAACATTACGTGGACAGGGGGGAACTGAACTGATCTCAGATCAGCACTCCTACTCTGCGATATCTGATCATATGGCCCCATGTTTTAGTACACAGCAAATTTTCCAGTGTTACCTAGTGTCATGTCTTTGGCATCATTAAATTGAAGACTTATATTATCAAATCAATTCTCTTATTATTATTATTACGCGATAACTAATAATGTAAATGTAATTAACTAGGATGTCGGGGCACCAAGTAAAATATTCAGATTAGTTATAATTTTCCTAATATAACTTTTCAGATATTTTAATATCTGATCAATTAGTCTTCTCATTAATGATTTATTTTTTACCTCACGTTAGTCTCATTCCGAACGTCGTAAATAGTCTCATTCCGAACGTCTGCACGAACCCAGTCTTTACTATGAATCATCTATACACCAATTGTCTTAAATCACTAATTTATTAACTAACTAAATAATCACAGAAATGCACGAACAAACAGTAAACAAAACAAAGTAGATATGGTTACAAGGAAATGATAGGGGATGTTCCCTAGGGGGCTTAGCCGGTATGGCAGCTTGGTGGACAAAGGGGAGTGGGTGTGGATTGAGAACGGCGGGAATTACACAAATGATTCACTAAGTTGATAATTATATTCATTGAAATGCTAATCCTTTGCACATGAACGCTCACTCATTCGGGGAAAATTGCAATCAATATATATTTACGCTCAGTGTGTCGTTGGGATCGTCCGTCTTTCTGTTGGAAAGTTCATCCGCCTCTCTCGCTCTCTTCAAATAAGTATTTTGTGGTTAGAATGGGTACTTCAGAGTACCATTAAGAAATGTTCTTAGAGCATAGATGTTTGGCGGTTCTCGGATTCAGGTCGACATAATTACATGCTGCAGACTAGTAATTAGTATCGAATAGTTGCTCTTATTCTTAGTTCCCTCTGTGATAGAGGTACTGGTCTTCACTCAACCCTTAGCCCTCTCGGTAATCGAGGTAAGCTTGGTCTGAAGATTATTCCTTCAGGTGGGGGTTATATTCGTAACAGTAGAAAAGGGCCGTCCCATGATGCCAGATCACTGTCTGTGCTCATGGGGCGGGCCTATGGCTTAGTTACTTTTTGAAGGGAGTTGGATTCTCTTTCATTAAACAGTTTAAAATCCCATTCCATAATTTCACAAATAGTTTCATTGTAACTCATTCATTTTATACAATTGGATGCAAGTCTCACAACTAAGACTCTTGTATAAACATGGTTATGGTAATGTGGCTGTATTGTCTCTCCTGAGTTTCACAAACATTAAACAAAATGGACCGGTCGTAGCTGGATTCTCCCCGACCATGTACTCATTCTGTAAAACATGGGTATTGTTCATTTCTCAAGTTCTGTGACGTAGCAGAAATTCCTTTGTTCTCTCTGTGTCTCTCTCTTCTTGGCCATGTATCCCCCAGGAATTTACGACGTGCGATAGAGAACCTGGGTGTAACGGAGGGGGATGGAGGGTGAGAGAGGGGGATGGTGCTCTATATCCCCAAAGAGGGCCAACGTCATGACACTAGATTTTTTCAGTGTAACATGACAATTAACACTAAGTGTTTAATTAATACTCATTGGTGTAATAGAAGTCTTTATACCATAGTTGAACCAAAACCATTTCCCAGCATGCTCTATTGAATGTAGATTTTTTAAAATTGTTTGTTTTAATATCAACATTTGTGCATGTACAGTTGAAGTCGGGAGTTTACATACACTTAGGTTGGAGTCATTAAAACTAGTCTTTCAACTACTCCAAGTTTTGGCATCTACTTTGTGCATGATACAAGTAATTTTTCCAACAATTGTTTACAAACAGATTATTTCACTTATCATTCACTGTATCACAATTCCAGTGGGTAGAAGTCTACATACAGTAAGTTGACTGCCTTTAAACAGCTTGGAAATTTCCAGAAAATGTCAAGGCTTTAGAAGCTTCTGATAGGCTAATTGACATAATTTGAGTCAATTGGAGGTGTACTTGTGGATGTATTTCAAGGCCTACCTTCCAAATCAGTGCCTCTGCTTGACATAATGGGAAAATCAAAAGAAATCAGCCAAGACCTCAGAATTGTTTTTTTTAAACCTCCACCAGTCTTGTTCATCCTTGGGAGCAATTTCCAAATGCCTGAAGGTACCACGTTCATCTGTACAAACAATAGTACGCAAGTATAAAACACCATGGGACCACGCAGCTGTCATACCGGTCAGAAAGGAGACGCGTTCTGTCACTAGAGATGAACATACTTTGGTGTGAAAAGTACAAATCAATCCCAGAACAACAGCAAAAGACCTTGAGAAGATACTGGAGGAAACAGGTACAGAAGTATAAAAGATCATACTTTTTTGAGAAATGTCCTCTGGACTGATTAAACAAAAATAGAACCGTTTGTCCATCGTTATGTTAGGAGGAAAAAGGGAGAGGCTTGCAAGCCGAAGAACACCATCCCAAACGTGAAGCACGGGGGTGGCAGCATCATGTTGTGGGGGTGCTTTGCTGCAGGAGGGATTGGTGCACCACAAAATATATGGCATCATGAGGCAGAACAATTATGTGGATATATTGAAGCATACTTCCAAAGTTGTGGCAAAATGGCTTAAAACCAGTAAGCAGTGTGTTAATTTAACAGTGGAGAATTTGCTGTGTATGCATCTTATTTTTGAGTGAAGCGATACACACCATAGAAAATAGATGAATAATAATATAGTTATATGACTTTCTATGGTGCATCGATTACTATACACAGTTCAGCCATTGTCATCGTGACCTTGTCAGCAATGTGCCTCATCTAATTGGTCCAATTTGGATTTATTCAATGAGAGGACTCAGATTGGCGCTTCCTTCACAAAGGTCAAAGTAAACGTAATGAATAGCAGTCAAGATGTGTGGGTTAATGTGATGTAGGTACTGTAGGTAGGTAGGTACGCTACACACTTTTGTTCGATATCTTTGCTTGAGAACCATTCACTGGGGAATTAGAATGAACCCATGCTGACTTCGAGAACTGACTGAAAATGACATTCACATGTTCCATTCACGCTCTTCTTCAATGACTCATTTTATTCCGTTTTGATCATCAGCAAATGATGGAGCGATAAGGATGATCCCCAACCTTTAAAACGGAGGTGGTATAGGCTATTACAAATTGACTATACTCTTGGTATATTTGCATGTTTACAGTGGGGCAAAAAAGTATTGTCAACCACCAATTGTGCAAGTTCTCCAACTTAAAAAGATGAGGCCTGTAATTTTCATCATAGGTATACTTCAACTATGACAGACGAAATGAGAAAAAGAAATCCAGAAAATCACATTGTAGGATTTTTTATTTATTTATTTGCAAATTATGGTGGAAAATAAGTATTTGGTCAATAACAAAAGTTTCTCAATACTTTGTTATATACCCTTTGTTGGCAATGACAGAGGTCAAACGTTTTCTGTAAGTCTTCACACGGTTTTCACACACTGTTGCTGGTATTTTGGCCCATTCCTCTACAGCAGTGATGTTTTGGGGCTGTCGCTGGGCAACACGGACTTTCAACTCCCTCCAAAGATTTTCTATGGGGTTGAGATCTGGAGACTGGCTAGGCCACTCCAGGACCTTGAAATGCTTCTACGGCCACTCCTTCGTTGCCCGGGCGGTGTGTTTGGGATCATTGTCATGCTGAAAGACCCAGCCACGTTTCATCTTCAATGCCCTTGCTGATGGAAGGAGGTTTTCACTCAAAATCTCACGATACATGGCCCCATTCATTCTTTCCTTTACACGGATCAGTCGTCCTGGTCCCTTTGCAGAAAAACAGCCCCAAAGCATGATGTTTCCACCCCCATGCTTCACAGTAGGTATGGTGTTCTTTGGATGCAACTCAGCATTCTTTGTCCTCCAAACACGACGAGTTGAGTTTTTACCAAAAAGTGTGGTTCTGGGATTTTTGCTCACCGTTCTTGTGATCATTTTGACCCCACGGGGTGAGATCTTGCGTGGAGCCCCAGATCGAGGAAGATTATCAGTGGTCTTGTATGTCTTCCATTTCCTAATAATTGCTCCCACAGTTGATTTCTTCAAACCAAGCTGCTTACCTATTGCAGATTCAGTCTTCCCAACCTGGTGCAGGTCTACAATTTTGTTTCTGGTGTCCTTTGACAGCTCAGTTTGAGGTTGTGGACAGGTGTCTTTTATACTGATAAGTTCAAACAGGTGCCATTAATACAGGTAACGAGTGGAGGACAGAGGAGCCTCTTAAAGAAGTTGTTACAGGTCTGTGAGAGCCAGAAATCTTGCTTGTTTGTATGTGACCAAATACTTATTTTCCACCATAATTTGCAAATAAATTCATTAAAAATCCTACAATGTGATTTTCTGGATTTTTTTTCCCCTCATTTTGTCTGTCATAGTTGAAGTGTACCTATGATGAAAATTACAGGCCTCTCATCTTTTTAAGTGAGAGAACTTGCACAATTGGTGGCTGACTAAATACTTTTTTTGCCCCACTGTATATATCTCTAAAGTCATTTATATATGTCCAATCATACAGCCTGTAGAGACCTCAATCAATTTCTCTTTTCCCTTTTCTCTCCATTCCTCTCTGCCATTATTTCTCTCTCTACTCATCCTTTCTCTTTCCTCTCTATCCTTTCTTTGAGCTAATCATATTGTGGGGCTGATTGCTTTTGGAAGAGTATAGAAGAGTAGTGAGTCGGGACTGGTGGCTCGAGATTATGCTTTATCAACGACTAACATGCAGCGGCTGAGAGGCTGAGATATACAGGCCTTCAAGTTTCTGACTAACTAAATTATTTCCCTAGATAGTAGCTGCGGCCTGGCTGGTGAGGAGAAGAAAGAAATGGTTGGTTCACTGTCGCAGAGAGAACCGTGATGGAGGCTAGCTGCAGTGCCTTGCAAAAGTATTGACCCCTCTTGGCGTTTTTCCTATTTTGTTGCATTACAACCTGTAATTTAAATAGATTTTTATTTGGATTTTATGTAGTGGACATACACAAAATGGCCCAAATTGGTGAAGTGAAATGAAAAAAATTACTTGTTTCAAAAGATTTATAGGACTAAATAGGACAAATTAGCTAGCAAATGCAATCTAGCTAGCTAAATTGCCATAAATGTTTAATGCTTTTTGACCTGTCCCCAAATTAATATAATTGGTTCAGAGTTTTTGATATTTTAACCTGTGTGTCTTGATCGCCTTTGGTGTGGGGGGACAAAATAAATTTGCGCACGCTCGTGGCCGGTTTGGTTACAGTGTTAGTTTAATCACCCTACTCACAGCCATTAGCCAACTCTTTTCTCCAGCCAAAAAGCTATTTCGTCCTGGGTTGATATTATGCACCGAATCAACAGTAGTAAATTGGTAGCCTGAGACCAAACTCGCGTTGCACCATTGGGAAATAGTTTTCAGATTCAGGAGGGCTTAGAAAATAAATTGATATCTGGTGGTGGATATCCTGAAGGTAGAGTTGTGGATCTGTAGAAATAGCACGATTGGATGGAAAGGTAAAGGCAACGAAGGAAAGGAATCTACATTATTTTCCTTTTCTTCATTGTGTCGGTTCCACACGCCCTCACAGGCTCGCACACACACACACACCAAAAACATCCTGGAGTTTGATGACAGTGACTTCCCTACCAAGGATCAGCAGGGTGACTTGGGTTGTCTTTGAAATGTTTCTCCATGTTTTATTTATTTATTTAACCTTTATTTAACTAGGCAAGTCCGTTAACTTCTTAGGGAGCGGCTGCATAGGTGACGGTTTTGGAGAGTCTTGCGTGCCCAAAGTAAAATGCATGCCACTCAGGCCTAGAAAATAGGATATGCACATAATTAGTACTATTGGATAGGAAACACTGAGGTTTCTAAGAGTGTTAATAATGTATGTGAGTATAACAGAATTGATATAGCAGGCGAAAACCGAGAAATACATCTGGATTTGCAGTTTTAACTTTATGTAGGACTGAGACTGCAGTACCTATGGCTTCCACTAGATGTCAAGTCTATATACAAAGTCTGGGAATTCTAGGAGTGACCAGAACAGATAGGAACAGGAAATTGTCAGGCGACCACTTTTGTAAACAAGGTTTGACGCGTGCGAGATTGTGAACGAGCAGCACTTTATTTTTCTTTTCTATCGTTCACGTTATCGTCCGGTTGAAATATTACAGCAAATATACCCAAAAGGATACCTAAGGATACATTAAAAATGTTTGATTTGTTTGTAGAAAGTGTATAGGTATAATTTGAACGTGTTCTCTTCACGGTTCAATGGTTGACTCAACGGTGGATTTTATGATCATAACGCGGCAACCAAACTGAGATTTATGGATATAATAAATTACTTTTTCTAACAAAAGCAGCATGGATTGTCTTCGTTGGACACTTGGGAAGCCCTCAGCAGAAGTTCATCAAAAGGTAAGCGATTTTATATTAGCGATTCTATGCGTTTTGTGAGACCCGTGTTGGGTTATGGATTTATGCGTAAATATTAGAGGTGCTACCCTCAAACAATCAAATGTTGTGCTTTCGCCGTAAAGCCTTTTTGAAATCTGACAACGCTGTGATATTGCCAAGAATCAGAGCTTTTGATGACTATGCAACACTTGTATATTGATGACTGTTTAATAATTCAACTTTTGGATTTTGAATTTGGCACCTCACATTTCACCCGCTAGCGCGTTAGCGCCCCACCAACTCCGTAAGTAGTTAAATTCTTATTCATGGGACTCCCAATCACGGCTGGTTGTGATACAGCCTGGAATCAAACCAGGGTCTGTAGTGACGCCTCTTGCACTGAAATGCAGTCCCTTAGACCACTGCGTCACTCGGGAGTGTTTGGAGTGGAATGATTGGTCTAATTGGCCAAAGGACGAATTAGAGTGGTGAATACTCGCACAGAGGGATTTTGAGTTTTCCGTCCCCAGGTGGTCATGCTGCAAGGAATTCCTGTCACCCCACTTCTGGGTCCTGATCATTTGGCACCAAATGGAATAAAATGGATTGAAACAAACAGGGAGGGATGGACTCTAATAAACAAGACACTGATATCATCCTTACATGACATTAAAAAAGATTCAGCTGGAAATCAGAGATGGTATTCAACTTTTGTGAAGCAATTGTGGCACACAGTCACAGAATTCTGTGTCACAGTTCTTTTCATTAGATTTGTGTTGTAGCCTTCTGAGAGAAGAACTCCCTTCGCACACGGTGGCATTGTGGCTTGGGTTAGGCTGTTTTCCATTCTGTTCTCTCATGTTGGACTTTTTCCACAAGATGCTTGAAGCAATCATGTTCAATTCAGTGTATTAAATTCAGATTTTCCAGATATACACTGAGCAAAAATATAAACTCAACACGCAACAATTTCAAATATTTTACTGAATTACAGTTCATGTCAGGAAATCAGTCAATTGAAATCAATTAATTAAGCCCTAAGATTTTAATGGATGGATTTCACGACTGGGAATACGTATGCATCTGTTGGTCAGAGAAAAAAGGTTGGGGAGTGGATCAGAAAACCAGTCAGTATCTGGTGTGACCACCATGTGCCACCATGTTGATAAGGCTGTTGATTGTGGCCTGTGGAATGTTCTCACTCCTCTTCAGTGGCTGTGTGAAATTGCTGGATATTGGTGGGAACTGGAACAGAGCATCCCAAACGTGCTCAATGGGTGAGATGTCTGGTGACTATGCCATGGAAGAACTGGGACATTTTCAGCTTCCAGGAATTGTGTACGGTTGAAGTTGGAAGTTTACATACACCTTAGCCAAATACATTTAAACTCAGTTTTTCACAATTCCTGACATTTAATCCTAGTAAAAATTCCCTGCCATAGGTCAATTAGGATACCCACTTTATTTTAAGAATGTGAAATGTCAGAATAATAGCTGGAGAGAATGATTTATTTCAGCTTTTATTTCTTTCATCACATTCACAGTGGGTCAGAAGTTTACCCACACTCAATTAGTATTTCGTAGCATTGCCTTTAAAATGTTTAACTTGGGTCAAACGTTTCGGGAAGCCTTCCACAAGCTTCCCATAATAAGTTGGGTGAATTTCAGGAAGGAGACTCATTCTGTCTCCTAGAGATGAACGTACTTTGGTACGAAAAATGCAAATCAATCCTAGATCAACAGCAAAGGACCTTGTGAAGATGCTGGAAGAAACAGTTCCAAAAGTATCTATTTCCACAGTAAAACTAGTCCTATATCGACCTAACCTGAAAGGCCGCTCAGCAACGGAAGAAGCCACTGCTCCAAAACCACAATAAAAAAGCAAGACTACGGTTTGCAACTGCACTTGGACAAAGATCGTACTTTTTGGACAAATGTCCTCTGGTCTGATGAAACAAAAATAGAACTGTTTGGCCATATGACCATCATTATGTTTGGAGGAAAAAGGGGGAGGCTTGCAAGCCGAAGAACATCATCCCAACCGTGAAGCACAGGGGTGACAGCATCATGTTGTGGGGGTGATTTTCTGCAGGAGGGACTGGTGCACTTCACAAAATAGATGGCATCATGTGGGAGGAAAATTATGTGGATATATTGAAGCAACATCTCAAGACATCAGTCAGGAAGTTAAAGCTTGGTCGCAAATTGGTCTTCCAAATGAACAATGACCGAAAGCATACTTCCAATGTTGTGGCAAAATGGCTTAAGGACAACAAAGTCAAGGTATTGGAATGGCAATCACAAAGCCCTGACAATCCTATAGAACATTTGTGGGCAGAACTGGAAAGGCGTGTGCGAGCAAGGAAGCCTACAAACTTGACTCAGTTACACAAGCTCTATCTGGAGGAATGGGCCAAAATTCACCCAACTTATTGTGGGAAGCTTGTGGAAGGCTACCCGAAACATTTGACCCAAGTTAAACAATTTGAAGGCAATGCTACCAAATACTAATTGAGTGTGTAAAATTCTGACCCACTGGGAATGTGATGAAAGAAATAAGCTGAAATAAATCGTTCTCTATACTATTATTCTGACATTTCACATTCTTAAAATAAAGTGGTGATCCTATACTGACGTAAGACAGGGAATTTTTACTAGGATTAAATGTCAGAAATTGTGAAACTGAGTTAATTTTTGGCTAAGGTGTATGTAAACTGTCGACTTCAACTCTATGTCTGGAGCATAAGGTTTTTAATGTTTTATTCACATTTTCAGGTGACATATCATGCATTCCTATTCTTGCATTGATTTTAATGGACACGTGTGTAAAATACTTTTTTGAAGGTTGTACTGATTATTTTGGTCAAATTCTAAGCTAATTTCCAGCTATATGTGTCGCCATGTTTGTTGACATTGTAGAATGCATTCTGGTTCTCTTGTACATGTCTGTCAGACCAAAGATGTTATAACAAAACGAGGAGTAATCTTTGATGGAAGTGAATGATCGTAGACGACACACCCCCTTCAACATGCATACTGCAAACAGACCCAACTCATCTTGTCACCTTATCTTGACGAGAGAAATCTAAATTGGCGGCGCTCAAACTACCGATTGTCGGATTACTTTGAGTCACTCAATTACTTCGATCACTGGTGAGATGTGATGAATTGTAAATGGTTATTGCTATTAGCTAATTCATATTATGGTTTCTGTCAGCCGAGAGTTAGCTAAATATGACTGCTTGTGCTAGGTCACTCTTTCCTCAGTTAGCACTACGACTAATGTAGCCTATATTTTCCAGTTTGGTTGAGAATTGTGTTATGCTGTCACTACTTCTGTGAATGTCTGAACATTGCGTAAAACAATACACTGCTCACATTGAGGACCTAACATCTTAAAAATACTGTGTTTGTGCATGTTAAAAAAAAGTGTGGCCAGGTCAAATGCTGACTCTTGCGTCAATCATAACTGGACATTCTAAATAAGTGTTCTAATCTTACCAGTTTGAGCGTACGCTACAGGGATCACTGTAGAATGATCACACCTGTGTGTTCGTACGTGTCAAAGGGTTAATAATAAGGTCTTATTAAGTCAGTCTTTTTTTATGATACAAAAATGAGCAGAAGGCGTTGCTCTCCATTTGTGTACACAAAGAAAATGCCCCAAATGAGTTATTGCACCATTATTTCACAGATGACCTGCTATCTTGCTAACTGTGAAGAGCGTAAAGGAGTTTTGCCTATGCACCTGTCAAATTGTATTTACGTCTTCATATTTCAAACACAGTATAAGGTCACTGGCAATTACAAGTAATGAAAGTACATAATACCCCAACTTTTTCCCAGACAGGTTTATTTTTGTAAGTGTGATAACTTTTTTGGTACCTGTCTTGCTTTCAGTGTCTGGGTAGCTTGAGGAGAGAGTGAGAGAGGGAGTCATTTATTCTTCTCATTATCATTTGTTCCCAACCTGGCTCATCACCCCGTATTTAGACTTGATAGTGAGGCACCACCTCGAGCTGTAGGGCTGTGTTCCAAATGGCACCCTAGATCCTTCCAACTCTACTCTGGACCTCGAAACCAGTTCCACTGCATTTTTTTATTGTTCCCCTCTAATTAGGTATTTAGAACTTGACACCAGATGAGTGCAATTAATTATCAGGTGGAACAGAAATCCAGCAGGTTCCGGACCTCGCAGAGTAATAGTTGAACACCCCTGCCCTAGATAGTGCACATCTTTTGACCAGGATCTATTGGGCTTTGGTCAAAAGTAGAGCACTATGTAGGGAACAGGATGCCATATGGAAAGACGTGTCATAGCGGTCTTTCATTTTAAAATTGAGGCCAGACTCGTCTACTTATCTCAGACCCCAGAATCCCCCATTCCCTTTAAGCCCAAAAAATATACAAGCACTGGGTACATCCATACAGTTTCTTAGATACTCAACAGAATTGACAGACCATGACACTGAGGGGGAGGAAAGATGGCGGAGTGAAAAGTCAAAGTACATCCCCTTCCTCATACTTGGACACTAGCAAGTATCGATAAGTGTTGCAGCATCATATTTGATCAGTTGTCACTGCCTGGGATGTGTAACAGAAGGACAGAAGACAGGGAGGAATACATAAGCATACATGAGGTTTCTTAGATACTTGTCAGTGCATGATTCTGAGAAGAGGGATAGTGATGGTTAGGGTTGCAAAGCTACTGGAAATGTACCAAAGTAATCAGAATCTTTGGTAATTTTGGAAATTAACAGGCAATCTATGATACTTTGATAATTTATACCTGAATAACTTTTACATTTTACTGTAGTATACATTTTTCCATATTGTCCATTAGTTTCTAGTGGATATACGATAGTGTTCAAGAGAAAATAGCCTAATTTATTAAAAAGCAGCAACAACGGCATTATTTTAAATGAACTATTCCAACTACCACCAGTTTGGCGGCAAAACATATACAACAAAGACACATTGACATAGTAAAATAAACAAGTGTTTCTCCCTCACATTTAACACCAATGGTATTCACTAACTTCATTATATTTAGGATAATGTTTTACAGCTTTGTCATTCTCTTATAAAAAAAATTCTCTTATTTGATTATTTTAGATATTTTACACGTGAGACGGCCATGCAGACTAGCTCTCACAGTATCACTTTAGAATTAGACTTTTCTCTATGTCAATTTTCGAAGTTGCGCCAAATTTAAAATTTCTGGTGTTTGACACCCTGGGTTGGGAAGATACTGCTCAGTAACCCAACCACTCTGGTATAAGAACGCGTTCAACTTATACCTATACACTTGTCTGGGCCTGAGTGGGAGGCATTTTACTTTGGGCACGCCAGACTCTCCAAAACCGTCACCTCGGGAGCCGCTCCCTAAGAAGTTAACTACATGATTTTTCAACTGAAATTGCAATTGAGCATAAGAACGTATCCTGTTCCTGCCTTTAACTTGCCTTCTCTATCTGTAAAAAAGATCGCCCTGAGAACTATATGGCAGCAGATAGGTGAAGGTTGACAGCTGGGATATTGCCAATGAGGGGCTGGCTCTCCCACTGTCTGTAGCTCTACTGACAACAATGTCCCTCTCACAAATTTAGAGATGTTGCACACTCTGGGACAGTCTTGGAATAGTCCCAAGAGGCAATCCTCATACGCAAGGTACTTTGCAACATCCTGGATGGGATTAGGAGGTGGTCTGCAGAGAAGTAACCACAAACACACACAACCTTGATAATATCGGTTGAAAATTCATACTTTACATGTGGAAAACAATGTAAGTTAAGGTGATCTCATAATGAATTGCAATCACATTCTCCCGACCTTGTCTCAAGCATTTTTTTTTATAATATCAAAAGTCTATCCACTTAGACCTCCAATTAGGAACGAGATAGAGGTGAGAAATAGAGACACATGGGATGTAAGGAAGCAGTGACTGGTTATGTAGTAAATAAAGCTGTTGAGACATTTATAGCAGTGCCACAACCCCTCCCAGTCCCAATTCACTCTCAAGCCCTCTTCCTTAACCCTTTGTTCAGTGCTTATCTGTAAGGTGAGCAATTTAGTGTAAGCTCCACTACTATACTTATAGGCTATCTATTCAACCTATTTTTTTTATAAAGAAATATGTACATTAGGGGGTAGTACTATTACTTTAACAGAAAGTGGTTGTTAAAAATGTCATTGTAGAGTATGGCAGAGCAAGAATCTAGTGACATACTGTTGAATTGTAGAGTCATCCAAAGCTGATACACTGGGATGATGTGAGGGATCATCTAGATTGTGTAACATCTCCCGACACTACTCGGTGAAATGCAAGGCGCCAAATTCAAAATCCAAAAGTTGAATTATTAAACAATATACAAGTGTTGCATAGTCATCAAAAGCTCTGCTTCTTGGCAATATCACAGTTGTCAGATTTCAAAAAGGCTTTACGGTGAAAGCACAACATTTGATTGTTTGAGGGTAGCACCTCCAATATTTCTGCATTAGCATAAATTCATAAACAATCGCGGTTCACACAAAACACATTTCACAGCGAAAACAAATCCCTTACCTTTATCTCCGTTTGGCTGGTGTGTTATGTTCAGAAAATCCAACGTTGAATCGCCCATTGAAACGTGAAGAGAACGCGTTCAAATATGCCTATAAACTTTTCCTAAACAAATCAAATACCAGTTCAAATGCATCCTTAGCTATTCTTTTATGAATATTAGTGATAATATTTCACTCGGATGGTCACCTATACCTTATATAAGTAAAATAAAGTAGGGCGCTCCAGCCAGACTCGCGCCCGAGAACTTGTTGACATTTCAGGTCCCCATGCCATTTCCTGTACCTATTCGTTGTGTTTACGCCAATCTCGGAGTCTGTATATAGACTGCTGGCATCTAGTGGAAGCCATAGGTACTGCAGTCTCAGTCCTGGTAACAAATGGATTCAATAGGGAGGGTGTCTGACAGAGCCAAAGGTCCCCAGAAACTGATTTCCGGATTGTTTTTTCTCGGGTTAGAGGTGCGTGCCGGCACCTACTGTACTGGAGTGTGTAAGTCAATGCTCACAGCTTACAGACTAAATTAATAAAGAAACAAACATTAAGAAATACTAAACCCTCCTACTTAATCCTGAAAAAAAGAGTTCTACTAACTTCTAACAAAACTGTCCCCCATCCCCAAGATCCCTCCCAAACCCCTCATTCCTATCCAACCTCAATAACTCTACACATACCGGTACTTACAACACTACATCAAGACATGCTTCATCAACCATACACTCTATATACAAACCATTCACATGCTTGCCAACCAGATGTAAGGATGAGTTCAATATGCAATGTCCTAGGTGCAACCGAGCAAACAACCTCTTCCTTCCTAATTTGACCTTTGAATATTTTTCCACTAACCTTTCTTTGGATTGCATACATTTATCATAATGGCTCTAATCTTACATTTGCCTCACCCAACTCTCCCGGTTGTACTGTCTGAACTATAGCATCTGACAACAACATTGATGTATACGCTGATTCGGTGAGCCAGTTTATTAGCAAGTGCATTGGTGATGTTGTACCCATAGCAAATATTAAAACCTTCCCCAACCAGAAACCGTGGATTGATGGCAGCATTCGCAAGAAACTGAAAGCGAACCACTGCTTTTAACCAGGGTAAGGCTAGCGGAAACATGACTGAATACAAACAGTGTAGCTATTCCCTCCGCAAGGCAATCAAACAAGCTAAGCGTCAATATAGAGACAAAGTAGAGTCACAATTCAACGGCTCAGACACAAGAGGAATGTGGCAGGGTCTACAGTGAATCACGGACTACAAAAAGAAAACCAGCCCCGTCGCGGACCATGACGTCCTGCTCCCAGACCAACTAAACAACTTCTTTGCTCGCTTTGAGGACAATGCAGTGCCACCGACACGGCCCGCTACCAAAACCTGCGGGCTCACCTTCACCGCAGCCAATGTGAGAAAAACATTTAAATGTGTTAACCCTCGCAAGGCTGCCGCCCAGATGGCATCCCTGGCCGTGTCCTCAGAGCATGCGCAGACCAGCTGGCTGGTGTGTTCACGGACATATTCAATCAGTCCCTATCCCAGTCTGCTGTTCCCACATGCTTCAAGAGGGCCACCATTGTTCCTGTTCCCAAGAAAGCTAAGGTGACTGAGCTAAATGACTATCGCCCGTAGCACTCACTTCTGTCATCATGAAGTGCTTTGAGAGATTAGTCAAGGATCATATCACCTCCATCCTGCCAGACACCCTGGACCCACTCCAATTTGCTTACCGTCCCAATAGGTCCACAGACGACGCAATCGCAATCACACTGCATACTGCCCTTACCCATCTGGACAAGAGGAATACTTATGTAAGAATGCTGTTCATCGACTACAGCTCAGCATTTAACACCATAGTTCCCTCCAAGCTCGTCATTAAGCTCGAGACCCTGGGTCTCGACCCAGCCCTGTGCAACTGGGTCCTGGACTTCCTGACGGGCCGGTCCCAGGTGGTGAGGGTAGGAAACAACATCTCCACTCCGCTGATCCTCAACACTGGGGCCCCACAAGGGTGCGTTCTCAGCCCTCTCCTGTACTCCCTGTTTACCCATGACTGCGTGGCCAAGCACGCATCCAACTCAATCATCAAGTTTGCTGACGACACTACAGTGGTAGGCTTGATTACCAACAACGACGAGACGGCCTACAGAGAGGAGGTGAGGGCCTCGGAGTGTGGTGTCAGGAAAATAACCTCTCACTCAATGTCAGCAAAACAAAGGAGATGATCGTGGACTTCAGGAAACAGGAGAGGGAGCACCCCCCCTATCCACATCGAGGGGACAGTAGTGGAGAGGGTGGAAAGTTTTAAGTTCCTCGGTGTACACATCACGGACAAACTGAATTGGTCCACCCACACAGACAGCGTGGTGAAGAAGGCGCAACAGCGCCTCTTCAACCTCAGGAGGCTGAAGAAATTCGGCTTGTCACCAAAATCACTCACAAACTTTTACAGATGCACTATCGAGAGCATCCTGTCGGGCTGTATCACCGCCTGGTACGGCAACTGCTCCGCCCACAACCGTAAGGCTCTCCAGAGGGTAGTGAGGACTGCACAGCGCATCACCGGGGGGGAAACCTACCTGCCCTCCAGGACACCTACACCACCCGATGTCACAGGAAGGCCAAAAAGATCATCAAGGATAACAACCACCCGAGCCACTGCCTGTTCACCCCGCTATCATCCAGAAGGCGAGGTCAGTACAGGTGCATCAAAGCTGGGACCGAGAGACTGAAAAACAGCTTCTACCTCAAGGCCATCAGACTGTTAAACAGCCATCACTAACATTGAGTGGCTGCTGCCAACATACTGACTTAAATCTCTAGCCACTTTAAACGTAGGAATTGGATGTAACAAATGTATCACTAGCCACTTTAAACAATTTTGTATATAATGTTTACGTATCCGACATACTCATATCAAATGTATACACTGTACTCTAAACCATCTACTGTATCTTGCCTATGCCGTTCGGCCATCGACCCAAATCTCTAGCCACTTTAATAATTATAATTGGATGAAATAATGTATCACTAGCCACTTTAAACAATGCCATTTATATAATGTTTACATATCCTACATTACTCATCTCATATATATATATATATATGTGTATATACTGTACTCCATACCATCTACTGCATCTTGCCTATGCCGGTCAGCCATCGCTCATCCATATATTTATATGTACATACTCGTATTCATTCCTTTACTCTTGTGTGTATAAGGTAGTTGTGAATTTGTTAGATACTACTGCATGGTCGGAACTAGAAGCACAAGCATTTCGCTACACTCGCATTAACATCTGCTAACCATGTGTATGTGACAAATTTGATTTGATTTGAACTAACTTGACTGTGTACCAGGGTTCCCTAACGATTTTGGTCCGCGTGTGGTTTATTTGCATCTAACAGTTCCATCTGAATTATCACTGCGCTTTCATAAGAATACCATCATGTTCATGTGGCTGTCCAAATCATCTCTTGTATTTATCTTAACTGTAGAATTTTGGGCCTCCCGAGTGGTGCAGTGGTCTAAGGCACTGTATCACAGTGCTAGCTGTGCCACTAGAGATCCTGGTTTGAGTCCAGGCTCTGTTGCAGCCGGCCGTGACCGGGAGACCCATGGGGCTGTGCACAATTGGCCCAGTGGGCTCCACGTTAGGGGAGGGCTTGGCCGGCAGAGATGTCCAGGTGTACAGTGTTTCCTCTGACACATTGGTGTGGCTAGCTTCCAGGTTAAGGAGCCTTTTGGTCCTAGACTTGGTGCTAGGGTACCGCTTGCCGTGCGGTAGCAGATAAAACAGTCTATGACTTGGGTTACTGGAGTCTCTGACAATTTTATGGGCTTTCCTCTGACACCGCCTATTAAATAGGTCCTGGATTGCAGGAAGCTTGGCCCCAGTGATGTACTGGGCTGTAGGCACTACCCTCTGTAGCGCCAGGATGTATTAACTTTTGAGGATCTGGGGACCCATGCCAAATCTTTTCAGTCTCCTGAGGGGGAAAAGGTTTTGTCGTGCCCTCTTCACAACTGTCTTGGACCATAATAGATTGTTGGTGATGTGGACACCGAGAAAATTCAAGCTCTCGACCCGCTCCACTACAGCCTCGTTGATGTTAATGGGGGCCTGTTTCGGCCAGCCTTTTCCTGTAGTCCACAATCAGCTCCTTTGTCTTGCTCACATTGAGGGAGAGGTTGTTGCCCTGGCACCACACTGCCAGTTCTCTGACTTCCTCCCTAGAGGTTGTCTCATCATTGTCGGTGATCAGGCCTACCACTGTTGTGTAGTCAACAAACTTAATGATGGTGTTGGAGTCGTGTTTGGCCACGCAGTCGTGGATGAACAGCGAGTACAGGAGGGGACTAAGTACACACCCCTGAGGGGCCCCAGTGTTGAGGATCAGCGTGGCAGTTGTTGTTGCCTACCCTACCACCTGGGGGTGGCCCGTTATGTGACTAAACTGAATAAAAATAAGTATACTATGAAACAAAGATATATTATATAAAGAATGACAGTAAAAAGCTCTGGAGCAAGTTAAATACAATTTTGGACAAAAAGGCAAACTACATCATTCATTAAATCTTATGGTTCATTCATCCCAAAGCCCACTGATATTGCCAATTACTAATGGTTCTTTCATTGGGAGGATTAGCAAACTTTGGCATGACATGCCAGCAACAAACGCTGACACTACACATCTAAGTATAACTGATCAAATGATGAAATACAAGCATTGTCATTTTGAATTCCATAAAGTGAGTGTGGAAGAGGTGTAAAAATTGTTCTCTATCAACAATTACAAGCCACCGGTTCTGACAACTTGATGGAAAATGACTGAGGATAATAGCAACGATATTGTCACTCCTATTTGCCATATCTTCAATTTAAGCCTACTAGAACATGTGTGCCCTCAGGCCTGGAGGGAAGCAAAAGTCATTCCACTACCTAAGACAAGTAAAGCCCCCTTTACTGGCTCAAATAGCGGACCAATCAGCCTGTTACCAACCCTTAGTAATCTTTTGGGGAAAAGATGTTTGACCAGATACAATGCTATTTTACAGGAAACAAATTGACAGACTTTCAGCATGCTTATAGAGAAGGACATTCAACAAGCACAGCACTTACACAAATGACTGATAATTGGCTGAGCGAAATTGATGCAAAAAAAAATATTTTGGGGGCTGTTTTGTTAGACAGTGCAGCTTTTGACATTATTCGTCATAGTCTGCAGCTGGAAAAACCTGTGTTATGGCTTTACACCCCTGCTATATTTTGGATAAAGAGTTACCTGTCTAACAGAACACAGAGGTTGTTCTTTAATGGCAGCCTTTCCAACATAATCCAGGTAGAATCAGGAATTACCCAAGGAACCTGTCTTGGCCCATTACTTTTTTCAATCTCTACTAACGACATGCCACTGGCTTTGAGTATAGCCAGTGTGTCTATGTATGCGGATGACTCAACACTACACACATCAGGTACTACAGCGACTGAAATGACTGCAACACTTAAAGAGTTGCAGTTAGTTTCAGAATGGGTGGCAAGGAATAAGTTAGGCCCTAAGTATTATACAACTAAAAGCATTGTATTTGGGACAAATTATTCACTAAACCCTAGTTTTGTCACACCTGGACTACGGTTCAGGTGCCACAAAGAGGGACTTAATTACAATTGGCTCAGAACAGGTCAACACGGCTGTCAGGAAGAGGGGCTGCTAATGGGGAAATAATCAGGTAAATGGTTTGATTGGCCCTTCGCTATTGCGTTGGGCCTAACAATGCTATTTGCCTGAGACAGTATTCAGAAGATATGGATTTGATGCAAATGTAGCACTTTATATAGTTCATAAACTAGTTATGTAATTGTAAGACCTTTTTTACAATTGGTCTAATTTCAAGTAGTTGTAATGCACAGTAATAATGTTTGGTGGAAGGAATTGTGCTATTATCAGACCTTCTGGAATAAAACCTGGATTTTTTTTTTTTTAATTAAGTGACATAATATGGGTGCTTGACTGCTGTTAGGACAGAACGCTTGGCTCAACCCTACTCCTCGGCCAGTGCGTCCAGTGTGCGCTCTGAATGCTCCGAGAGCGAAACCCTCTGAATTTACAAACGGACAATCTGACAGTGCTGAGATTACGGGCGGGGCTATAGTTTATGGAGGGTGTGAACGATACTGAATGGGTGTAGACAAAGAAGAGCTCTCCAATGGGTGTACCAAAATATTCAAAGAACATTTTCTCAAAGGTGAGGTTACAAGTTTATTAACTTTCAGGGGCAGAATTATTTTCACATTGTTCCTCAACTGTAGTGTATGATATACCATTTGTTTTTAGCTCTGAGTCTCTAATTTCATCCAATGTAAAAAAAAAAAAAGCATATACTTTGCTACATTAAGACCAAATTGAGCCGGTCGGTCACATATTAGCTTTTGTCAGAAGCCGATAAAGACAGGAAATTACAACGCTAATTTGACCTATGCACTAAAAATCGGATCAAATTTTAGTTGTCACATACGTGTTTAGCAGATGTTATTGCGGGTGTGAAATTCTTGTATTTCAAGCTCTAACAGTGCAGTAATATCTAACAATTTCACAACAATACACACATCTAAAGTAAAGGAATGGAATTAGAATATATAAATATTTGGGTGAGCAATGTCAGAGCGGCATAGACTAAGATACAGTAGAATAGGATACAATACAGTATATACACAATATGTAAACATTATTATGATTTATTATAATAAGTGACTAGTGTTCCATTGTTAAACAAGGCTTTTCAGCATCAGCTGCTTTACTGCTATAGTACTGTAGCTTTATTGATTCACTGTACTTCAACAGCAGAGTAGATTATATTGATCTACTCTAGCCTTCAACATCAATGAAGACAAAGATGCCCATTGAAGGTGGTGAGATAAGTCTACTACACCCAGCACATTTTTCTATGTAACCGCTAAAACGGCTCTTATGTTGTTATTTATGCCAGTTTCCTCTGGAATCAAGTCATCACTGACATCCTCCGTTGGATAATTACATCCAACATGATCTTGATAGCCCTGGTTCTCAGACACGCTCCCCAGACTCGTTTCCCCCATCAAGAGGAATTTGTGGCGGGGAGAAGACAGACAGCGTAGGCCCCACCAGCTTAATCCCCTCCGGAGGATTTCTTCCTCGCTCTCTCTCTGCCGGCTAGGCTCGGCAACCGAGGACAGACGTTATCTCGTACAGAGCAGAGAGTAGTAAAGGGGAGCCACAAGGGCCAGGGGAGGGGCACCAAGTCGGATGGTTTGCCAATTGCGAAGTGAGATGTACTGCAATGGGTTCCGAGATCAACTCAAGCCAGACTTACCTCAGGTTGCCTGTTTTCCCAGCATACATTTCACCGCTTGGCTGGGTCTATCGCCGCTAGTGTGTCTGGGAAACGCAGTGTGTGACCATTTGACTACTCAAAATTCTCCCCGATTTATGCCTTTTCAGTGTAATTAAAATGTTAAGCCTTGAAGAGTGAAGAAGTTCTGCTGTTTGCTTTATTTAAGGATTCATTCAGTTCCAAGCAGTAATTGAAAGCACAGACTGAGAAGAACTATGTTAATCAACAGTATTCAAATCGGAAATTAATTAACTTATGTTTTGATGAACGGTAAGTTTTGGTTGAAAGAGTTTGGATGAAATTGGTTTATGGCGTCAATACGCTTGGAAAGTGGAGATGTCACAAAAGTCTACATTACTGAAGATGCCTGCTAGCAAAAAGATAGTTAGCCAATATGTTTTGTGGTTTTAGATAGAATATTACTATTGGAGCAGTAAGTAAATGTAAATTACATGTCTTAAAAAATGACTTGGTGTCTCCAGTTGTGTTTACTTTTAGCAATGCTTCCATATGTTCCATATTCACTTTCCTTGCGTATTGCAACTGATCTGTGGTGATGATACTACTACGACAATCTCAAAGACACATCTAGAGCTTCTCTCTTTCTCCTTTTCTTTCTACGGCCCAAGGGCAGGCCTCTCTGAAAGAGGTATGCGCCCGACAAAAAAAGCCTCAATCCACATTCGAGTTCTCTTTTGTCGGATTGGCGACAGGCTGGGTGATTGTCAGGCTGGGTGATTGAGGAACAGGAAATGGAGGAAAGGCATGACCTGTTTTTTTACAGGAGCCAGGAAGAGAGAAAGGGAGGGAGAGAGCTGGAGAGTCAGAGCTTTAGACAGAGACAGAGAGACGGACAGAGAAATGGTGAGATAGTCGCACTATCAGCACCTCTACATCTGACTCACACTATGATAGAACAGGCAACAAATAACCAATCAGAATTATGAAAGTTGCCACCTGAATTATCCCAATAGGACACCCCTTCCTTCCTCTTGGCGTCTCATCACACTGCCCATCCTCGTAGGAGTAGGGCTACATTCAAAGTGGGTTTTATGTTAGAAGTAGAAGAAATTAACAGATCATTCAAAGTGAAGACTTAATTGCGTCCGAAATGGCACCCCATTCCCTATATAGTGCACTACCTTTCACCAGGGCCCTATGATCAAAAGTATTACAATAACTATGGTATAGGGTGCCGTTTTGGATGCAGCCCTCAAATTCTCCCGGATGGATTGATGTCGCCTCGTTCATCCTTAATAACATGACTGTTGACGAGGCCTGGAAATGCATGGTTGCTTTTTCTTTGACATAGTTTAGAGATGTAAACAAGCTAATAAAGAGCCTGTGGTTAGTGATCTGGGTTCAATCCTCTCGTCCACCCTTCCCACTGTTACTCTCCATCATCTGTCTCCCCCCTCTGTATCTATTGCGGTCTCAGAAAAAGACTTAGAAAAAGGAACTCTACTAAAAAAAAAACAGGAGTTTCTGCAACAGGCTTGTGAGAAATGTTGACGCAAAAGTATAAAGATGGGACATCTAACGTTACTTTGGAAAATAAGCTAAATAGGGATTTTAAAAACAAGTCAAGGTATAAAAGAAAACTGTCCATTTGTTAGTTTCAGCTTGATCATTACAAAATGTCTTACCTCAATGGAACTATGAGTGGCTCTTTGAAACAATTAATGAATACATCAATTGTACTTGAACCGAACTCAAAATCCCATCCTTTGTTTGGCATTGAATTGTACAGTGCCAGTCCTACATAACTCCTCTTACTTTAAACTTTGTGAAGTTCGGCGAGGGCCAATGAGCAGATAATGCAGCATGTCCTTTGAGGTTTGCCACTCTGTACTTTTTCTGGGGAAGTAAAACTGTAACGATCTTCATGGACGGACCAAGGCGCAGCGTGCCGGGTTGAGTTAAACATGTTTATTAGTTAACTCACTCAAAACAACAAACGAAGATCATAAGGTGTGGCACCAACAGCACATACACATCAACAGAGTCAACTTCCCACAAGGGGGAAAGGGCTGCTAAAGTATGGCTCCCAATCAGAGACAACGATGGACAGCTGTCCCTGATTGAGAGGCCAACCCGGCCAACCACAAAGAAATACAAAAACTAGAACATAGAATGCCCACCCCAAATCACACCCTGACCAAACCAAAAAGAGACATAAACAGGCTCCTACCGGTCAGGGTGTGACAAAAACAGTGAGTGGACAGAATGTGAAGCTACCACAATTGCAGTAACAAATCAATAGGAGGAGATTGACTGGACTAACATTGTAGAATTATTTTGTGCCAAGAATCCAATCTTTGTTATTCCTTTGTATTTCTGAGTTGACCTTCACTTTATGTGCCTTTCTCTATTGCTGCTTCCTTATTTTTTTTCCTTCTACCTTTCTTTAAAGGTACATTCTGGTATTTGAAAAAGAAATTCATATAGATAACGCTCATGACGCATTTATGTTATATTCTTCAAGAATAAATAGCTAAATATCAATAATTAAAATTACCATTGAACAGACTCCTAGATATCAGACTGTTCCTTTTAAAAAGTACCTTCAAATCTTGTTGTGGTGCGTGTGACCCATATGTCCTTCACTGTAGAAAGAAAACCTTAATTCTGCTGTTGCTAACCTTCCGTTCTGTTTTCATACTTTTGTATTAGATTGAACCTTGGCAGTGCCCTTCGAAAGCTGCAGAGGGGGTAACATAAGTGGTCATTTGAAACAGGGCATGACCACTACATTTTCCCATTTCAAGTAAACATGCCCTTCATGGATTTGTTCCCATTATGCTTAAAATGTATGGTCAAATAATGAAGTGGTGTTTGAGGTCAATTGGTCATGTTCAGGTAATGCTGAAGTCTTTCTCGTGTGTGTGTGTGTGTGTGTGTCTGTGTCTGTGTCTGTGTCGATTCCATTCAGCACCCACAGTCCTTGTACCCAGTGAAAGAGAGAAGTGTCACCACATTGCTCGAACTGCATGTGCTGTGAATTTCTGTTCTCATGCTCACCTAAAATGAGTCTGTTACTCTGGGGTGAATGGATTGTTCCTGCATGAGGAATGTGCACACAGACACACACCATTTTATAACACATAATCATGAAACCCCAATCCAAATCTTGTAAAGCTTATGATTGTGTATAATGCAGGGGTCTCTATATTTTCTGATATGTTACTATGGTGTGGCTCAAGATTCTCTGAGGTGATTAGGGCAATGCCTTGTAGCTGGGTATTAGCAATGCAGCACTGGGTCCTGTTCAGAATGGTGCAACATTACAAAACATTCAGTTAGCAATCTATTTGCTAGATGTACATATCATGTCAGCTCTAATCATTCCATTTCTATCTGCAATGTTCTGAACATTTCACTTAGCTGAATAGGCTATACCCCAGGTTTGCTGTGTGAGCGGCACAGCTTTATGCTGTCCTGTAAGACTGCTGTGCTGAAATGAGTGGAGCTGTCCACGGTGCTGAAATGGCATCACTGAACATCATAGCTTTTATGCCATCACTTGCAGATGCTCTTATCCAGAGCGACTTACAGCAATTAGGGTTAAGTGCACATTGACAGATTTTCACCTAGTCGGTTTGGGGATTCAAACCAGACACCTGGCCCAACACTCTTAACTACTTTCACCGACACTACCCGGTGAAATGTAAGGTGCCAAATTCAAAATCCAAAAGTTGAATTATTAAACATTCATCAATATACAAGTGTTGCTTAGTCATCAAAAGCTCTGATTCTTGGCAATATCACAGCGTTGTCAGATTTCAAAAAAGCTTTACGCCGAAAGAACAACATTTGATTGAGGATAGCCCCTCTCATATTTTATGCATTAGCATAAATCCATAACCAAAGCGGGTCTCATAAAACGCATTAAAATCGCTAATATAAAATCCCTTACCTTTCGAAGAACTTCTGCTGAGGGCTTCCCAAGTGTCCAACGAAGACATCCAATGGTTCTTTTGTTAGAAAAAGTAATTTATTATATCCATAAATTCCGTTTGGTTGGCGCGCGTTATGTTCATAAAATACAGCGTCCACTTGCCCATTGAACCGTGAAGAGAACACGTTCAACCTATACCTATACACTTGTCCAAGAACAATCAAACATCATTGATAATATATCCTTAGGAACACTTTTATGTATAGTATATTTACTATAATATTTCAACCGGATTATAAACTGGACGATAGGAAAGGAAAAAACCACAGCGCGCGAGCCCGTGAGCGCGCCTCCTCTTCTGTTTACATCTGGTGACTAGTTTGAAATTCTTCTTCTATTACCATCAACAAACACTGTTTAGAGACTGTTGACATCCAGTGGACATCACAGACAATATTTTAACACTCTTAGAAACTTCAGTGTTTCCTATCCAATAGTACTAATTATGTGCATATCCGAGTTTCTGTGCCTGAGTGGCAGGCCTTTTTACTTTGGGCACGTCAGACTCTCCAAAACCAACACCTCAGCTGCCGCTCCCTAAGAAGTTAACCGCTGGGCTACATACTTGCCAGTGTGGTAATGAATGATTGGAGGTGTCCATGGTGCTGAAATGGCACAACTGTGCCACGGTCACTAGTTTAATGCTATTTATCCACACATTAAAATTCAGCCATGTCTTAAATTTAATGGATTATTAATCCACTCCTCCATTCTAAACAAAGCAATCGCATAACTGGTCAGGGACAAAGTTGTGGAGAAGTACAGATCAGGGTTGCGTTATAAAAAACATCCCACTGAGCACCATTAAATCCATTATTAAAAAATGGAAAGAATATGGCACCACAACAAACCTGCCAAGAGAGGGCCGCCCACCAAAACTCACAGACCAGGCAGGGAGGGCATTAATCAGAGATGCAAACCCAACGCCTTCCTACCCCCGAGAACACCATCCCCACAGTGAAGCATGGTGGTGGCAGTATCATGCTGAGGGGATGTTTTTCATCGTCACGGACTGGAAAACTGGTTAGAATTGAAGGAATGATGGATGGCGCTGAATACAGGGAAAATATTGAGGGAATCCTGTTTCACTCTTCCAGAGATTTGAGATTGGGACAGAGGTTCACCTTCCAGCAGGACAATGACCCAAAGCATACTGCTAAAGCAACACTCAAGTGGTTTAAGGGGAAACATTTAAATGTCTTGGAATGGCCTAGTCAAATCCCAGACCTCAATCAAATTGAGAATCTGTGGTATAACTTAAAGATTGCTGTACACCAGCAGAACTGTAGCAGGAGCTGTAGCAGTTTTGCCTTGAAGAATTGGCAAAATCCCAGTGGCTAGATGTGCCAAGCTTATAGAGACATACCCCAGGAGACTTGCAGCTGTAATTGCTGGAAAAGATGGCTCTACAAAGTATTGACTTTGGGGGGGTGAATACTTATGCATGCTCAAGTAAAAAGAAAATTGTCTTATTTCTTGTTTGTTTCACAATAAAAAATATTTTGCATCTTAAAAGTGGTAGGCATGTTGTGTAAATCAAATGATACAAACCCCCCAAAAATCAATTTTAATTCCAGGTTGTAAGGCAACAAAATAGGAAAAATGCCAAGGCATGTGAATACTTCCGCAAGCCACTGCACATCCTGAAAAAAGGCTACATATTACTGGCGCGCTAATATGCCTAAAACTGCAGAGGAAAAAAAAACATCACTGATCCAAATGGTTGCCCAATCAAGCAGGCGATATCCAATTATTTAGAAATGAATATGCATTCCAAACGCCAGGCTTTTGGAGCGGTTATTCAAATGACAGACGATTCACTGCAGTTTACAGCCTATTCTAGAGTTTTGTACTCACTTGTAAACAATAATAACATTCTTCATTACATTGTGCTGTTGTAGCCTAGGAAGGATACATTTCTTGTCTATTAAAAACGAGCTGGTATCCGGGGACTGGGAGGGAGCGCACATAGTGTAGGCTGCCTATGATTTCGTTATCTGATTAAACTTTTTTTATTTCGCTGTTTAAATTTACTGGATATATTCACTGCAGTATGATGCATTAAGCATTTTAATTATGGGCTAATGTGTATATGCTTCTGACTTAGGCTCGAGATGTAGCCTACAGCCAGTCTGTATTTGTTCTGTTGTGCAAATACGCCTGCTGCCACGGCTATACCTTTTAAATCTTGTGGAGTCCCAGCAAAAGCTAGACTACAAAGTCTTGTTGAACAATTATTTTGCCAAATTTTTTTTGCCTACTAATAGCCAATTGTACGAGAGATACACGCTTGATCTTGGTTGCTGTGGACCTATGCAGTCATTTCGGCGTGAAACACAATAGGATGTTTGAGCGGTTATTCAAATTACTGCACTTTACAGCCTATGGACTATAATTGTGTACTCACTGATAACAATAATAAATTGTTGTGTTGTTGTAGCCAAGGTATAATAATTGTCTTGTCTACAAACGTAGGCCATAGGCCTAATCAATAGTGGCCTGGGACCACAAAGCACAGCCTGGAGGAGCTCACTACTTTTTTTTCCCGTAGGCAACCCTGCTGAAGGCACTTCATGTTTTAGATTTAACCGACCTGGAAGACCAATTGAACTGATTTAATTAGTTTTGTTGGTCAGGTGTGATGCTTATTTGGAACAAAATTCTACAGTATTTGCTGAACTCCAGGAACAAGGTTCCTACCCCTGGGCTGTAGCCTATCTGCAATAGACCATTCCTCTTCTCGTGAAATCCCAGGAAAAGCTATAGGATATTTGTTTTATACTAGGCCTAATAGCCTATTCGGGGAAAAAAGTAGGCTTGGTCTTGGTAATTGCTGAAGGTAAAACAGAACTACAGCATTGACCGTGCATGTTGGGGAATGGTGAGAAACAAAATCGCTTCTGCCTGTTATGAAAACATTGTAGCACTGATGCATTGTAAACAATTGCGCAGGACAGACAGTGATGAGAACAGTGAAAAAGAAGACTCAAAGGAATTGACAACCATTTGAAAAATGGAAACGAGCTGGGCCTTCCCAATTTTTTACACTACTACTGGTCAGAAAGAAATCTAATTGTGTTACTGGATGGTCCAACTTGTGCTATCACTGAGTTAGTCTTCCAACTTCTCCTGTCTCGCTCCTGTGCTCCCCACTGCCTATGAACCTTGGCCCCCATGTTTTGAACCCCATTGTTAAGAACTCCCTTAAAATCTGGTCCCAATTCCGAAGTCACTTTAGGCTTAAACAAGCAAGCGGCTTCTCTCCATTAACATCTAATCATCTCTTCCCAGCGTCATAGATTGACACGGCATTCCAATTCTGGCATAGGAACATTCTGTTTTTTTTTGTGACCTATTTGTTGATATCACATTTGTCTCATTCGTTACTCTGAGGGTTGAACATAATATTCCCAATCAACACAATCGCACACTCAATTTGTGCAAATACAGTGCATTCGGAAAGTATTCAGACCCCTTGACTTTTTCCACATTTTATGTTACAGCCTTATTCTAGAATGTATTAACTTGTTTTCCCCCCTCATCAATCTACACACAATACCCCATAATCACAAAAAAACAGGTGTTTAGAAATGTTTGCAAATGTATTCAAAATAAAATAACTATTACCTTTACATAAGTATTCAGACCCTTTCCTCAGTACTTTGTTGAAGCACCTTTGGCAGCGATTACAGCCTCAAGGCTTCTTGGGCATGAAAAATATATCTAATCCTGTTTGTCATTATGGGGTATTGTGTGTAGGTTGATGAGGGGAAAAAAACTATTTAATACATTTTAGAATAAGGCTGTATGTAACGTAACAAAATGTGGAAAAAGTCAAGGGGTCTGAACTTTCCAAATGCACTGTATATATTTATGTCAAAGCTGTTTTCTATGCTTGTTTTTGCATAGTAGTTTGGGATACTGGTACTATTTCGGAATTTGAGGGTTGCCTGATTGGAGTAAAAAGCTGTGTTTGTCTTTTTTTATCGATTAAGATATTTGATTGGGAAATGGGGATACATTTTCATGATGGGGAAATTCATTTAATCAATAAAATGTGGGGAAACAACTGACCTGCAAAATAAATCTGTTTTGTTTAAATTCCCCTGGTGCAACTGCATGGCATTTGCAACTATAATGAGTCTGGACTATGATCAATTAAGCCATATCAATGCAGCTAAACAGGTTCATGTAAAATAATGAATTCTGTTGGCCTGCACTTATGGCTCTTCCAAGGCCGTTTCATGATGATTATTACGGTCATGTCAATCATGTTATATAATTAGGCTATTGTAACAAGGCATATTCCCGCATTTTAGGCCTACTGCTTCTGCCCAGAGTAATTACTAGGCTTTCATGACAACGACTGTTAGAGCTCACTTTGCCACGTATGAGCCCTGGTTAGAGTCCCTGTTGCAGCTTTCACTTTCTTCCGCTACATTGGTGGCCGCGTTAGGATCACATCCAGCTCACGTCTAGTTATGTGATCTAGTGGTGGGAAGCATTCTGTTATTCAACATTGTGTTGGGTGTAATTTCATTGATCTAGTGAACAGTGGATAAGCAACAATGGGTGTGACGGATAGAAGAAGTCACTACAGGTGTGATCAAGCCTTGCATCAAAGTTGCCTGACGTTGAATGGAAAGTGCTATGCCCTGACCAGCTATTCAGAAGAAAATCCTCTGTGACTGTCTAATTTACATAAGTTAACTTACCAGTCTGGACCCAAAACAAACACATTCTACACATTTACAAACTACCTGTTTTAACTTGTTAGGGAGTGGCAGCTGAGGGGTCGGTTTTGGAGAGCCTGGCATGCCCAAAGTAAAATGCCTCCCATTCAGGCCCAGAAAATAGGATATGCACATATTTTCTACCATTGGATAGGAAACACTCTGAATTTTCCAAAACTGTTAACCATTTGTCTGTGAGTAAAACAGAACGCATATAGCAGGCGAAACCCCGAGGAATTTCTGTCCTGGAAAAAGTGATTTTGACACATTGCTCATTTGGGAACCCCTCCCTCATGAAAATGACCATATAAGGGCATATGAATGCAGTACCCATCGCTTCCTTTAGATGTCAACAGTCTCAAGACAGTGTAAATTTTCATTTTGGATGAATTAGACCAGAGAAGAAAAGCAAACCAGGAAGTGATTCATTTATGTAAACCGAATGGAACGCGCGCTCCCGAGAAGGCACGCTGTCTTTTTTACCGTCTTTATCGATCAGTTTATATTCCGGTTGATTTATAATAGTAAATATACGTAAAAGTGTTCCTAAGGATACATTTAAAACTAATGTTTGATTGTTCTTGGACAAGTTTATAGGTATAAGATGAACGAGTTTCCGTCACGTTTCAATGGACTAGTGGAGGCTGTCGTTTCTGATTATAACGCGCGAACCAAATGGAGGATTTATGGATAAAATACATTACTTTTTCTAACAAAAGAACCATGGATTGTCTTCGTTGGACACTTAGGATGACCTCAGCAGAAGTTCTTCAACAGGTAATTGATTTTGTTTTCGCTGTGAAATGTGTTATGTGTGTGCCATGATGGCTAATTGATTCATGGCTATGGGAAAAATATGTGAGGTGCTACCCTCAAACAATCAAATGTGCTGCTTTTGCCGTAAAGCCTTTTTGAAATCTGACAACGCTGTGATATTGCCAAGAAACAGAGCTTTTGATGAGTATGGAACACTTGTTTATTGGTGGATGTTTAATAATTCAACTTTGGGATTTTGAATTTGGCGCCTTACATTTCACCGTGTAGTGTCGGGAGCAGCCCGCTAGCGCCCCAGCAATCCCTGAGAAGTTAAAGTGTTATTAGAACCATGGTGTTTTTTTGTTACTAAAGCTTATACAGGTATATCAAATAACTTGACAATGATCCACATCATATGGGTAGAGGAATAATGTAAGTCTGTTATGCAGCAAAACACAACTATCCTTTTTTTAGGATGCAAACCAGTAATATGAATCACTGTTGATCCATTCTGTCCTGATCTAATGAGATGGATGTAGAATTTTCCTACGGCTTAGAATCAAGGCCTTTCCCAGTCATGAAGGACGAAGCTAGGCCCCTCTTGGTTCTCAATGGCGAAGACTGAACTCAAGTTAGGGGTTATATGTTAGACTCTCCTATACCACTTTTTTAAAGTGATTTAACTTGTATCAATATTATAGGGTTTCGAAACCCATAGCTGAATGGATTCAGACTGAGCATTTCTTACTGGGAATTTCTACTGACATTGAACGTAGGTTAGGGTATTTAATTCATTTCAGACTCTCCTATGCCACTTCCAAACACATTATTTCGCATATGTTGTAAATAAACCCTTTTTAATGTGATAGAACTTGTATCATTTCTGGGCTTTGAAACCCATAGCCAATATGGATTCAGACTGAGCATTTCTCACCATTTACTTACGGAGAGCAATTTCCATTTTTATAACAGGTAGAGTCCTTTTATTTAAAGTAGTGTGTTGATTAATTATTGATTACTTCAGTGGAAATACAGAATATGTATAGAAATGCCAAATATACCAAAAACAAAATCAAGCAGAGATTTGCAACTATTTAACCATGTTAATCATTACTGAAACATGCAAACTGCAAACATTTAATGCCAATACTGTTATCTATGCTTGTGTTCACTTAATACTTTGGGATACTGGTGTAGTCAGAAAGGCCCATTTTTTGTGTAGGCAACAGTAGGCCTACCCAATTTTCTTATTGATGCATTTAATACAAGGCTCCACTTTTTTGTGTACATTACACCATTTCTTTCATAATGCAGTCTGTACAAGGCTGTGTCGAATTTTGGTATTGATGAAGGAATTTCATTGGGCAATGGGGATACATTTTTATGATGGGAAAGTATAATACATACCATAATACACACATACACAAACACTTACACACATATGTGACCCGATTCAGGAAACTAGGTATATGTCGCAAGTCACGACTTCACAGGAGAGCTGTTTGAACGTTAAAAAATGGTTCACAGAAAACACATTTCACAGCGAAAACAAATCAATTACCTTTTGAAGAACTTCTGCTGAGGGCTTCCAAAGTGTCCAACGAAGACAATCCATGGTTATTTTGTTAGAATAAGTAATGTATTATATCCATAAATCTCAGTTTGGTTGGCGCGTTATAATCAGAAAAAACAGCGTACACTCCTCCATTGAAACGTGAAGAGAACTTGTTCAACTTATACCTATAAACGTGTCCAAGAACAATCAAACATCATTGTAAATGTATCCTTAGGAACACTTTTATGTATAAATAGCATAATATTTCAACCGGAATATAAACTGGGCGATAAGAAAGAAAAAAACAAAAGACCGTGCCTGCCGGGAGCGCGCATTTACTTGTAAAGGACATCTGTGGGGGCATTTCCTTATTCCTCTTCTTCTCTGCTCTAAAAGCATCTAAAAACAATCAGAACAGTTTCTCGAGACTGTTGACATCCAGAGGAAGCGATAGGTACTGCATTCATATGCCCTTATAAGGGCATTTTCATAAGGGAGGGGTTCCAAATGAGGCAATGTGTCAAAACCACTTTTTCCAGGACAGAAATTTCTCGGGGTTTTGCCTGCCATATGCGTTCTGTTTTACTCACAGACAAAATGCTACTTTTAGAACATTCAGAGTGTTCCCTATCCAATGGTACTAAATATGTGCATATCCTATTTTCTGGGCTTGAATGGGAGGCATTTTACTTTGGGCACGCCAGGGTCTCCAAAACGGTCACCTCGTGCGCTGCTCCCTAAGAAGTTAACAAAAGACTCCACTCTAATTTTGACAAAGCATTTTCATTTCAAGTTAGTTTACTGTTAGCTAGCTAGCTAACGTTAGCTGGCTGGCTTGCTAACTAACGCTACATCATGCATTGGGATTCATTGTTCACCTAGCTAGCTATCTAGCTACATTTCTTGTGTGCCAGAGTGCAGAATAACTGATCAACAGCTGTTGAATATGTCTGGTGTCAGGAAACGTTGGCAACAAAGTGTTGACAGCTACACAGTTAGTCACCATCGCTCTGGATAACCAGCTCTGCTAGGGTGAGTAAAATGGTCAGAGTGGGGTATTCTCTCATCTGTCTGGAAGTAGCTAGCCAATGTTAGCCAGTTAGCGTGGTGTTTGACTGTTGTTGTGAGGTTAGAGTTTTCGGAACAAGCCTACTTTTTGGCCAGAGCGTCCAGTGTGCGCTCTGAACGCGAAACGCTCTGAATTTATGAACAGACAATCTGACAGCACAGTTGCAATCACCAGCGCTCTGGATAACATACTGTAACAGCCTAACCAGCTCTGCTAGGGTGAGTAATGTTCAGTGAGCTGGCAAGTACAGAATGCTCGGATCGACCTATGAAGAGATGGGTGGGACTAAGGCTTCAGAGGGTGTGAGCAATGCTGAATGGGTGTAGACAAAGGGCTCTCCAAAAGTAGTACCAAAACATTGAAAGACGGTTTTCTCAAAAGAGTTTACAAGTTGCTCAACTTTCAAAGCAGAATTGCTTTCCCATTGTTTCCTCAAATGCAGTGTACAGTCGTGGCCAAAAGTTTTGAGAATGACACAAATATTAATTTCCACAAAGTTTGCTGCTTCAGTGTCTTTAGATATTTTTGTCAGATGTTACTATGGAATACTGAAGTATAATTACAAGCATTTCAGAAGTGTCAAAGGCTTTTATTGACGATTACATTATGTTTTTGCAAAGAGTCAATATTTGCAGTGTTAATCATTCTTTTTCAAGACCTCTGCAATCCGCCCTGGCATGCTGTCAATTAACTTCTGGGCCACATCCTGACTGATGGCAGCCAATTCTTGCATAATCAATGCTTGGAGTTTGTCAGAATTAGTGGGGTTTTGTTTGTCCACCCGCCTATTGAGGATTGACCATAAGTTCTCAATGGGATTAAGGTCTGGGGAGTTTCCTGGCCATGGACCCAAAATATTGATGTTTTGTTCCCCGAGCCACTTAGTTATCACTTTTGCCTTATGGCAAGGTGCTCCATCATGCTGGAAAAGGCATTGTTCATCACCAAACTGTTCCTGGATGGTTGGGAGAATTTGCTCTCGGAGGATTTTTTGGTACCATTCTTTATCCAGTCAGGGATTGCTGGGTCGCTAGCGGGCTCGTCCCGACACTACCAGCGAAAATCTAAAGCGCCAAATTCAAAATCCCAAAATGGAATTATTAAACATCCACCAATATGCAAGTGTTCCATACTCATCAAAAGCTATGTTTCTTGGCAATATCACAGCGTTGTCAGATTTCAAAAAGGCTTTACGGCGAAAGCAGCACATTTCATTGTTTGAGGCTAGCACCTCACATATTTTTCCAATAGCCATGTATCGATTAGCCATCATGGCACACACATAACACATTTCACAGCGAAAACAAATCAATTACCTGTTGAAGAACTTCTGCTAAGGTCATCCTAAGTGTCCAACGAAGACAATCCATGGTTCTTTTGTTAGAAAAAGTAACGTCTTTTATCCATAAATCCTCCATTTGGTTCGCGCGTTATAATCAGAAACGACAGCTTCCACTACTCCATTGAAACGCGGCGCGAACTCGTTCAAATTATACCTATAAACTTGTCCAAGAACAATCAAACATAGTTTTAAATGTATCCTTAGGACCACTTTTACGTATATTTACTATTATAAATCAGCCGGAATATAAACTGATCAATAACGAGGCTACAAAAGACACTCCGTGACTTCTCGTGGCGTAGCAAGAACGGAACTTTATCAGAAAGAGGGGTCTTCATTGTTTGCTGTTTTTCTCTGCTCTAAATTCATCCAAAATGGAGGGAAACACCGTCTCGAGGCTGTTGACATCACAAGGAAGCGACGTGTACTGCATTCATATGCCTATATATGGTCATTTTCAATAGGGAGGGGTTCCCAAATGAGCAATGTGTCAAAATCACTTTTTCCAGGACAGAGATTCCTCAGGGTTTTGCCTGCTATATGCGTTCTGATTCACTCACAGACAAATGGTTAACAGTTTTGGAAAATTCAGAGTGTTTCCTATCCAATGGTACTAAATATATGCATATCCTATTTTCTGGGCCTAAATGGGAGGCATTTTACTTTGGGCACACCAGGCTCTCCAAAACGGTCACCTCATGCACCCATGCCCAAGAAGTTAATAACCTCTACAGCATTGGTGTGCCCCCCACGGGACGGTTGAGCTAACGTGCGCTAATATGATTAGCATGAGGTTGTAAATAACAAGAATATTTCCCAGGACACAAACATATCTGATATGGGCAGAAAGCTTAAATTCTTGTTAATCTAACTGCACTGTCCAATTTACAGTAGCTAATACAGTGAAATAATACCATGCAATTGTTTGAGGATAGTGCACAGTTATGAACTTGAAAATGTATTTATAAACCAAATAGGCACATTTGGGCAGACTTGATACAACATTTTGAACAGAAATGCAATGGTTCATTGGATCAGTCTAAAACTTTGCACATACACTGCTGCGGACAAAATCTAAATTGTGCCTGAACTGGAATAATACATTTTGGCCTTTCTCTTGCATTTCAAAGAAAATTTTATCTTTTACCAGATCTAATGTGTTACATTCTCCTACATTAATTACACATTTCCACGAACTTAAATTGTTTCCTTTTGTCACGTGTGCTTCCTCTCATTCCTCTAGGTCACCAGGCTGCTCGTTATGGCGCACACCTGTCACCATCATTACGTGCACCTGCGTGTCGTCAGACTCACCTGGACTCCATCACTTCCCTGATTACCTTCCCTATCTATGTCACTCGCTTTTGTTCCTTCCCTGGGTGTTATTGTCTCTGTTTCATGTCTGTGCGATGTTTGTGTTTCTTGTTTTGTGTTATGTTACGTTTATTTATAAAAAAACTCACTCCCTGAATATCCAATAAGAAACACTTGTTTTCATCTTCTGTTACAAAACATTTTGCTATGGTGTGGACTAATGAATATGACCCTGGATAGACCAATTCATGTCTCTCTGAGGAGTCTATGAAAATAAACATAACATCTGCTCCACTGATGTTTGGCTCAAGCTACACTTGCAGACCCACTGAAGTGATTAGGGCAATGCCTTGTACCTGGGTATTAGCAATGCAGCACTGGGTCCTGTTCAGAAGGGTTTACATTACAAAATGTTTAGTTAGCAATGCATTTGCTAGATGTAGATGTTCTGGAAATTTCACCTAACTGAATAAGCTACACCCCAGGTTTGCTGTGTGAGTGGCACGGCTTTCTGCTCTCCAGTAGGAGTGCTGTGCTGAAATGAGTGGAGCTGTCCATGGTGCTGAAATGGCACCGCTGAACATCATAGCTTTGATTTTGACATTTTTGTTGTCATTTAGCAGATGCTCTTGTCCAGAGCGACTTACATGAGCAATTAGGGTTAAGTGCCTTGCTCTGGCATATCGACAGATTTTTTTACCTAGTTGGCTCAGGGATTTGAACCTTTCGGTTGCTGGCCCAACGCTCCTAACCGCTAGGCTACCTGCTGCCTCATACTTGCCATACTAGCCAGTGTGGTGCTGAAATGAGTAGAGGTGTCCATGGTGCTGAAATGGCACAACTCAACCTCCATTGTGCCACAGTCACTTTAGTTTAATGCTAATTATCCATACATTAAAATGCAGCCATGTCTTAATGTTTATGGATTATTAATCCAAAAACTCCTCAATCCTAAACGAAGCTGTCGCATAACTAATCAAACACAGGTCTGCATTAGACATGAATGGTTAGTCCCATAATGCTTACATTAAAAAGTGTGTGTATGAAGAAAAAAAACAAGCAGACAGACGTGGTATATAGTAAACTGTGAATAAATATTGTTGCTTAGAAAAAACATACAAATGCTGCAATCAAGACATTGTGTGAACATAATGACTCATCCCATCTCCCTCCTGTGTTGGCATTGCAGTCTTAAATAATAGCCTATCGGTCATATCCACCTATTTTTCAAATGCGTTTTAAACATGGCAACCAAACGCAGAAACTATGGATACAACTTCCTCCGGGCATTATCATAATTAAAATGCGCTCCACTAGATAACATTAGCATGTTTCTGTTAGGTGATACGTCCTGACAAAATACACCATATTACTGGCCTGCTAATGAACCTGTACCTTGTAGGCTAAACTGCCCGAGAAGAAACCCATAACTGATCCAAATAGTTGCCCAAACAAGCAGATTAGATGCAGTTATTTCTAAATGAATATGCATTCTAAAAGCCAGGCTTTTGAGCAGTTATTCAAATGACATATGCTATTCAATTCACTTTACAGGCTATATATATTTTCCTTAAAAAATGAGCTGGTTTCTATAATTATGTTATCTGATTAACTTTTTTTATTTCACCGAGTAAAATTACTGGATATATTCACTGCCTAACATATTAAGCCTAACATTGAGCTTTTGAAGTATGGGCTAATATGGATAAGCTTCTAACTTAGGATGTAGGCTACATCTCGAGCCTGTCTGTCTTTGTTCTGTTGCGCAATTACGCACCTGCTCTCTCCACTACCACGGTTAATTCCCTTTAATTCTTGTGAAGTCCCAGTATAAGCCGAACTACAAAAGCTTGTTGGACACCTATTTCGACGTACAGTGCATTCGGAAGGTATTCAGACCTCTTGACTTTTTCCACATTTTTGTTAAGTTATAGCCTTATTCAACAATTTATTAAATACAATTTTCCCACACATCTACACACAATACCCCATAATGACAAAGCGAAAACAGTTTTTACTTAATTTTTTTGCTTATTTATTAAAAAAAAAAAAAAACATATTTACACAAGAATTCAGATCCTTTGCTATGAGACTAGAAATTGAGTTCAGGTCCGTCATGTTTCCATTGATCTTCCTTGATGTTTCTACAACTTGATTGGAGTCCACCTGTGGTAAATTCAATTGATTGACCATGATTTGGAAAGGCACACACCTGCCTATGTACAGTTCCACAGTTGACAGTGCATTTTAGAGCAAAAACCAAGCCTTGAGGTTGAAGGAATTGTCGTAGAGCTACGAAACAGGATTTTGTCGAGGCACAGATCTGAGAAAGGCCACCAAAACATTTTTGCAGCATTGAAGGTCACCAAGAACACAGTGGTCTACATAATTCTTAAATGGAAGAAGTATGGAACCACCAAGACCCTTCATAGACCTGGCCGCAAGGCCAAACTGAGCAATTGGGGGAGAAGGGCCTTGGTCAGGGAGGTGACGAAAAAACTGATGGTCACTGACAGAGCTCCAGAGTTCCTCTGTGGAGATGGGAGAACCTTCCAGAAGGACAACCATCTCTGCAGCAATCCACCAATCAGGCCTTTATGGTAGAGTGGACAGACAGAAGCCACTCCTCAGTAAAAGGCACATGATAGCCTGCTTGGAGTTGGCCAAAAGGCACCTAAAGACTTTCAGACCATGAGAAACAAGATTCCCGGGTCTGATGAAACCAAGATTAAACTCTTTGGCCTGAATGCCAAGCATCACATCTGGAGGAAACCTGGCACCATCCCTACAGTGAAGCATGGTGGTGGCAGCATCATGCTGTGGGGATGTTTTTCAGTGGCAGGGACTGGGAAACTAGTCAGGATCGAGGGAAAGATGAACAGAGCAAAGTAAAAAGAGATTGTTGATGAAAACCTGCATGAGTGCTCAGGACCTCAAACTGGAGCAAAGGTTCACCTTCCAACAGGACAACGACCCTAAGCACACAGCCAAGACAACGCAAGAGTGTCGTCGGGACAAGTCTCTGAATGTTCTTGAGTGGTCCAACCAATGCCTGGACTTGAACCCGATCAAACATCTCTGGAGAGACCTGAAAAAAGCTGTGCAATGACACTCCCCATCCAACCTGACAGAGCTTGAGAGGATCTGCAGAGAAGAACGGGAGAAACTCCCCTAAATAAGATCTGGTGCAAATCTTTTTTTAACTCTATTTATTGAACTGCATTGTTGGTTAAGTGCTTGTAAGTCAGCATTTCACGGTAAGGTCTACACCTGTTGTATTCGGCACATACCATTTGATTTGATGAACTTATCCTCTACAGAAGAGGTAACTCTGGGTCTTCCTTTCCTGTGGCGGTCCTCATGAGAGCCAGTTTCATCATAGCATTGGTGGCATTGCCTTTAAATTGTTTAACTTGGGTCAAACGTTTCAGGTAGCCTTCTACAAGCTTCCCACAATAAGTTGTCCCATTCCTCCTGACAGAGCTGGTGTATCGGAGTCAGGTTTGTAGGCCTCCTTGCTCGCACACACTTTTTCAGTTCTGTCCACAAATTTTCTATGGGATTGAGGTCAGGGCTTTGTGATGGCCACTCCAAAACTTTGACTTTGTTGTCCTTAAGCCATTTTGCCACAACTTTGGAAGTATGCTTGGGGTCATTGTCCATTTGCAACCAAGCTTTAACTTCCTGACTGACGTCTTGAGATGTTGCTTAAATATATCCACATAAGAGACAGAACGCATCTCCTTCCTGAGCTGTATGACGGCTGCGTGGACCCATGGTGTTTATACTTGTGTACTAATGTTTGTACAGATGAACGTGGTACCTTCAGGCGTTTGGAAATTGCTCCCAAGGATGAACCAGACTTGTGGAGGTCTGCAATTTTTTGGGCTGATTTTCTTTAGATTTTCCCATGATGTCAAACAAAGAGGCACTGAGTTTGAAGGTAGGCCTTGAAATACATCCACAGGTACACCTCCATTTGACTCAAATTATGTCAATTAGCCTATCAGAAGCTTCTAAAGCCATGTCATCATCTTCTGGAATTTTCCAAGCTGTTTAAAGGCACAGTCAACTTAGTGCATGTTAACTTCTGACCCACTGGAATTGTGATACAATTATAAGTGAAATAAATCTATGTCTTAACCGACTTACCAAAACTATAGTTTGTTAAGAAGAAATTTGTGGAGTGGTTGAAAAACGAGTATTAATGACTCCAACCTAAGTGCATGTAAATTTCCGACTTCTACTGTATATATAAAACAACACTTACACTTATTTACTTGACTTTTATACTCTATAAATTGACTCCTTCAACTAATTTACTGTGGCAAGTTTGCCACCAGAGCTGCAGTAGGGAAGTAAAGCAGATGTCTAATCAATCACTTCCACTTCCGTTTGGCTGTGCCCATAGCAATGTTTGAAAATGAGGTGAATAGGGACAATCCTTGCCTGAGATTTTAACTGCTAGCTATCTGGTACCCTGCCAATTAAATACTTAAGTGATAATGCCCGAGAAGCCGAGACGAAGTTGAGGGCCGGCAAACCGTGCCAATATATCCTCCAAACACCGGCTTCGAGGGCATTATCACTTTTATACAACGGGTTACCAACATATTCAAATTATGATTAACAGATTTTCATTAAATGTTATTTTTATTAATATATTCATACTATTTCCTCATTCCACAAGATATAGTCCTGACACAAATCTAGGGTTGCTACTCAAGCCGTCTGGTCGTTTGTTCTGTATCTATGGACATGACCCAGTCGTTCGTTCTAAATGTTCCATTGCCACACTGGCTGACAACGTTCTTATCCCTTGCTTGCTAGCTAGCCAACTACGGCTAACTTACAGTCATATCAAACAGTGCAGCCAGAATAACAACAGTAGCTGTATTGGTTCAAGATGTTTTCTTGTGACATTTATTTGGGTGCATCCATATCAATGAGGCAAGATTTTGCCTGGCATAGAAAATGTGCTCTCTCTACAGGAATTAGCCAACAACACAGCTAACACAATCACTTCAAACTGAAGCTGGAAAGACTGCAAACTAGCTGCACTTCATTTGGTTTTACCTTTTTTCAATGTACATTTCTTTGTACATATCCATAAAAAGGATGCCAACTGATTCATGATTTCAACTGGTTGAGAAACTCTTCCTGCCTGTCTGTCTCATCCTGACATGTTGATTACTGTGGGAGAGCTGGAGATCATATTTGAATATTGAAACAATGTTGAAAATGTCGGAGTGACGGACAGCAAGGTTTATACAGATCTCCACTGTTGAAAACGAAATGTTTGTTTAAAAGAAATGTGAGATAATGTCTAGATGCTTTTTATAATTTTATATTGGAGGTCAAGTTTATACATTTCCTGGCTGGGCTGATGAGACAGTAGATTGCACAAACAGATGGTATTTTAACGTCATAGATTTAGCCGGTGGTAACTTGTGGAATGGACACCGGCTGGAATGCGGTTTTAACCAATCAGCATTCAGGATTAGACCCACCCGTTGTATAAATGTGTATACATATACACCTAGATCACTTGCAGTGGTGTTCTTACTTCTGCTGAGCAATATCATGCAATGCACTGCTATTTCTTTCATTGTAAGTGTATAAGGCTACGTTGACAGTCAGATGCATGAACAAGGTTGAAATCATGCATGACCTACAATAAATCATTGTATGTTTTTGTCCCCCAAAAGTGCAACTCAAATTAAGTGTTGTCGGACCAGTGGCATTTGTAAAAAGAACGACTGTTTGTGCTTTTTTTTTTGTCGGATGATGCACTTCTGTTGTCATCCTTCCAGCAAATGACTCACATTAAAAAAAGCATTGGCTCCATCCAAAATTCCAGTGTCTTAGCGCCCAAAAAATTTGAATATGCACACACGCACACTTTCTATGAGTATAAAACACACACACATAGGCCTACTCACTTTTTATCCTCCCACACACAGACCCCACACACACACTAGTGCGTTCCCTCACTAATCCGCTGTCTTTCACAACACTATACTGTATCATTAAATCCACATCTTTTTCAAATGGAGTGGGCTGATTAGCATTTAAAAATATTATCCTAACGCCTTGGTGAAGAAGGGGGAGCAATAATGAAATAAAATTAAAGCACATACCAAGGGGGACCTGTGGGAGTCCCTTAATGTACTCGGTGGACCAAGTCAGCACACTGCAGGGAGGTAGGGGATTGGTTGCCTGCATTCCCTACCCGGCCGCTTCCTCCCACCACCATGCCTAGCTATCTCTACTGTTGACCCCAGGCATTGTTTTAATAACAGCAGCTGAGATGGCACACTGAACGCTTTCCTTCTCCTCCCTCCCCCACATTTACCTTTATCGTCCCTAATTTCTCCTCTCTCTCTCTCCTCACTCTAACATATTTCCATCTCTCTCTCTCTCTCTCTCTCTCTCTGTCCCCTCTCTCCTGCGACGCACGCTGCCACCTCTCCAAAGCGTGGCATCCCTGCATGCGGTCACATATCGGGCAAGACTAGCAGCGCCCTGCGGGACAACATTAATTATTGAGGGAAAGGAAAGAGTAGGTGTGTGCCAGCGTGGGGTCGTGTGTGTGTTAAGAAAGTGTGAGACAATGCATGAGACAGTGTGCTTTTCGTGTGTGTGTGTGTGTGTGTGTAAAGACAGAGGTCAAGCAACTGCATGTGTGAGAGAAGCTGTGTTTCACGTGTGTGCATGTCTATGTGCGAGTGTACGTTTTTGTATACCTACTGCCTTCACAAATTATTCACACCCCTTAACTTTTTCCATATTTTGTTGTGTGCCTGAATTCAAAATTGTTTAAATTGAGATTTTGTGTCACTGGCCTATACACAATACCCATAATGTAAAAGTGAAATTACATTTTTAGAAATGTTTACAAATTAATAAAAAATGAAAAGATGAAATGTCTTGAGTCAATAATTATTCAACTCTTTTGTTATGACAAAATACATATTTGCTCAAGTCACAAGTTACATGGACAATAATAGTGTTTAACATGATTTTTGAATGACTACCTCATCTCTCCACCCCACACATACAATTATCTGTAAGGTCCCTCAGTCAAGCAGCGAATTAAAAACACAGATTCAACCACAAAGACCAGGGAGGTTTTCCAATGCCTCGCAAAGGACGACACCTATTGGTAGATGGGTAAAAAAAAAAAAGAAATTAATTGAATATCCCCTTGAGCATGGTGAAGTTATTAATTACACTTTGGATGGTGTATCATTACACCCAGTCACTACAAAGATACAGGCGTCCTTCCTAACTCAGTTGACAGAGAGGAAATAAACCGCTCAAAGATTTCACCATGAGGCCAATTGTGACTTTAAAACAGTTACAGTTTAATGGCTGTGATAGGAGAAAACGAAGGATGGATCAACAACATTGTACTAATCAGGGTTCTCCAACCCTGTACCAGGAGAGCTACCCCTCTGTCATTGTAACTGCTGCTTCAGCTTATCAACCAGCTAATTATTAGAATCAGCTTAGGGTTGGAGCAAAAACCTATAGGACAGCAGCTCTCCAGGAACAGGGTTGGAGAGCCCAGTTGTATAGTGAACAAAAATATAAATGCAACGTGCAACAATTTCAAAGATTTTACTGAGTTACACTTCATAGAAGGAAATCAGTAAATTTAAATACATTCATTAGGCCCTAATCGATGGATTTCACTTGACTGGGCAGGGGCGCAGCCATGGTTGGGCCTGGGAGGGCATAGGCCCACCCACTGGCTGATCAGAATGTCTCCCCAATCAGAATGTTTTTCTCAGGGATGTAAACAAATATGGACCATTTCAGGGATCTTTTATGCCAGCTCATGAAAAACACTTTTACATGTAGCATTTTATATTTCTGTTCAGTATGGTTACTCCACAATACTAACAAATGACAGAGTGAGAAGATGGACGCCTGTACTGAATAAATGCATCCTGTTTGCAACAAGGCACTAAAGTAAAACTGCAAAAAATGTGGCAAAGAAGTGAACTTCATGTCCTCAATACAAAGCATTATGTTTGGGGCAAATCCAACACAACACATCCCTGAGTACCACACATATTTTCAAGCATGGTGGTGTCTGCATCATGTTATGGATATGCTTGTCATCTGCAAGAACTAGGGATATTTTTAGGATAAAAATAAATAGAATAGAGCCTAGCACAGGTAAAATCCTAGAGGGAAACCTAGTTCAGTCTGCTTTCCAACAGACACTCAGAGACAAATTCACCTTTCAGCACAACAATAACCTAAAACACAAGGCCAAATACTGCATACACTGGAGTTGCTTACCAAGACAACGTTCAATGTTCCTGAGTGGCCGAGTTACAGTTTTGACTTAAATTGGCTTGAAAACCAATGATGACCTTGAAAATGGCTGTCTAGCAATGATCATCCACCATATTGACAGCGGTTGAATAATTTTCTAAATATTAATGTGCAAATATTGTACAACCCTGGTGTGCAAAGCTCTTAGAGACTTACCCAGAAAGACTCACAGCTGAAAACGCTGACAAAGATGACTCCAACAGGTATTGACTCAGAGTTAGGAATACTTATGTAAATTCGATTCTTTAATTCATTTTCAATACTTTTTTTAAAGAATTCTAAAAAGTAATTTTCACTTTGTCATTATTTGGTTGTAACACAACTAAATGTGGAATAAGTCTAGGGTTAATAATTCTGAAGGCACTGTACGTATGAGGAGTTTAAAGACTAGAGACTTGCCAACCTTATGCTGTCCAGACTAACACTGTCTCTAAGAGATCAAAGTGGTTGTTAAGACCTATACAATCCAACACAGAGGCTGTTACATGGGTGTCTATTTAACTTAACCCATCAGCTGGCATTAGTATTATACTAGATCTTTGTACCCTTTAGAGAAATACAGTGACCACTCAACTGATCTGGACTTGTTATGCTAACAGCCTGGTTGGTGGGCTATGTGCAAGGTTAATGGTTTGTGGCATGCTGAGGTCATTACCGTTCCCACAACCGTTTCATTTGGTGTCAGAAGTGGGATCTTGTGAGGCCAGTGTAGTCATTAGTAGACATTAAATATAAACATTAAGTAATAATGTTCTTACTCAGGGTTAGATTGCTTATATTGTCTGCATCCCAAATGGCACCCTATTCCTTACATCGTGTACTACCTTTAACCAGATCCCTATGGGTCCTTGTCAAAAGTAGGACACTATATAACGAATAGGGTGCCATTTGGGAAGGAGTCATGATACATAGTTTACATTTCATTTCAGTCATTTAGCAGACGCTCTTATCCAGAGCGACTTACAGGAGCAATTAGGGTTAGGTGCCTTGCTCAAGGACATATAGAGAGATTTTTCACCTAGTCGGCTCGGGATTTGAAACAGCAACTTTCCGGTTACTGGCTCAATGCTGTTAATAACCTCTTAAGCATTCTCAATTACCAGTGGGTCGCTAGCGGGCTCATCCCGACACTACCAGCTAAAATCTAAAGCGCCAAATTTAAAATCCGATAGTTGAATTATTACACATCCAGCAATATACAAGTGTTCCATACTCATCAAAAGCTCTGTTTCTTGGCAATATCACAGCGTTATCAGATTTCAAAAAGGCTTTACGGCGAAAGCAGCACATTCATTTGTTTGAGGCTAGCACCTCACATATTTTCCAATAGCCATGTATCGATTAGCCATCATGGCACACACATAACACATTTCACAGCGAAAACAAATCAATTACCTGTTGAAGAACTTCTGCTGAGGTCATCCTAAGTGTCCAACGAAGACAATCCATGGTTCTTTTGTTAGAAAAAGTAACGTCTTTTATCCATAAATCCTCCATTTGGTTCGCGCATTATAATCAGAAACGACAGCCTCCATTCCTGTTTTGAAAGGCGGCGCCAACTCGTTCAAATTATACCTATAAACTTGTCCAAAAACAATCAAACATAGTTTTAAATGTATCCTTAGGAACATATTTACGTATATTTACTATTATAAATCAGCCGGAATATAAACTGAGCGCTAAAGACGATAAATAAGGCACAGCGCACCTTCTCATGCACGCGCACTCTGAAGAGTTTTCATAACGTGGTGTCCTCATTCCATGCTGTGTATCAATGGCCGAAATTCCTCCAAGATGGAGTAAAACACCGTCTCGTGGTTGATGACATCATAAGGAAGCGACGTGCACTGCGTTCACATGCCTATATATGGTCATTTTGGATAGGGGAGGGGTTCCAAAATGAGCAATGTGTCAAAATGACTTTTTCCAGGACAGAGATTCCTCAGGGTTTTGCCTGCCAAATGCGTTCTGATTGACCCACAGACAAATGGTTAACAGTTTTGGAAAATTCAGAGTGTTTCCTATCCAATGGTACTAAATATATGCATATCCCTCCTAAATGGGAGGCATTTTACTTTGGGCACGCCAGGCTCTCCAAAACAGTCAGTTTTTCTGCTGGAGCTTGTGAGGTATGCTACATAATGAAAGGTAATTGAATTCTTGAAAAATATGGAAAGGAAAATGGAGTTACAGTTGAAGTCAAACTTTTACATAAATCTTATACATTTACATTTAAACTCAGTTTTTCACAATTCCTGATATTTAATCCTAGTAAAAATTCCCTGTCTTAGGTCAGTTCCTGACTGATGTCTTGAGATGTTTCTTCAATATATCTACATCATTTTCCATCCTCATGATGCCATCTATTTTTTTAAGTGCACCAGTCCCTCCTGCAGCAAAGCACCCCCACAACATCATGCTGCCACCACAGTGCTTCACGGTCGGGATGGTGTTCTTCGGCTTGCAAGCCTCCCCCTTTTTCCTCCAAACAGAACGATGGTCATTATGGCCAAACAGTTCTATTTTTGTTTCATCAGACCAGAGGACATTTCTCCAAAAAGTATGATCTTTGTCCCCATGTGCAGTTGCAAACTGTAGTCTGGCTTTTTTATGGCGATTTTGGAGCAGTGGCTTCTTCCTTGCTGAGCGGCCGTTCAGCTTATGTTGATATAGGACAAATTTTACTGTGGATATAGATACTTTTGTACCTGTATCCTCCAGCATCTTCACAAGGTCCCTTGCTGCTGTTTTGTTATTGATTTGCACTTTTCGCACCGAAGTACGTTAATCTCTAGGAGACGGAACGAGTCTCCTTCCTGAGCGGTATGATGGCTGCGTGGTCCATTGGTGTTTATACTTGCGTACTATTGTTTGTACAGATGAACGTGGTACCTTCAGGCGTATTTTTTCTGAGGTCTTGGCTGATTTCATTTGATTTTCCCATGATGTCAAGCAAAGAGGCACTGAGTTTGAAGGTAGGCCTTGAAATACTTCCACAGGTACACCTCCAATTGATTCAAATGATGTACATTAGCCTATCAGAAGCTTCTAAAGCCATGACATAATTTTCTGGAATTTCCCAAGCTGTTTAAAAGCACAGTCACCTTAGTGTATGTAATCTTCTGACCCTCTGGAATTGTGATACAGTGAATTATAAGTGAAATAATCTGTATGTAAACAATTTTTTTGAAAGATTACGTGTCATGCACAAAGTAGATGTCCTAACCGACTTGACAAAACTATAGTTTGTTAACAAGAAATGTGGGGAGTGGTTGAAAAATGAGTTTTAATGACTCCAACCTTAGTGTATGTAAACTTCCGACTTCAACTGTACGTTACATTCCACCGAGGCATCAAAGGTTACAATCAGATACATCAAGGGAAAAGCTGCAATATGTAACTTTTTGGGAGTCCCTACCAAATTCACATAGAGATTTGAGATATTGATCCGTCATTGTCATTGAAATCAAGTTTAAGTAGCGGTAGATATGTTCTATGTGTGCTATTTCTATGTTTCCCAGTTTTGTTATTGCGTCTTCTACTTTCGGGTTTGTACACCAGCTTCAAACAGCTGAAAATACAATATTTTTGGTAATGGGAAATATATTTCACAGCAGTTTAGATGGTACAATGATTCTCCACACTACACATAAACAACAATTAGGCAAACTATTATAATTTTAGCAACCAGGAAATTGTGATTTCTGTGTGAGTGCACCTTTATCCATTTCCAACCAATGAAATCAGTTGCCGAAGGACCTCTTTGGTCTGCAAACCGCATCCAAAAAGCGGAATCTCATTCATGTCACCTGCACTCCATATGAACACAGCAACAGATGTAACCCATCTCACATCTCATTCTATTGTTCTGGTGCCAGCTGTTTAATTTCCGCCAGGGTTGTCACATGCATGTTACTTACACTTCACATAAACACAGCAACAATTGTAACCCATCTCACACTCTATCTCTGTTTATTGTTTTGGTTGCAGCTTTATAATTTCCGCCTTTTGTCGGCTATCATTCGTTCACTTCCTTTATTTGTCAGGAATGGGACGATGGGGGGTTCTGCCATTGCAGACCCTGTTTTATTTATTAGCGTCAGATAAAAATACATCCATCCGTTTCACACCCCTAACACTGTCTGACAACTACCCAGGTACATCTCTTCTTTACCCTTGGGGAGAGAACCTGGCACCAGCACTTGGCTAACAGAAGGCTAAAAGACATAGCTAGCGGTTGCAAATTGCTAAATCTATGACCTCTATTTAGGAGGAAGAATGGGGTGCTTAAACACACTGGCAATGTCCTTCACCCATGTGAATATCCACCTGATACGAGGGGAACAGTGAGAAATGGGTGGAGGACTCATGGCACTGAACTAAGGGGGAGACTTAAATTTGGGCTGCCAAAAACCTCTGGCAGCCTGCGGGCTGTCTGGAAAATTGGATAGTCCATGGAAGGGGTCTGACTCAGCAGTGCAGCAGGGTTCGATGTACCAGAGGGAAGGAAAGAAGGGAAGTGAAGGAGGGGAAGTTATTGGGGAATAGAAGTGATGGTGTGTTCAATGGGGGGTGGGGCGGGGTTTGGGAATTAACGAGGGAGGGAGGTGGTGTTGGGGGACAGCAGTGATGGTGTGATGAGGGGTGGGGGTTGTGAGGGTTTTTGTGAGACGATTTATGAGAACTAGTGTTTGGATAACACAAGGAAATGGTACAGTGTTTCATCAGCACAGCAGTAAAACAGCGAGACAGGCAGCCTGTTTAAGGTGACGCCATTCATTATCGCTTAGTCATTGTGAATTTGACTTACAAAGAGCTTTTCTAGACACCAAAGCACTTTACATAGTAAGGGGGGGAAGCACACCTCATCCACCACAAAATGTGTAGCATCCACTTGGGTGATGCACGTCAACCGATTTGCGCCAGAACGCTCACCACACATCAGCTATGAGGTGGAGAGGTGAGGAGTGAGATATGCCAATTAGGAATGAGGGGGATGATTAGGTGGCCATGATGGAAATGGGGCCAGTTTGAGAATTTAGCCAGGGTTAAGAACCCTAATCTTACGATAAGTGCCATGGGATTTTTAGTGACCACAGAGAGTCAGGACACTCGTTTAACATCCCATTCAAAAGAAGGCATCCTACGCAGGGCGATGTCCCTTTCACTGCCCTAGAGCATTGATCTTAAGACCAGAGGGAAGAGTACCCCCTACTGGCCCTCCAACACCACTTCCAGCAGCATCTGGTCTCCCATCTGCTTAGCTTCAGAGGCAAGCCAGCAGTGGGATGCAGGGTGTTATGTTGCTGGCAAATTGTCAAAATGATGGCCTTGGAACAAAAATGGTGCCACATTGAATTTAATAATACATCAAGAAACCTACATTTTCCCACTGCATTATGCAAATGTAAATGTCAATATCAAAATATCTCAATTAACATCACTGTCGCCTATGTTTAGACATACTGAAAAATATCTGTTTCTGTGAAAATCACTTTCTACAGATATACATTTTGACAACTGAACAAAGCATATGCATCTGAAACGTGGATGAGGCACCTGCTTACGTGTGCCGTCATTTTGTTCGCAATTAACCCACAGTGACTCTCGGTGGCGTGCATCTCTGCGCAAAAATGTCAGGGTTTGGTGGAGTCAGAGTGTATTTGTTCTCCTCGAGACACACAAAGGTACACCGTCTAGTCTGCTGTCAGCAACAAAGGTTCACTTCAGAAGGTTGCCTGCTCTTGACTAACAATGTATATAGACAAAATTTCTTCAGATGTGCAGAGCCCGTGGTCGAGTGGAACGCGTCTGACTCTTGACACATGTACGACCCTGGAGACCAGGATTCGTTCCCCCGTGTCCATTGTTTTTCCCACTTACCTGCCCCCTGATTTGATACACTATACAAAAACATGTGGACACCCCTTCAAATTAGTGGATTTGGCTATTTCAGCCACACCCATAGCTGACAGGTGTATAAAATAGAGCACACAGCCATACAATCTCCATAGACAAACATTGTCAGTAGAATAACCTTACTAAATAGTTCAGTGACTTTCAACGTGGCACCGTCATAGGATGCCACCTTTCCAACAAGTCAGTTCGTAAAATTTCTGCCCTGCTAGAGCTGCCCTGGTCATATGTAAGTGCTGTTATTGTGAACTGGAAACGTCTAGGAGCAACAACGTCTCAGCCGTGAAGTGATAAGCCATGCAAGCTCACAGAACGGGACCGCTGAGTGCTGAAACGCGTAAAACTTGTCTGTCCTCGGTTGCAACACTCACTATTGAATTACAAACTGCCTCTGGAAGCAACGTCAGCACAATAACTGTTTGTCGGGAGCTTCATGAAATGGATTTCCATGGCCGAGCAGCTGCACACAAGCCTAAGCTCACCATGCGCAATACCAAGCATTGGCTGGAGTGGTGGAGTGGTGCTCGTCTTCATTGGACTTTGGAGAAGTAGAAACACGTTCTCTGAAGTGATGGATCACACTTCACCATCTGGCAGTCCAACGGACGAATCTGGTTTTGGCGGAAGCCAGGAGAACGCTACCTGCCTGAATGCATAGTGACAAATGTCAAGTTTGGTGGAGGAGGAATAATAGTCTGGGGCTGTTTTTCATGGTTTGGGCTAGGCCCCTTGGTTCCAATGAAGCGAAATCTTAACGCTACAGCATACAATGACATTCTAGATGATTCTGTGCTTCCAACTTTGTGGCAACAGTTTGGGGAAGGCCCTTTCCTGTAGCAGCATGACAATTGGATGCTGACTCCGAGCCAGGCCTAATCGCCCAACATCAGTGCTCCCATATGCTTCCATATTAATGCCCATGATTTTGGAATGAGATGTTTGACAAGTAGGTGTCCACATACTTTGGTCATGCAGTGTAACTGTCTGAAGAAAGTGTCACTTACAAAAGTGCATCAGACACACAATGTCAAGGCTCTAATTGTATTTCAGGGTTCTTGTATCAGCTTTCCCAGTGACTCACCTCCCTTGGGATTTGTATACCCTCCATAGAAGTTGGCAAGACAGCACAGACAGATCTGGCATCAGGCTAATCCAGATAATATGGACCCTACAATGATTCAAAGCCAGTGTGGCTAAATGCTGGAGGGCCTTAGATCAGGGGGTACCTAAAGTGACCAATTTAGGAGCTCTCAGGAAGATGCAAACTAGACACGCCATAGATAATGACAGAGAAAATGTTTACATGTGCAAAGTATTCCGGATAGTAGCTCATATCTTGCTTAAGGTCTTATTCGGGATAAGCTGTTTACATGCACCATTGATATCCCGCTCACTAGTATCCCTGTATCCATTAAATATGAATGTGCATGTTATCCAAAGAGAGAGTATTTAAACCATATAAAATGTTATGCACCCAAGATGAATTGAAGTGTTATCAGAAACGTGTTTCAATGTTTTCTCAACTTTTAATTACCTTAAAGCCGGTCAAACTGATGACATTTGGACATTTTGCACCAGACCAATCTTTCCCATGTTTTGAAGTTACTGCGTTTTCTCCCCCGGTCCTTAAACAATACAGACAACTTTACCTGTGATTACTAATGCATTCATTCTATCGACGTACGAAATTGTTCTGGTGAGTACTACTTCATTTAGTCCTCTGGGGCAACAAGTTATGACAGAAGAAAAGCTGCATGTATCTTACTGTAGTTGACAAATAATGTCCGACCAAATGTCGGAAATTATAAGCAGAAAACTTGTCTAGATTAGGGGTGAAAGTAGCCAGTAGGCTATATGGTCTAATACGGAGTATCAGTAAAATAAATTGTGGTGGATCGAACTGAGCATATAGCCTACCTTTTAAAGAGATATGTTTGACAGATAAAAACATCATCACACAACACTCATGATATGTGAAACTGAGCCTGCGCAGACCGCAAAAAACATCAGTAAATGGAATAAGAGGTTTACATGCCACAGTATCCTGTCTAAGATCTGCATATCCCAGGTATCTTATCCGGGTTTCTCATAACTGGGATACAAGCTTTTTTCCGGGTTATTGTAAACAGGATATGATGTTTATATGCGTCAACTCAAAAACGGAATACTTGAGTATTCCGAATAATAACGGGATATTGGTGTGCATGTAAACAAGGTCAGTGTTTCTTGGAAAGAAATTGGCATGAAGCATTGCCTGGAAAACATCCCCACCTATCCCTTTTTCAAACACTCTTTCCAGACTAGCCTCTCATTTTGTCAGATAAAAGCGCTAAACTATACCTTGGCACTCATGCATTTCTGCCTGTTGCGATGAGCGAAAACAATGGTGTCTCAAATTGATTATTTTGGAAATAGCGGGAAGACAATTGCATAGCAGGGAGGTCTGTCACTCAGACCCTTGCTTTAGAAGACAGAGTAAGAATTTAATAAAATGGTGAATCCCTTTACAATGGTCCAAAAGCTTTACGAATAACTGAATAGGTTTTGACTAAGGCTTTGAATTGTGTCACTTCTCATGCTTATGAAAGTAGCAGCAATCAAAAGCCCAGAAGTGACTCAGTTTTTCTTCCCTCAAAGACTAACCAAAACAAAAGTGAGTAGAAAGTGAGAAATAGAGGCTGCTTGCTGATTAATGAATGAATCGTGTTACTCATATATAAATTAGAAACCTTTTCTAAACTAATTCAATACGTTACTTGTTGCACCTGTTACTGAAATGGTCGTTCCAGTTTAGATGCTTCGTCTACCCAACCCTTCCCAACCCTGTCAGTCATTCTGAATACACTGAGTGTACAAAACATTAAGAACATCTTCCTAATATTGAGTCACCTTCCCTTTTGCCCCCAGAACAGGTTCAATTCGTCAGGGCATGGACTCTACAAGGTGTCGAAAGCGTTCCACAATGATGCTGGCCCACATTGACTCAAGTTGACTGGATGTCCTTTGGGTGGTGGACCATACTTGATACACACGGGAAACTGTTGAGCGTGAAAAACCCAGCAGCGTTGCAGTTCTTGACACAAGCCGGTGCGCCTGGCACCTACTACCGTACCCTGTTCAAAGGCACTTAAATATTTTGTCTTGCCCATTTATCCTCTGAATGGCAGACATAGACAATCCAATTGTTTCAAGGCTTATGAATTATTCTTGAACCTGTCTCCTCCCCTTCATCTACACTGATTGAAGTGGATTTAACTATGGCATCAATAAGGGATCATGGCTTTCACCTGGATTCACCTGGTCATTGTATATTTTTTAACACTGGAGAATTTGCTGTGTGGGAGTTCTTGCCCAAATTTTAATGCAGATCACGCCTTTAATTCAGAAATACAATACATTATGTAAAAGTATAGTTTGAAAGGTAGCATTTGTAATCACCCATAGGTACCATTTTACCATGTAGAACGTTTTTTAAAATGTTCAACAGGCCTGGGAAGGCTGACATCCTGCTCTGCACCCATCCGAACAAATGCTGCTGATAACAACCTGTTCTTACCAGAAATGTGCAACGCCCAGAGGATTGCAAGGTTCACATTTCACATGAAGTAAAATCAATGTTTTGTTCTGATCTTCAGCTAGGCACCAAAGCATAACTGTCAACTGCTGTACCAATGATAAGTAGAGAAATAAAGACCATGGCATACGGCACCCGTTACTAATGCAACATGAACCAGCATTTTTATTTGAAATTCCAACGGCGGTAGCTGGCAGAACACCAGCTGTCTACCTCTGATACATCACCAATTATTAATGAGTACTTACAGACTGTTCCACAATAGCTGCTCCAAATACATTATTCACAAAGTTAACACATAGCTCGCTATCTAACCAATGCACATTCTCGTAATATGACAGCATAAACATGGGACAAGGTAAGGATAACAATGTCCAAGCTCAGACGGTTGTAGTTACTACATCCACACCCCCCCTCCGCCACGGGTTCCTGTGTACGGGAGCGTAGTGTTTACAAATAGGGATGGTGCAAGGTAAATCACCTTGCCAGGAAATCTCTAGCGCATCATCACTCACACACACCACCCACCCCTGGTCCGGTGCAGGGAACAGCCTCCCTTCTGCTGGTCTAGTGTTTGGAACAGCAGGCCATTAGCACTGAGGGAATCTCCCCACGTTCTAGAGAGGGTTCCTCTCTAAAATACAGTTCAACATTAAGCACCCATCCATTGTATCCATGCCGCAATTAAGAATGAAGCGGGAAAGGTGGAATTAGATCGGAAATGCCTGCCCGGCGATAGAATGTTAGGAAAGAGAAACAATGAGAAATGGATAGTGGCTGGAGAGAGAGAGGTTGGAAGAGGAGAAAGGCTGAGATCACAGGAGGTTGGTGGCACCTTAATTGGGGAGGATGGGCTCGTGGTAATGGCTGAAGCGGAATGAGTGGAATGGTTTCAAATACATCAAAGACATGCCATTCCATTCGCTCCGTTCCAGACCTCCTTTCAGCAGCCTCCACTGGTTGAGATAGGAGGCTAGAGAAGATGGGTAGATGTGTCAGCCAGGTCAACCGTGATACAGGTCACTATTCGATGTCCACCCATGTCTGAGTACGTTGGGAGATTACTTGGAAACCGGCCACTAGGGGCAACAATGAGCGCTGTTACGTTCAAGTATGTTTTAGTTTTGCTAGGGTGTTGTGGATGGCGGATGGGCGTAAGCATCTGCCTCTGGTGCCAAAGGTTATATGTTTGAATCTAGCCATAGATTAAGCCTATCCCAAACCTTAACCCTTACCTTAACCACTCAGAGTTAATGCCTAAACTTAACCTTTAATTCTTAAAAATGTGACGTTTGGAAGAACTTCGGAATTTGATGTTTGAGAAACATGGATGTCTAATCCTGACGTGAGACTGTGAGAGCTAGCTGAGATGTGTATGTGGAATAGAAAAAAGATAGAGAGATAGAGGGGGTTTGAATGTAGCGACAGAACGATGGAGTGGGATGGAAATTAGATGGAGAGGTTGAAATTGAAAATCAAGCCGCTGACGGCAGAGAACACTGTTTAGCCAGAGGGGTAAATCAGAGGAAAAACAGGTCAGATGGGGTAATTTATATTTTCCTGTAGTTTACAGCAAAGGTTTGTTAAACAAGTAGTGTAGTGGGAGTATTTGTAAGACAGCTAATAAAAATAAAAATCTATGTGTTCAAGATGGACATCTAAGCTCCTTCCTATCTCCTCCTATCATCTTCCTCTTCCTTCTATAGCAGGGATCCTCAAATCCTAGCTTCGAGGTCAGCAGCATTTCTGCTTCTCTTCTTTCCCTGGTAATTACTTGATTGATTGCGCTCCAGAGTCCTCTCACCTGGTGTCCTGGGTCTGAATCTGTTCCTGATTATATCCCTCATGGATTCTCTATGTAGAGTCAGTAAATATGAGCGATATCGGCAGTTAGAGGTAAAGACAGGTAATGTATCAGTGGTCCTTCACCTAACTTTTTACATTCCCAATCATACTAAGTATGCCGTCAATATTATTATCATTATTGCTATTATTCGGATTGTTATGAGTGGCAATTGAATTGTAACAAATTCCAGATCTTGACTCAGCCCCTTAACTGACAGGTGAGAGGCAATTTAGGTTATTTTGAAAATAAAGGACTCTGGGAATCTAATTGTGGAGGTCAAACGAAGTGTCGTCATTTCCCCTCCAGAAATGACAGTGCTTGCTGTGCCTGCAGCTCCTTTAGATGAAGAATGAATGAATGAGCGGTGCTTAGAAACTCTGAGTGTCCCTCTTTCCCAAGGCAATGAATGGGGCTGTCAGGCTGTTTAGGCTTCACCAGCGACATGGTGGAGGCGCTTGTATGGCCATCCGTATGGTGTCTAAGTGGAAGCCGAGTCGCAGCAGTGCGGGGAATTGGAGGGCCGCTGCCACACATCTCTTGGCCCAGCAGGCAGATCTGGAACAGCTGCTAGGAGCGATTGTTTGACAAGTCAATGGTTTTAGGGCTGACAAGAGGGCACTATGCGCCAGGCGATGTTTTATCCCCACACTCACAGAGGAGACTCCATGGGGCTCCAGTCTCCCAGTGGAGGCCGGGAACTCTGTCCCTCACTGGCTGAAATAGCTGGTCAGATGGTGGGAGTTTAGTATGGTGGTTTATGGGGACGTGGCCTGGTGGATGGCAGTGGAAGGGTTGTTTATGAGGACACAGCCTAGTGTTGGGAGAGTGTGTCCACACCTGGGCTATAGGGATGCAGGCCAGTTCTGGAACCCCAAGGTAGAGGATGTGGGCCAGGCAGCAAGCGTCAGTGAACACCAAGCTGGGTTACATGTGGGGATGCAAGTCATGTACTGCCCTAGAAAAGGATAGGCTATTCCATTCAAAATGAATGGGTGGTAGTGTTTTTAAGTGTCACCATTGTGTATAAGGGTCTAGAATTAGGACTACAATCCCCCCAACATTCCAAATATTACGACTAGGTGAGTTGTTAGGGCCAAAATATTGTATGGAAATGGGATTTGTCAGAATACTTGGGGTTATCGCTTATAATTTGAGATAGTAACGCTGCAACAGATTGCTTATTATTGCAGTGCTGAAGCAGCAACAGAACAACCACAGTGCATTATGACATTTGCATAAAGCCTGACACTTATTTTTTTATTTTATTTAACCTTTATTTATTCATACAGATGTAGGATCTTAATTTGACCTGTGTTGTTTCAGCAAAATAATCCTGCAGCAACAGGATTTGAAGATTTAGTCCATAATGTTGCATGATCAGTGGTTAGGCAATTAGCTGGTCGAACTGAGGCTACATGAAAAGTGGAATACTGTTAATATAACCGTGTGTTAGTGCGGGGTTTCAATTTATTTAAATCACGAAGCTCATCTGGATTTCCTGCGCCGCAGGAACATTCTCAAAAACAAAAGTGATCAAATTAAGATCCTACATCTGTATACATCCACCTCAAAGTAACAGATAGAACAGTGATATTATCTTTGCTCTGAGACATTAAATACTGTATATATCATAATGTTATATTCTACCACTGCACTCTCATTTCACCATAACACACTCTGCCAATAAATCATGACTATGGAGGACACATTTCAGAAACAAACTCAGATGATACATTTTAAATGTCTTTAATTCTGGTGGATTTCTACGTATACTGCTGGAATTACAACCGCAGAGAGCTTGTCAGCACTTTTGGGCCAAGGGTGCTGTATTCCCCTATATCTGCCTCCCCAAGGACGCTTTAAATTCCTACCATTTCCAATTACAACTGGCTCTTGCTTTTAATGACTGCATTATCAATGATCTGTGTCAGAGGCAAAAGAAAGAACAGAGCCTAACCAACTAATTACCACATATTTTTATAAAACTTTTGAGCGCTCAAATTAGTTTTTGGGGTTAGTTTACTTTTCCAGGAAAGGGATGTAACTTCATGGATGTTTTCTCTTACAGCCCAATTAAAAGAGACAGGAAATGTAAAATAAGCATCCATCTAAAGACGGTGATAAATTTGTGTCCTTTGCGTTGCATTTAATTGAGCTAATTGCTAATCGCTAACTCTCTGTATATGGTGGACTTCCTCCACTCTTACTTCATTTTTCGCTCTCCTTCTTCCTCCTCTTTTTCCTGAAGAGTTTGAAGGGGTCTAGATGGGCAAGAGTAGATAGCCGCCTATGATGAGTTGGCTGCATCCGGAGAGACAGGAGAGACAGAGAAATAGAAAAGTTGAACACTGGGGAGAAAGTGTTTGGAGGGAAGTTAGGAAAATACAAGATGGTGAAGGACACGTAAATTGGCCAACTTTCCTGTTATACACAATGTTGCAAGTAAGAAGTAACAATAGTACCGTGGACTGTGTTTATACTCCTCAATTCTAATAATTATACTGTATATTTCAGTTCAAGTGTATGTAGAAAGTGCATTATATACTATATTATATATTTTTTTTAACACTAGCCTAGCTTTTAACGCTGTTAATTCAGAACAAGGCTTTGAAGCAACATATTGATTTCGGTGGCTTAGAAATGTCTGGGTGCCTGCGTATGTGTAAAGAATCCCAGAGAGACTCTTTTTGACTCTGAGACCTAACTCCTTACCGGTCGCATAGAGGGAGCAAACAGGTTCAATTATTTCACACAGAGGCCCAGCAAATAGGTAACCATTTTCTATTTTTTTGCCAGGCAATTTGTTGCACATATAAAGGAGCACTCTGTTGCTACTCAAGTCCAAGACTGACACAGCCCTTGGTGAGCCCCTTGGTACCTAGCTAGACCCATCTTCTCTCATTTTGCATTTGACTACTGTGCGTGTGTGTGAGTACACTCGTGTCTTTAACTGAAGACTTGTCTGTGTATGTGTGTACCATGGGTTGGTACCATAAGTAATATGTGTATGTGTAATGAATGTCCAACATTCCTGTATGGAATGTACTTTTTCCACATTTTGTTATGTTACAGCCTTATTCTAAAAGTGATTCAATTGTTTTTTTCCTCATCAATCTACACACAACACCCTATAATGACAAAGAAAAACAGGTTTTTAGACATTTTTGTTATAAAAAATAAAAATTAACTGAAAATCACTTTTACATAAGAATTCAGACCCTCTACTGAGTACTTTGTTGAAGCACCTTTGGCAGTGATTACATTATTGAGTCTTCTTGTGTATGACGATACAAGCTTGGCACACCTGTATTTGGAGAGTTTCTCCCAGTCTTCTCTGCAGATCCTCTCAAGCTCTGTCAGCCCGGATGGGAAGCATTGCTGCACAGCTATTTCCAGGTCTTTCCAGAGATGTTCGATCGAGTTCAAGTCCGGGCTCTGGCTGGGCCACTCAAGGACATTCAGAGACTTGTCCCGAAGCCACTCCTGCATTGTCTTGGCTGTCTGCTTAGGGTCATTGTCCTGTTGGAAGGTGAACCTTCGCCCCAGTCTGAGGTCCTGAGCGCTCTGGAGCAGGTTTCATCTCTCTGTACTTTTCTCTGTTAATTTTGCCTCAATCCTGACTAATCTCCCAGTCCCTGCCTCTGAAAAACATCCCCACAGCATAATGCTGCCACCACCATGCTTCACCGTAGGGATGGTGCCAGGTTTCTTCCAGACGTGACGCTTGGCATTCAGGCCAAACAGTGAAATTTTGCTTTCATCAGACCAGAGAATCTTGTTTGTCATGGTCTGAGAGTTTGAGGTGCCTATTGGCAAACTCCAAGGGGGCTGTCATATGTCTTTTACTGAGGAGTGGCTTCTGTCTGGCCACTCTACCATAAAGACCTGATTGATGGAGGACTGCAGAGATTGGTGTCCTTCTGGAAGGTTCTCTCCTCTCCACAGAGGAACTCTAGAGGTCTGTCAGAGTGACCATCAGGTTCTTGGTCACCTCCCTGCCAAGGCCCTTCTCTCCCAATTGCTCAATTTGGCCAGGCAGCCAGCTCTAGGAAGAGTCTTTGTGGTTCCAAATTTGGAGGTGGAGGCCACTGTGTTCTTTGGGACCTTCAATGCTGCAAAATTGTTGTTGTTCCCTTCCCCAGATCTGTGGGGAGACAATCTCAGAGTTCTACGGACAATTCCTTCAACCTCATGGCTTGGTTTTTGCTCTGACATGCAGTGTCAACTGTGGGAACTTATATAGACACGTGTGTGTTCTTTTCAAAATCATGTCCAATCAATTAAATTGACCACAGGTGGACTCCAGTGAAGTTGTAGAAACATCTCAAGGATGATCAATGGAAACAGGACGCACCTGAGCTCAATTTCGAGTCTCGTAGCAAAGTGTCTGAATAATTATGTAAATAAGGTATTGTTGTTTTTTATTTTGAATACATTTGCAGAAATGTCAAAACTTGTTTCCGCTTTGTCATTATGGCGTATTGTGTGTGGATTGCTGAGTAAAAAGTTATATTGAATCAATTTTAGAATAAGGCTGTAACGTAACAAAATTTGAAAAAAGTCAAGGGGTCTGAATTCTTTCCGAAGGCACTGTATGTGAGTGAGTACACTGTGTGTGTGTGTGTGTATCTGTAAGTGTATATATGCATAATTGACTGCTGCCTACTCACCGACACAACATTCTCATCACCCTTTGGCCTTGACACCATCATATACAGTTGAAGTTGGAAGTTTACATACACTTAGGTTGGAGTCATTAAATTGCGTTTTTCAATCACTCCACAAATTTCTTGTTAACAAACTATAGTTTTGGCAAGTCAGTTAGGACATCTACTTTGTGCATGACACAAGTAATTTTTCCAATAATTGTTTACAGACCAGATTATTTCACTTATAATTCACTGTATCACAATTCCAGTGAGTCAGAAGTTTACAAACATTAAGTTGACTGTGCCTTTAAACAGCTTGGAAAATTCCAGAAAATTACGTCATGTCTTTAGAAGCTTCTGACATTTTGAGTCAATTGGAGGTGTACCTGTGGATGTATTTCAAGGCCTACCTTCAAACTCAGTGCCTCTTTGCTTGACATCATGGGAAAATCAAATGAAATCAGCCAAGACCTCAGAAAAAAAATGTAGACCTCCACAAGTCTGCCTCATCCTTGTGAGCAATTTCCAAACGCCTGAAGGTACCACGTTCATCTGTACAGGCAGTAGTGCGCAAGTATAAACACCATGGGACCACGCAACTGTCATACCGCTCAGGAAGGAGACGTGTTCTGTCTCCTTGAGATGAATGTACTTTGGTGCGAAAAGTGCAAATCAATCTCAGAACAACAGCAAATGACCTTGTGAAGATGCTGGAGGAAACAGGTACAAAAGTATCTATATCCACAGTAAAACTAGTCCTATATCGAGATAACCTGAAAGGCAGTTCAGCAAGGAAGAAGCCACTGCTCAAAAAAACACCATAAAAAATCCAGACTACGGTTTGCAACTGCACATGGGGACAAAGATTGTACTTTTTGGAGAAATGTCCTCTAGTCTGATGAAACAAAAATACAACTGTTTGGCCATAATGACCATTGTTATGTTTGGAGGAAAAGGGGGGGGAGGCTTGCAAGCCGAAGAACACCATCCCAACCATGAAGCACAGGGGTGGCAGCATCATGTTGTGGGGGTGCTTTGCTGCAGGAGGGACTGGTGCACTTCATAAAATAGATGGCATCATGAGGATGGAAAATTATGTGGATATACTGAAGCAACATCTCAAGACATCAGTCAGGAAGTTAAAGCTTGGTCGCAAATGGGTCTTCCAAATGGACAATTACCCAAGCATGCTTCCAAAGTTGTGGCAAAATGCCTTAAGGACAACAAAGTCAAGGTATTGGAGTGGCAATTAACAAAGCCCTGACCTCAGTCCTATAGAACATTTGTGGGCAGAACTGAAAAAGCGTGTGTGAGCAGGGAGGCCTACAAAACTAAGTCAGTTACACCAGTTCTGTCAGGAGGAATGGGCCAATATTCATTCAACTTATTGTTGGAAGCTTGTGGAAGGTTACCCGAAACGTTTTACCTAAGTTAAACCATTTAAAGGCAATGCTACCAAATACTAATGGAGTGTATCTAAACTGCTGACCCACTGGGAATGTGATGAAAGAAATAAAAGCTGAAATAAATCATTCTCTCTACTATTATTCCGACTTAGCACATTCCGAAAATAAAGTGGTGATTCTAACTGACCTAAGACAGAGAAGTTTTACTCTGATTAAATGTCAGGAATGTATATGGCTAATGTGTATGTAAACTTCCAACATCAACTGTGCCTCCTTGATGAATACATTACCAAAGCAGAACACTCTCCCCTTTAGACAACTTTAAAGTCCTAGGCCCCTCTTGCCATTATGATAGCTGTGGGGTAAGGCGCCGTACAGGGATCAGACTCCTGGCATTTTCATCTCCCTTTGACGTTGCATTGAGTGACGCCAGCTGACACTTGGCTGCCTGCTGCTCTGACAGGCTTTCACCTTATTCGCACTTGTTGGAACTCGTGTCCTGGATTCCAAGTGTTCTCATAATTACCACTGCAGTGAATGTCGTCAATATTGCTGATCGGAATGGAACATAATGCCATCAACAGTGGAGAAATTATGAAAGCTTGAATGGTGCTTTTCATTGTTATATATACGTGAATGGGAATTAATGGGAATGACATGGCATCATAAATAGTAAAGGAGACAGATTAATGTACCAACAACAACAACAAAAAAACGCAACATGCAACAATTTCAAAGATTTTACTGAGAAACAGTTCATATTAGGAAATCAGTAATTTGAAATAAACTAATTTGGCCATAATCTATGGATTTCACATGACTGGGAATACAGATATGCATCTGTTGGTCGCAGATACCTTAAAAAAAAGATAGGAGTGTGGATCAGAAAACCAGTCAGTATCTGGTGTGACCACCATTTGCCTCATGCAGCATGATACATCTCCTTCTCATAGAGTTGATCAGGCAGTTGATTGTGGCCTGTGGAATGTTGTCCCACACCTCTTGATTGGCTGTGCAAACTTGCTGGGTATTGGCGGGAACTGGAGGACACTGTCATACACGCCGATCCAGAGCATCCCAAACAGGCTCAATGGGTGACATGTTTGAGTATGCAGGCCATGGAGGAACTGGGATATTTTCAGCTTCCAGGAATTGCATACAGATCCTTGCGACATGGGGCCATGCATTATCATGCGGAAACATGAGGTGATGGCGGCGGATGAATGGCACGACAATGGGCCTCAGGATCTCTTCACGGTATCCTGTGCATTCAAATTGCCATCACTAAAATGCAATTGTGTTCGTTGTGCATGGCTTAACCCCACCGCCACCATGGGGCACTCGGTTTGCCAATGTCAATGTGAACAATCTGCCATTTGTCCGGTACAGTTGAAACCGGGATTCATCTGTAAAGAGCACACTTCTCCAGCGTGCCAGTGGCCACCGCAGGTGAAGAAGGTCCCGGGCTGGCGTGGCTACACGTGGTGTGCGGTTGTGAAGCAGGTTAGATGTACTGCCAAATTCTCCAGAATGACGTTGGAGGGGGCTTATGGTAGAGAAATTAACATTCAGTTCTCTGACAACAGCTCTGGTGGAACTTTCTGCAGGCCAATTGCAAACTGTGCCAATTGTGTTGTGTGACAAAACTGCAGTGGGATTTAATTGTCCACATCACAACCTGTGTTATGATCATGCTGTTTAATCAGCTTCTTGATATGCCACATCTGTCAGGCTGATTGATTATCTTGACAAAGGAGAAATGCTCACTAAAATTTTTGAGAAATAGTATTTTTGTGCGTGTGGAGCATTTCTGGGATCTTTTATTTGAGTTAATGAAACATGGCAGCAACACTTTACATGTTGCATTCATATTTTTGTTCAGTATATTATAGCTCCCACTTGTCAGAGACAAAGGTACAATTAGGTACAAAGATACAATTATATTCTCACCATCTTTAAATGGCCTGGAGTCAGGGAACGATTACACAATTTGGAATGTCTGCAATAGAGCAAGGGGGAAAAATTATAGCGGGGAGAGAGACCGAGTATGTGTGGGGAGGGTGTTAATGGTGGGTAAAATCTTTAGAGTGAATTGGTTTTGGTTTGGGAGGCACGGTTCCAGAGGCTGTCTCCTGCTAGCCAATCAGGAATTAATTCAACCGTCAATATCACCTTAATCACTGGAGTTGAGTTCTCATTCCAACTGAGCTTCAATGAAACTCATTAGTTTACATATCAGCTTCAATCACTTTTCTCGCCATCTGAATTACCATCTGAATCACGTATATTTTAAATATTTTCAGACGTGAAGACACATGCCAGCTTTACAAATGTGTTTCTACCTGGAACACTTCAAAAAGTTACAGTTGAGTTCAGCCATTCTGTGGATTTCTGTTACTAGGAGTAAGTTTCAAAGGAAAACCAAGTGGGTTCGCAGGAAACTGTAGCCTGATTCACAAAATAGGGCCAAACCAAACCAAGCTGTACTGGGCCGGCACAGTTGCTGGAACTGTTCTGGAAAGATAGTATCCAGCATGGGACGGTTTAGGTTGGCATGATAGTGTGAAATGGATACCAGTGTTATATAATAGGTGACTTATGCTTGGCAGATGGGGTGCTATTCCCTGTTCCTCAGTCTGAGGCCCTGAGCCACTGCAGATATACTGTATCCCCCCCTGCATGCATCTGGGCTCTGGCATCAATCCTCAGGGCTATTGATTGTTTGAAGCGGTGGCGTAGCCTTGGGCAAGGTGATTTTACACTCATCTCCTCTTTTTCTCCTCCTGCCAGTCCATTGTTGCACACAGTTAACCTGGTTGTAAAATATATATTTTTAAATCCTCTCTCTCTGTCAATCATAGTCATCAGACTCAGATGGAATTGTTGAGTGTGGTTTGCTTTTTTGATACCCTTTCATGGTTATCCTTCTTTCTTTTGATGCCTCTTTCTATTTTATTCATATGCAGCGCTTTTTCAATTGATGTCCACTGACTACTTACCCAGAGCTCTGCAGGGTGAATAGGTCATTTATGATTGTTCTTCTGTCTCACCCCGGTCTGGCCAATCTTCTCTGATTCGTTCTGTGCTGTGTCTTCTTCTTCTTTATGTCTGTCTTGAATTCTAGTCTGCAAGTGTTTGTTCAGTGGGCACCCTCTTGTTCGCTAAACCTTGTGGGTTGCAGGACAGTGCTTGCTTGAGCGGTGTTCATAAGGGTATGCAACAGAAAACATTTGAAAACGTATTGAAATGGAAAAACACAAATGAGCCAGGTAGTCCCTCACTGTTTCAGTCTGTTTTGGTGCCTAATGAACATGACCCTGGTGATGTTGAGTGGGGATGATAGGTACATTTTCTCCCTCTGTAAAATACTTCAAACACCCAACTCATCATAATCTTCCATATAGACCACAATTCCTTGAATCAAGCTTGTTAAATACAGCTAGACTTGATCAAAAACCTGCACACCCCACACCCCAGTCGCCACCCCAGCTGAATTGATAATATATTTTCTGGGGGTTTGTATCATTTGACTTACACAACATGCCTACCACTTTGAAGATGCAAAATATGTTTTATTGTGAAACAAACAAGTAATAAGACAAAAAACTGAACTTGAGCATGCATAGCTATTCACCCCTCCCAAGGTCAGTACTTTGTAGAGCCACCTTTTGCAGCAATTACACCTGCAAGTCTCTTGGGGAATGTCTCTATAAGCTTGGCACATCTAGCCACTGGGATTATTGCCCATTCTTCAAGACAAAACTGCTCCAGCTCCTTCAAGTTGGATGGGTTCTGCTGGTGTACAGCAATTTTTAAGTCATACCACAGATTCTCCATTGGATTGAGGTCTGGGCTTTGACTAGGTCATTCCAAGACATATAAATGTTTCCCCTTAAACCACTCGAGTGTTGCTTTAGCAGTATGCTTAGGGTCATTGTCCTGCTGGAAGGTGAACCTCCATCCCAGTCTGAAATCTCTGGAAGACTGAAACAGGTTTCTCTCCAGAATTTCCCTGTATTTAGTGCCATCCATCATTCCTTCAATTCTGACCAGTTTCCCAGTTCCTGCCAATGAAAAACATCCTCACAGCATGATGCTGCCACCACCATGCTTTACTTTAGGGATGGTGTTCTCTGGGTGATGGAAGGTGTTGGGTTTGCGACAGACATAGCGTTTTCCTTGATGTCCAAAAAGCTCAATTTTACTTTCATCTTACCAGAGTACCTTTTTCCATATGTTTGGGGAGTCTCCCACATGCCTTCTGGCGAACACCAAACATGTTTGCTTATTATTTTCTTTAACTTCTCTGGGAGCAGTGCATGAGGTGACCGTTTTGGAGAGCATGGCGTGCCCAAAGTAAAATGCCTCCCATTTAGGCCCAGAAAATAGGATATGCATATATTTAGTACCATTGGATAGGAAACACTCTGAATTTTCCAAAACTGTTAACCATTTGTCTGCATATAGCAGGCAAAACCCTGAGGAATCTCTGTCCTGGAAAAAGTGATTTTGACACATTGCTCATTTGGGAACCCCTCCCTATTGAAAATGACCATATATAGGCATATGAATGCAGTACACGTCGCTTCCTTATGATGTCAACAGCCTCGAGACGGTGTTTCCCTCCATTTTGTATGAATTTAGAGCAGAGAAAAACACCAAACAATGAAGACCCTCTTTCTGAGAAAAGTTCCAGTGGCGCGTGCACGAGAAGTCACGGAGTGTCTTTTGTAGCCTCGTTATTGATCAGTTTATATTCCGGCTGATTTATAATAGTAAATATACGTAAAAGTGTTCCTAAGGATACATTTAAAACTATGTTTGATTGTTCTTGGACAAGTTTATAGGTATAATTTGAGCGAGTTCGCTACTGCGTTTCATGGACTAGAGGAGGCTGTCGTTTCTGATTATAACGCGCGAACCAAATGGAGGATTTATGGATAAAAGACGTTACTTTTTCTAACAAAAGAACCATTGATTGTCTTCGTTGGACACTTAGGATGACCTTAGCAGAAGTTCTTCAACAGGTAATTGATTTGTTTTCGCTGTGAAATGTGTTATGTGTGTGCCATGATGGCTAATCGATACATGGCTATTGGAAAAATATGTGAGGTGCTAGCCTCAAACAATGAAATGTGCTGCTTTCGCCGTGAAGCCTTTTTGAAATCTGACAACGCTGTGATATTGCCAAGAAACATAGCTTTTGATGAGTATGGAACACTTGCATATTGGTGGATGTTTAATAATTCAAGTTTGGGATTTTGAATTTGGCGCTTTAGATTTTCGCTGGTAGTGTCGGGACGAGCCCGCTAGCGACCCAGAAATCCCTGACTGGTTTCTTTAACTACTTAAGGAGTAGCGGCGCGCTAGCGTTCTTTTGTTAGAAAAAGTCATTTATTATATCCATAAATCTCTGTTTGTTTGGCGCGTTATGATCAGAAAATCCACCGTTGAGTCGCCCATTGAACCGTGAAGAGAACACGTTCAAATTATACCTATAAACTTTCTACAAAGAAATCAAACAATTTTTTATGTATCCTTAGGTATCCTTTTATGTATATTTACTGTAATATTTCAACCAGACGATAACGTGAACAATAGGAAAGGAAAAAAAGTGGGGCATGCTCACAATCTCGCGCCCATCAAACGTTGTTTACAAATGTGATCCCTTCACCACTTCCTCTTCCTATCTGTTCTGCTTAGTGCTAGAGCCTCCAGACACTGTATAAAGACTGTTGACATCTAGTGGAAGCCATAGGTACTGCAGTCTCAGTCCTGGATAACATAGAAATCAATAGGCAGCCTTGACAAAAAGGTAATGTACAAAAAAAACTGCAAATCCGGATGGATTTTCCTCGGGTTTTCGCCTGCTGTATCAGTTCTGTTATACTCACATACATTATTTTAACAGTTTTAGAAACGTCAGATTGTTTCCTATCCAATCGTACTAATTATGTGCATATCCTATTTTCTGGGCCTGAGTGGCAGGCATTTTACTTTGGGCACGCCAGACTCGCCAAAACCGTCATCCCTGCTGCCGCTCCCTAAGAAGTTAAGCAATGGCTATTTTTCCGGACACTCTTCCGTAAAGCCCAGCTCTGTGGAGTGTACGGCTTGAAGTGGTCGTATGGACAGATACTCCAATCTCAGCTGTGGAGGTTTGCACCTCCTTGCCTTTTCTGTGAGTTTTTGTTGGCGGCCCTCTCTTGGCAGGTTTGTTGTTGTGCCATATTCTTTCCATTTTTAATAATGGATTTAACGGTGCTCTGTGGGATGTTCAAAGTTTCGGATGTTTTTTTTTAACCCGACCCTGATCTGTACTCCACAACTTTGTCCCTGAGCTGTTTGGAGAGCCCCTTAGTCTTCATGGTGCCGCTTGCTTGGTGGTGTTGCAGATTCTGGGGCCTTTCAGAACAGGTTTACATACTGAGATCATGTGACAGATCATGTGACACTTAGATTGCACACAGGTGGACTTTATTTAACTAATTATGTGACTTCTGAAGGTAATTGCTTGCACCAGGTCTTATTTAGGGGCTTCATAGCAAAGAGGGTCAATAAATATGCATGCACCACCGTTTAAATTATATATATTTTTTAAACAAGTTATTCTTTTTATTTCACTTCCCAAATTTGGACTATTTTGTATGTCCATTACATAAAATCCAAATAAAAATCATTTTAAACATACGCACACACACACAGTAATGGGCAGCTTGTGTTTGGCTGGGTGGCCATCGTTGGCCCCTTCGGGACATTATCGATTAGGATGCGTATTTAGTCAGTGTTAATCTGAGAGGCACAGCACACACAGCAGCCCACTGTGGATCAGTATTGGTGATAGGCTTATGTGTACTGAGACTGGCGCACACAGACAGAGACACACACTGGTCTGTGATGAGTGCGGTGTGTTTGTGCAAATCCACCTCTCATTATACACAGGCAGTGACAGAGACAAACACACACACTCTATCACGCTTTCTCTCACACACACAAAGACACACAGACACATCAGACCGCCTCCAGCAAATGCTGCGAGAGCTAGCTTTTGAGTGGCGTTACCGGTAGATGCGCTTGAGGGAGGATGGCCACGTTTGTTTGTGAAGCAGAGGTCCCAGTTGTTACGTGGAGCGGCACAGGGGAACCCAAGAGCAGACTCAGACGAGGAAACAGATGAATGAACAAAGGAATTTATTGTAACACAGGGAGATGTGGAATGCAGATCCGGGGAGACTCGGATGAGTTGTAGAAAACCAGATGTGGAGGCTGGGATTGGAGTGTGCTGGATTGGAATAGGGTAAACAGGTCCAGAGAAGAATCCAAGGGAGTGGTGGTGTGGTGAGTCCAGAACAGGGTAGCAAGGTGGTGAAATGTGGAACAGGAGACAGGAGCCAGAGTCAGGGCAGCAAAACTGCAGTGAGAGGATAAACAGCGTCAGGCAGGGAAACAAGTACAGCAGGGTAACAGGATCTTAGATAATGACAATAATAGCTAGAAGCATAAAGTGACTGAGCAGAGTTTACGAATAGGCAGCGTGGAAATGGCAGATCTGAGTATTTGTAGAGGTCTTGATAATGGAACGAGTTGCAGCTGATAGGTGTGCTGGAGTCAGAGCAGATCCCTGTCTCCAACCAAACAATCACACAAACAGAAAGGGAGGGGGAGAGAGCGTGTACTGGGGAAATGGCTGCAGGTCAAGCAGACCACTAGAGGGTGTTGCAGTAGCAGATGTAACACCAGATTCGATCCAGGTAAATCGGGAGGAAGTGGTACTCGCTAATCAAGCAGCGTGATGTCCTTTACACTTGTGCCGTGATCCAGATCTACAATTGCACTCAGGTCAACACTGGGGTCGCTGTTGCTTATATTTGAGGGGTGAATGTAGCACATGGATATGTGTGAAACTTAGTCCTCATCCTTAAGTTTCCATGTTTGTGCCGCTCAACAGATAGCTTTTGAGTGGGGTGACCTGTAGAGACTCTTGAGGGAGAACGGTCACGTGTTTGTGAAGCAGAGTTCCCGTGCTTGATCCAGGTACAGTATGTGCTGAATGGGGAAGAAGTGGTACTCGCTAAATCAAGCAGTTTGACGCCCTTTACAGTGGTGTCGTGACCCGGATCTTCAGTTGCACTCAGCTAAATGCTGGGGTCTCTGTTGAGTAAGTTTGAGGGGTGACTGTAGCACATGGATATGTGTGAAACTTAGTCCTCATCCTTAAGTGTCCATGTTTGTGCCGCTCAACAGCTAGCTTTTGGGTGGGGTGACCTGTAGACTCGAGGGAGAACGGTCACGTGTGTTTCTAAAGAAGAGTTACTGGGTTCTAGCCAGGTATGTACCAAATCATGAGGAAGTGGTACTCACAAGCAGCATGATGTCTTTTACACATGCACCTCCTATCATACACCCACACACACCATATCACTCCTCCCTCGATGCACATCCATTCCCCAGACACTCTCCCACTCACAGATCCACAGATCCAGATATTCACACACTGATGCGTTATAAACTCTCCACAATAACAAGCATTCTCTCTCCTACAGAAAATGCTACTTCCAAAAATAAATCTGTCTCAGCCTCGAATTGACACTCACAGTTTAATTCGATTTTTACACTCTTTAATCTTCCATTACTAGCCTATCAAACTAGTCACATACAGCACACGCAGTGGCATCCACCCAGAGTGTGGTTAATTAGTGGTTTAAAACTACTTAGGGAGTGGTGGGGCGCTACTCCCGACACTACACGGTGAAATGCAAGGCGGCAAATTCAAAATCCAAAAGTTGAATTATTAAACATTCATCAATATACAAGTGTTGCATAGTCATCAAAAGCTCTGCTTCTTGGCAATATCACAGCGTTGTCAGATTTCAAAAAGGCTTCACGGCGAAAGCACAACATTTGATTGTTTGAGGGTAGCACCTCCAATATTTTACCATTAGCATAAATTCATAAACCATCGCGGTTCACACAAAACACATTTCACAGCAAAAAAAAATCCCTTACCTTTTGAAGAACTTCTGCTGAGGGCTTCCCAAGTGTCCAACGAAGACATCCAATGGTTCTTTTGTTAGAAAAAGTCATTTATTATATCCATAAATCTGTTTGGTTGGCGCATTATGTTCATAAAATACAGCGTCCACTCGCCCATTGAACCGTGAAGAGAACTCGTTCAACCTATACCTATACACTTGTCCAAGAACAATCAAACATCATTGATAATGTATCCTTAGGAACACTTTTATGTATATTTACTATAATATTTAAACCGGATTATAAACTGGACGATAGGAAAGGAAAAAACCACAGCGCGCGCGCATCCTCTTCTGTTTACATCCGATGACCAGTTCGAAATTCTTCTTCTATTACCATCCAGAGCAACTAAACATCATCAAACACTGTTTAGAGACTGTTGACATCCAGTGGAAGCAATAGGTACCGCAATCTTACTCCTATATATGTCTGTTTTTAGTAGGGAGGGGTTCAAAATGAGGCAACGTGTCAAAAACACTTTTTCCAGGACAGAAATTCCTCGGATTTTCGCCTGTTATACTCACAGACAATATTTTAACACTCTTAGAAACTTCAGAGTGTTTCCTATCCAATAGTACTAATTATGTGCATATCCTATTTTCTGGGCCTGAGTGGGAGGCATTTTACTTTGGGCACGCCAGACTCTCCAGTAACGTCACCTTGGGAGCCGCTCCCTAAGAAGTTAATACTTTGAACAATAAAAAACTGAAGAAAATTTTTGTTACATCCATTTGTTACATCCAGTAAAATAGGTGCAGTCCTGTGCTCAGGCTACGTTCCAATGTCAATACTAACATACCATTCCCAATCCATTCATTCTAAATCGTGCTAGTGTGGATATTGGAACATTTTTACTCGGGCAGTTGTGGTGTAGGTGGTTCCCTTTGAACATTTGGGAGGCAGGGACATAGTTACAATATAGAAGCAAGGAATAACATAATGGGTTTGGATGGGGCACTCTTCAGAAAGACCTTTAAAGAGAGAGAGGGGCACCCCTTAGATGTGGCAACTCAACCATAGATGGGCGGTGACTGCAACGATTTAGCGCCTGCTGTCCCATTGCGTCGGCTCAGCATCAGAGCGCGCGAGTGAGGGGAAGATTGAGAGGAGGGAGAGGGAAGGTCAGGAGACTGGGCCAGATTTATGGAGTGGCACTCCACTATTTAAAAGCTTGCCCCCCATTACATTAACTCTGCGATTATGGGGGATCAGGGAAGCCGCAGAGGTAAATCATGTCCACTTTCAAACAGTGCCGCTGTGGCCAATAGGGTCTGGTTTCAGCAGATACCTTCTCAGTATACAGACGCTGTGAGACATTCGTGCTCAGACAGGTCGAATGGTGCAAGAGAGGATGGTGCGTTATCGCTACAAGCTAGTGTGCACTAGCTGGCTAGCTAGTGTGTACTAGCTAGCTAGTGTTGTACTAGCTAGCTGTAGTGTGTACAACTGGGTTGGGGTCAATTACTTTTAAATTCCCGACAATTCACAAAGTACTCTGAAATTGAAATTCCAATAGAAATTTGGTTTACATTCTGAACTGACTGGTATTGAAATGGAAATGACCCCAAACTTGGTGTATTAGCTAGCTAGCTAGCTATTATTGTGTTGTGTGGTAGCTAGCTAGCTAGTGTGTGCTAGCAAGTGTGTTAGCTACAAAAGCAATGGTGGTAAACATAATGCCCTGAACCAGAGCAGAGTCCTGCATGCGTCAGTTTTATGGAGCCGCACCCGCCCAACACCGGCCACATAAATCCCAAGCCCCACCCAATACCCGACATCAGGAGAGATTTTTCTCCACAACCAGACCCACCTGCACATACAATTGAAGTCAGAAGTTTACATACACCTCAGACAAATACATTTAAACTCAGTTGTTCACAATTCCTGACATTTAATCCTAGTAAAAATTCCCTGTCTTAGGTCAATTAGGATCACCGCTTTCTTTTAAGAATGTGAAATGTAAGAATAATAGTAGAGAGAATGATTTATTTCAGCATTTATTTCTTTCATCACATTGCCAGTGGGTCAGAAGTTTAAATACACTCAATTAGTATTTGGTAGCACTGCCTTTAAATTGTTTAACTTTGGTCAAACATTTCGGGTAGCCTTCCACAAGCTTCCCACAGTAAGTTGGGTGAATTTTGGCCAATTCCTCCTGACATAGCTGGTGTAACTGAGTCAGGTTTGTAGGCCTTGCTCGCACATGCTTTTTTAGTTCTGCCCACAGATTTTCTATACGATTGAGGTCAGGGCTTTGTGATGGCCACTACAATACCTTGACTTCGCTGTCCTTAAGCAAATTTGCCACAACTTTGGAAGTATGGTTGGGGTCATTGCCCATTTGGAAGACCGATTTGCGACCAAGCTTTAACTTCAACTTCCTGACTGATGTCTTGAGATGTTGCTTCAATATATCCACATAATATTCCATCTCCATGATGCCATCTATTTTGTGAAGTGCACCAGTCCCTCCTGCAGCAAAGCACCCCCACAACATGATGCTGCCACCCCTGTGCTTCACGGTTGGGATGGTGTTCTTTGGCTTGCAAGCCTCCCCCTTTTTCCTCCTAACATAATGATGGTCATTATGGCCAAACAGTTATATTTTTGTTTCATCAGACCAGAGGACATTTTTTCAAAAAGTACGATCTTTGTCCCCATGTGCAGTTGCAAACCGTAGTCTGGCTTTTTTATGGTGGTTTTGGAGCAGTGGCTTCTTCCTTGCTGAGCGGCCTTTCAGGTTATGTCGATATAGGACTCATTTTACTGTGGATATACAGTGAGGGAAAAAAGTATTTGATCCCCTGCTGATTTTGTATGTTTGCCCACTGACAAAAAAATTATCAGTCTATAATTTGAATGGTAGGTTTATTTGAACAGTGAGAGACAGAAAAACAACCAAAAAATCCAGAAAAACGCATGTGAAAAATGTTATAAATGGAATTGCATTTTAATGAGGGAAATAAGTATTTGACCCCATCTCAATCAGAAAGATTTCTGGCTCCCAGGTGTCTTTTATACAGGAGACAAGCTGAGATTAGGAGCACACACTTAAAGGGAGTGCTCCTAATCTCAGTTTGTTACCTGTATAAAAGACACCTGTCCACAGAAGCAATCAATCAATCAGATTCCAAACTCTCCACCATGGCCCAGACCAAAGAGCTCTCCAAGGATGTCAGGGACAAGATTGTAGACCTACACAAGGCTGGAATGGGCTACAAGACCATCGCCAAGCAGCTTGGTGAGAAGGTGACAACAGTTGGTGCGATTATTCGCAAATGGAAGAAACACAAAAGAACTGTCAATCTCCCTTGGCCTTGGGCTCCATGCAAGATCTCACCTCGTGGAGTTGCAATGATCATGAGAACGGTGAGGAATCAGCCCAGAACTACACGGGAGGATCTTGTCAATGATCTCAAGGCAGCTGGGACCATAGTCACCAAGAAAACAATTGGTAACACTACGCCGTGAAGGACTGAAATCCTGCAGCGCCCGCAAGGTCCCCCTGCTCAAGAAAGCATATATACATGCCCGTCTGAAGTTTGCCAATGAACATCTGAATGATTCAGAGAACATCTGGGTGAAAGTGTTCTGGTCACATTAGACCAAAATGGAGCTCTTTGGCATCAACTCAACTCGCCGTGTTTGGAGGAGGAGGAGGAATGCTGCCTATGACCCCAAGAACACCATCCCCACCGTCAAACATGGAGGTGGAAACATTATGCTTTGGGAGTGTTTTGCTAGGGGGACAGGACAACTTCACCGCATCAAAGGGATGATGGACGGGGCCATGTACCGTCAAATCTTGGGTGAGAACCTCCTTCCCTCAGCCCGGGCATTGAAAATGGGTCGTGGATGGGTATTTCAGCATGACAATGACCCAAAACACACGGCCAAGGCAACAAAGGAGTGGCTCAAGAAGAAGCACATTAAGGTCCTGGAGTGGCCTAGCCAGTCTCAAGACCTTTATCCCATAGAGAATCTGTGGAGGGAGCTGAAGGTTTGAGTTGCCAAATGTCAGCCTCGAAACCTTAATGACTTGGAGAAGATCTGCAAAGAGGAGTGGGACAAAATCCCTCCTGAGATGTGTGCAAACCTGGTGGCCAACTACAAGAAACGTCTGACCTCTGTGATTGCCAACAAGGGTTTTGCCACCAAGCACTATTTCATGTTTTGCAGAGGGGTCAAATACTTATTTCCCTCATTAACATGCAATTCCATTTATAACATTTTTCACATGCGTTTTTCTGTTGTTATTCTGTCTCTCACTGTTCAAATAAACCTACCATTAAAATTATAGACTGATAATTTCTTTGTCAGTGGGCAAATGTACAAAATCAGCAGGGGATCAAATACTTTTTCCCTCACTGTAATTAGCATGTGACTTTCAGGATTGTCAATGACAGATCTATAGGTTCTGTGAGTGACATTTTCAGATCTGTTAGTATTGTACGAGACCATTCAAAACGAACAGATGCAATCTACATCTCTTGTTTTTTAGATTTGCAACAAAGACTGTAAGAGGGAGTTGATGGCATCTCCCCATTGTCACCACCATCATCATCAACATTATCATTGTCATTATCACCATTATCATCATTATCTGTAATGATAAAAGATTGAGCGCCATGTAATTAAGCCATCAAATCATTTGAATCCTTGAAAGGAAATAAAGACCCTTTTGATGTAAGCACGGCTTTAATGGATATTTCAATGGAACCGCCTCTGCCGCTCAACATCAGGACAGTTGTTCTGATAAATGAATTGATAGGTGCGTTCCCTCATCCCCCTTCCACCGTCTGCGATCATGAAATAATATAAACCCTCATCAGGGTTGGCTAGGTTACTTTCTAAATGTAATCCGTTACAGTTACCTGTCCAAAAATTGTAATCAGTAACGTAACTTTTGGATTACCCAAACTCAGTAACATAATCTGATTACATTCCGTTACTTTTAGATTACTTTCCCCTTAAGAGGCATTAGAAGAAGACAAAAATGTATGTTACCAATTGAACGACATCTATGGCAGGATAAATCAATGTTAAAGTTTACATAGCTGGCCATATATGGATGTTAAATTTTACTTTATGGGTTGGTTATGTAGGTTTCTTCTAACCCATTGCGTTCTACTACATATAATAATATGATTAAATTATATCTTTACATTGAAAACCACAGTCTATCAGAATTCCAGTCATTCCAATTAATGTTATACCCCTAGATCTTCAAAAATAGGACTTAAATATGGAAGTATAGATCAGCCAAATTGTTTTACCTGAGCATGACCCCAAAACTAAGGCCTTATTAGCCAGCCCTACTCTGTTGTTTTTATTTTGTTGTCATGGAGGACTGATTGGGCTTATTGATTCGAGTTAAAAAATAAGCAGTTTTGCTGAAGTGTAAAATCACCTTATATTAAATCAAATTGAATTTTATTTGTCACATGCTTCATAAACAACATGTGTAGACTAACAGTGAAATGCTTACTTACGGGTCTTACTTACAGGCCTTTTCAACAATTAAAGATACAAAAAGAAAAATTAAAGAAAAAATATATATAGTGACACGAGGAATAAATACAGAGTGAATAACTATGATGAGTAAAAATAACATGACTATATTTTTTTATAGTTAAGGACAAATTCTTATTTTCAATGACAGCCTAGGAACAGTGGGTTAACTGCCTGTTCAGGGGCAGAACTTCAGATTGGTACCTTGTCAGCTCGGGGATCTGAACTTGCAACCTTTCAGTTACTAGTCCAACGCTCTAACCTCTAGGCTACCCTGCAGCACCATATGTACAGGGAATACCAGTACCGAGTCGATGTGCAAGGTTAAGAAGTAATTGAGGTAGCTTTGTGCATACTGTATACTGTAGGTAGGGATGAAGTGACTAGGAAACAGAATAGATAATAGACAGTAGAAGCAACAGGTAGCCATTTGATTAGCTATTTAGCAGTGTTATGGCTTGGGGGGTACAAGCTCAATCAGGGTCCTATTGGTTCAAGACTTGGTGCACTGGTACTACGAGCCATGCAGTAGCAGAGACAACAGTCTAGGGCTTGTACTGGGCCATACTCATCACCCTCTGTAGCGCCTTGCGGTCGGGTGCTTTGCAGTTGACTTACCGGTGATGCAGCCAGTAATGATGCTCTCAATGGTGCAACAGTATAACCTTTTGAGGGCCCATGCCAAATCTTTACAGCCTCCTGAGAGGGATGAAGCATTGTCGTGCCATCCTCAGAACTGTGTAGGTGTGTGGGGACCATGTTAATTCCTTAGTGATGTGGATCCGCTCCACTACAGCCCCATGGGGGCGTGCTCGCCTCTGTTTCCTGTAGTCCTTTGCTAGGTTTACAGGTTAAATGGATTATGATTGATGCTATAGATCAATGTATATGAACTACTTCCTTCGAAGTGTAATCATTGGGCTTACTGGAAATGTTACTGACTGGTTATTATAGTTACAGCCAGTATCGATTTAAGTGCCTATTGCTGCACTGCAAGGTACAGAGTCTATATTGTACAGAGACATGTTCCAGCAATCACAACTAGATAGTAATAATGATCCCTGTCGCCTGTCATTCAAGCCAAAGCTTCAATATAGACCGGACATAAGCATTTTCAGAGCAAGCTAGAGCAATTACTGAGATGGTCCAAATGAAAGCAGTCCACTACAGTATAGCAGACTCTAACAGTATATCAGAGTCCTGTATCAATGACAGTCAGCTACAGTATATCAGACTCTTAAAGTATATCAGTCCTGTATCAATGACAGTCAGCTACATTATATTGGACTCTTACAGTATATCAGATTCCTGTTTCAATGACCGTCAGCTACTGTATATCCGACTCTTACAGTATATCAGTCCTGTATCAATGACAGTCAGCTACATTATATCAGGCTCTTACAGTATATCAGAGTCCTGTATCAATGACAGTCAGCTACAGTATATCCGACTCTTACAGTATATCAGCCCTGTATCAATGACAGTCAGCTACAGTATATCAGACTCTTACAGTATATCAGAGTCCTGTATCAATGACAGTCAGCTACAGTATATCAGACTCTTACAGTATATCGGAGTCCAGTATCAATGACAGTCAGCTACAGTATATCAGACTCTTAAAGTATATCAGTCCTGTATCAATGACAGTCAGCTACAGTATATTAGACTCTTACAGTATATCAGAGTCCTGTATCAATGACAGTCAGCTACAGTATATTAGACTCTTACTGTATATCAGAGTCCAGTATCAATGACAGTTAGCTACAGTATATCAGACTCTTACAGTATATCAGAGTCATGTGTCAATGACAGTCAGCTTTTGCTGAAATATGTGCAATATTTCTTTACCTTTGAGATGTTACATTATAAACCATGCATGAGTAAAGGTCGGTTCACTTTACTTTAAAGATCAAGAAGAGATCACATTTAATTGTTGCCTCCCTGTCCCTTTTTCATTTAGATGCATGCCCTTTGGGACCACATTACCTGTGCTCACATACTCTTTTAAAGTTTACTTTCATTTCATAACTCCAAAGTAACAATACCATGCATTGCATCACTGGCACCATTTCATGACATTCTCACAATGCATTGCACAACAGTTCATACATACATACTGTAATAACTAATTATAACCAGGGGCTCTATTCAATCTGTATCTGTAAAGCATTACAGATTGCGTGATAGAAATGTATAAAAAAATTCAATACATCAGCAGGACAGAACGGTATGCCGACATTGGCAGCGTTTAGAATGAATGCAGTCTCCACTAACGCGGGAACATTGCCTTTATTTTTCAATCATGCTGTAATGCTGAACTTCACCAAAATGGATTGAATAGAGCCTTAAATCAGCCATAACATGTCATTGCCATAAACATTTTTACTTAATCCTATCAGCTGATTCTTGTAGAGGCTTTTTTCTAGTAATTATGCAAATTACTAGTCACAATATCTACAATGAACTGCTACTGTACGTGTTGCACCCTCTTTACATAAACCCTCTGATCTTTTATCTAGGCAATGTATACAATGTATAATAGGAAACAAGTTTAACCTTTGCAAATTAGCATCCCCTTGTACTCCTAACTGTGGTCAGTTGATTGAACATAAGCCCTGATAATGCCAGTCTCCTGCTGGCCAAAAACAGGTAAAAAAAAGGCTTCAATCAATCTCCGTGATAGCCTCTTAAATGTGAGGATCTGGTGGGGAATGTCCTTTGAAGATACAACACACTTCATTTGACAATCAAACTCTCCCTTAAAGTGCAAATTAACTTCAGACAGAAATCCAGTATGCTGAGATGAAAAGGTTTGCTTGAGCCAAAAGTGGTTGTTTCATGATCTCAAACATATCATACAGCTGTCTAGTCACGGAGGGAAAGTGTTATTGTTTAGATGGGAGAGCTGTAAGAGTTGAATCACTGCTTAACCCCCCCAAAAAACGTCATAATATCGAAACCCTTTTTTCATATTCTTCTGAAACTACAGGACTTTGCAAAGTAACTAAGCACCGACACCCCCACCCCCACGCCCCAACACACAATTTACTATGATTTCTGTGTTAATATGGAGAAATAAAAAATTCGATCCCTCTTTTGTTTACTAATGGGGCGGCTGAAAAATGTGACTCAATCGGGCCATGTATACCCTGAAAATATGTAGATATGGACCACCTCAGATTTGACCCCTGGGGGTTGTGACAGCCACTATAAATAAAAATACATATTTAGCTTCCAGTCAATGTCTCTATACCAAGTTGAGTCTCATTTTTCAGATGCAATTGGAACTGTGTTGACAGCCCATAGCATTCCAAAGTTAGAGAAACATTTCTTAATCTGACATACCGGTACGACCTATCTCAATTGATAATTTCTCAGCCTCTGAGTGTCACAGAAATTACTATAAATGTGCAAACATTTTAAAAGATATGCTAATTTGGGGAAATTTAAGCCATTTATATAACAATTGGTTAAATAAAATAAAAAATGTTACTGCTTGACAGACAGTATTTCTTTGCAATCATTACCAATTTGACCCCATTTGGTGCTTTTTGGGTTATATTGTATTCTATTTACTTTGGCGCGTTCAGTGAATAGGGATAGTTCAGTGAAATTGCATATTTATTTATTAATCTACATTTTGGTTTTGTTAAACTAGCAATATGTAGCCATTGTATCAGATGCTGTCTGGCCAAAAAGAGCATGACATGCCATAATATTTTGGCCAGACAGCATCAGATACATGGGCTACACATACATTTCCTTTTCCTCTTCCTCAACGACGATGTTAGTATTATCAGCAGCACCTGTCACGTCCAGGCCAGAGTTTTAGGCTGGCGTGTTTAGGTTTCGTTTTTGGTGTAGGGTTTTTTTGAGTTCTAGGTGTTCTATTTCTATGTTGGGGTAATGGTTCCCAATTAGAGGCAGCTGTGTGTCGTTGTCTCTAATTGGGAATGTTTATATGTTTGTGGTTTTCATTTAGGTTTTGTGGGTTATTGTTTGGTCATAGCTTGTTGTGGTTTGTCAGTTATGGTTCAACGTCACGATCTTCGTTTTCATTTTGTTATTCCTGCCCAGTTACGTTGAGAAATAAATATGTATACTGGAAGCATCGCTGCGTCTTGGTCTGTCCGTTATGAAGATCGGGACAGAATAACCCACCATAAGAAGACCAAGCAGCGAGAGACCCGGGAGTACTGGACCTGGGAGGAGGAATTATTTAGGGACGGACCCTGGGCCCAGCCTGGATAGTATCGTCGGCCAAGAGAGGAGCTGGAAGCAGCGGCGGCGCGGAGCGCCACAGGTATGAGAAGCTATACAGAGCATGGGATCCGGAAAGAGAAGTTCATTGGAACTCGCCTGGCACGGAAGCCCGAAAGGCAGCCCCAAAAAACTTTTTGGGGGGGGCACACGAGGAGGTTGGCCGGTTCAGGAGGGACTCCTGAGCCAACTCCTCGTGCTTTGTGGAGAGAGCGTTGGGGAGAGCGGCGCACTGGTAAGACGCCATGCTATGCAGTTTTGAGCACGGTGTCTCCAGTGCGCGTTCATAGGCCGGTTCCTGCTCCCCGCACCAGAGTGCGCGTTATGAGCCCAGTACGGCCGGTTCCTGCTCCCCGCACCAGAGTGCGCGTTATGAGCCCAGTACGGCCGGTTCCTGCTCCCCGCACCAGAGTGCGCGTTATGAGCTCAGCACGTCCTGTCCCTGTTCCACGCTCCAGGATTCCTGTGCCCGTCGTGGACTCAGCACGTCCTGTCCCTGTTCCACGCTCCAGGATCCCTGCACCCGGTGTGGACTCAGCACGTCCTGTCCCTGCTCCACGCTCCAGGATTCCTGTGCCCGTCGTGGACTCAGCACGTCCTGTCCCTGCTCCACGCTCCAGGATCCCTGTGCCCGTCGTGAACCCAGCACGTCCTGTTCCTGCTCCCTGCACCAGAGTGCACGTTATGAGCCCAGTACGGCCGGTTCTTGCTCCCCGCACCAGAGTGCGCTATTTGAGCCCAGTACGGCCGGTTCCTGCTCCCCTCACCAGAGGGCCAGTGTGTTTCCCCTGTACGGGTCCGCCAGTGTGTTTCCCCTGTACGGGTCCGCCAGTGTGTTTCCCCTGTACGGGTCCGCCAGTGTGTTTCCCCTGTACGGGTCCGCCAGTGTGTTTCCCCTGTACGGGTCCGCCATTGTGTTTCCCCTGTACGGGTCCGCCAGTGTGTTTCCCCTGTACGGGTCCGCCAGTGTGTTTCCCCTGTACGGGTCCGCCAGTGTGCTTCCCCTGTCCGGGTCCGCCAGTGAGGGTCCCCAGTCCGGAGCCGCCAGTGAGGGTCCCCAGTCCGGGGCCGCCAGTGAGGGTCTCCTGTCCGGGGCCGCCAGTGAGGGTCCCCAGTCCAGCAAATGGCCCAGGGCCTCCGGTGCGTGACTTCGGACCAGCACGGAAGATCGTGACAGCACCTGTCTTTTTACTGAAGAAATGCTCATTGTACCCCCTTTGCCTAGAGTCGAAGGGCCCGGGGCTAGGTTTCTACTAAGATAACATGGAATTGTTTTATGGTGGTCATTCCACGGATCATTTAGCGATTTGATTTGTAATTTTCGGACCCCTGTAGGTCTAAACAAATGTATTTTAATTTGCTACTAGCCTATAGAAACATATTGAATGACAGATTCATGGAAACAAGATAGTTAAACATGTAATCAAAGGGAAGTATGTTTTGAAGTGTCTGTCCTATATCTGAGAGATAAGAAAGCTCATATAATTAAATGTGTTTGTCATGGAATAACCCGTATACCTTTCATGTGGAAATGCCATATTCACTTCTATTCATTTTTAAGCAGGCACCGGGTTGGTTACCTTTCAGACGAGTCCCGTGACACTTGTGGGAGTTGTAGTGCAACACCAACGGGTTCGTGAATGTCAACTTTTCATAGAGTGGTCATATTAGTGTTTAGCCCAACCCGCTCGGACGATACAGACGTTTACGTGAGGAGAGATTTTCGGGATGTCTCCTGGTCTGACGAATTACCGGTGTAGCTCGGCCACCTTCCACTGCAGATGCGGAAGATTTGTAATAATTGCCCAGCTCATGAGGCCCCTTGATGATGTGAGGACCGAGGCAATTGCCTCTTCTGCCTAATGGTAAATCTGCCAGTGGCCTGCTGTGACTGCTAGTTGTCTGAGTGCCAAATACACAGATGTTATGTTTCAAGCTCCAACAGTGAAGCAACATTTAGCAATAAAATAACAATACACACATAGTACATTTATTTTTTTTAAGAACAAGAAATTAAGACACAAATAACACAGATGTCCAGATGGATTTCCCCCAAAACGATGCAGGCACACAACAAGTATTTAATCACAAGGAATATTTCATAGGTTGTCTTCTTCACAGCAACAAACATTTGAGAGAATGGTTACGCACACACATGGTTGTTGTCACGATAGCTTAGGTGTCTTATATTTCTTAAACTTGGGCTTTTTGCAACATAAAATAGAATCCAGTACATGTTAGGTTGCTAAGCTTGCTTTGTGTGATGGGCAACTAATGAAGACGTGCCTGGCAAATGTCTGAATACCTGGCAAATGTCGTGGGTTCAATCCCCCCTTGAGTGCCTCCATAAGACATGGTTTGGAGTGTGCCCTGGTGTTATGATTTAAGTTAAACAAATGCAATGATCCTTTTAGAATGGCATAAGCCCCTTATCAAGGCACACCTCAATAAGTACCGCACATGGATTTTTTTTGATTACCAACGGCTATGTCTCAATGTATTTCCATTCTCAATTCCCATATTTAAACTAGAGCTTCTGAATTGGAAACTGGAGCTTTTCTGAATTGATTGGAACCAAGGAATTAATTTAAATGTAACATATGCTGAATGAGCATCACCTATGATCATTGGGTGGGCAGTTGGGGGTGTAAACCTTTCCATTATTCGTAGTAACATTCATGCAATTGAACACTTGGAAGGGAATGAGGGTGGAGGGGCTGTGGAGGGGCTCTGAAATTTGGAAAAACTATTAACCTTTTACTGCAGTGGGCTAAATCAGGGTCAAACAGTGTTAAACAAATCTACTTTGAAACAAAAGTATACACCTCACATGCATGGCTATGGGCTTAAACAGAAGACACATGTACCATGTCAGATAACAGGAGGTTGGTGGCACCTTAATTGGGGAGGACGGGCTTGTGGTAATAGCTGAGGCAAAATAGGTGGAATGGTATCAAACACATGGTTTGATGCCATTCCATTGGCTCCGTTCCAGACATCATTATGAGCCGTCCTCCCCTTAGCAACCTCAACAGTGTCAGATATACTGTAATGTAGAGTTAAAATGTATTACATTTTGAGTTTGCAACCCAATATTACACTTGATATACAATACAGAAGACTGAAATGTAACAAAACCGTTTCAAATAGAAACACCGGATGTTTGGCGGGTTTTTTGAAATGCTTATTAATTTAGAAATTATGAAAAATATGAATAATTTTCCACCCATGAGGCCACTAGGTCATTTGACTGCAGGAAAGTCAGACCGCTAAGCAGAGAGTCAGGAATGCCTGACAGATATCGATACAGCTCTTTTGTGTTGAACTGGAGGTGCAATCCCGAGCATGGCTCTGCCGTTTTGCCGTTTTGACTTTAACCAGCATTTAATGACCCATCACGGCCGGACAGCAAATCAATCTTTTCTCTCTCTCTCATCTACAAACAACATGCATTTTCACAGTTGCCGTGGTGTGTTTGTGTGTAGTTATTCCATCGTGCTCTGCCTCAGAATCCCTGTGATCACAGCTCTAGAGACCCAAAGGCTGTGTGTGTATTATGTATGTATGTTTGTGTGTGTGTGATCACAGCTCCAGATAGGCTGTGTGTGTATTATGTATGTGAGTGGGTGTTTAGGTGGCAGGCTTTTACTATGTGCAGTTCAAGCCTCATTGATCAATCTATGGAGCACTTGTGGGGCTTTTTTAAAAGAGGGGAGATGTCACAGTTCAGCTGATGGATGTTTGGTGAAGCTGAAGTGAGCTCCATCGAGTCTGTTGCAGAGCAGGCTATGTGGGGGAGGAGGGGTTGATCCTCCGAACATCACTTCATAAATAATGCTTTGAATAATGCAGTCAGATAGAGCTGGTAGACATGGACTGAAGGGACGTGGTAAAAATAGAAAGAACATTTATTATAATGGCCGTGCTGGCCTTATTGAGGGGTCCGATGAGCCTAATAGAGGGATGGGTATGGAGGGAGAGTGGCAAAGAGGAAAAATCTGATCTGTAACTGCACTCACATTAAATCTATTGTACACATGAGTGCATTGGTGCCTCTGCATGAGTCTCCTAATACTCCACTATCCATATAAATGTTGCTCTAATATAACACTGAGGCTTCAAAGACAAGCTAAGGGACAGGAACTAGAGAGAGAGATCAGCCTCCACTCTAAAGGTACAAATGCACTGTGCTCGCTGGCTTATGAATTGCGTGCTGTGCTTTCTATCGATCTCCCCTTTAGTGCTAATTTGAAATAATTCAAGGATTTTGGTTTACCCGGGCTTCTTCAAAGGGTACAGAGTATTGAACAATGCACTTCGGTCATGGGTCGTTCCAACTTATAAAGCACAAGAAAGAGGATTTCTACACCCACTCAGAATATTTATGTAATTAGTAACAGATGCAATTAGCATTCCTAAAACATTAATTTGTTGAAATGTAATTTGATCTCTGAGAAATGAAGCTAATTGATTGCACCACAATTGGCCATTTTAATTTATAGTACCCAACATCTGATTTGGACCACACTTCTTCCTACCAATGTGTATGTGTTTTTGTTTGTCAAAAGCCACCCACTGACCCCCCACACCCCATGCCAATTCCCACCCCAACAACCAGTATACAGTAGAGTGTAGGACTGGCTTGAATTGTGAGGATGACCACACAATGTATTTTCATCCTGAGCCAAATCTATTGGTTTTCTACCAAAAGTTGCAAAGAAAATGTTGTGATCTATTTAATTAACACAAGAGACCAGCAAAATGTATAAAAGAGCATGGCGGTATAGCAGGAACAGTGGCAAATAGTGTTTAAAACCTGGTACCTTCAGACTACTTTATGGTAAATAATGCAAGTGACTTTAATTACAAATGTATCTGAACAGGGGGCATCACCAGATTCACAGGGAATACATGACATAGTATGAAGAAGCAATATTCCAAGCCGCAGCTTCATGCTACTTGTCAAACATAGAGAACTCATACTGTATACTGGTTGTTGGGGTAGGATTGGCATGAGGTGTGAGGGGTCCGTGGGTGGCTTTTGACAATTTTTGGGGCTTTTTAATGTTTTACTCATTGGTAGGAAGAAGTTCGTTCCGAATTGGGTACTATTTGGGTATTATATTTATTGAATATTATCTGAATCCTATCAAATAAAATGATGAATTTGGGTGCAATCAATTAGCTTAATTTCTAAGAGATAAAATTACATTTCAACAAATTTTATTTCAGGAATGCCAATCTTACCTGTTTCTAACTACTAATTTCAGAACAATCTGAGATGGTGGTTGTCATGGCTTGCTGAAATGACATGGATACACTCTTCCTACTGTGAGGACTGAGGGGAGGACGTAGAGAAAGAACACGAGAAAGACAAGAGAGAAAGAAACACGACAAATAAAAATAAATAAAGACCTGTGGCAGGTCTTAATTACTCCGCACCTCTCCGACTGTCAAACTACCGTCACATCTCCTGTTTAGCATGAGACCACAAATTGGTCACAAACCAATTAGCCTCCAAGTTTACGGGGTTTCAGGGGTTAAAGAAAGTAATGAAAACGAGTCCTTAGGTAATTACACCAGCTATTTTTGTCCTTTACCCAACTCTTTTGGGCCCCCTTGGAACGGAACTTACTTTTCATCACATGACACTAATGGTGTAGTTTCTGGAGTTTGACTAAGGGACCGAACTTTGATTTATTTTCGCAAATATCCCTCGGTACTCCTAGTGAATGCTGTTCTTAGGATTCTTCAGTGATAGAACTAGGGTAGAAACATTAGGACTCCTTCCCATCCCTTCATTGGGGTTTGGAGAAGTACTTTTTTCACAAAAAAATCCACTATGATAAATTATTGCAATCTATCATCGCATTTGCAGACTAATGTAACATAGCTTACTATTCCTGATGAGTAGATTGGATGGTCATAATTAAGGCTAACATAACCTACTCACTGCAAAAAAGACCATCGGAACAACACCTACCTTTTCTTTTCAATGCTCAGCTCCAGCTAGAGGATTTTGTTGCAGGATCTGAAAAACATTTGACCTTTTATAAACAGATTTCATGCAATTCTACAAGGCTTTACATGACTGGAGACATTAGCTAAATCTTTCTTACCACATAAATGACAGGGTAATGACAAACCGATCAATAAAAACATCCTCGTCTTGAGTGCAACCATCTAATCTAGGCCTACAAAGAGGGGAGACAGTAATTGTACAACGGCTTTGTATCTAGCCTTGATGACTACATTTTTAACCTAAAAACACTTTCCAGTGGCACTGACTCACCCAACGCTAAAGACATTGAATATGCGCCAATGCTCTCCGCTAGTGCCAATAAAAAGGCTATTGTTCGCTCAATATTGGGAGTTGAAAATGTTGATAACCAAAGACTGTCGTGATTCAAAGGAGAGATTTTAGATTTCTTCAAAACAATCAAACTTTATTATTAGTTATTGCAATAATGGAGCTGGTCAATGACCATCCTTAAATGATCGCTGAGAGCCCAAATAAGCAGGATTAGTTTTACAACTCTTTATAGTCCTCCTGAGTCTCCGTAAACAAAGAACAGATAAGTAAAATTATGCAAGGGTACATTGTGCTCTCACGCAACAGACTACAAGATTTACATGGTGCCAAATGTCTGTCTCTACGTCATTTACTAATTGTTTATACAGAAATACTAATGTAACATAGGACACTAGGTCCTTTCCTCAAATGATGAGGACCAGTGTCCATCTGCGATGTGGGAGAATTAAACTGGAGGGAGTGTTTGCCTGGCACCGGCAGACAGGCCAACATTTCACACAGACGCTAATCATGGAATGGAATGCAGTCTTTAGGTTTTATCACCAAGACATCGTAAATCAACTGTCAGCATTAAGCCTCAGAGACTCCTCTCAGAAGAACAGACGTATATGAAAGTACTAATATAAGAATACATTCTAATATTAAGTAATGTGAATAATATGTTGTAATTTCCACCACAAGACAGATTTAGAGTTTTTTCTTTGTCTTCTCTTTTGTGTTTTTTTGCATCATTGTATTTAGAAATATTGTGATAGGCATAGGCCTATTTTAGATGTTATTCAATTTACTTTCTATTAGACGAGATGCCTATGCTTGATCCTTCAACCTTCACCTCGTTGTATGGAACAAAGGCATCTAGAGATTTGGAAATAAAACTGTGAACAGAAGAACATGTAACTTTACCCACTGTGATCTCACTTCACAGCGTCTGTATCTGGTGTAAAGACAACATCTGTCAATTCGACTACTTAGCCGCATGAGTTAAAATGAATCAATGGCGCATTATCAGAGCATGCAGACACACCACGGGACGATTTCAGCACACTAACGCCAATCCTTCCTCTATCTCTTTTCTATCCAATAAAAATTAAACAATACGAATGGAGTGGGACTTCCCCACTCGTTTAAAAAAAAGTGCTGGGGGTTGGCCCACATGGCCCTGGGAAATCGATATTTGATTCCTTTAACCACTTTCAACTATTCGTCCCTCTCTCACCTGTCCCCCTCTCTTCATGTGTATCTGAATAAGCAATTGAAAAGATTGGTGAATGTAATTCCGTTCTCCTTGAAAAAAAAACGCTGTGTATGTCGTGTTGCATTATCATGACCGTGTCTTATGCATCTTTCTTCAAGGTGAGTCGCTGGTGGGTCGAGCTGGACTGGGTGTCCCACGAGGTTACTGGAACTTCTCCTGGCTGGCTGAGGATGAGCTGAACTCCCCCAAGGCCGTGGCGCCAACATCAGGTGAGCATCTTGTTGGCATTTTGTTGTCAGAGCCTCTAAGATTAACTGACAGGCTCCATCACCCTGTGTCCCAAAAAGACGACGCTCTCTTTATGTGATGTGACGCTTGCCGTCAGCTCTCCAACAACATCCATAACCATCTCAGTCTCGTTCGTCCTTCGCCCTCTGCAAATTAGTTTTTCATCATCCCCGGCACATTTAACATTTAGCAGCCTCTGGGATGTTCTTTCTCGAAGTCATTGAATTTGAACTGAAACAAGTTTAACTGAAGTGTTACTTAAACAAGTTCAACTGAAGTGTAACTTAAACAAGTTTTACTGAAGTGTTATTGAAACAAGTTTAGCTAAAGTGTAACATTAAAACCAGTGTTACTGTGTTTCAAGTGTTGCTAAAACAAGGAAATACACTGAAACACGTTCTACTGAAACAAGTGTTAGTGAAACTCAGGTGCAATACATGGATATACACTGAGTATACAAAACATTAGAAACTCTTTCCATGACAGACTGACCAGGTGAATCCAGGTGAAAGCTATGATCCCTTATTAACCTGTTCTGGGCCCAGGTCAGTGATCGGAGGTTCGGAGAGACTGGCGTGCCCACAGTAAAATGCCTGGTACTCAGGATATGCACATAATTAGTAGTATTGGATAGAAAACACTCTGAAGTTTCAAAAACTGTTAAAATAATGTCTGTGAGTATAACAGAACTGACAGGTGAAAACCTGAGGAAAATCCATCCGGAAAATCTGAATCTGTCATGTCATACTGTTTTCAATTGGCCATCTATTCAAAGCAGGGTATTTTACCTCCCAGATTGTAGTTCATATGGCTTTCACTAGATGTCAACAGTCTTTAGAAAAGGTTTCAGGCTTTTAACAGTAAGCGCGCTCTTAGCTCTTTTTCTATTCAACAGGCTATATTCCGTCTGAAATATTATTGTTTATATTCATATTAGGGTATCTAAGTATTGATTATAAATGCTGTTTTACTTGTTTCGACAAACTTTATCGGTACTTTTGGGATATTGTTTGTCTGCATGGATGAACGCCTTTGAGCAGGTGGATTATTGAACAAAACGCGCTAACCAAACGGAGCTTTTGGATATAAAGAGGGAATTTATATAAAAATTACCTTTTATTGTGTAGTTGGGACCCTTAGGATTGACATCAGATTAAGATCTTCAAAGGTAAGCGATTTTATTTTATTGCTATTTTTGAGTTATGTGACACCTCTGTTGGTTATGTTATTATGCTAATTGAATATTTGTGCAGGGCGCTGTCCTCAGACAATCAAATGTTCTGCTTTTGCCGTAAAGCCTTTTTGAAATCTGACAATGCTGTTAGATTTTGAATGGTGTGCAACACTTGTATTTTCATGAATGTTTAAAACGACTATTTTTGTAATTTGAATTTGGCGCTCTGCATTTCACCGGATTTTGTAAAAATCACCTGTTAAATCCACTTCAATCAGTGTAGATGAAGGGAAGGAGACATGTTTTTTTTAAGAAGTATTTTTAATCCTTGAGACAAATGAGACATGGATTGTGTTATGTGTGCCATTCAGAGGGTGAATGGGCAAGACAAAATATTGAAGTGCCTTTGAACGGGGTATTGCTCGGTTTTTCACACTCAACAGTTTTCCTTGTATATCAAGAATGGTCCACCACCCAAAGGACATCCAGCCAACTTGACACAACTGTGGGAAGCATTCTGAGTCAAAATGGGCAGGCATACCTGCAAGCATCCTTGTAGAGCTTTCGACACCTTGTAGAGTCCATACTCCGATGAATTCAGGCTGTGCTGAGGGCAAAATGGGGGGGTGCAACTCAATATTAGGAAGTTGTTATTTATCTTTTCTACACTCAGTGTATGTCTGTCTATATATCCATCATAGCTTAGTCTCTTACAGCACATTCAAATCACTGGGACTCCAAGGGTCCGCCAGGTTGGACTTTCACCCTGGCGGACCCTTGGAGGTCAGAGGTGGTTTTGTAAGCGATAATTCAGAGATGGCTGGCACCAAACTGTCACCGCGTTCTGTTTATGAAGCGCTTCCCTCCCTGTGACTCCCAGGAACTTTGGCTCAACCGCCTGTAATGGGCAGCTACGAGACACTAATTGGTGTCACTCTGTAAAACGAGGCTCCATTTTGATTTAGAGGGAACTGGCCCATCGGCCCGAAACGAGTGCCACCCGTGTGTGCTGTCACTCTACATGGGATGACAGAAACGTCCCTCACCCAGTGACGTCCACTCACTCACCCCCAGAAAAGGAGAGCGGGGGGGGGGGGTTCTAACTAGCACCGTGCCTTCGAGATTGATGAATCAGGATAGTTAGCTGGGAATGAGAAAGACAACATCTAGACATGAAAAGCGCAAATGACCTAAAAAGCTCGGAATGAGAATGCTTCTGTAAATAAGGCCCTTGTGGGTTGGGGGAAATCAAATCTTAATGGTGACCAACATATATTAGTTGACTCTCACTAGAATGTTATGTGTGATGACGATGTGTACGGGTTTGGCAAACATTCAGTTGACAAAACAGGAGGCGATTGTGAGATACTACATAAGCCTTAATGCAAAATTAAGTAAAAGCCCATCTTCAAAATTAATCTCAGAGAAGAAGTGCTAGGATCAGGTCCCTCCTGGCCATATAATCTTATGATGATCCAAAAGGCAAAACTGACCCTATATCAGCACTCATCGTCTGAGACTCAGTGAATACGGCCCCAGAGCTTTAACTGGTTCCAGAACACTTAACACCATTGGCAAACCTATTGCATGGTTGAAAGCATTGTCGCGTGGGTTACTGTTTAGCGCAAACAAACAGTGCCTTCTGTTTGCTATTCCGAACCAATACTGTACCTACAAGACGAACTATAATGTCAGTTCGGTGAGGAAACAGGCAGGGTGCACAGTGCTGATAGGGACAGGCTGGAGAGTGGAGCGAGTGGAGGGAGGAAGGGAACAGAAGAGGGTGGCGGCCGGTGAGCACTACTGTGCTGCTGCAGGCCCGGTGATAGATCTTAGCTGTCTCAACAGCATCTGCTTGGCGCTGGCATTTATTATGGCCACTTGCCACCAGCAGCATGGGCAACCCCCCCCCTCCTTCCTTTCACTTTCACCCTCTATCTTTTCCCACTTCAGCGCTATCTCTCCAACTCTCTCTCCATATCGAGATGGATTGTCCTGATTCAGCCAATGATTGCCAGCGATGAGACAGACCCAAATGGACACTTGTGGAGTGGTCCACTATAATGGGGGGAACTCATCGTATGTAGTGGGGTTCTCAGTTCTTGGAGAGTCACACAATTTGAGCCACAACATCTGGTTGGATGTTTGACAGTGGGAATTTGTGGAGACTTACAGACAGAGGAGCTTCAAGCGAGCTTCAAGCGGTGCCACTGTGTCAACACCTGTCAAGTACAGTTGAATGATCAATACCTGGCGTTGCGAGAATGAAACACCATCCTCTGATCATCATCCAAACTCTGTTGATAGTTGACCATTCATCCTCTCTCGTGTCTTTACCATTTCTCTCTCTCTCCTCGCCAACCTGCCCAAATCACTTCCCCTCATCTACTACAACCCTGGGTTGAGGCCGCGCATCCAGGCAGTCACCTCGCTAATAAAATGAGAGCAAGATTGATTTCCATCAAAAACCTATCTTAAGGTAGCAAAACTGCTGCAAGGACAAGATGATTACCATACATATTTGTTCCCCAGTGCGGCTGTCTGAGCATATACGTTTTATTTCATTTATCCTATCCACATCTTGTATTGTCTCCTCTGTCTGTCAAAGAGGACTCACTACTCATCTATTCATCTATCTATCTGCCTGTATATATTTGACAGTGTGGCTCCATCTCCGAGGACAGCGAATTAGTTTACCCTAGAGGAACCAGGCCATAAAAAAGTGAAATCGAGACATAAAAAAGCTGTAGCCCACAAGCGATTCAGTAGTAATCAAGAAAATAAACATATTCATCATCCCTGTTATTAAATAATTCACAAGCACATTTGTCAAATTGTTTTTCAGGATGCATCGGGTACTGTCGAATGCAAATACATGAAGCGGTTTTTGATTTAAGGAAAATGTGCATTGTGATGCGTGGCTAAAATGGAGCAATTTCGTTTGTATTCTAAATCAAGATGGCCACCTTTGGTATGCATCTAAATGACCCCTGACTCGGAAAAGCAGCAAGGGTGTTCAATCTCTGTTACCCTTGATAAATGGGGTCAGGGTCATTGTGTCATGAAAGGGTCATTAACCAATCAGGAACCTTTTTACACATCCAAATGCAATAGGGAACGTGGGGTAGGTGCATCATAAGAAAATAAATGACAAGGGTTTGAGGGAAATGACTAAATGGTGTCTCCAAGTGACCACACACCTCTCCAAAGTGTGCACAGTTCCTAAGTAATAACAGTAAACTTTTATGACTCAAAGAAGAGTCTTTGAGGGCCTCCCAAGTGGTGCAGCGGTCTAAGGCATTGCATCGCAGTGCTAGAGGCGTCACTACAGATCCGGGTTCGATCCCAGGCTGTGTCGCAGCCGGCAGAGACTGGTAGACCCATGAGACAGCGCACAAATGGCACAACCAACCAGAGATTTATGGATATAATAAATGACGTTTTCTAACAAAAGAACCATTGGATGTCTTCGTTGGACACTTGGAAAGCCCTCAGCAGAAGTTCCTCAAAAGGTAAGGGATTTGTTTTCGCTGTGAAATGTGTTTTGTGTGAACCGCGATGGTTTATGAATTTATGCTAATGCAGAAATATTGGAAGTGCTACCCTCAAACAATCAAATGTGCTTTCGTCGTAAAGCCTTTTTGAAATCTGACAACGCTGTGATATTGCCAAGAAGCAGAGCTTTTGATGACTATGCAACACTTGTAAATTGATGAATGTTTAATAATTCAACTTTTGGATTTTGAATTTGGCGCCTGGCATTTCAACGGGTAGTGTCGGGAGCGCCCCACTGCTCTCTAAGTTTAAACTCAGCAAAAAAGAAACTTCCCTTTTTTAGGACCCTGTCTTTCAAAGATCATTCGTAAAAATCCAAATAACTTCACAGATCTTCATTGTAAAGGGTTTAAACACTGTTTCCCAAGCTTGTTCAATGAACCATAAACAATTAACTACTTAGGGAGTGAGCAAGAACTGGCAAATCTGGTGCAGTCCATGAGGAGGAGATGCACTGCAGTACTTAATGCAGCTGGTGGCCACACCAGATACTAGCTGTTACTTTTGATTTTGACCCCCCCTTTGTTCAGGGACACAAGTTTTTTAAGGAACTACTAGCGAATCCATTATTCTGAACCATTTACAGACCTTGTTTAGATTGATACATCATTTACATTCACACAGGATAATCATCTGTGTTTAGAAACATTCACACCATTTACATTGACATTTGTTCCCTGTTAACAAACTATCAATTACATTTACAGTCAATGAGCAGCACCATTTACTATGTAAAAGTTTGCGGGATTCCACCGGAGGGGCAGATCCTGGGTGGATAGCCATACCTTCTCCCTGAGACGATACCGGGGATCCGGGGTCCGATGGCGGTCCGCTTGTCGTCGATACCTGGAGATGGTCTTGAGGAGGGCCGACCGGGCTCTCCTCCAGGTACGACGACAACAGCGGACAAACATCTGGGCAGCAGGAACCTCCTCTTCTTGCTCAGGGAAGAGCTGGGGCTGGTACCCCAGGGGAAATCTCAAACGGTCCGTTGTAGAGCAGGGTGGGTGTTGCGGGCGTATTCCACCCACACCAGCTGCTGGCTCCAGGTGGTGGGGTTGGTGGAGACCAGGCAGCGCAGGGTGGTCTCGAGGTCCTGGTTGGCTCACTCCGACTGGCCGGCTCACTCCGACTGGCCATTAGACTGGGGGTAGAACCCGGAGGACATGCAGGACGACAACCCAATGAGGGTGCAGAACGCCTTCCAGAACCGAGATCAGAACTGAGGGCCACGGTCGGAGACCATGTCCATGGGCAGTCCATGGACCTGGAAGACGTGCTGCACCATGAGCTGGGCCGTATCCTTGGCAGAGGATATCTTGGGCAGAGGAATGAAGTGGGTGGCCTTGGAAAAGCGATCCACCACGGTCAGGATGGCGGTGTTGTCATCAGACAGGGGGAGACCCGTGACAAAGTCCAGAGAGATGTGAGACCAGGGATGGGCAGAGGTTAGAGAAGGCCAGCCGAAGCTTGTCGAGGGGTCTTGTTCCATGCACAGACTGTTCAAGCGGCAACGAAGGCGGCAACGTCTGGAACTATGGTAGGCCACCAAAAGCGTTGTCGCACGAAGGTAAGGGTCTGCCGGGAGCCCAGGTGGGGAATGGTCCACTCCAGGACAACGGAGTGGACAGCGTCAGGCACGAACCTCCGGTTATCTGCCCCCAATGTTCCGTTGGGACTGCTGCGCTTCCCGGACCGGTTTCCCAATAACCCAGCTGAGTGCCGTCGCCAGGCACGAGGTGGGAAGGATGGTCTCGGGCTCCGGGGTGGTAGCCGTGGGGTTACAGCGGCGAGACAGGGCATCCGCCTTGACGTTCTTGGACCCCGGCCGGTAGGAGGAGGGATACGTTGAACTGGGTAAACAGCAGGGCCCGTCTCGCCTGCCTGGAGTTGAGGCCCTCGGTGGTGCAGAGATACTCCAGGTTTTTGTGGTCGGTCCACACAATGAACGGATGTTCCGCCCCTTCAAGCCATTGACTCCAATGCCATCGTCACCGCGAGAAGCTCCCCATTCCCCACGTCGTAATTCCACTCTGTGGCGGTGAGGCGGTGAGGCGGTGGTAGAAGGCGGCGCAAGGATGCAGCATAAGGTCCAGGGCAGAACGTTGGAACAGAACAGCCCCTCCTCCGACATCCAAAGCATCGACCTCCACCACGAACTGACAGGAAGAGTACGGATGAACCAGGATCGGAGCCGTAGTGGAGCGGTGTTTAAGGTCCCGGAACGCCGTGTTCATGGCCGTGGACCACGTGAACGGAACCTTGGTAGAGGTGAGGGCAGTCAGGGGGGAAGCCAGGGTGCTGTAACCCCGGATAAAGTGGCAATAGAAAATGGCAAACCCCAGGAAGCATTACAGCTGTACCCTGGACGTGGGCTGAGGCTAATCCACCACCGCTTTCACCTTCTCGGGATCCATCTTGACGCTCCTAGCAGGGTGATGTAGCCCAGAAAGGGAATGGTGGAGTGATGGAACTCGCCTTAACGAATAGTTGGTTCTCCAGAAGGCACTGGAGAACCTGCCGGACATGGAGCACGTGTTCTTGGGGGGGAGCGGGAGATGACTAGGATGTCATCAATGTAGACGAAGATGAACCGGTTCAGCATGTCACGGAGAACGTCATTCACCAGAGCCTGGAACACCGCAGGGGCGTTGGTGAGGCCAAAGGGCATGACCAGATATTCGTAGCGGCAGCTGGCCGTGTTGAAGGCGGTCTTCCACTTGTCCCCCTCTCGTTTCCACACCAGGTGGTAGGCGTTACGTTACGACCCCTTGGATCGGCTCGAAGGCCGAGGAAATTAGTGGTAGCGGATAATAGTTTTTCACTGTCATGTCATTGAGTCCACGGTAGTCAATGCACGGGCGCAGGGTCTTGTCCTTCTCCACAAAGAAGAACCTTGCGCCAGCGGGAGAGGAAGAGGGACGGATAAATCCAGTACCTAGGAGGTCCCCAATGTAGTACTCCATAGCTTTGGTTTCAGGACCCGACAGCGAGTACAGACGCCCCTGGAGTGGCGTGGTGCTAGGTAGAAGGTCAATCCCACAGTCATAGTGCGGCAGAAGGGAAGTGGCCCGGGACTTTCTGAACACCTCCCGGAGAACCTGGTACTCCGTGGGAATGGAGGAGAGATCCAGAACCACCTCCAAGGACCCAGGAAGACGTCCTGGGGCAGGTTGCGCCGACTTCAGACAATGGGCGTGGCAGAACGGACTCCAGCCCATGAACGTGTGATGTCCAAAAGCTCTCATCGGTCCAAGAGTCAATAAGGACCTGGAGTGATTTGGACCGGTTTCCCCCAGCAGAATGACATGAAAAGCGGTGCGAGTAGGGGAAGCAAAAAGGTTCCCCAAATGGCCCACCAGTGTACTCGCTCCTACTGGTGAACCTGGTCTTTTACCAAGCATGCAAAATGACCAAAAGTCCTGCAACACAGACAGCTCCTTGTGCTGATCCGATGTTGCCGTTACGCTGGCGACAGCCCAGCCCGGCCTAGTTGCATGGGCTCGGGAAACAGTGCCTCGGCCCTCCTCAGTGACTCTCGAGGAATGTCGGGAAATCTCGGGTGCTCTCGGCCACGGGACCGTCGGGGACTTCTGGGATGACTCAGAGGCAAGGTGGAATCCCTGGACGTGCAAGTGAAATCGAATTCCTGCATCGTTCCTGCAATCGCACATCGATGCGGATGGTCAAAGCGATGAGGGAGTCAAAATCTGTGGGTAACTCTCCAGCCGCAAGCTCATCCTTAACCTCCTCCAAGACTCCATGCAGGAACAGTGCTTCCGGGTTCCACGCACTCTCCGCTGCCAACGTACGGAAATCCACCACATAGTCGGTTACAACGCGGGTGTCCTGCCGGAGCTGGATTAGCTTCCGAGCAGCTTCCCTCCTGGAGAACGGGGCATCAAAGACCTTCCTCACCTCTCCCACGAACCCCTCCACGCTCGAGCATATGGCCGGCTGCTGTTCCCATACGGCGGTAGCCCAGGTGAGAGCCCTTCCAGACAGCAGCGTGATGAGGTAGGCTATTTTGGAGCGATCCGATGGGAAGGAGGAGGGCTGAAGCTCAAATGAGGGCATACTGACAGGTGCTCAGCTCTCCATTAAAGCGTTCCGGAGGTGGTAACCGGGGGCTCCCGGGAAGGTGGAGTGGCCAGTAGGGCGGCGCTGCTAACCGCCGAGTTGCTGAGGTGCGGTGGGGTTACCACCGTGCCAGCCTGCCCCCCAGATGACCCGCGGAATTGCTCCAGTAGCATGTCCAACGCCCGGTCATGGCGATCTGCTAATGTTTGGACCCCCTCCATCAGCCCACGAAGCAATTCCTCGTGCCTACCAATGGAGGCTCCTTGGGAGGAGATGGCGTTGGGCAGCTAGTCCGGGTCTGCTGGGTCAGTTGTGATCAGGTGCAGGCAATAGACATGTCAAGGGTCAGTAAACCAGAGGTGGGGCAACAGTACCGGGCGGCAGGCAGACTCAGGGTCATGGTAAGGCAGAGGTCGGTAATCCCAAGGGAGGCAGAGGTCGGTAATCCCAAGGGAGGCAACAGTACAGGTCAGCAGGCAGGCTCAAGGCCAGGCAGAGTGGCCAGGCAGAGTGGCCAGGCAGGCGGGCTCGGAGTCAGGACAGGCAAAGGTCAAAACCAGGATTGCAAGAAAATAGAAACTGGAAAAAGCAAGAGCTGAGACAAAACGCTGGTTAGCTTGAACAAACAAGACGAACTGGCAACACAGGTCTAAATACACAGGGGATAATGGGGAAGATGGCTGATAACTGGAGGGGGGTGGAGACGATCACAAAGACAGGGGAAACTGATCAGGGTGTGACAATATTGTGCACTACCATTGACTAGAGCCCTATGAGCGTAAAGTAGTGCACTGTGAAGAAATTACGGTGGCATTTGGGTCGTAAACCTTGTTTTAATTACTATGGGTGGCTGCTGTGCTGAGAGACCATTCAGGGACTTAACAAAAGCAGCGGCTGGAAATAGATCCAGAAAGAGACTATTTAATTGGAGAATAATCAGAAGTTATTCACTATAAACCCATAAAGACCACAGAACATAATGGCTCTGATGTAATTACTAAGGCTAACACTGCACCCGAAAATGTATAATGGCACGGATGGACTTCTATGCAAAGCATAAAAATACAGGTGAAAGACTTTTACAGACAGTGAATGAGATTTGTCTGTCACAGAGTTGTTCCCTTCACATTTCCCCCGTTGTTCTTCTTGTTAATGTCTCTTGACAAACATTATTAATAACTCAACGGTTGTCCGATGTTACAAATTCACAATAGGTCTTAGAGTTGTTGTTACAAAGTAGCAACAGCACATTGACGCCCACAACTATGAATCAACGTTGAGACAATGTTTTGTGGTGGCTAGGTTGTGTCTTTATTACCAAATGACTTGCAAGAGCCATTATATAATAGATGGTCAATGCAAAGCCATTGAGAAATGTTTGCTGACTAGAATGCTTTTGACGAGGTAGGACAAGGAAAGGTCCAGTTTCACATGGCTTAGTATGATACAAGACCTACAGTATGGCTAAGGTTTTATCTTGACAGCTGCCACTTGCTTATGACAACCGACTTCACAGTCATCACTCAAACCATTATCCACGTCAGATATTGTAATTGTCTAAGAATAATGCTTAACAAGTAGGTCATCTTCATAATAGCATGTATAACAATTGTGATAAGCCAGTTGTCATAATTTCAGTTTATGTGAATGATTATGACACGTTATTATGTGAACATGTGATCACATAATAAATCAAATCAAAGTTTAGTGGTCGCATACACAGTTTAGCAGATGGTATAGCCGGTGCATCTATACACACAGTTCCAGTAAAAATGTGTGGACACACCTACTCAATCAAGGGTTTTTTCTTTGTTTTACTATTTTCTACATTGTAGTATAATAGTTACACATAAACTATGAAATAATACATATGGAATCATGTAGTAATATATTTTGTCTTTCAGATTCTTCAAAGTAACCACCCTTTGCCTTGATGACAGCTTTGCACACTTGTCTTTCTCTCAACCAGATTTATGAGGTAGTCACCTGGAATGCATTTCAATTAACAGGTGTGCCTTGTTAAAAGTTAATTTGTGGAATTTCTTTCCTTCTTAAAGGACTAGGCGTCCCGCTAGCGGGACAATTGTCCTCAAACAGTGCGTAAAACGAGGACCATTACGAACTCAGGACCATAAATGCTCCTGGCCACACAACAACACACATTTTTTGGATTCACAATAGGCCTACTGTAACAGCAACTTGGTATAATGGTGTAAATCACACGGAGAATAAATGAACTACCGTGTGGTAAAGGTTGTCAGTCAGCATTTTTTCTTTCACACCAATTGTATGGCTTGTGAATCCCCTATCTCTAATGTATACAGGACCATTTATATCACACAGTATACAGTCGTACTCATGCTGAACCACCCTGAACCAAAGATAAACATCTAGGGATGTGCTTCTATCTAACGATGTACACTGATGCAACAAGAAACACCTCAGTTCAGACTTTTCAGCTATGAGGTCATGTTTTGTGTCTGCCACCACAGCATGTTGTTGTGTAAAGCGTCCAGCAAGCCAGGACCCCTGAGAGGTGATTGAATGATAGGCTGATAGATTCACTCTGGCTTGGGGCTTTCTTGTACAAGAACCCATGGTGAGAAACCATTTGTAACTGATAGAGCACTCCGAAAGACATATTGTCAGTTACGAAAGCCACAGGGATATCTCTGTTTCTCTGCTGGTGGCCATCCTCTCGGGAGGGAACAATGAATTTATGGATGGATGGATGTAGGTAGGTAGGGAACGAAAGAAAGAGGGAGGGAGTGTGCACCACCACTGTTCAATTTTACGTCCGAGTGATACTTTTCTGAATGGTTTATTATTGTAATAACAGTGGATTGTTTGAAACTCTGTAAGTGCTTGCTAACCTTCTCTGGAAAACAGCAATTTGACTTTGTGGATTATGCAATACCTTGCAGAGAAGGGATTGAAACCGTGTGCGCTACAAATTGAATTATTTCTGAAGCAGTTGCCTGTTGCCTTTGTGTTCACTTCCAACAATAATTTGTATAGCCTGTGTGTCTCACAGATAATTTAACTGTCACAGATGGGTTTGAACTTTACAGAATAGCTCTCTTTTGAAAACATACTTCTCATTTTGATCTTCATACTCCTCCTGCTCCTCATCTTCTGCACTTCTACATGAGGTACATCTCAATACTCGAAAGCAGCTTCCTCTACTTGTCTCCGTTCCTTGATCAAAACTGACCTAGTGCAACAGTGGACCTCCAGCCATATTGCTTTCATCAGATCAGTGCTTGAAAGAGAAGGCAAGGGGAAGGAGGCCACTCAAGACTTGAGATGCAACCATTGTGTTTATGATTTATGACACAGTTCGCCCAGAGTTGCTACATGCCGTGAATTGACTGTATATCATCTTCCTTTAGATACTGGGTGCCCCGGCAACAGGAAGTCATGTGACCACCCGCAGCCGGAGGATAACCCGGATTTCACGTGGAGCGTGGTGGCAGCAGAGAACCCCTGGAAAGAGGGGAACGGGAGGATGGAGAAGAAAGGAAGAAGTACACAGGGCTGGGAGGAAGGTAAGAATGAAGGTATCGCACTTCCGAACCGGGGAAGTACCTTCTACATCATGTTCTCTTTCATTCAGCAACTTTAAAATGATACAGAAGTACAGTGTCCATATTAGGCCAGCCTCAGTCTCAGCAGGACTTACTGGATACATTGTAATTCATACAGACGTGACAACCAACACTCATACCTAAGATTATTTTCAGAAATGCTGTGTGCTTCTTCAGGAATCACTCTATTTGGAAAAGCTTTGTTTGTGTTCGTTTTACAACCTTGGTTCAACAAATACATTTGGTTACGGTGGTGCTACAGGAATAGATGTTTTCAATGTTAGAATACTACACTAGGAGAACACAAAAGGAAAACAGTACAAGGCCGAAGGTAAACAGAGATGCTTTTAACTGGGTGAAACCTTCAGGTAGAATATTACACGACATGCATCAAAACTTAGACTCTATTTCAGAGTGTTATTGATATACAGTGCATTTGGAAAATATTCAGACCCCTTGGCTTTTTTCACATTTTGTTACGTTACAGCCTTATTCTAAAATAAATTATATCATTTTTCCCCTTATCAATCTACACACACTTAACTCAATCTACAAACAATACCCCATAATGGCAAAGCAAAAACTGAAATATGACATTTCCATAAGTATTCAGACCATTTACTCATTACTTTGTTGAAGCACCATTGGCAGCGATTACAGCCTTGAGTCTTCTTGGGTATGGAGCTACAAGCTTGGCAACTCCTGTACTTGGGGAGTTTCTCCCATTCTTCTCTGCAGACCCTCTCAAGCTCTGTCAGGTTGGATGGGGAGCGTTGCTTCACAGCTATTTTCAGGTCTCTTCAGAGATGTTAGATCGGGTTCGAGTCCGGGCTCTGGCAGGCCACTCAAGGTCTTTCAGAGACTTGTCCCAAAACCACTTCTGAGTTGTCTTGGCTGTGTGCTTAGGGTCACTGTCCTGTTGGAAGGTGAACCTTCGCCCCAGTCTGAGGTCCTGAGCGCTCTGGAGCAAGTTTTCATCAAGGATCTCTCTGTATTTTGCTCTGTTCCTGACTAGTCTCCCAGTTCCTGCCACTGAAAAACATCCCCACAGCATGATGCTGCCACCACCATGCTTCACCGTATGGATAGTGCCAGGTTTCCTCCAGAGTTAAATTTTGGTTTCATCAGACCAGAGAATCTTGTTTCTCATGGTCTGAGAGTCCTTTAGGTGCCTTTTGGCAAACTCCAAGTGGGCTTTTACTGAGGAGTGGTTTCGGTCTGGCCACTCTACCATAAAGGCCTGATTGGTAGTACTGCAGAGATGGTTGTCCTTCTGGAAGGTTCTCCCCTCTCCACAGAGGAACTCTGGAGCTCTGTTAGATTGACCATCAGGTTCGTGGTCACCTCCCTGACTAAGGCCCTTCTCCCCCGATAGTTCAGTTTGGCCAGGCGGCCAGCTCTAGGAAGAGTCTTGGTGGTTCCAAACTTCTTCCATTTAAGAATTATGGAGGCCACTGTGTTCTTGGGGACCTTCAATGTTTCAGAAATATTTTGGTACCCTTCCCCAGATCTGTGCCTCGACACAATTCTGTCTTGGAATTTACCATAAGTGGACTCCAATCAAGTTGTAGAAACATCTCAGAGAGAGAGAGAGAGAGAGAGAGAGAGAGAGAGAGAATACTCCAGATATAACAGATGGACCCTAGCCCCCCGACACATAACCTACTGCAGCATAAAAACTGGAGGCTGAGACAGGAGGGGCCGGGAAACACTGTGGCCCCGTGCGATGATACCCCCGGACAGGGCCAAACAGGCAGGATATAACCTGTTATGATAATGTGTTCGGGTTCCGCAAAGTCTTTGAAATTGCAAGGTAAGTCTTTGAAATTGCAAGGTATTGATAGCAACAATGGAAACAACCCAAACAAAACAGTCCAAACAAACGTAATGACAAAGTGATCAAAGATCGCGGCAGGTAGCCTAGTGGTTAGAGTGTTGGACTTAATCCATGAGCTGACAAGGTAAAAATCTGTCATTCTGCCCCTGAACAAGGCAGTTAACCCACTGTTCCTAGGCCGTCATTGAAAATAAGAATTTGTTCTTAACTGACTTGCCTAGTTGAATAAAGGTAAAATAAATAAAAATAGAAAAGATGATATCTCGTATATATTTAACAGCGGATACTTTCTGATTATGTTTAACCACAGTGGACCAGAAAGTCAGACATAATACATTTAGTTTTGGTGAAATGCTGAAGCCACAACAACATGTGGTCGGATAGGAAACATAACAATTAATTCACACTGAAATAATTGTAGCACCTGCCTTTCTCGCAAGACACAAGAAGAAAGAGGGAAACTTGTGAATCATGCGAGAACATTAATGAAATATGACTCTTATTCCTCCAACTTTTCTTATCTTTGGACTGACAAACTCCATTTTTCTCAAAGACAGTTGAACGTAGGGCTTGTGCCCAAGGCAGGAATTTTAATTGTAATAATAAACAGATAAATTACACGAGGGTGATCAAATTAACATGATCTGACTTTAAAGCCACAGACGGCTCAACAGTTACCTGTTCAGGCCCTCTCTGTCTCTTGCTTCCCTTCCACCACTTGCAACCTGGCAGCAGCAATCAACGTCATCTACACGTGGGTAATAAAAAAAAGGAGTGCACCATACATGGAAATGTATGTGCATAATCACCTCAACCCTACAGATCAGGCACAATGCGGTGGGTGTGCTTTGAATGATTAGGCGTAGCCGCTGTCTCAGTTTATTTATTTAGAAAAATACAAATATTTCACCTTTATTTAACCAGGTAGGCTAGTTGAGAACAAGTCCTCATTTGCAACTGCGACCTGGCCAAGATAAAGCAAAGCAGTTCGACACATACAACAACACAGAGTTACACATGGAATAAACAAACAAACAGTCAATAATAGAGTAAAAAAGTACAGTACATTCCAACGGCGCCTGCAATTCATAGGGACTGAAATGAGGGCTGAAAAGTTGGATGAATGTGATCTGTGAAATGCACAAGCTATTTCCTTTTTCGTTACTCTCGGGTGAAGTTAAACCTCGAGGCTGTCGCACTGCATTGCCTTCATGTGGGAATATAGGGAACCTGCGATACTGGCTAGCTGCTTTTAGGTGAGAATAACAGGTGACCTATCACACAAGCATTGATAAAGCAGGGAGGTGTTTTTTTCGGACAATTGCTTTGGCATACATAGACTCACTTCTATATCTAGCACTAATAGTACGGGCAACCCACATTAAGACAGCACACGTTTTAGACTTAGTTAAACTACCTAGAGGTTCACCAAAGACTTACTGACTTGGCACATGCAAAGTCTACACGTAATTGAAGCCTATACTGATTTTCTTTGCCCTGGTGTAAGTACTCTTAAACAACATTTAATCCCACTCAGGGTGGGACTCTTTATCCACACTAGCAGGGCTTATCATAGCATGCTAAGTGACTGCACTGCACCCTACTCTGCTCCCATTGGTGATCTGAGAGGTGATGAACAGGCGTATTAAAGATGCGGCTAATGACAATAGCTTGGGGCACCGATGCCTTTGGCCAGGCGATTAGCATAGGGGATCATGGGGTAGAATTGTTGATTAAGGTTGTGTGACTGCAAAGGCTCGGTCCAGTGTCAGAGGGCACCAGGAAGCGTTTGTCCACAGTGGCAAACAGGTGGCAATAGGAGACATTGGCACAAATCATAGCAAGGCTAAATGTGACAGTGGGGAAATCTGCATAGCCGGTCAACTGAACCGTGCAGCCATCTTTGAGCCCAATATGAGACATGGCTGGTGTGGCAAATAGCGCAGATTACAAATGAATCACCTCTGTTAAGGCGCAGAGATTTAGAAGAGATCAAGCCCGATGAGAAAGACAATTTATTTCACAACGCTTGGCTTCTCTCGCGACCCCTCGATTCGAGAGGGCCGTTCTCAATTCCATATGTCTACCCCCCACTGCCACTGCGGAGGATTTGTGTGAATATGATTACACATAGATCTTCGTTCACACACGCCGAGGTGAAAAGGCATCAGCTGGCCTATAGGGGCACCGGCAGGGGGGAGATATCCAGTAGGCTGCTTGTTTGCAGTGGCCATTGATTTGTTTGTTAGCGACAGAGTGCCCCATAGCCAGCTTTGTTGTTTTGCGATTCAGAGTGTCATCTGGAGTTTTTTTAATGGGGGCAGGAGCACAGTGTGTGACTCCTCAACCTTGCTACGTCAAAAGGGAAGAAAAAGAGAGAGAACTAGAGATAGAGGGGGGAGGAAGGAAGCGAAGGTGGGTTGGTGCATCTCTAACAGAAAATCTGTATTTTCCTCAACCTGACGTTATTGTGTTACTGTTAGCTTACCTTGAGGGCAGAACCAAGGTGATGGAATAATCAATTTCCTCAGGCATTGTGAGGTTTTTTTCAATAGAAAGTCCCTCCAATATCAGATCAAGGGTCTTGTGGAAATATAGCATGTGAACTTTGAAGGGGCCTTTTCTAGGGAGGGAAACAATTATCCTGGACTCATTGAAGCTGTCCTAATATGGATACTGTGCTAGTGCAAACAGGTTAGATCAGATATCGAGGTTAGTGTTTGGGATGAGACACATTATTGTTATGGTATAGGTTAGGATTGAAGTTTAGATGCCTGCCCTGCCTACCAGACACACACGTGTGCACACGCACGCACGCACACACACACACACACACACACACACATTCTTGTTTGCATGCAGGCCTTTGCATCTTTAAAAATGTAATAACTTACCTGCCAATGCAGTGACATTATCAAGCATTACTTCATAGGCCAGACACACACTCACTTCTTCTGTCTGTGACACATACGAATACAGTTGCAAGCAAATAGATTGACTTAGCTTGTACCTTTGGGAGATAACAAATTATTTAGTGAAGCAATTATCTTCAATGGGAAAAGCAGGTCGTCAGGGAGTACATAGAGCAGAGGGAAGACGATGCAGCAGCATTATCTCAAAGGCTAAATTTGGGGATGTAGTGCTGTACAGAAAGTGCTGTACAGAAACCCAGCCTAAAACCCCAAACAGCAAGCAATGCAGGTGTAAAAGCACGGTGGCTAGGAAGAACTCCCTAGAAAGGCCAGAACTTCGGAAGAAACCTAGAGAGGAACCAGGCTATGAGGGGTGACCAGTCCAGTTTTCTATTACACTGATTTTCCTTGCTCTTTTTTTTTCACAGACGCCAGAAACCATTTCTCTGAAGTCTGAAGTCTAACATACAAAGTACAAGTGAAGGTTGACGGTATCTGTTGCATATGAGAAAACTAACTCAAAGTTACACTGCTCCTGCATTGCTTTCAAAACCGTCCATTCAAATGGGTCTCTAAGGTAAACTGCCCAATTAGATTCCAGATGAGCTCGTATTGATGTTGGCACCACTCTCACTCAGGCTGGTAATTAATGTACAAACAATATATTTATTTATTTACTTGTACTTCATTTTTTTAAGGACAGTTGTATTTCCTCATCCATACAATTTAGAGGGCAAACTGTTTTGGTCAGGCAGAGATTTGGCTCCCCCTGTTGAACCCGTGGTGACCCTTCCCCTGAGAGGACCTCTCATTACAACAGCTGTCTAACTGGCTCAATCAAAATAACTCTATCATTCCCTTTATTTAATGTACCTTTATGACTGATATCGGCACGGTTAAGGTTGTTCTAAACACTCACAATTGCATGACATCTTAGTTATTGTAACTGTTATGTCAGCAATCAAATTGTCATGATGCTGTCACTATGTTTGCTCTCCTCTAATACCTGCAGACCCACAGTGTGTGCAGGCTTTTGTTCTAGCACAGCACAGACATACTTAATTCAGCAAATCAACTAATTATCAAGCTACTGAGTCGTAACAAAACACTGCACACTGTGGGTCTCTAGATTCAGGAAAAAAAGGACACTGGACTCTAAAGCACATGGAACAAATATTTTGCCCACCTTTACCATACAAGGCAACATGACTGAAGCCTCTTGAGTCAACAAAGCTTTTTTTGTGTGAACAGAATTCATTCAGCCACCATTCAGCACCCTCCCTCTCCAATATAGCATCAATAGCTCAAAGAGACGACACTATACACTACAGCCGCCAAGCATTATACAACTCTGAGCCATTGCAAGCCTTGTTGAGATTCTACGTGCAGCGGTACACTGTGTGCATAGCGATAGAGGTCATCTGTCTGAGGTGATTCTCTATCAGAAAGTAGAGAGGCAGCAAAAAGCGTTGCTGGGCTGGCAAGAGAGATGACAATTGGTGTTGTGGGGGGTAGCTAGCTACTGGCAAAAGGGGGATTGTTGTTTTGGGGTCTTGGCTGGCACATGGCTGGCACTTCATTCATCTTCATCTGCTGCTTTGTCAGCCAAGAGTTGAGTGGCATAGTTGTGTCTGCACACTCACTTTATTTGTTCACCGGGATGAGAAAGTAAAAGAAAACGTGTCGCTGAGTGGAAAGAGTTGGTTGAGTCATATTCTACACTCAAAGGCCTCGAGGTTAGAGAGTAACCTTGCTTGAATCATATTGTACATTGTTTGAGTCATCATACTACATACTGTACATTCAAAGACCTAGTGAGGCGGCGGTAGCCTTTTAGGAGGGTTGTTGGTTGGAATTCCAAGCTGCTTGGAAAAATCTGGTGGTATTTAAGACGACAACTGGAGGGTTCCTGGCATTAATATCCCAGGTGCTACCTACTGCCGTTGTGCCATTGAGCAAGGCACGTAACCCCTAAAACTGCTCCAGGAGTGCAGTTATGCGCTGTGTTGATAATTTGCTGCTCTCAACCCATCATGCATGTAATGCGTTGTGATTGGTAATGTGGCAGCAATTACATTTCAGTGAAAATTGATGAATAAATAAAGATCTATCCTATTTAAGCCTAGGTCTGAGGAATTGACATTCAAATAAATATCACACAAACAGTCTAAATATCCACTAACAGTGCTTTTTAATGTATTAGTCTTGGAAGTGGCCAAAGTCAAATGCTAAAGTATTTTACCTAATATTTTACATAATTAAGAGATTTGCAGGCCAAGACAAGGAATTGCAAGAGCGTGAAATACAAAAACATTTAATTTTGGTATGAATGTTGTTACTGATTGATGAGAAAGATTGGCCCAATTTGGTCTGATATTGACTACTGTAGAATCTCTCACTGCTATGTCACTATGACCAGAACAAATGCAGCTGGCCATGATCGGTCGGGTAATCAATTAACTCCACTGACAGAGACCAAATGACTACTTTGGGGGGGGGGGGTTAGGAGGGAACTAGTGGGGGTTAACACCTCACACCCTGTTGTAAATCACAGAGAGAAGATTCAGGTTTCCCTGCCCAAATTCACCAGTGGAATTCCCTCCGCAAATTCACCAGAGGAATGTGCCTTTGTTTCAGACTTTTCCTGCCAAAACTCTTAACACGTTCTAAAGCTGGAATAATGTTTCTAACATAGAACGTGAGGAATAGTCAGAGGCGGTCTAAAGAACACAAATTTAATAGTGTGTGTTATTTTGTGATGTAATTAAAAATGTTATAAAGGAAATACTATAACTTGGAAAGTACACATACTACAGTACCTGTACAAAGTTTCCATCCTGCTATGAACAATTATGAAAGTGTTTTTGTTAAGAGAGGGATGTGATTTTAGAAACTATAAGAGGAAATTATTTCTATAATAGTGCACAGTAAGTAGTCACCACCCCTTGAGTGAGATCAGAGAGCGTGTCAGCCTGACAAAACAATCCCTTTTGAACAAACTGTATAAAATAATGGTTTAAGAATTAACATATCAGACCAGAGAGATGTAGATCTGCAGCTCACATTGAAAGTGGTTTGAAATCTGAATCTCAACATGAGGTAGAGACAATAAAGTCACCTCCCGTACAATCACTGGCACTACACGACAAGTCACCGGATACAGGACGACTGCAGAGGAGAACAACAGAGAAACACCTTTTTGACAATCAGTGCCTCACAAGCGTGCCGCAAAAAGGTCCAACCCCCTTTCCAAGGCTGCCTGGTTAGGAGAGATACACGGCAAACCTAGGCATTTTCATGTAAATACATTCATGATTTCTTACTCCAAGCAGGCGACGGGTTTGTGTGCAAAGTATAAGAACACAGCCATGAATAAACAATGGTACCAACACATCCTCCGAGAGCAACTTCTCCCAACCATCCAGGACCAGTTTGGTGACGAAAAACAATGCTTTTTACAGCATGATGGAGCACCTTGCCATAAGGCAAAAGTGATAACCAAGTGGCTCGGGGAACAAAACATTGATATTTTGGGTCCATGGCCAGGAAACTCTCCAGACCTTAATCCCATTGAGAACTTGTGGTCAATCCTCAAGAGGCGGATGGACAAACAAAAACCCCACAAATTCTGCCAAACTCCAAGCATTGATTATGCAAGAATGGGCTGCCATCAGTCAGGATGTGGTCCAGAAGTTAATTGACAGCATGCCAGGGCAGACTGCAGAGGTCTTGAAAAAGAAGGGTCAACACTGCAAATATTGACTCTTTAAATCAACTTCATGTAATTGTCAAGAAAAGCCTTTGACACTTATGAAATGCTTGTAATTATACTTCAGTATACCATAGTAACATCTGACAAAAAATATCTGAAGACACTGAAGCAGAAAACTTTGTGGAAATTCATATTTTTGTCATTCTAAAAACTTTTGGCCACGACTGTATGTTTATCCTGTGTTTCCATGAATAAATAATTAAACCAATTTGTGTAGTACTGAATCATAAGTAAGTCTGTGGTTTTTGCAGATGCAAGGAGGATACGACTGTTCAGAATTATGATATGGTATTAGGTTATGATTCATAAGTTGACTGTTTGTGGATGTAATAGGTAAAGACCTTTAGGGTTTAATTCGGGAGATGGTAACTCTTTAGTAAACCACTCTTGTGGTGCCCCAAATCATAATATGTTAATTGTTGCATGATTCATTTAATTGGGTAACAATTAAACATAGTTAGTTGATTAGATAAATAACAGTCATCAGATTACTGTTATAAGTCAAGTCAGGACAAAAGCATTTAGAGAAGTTGAACATCATTTTTTAAAATCCACTGTCAACTATTCTGCTCTTACTGACATTCCCATGATTATGTTCAGGTTAGTCAGCATTCATTTGGAAGTTCAGTCACTTCAGTAAGTTCTGTAAAAAAATCTACACCAAAGTCCTCTCTGCACTTTACTGAATTCTTATTCTGTTACTGAAGTTCCCAAGTTCCCACAGTTATTTTATTTGTCACTTACACATGGTTAGCAGATGTTAATGCGAGTGTAGCGAAATGCTTGTGCTGTTAGTTCCGACCATGCAGTAGTATCTAACAAGTAATCTAACAAATTCACAACAACTACCTTATACACACAAGTGTAAAGGAATGAATACGAGTATGTACATATAAATATATGGATGAGCGATGGCTGACCGGCGTAGGCAAGATGCAGTAGATGGTATGGAGTACAGTATATACACATATGAGATTAGTAATGTAGGATATGTAAACATTATATAAATGGCATCGTTTAAAGTGGCTAGTGATACATTTATGTCATCCAATTATAATTATTAAAGTGGCTAGAGATTTGAGTCGATGGCCGAACGGCATAGGCAAGAGGTTAGTGAGCATTTGTTTGGAAGTTTAGTCTAGTTTAGTCAGTCATGTAAAAGTTATACACTGAGTCCACAAAGTTTGATGCAAGAGTTAAAAGAAATGTGCGACCAGACTGCCGGCCACATTTCTACAGTCTCTGCGATAAAAGTGAAACCAACCTCTCCACTCACCTGAAAACAGGTGATGAAAGAGAGAATGTAACAGTTGGATTTACTTGGTTGAGGGGAATTCTGACTAAAATAGTGTCAGTTTCCCAGACAGATTATTAGAACTAGTCCTGGACTAAAAATCACTGTCAATGGAGTGTTTAGATTCTCGATTGAGCATGCTTTTTAGTCCAGGACCATGTTTAATCTGTGTCCAGGAAACCGGTCCTTAAAGTCTATATTAAAAGCTATGATGACATAGTATACCATGACAATACCGTGGCAAACCCTATTAGCGCATTTTGACATGCATAATCATTCACTCTATAAATGTTTAAAGGGCTGCATTTGGAACTTACTCCCTCCTATATGGAATGGGAACATCTGTGCTAATGGGAACTACACACAGATGGGCGATATGATTAGTTTGTGGGGCTAAACATTAAGTGACCCACCATAGACCCAAATCAAACTTTGCTCTTTGCCCCAGATGTTCAGCAAGGTTATACAGGCTCACTCACAGTTGGGTTGGGGTCAATTCAATTTCAATTCAGTCCATTCAAAAAGTAAACTGAGAGTCCAATTCTTATCGAAAGAAATTAGAAAGATTTGTGGCAATGGAATTGACCCCAACCCTGACTCACAGAGCACAGTGGAAGAGCTGTACTTCCCACACTCTTGAGAGCTATACCTCAGAGAGAGAGAGAGAGAGAGATAGATATAGACATGCTTGTATTCAAAAGCTTTAGACACCAGAATACTTTTCTCTCCAACCTTTTCAACCCTTTAGACTCAACAAACCTTTTTACGATCCACCGCCAATGAGAAAATATAGATTACTTATTTAAAGCATTCACCTTTCGTCTACCGCAAAGCAATGGGGGACTGGAGAAATCAGAGACCATAGACACCTGGTTGCTGTTGAAAGCCTCTACCTCCTAATGCACTGACTGACCTTGAGGGCTTTAAGCAACAATGAGCTCATTCACTCACTCGTTTTCCCCAGCAGCCCTATGTCAACTCTAGCCTAGGTCTTTCACTGCGCTACACAAAGCTCATCAGTTTTTATGAATGGCCTGGATGTTTTCAATAATATATATCCTGCCGCCATACGTTTTGTCTGAATTATCAACCACCACAATTACCTGTGCTCCCTGGGTATGGGAATGTTTTTTCCAACTCATTTCACAATGAATGTCCTTAATTGAACATTACCTGAAAATTACCTGAAATGATAATCACTCAAGTTACTGTCAGATTTCCATCCATACAACAAAACTGAAAGATACTATTGATATGTAAATGCATTAGGCTTTTTGTTGGGCCAAAAATCCCAATCTGGAAAACACTGCCCTACCTTGATGATGAAATGACAAAGCCAAGCAGGTTGTGCAATTCTTTACACTTCCAGATGGTGGCGCTCCACCACCGTTCAGCCCGCCTTCATGCCTGCTCAGCCAATTACCTCTGACAAGGAGATGCACTGTCAGCCTGCATTCACTGTAACTAACTAGAGAAGATGAAAAAGACAATTAACAACAAGGGGTAGTAATTAAAGCTACAATATACATTTAAAAGAAAAGTCCGAAAAAAAAATAATTATCCCTGATGTCCGTTGTGATGTAATTACAATACAGTCTGCAATCTGTCCAATTAAATCAAATCACATCGAAGTTTATTGGTCGCGTACACAGTTTAGCATGCGTATACAGTGAGGGAAAAAAGTATTTGATCCCCTGCTGATTTTGTACGTTTGCCCACTGACAAAGAAATGATCAGTCTATAATTGGCCTAGCCAGTCTCCAGACCTTAATCCCATAGAAAAACTGTGGAGGGAGCTGAAGGTTTGAGTTGCCAAACGTCAGCCTCGAAACCTTAATGACTTGGAGAAGATCTGCAAAGAGGAGTGGGACAAAATCCCTCCTGAGATGTGTGCAAACCTGGTGGCCAACTACAAGAAACGTATGACCTCTGTGATTGCCAACAAGGGTTTTGCCACCAAGTACTAAGTCATGTTTTGCAGAGGGGTCAAATACTTATTTCCCTCATTAAAATGCAAATCAATTTATAACATTTTTCACATGCGTTTTTCTGGATTTGTTTGTTGTTATTCTGTCTCTCACTGTTAAAATAAACCTACCATTAAAATTATAGACTGATCATTTCTTTGTCAGTGGGCAAACGTACAAAATCAGCAGGGGATAAAATACTTTTTTCCCTCACTGTATATACCCCAAAATACAGTATATAAATACAGGTGGTGTGAAAAAACAGAAATGCAATGTACAGTAGTAGATTTATTAGAATGAGCTATATGAAGAATACAGTATATAAATAAGAATCCAGTGTGCAGTGTGTATAAACAGTGTAACAAAAAGGCAATGTACAGTTGTAGATATATTAGAGTGAGCTGTGCAAATAATACAGCATAATAATACCCGTGTGGTGCAGGCAAATTGTTGGTGAAATTTTGGGATAATTTTTTAAGTTCCCAGTTACAACAAATGCGGCCTCGGGATGTGCAGTTTCCAGTTTGCTCAAAGTGTCGGCTTGAGGGGGGATATAAACAGCCATGGCAATAACCAATGGGAATTTTCTTGGGAGACTGACCTCTTCTGTAATGCCATTCTACTGCCAATGTCTATAGAGATTGTATGGCTGTGTGCTCGATTTCATACACCTGTCAGCAACGGGTGTTGCTAAAATAGCCAAATACACTAATTTGAAGGGGTGTCCACATTTTCTATATAGTGTATTTTAGTGACCAGATATTTCTAATTTAGGCTTGAATGGCCCATCGATCCAGCAACTCCATTCAGTTCATGCTGAAAACAATTGAATCCTTACTCAATTAATCAGCTTATTGATCTTGACCTGAGCAGGCACCAATGGGAGACATGTGTAATGGCAAAGTAAAAGCCAAAGCTTGCATTCATCCATGGAATTATCCTGGCAGATTTTTGCACTAGAGCACCGGAGCCCATTTATAACCTTGGAGTAAATCTTCTTCCAGTGTAGATCTCTACATAACAAATGTCACCATTTCCGTTATATTTTATGCACTACTTTTGTATAGGGCTCTGGTCAAAAGTAGTGCACTATATAGGGAATAGGGTGCCATTTGGGATGAACTCTTGGAGAGTTCGAGTGTTCTTCAGATGTAAGCTGAGGGGTATATCAGGTCTTTCCCAGAATCCTTCTCTGGTGGAGCACATGGTCCCACCTGTACCCCAACCACCGCGTTTGATTAATTTGGTTCTTTGATGGTTGGTTCCCCAAGGTGGTTCCTATTCGGTGAGCGTGAGTGGAGGACACGTGTAGGGTTACACACACAGCCATATATTGTACACGCATACAGTATGGCTACAAATATGCATACACGCACATGCAGGGCTACACACACACACACAAAAACACACTGACGGCTACACCAACAGAGACACACACACACACACACGTAATGCTTCTAATGCCGACATGTGTGGCAATCTGGCTTTCCATTTGCTGTGATCAGACATACTCTGGCTCCTCCTGGAAACATGCAGAGGTGAGCGGAGGCCCCGTCTTGGGCTGGCTCTCCATTCGCTCTTACCTTTCTGGGAGGCTTTGAAGCATCCAGCATCAAAGACTACTTGCGTGTTTTGAAACCTGCTCGGCTGTTCTCACCTTCCACACACTTTGTCCTTCTCTTTTTCCTCAACCGTCGGTTGAATCAAAGATAAAGACGTCAGTTCAACAATGGCGGGTGCCTTTAAGCCTATCTCCTCCTCGCAAGGATTAGGGGTATTTCTCATGGCGAACTTGTTGCCTTTCCCAGAACAAAATGAAAAGCCTTTGTATGGTAAAGCTCTGTATTTTCCCCCTAACACCTTTTAGAGGCGTCACAATTATATGTATCACTCTGGTGCGATTTCGTGAGTTTTTATCTTCGAAACTGACTATAAACCTTCCTGAGTTTCTACTACTGCCGCGGCTCTGTCAAAAGTTTATGTCTGCAGGGATGAGGGAGGATTTCAAGGAAGGGTGGAGGATAGGACAAGTTATTCTATTCTATTCTATTTATCATGTTGGCTAGGATAGGAAGGTATTGTCTGGACACGGCAGAGTGAAAACAGACCAGAACATTAGCCAGAGTAATGACGATTGCCTTTTTGCAGATGAAAATGAAATTAGAGGGGCACCACGGCCCTCATTTAGGGCCATGCCCTGTGGGACAGACTCCCATTGGGTCTCCAAAATGTGCCTAATGAAGGGGCAGAGGTTGGGAAACCAAGTGTGAATGAGGACGTGGTGTCTTCGATCAAGCCAAACGAATAGGCCGTAAATATCACATTGGAGACTAATAAAATGAGTGTGTGACTAGAAGTAGATAAGCGCTAAGTCGAGCCAGGCGAGGGCTTTTGATTGCCCAGTGTTGTACTTTTATCATATCTAATAGCTTAGCCAGCAAAACAAAATATTGATATTGTTGAGAAGTGACCCAAGATAAATCAATTATGTAAACACCAGCCTCAGCTATCGCCACAAGCTGCTGTCACCACATATAGTAATTATTATTATGTAATTGAAAATGAAAACAATTTACCGATGTCTCTGGCAATAAAAGTTAATGGGGCTTTGGTTTAGGGTATGCGAATGGGTTTAAGAAGCATTCTTTGATACCATTCCTAGAGCCACAAGGTTCACAAGGAGTACAGAAATGCGTTCAACCTTTACTCTCATACCCGTATACTGGTTTAAAATGGCAGATTAAGGCACTGATAAGTGCCTAAATTGGAACACAGTGCTATAAATTATGTCAGAGCTCAGGCTCTGCACTTCACAGCACTGTATGGATTTTGATTGACAGAAGTTCTGGACTTCAGCACCACACACAAGTATTTGCCCATATCCCTCCCCCTAATTAGGCAACCTTTTTTGTTGTGAGGGAAATGCTCTAAATTAAGAGGACTGAATGAATTTTGAAAGATGAGACGTTGAGGATTATAATAAATGTTGCTTTTATGTCATAAAAAGCAAGCCAAAACACCCATAAATCCAAATGTGCACTTCACATTTCCATATCATAAAACTGTCATATACAGTGTCAACGTTTATGATCATTGTTTGATGTACAGTTACAATATGACATGGCGTCATACCCTGGGTTGTTTGTGAAGCAAATTTGCAGTGAAACATGCACCTAAATGCACACATCCTTTCTATGCACTCCAAAATTACGCTAAGTGTCTCTGAATTGCCCTGTGAAACCTAACACTGTAAGATCATATTTTATAACTTAGCTAGTCAAGTTGGCAATAGAACAAGCTTTCAAATGATGCCCACTTGACCCAGATTGCGATTTATAATGGGTCGTTTTTGGATTGCGTAAACAACAACAGTATTTGTGTGATGGCAGAGATCCAGGGCTGTGATCAAAACAACTACAAGTGCGCTTGCTCTAGTTCTTCAACAGCACAGCTAGGAGAGCTCAAAAAAGCACCTTATAGTTGAAAACTTCTTTGAGTCATAAAAATGACTGAGGTGTGTGGCCACTTAGAGACACCAGTTAGTCCTTTCACTCAAACCATCTTAGGTTGCACCTACCCCACATTTTACTGTAGATGCATGTTACTGAATGTATCCAAATAATAAAAAAAATGTCGATATCAACAAATGCAGCGAATAGTACAGTAAATGTAAAATGCACATAAAATCAACAGTGTATTGTTTGGATTCAGGCTTGTCCGGTGAACTTTGGTCTAATAATTTTCCCATAATCTCTAAACTGTTCCTTTCAATTGCCTCCATGCTTATGCTTATGCTTATCATATTTATTTTGTAAGAAACGTTTCAATTTAGCTCTATCCATAAAGGCTAATGACTTGCACCTAGATAACCACTCCTACTCTGGCCCCAGGTGCAGTATGAATAAGTTAGGTGAAAAGTCTGAAGCCCAATTCTTAGCCATAGTTGGCCAAGTTTTGCCTGATATTATGGGAGGGTTAGAGAAGAGAATTATTTTTAAATAATTTTGCAGACGCTCTTATCCAGAATGACTTACAAGAGCAATTAGGGTTAAGTGTCTTGCTCAAGGGCACATCGACAGATTTGTGGCTCTGGGATTTTAACAGTGGCCTTTCGGTTACTGGCCCAACGTTCTAGCCCAACATTCTTAACCACTAGACTACTAGGTTAAATTCACAAAAACAACACATGACTCAACAGCAAGTCCCTAACTGCTCCAGGGGCACTAGCTCCTGGCTGACAGTGTGCTTCCAATCCATTGAGTGTGTATGTGTTTGTCTCAGGGGGGTTGAGTAAGCAACAACAACAAAAATCGGCAGAGAGTAAGGAAATTGGACTATGAAGCAATCTTCTTCTAAGAACATTGAATTAACATTCAACTGAGAAGAACGCAACTTAAATATCAAGAAGCCCAACAACTCTTTGACCATTAATGCCCTTGCAACCTCCTGGACTAAATCACTCGCACTCGCTGCAATGACTGTTCTAGTTTTACTTTCACTAGGGGGCCTTCCCCCTCTTTCAGGCTTTATACCCAAATGACTCATTCTGCAAGACCTTCAGGCCAAGCACAGTTCCACAAAACTGGTGGAGAAAGACCCATGCTAGCCCATTGCCGTTGATGCCTAGGATGGCAGTGCTTCTGCAACAAAACAGCAAAAGCTAGATTTCTGTTTGGCTAAACCTGTCACCCCGAGAAAACTATGCTTATTTGATGATTGTAAGTAATTCCTTTGATTTCATGCTATTTATTTCAATGCATTATCTGACAGTTTCCATTCATGGTCAGCAGTTTATTGCACGTTATATTTTTTTTTTTTCATGTCGATAATTCAAGTTGGGCTTGTTGTTGCTTAAAAGCCTGTATTTAGTGGCTTTAATATGTATATTTCATTTCATAAAGCTGCCTAAATGTTGATTTAGATTTATGGACAATGTTCCTTTGATGCATCGGATTTATCAAGATAGAATTTCGTTGTGTTGCAAAATTTGTCTTTGCATTCATCAGACATTTCGATAGTTTAATATGGAATTTTGTTAGAACACTTGGACATAGGCTATTTATCAGGTTTGAAGGTAAGACCCAGATGCAGACAACGTCGAATTAACAACAGTTGAATAATCCAACAGGGGCAGGCAAAAGGCAGGTCAAGGGCAGGCAGGGGTCAGTAATCCAGAGGTGGGGCAAAGGTACAGGACGGCAGGCGGGCTCAGAGTCAGGACAGGCAAGGGTCAAAACCAGAAGGGCGAGAAAAAGAGAGACTGGGGAAAAGCAGGAGCTGAGACAAAAACGCTGGATGACTTGGCAAACAAGACAAACTGGCACAGACAGACAGAAAACACAGGTATAAATACACAGGGGATAATGGGAAGATGGACGACACCTGGAGGGGTTTGGAGACGAGCACAAGGACAGGTGACACAGATCAGGGTGTGACACCTATTATTTATACATCTTTCTTTATTATCATAATGTGTATCCATTTCTCCTCCAACACACATTTTTTTGTGGAACAGTTATGTTTCAATATAGGCTGCTGAATCTCAAAGGCCAAATAATAATGTGATTTAAAAAATAAGACATTGTTTTGTGCAAAATACACGGTTCATTTGACTAAAACAACAATCAGGAAATCTGACAGAGATCTCAATCTTGAGCTCTCCCATGATGTGTGGCACATTGACCACATGCTGACCATACCGCTGGCTTTATGTGTGTGAGCAAAATAAATGTACACATACATGTTTATTCAATAATTTAATCCAAACTGCTCGCATGCGTCAATGAGTGTCTGCATAGCCAGGCGCTAAAATAGAACTTGGTTCTATTTTGGAAGCTTGATGAGCTGCAAGTCCCTCCTCTCTCATTTAATCGTTTTTTTTAAAGATTAACTGAGGTCCACATTCCAGTCCAATTGGTGGTGGTAATACACCTTAAAATTATTTGCCAACCAACATATAAAGTCCACAGAAGAAGAAGAAGACTGGAGGAGAAAGAACTAGAAACTAACTAGGTTTACCCTTTTATCTGTGGATTAGTTGTTGGAGTAGAGGATCTTGTGGTAAGGTAAAATAATAACCCAATGTTCATATCCAGGACAAATTATCTAGCAACAGCAAGCTTGCTAGCTAAACTGCCATGAATGTTTCATGAGCTTCGACCCGTCAGAGTTCAGAGTTTGTTTGATATTTCAACCTGCGTGTGCTGATCGAGTCTGGTGTGGATGGACAAAATCAACATGTGCGCGATGGCGCACGCGCGCGCTGGGTTTAGTCAGCATGTTAGGTGCTTAGTAGAACGTTCCATTTTGAATATCCTTGCGAGTACTTGGTAGGCAAGCCATTCTAAGGTAGTATGCACCCTCTACTGGGCATAACAATGACCAACACGCGCTAGGCATGTTCAGATGGTTTTATGTTCTTGGTAACGCAAAAGTAATGTAACAAATTACATTACACTGTTACTTACTCTTACTTTTAATGGCAGTAACGTTGTAACCTAATGAGTTACTTTAAAAAGTAACTCCAAGTGGTTTGTTTTTTATTTATGTGTGTGTTTGCACGTGAGCGTAGGCATAGCACTGCGACACACAACTCATTTGTCACACTTGGGGGATTGTTGTTATTCACTGTGTCAGCAACTTCTGGAAAAGAGACTAGGTCCGGAACCTTTTTCTTTCTCCAATGGCCTCTTTGGCAGTCTTGTTTTTTAGGTAACCAAAAACATTAAACTACTTAGGGAGTAGCGGCGCGCTAGTGTTGCATAGTCATCAAAAGCTCTGCTTCTTGGCAATATCACAGCGTTGTCAGATTTCAAAAAGGCTTTACGGCGAAAGCACAACATTTGATTGTTTGAGGATAGCACCTCATATATTTTCCACATTAGCATAAATTCATATCCAGTGCGGGTCACACATAACCCATATAAGAGCTAAAAAATATCACTTACCTTTCGAAGAACTTCTGCTGAGGGCTTCCCAAGTGTCCAACGAAGACATCCAATGGTTCTTTTGTTAAAAAAAGTCATTTATTATATCCATAAATCTCTGTTTGGTTGGCGCGTTATGATCAGAAAATCCACCGTTGAGTCACCCATTGAACCGTGAAGAGAACACGTTCAAATTATACCTATAAACTTTCTACAAACAAATCAGACATCATTTTTAATGTATCCTTAGGTATCCTTTTATGTATATTTACTGTAATATTTCAACCGGACGATAACGTGAACAATAGGAAAGGAAAATAAAGTGGGGCGCGCTCACAATCTTGCGCTCGTTGTTGACAAAAGTGGTCTCTTCACTACTTCCTCTTCCTATCTGTTCTGCTTAGTGCTAGAGCTTCCAGACACTGTATAAAGACTGTTGACATCTAGTGGAAGCCATAGGTACTGCAGTCTCAGTCCTGGTTAAAATAGAAATGAATAGGCAGCCTGGAGAAGAAGGTCATGTACAAAAAAAAATGCAAATCCAGATGCATTTTCCTCTGGTTTTTGCCTGCTATATCAGTTCTGTTATACTCACATACATCATTTTAACACGTTTAGAAACTTCAGAGTGTTTTCTATCCAATAGTACTAATTATGTGCATATCCTATTTTCTGGGCCTGAGTGGCAGGCATTTTACTTTGGGCACGCCCGACTCTCCAAAACCGTCACCTCTGCTGCCGCTCCCTAAGAAGTTAACATCTAAGAACTGATAGTCCAGCTGCAATGTTCCATAGGGACTGCTCACAAGTGTATTATTAGTTATGCATGGCAAAGATCAGCTGGATATTAACCTGGTAACCTAGCACACTCTGGGATTTAGCAATAAGAAAGAGCTCTGGTCATTCAGTGGGAAGAAACAAACACTTTGCAGCAAACATTTTGCAGTTCAATTGTGTTAACTCCCGAGCTACCACCAACATTTAAATATTAATATATTCAGTTTGTCTACAATTCAACTTTCTTGATATGTTACATTGATATTATTCCAAGGCAAAACTGTGTGTTTTTCCTCCCAGCCATTGCCTACGGTTAGTTTGAAGCTTAGTTCACGACTTCTCTGCAATCTTCCTGTGCCCTGGCTCCCCAGGCTTTTGTACTGTACTGGATTCACATTACATTCAAACTCCTCAGCACTTATAAATGCTTATTCTACTGAATAGAAAACAATGTGGATTTATTTCCCCTTGCATGAATTCTGCTTGGGGCCTATGGATTTCCCCTGCCTTGTTCTCTTTTCTTTCATCAGAATTCTCGCACTCATCCGTAGGGTAGAGAATTTTTTTCCCCCTCTGTTTGAACAAACTGTTATTGAATCCCAATTATGGGAGGAGGTACTGCTAATTGAATAGCTTGAATTGTTTGTATCACACAGTGCGTGTCAAGGGATCCAATGACCTTGATAAAATAGAGACCACTGAATGAGGCTTTGATTTTTTACTTTCATATCTGTTTTATCGACATTATTTAGAACAGGAATTCCCATTGAGATATAGTAATAAGTCTATTCTCCCAAGAAAACATTGCCAGGAGGGCAGCTCCAGTAAAAGACACAGGACAAAATAAAATTCAAATTTCTGGACTAAAAATGATTTTAAATAGAGTATCTCCCATGAACATGCTTCATAGTTTAGAACTAGGCTTAATCTGTGTCAAGGGAACAGGACTTTAAATACGTAATAAAGTAAACACAAGATACTATAAAAGGAAAAGCCCATATGAATTAGATTGACTTACAAATGCTATTTCCTGCAGAGGATAGTAATTATTTTGTTTAAATTCATTCAATTTAATGCACTCTAATTTTAGTGTGTTCTAAAGTATGTTCAGGGACCAAGGTACACAATGAATGAACACTAAATATATAGAGAATTCTAAAGTCTGGCTTTGTTTCATGAAAACAATCGGATATTGTCGTAAAGGGATACTTCGGGATTTTGGCCCTTTATCTACTTCCCCAGAATCAGATGAACTAGTGAAACCAGTTTTATGTCTCTGTGTCCAGTACATAGGAAGTTAGAGTTAGGTTCGCAAACCAATGTTAACTAGTGTCAGCACAATGTCTGGAAGTAGATGGGTATCTGCTAGCATGCTAGTAGAGACCCATAGACTTCCAGTCATTGCTCTAACGCTAGTTAGAAACTACCTTCCTTCATACTGGACACAGAGACGTAAAACCTTTATCCACAAGTTCATCTGACTCTGGGGAAGTGGATTAAGGTTATCATGGCCTAAATCCCGAAGTATCCCTTTAAGGTACATTGACTAAATTAGAACATTTGTGTAAAACTTGGAGGACTTTTGTGAAATCTAGTGTTAATGAGAAAGAAGTTGGACAAACAACAATTGATCTGCATTGCCAGACAGACCTTTGAGGGTTACTGTTTTGAGTAGTGATATACTACTGTACAGCTTTGTATGGTTATTACTCTCATTATTGTGTCTCCAGATCATTGATTACACATGCTAAAACCAAAACTGCGTGCCGTTTTCGAGGGATTGTTAAATAAATGTTCGAACTATTTGGTTTTAATAATATCACCTATTGAAGAGCATAGTCAAGACTACGCATGTCTAATTATTATTATCATACTTGAGTAAAAGTTAAGATACATTTATAGAAAATTACTCAAGTAAAAGTGAAGTCACTCAGTAAAATACTACTTGAGTAAAAGTCTAAAAGTAAATGGTTTGAAATATAATACATGTAATTGCTAAAATATACTTAAGTATCAAAAGTAAAAGTATAAATTATTTCAAATTGCAAACCAGTTGGCACAATTTTCTTGTTTTTTCAGACACAAAGGCAGTAGGGATGACCATGCATGAATTGGACCATTTTCCAGGCCTGCTAAGCATTCAAAATGTTCTTTCGGGTGTCTGGGAAAATGTATGGAGTAAAAAGTACATGATTTTCTTTAGGAATGTAGTAAACTAAAAGTATAAGTTGTCAAAAATGTAAATAAAGTACAGACACCTGCCAAAAACGACTTAATTAGTACTTTAAAGTGTTTTTACTTAAGTAGTTTACGTCACTAGTCCAATGGTATGCTTTGCCTTCTCCTGACCCAAGTGACCTGGAACAGTTTCACAATAGACATCCTAACTTCCTCTCCCACAAACCACTCACACAGGCAGCACGCACTAGTTTGGAAGTCCTGCAGGGTTGGTACTAAAGGAATATTTTAGTGAATGGACTGCAGAAGTTTAGACTTTTCAAATGTGTCATTTAAGTGGAAGAAAACACTCTGTAGGGGTGTACTGTATGGGCTTTTACTTATTACAGTTGAAGTCGGAAGTTAACATACATTTTAACTCAGTTTTTCCACAAATCCTGACATTTATTCCTAGGAAAGGAATACATGTTTTTTTACCTTTATTTTTTTTTTACCTTTATTTTACTAGGCAAGTCAGTTAAGAACAAATTCTTATTTTCAATGACGGCCTAGGAACAGTGGGTTAACTGCCTGTTCAGGGGCAGAACGACAGATTTGTACCTTGTCAGCTCGGGCAACCTTGGGCAACCTTTCGGTTACTAGTCCAACGCTCTAACCACTAGGCTACCCTGCAGCCCCTGTCTTAGGTCAGGTAGGATCACCACTTTATTTTAAGAATTTTAAATGGCATAATAATAGTAGAGAGTGATTTATTTAATCTTATATTTCTTTCATCACATTCCCAGTGGGTCAGAAGTTTACATACACTCAATTAGTATTTGGTAGCATTGCCTTTAAATTGTTTAACTATGGTCCAACATTTCGGGTAGCCTTCCACAAGCTTCCCACAGTAAGTTGTGTGAATTCTGGCCTATTCCTCCTGACAGAGCTGGTGTAACTGAGTCAGGTTTGTAGGCCTCCTTGCTCACAAACGCTTTTTCACGCTTTTTCAGTTCTGTCCACAAATTTTATATGGGATTGAGGTCAGGGCTTTGTGATGGCCACTCCAATACCTTTACTTTGTTGTCCTTAAGCCATTTTCGGGCTTGCAAGCTTCCCCCTTTTTCCTCCAAACATAACAATGGTCATTATGGACCAACAATTCTATTTTTGTTTCACCAGACCAGAGGACATTTCTCCAAAAAGTGATTTGCACTTTTCGCACCAAAGTACATTAATCTCTAGGAGAGAGATTAATCTCCTTCCTGAGCGGTATGATGGCTGCGTGGTCCCGTGGTGTTTATACTTGCATACTATTGTTTGTACAGTTGAACGTGGTACCTTCAAGCATTTCTAAATTGCTCCCAAGGATGAACCAGACTTGTGGAGGTCTACAATTATATTTTTTCTGTGGTCTGGCTGATTTCTTTTGATTTTCCCATGATGTCAAGCAAAGAGGCACTGAGTTTGAAGGTAGGCCTTGAAATACATCCACAGGTGCACCTCCAATTGACTCAAATGATGTCAATTAGCCTATCAGAAGCTTCTAAAGCCAATTGTTGGGAAAATGATTTTTGTCATGCACAAAGTAGATGTCCTAACCGACTTGCGAAAACTATAGTTTGTTAACAAGAAATTTGTGGAGTGGTTGAAAAACGAGTTTTATTGACTCCAACCTAAGTGTATGTAAACTTCCGGCTTCAACTGTACATAATGGTAAGAGGCTTGATAGAATTTTAACTAAGTGTGTCTGCACCTGAGTGAACTGACTTTTCATGGGGAAAAGGAGTCTGACAGAAGTCAGAAATTCAATTGTTCCAAACATTTGTTTTTTACATTGTCCTTTCGGGAAGCATATTTGATGTGCACAGCATCATGTTTTGTGATGGAAGGAGTTGACACTTAACCCTTGTGTAGTCTTAACATTCTGCATACTCCCCATGTCCTAAGGGTAAAAAATGACGCGCCTTCACTAAACCCTTAACATAAAGAAGCTTAATTGAATTTTAAACCCCAAATAAATGTTTCATGAAGAAACAATCTGTCATTCATCACACACTTTGTGAATATCTGGGTTTTACCTCTTCACAATGCAGAAAGACTGCATTGAATCAGTATACACCACTCGTTTTTATTACAACACACCTGTCATAATTGTTTTCTTTACTAAAGTTGAGGTTAATTATTATTGATGTTATTATTATTTTTGCTAAAGGTACTGCATAGGTGTAAACATACTTTTTTAGCAAGAGATAGCACTTGTATAGCTTAAGAAATTAGCAGAAAGTAGTTTTGAATGCATTTTATTGAAGGAAAACAAAGTCTTTAACTTTTTTGGCAACATAGTGATATATTATATACCCTACAATGAGGAATTCAACTACAAAATACTAGTCTTCTCCCATTTTTTAACCATTGCCCCCACCCACAAGATGTATAAACAACAAAAATAAATAAGAATAAAATAAGATAATAGATACAAAACCAAAACGTGAAGAACATAAATCAATCAACTCTAATTAGCACATGTAGGACAGTATGCAAGCGTGTGTGCATGGACTTTGCAGATGTATTTCTCACATGTGCAGCACATTTTATTTGTTTTACAGTCCTTCTTTGGGTTGCAGAATTGACATCTCCTCCTCTTGCCTGCCCCAGCTGCAGCCTCAGGTGGATCAGTAGAAGATTCAGCCCCCTGAACAGCTTTCACAAGTGCTGCAGAGGCTGCTGTGCGGGGGAGGTGCGCCCTTCTTTGAATGTGTGGGGTTACAAGTGCATTTCCGCAATTGCTCCATGAACACCCTCCTCTTGTTCTGCTTATCAGGCATCCAGGTAGGGTTGATCTTGTTCCATATCACAAAGGCATTGTATGAGGACACATCAATGATGATATAGAAGATGACCAGGGGCCAGCAGGCAGTCATCCTCCTGCAGCTGTAAGTTCCAATCACCTTGTACAGGTTGTCCACACCTCCTTTGTTGTGGTTGTAGTCCAGGATGATGGCTGGCTTCCTGTCCTAACGATCACTGATCTCAGCCGTTTTTGCAGTGTTTTCAGGAGGACCACATTCTTATTCCTCTTTGGGAGGTAAGAAACTAGAGTGGTGGTGGGGGTGAAGGCAAACTTTGATGAGAATGCCTCTCTCTCCCTTGTTGCGAGGAGTGCAGGGGGGAGCTCAGGCATGTTCTTTCTAACTGTGCCAACCATGGTGATCTTCCTCTTCAGGAGTTGCTGGCTGAGTTCATAAGAGGTGAAGAAATTGTCACGTGACACTGTGCCCCCTAAGTCCATCTGTCACATCAAGCACAACCCACATCCCCTGGTTCTTCTCCGGGCCTCCACTGGTCGGCTTCCCTGTGTAAACGTGCATCTTCCAAGCATAGCTGGATTGTGCGTCACAGGCCACTCATATCTTGATGCCATATTTTGCTGGCTTGCTGGGCGTATAGTTGTTAGTATCAGAGTCACAGAAAACAATCACATAACCCAATGATATTACAGCAATACATAATAAAATTAACAGTGAAAATCACTTACATTACATTTATGAAAACAAAAATGTACCTCTGAATGTAACCATTTGCTCATCCACTGTTACTTCAGGCCCAGTGTTGTAGCGGTATGACAGACGCTCCATCCACTTCTCCCAGACCTCTCTTATGGCCACCAGTTTGTCTCTCACACTTCTTGCAGGTCTTGAATCATGGTTATCAAATAGCATTCTTGAGAAAGTGTGACAGACTTTCAGTGGAATCGTGGCACGGACAATTGCCCTTCCACTCTCTGCATCCCAGAGACTACATGTAGCCTCGCCTCGGGACCTATACACACCTGCTAAGATTAGCAGCCCTATGTAGGCACGCAGGTCAATCTCATCCATCCTTTTCCAGTTGATTTTTTCGATGGCTTGTGTGATGAACATGTAGAATGTTGAGGCGATGTCCTGGGCAACTGCATGTCTTGTGGGCCCTGGGGTCATCCATATGACATTTTGTGCTGCCATCCTGCCCTGGTTGTCATGTGGTGACAAGGACCATTTTATTTTGCTGTTCTTTGACAAAAATGTATTTCTTTCAGCTTGGGGGATTTCTTCATCTGAAGATGATGCATCGTGCTCTGGGTTGTATTCTTCCCCATCTTCTTCTTCAGATACCGCTTCCTCTTCTAAATTATTTTTCTCTTGTTCCTCCTGGACATCTGAAAAAAATCTGATCTACGACCTGTTGGGCACTGAAACGTGCACTCATGGCTTCAGCAAAGAGAGAACTGGGGGGGACTGTTATCTGCAGCAACTTTATAGCCTCTGACTGCATTCCCCATTAGTAAACATTGCTTTCAAGAAATGTTTATTTTGTCTGTAAACTTGAGTCGTGTGGGGTTATTTTATTTTGTCTGAGTTCAATCAGTAGCACACACAATCTCAATTGCTTATTGTGTGTGTGTTTGTGGTTTTTGTGATGTGTAAATGGTTTTATAACTGCCGGGTCAAAAATGACCCTAAGCCAATCTTTGTACCCTGGTGGTGTACAGCTTTCATGGAAATATGAACAATGTTGGGGTCACTCTCAGAAAAGTCATCAAATTTCAAGTAGAAAAAATATAATTTAGGAGCTTTCTCTGCTGTTAAACATAATGGTGGGTCATTTTTTACCCTTAAGACAAAAGAAGGGTTAATATAAGTAAAATAATCTGTTTAAGACATCATCTAGCAAACGCACTTCTGAAAAAGCTGAAATGCAATGACTGAATTCTGGATAGATCTTAAGGGGCTAGGGTCCTTTTTTCTCAATTTCCGCCTGACTGATGTGCCCAAAGTAAACTGCCTGTTGCTCAGGCCCTGAAGCCATGCTATGCATATAATTGGTACCATTGGAAAGAAAAAACTTTGACGTTTGTAGAAATGTTAAAATAATGTAGGAGACTATAACACAATAGATATGGTAGGAGAAAATCCAAAGAAAAACCAACCAAAAACAGAGCTCATGCTCTTACAATGGAAAGTATAGGGAAATAATGAATTCTAGCTCCCAGGATGCAATTCCTATGGCTTCCACATGGTGTCAGCAGTCTATGTTCAATGTTTCAGGCTTGTAACTTCCAAAACGATTAAGAAATATGAGTTTTAGTACAGGGACACACTCTTGGAAATCCGTGATTGGACGCACCTGCTAATATCGGTTTCCTATTGAACATACTTCTTTCTATATGAAATATTATAGGTTGATTACATTTTATGGTATCTGAGGAGTCAATAGAAACATATTTTGACTTGTTTTAACAAAGTTTCGTGGTAGATTTTCAGATTCCTTTCTCTGTATGTTGAACAAGTGGATTACTCAAATCGATGGCGCCAACTAAACTGACTTTTTGGGATATAAAGAAGGATTTTATCTAACAATACTACGCTACATGTTATAGCTGGGACCCTTTGGATGACAAATCAGAGGAAGATTTTCAAAAAGTAAGTGTATATTTAAATCGCTATTTGTGAATTTATGAAACCTGTGTCGGTGTAAAAATATGTTGATGTGGGGCATGTCGTGGAAATTCAGTACTGAGAGAGACTTGGTCTTGGTCATTTCTTCAAACAATCATATAATGAGACGGTCAGCCCACCAGTCTTGACTGACTTTTAGGCTGAGAGTCTAGCCTTTACAGACGATGCAAAGTTTTTATATAGCTGATACCAAGATTGCTTAGTCAGTCACTTCTAACCTTCCCATAAGCCACCTTGGTTATCTACACAGGATGGTCTTTTACTTAGTTTCCCAGATGCCAAGAAGATGAGACAATAAGACATTGTTCTAAACCATTCTAGGCCATCTCTATCTCGGGTCACAACCAAACATGCTAGCTTTTAGGTTTTTATCAACAACACAAATCAATTGCCAGCTTCAAGATATCTCTCGTAGAATCCATGTCCTCGACACCCAGACTAGCTGCAGGGTGCTAGAGAGGAGACCATAAAACACAGAATTAGCAGGACAGAAATATTTTACTGTTGTTACATATCCAACAAATAAGGTGAATACATAATTTTTCCCCTCACAGGCGCCGTCCTCAAACAATCGCATGTCATGCTTTCACTGTAATGGCTACTGTAAATTGGACAGTGCAGTTAGATTAACAAGAATTTTTAAGCTTTCAACCGATATAAGACATGTGCCTACATGTTTAATATCCATAATTTTTATGATTAGTTATTTGAATTGCGCGCCCTCCGGTTTCACCGGAAGTTGTCCTGCTAGCGGGACGCCTAGCCCTAAGAAATTTTAAGTCCCAAAAGTACCAAACCAAATCCCAATGTCATGCACTCTACTCTTTAGACTTCATTCTAAATCAATATGATTACACCAAATCAAAGTCATATAGGACGGTCAACAAGAAAAACAACGTAGCCGGTTTGCATAATGTTATCTGACATTCATATTTTACCATTTATTTTGTAATTTATGTACAGTCTTTCAAGTCTAAGATTTTAATTGAACTAAATCGAAACAGAAAAGTGTGTTCTCAATCTGTGTTCCACACTCGTGTTTTGCTGTATTGGCGGAGGCTCAAACGGGATCTGTGGAGATCACAGCTGATCTACAAGGACTTAGAGAAGCGAGCTTACCACAGTCCAGAGGTCGAAACTCTGTGAACAAACACACACAGACACACCCAGTGCCTTCAGAAAGTATTTATACCCCATTTTTCACATAGCAACACAATCTTGATTTATTTTTCATTCTTCCTTTCTCATCTCTCTATTGCAAACACTTTTATCTGTGTGAACAGCCCCTAATCTTCCGAGAACTAACAGGTCCATGTCCCTCTATGTCTCCCGCTCTCCCAGAAGAAATATTGTCAGGGAGATATAAACTAACTTGACATAAAACATACATTTTTATAATCAGTCTTTCCCCTCTTCTTCCATTATTCATGGTTGGAGCAAAGTATGACGACTGATGGGTAATGATATATCAGTAAGGGACAGTGAGAAAGAGTCGGAGCAAGCTGGGAAAAACAGACTGCCGAGAAATAGAATGAGATAACGTGAGTGAAAGAGAAAGAAATGCAAGGAAAAACAGGGAGAGAACAGTCAGTGAGAAAAAGAGAGAGAGATAGAGAAAGGGGAGCCAGACACAGTCAGAGGAAAGACAGTGATAAAGAGAAGAGAGGGAAAGAGAGACAGACAGTGAGAATGAGCGGCACACCAATGATAGGCAGAGAGTAAATGAGGACAGCAAACTCCCTCTGGCATTTGATTTGTCTCATTTATTTTCACCGTGATTTAATAACGTATTTTTGGACAGGCTTATTGACCGACCATCCCTGTCTCGCAGGTGTAAACAAGACTCCAGGCCTAGCGAGCTGCCGTCTGCCTGACTGTGCTTCATCAAAAAAAAATCATATGAAGGGCTGTAGTCGTAGCCCCTCCTGAAAGAATCATAATCCATCTATGTTGCCTCAACGCAGTTTGACAGGGACAGATTGACAGTGGGAGCGCATTTCTCCTAGCCTTGGCTGGTCCCGGTTTGGCGTGACAATGGCAATGACCGTAGGAGTTTAGTGAGACGGCACCAAAGGATCTGAGACCAGGCTTAATTTTTCTTGCTCAGGAAGTTGTTAGAGCTGCACTACCGTGGGGACGGTGCGCCATCCTCATTTTTCCCCGCCCCCGCAAAGAATGATCCATTAGAAGGAGTTCCATATACAGAGGAAATGTATATAACTGAGTTTCGGGTGAGTGGTATTGAGGGAGATGGATATACATGCTTCCTCTCGTTATCTTAGGGGTGCTTAATGGTTTTTCTCTTCCTCTACATGGGGTGGTGATGACTTATCCCTGGTCGACTCGTAGTTTCAAGCATCAGGAAGCCGGTGACGCGTTGTGAGTGGACAAATGAGCTAGGGAATGGACAAATAAGCTAGTGAATCAAATGATTTTAAAATAGGAAGGGAGGAAGAAAGAGATTGAGTTTCTTTCCCTCTGTCATTATTAGCGCAGACAAGGACATCATACAAATATATATTGCCGCTGGACTTTTTTCCATCTTACAAACACCTTGTATTTGCATGTTTATAGAATTCCTTGAAATTGAAATTGACAGAGAAAAAGAGAAAGACATTGTCGGAATACGTGGGAAGTTGAGTTTTACCTTAGATGTGCTTAACGACAAGTGCATCTACCGTACCTACTAATGATAATATTACTGTCCAAAAAAACCTCTCACATCTAGTAAACAGAATTCATCAAACCTTTCAACCAGAGACACAGGTCGAGACAGCGAAATACTCAAATGTCTGGGAGTAAAATCCTTATAAAGGACCATTTTGCTATCTTTATCCAACTCCACAAACTGCATATTCATTTCATTCATATTCCTTCCCAGTTCTTCGTACACTTCGCAGATCTTCAGACATGATTGATTGTTTGCGATTCGGTTGCAGATTTGTTAAGATTGACTTAATCAAGCCTTAATTATTTGTCCTTAAAGCGTGACGGAAGTCCATCAGATACACAATTCACCTCAATGTGGGGGGAGGGCAAGGTCATACAAACTACCTTTTGATAATGCCAAGTTGAAACAGAGGGTGTGGGCGACACTTAACTTTTAAGACGCGCACCAGTACGGCGTCCATTTTATGACCTTGCCCTCCCCCCACATTGAGATGAATATGTATCCAATGGACTTCCGTCACGTGTTAAGGACAAATAATTAAGGCTTAATAAAGTAAAAGTAAAGTATAAATCAGAACGATCTAGTGTGTTGAATTAGTGGCAGGCAACACTTTTGTCAGGTATTGTCAGGTTTGTTAATGCTTTGGTTTAGGTGTTTATTTCTCTCTCTCTCTGTGTGTGTGTGTGTACCTCCCCCACCTTCTGAACTCCCTGTAGCGTAGGGGAGGCAGCATGAGGCTCAGTCAATAAATATCAATTCAATCATATCCATCTCAATGCACTCATTCACATTCCTTTCCCCTCCTAAGTCTCTGGGCCTTGATCATTGTGGCAGAAGCCTGGAAGTAATGGAGTTTCCTTGATCCAAGCGCAGGACAGGAGCACTCGTTCTTTGGGAAAGCCCAGAGCAAGAGACTTTTGCTGATCTTACATCAGTGGTCATGCTGTGAACAGTGTGTAAAGGTCTTGCGCCTGATCTGACAACAATGAACATTGTCCATTCTGAGGAAAACTAGAGGGAGTTTGTTCTCCTTGACACAACAACAGTTGGGTCTATCCTGTTGCCCAAGGTTAAAGCCGAATGGGGTCGTGTTCATTATGAACCAAACTGAGAAAAACAGTCTGAAACAGGGGGAGACCCAGCAAACATGACCCAATTGGCCCCATGTGGGTATTTGGTTGACAAGGTGGGCAACAGTGGTGTAAAAACACTTTTAAGTACTGCTTGTTGTTTTTTGGGGCATCTGTACTATTTATATTTTTGACAAATTTTCCTTTTACTCCATTCCTAAATAAAATAATGTACTTTTTACTTCCCTGACACCCAAAAGTACTTGTTACATGTTGAATGCTTAGCAGGACAGGAACATAGTCCAATTCACACACTTATCAAGAGAACATCCCTGGTCCTTTCTACTGCCTTTGATCTAGCGGACTCAATAAACACTGCTTCGTTTGTAAATGATGTCTAAGTTTTGGTGTGCCCCTGGCTATCTGTATATAAAACATTGTGTTGTCTGGCTTGCTTAATATTAGGAATTTGAAATTATTTATACTTTTACTTTTGATACTTAAGTATAGTTTAGCAATTACATTTACTTTTTATGCATAAGTATATTTAAAACCAAATACTTTTAGACTTTTGGTCAAGTAGTATTTTAGCGGGTGATTATCACTTTTACTTTAGTCATTTTCTAGTCGTTTTTTACAATCGCTTACACACTAAAAGTGGTACTTGAGGCACACTCAGTGAAACCATTAACTCATGTACCTAATCTTCAGACGAAGTCTGCAAAACTGCAAGCACATTATCTGCTTTACACTCTGTTTGCAATTGTAAAACACAGTTTTTGCAAAACACTAAACAGTTCTCTACATTAGACACATCATTCTAAACTAACAGGTCTTGTGTTTCGTGTGGAAAACACTGCCATTCAAAATGCCACCCTCATTTACCGATTACCTACACCCAGTACTCACGTGTGAAAACACTTATAGCTAATTTATCCACTTAGAAATCAGAGCTTGAGCACTATAAATAGGCTTCAGGTTGGCTTCCTTGGTTTGGACAACAATGGAGGCCAATCTAGGCAGAGTTGGAAAAGAAAAGACATTTCTCAGACTGGCCAATAAAAATAAAAGCTCTGTGTCCAATGTCTAGAAGGTCAGCATCCCGGAGTCGCCTCTTCACTGTTGATGTTGAGACTGGTGTTTTGCGTGTACTATTTAATGAAGCTGCCAGTTGAGGACTTGTGAGGCGTCTGTTTCTCAAACTATGTACTTGTCCTCTTGCTCAGTTGTGCACCAGGGCCTCCCACTCTATTCTGGTTAGAGCCAGTTTGCGCTGTTCTGTGAAGGGAGGAGTTCACAGCGTTGTACCAGATCTTCAGTTTCTTGGCAATTTCTCACAGGGAATAGCCTCCATTTCTCAGAACAAGAATAGCCTGACGAGTTTCAGAAGAAAGTTATTTGTTTCTGGCCATTTTGAGCCTGTGATCGAACTCACAAATGCTGATGTTCCAGATACTCAACTAGTCTAAAGAAGACAAGTTTTATAGCTTCTTTAATCAGGACAACATTTTTCAGCTGTGCTAATTGCAAAAGGTTTTTTTAATGATCAATTAGACTTTTAAAATAATAAACTTGGATTAGCTAACACAACGTGCCTTTGGAACACGGGAGTGATGGTTGTTGATAATGGGCCTCTGTACTCCTATGTAGATATTCCATAAAAAAATCTGACGTTTCCATCTACAATAGTAATTTACAACATTAACAATGTCTACACTGTATTTCTGATCAATTTGATGTAATTTTAATGGAGAATTTCTTTTAGATTTTCTTTCAAAAACAAGGACATTTCTAAGTGACCCCAAACTTTTGAACGGTAGTGTATGTTTTAAGTGAAATATTAGCTTTTGTCTGAAGCCGAAAAAGTCAGAAAACTCAAAAGCTAATTTGACCTAAGCACTAAAAAGGCTTTTCAGCATCAGCAACTTGACTACTGCTAGAGTACTGTAGCTTTATTGATCTACTGTACTTCAACAACAGATGTACTCACATTGGATTGGTTGACTGGATTAAAACTCCTTAGGGCTAGGGTCCCATTTTCCGAATTTTGCCTGCCACTCAGGCCTTGAAACTAGGATATGCACATAATTAGTACTAGTGGAAACACTCTGAAGGAAACACTCTGAAGTTTCTAAAACAGTTAAAATAATGTCTGTGAGTATAACAGAACTGATATAGCAGGTGAAAACCCGAGAAATTTCTGTCCAGAAATCATTTACTTTTTGACCTTTCCTGACTTTGAATGGCTGATAAAATAATTCTCAGGAAAATAGGACTCAGGTTGCAGTACCTATGGCTTCCACTAGATGTCAACAGTCTCAGTGTTTTGGAGCGTTTATAATGGAAGATAGCCAAAAGGAAGACGATTTTGTATGACATACCAGGATATCCTTTCTGTTTAGTGCACAAGATACCCGGGAGCGCACAACTCGTGTTTACCTTTTCTATCGTGTAGGTTATTATTTGAGTGAAATATAATAGCCAATATAGATAAATGGATGCCTAAGGATAAGTTGATAGGTATAATTTGAACGCGTTCTCTTCACTGTACAACGGGCGAGTAGACTGGAAATGCTTGGTGGACTATCTGAACATAACGCGCCAACCTAATGGAGATTTATGGATATAATAAATGACTTTTTCTAACAAAAGAACCATTGGATGTCTTCCTTAGACACTTGGGATGCCCTCAGCAGAAGTTCTTTGAAAGGTAAGCAATTTATTTTAGCTCTTATATGGGTTTTGTGAGACCCGCGCTGGATATGAATTTATGCTAATGTGGAAAATATGAGAGGTTCTATCCTCAAACAATCAAATCAAAATGTTTTCGCCATAAAGAAATCTGACAACGCTGTGATATTAACAAGACTCCAGTCTTTGCAACCATATGCAACAGTTGTATATCCATGAATTAAATATTAAATATTACGAATTTTGAATTTGCCGCGCTTTGTTTGCTCCGAAAACGAGCCCGCTCAAGGGATCGGATCCGTAAGAGGTAAATCCTTCTCTCAAACAGCCTAATACATACTCTTAGAGTAGAGTTTACCCCTTAACTTCTTAGGGAGCGGTGGGGCGCTCGGTTTTGGAGAGCCTGGCGTGCACAAAGTAAAATGCCTCCCATTCAGGCCCAGAAAATAGGATATGCACATATTTGGTACCATTGGATAGGAAACACTCTGAAGTTTCTAAAAGTGTATTTGACACATTGCCTCATTTGGAACCCCTCCCTTATGAAAATTCCCATATAAGGGCATATGAATGCAGTACCTATTGCTTCCTCTGGATGTCAACAATCTCGAGAAAGTGTTTTGATTCTTCTTAGCAGGTTTTAGATTGTAGAAGAAGACGAATAAGGAAGTGGCCACACAGATGTCAATAGAAGAAAATGCGCGTTTCGGCTGGCGTTCTGTGGTTTTTCCTTTCTTATCGCCCAGTTTATATTCCGGTTGAAATATTATACAACATATACATAACAGAGTTCCTAAGGATACATTTACAATTATGTTTGATTGTTCTTGGACAAGTTTATAGGTATAAGTTGAACGAGTTCTCTTCATGTTATTGAATTTGGCGCCTTGCATTTCACTGGGTAGTGCCCCCCCTTCTGTACAGTACATTTGCAATATGTTTCAATAGGCTGTTAACGTCACAAATATGACAGGCTCTAAAATACTGTAGAAATGTCCAATTGACTGCCCGTTGATCTCAGGATGGCCAGGATTGATTGTGGTACCTCTCCATCGCTCGTTTGTGTTGATTCCAGCATGTCAAAAAACGAGTCCACACTTTCCTCCATTGCTTTGAATGGCCGTGCAACTGGTGTGTTTTTTTCCCCGGGTTACCAGGTCCATATTTTCAAAAGGGTTTTAAATGACTTTAGGGGGCTGCTCCTGGTCCAGGATCTTTATGGGAGTATCCCACTACAGCACTAAATCAGTGGGAGAAGCCCCTGCTCATTAATGGAGGATTTTCAATTTTAAAATAGTTGAAAGGCTGAGTGAATCATCTCCTGAGATTACGTTAATGCCACCTTCCCGGAAAGCTTATTTTGTCAAAAATGCATTTAGGGGGGTGCAGTGCCTCCAGGATCCGTATGGGAGCATCCCACTATGGCCCTAAGTCAGTGGGAGAAGCCCCTGCTCATTTATGGAGGTTTTCAAAAAATGTTTAAAAAAATGACAGTCCACGCTTTCCTCCATTGCTTTGAATGGCTGTGCAACTGGTGTTTTTTTTCCCGGGTTACCAGGACCAGATTTTCAAAAGGGATTTAAATGCATTAAGGAGGGTGCTTCTGGTCCAGGATCCGAATGGGAACATCCCACTACGTCCCTAAGTCAGTGGGAGCTGCCCCTGCTCATTTATGGAGCTTTATATTTTCCACACTCTCTTCCATTGCTTTGTATGGCCGTGCAACTGTACAGTACATTTGCAACATGTTTCAATGGGCATTTAATATCACGAATATGACAAGCTCTAAAATACTGTAGAAATGCCCAATTGACTGCCCGTTGATCTCAGGATGGCCAGAATTGATAGTGGTACCTCTCCATCGCTCATTGGTGTTGATTTCAGCATGTCAAATTTGTGATGTTAAAAGCCCATTGAAACATATTGCAAATGTACAGTGAAACATATTGCAAATGTACAGTACATTTGCAATATGTTTCAATGGGCTTTTAACATCACGAATTTGACAAGCTCTAAAATACTGCAGAAATGCCCAAATTGACTGGCCCGTTGAACTCGGGATGGCCGGGCTCAACGGTTTTAACTTATTGCAAATGGACAAAAGTCTGCCATCAAGTCACTATAATAAAAACGTAAAACACCTAGTTACGTTCTAGTTGCGGGTCCAGTTCCGACGTTATGTGTCGGCCTAGCTGAGGCAACCCTGAATCCCGAGTTTCGGCTCGATAGGTCATTCGGAGCCCGAGCAGCGACCTTAATTGGTGCTGAAAATCCACGTTTTCCGGGCGTTGCTACGGGGTCCTTGAATGAGCTATCGGACAGAAACGTAAGGGTCCGTCTCTATGGGCCGAGGCAGTTCTAATGCACCTAACCTTGTGTCTCTGGGACTTTTAGAAATGTTGTCATTTTCTCAATGTAAAAATTAATTGAAAATATTGCAAATGTACAAGGCTGTTTCTCGGCCTATGAACCTTCTAGAACCCCATAACTCACCGTGCACTGATGGATTGTCATCAAAGACAAGTTCATAAGGCATTCATAACCCACATAGGCACCAGGTTGAATTTAGGGGAGCAGGCAATGTATTCCTATGGGGAGAGATGTCATAGCAAACTGTTAGATGAAAATACCCTGTTTTTACTGTTAAGGGTTAATGCCACAAGGTCACGGTTAGGCTTGCACAGATCGGAAGGTCCTAAGGAACGTTCCTGAAGTTGTGCTTCTAACCCAAACGGGTCTGCCGCTGTCATCCAAAAGCAGCTGAAATTTAGGGCCAGGCTTCATTTTGGGCCTACTTTTTGGCACGGTTGCTGCGGTCAGACCGAGTGAGCTACGGTCAAGCGGGGGCATCTCGTTGAACTCGGCAAGGCCTAGAGACTATGGTGATGCCATTGCAGGCTCTGTGTGTCTTTAAGCCCCACACTGTGTCACTCCATCCCAGCTCTGTGTTTGTGTGTGTGTGTGAGAGTTTTCTTGTAAATCTGATGGGAGGAATGACTCATTTACAGTTCATGAGTGTTGCCTAATCACACATATGAAGTTTTGGAAAGATGTGACCTTTTTAACCCTTCGAAACAGCTCCTATGACCCCAATTTAAAGCCCTTCCGGTTGGCACAGGAAGCTGTAAGTGAACACATATCATCATTGGGGTAGGCTTTAACAGAATCCTGAGTTTTAAATCTTTAGGATAAGAACTGACTGATTTACACAGGGTTGAAAGTCTGTTTTTCACCAACTGCAGGTTGGGTATATCAAAACAACTTTAGGGTGAATTTAACCACTTCCGGTTGCTCCGGGAAGCTTAGAATCAACACAGGTAGACCTCATAGTGACCTGATAGATTGCTATCGAAGACAGGTTCATATGGCTTTCCTAACCCACATAGGCTTCAGGTTGAATTTAGGGGAGCAGGCAATGTATTCCTATGGGGAGAGATGTCATAGCAAACTGTTAGGTGAAAATGTTAAGGGTTAATGCCACATGGTCAGGCTTGCTCAGAACGGGAGGACCTTAGGAACATCCCTGAAGTAGAATCGTGCTTCTAACCCAAACGGGTCTGCCACTGTCACCCAAAAGCAGCTGAAATTTGGGGCCAGGCTTCATTTTGGGCCTACTTTTCTGCACGGCCTATGAGGTCAGAGCGAGATACAGTCAAGTGGGGCATCTTGTTGAACTCGGCACAGCCTAGAAACTATGGTGATGTACTTTTTAGTGTTGATTTCAGTCTGTAATTTTGGTGATGTTTCAGCCCTATTTAAAACTTCTTAGGGAGCGGTGGGGCGCTAGTGCCCCACTCCCGACACTACCCGGTGAAATGCAAGGCGCCAAATTCAAAATCCAAAAGTTGAATTATTAAACATTCATCAATATACAAGTGTTGCATAGTCATCAAAAGCTCTGCTTCTTTGCAATATCACAGCGTTGTCAGATTTCAAAAAGGCTTCACGGCGAAAGCACCACATTTGGTTGTTTGAGGATAGCACCCCACATATTTTTCCCATTACCATAAATTCATAAGCCTTCACGGTTCACACATAACACATTTCACAGCGAAAACAAATCAATTACCTTTTGAAGAACTTCTGCTGAGGGCTTCCCAAGTGTCCAACGAAGACAATCCATGGTTCTTTTGTTAGAAAAAGTAATGTATTATATCCATAAATTTCCGTTTGGTTGGCGCGTTATAATGAGAAAATACAGCGTCGACTCCTCCATTGAAACGTGAAGAGAACTCGTTCAACTTATATCTATAAACTTGTCCAAGAACAATCAAACATCCTTTTTAATGTATCCTTAGGAACACTTTTATGTATATTTACTGTAATTATTCAACCGGAATATAAACTGGGCTATAAGAAAGGAAAAAACCAGAGAGGCGAGAGCGCGCGTCCTCTTCTATTGACATCTCTGGGGTCACTTCCTTATTCGTCTTCTTCTCTGCTCTAATAGCATCTAAAAAAAATCTGAACACTGTCTCGAGACTGTTGACATCCAGAGGAAGCGATCGGTACTGCGTTCATATGCCCTTATATGGGCATTTTCATAAGGGAGGGGTTCCAAATGAGCAATGTGTCAAAACCACTTTTTCCAGGACAGAAATTCCTCGGGGTTTTGCCTGCCATATCTGTTCTGTTTTACTCACAGACGAATGGTTAACACTTTTAGACAATTCAGAGTGTTTCCTATCCAATGGTACTAAATATGCATATCCCATTTTCTGGGCCTGAATGGGAGGCATTTTACTTTGGGCACGCCAGGGTCTCCAAAACGGTCACCTCATGCGCTGCTCCCTAAGAGTTTTAATGGCTGGTTTTAGTCTAATGGCTGAGATGCAAAGAAGATGTTAAACTACGAGACATACGGCATCAACTCCACCTATAGCTTCCTTTCCATGTACATGCGAGTATCCTCCCCTCGGCTCCTCAATGTATTTTTAGATGGTTTAGTAATGCATTATATGCCTCGACAAGCACCCCATTTCCAACCAGAATACCTGTATTTATACTGGCATGGAGATGCCTGCCTCAAATGAATAAGGCAGAGGGCAACCTCTGCAGTACCACCATCTCATCTCACTTACGAACGATGAAGGCAAGACTGAGGAGTACAATTACAGTACCATGGTCTAAGATAGGGTTTCCAAAACTCGGTCCTGCCACCCCGGTGCATGTTTAGATTTTTTGCCCTAGCTCTACACAGCTGATTCAAATAACCAAGCTTGAAGATGAGTTGGTTATTTTAATCTGATGTGTAGAGCAAAGACCAAAACCCAGGACCGACTTTGTGAAACCCTGGTCTAAGAGAAAGGCGACATGAATGAGTAGGTGGGTCACGAAAGGAATCACAGACATACACTAATGCATGATCACATACAAACATTTAACAGAGTTAAGAACATGTCGTAAGCTCACCACATCAGCTTGAAATGGTGCGGATGGAGCCAACCAATTGGTACGGTTTGAGCCAACTAATTGACATTTGTTTGGGAAAAACAGTAGGATAAATAAACATGTAGGTAGAGTCATGTGTGTTTGCATGCAGAGAATCACTGGTTTGTGCCCAATGTGGAACAGTGAAGGAAGATATACTGTTTTTGCATTCGCACTACACACCTGATTCAAATCATCAACACTTGATAAGTGGATCATTTGAATCAGCTGTGTAGTGCTAGGGGAAACAATGTGCGGCCCTTTGAGTCCCCAGGACCAGGATTAGAAAATGATATTATATCTAATCACATTCCCCACCTGTGTGATTCATTCATCATTACATAATCTTTTAAAATACAGTGAACAATTCTTGTTTGTGCTAAGGAGGTCCAGTTAATATGAATAGTACTGATGACGGACTGGATTACAATCATGTTGGTAATGTTGACTGGAGTGAAATGTTATGTTTTTTATCTTTGGTATTGTAATACTTTCTGCAACTGATCTCATCACCTGCTGCTTGCATTTCAATAGCAAAGTTGTTAATGAATTGCACAATTGTCAGAAAGTGAGGATAAATCAGGCAACATCAGTCAATAGCCATCTTAGTGCAGAACAACATTGCCTAGACACTTGCATGATTTTGTAGTAAGACTCCAAATAACATTGACAATATGGCCTAAGAGTAGCTATTACCGACGATCAAGGTAAGACTAGAAATAGCTGTAACATTCTACTTCTGTTTGATGAAATTGTCACAGCATTATGCTTTTTGCATGTAATTTTAGTTATTGGTTTGATTAGCTAACCTAGCAATATAACGTACGCTAACCCTATTCGGTACAAATGTGCGCAACCACGACATTCAAACAAGGCTGTAAAGAAAGGTAATGGGACTGTAGCGACTGTGTTGACATCAACATCTGGGGTGTGAACTACGTTTCTATTTAAGCGTTGATTGACATGGTAATGGCTCTATAGTATTGGAGTAAAGTTGAAAAAACTGACCCCTCCGACGCTGTACGTTACATCGTGACGTGTCATGGCGTAACGTACAGCACTCATAAAGCAACTAATTCTGTTTTATAGCCTCTCTCCACCAGGTGTAGCACTTCTCTCACCATTTAAATACAAGAAAGGGGCAGGGACAGGGTAAGGGGGGGGGATACCTAGTCATTTTTTGTGTCATCACTGCAAGCTATAATGACTCTCAAAAGCCGCTGTTCACTTCTGAAGATCACTTTAGCACCGCCCTAAAAATCCGATTCAAATTCGACACAAACCTTAAAATAGGTATGTAATGACACATTATATAAACTCTTTATAGTGTTTTATTTACATTTTAGAGGCGATAAGGTGATAAGTTGGACAGATCGAGTGAAAAAAATCTGTTTTCCCACACATCTCTCCTTCTCACGCAATAGGTTTCGCTTCCCCACCCATCGTTTTTAAAAAGACCTGACGGAGCTCATTGTCTTCTTGAATCATGCAGAGATGGGCATCATGAAGGTCTCGTCATTGATTTTGTTGGAAACGGGAGAAATTGTGCTATACAATGTTATTGATATTGCAGTTGATCTGGAAGTATTACGTTTTTTGGGGGCTAAAATAAATTCAATTGTACGGACCAGCACGATGTACAAAGTGAGTTAGTAAGGTGGAGCGGTCGATTTGACTAGATTAACGTTTGTAGCCGATCTGAGCTCGTTCCTGCATGTTAGATAGTTAATATACATTGAATTGCTCAGACGAGACATGAACCCGGGAGCCTGGCTAGCTAGCTACCTAGCAAATAACATCATGTCAACAAAGGAATCAGACACAATTTCAATAATGTAGGCTATCTGGCTTGCATGACATTTTTTATATGGCTTAGATATGTCTGAGAACAAAAATATATTGAGTGTCAATGTCACGATATAATGCTAGTGTAGCTAGCTGGTGTAGCTAGCTAACTACTGTTGCTAAGATATGACAGTGGTTAGGTTTAATTTTTGTGTCACATCTTCATACATAGAACGGATAGATTGCCAATGCGGACGTGCTGCATTTCTCATTTTGAATGAGACTGTATGATCTGTAATCCTAATTCAGTCTATTTTTCTGTTTCTCCTTCAACAAAAATGAAATATTAGCCTGTTAGCCCCCATGTAATTAGCAGTGGTGGAAAAAGTACCCAATTTTCATACTTGAGTAAAAGTAAAGATTCCTTGAAAGAAAATTACTAAAATAAAAGTCACCCTGTAAAATACTACTTGAGTAAAAGTATTTGGTTTTAAATGTACTGAAGTATCAAAAGTAAAAATCATTTCAAATGTCTTATATTAAGCAAACCAGATGATACAATTTTCTTGTTTTTTTAACTTAGCTTTACGGATAGCAGTTCAACACTCAGACATAATTTACAAAAGAAGCATTTGTCTTTAGTGAGTCTGCCAGATCAGAGGTAGTAAGGATGACCAGGAATGTTCTCTCGATAAGTGTGTGAATTAGACAGTTTTCCTGTCCTGCTAAGCATTCAAAATGTAACGAGTACTTTTGGGTGTCAGGGAAAATGTATGGAGTAAAAATTACATTATTGTCTTTAGGAATGTAATGGAGTAGCCTGTTGTACAGTGAAGAGAGAGCGTTCAAATATACCTATCAACTTTGCCCAAACAAATCAAACATAATTTATAATGCATTTATGGTATCCTTTTATGAATATTACCGATTATATTTTACACGGATGATATCCTAAACGATATGAAAGGAAAATAAAGTGGGGCGTGCTCACGTTCTCGTGCCCAGGAAAACTTATTGACATTTGTGGTCCCTTGACTGTTTCCTCTTCCTTTCAGTTCTGTTCAGTGCTAAAGCCTTCAAATACTGTCTAAAGACTGTTGACATCTAGTGGAAGCCATAGATACTGCAATCTGGGAGCAATTATAAATGGATTTCAATAGGAAGTCTATGGAAAAGGTGAAATGTCACAACAACAAAAAAATTCTGTACAGAAATTCCTCTGGTTTTTGCCTGCTATATCAGTTCTGTTATACTCACAGACATTATTTTAACAGTTTTAGAAACTTCAGAGTGTTTCCTATAGTACTAATTATGTGCATACCTAGTTTCTGGGCCTGAGTGGCAGGAATTTTACTTTGGGCACACCGGACTCTCCAAAACCGTCACCTCTGCTGCCGCTCCCTAAATGGTACTTTACACCACTGGTAATTAGTTAGCTTTCCTTCATCATTTGCTGTAAAAGATAGCAGAGAAAATATTGTTTTTAATTACATGAAGACCTTTCTCGGATATTCAAATGGAAAGCACTTCTGATATGTAGTCTTTGTCATTCATATCAAGCGTCAATGTTGACAATTTAGTGGAATTTCTTAATAGTCTTCTAAGACAATCCCTACGAAAGCTACATTTCTTTACATCCTTCCAGCAAGGAAACTTAGCAAGTGGATCACGGCACCATCTGCCTACCATTTAGGGAATGGAGTTCTCAACCAGTTAGCCAAATTTTGTTAGGGGTAGGAGAAGAGAGAGGGGGGAGGGAGGGAGGGAGGGAGGGAGAGGAAAATGAAGGAAGGAAGGAGGTGTGGGAGATGAGAAAGAGAGAGAGGAGGGAGGGTGAGATGGGAGGGAAAGAGGGTGTGGAGGCAGGAGTCAAAAACCACAGTCAAATGCTACGTTTTAAATACCTTGACCTTGGTAGTCACTGGTTATTATTAGATATGTAGTGTCAATTATTACAGTGAATGGACAACTTGTTTTTATAATATTGCTTTGTTATTAATATAATATTGCTTATAGTTATATGAACTATTTTAATGGACAATAAAGATTTTCAATTACATTTTAATACAAAGCAGCTGCTTGCATTTGTGGACCAACTATTATAACAGAAAATATATATAGCTCTGTGTGACACACCAATTTATTTTATATCTATCTAACCTCAATGCTACCGGGTTTGTCTCAATTAGAAAATATGACATGGTGTTTAATTGTCCTCTACTACCAGTTTGATTAGACACTGACAAAGGTCACACACTCACTGTGATTTCAATCTCTTTTCAAGAGCACTCATGCACTCATTTTGCAAGGCAGTTTAATTCTTTCTCCCTCACCGACAGCACCAGCCTGAGGTTGACATAAATGGAAGAACGGAGTCTAATTTGAGAAATAATGAGTTAATAAAAAGTTAGAAACAATTCATTATTACAAACATTTCACAGCACTCATATGTTGGTAGGGGATCACAGCTGGTTAGCTTGTTTGCCTGTGATTTTGTAACTGGGCTGACAAAATTATCACTCAGATTGGGCCTCCCACCTGGGGGATGGTTAGATATAGATTGGGGATGTGTGTGTGCATGTGTATTGAGATAGTTAGTAAGTACAGTATGTGTGTGTGTAGCTGTTTGTATGTTTATGCTATGAAAATCTTCTAAGTATGTGTTTGCAGACTTCTCAATTAGATGGTGGCGCATCATACACTACATTGGCATCAGGTCAGGGGATCTGGGATCATGTTTGATCCATAGTGATTAAGTATTGCCCTTCAACACAGACTAGACCAGTGCTCTACAACCCTGTTCCTGGAGAGATAAGGTCCTGTAGGTTTTCACTCCAACCATAATCTAGCACACCTGTATGGAGTGAGATTTGTTTATTTATTCTGTAAGTATGTCTACCATGATCCGTGTGTTTATGCAATGTAACTCACACACAAAACTATGATCTGTGAATATGTTACAATATTTAGTAATTAAAACCATAATTTATAAATATATAAAATGTTATATAAGTCAAATAAATTCATGATCTATAAATATATTCAACATAGCTCACAAATAAAACTACAATTTGAACAAATGTTGAACGATTTATGAGCAAATGTTCCTAACATTTGCAACTGTGGAATGTGCATTGCACATTTGCACATTCAAATAGTGCTTGTGGATCTGTATTTCGTGCTTAATATTTTTTATCACGTGACACAGAGTGAAGTGTTGTCATACAGCCATGTCTTGGGAGAAAGCTTTCTAGATAGAATAGCTAGCTAATAAAGAACAACGTCATGAAATGTGAGTATAACATGTATTTTTTTCTACAAAATATGTTTAAAATAAAATAGCAAATGCCTTTCATATGAATTTTTTATTTGACCATTGGGGCATGCAATGCCGAGTGTGTGCTTTCGACATCAGCCCACTAGCCAAGCCAGCTAGCTAGCTAACTAACGTTGGACAATATCGATATGTGACAGATCATGTGACACTTAAATATCGATTGAAGTGTCACATGATCTGTCACATGATCTCAGTATGTATACACCTGTTCTGAAAGGCCCCAGAGTCTGCAACACCACTAAGCAAGGAGCACCACCAAGCAAGCGGCACTATGAAGACCAAGGAGCTCTCCAAACAGGTCAGGGACAAAGTTGTACAGATCAGAGTTGGGTTATAAAAAAATATACCAAACTTTGAACATCCCACGGAGCACCATTAAATCCATTCTAAAAATTATTTAAGAATATGGCACCACAACAAACCTGCCAAGAGAGGGCCGCCCACCTAAACTCACAGACCAGGCAAGGAGGGCATTAATCATAGAGGCAACAAAGAGAGCAAAGATATCTCCGCTGAGGAGCTTTGCAGCTCCTTCAGGGTTTGGAGTATCTGTCCATAGGACCACTTTAAGCCGTACACTCCACAGAGCTGGGCTTTACAGAAGTGGCCAGAAAAAATCAATTGCTTAAAGAAAAAAATAAGCAAACACGTTTGGTGTTTGCCAAAAAGCATGTGGGAGACTCCCCAAACATATGGAAGAAGGTACTCTGGTCAGATGAGACAACAATTTTGCTTTCTGGCCATTAAGAAAATGCAATGTCTGGCGCAAACCCAACACCTCTCATCACCCCGAGAATTCCATCCCCACAGTGAAGCATGGTGGTGGCAGCATCATGCTGTGGGGATGTTTTTCATTGGCAGGGACTGGGAAATGATGGATGGCGCTAAATACAGGGAAATTCTTGAGGGAAACCTGTTTGTCTTCCAGAGATTTGAGACTGGGATGGAACTTCACCTTCCAGCAGGACAATGACCCTAAGCATACTGCTAAAGCAACATTCGGGAAACATTTAAATGTCTTGGAATGGCCTAGTCAAAGCCCAGACCTCAATCCAATTGAGAATCTGTGGTATGACTTAAAGATTTCTGTACAACAGCAGAACCCATCCAAGGAGCTGGAGCAGTTTTGCTTTGAAGAATGGGCAAAAATCCCAGTGGCTAGATGTGCCAAGCTTATAGAGACATACACCAAGACACTTGCATCTGTAATTGCTTCAAAAGGTGGCTCTACAAAGTATTGATTTTGGGAGGGTGAATAGTTATGCACGCTCCCAAAAGTTTTCCGTTTTTTTGTCTTATTTCTTGTTTGTTTTACAACAACAAAAAATATTTTGCACCTTCAAAGTTATAGGCATGTTGTGTAAATCAAATGATACAAACCTCCCAAAAATGCATTTTAATTCCAGGTTGTAAGGCAACAAATAGAAAAAATGCCAAGGGGGTGAATACTTTCGCCTGCCACTGTACCTAGCCAAGTCATTTGTTGTGCATCCTTAGCTATATTTATTATTATGTTGTTTCCTAGTCAATACATGCATTCTGTGTCTGATTACTGTCAGTTCAATCCCTCTCTGTATTCAAATCAAATGGTATTTGTCTTTTGCACCGAATACAACAGGTGTAGACCTTCCAGTGAAATGCTTGCTTACTTACAAGCCCTTAACCAACAATGCAGTTAAAACATTTTTTTTGAAGGATTTACAAAAATAAAAGGCAGTAAAATCAATAAAGAAGAAAATAGAAAAATAACAAATAATTAAGGAGCAACAATAAAATAACAGTAGTGAGTCTATATACAGGGGGTATTAGTACAGAGTCAATGTGCCTGGGCACAGGTGAGTCAAGGTAATTGAGGTAATATGTACATTTATGTAGAAGTAAAGTGACTATGCATGGAAAACAAGCAGAGAGTAGCAACAGCTGAATGGTGATCAAGACAAAGGAGATGATTGTGGACAACAGGAAAAGGAGGACCGAGCACTCCCCCATTCTCATTGACTGTGCTGTAGTGGAGCAGGTTGAGAGCTTCAAGTTCCTTGGTGTCCACATCACCAACAAACTATCATGGTCCAAACACAACCAGACAGTCGTGAAGAGAACATGACAATGCCCTCAGGAGACTGAAAAGATTTAGCATGCGTCCTCAGATCCTCAAAAAGTTCTACAGCTGCACCATCGAGAGCATCCTGACTGGTTGCATCACCGCCTGGTATGGCAACTGCTCGGCCTCTGACCGCAAGGCACTACAGAGAGTAGTGCGTACGGCCCAGTACGGCCAAGCTCCATTGATGGAGAGGTTGTTATCCTGGCACAACACTGCCAGGTCTCTGACCTCCTCCCTATAGGTTGTCTCATTACAAACTTAATGATGGTGTTGGAGTCGTGCTTGACCATGCAGCCATAGGTGAACAAGGAGTACAGGAAGGGACTGCACATGCTCCCCTGACTGGCTGCCATGTTGAGGATTAGTGTGGCAGATGTTTTGTCAACTGCACTTACGACCTTAGGAGGCCTGTCAGGAAGTCCAAGATCCAGTTGCAGAGGGAGGTTTTTAGTCCCAAGGTCTTTAGCATAGTGATGAGCTTTGAGGGCACTATGGTGTTGAACGCTGAGCTGTAGTCAATGACTAATCATTCTCACGTATGTGTTCCTTTTGTCCAGGTGGGAAAGGGCAGTGTGGAGTGCAATAGAGATTACATTATCTGTGGATCTGTTGGTGCGGTATGCAAATTGGAGTGGGTCTAGGGTTTCTGCGTTAATGTTTGTTGATGTGAGCCATGACCAGCCTTTCAAAGCATTTCATGGCTACAGACGTGAGTGCTACGGGTCTGTCGTCATTTAGGCTGGTTACCTTGGTGTTCTTGGGCACAGTGACCTATAGTGATCTGCTTGAAACATGCTGGTATTACAGACTCTGTCAGGAACAGGTTTAAAATGTCAGTGAAGACACGTGCCAGTTGGTCAGCGCATGCTCGGAGTACACGTCCTGGTAATCCATCTGGCCCTGTGGACTTGTGAATGTTGACCTGTTTAAGGTCTTACTCACATTGGCTACGTGATCACACAGTTGTCCGGAACAGCTGATCCTCTCTTGCATGCTTCAGTATTGATTGACTCTTAGCTAACATAGAAGTTATTTAGCTTATCTGGTAAGCTCGTGTCACTGGCAGCTCGTGGCTGTGCTTCCCTTTGTAGTCTGTAATAGTTTGCAAGCCCTGCCACATCCGACGAGTGTTGGAGCCGGTGTAGTACGATTCAATCTTAGGCCTGTATTGACGCTTTGCCTGTTTGATGGTTCGTCGGAGGACATAGCAGGATTTCTTATAAGCTTCCGGGTTAGAGTCCCGCACTTTGAAAGCGGCAGCTCTACACTTTAGCTCAGTGCGAATGTTGCCTGTAATCCATGCCTTCTGGTTGGGGTATGTATGTGTGGGGATGATGTCCTCAATGCACTTATCGATAAAGCCAGTGACTGATGTGGTGTACTCCTCAACGCAATCGGAAGAATCCCGGAACATGTTCCAGTCTGTGATAGCAAAACAGTCCTGTAGTTTAGCATCTGCTTCATCTGACCACTTTTATATATACCGAGTCACTGGTGCTACCTGCTTTAAGTTTGCTTGTAAGCAGGAATCAGGAGGATAGAATTGTGGTCAGATTTACCAAATGGAGGGCGAGGGAGAGCTTTGTATGCGCCTCTGTGTGTGGAGTACACAGAGGCGCATACAAAGTTTACCTGAGTGTGCTGTTCTATCTAGCCGGTGCAGCGTAAATACTGCTAGCTGAACATCCATGTCATCACTCAGCCACAATTCCGTGAAACATAAGATGTTACAGTTTTTGATGTCCCGTTGGTAGGATATTCGTGATCGTACCTTGTCTAATTTATTGTTTAATGATTGTACGTTGGCAAGAAATATTGACGGTAAGTGACCCAAACTTTTTAATGGTAGTGTATGTTTCGGAAAACATACCACATTTCAGAGATCAGAATTGCATTTTACTCCGAATTGTGCTATTATCCCAACTGTTACACATATAAGATTGAATGATTGCTAGTTTATAAGTAAACTGACGTTTACGTCCTCATGCTAGCTAGCAGTAGCCATAGAAGTCATTATGAAATGGCACGTCGCGTTGAACAACAAAGGAGCTGATTGGCTGTTCTACCACTGACCAGCTACTTTTGAACCCTACTGCAACTCCCCACTAGTCAAGCTCTTGTGTCTTTCAGGCCCTTCCTGAGTTGTTTGATCCGACTGCAGACTCGTCCAAGGACCTATAGCAGCGTTTCCCAAACTCGGTCCTGGGGACCCCAATGGAGGACAATTTGGCCTAGCACGACTGCACAGCTGATTCAAATAATCAACTCATAATCAAGCTTTGATTATTTGAATCAGCTTTGTAATGAAGTAAAAGAATATACATATATATAGTTTTGGAATTGCTGACCTAAATAATATTGTACGATGTCAGTAGTGTGGTTCAGCATATAACTTTAAGGGATGTTTTGTTCATTATGTAAAGGGTGGGCACAGTCAGGCAGGATGGATTCCCCACTGTCAAGACAAGCCGTTACAAACACTCCTTTACCCATGCTGCCATTGCCCTTTGAATAGAGAGAAGTGGAGGAGGTAGGCTAGTCTGTCAGAACTGGAAATGGTATCATTGTCCTTGGTTGTCATAACATGGAAATTATTATGATGATGATAATGGTAATGTGATGGTGAGGTTGATAACAGTGATAATGACATTGCTGTTGATGATTTAGGTCAGCACATTTTTTATGATATTGACATTATGTAACTTTGTACTATCACTATAGTTTTGTGCAGCTGTTAATGTTGATCATTAGTATTGTACATATTTACATTGATGGCTCTCAGCCCATGACATATCCACTTGCTGATGTACTGTTATTCAGTATCATTGTGTTTGTGGATTTTATGTTTTATGTGCTCCTCGGCTGTAAAACCAATTGCCTCGTGGGACAAGTAAAGTTATAACTTGAACTTGAAAGGGTCTGATATGTAAAATCCAGTCTCACAAAATGTGTCATTACACAGGGGTGCTTGTGTCACATACTTAACCCCTTGCACGTACAGAACTAACATCGGCAACAGTATTTTTTGTTGTTTAATTGTTTGTACTATTATTATTATTATTAAATATATTTGTGTGTGTGTGTGTATATATTTTGTTTTGTTGTATATTGTTGTATTTAAAATGTGTGTGACCGTCCTTGTCAATCATCCACAGTTTTTATGCGATTAGTCATACCATTAAATAAAAAATAAAAACTTATGACAGCTGTGATGGAAATGTATGCCAACAGATAATTTGTTCCTTTGGCATGATGGGATCTTTTTGTGTTGTAATACTAATAAGTTCTATTCTCTAGGAATACATTGTACATCTTCTGGTATATATTTTTTCTACCCAAATAAAAACTGTTTAATTCTATTTCTTCCTCCAGAACCCATTCAATAACTGTAAGCATACAATAGCCACCTGAACCATATTGTTAAGAGAACAGCTTACAAGTCCTATTTTAAAACAGCTATTGGAAGTCTGGAGAAGTGTACAATTGGGTTGTCATAATGGTACAGTAGGCTGTTAATGCTTGCATTTTATTGGCTACAATAAGACTTCCAGACAGGCCTCATGTCCTTGGGAGGATCTCAATTGCATACTCCTTGCATCCTCACTCCTCTCTCCTTATCTCCTTCTCAAAACACATTGGAAGAAAAGGTCAGAGGGGAGCGACCTCTGGCTTTCTCATTCAATGGACTTTGAGAAGGAGATGAGGAGAGAGGACAGGAGGATTTAGCAATTGAGATCTTCCCTTTTCCTGAACACATTTGTCAACTCACTAAGTGGCAAAATATAGACTAGAATACAACTCCTGTGTGGTGCAGTGGTCTAAGGCACTGCATCTCAGTGCAAGAGGTGTCACTACAGTCCCTTGTTCAAATCCAGACTTGTTCAAATCCACATCCGGGTTGGGAGTCCCATAGGGCGGCACGCAATTTGCCCAGCGTTGTCTGTGGTAGATCGTCATTGTAAATAAGAATTTGTTCTTAACTGACTTGCCTAGTTAAATTATGGTATAATGTATTGTCCTTGTATTACTGAGAACAGAATGTTGATTCACATTTGAAGTCTATTGATTGAAAGTATTAGGCTTATATTGCCAGAATTGACAAATATCCATAGTACAATCCAACTGGATTATCACTTCAAATGATACGCTGGCATTTTAAAACACAGAATGGAACCAGGAATCAATGTTTTCTTTACTATAGGACTTGCTATAGGACTTGATCAGACCTCTTGAAAGCTATAATTGCAAGATCATGTACCTTCTCTAGGCCTAATTGTTATTGAAATTAGGGTTCACACATTCCACAACAATCTCACCTGTGTTTATTTTGGAAGCACTTAAAATCAGAGATGATAGGGTGGGACTCAAGGTGTTAATGCCACATGCCGACAAATGAACAAAGAGCATAGCATTGTGTTTCTTAAAATACAAACAAACAACTTCTGAGTGCAATAAGATAATAAATATTTAATAACAACAACGAGAGAAAAATCCTTTAGGCCTAATGGAATTGAAAGGACTTGCAGTTGCTGTATGCTATACCAAAATGGGACAGTAAAAATGGCAAACAGTGAAGCCTATGACACACAAGCAAAATATATCAAAACAATTAAATAAGAAATAACACACATATTACAACAATAAGACTTGTTCAGCATCGAATATTGCACAAATTGAGCCACAACAAGATACAAATAGCCTTAGGCTTTTGAAATTTCCAGTAGCTGCCATATCAAAATAGGACAGAAAAAATTCCTGATATTTAATCCTAGTAAAAATTCCCTGTCTTAGGTCAGTTAGGATCATCACTTTATTTTAAGAATGTGAAATGTCAGAATAATAGTAGAGATAATGGCTTATTTCAGCTTTTATTTCTTTCATCACATTCCCAGTGGGTCAGAAGTTTACATACACTCAATTAGTATTTGGTAGCATTGCCTTTCCATGTTTTAACTTGGGTCAAACATTTCGGGTAGCCTTCCTTAAGCTTCCCACAATAGGTTCTGTGAATTTTGGCCAATTCCTCCTAACCGAGCTGGTGTAACTGAGTCAGGTTTGTAGGCCTCCTTGCTCGCACACACTTTTTCAGTTCTGCCCACACATTTTCTATAGGATTGAGGCCAGGGCTTTGTGATGCCACTCCAATACCTTAACTTTGTTGTCCTTAAGCCATTTTGCCACAACTTTGGAAGTATACTTGGGGTCTTTGTCCATTTGGAAGACCCATCTGCGACCAAGCTTTAACTTCCTGACTGATGTCTTGAGATGTTGCTTCAAAATATCCACATAATTTTCCATCCTCATTATGCCATCTATTTTGGGAAGTGCACCAGTCCCTCCTGCAGCAAAGCACCTCCACAACATGATGCTGCCATCCCCGTGCTTCACGGTTGGGATGGTGTTCTTTGGCTTGCAAGCATACCCTTTTTTCCTCCAAAGATAACGATGGTCATTATGGCCAAACAGTTCTATTTTTGTTTCATCAGACCAGGGGGGCATAAATGATGTTTTCACTTTCACTCAGATATCATGTTACCATGGCATAAGTCAGTGTAAAATGTGTAGAATTGCAGGAATTTAGCTGTAAAACTTCAAAGAGGTGAGACAGAATGGGGGTTGGAGAGAAACACTGAGAAGGCTGAATTCCTGAGAACACAATAAACCCTCTTGCATACAGTTGATCAGTTTCACCCTTCAATACCGCCCAAGCCTACTGGTAGGTCTTGACAGTGGGGAATTCATCATGTTTGACTGTGCCCAACTTTTTCACAATGAGCAAAACAGACCTTAAATGTATATGCTGAACTACACTACTGACATCTTACCATATTATTTATTCCAAAACTCGAATCTGGGACCCCAAGGGGTGCACATTTTAGTTTTTTTTGTTACTTCGTTACACAGCTGATTTCAAAAAATCAATGCTTGATTATGAGTTGAACATTTGAATCAGCTGTGTAGTCATGCTAGGCCCAAATGTTTACCCCTTGGGGTCCCCAGGACCGAGTTTGGGAAACGCTGCTATAGGTCCTTGGCCGAGTCAGCAGTCAGATCAAATAACTCAGGAAGGGCCTGAAAGAAATGGGAGTTTGACTAGTGAGGAGTTGTAGAAGGGTCCAAAAGCAGCTGGTCAGTGGTAGACAGGCCAAGCGGGTCATGGTTCTAGGTTGACTCAGAATGGTCAGCTCTGTGGGAACAGTAGGAATAGAATAACAATATTGAGTTAGATATAAACTGGGCAGCACACACCACTTGTTACACAGAACAAGACATTTGAAATAGCATGTTATTAAGCTATTTGATCAAGCTTATAAATAGAGTCACTCAATAAGAGGCAAGAGGACCACATGATAGAACCCAAGTCAATAGCACAAGGTTTCTGTTCCTGATGACTTGTCAACTTCTTAGGGAGCGGCTCCTGAGGTGACGGTTTTGGAGAGTCTGGCATGCCCAAAGTAAAATGCCTCCCACTCAGGCCCAGAAAATAGGATATGCACATAATTAGTACTATTGGATAGGAAACACTCTGAAGTTTCTAAGAGTGTTAAAATATTGTCTGTGAGTATAACAGAACGGATATAGCAGGCGAAAACCCGAGGAATTTCTGTCCTGGAAAAAGTGTATTTGACACATTGACACATTTTGAACCCCTCCCTATTGAAAATGACCATATAAGGGAGTAAGATTTCAGTACCTATTGCTTCCACTGGATGTCAACAGTCTCTAGACAGTGTTTCATTATGTTTAGTTGCTCTGGATGGTAATAGAAGAAGAATTGGGAAGTGGTCACCAGATGTAAACAGAAGAGGATGCGCGTTCATGGGGTGTGGTTTTTTCCTTTCCTATCGCCCAGTTTATAATCCGGTTGAAATATTATACTAATATTATACTATTATACTAAAAGTGTTCCTAAGGATACATTATCAATGATGCTTGATTGTTCTTGGACAAGTGTATAGGTTGAACGAGTTCTCTTCACGGTTCAATGGGCGAGTGACGCTGTATTTTCTGATCATAACGCACCAACCAAACGGAGATTTATGGATATAATAAATGACTTTTTTCTAACAAAAGAACCATGGATTGTCTTTGTTGGACACTTGGGAAGCGCTCAGCAGAAGTTCTTCAAAAGGTAAGGGATTTGTTTTCTCTGTGAAATGTGTTTTGTGTGAACCGCGATGGTTTATGCTAATGGGAAAAATATTGGAGGTGCTACCCTCAAACAATCAAATGTAGTGCTGTCGCCGTAAAGCCTTTTTGAAATCTGACAATGCTGTGATATTGCCAAGAAGCAGAGCTTTTGATGACTATGCAACACTTGTATCATGATGAATGTTTAATAATTCAACTTTTGGATTTTGAATTTGGCGCCTTTCATTTCACCGGGTAGTGTCCCACCACTCCGTAAGAAGTTAACTTCTTAGGGAGAGGCAGCAGAGGCATTTTACTTTGGGCACGCCAGGCTCTCCAAAACCGTCACCTCGGGAGCTGCTCCCTAAGAATTTAAGATAGTAAGGAAAGCACTTTTAAAGAATAACCAGGCATCCTCTACTGACGGAATAAGGTCAATATCCTTCCAGGATACCCGGGCCAGGCCGATTTAGAAAGGCCTGCTCGCTGAAGTGTTTTAGGGAGCGTTTGACAGTGATGAGGGGTGGTCATTTGATTGCTGACCCATTACGGATGCTGGCAATGAGGCAGTGATCACTGAGATCCTGGTTGAAGACAGCAGAGTTGTATTTGGAAGGCAGGTTTGGAGGGCAGGTTAGTCACAGGAATCAGGACTAGTAAAGCCAATGCAATGGCTTGTTTTAAAAAACGCTTGGCATACCACATGGATGGGCATTCATAAAATTCCATTGCAGGCTGACATGGTAGACTACATCACAGTAAGCACGGAACAACGCCAACGCCTTTTGGACATATTTTTTGGTGTAGCCTTGATATCCACGTCCATGGACATTATGGACCAATTCTTAACTAATCATTGACTTCTATAGACAATATATTTGACTGTTTTTCAAAGTGTGCTGGCTATCCAAGGATACTGCTTTCTGAAACACCCACCAGAGTACTGTATTTGCAGATTTGTTTTTGGGGGTCTCGCTTAGGGCGGCAAAACAGCCAGAACCAGCACTGCCTATGCACTCCATGGCACTGAAGGCGAGCAAATTTTGGTCAAACACAATGTTTGAAAGTTAATCTTGAAAAGGGTGATGCTAACAAGTTAGCGACAATATCACCTTGAAGTTGATAACAGCTGCTTCAGCCGCCGTCGCCATTGTCACACTAATACAACACAAGTTAGCTCAAGTTGTCACACTACTACAACACAAGCTAGCTAAAGTTGTCACACTACTACAGCACAAGCTAGCTAAAGTTGTCACACTACTACAACACAAGCTATCTAACATGCTGACCACACCGCCCGCGTTGCATGCTTGAGCATTGCAAAATAAATGTACACATACATGCTATTCAATAATTTAATCCAAACTGCTCGCGCGCATCAACAATCGTCTGTATAGCCAGGCGCTAAAATATCACTTATTTTAGACGCTTGACGCGCTGCAAGTCCTGCCTCTCCCATCTCCCACATGGGTGATTGAAAGATGAATGAGGTCCACACCCCAGTTCAGTTGGTTGCAGTAATGCACGTTAAAGTTGGTTACCATGTAAAGTACGCAGAAGAAGAAGAAGAAGAAGAAGAGTGAACCAGGAGAGATTACTAGAAACTAACTAGGTATCCCCTTTTATCAGTGGATGAATTGTTGGATTAGAGAACACATGCTTTTGTGTGACTCAAAATGAGTCAAAATTCTACAAAGATCCAGCAAAAAAAGGACGTTGCACATTTCAGGTTTAATAATGATTTGGTTCTGAACAAACAGAGTAAAAACACAGACAACTAGAGAAAGCTCAAACCAAATGTATTCACCCACTGGGTCAAACAGATGCGAAGACAAAGACATGTTTACACAAGCACATATATTTATACCCTCCTGCAAGGCGGAGACAACCTCACTCCTCCCTTCTCCACAACTGTCCTACCTTATCAGTGACTGAAACCAGACTGTTGTCCTTTGCCTCCCTAACAATAACATGTTTGACAGAATGTAAACTTCCTGCAATCCCCTTTCTCACTCAGTAACTTTCAATACACCCTCCATTGACCCCAACATATACATTCCTTATTGATTACTTTACATGTTTAATGTATAAGTTCCAGTATGGTAACATAAGTATATTTCAAGCTAGAATCCAACAATAACAACCCAATGTGTATATCCCAGGACAAATTAGCTAGCAACAGCAAGCTAGTTAATTAAATGTCCAGGGATTTTTCATGTGTTTCGACCTGTCCCAAAATTAATATAGCTGGTTCAGAGTTTGTTTTCATATTTCAACGTGCATGTCCTGATCGAGTCTGATGTTGATGGACAAAAACAAACATGTTCATGTCTGTTTCGCTTGTAGCCTTATTCTCTCTTCCTCTTCACTTTCTCTTACTTTTATTATCTCTCTCTGTCTCTCTTTCTCATCACACTCTTTCCATCTCTCTTTCTGCCAGTATCTCTCATCTCTGTTTTTTTATCACTATCTCCATCTCTCTATCCATCACTCTCTTTCTCCTTTAGGACTATCCCTCTCCAATATCTTTCTCTCTTTCCATCTCTTTCATTCTCTTTCCATTACTGACTCTCTCTTCCAATCATCACCATCTCTCTCTATGTTCAATATGTTGCCGCAGAGCCTCAGCCGAAGCTCACAGGGTCATATCGTTCCATTAGTTCCACTACTGTGATCACGGCATTCACTTAGCCACACCACACCACTCCACACACACATACAGTACACACACACAAACACAAATGAACACACACAGGTGCATGTGCACATACACGAAAGCACAAGTGCGTGTACATGCACACACACACTTGAATGTTCACACAAACACACACACACACAATCATGTAGTGTCTGGGCTATCAGCAAAGTCTACTCTGAGGGAAGCAAGAGAGAGACCGAGCTGTAAGAAATAGAGATAGTTGGAGGGGGTGGGGGGTGAAGAGAAAGACAGACACAAAAAGGAAAGAGTAAGATAAAGACCCACAGAGAGAGCATTGAGCAGGGTAGGGTAGGGCGAAAGAGAAAATAGAGAGAAAAAATACTCCCTCTCCCCGCACCCAGATCCAGATCTGCCCAGATAGCATCACCCTGTGTTCCTTCCATCCTGTCCGTCCCTTCCCTCCTACCCCTTTCCTCCCCGTAAGCCCCCTCGCTCAGCACCTTTTCTCAATGACATTATCCTAGAGAACCAGCAGCAATGCCAACTCCGGATTAAACAAACCATCCTTTTCCTCTCAACTAAGATGTTGTGTGTGTTCTCAATCTCCAGTCCTTACCCAGTGCCAATTGGCCTGTGTGTTTGTGTGTATGAAAGAGAGAGAGGGAAGGGAGAGAGAAGGAGTGTGTGTGTGTGTGTTTCCAATCTTCCGTCCTTACTAGGCTTGGGCGATATACCTTTTATACTGTTTAAGTGGGTATTTCAAAATACCGCCTGTATGATTTTCCATACCGTTTGGATCTCCTGGGGGCTGTGGGGTATGTGCTACGCCACTGCTTCAGTAAGTTAAGTATAGCTACAAGAAATGTAAGATACAGCTGAAGTTGGATGTTTACATACACCTTAGCCAAATTCATTTAAACTCAGTTTCACAATTCCTGACATTTAATCCTAGTAAAGAAAAACTGTTTTAGGTCAGTTAGGATCACCACTTTATTTTAAGAATGTGAATTGTCCGAATAATAGTAGAGCGAATGATTCATTTCAGCTTTGATTGCTTTCATCACATTCCCAGTGGGTCAGAAGTTTACAAACACTCAATTAGTATTCGGTAGCGTTGCCTTTAAATTGTTTAACTTGGGTCAATTGTTTAGGGTAGCCTTCCACAAGCTTCCCACAATAAGTTGGGTGAATTTTGGCCCATTCCTCCTGACAGAGCTGGAGTAACTGAGTCAGGTTTGTTGGCCTCCTTGCTCGCACACACTTTTTGAATTCTGCCCAGAAATGTTCTATAGGATTGAGGTCAGGGCTTCGTGATGGCCACTCCAAAACCTTGACTTTGTTGTCCTTAAGCCATTTTGCCACAACTTTGGAAGTACGCTTGGGGTCATTGTCCATTTGGAAGACCCATTTGCGACCAAGCTTTAAATGTTGCATCAATCTATCCACATAATTATCCATCCTCATGATGCCATCTATTTTGTGAAGTGCACCGGTCCCTCCTGCAGCAAAGCACCCCCATAACATGATGTTGCCAGCCCCGTGCTTCAAGGTTGGGATGGTGTTCTTTGGCTTGCAAGCCTCCCCCTTTTTCCTCCAAACATAACAATGGTCATTATGGCCAAACAGTTCTATTTTTGTTTCATCAGACCAGAGGACATTTCTCCAAAAAGTACAATCTTTGTCCCCATGTGCAGTTGCAAACTGTGGTCTGGCTTTTTTATGGAGGTTTTGGAGCAGTGGCTTCTTACTTACCTGCTATATGCACATTGTCACAGGCCAGCTCATAGCCTGTGGCAAAAATGAGGGGACACGAACAACAGGTATAGGCCAATAAAAAAGGTTCTTTATTATAAACCAAAACTATTAACTTTAAACAAAGAAAAAGGAATGAGGTGTGAAAATGCAGGGATGCGTTAATCTGTGTGTGTGAACATGACTGAGTGGAAACTATGTAAAACTACAAAGGAACAAACAAAACAGGATCATACCTGGAGGAGCAGAGAGAAAGAGAGAAAAGTGATTAATGAAGCAGTTTAAATACCCTGAGCCCAGGTGGCTCCAATCACTAACGACCCTCCTCTGCCTGCAGGAGGAACCGCCCCTGCAATGCAGAGGAGGGGCCGTGACACCCCCGTCCTTAAAATGAGGGCCCCACCCTCAACCCAAAATTCGGCCCAAAATTTTTAAAACAATCCAAAGTTCCCCAAAAAGAAAAAAAAAAAGATACCAGTGCCGGCTCCTAGCAGTAGCCCTGTGTCCCCTGGCTGACTGTTCGCCCCTCAAACTCGGCAGCCCTGGTACCTGGGGAGCAATTTAAGTGGGTTTGCGACAGAGTGTCAGAAAACAAAACAGGGTAGTTTCTAATAAGAGCTACCAATTCATCACGTTTCTCAGAATCTAAATGATCTACCAAAACCCCAACATTTTTCAGTCTGGGAGTTTTTCAACCGACCTTGTAAGACCTCATCCGAAACCCTAACTTCCTCCTCTTCTCCCCCCTCCACAAAGTTAAAGCCACAAGATGCAGTGACTGGAGCAGCAGTCAACGCTGACCTTACCGCTGGAGTGCCTTCAACTTTGCTTAGATCACGAGAGTGATAACATTGTAACAGGTTGACATGGCATAATTTAGAGGACTTCCTATGATCAGGGGTTTCAATAAGATAGTTCAAATCTGACTCTTTGCGCAACACAGTGAAAGGACCACAATATTTTGCTTGAAAAGGTGAACTTATTAGAGGCAGAAGAGCAAGTACACGATCACCGGGACTAAACTCCCGCAGCTCAGCCTGTCCGTCATATTTCCGTTTCATTTTCTGTTGAGAACATTTTAGTTTTTCCTTCGCCAGTTCACCAGCCCTATACAACTTCAGCCTAAAACCATTTACATAGTCAATAAGGTTCCGAGGTGGTTCCTCAGGCAAACAACCATCCTGCAGCACTGCTGAAGGCCCACGCACCTTATGACCAAACACTAAGTCATTTGGGCTAAACCCTGTGCTTTCCTGCACTACTTCACGAGCAGTTAGTAACAGCCAAGGTAACCCCTCCTCCCAATCTGCAGACAGTTCTGTACAGTATGCACGAAGCAAGGATTTTAAAGTTTGATGAAAACGTTCCAAAGCTCCCTGGCTCTGGGCATGGAACGCAGTAGACTTGTGTTTAACTTTAAGCTGCAAATAAAGGGGAGGTAAAGTTAGACCCCTGATCTGACTGGATGATTTTTGGAATCCCAAATGTAGAAATAAATTGAGTTAACGCTTTAACTACTGATTTTGAAGTTATGGTACGCAAGGAAAAAGCTGCCGGATATCTAGTTGCTTGACACATAACAGTTAATAAGTAGCTATGACCTGACTTGGACCGTGGTAAAGGCCTAACACAATCGATAATAAGATGCTCAAAGGTTGCCCTATGGCTGGTATTGGATACAAAGGTGCTGGCTTTACAACCTGGTTTGGCTTGCTTGTGCGCTGACACGTATGACAAGTTTTAATAAAATGAGCTTCATCCCGCTTTAAACGTGGCCAGAAAAAATAACGGAGTATGCGATCATAAGTTTTACGAACACCCATATGACCTGCCACATCACCATGTGAAGTTTGCAACACTTTATTTCGCAAAGGGGTAGGTACAACTATTTGAAAGACTGGTTCTCCTGGACCCTGATCATAGTGTGGAACCCATTTCCTGACCAACAGCCCATCAAGAAGAAATAACACTGAGCACTGTTCCTCACCACTGAATCAGGAACAACTTTATCAAACAGATCAGCCAAGGTAGTATCGGCCTTTTTCTCAGCCATCAATGAATCTCTAGAACTAGTCAACTGTTCTGTCTGGAGTTTGACTGGCAACTCAAGACTTTCTGGCTTACTCTCAACCTACTTACGAGAGGCAGCGCGGGTAACCGCACAAACTGGAAATACCTCAGGAGACACACAGCTGCGATCTGGAGATACCCTTGCAGGGGACACTGAAGGTTGCTTCTTAAAGATGTTTAGTTTACCATCTGCCCACACCTTACTACCTGCCAAGTCATTCCCCAAAATCATGTGGACTCCCTCTACTGGCAACTGGGGTCTAACCCCAACATCTACATCACCCTCTACCAGACCACATTTTAGGGTAACTTCATGTAAAGGAGAAGAGAATGGAACTAAACCCATACCACGTACCATTACACAACTGCCAGTATCAGACTCCTTAGAGAACGGCAGAACAGATTCCAGAATAAAACAATCTAAAGTTCCAGTGTCTCTTAAGATCTTAATTGAAACATTTCGGTTGCCATCTACCAAGGACACTACACCATCTGAAATAAAGGCTGAAAAATCACAGTGGGAAGACTGAGAATCAAACTCAACTAGTGGCTGAAAAAGCTCACCCTGGTGGTCAGAGGCTGTAAGCCATCACAGCAGGTTTAACTTGACCTGACTTTTTTGATTTAAGTAGAGGACAATGTTTCTTCCAATGTCCTTCAACTAAACAGTAGCGACAGGTATTAGCATTAACCGGTGCTTTAAGTCCTCCAGACCCAAACTTCTGCTGAGGCCTTTGAAAAGAAGCTCCAAAAAAAGGTGACCTACTATTCCTAGGAGTAGTTATTTTTATGGTACATGTCACTGTTTGACTCAAAATGGCTTTTATGTGTTAGCCTGTACTCATCTGCAAGGACTGCTGCATCACTTGGAGACTTAACTTTACGTTCATTCATGTATGTAGCAACCTGGTCAGACACAGAATTTTTGAACTGTTCTAACACAATAAAATTAGACAGACCCTCAAAAGTACTAACTTCAGAAGCTGTACACCAACGATTAAATGCAGAAGTCAAATCACCAACAAACTCAGAATAGGTTTGTGAATCTAACTTTTTCCTGTAACGAAAACGTTGACAATATGCCTCTGGCACAAGCTCGTAGACCTTCAGAACTGCTGATTTAACTTTAGCATAAACTTTACTGTCAGCTACACTCAGTGCTGCAAAAGCATCACATGCTTTACCTGTAAGTACACATTGCAACAACATAGTCATGTCCAAATCTGACCAAGCTCTAGCTTCCGCAATACGCTCAAATAAAGTAAAGTAAAGTATGTATCTGGATCTGACTCATCAAATTTAGGCTACAAACGAAGATTCTGTGAAACATCAAACTGTGGTAGTCCTTCTGGTCTATTAGCATTTCTCAATCGCGTCATCTCTAACTGCATTTGCAACAGCTCCCTCTGCTGCTCAAAAGGTAATGAAGGGCTAGACTGAAAACTTGCACCCTCACTACTAGCAGACTGACCCGAAAAAACACCCACTTCCCTAAGACCCTGCTTTAATCTAGCTTTAACAGTCTCTTTAATTTTTTTATCAACAATCTCAATCTGATAATGTTCAGCAATTTCAATTAACTGCTCCTTAGTACACAACTCTAAGGCTACATCTGAAAGAGCTTGAACAAAACTACTCAGAATGGAAGACATTTTCCTCAACCAATACAACTATTACAAATGCTAAAAAAAATACACAACTCACCTGCTGTCAGTCTGGGTTAAAGGACAGGAGCCACACCCCACTATCCTCCAAAAACAACTAACTAACTGGCCCTGGTCTTCGTGCAGTCACATGTGGTGGGGTTTTATGCACACAAAACCAGTGGAGTGGAAAAGACAACCAGAAACTGCCGGTCCCCCCATATCCACGGAGGTGCTCCCGAGCCGATGTAGGGGAAAAGGGAAAGGGAAGCTCTACCCACGTTCACTGCCACCTAAAACAAAAACACCACGAGCCTCCTATTGACACTCGCTGATAAGCCTGAACAGGAGAGGACTCCCACCTAAACAAAAACCCAGAAAAACCCTGAGTGAATTGCTAACCAAATTTAGCTACCAAGCTAACTGAACCAAAAGAACACATAGCTCTCAACGCTCTCTTCAACAATATTGGCCCAACCAAAACATCCCCTCAAAACATTTGGCCATCTGAACTAAACTAACCCAAGTTAACTAGAAAACAATAATCAAATAAACCAAATTACAAATAAACAAAGACAATCTAGACAAAACCTTAACCAACTATGACAAAATGTTAAAGTAAACTAAAATACTAAAGTAAGACTAAAGTACAATTAACTTTAACTTACGGATGAGCCCCCACTTGTCACAGGCCGGCTCATAGCCGGTGGCAAAAATGAGGGGACACGAACAACAGGTAAAGGCCAATCAAAAAGGTTCTTTATTATAAACCAAAACTAGTAACTTTAAACAAAGAAAAAGGAATGAGGTGTGAAAATGTCATAATGTAAGGTGTATGTCAAGTGCAGGGATGCGTGAATCTGTGTGTGTGAACATGACTGAGTGAAAACTATGTAAAACTACAAAGGAACAAACAAAACAGGATCATACCTGGAGGAGCAGAGAGGGAAAAGTGATTAGTGAAGCAGTTTAAATACCCTGAGCCCAGGTGGCTCCAATCACTAACGACCCTCCTCTGCCTGCAGGAGGAACCGCCCCTGCAATGCAGAGGAGGGGCCATGACACATAATTAGTACTATTGGATAGGAAACACTCTGAAGTTTCTAAAAGTGTTAAAATAATGTATGTGTGTATAACAGAACTGATATAGCAGGCGGAAACCCGAGGAAAATCCATACGGATTTGCATTTTTTTTTGTACTTGACCTTCTTCTCCAGGCTGCCTATTCATTTGTATTTTAACTAGGACTGAGACTGCAGTACCTATGGCTTCCACTATATGTCATCAGTCTTTATACAGAGTCTGGAAGCTATAGCACTAAGCAGAACGGATAGCGCCGCTACTCCCTAAGTAGTTAACGGCCTTTCAGGTTATGGCGATATAGGGCTACTTTTACTTTGGATATAGATACCTGTTTCCTCCAGCATCTTCACAAGGTCCTTTGCTGTTGTTCTGGGATTGATTTGCACTTTTCGAACCAAAGTACGTTCATCTCTAGGAGACAGAACACGTCTCCTTCCTGAGCAGTATGACGGCTGCGTGGTCCCATGGTGTTTATACCTGCATACTACTGTTTGTACAGCTGTACGTGGTACCTTCAGGCGTTTGGAAATTTCTCCAAAGGATGAACCAGACTTGTGGGGGTCTACAATTTTTGGTGGGCTGATTTCTTTAGATTTTCCCATGATGTCAAGCAGAGGCACTGAGTTTGAAGGTAGGCCTTGAAATACATCCAAAGGTACAGCTCCAATTGACTCAAATGATGTCAATTAGCCTATCAGAAGCTTCTAAAGCCATGACATACCAGTCAACTTAGTGTATTTAAACTTCTGACCCACTGGAATTGTGATATGGTGAGTTATAAGTGAAATATTCTGTCTGTAAACAATTTTGGAAAAATGACTTGTGTCATGCACAAAGTAGATGTCCTTACTGACATGCCAAAACTATAGTTTCTTAAAACTACTTAGGGAGCAGTGGGGCGCTAGTCATCAAAAGCTCTGCTTCTTGGCAATATCACAGCGTTGTCAGATTTCAAAAAGGCTTTACGGTGAAAGCATTTGATTGTTTGAGGGTAGCCCCTCTCATATTTTATGCATTAGCATAAATCCATAACCAAAGCGGGTCTCATAAAACACATAAAATCGCTAATATAAATGACTTTTTCTAACAAAAGAACCATTGGAATTCTTCGTTGGACACTTGGGAAGCCCTCAGCAGAAGTTCTTCGAAAGGTAAGGGATTCGTTTTCGCTGTGATATGTGTTTTGTGTGAACCTCGCTGGTTTATGAATTCATGCTAATGCAGAAATATTAGAGGTGCTATCCTCAAACAATCAAATGTTGTGCTTTCGCCGTAAAGCCTCTCACAATGTTGTGATATTGCCAAGAATCAGAGCTTTTGATGACTATTCAACACTTTTATATTGATGAATGTTTAATAATTCAACTTTTGGATTTTGAATTTGGCGCCTTACACTTCACCGGGTAGTGTCGCTGGCGCCCCACTGCTGCCTAAGTAGTTTTAATGACTCCAACCTAAGTGTATGTAAACTTCTGACTTCAACTGTATACTGTATACTGTATGTGAGGCGCTTGATCATATCTTTGATCATGACACTGGTGAGGAGGAGAGAGGCCAGGAAACTGACAGTGAAGATGCATCAGAGGAGGAAGTGTCAGAAGTTGAAGACAACACACAATATGATCCAGACGAAGAGACAACCGATGTGGAACAATCCAGTGATGAGGAAGGGGGCCCTGCTGAGGTTGTTGTTACATTCTGGTCAAAGAATGGGAATTTGTCCTGGTCTTCATCCCTACCTGAGAGGAGAGGTCGGCTGCAGGCTGAAAATGTTATCAAGATGACCTCAGGGTCAAAATAATCCATACATTATGCTTTTTTTTTTACTAAAAAACTAGTTGTATGAGCTCAGGTCAATGAGGCTTACAGGCCATGAATAGCAAACAGAAGTTCAAAACGTGTAATGTTCACAATAACTTAAGTTGATAAAAGATCTAACACAACATTAGGTGATAATATATGTATTATTATGGATTTATAATCAGCTATAATGGGGCGGTCATTTTGGACCGGGAACACAGAATTAATTAACATGAAACAAACACAACAGGAGGGTTAAATAGGAAGAAATAGGTTCCAACACAAAGCCATCTTGTTATTAGTAAAGTCTAATTAAAATGAAGATGGTTAAAGACGGTTTAAATGAATTATGCCTACTCAAATTTGCTTACTTTCAGCACCATTTCCATTTCCGATTGATTGTTCTGCAGCTACTGCTTCAAGTTTCAGCACCTCAATGAAAGTAACTAGAATCTGGGTTATTATGTGGTCAAAAACTCTGCCAAGAAACATTATTGTTTTTATTCAAATCAATTATAGTTGTAGCAAGCTATCAAAGTTGACCTCCGGTCCTCCTTCTGATCTTCATGTTCTCCTTCTCAAACTGAACAGAACATAGGCTATATACTAATTTAGTGTATGTAAACTTCTGACCCACTGGAAATGTGATGAAATAAATAAAAGCTTCAAAAGAATTTGATTTCCTTCCCCCCATTCTCTTCTTCTCCTTCCCTTGCTGACGACAAGTCTCTCAACAAAGCTCCTCCTCATTGATCAAGTTTCACGTCCCGTGTGCCTCTGGCTTTGCTCTTCTTCTCTCGCTCACTTTCCCTTGCTCTCTTCCCGCTGCCGTTTTCCCTAGTGCCACACACAAATAAACATAAAAACATGGTTGCTGGAGCGCCGGGGTGACAGGCGGACCAGGTCGAGAGAAAGGCATGAGCGAGAAAAAGAGAGATGACGAGATACAAAGAGTGCGACAGAGCAAGGGAGAGATTAAATCACTGGTGAAGCCAAGCCAGAAAAAACAAAAACATATTACAATCTATGTGTTGTGATAATTGCATTGTTTGCTCTATAACCTGTTTGCCTTGATATATAGGCCTAAGGCCAAGACAATAAGACAGTCGCAGAATAAATTCAACCACACGTTTGTTACATCACAAAACCAGAGAGCAACCTCTGACCGGGGAAGTCCAAAATGCATATTGCATGTAAAAAACAGTTAATTGACCTGCAGCATGGTCAAGAAAGTTAATTTTTCTAACATTTTCGCCCTACTAAACAACTATTGATTTAGAATAATGGAGAGTTACCTCAAGTCGCAAAGAAAACAGGAGCTGCCTCCACTATTCCAGCACCATTTCAACTTCAACATCATCAAATCACTTATGCTTGGTCTAATACAGTGACAACTAAAAGATACCAAATACAATTTAGTCCAATCAACCAAAGCTAAATATGATGTGGCTGTCCATGGTTCTGAATTGTGTCTGTGTCTGTCTGTGTGTGTTTATGCATGCGTGCACGCAAGTAGAAAAAACATGTTAACTCAGCCTACTTGTAAAGAAACGCCAATGCCATCCTCCTCTCTTTCGTGTTAACGAAACAGTTTATGACTGTTATAGTACAGTTGTGGCCAAAAGTTTTGAGAATGACACAAATATTAATTTCCATAAAGTTTGCTGCTTCAGTGTCTTTAGATATTTTTGTCAGATGTTACTATGGAATACTGAAGTATAATTATAAGCATTTCAGAAGTGTCGAAGGCTTTTATTGACAATTACATGAAGTTTATGCAAAGAGTCAATATTTGCGGTGTTAACCCTTCTTTTTCAAGACCTCTGCAATCCGCCCTGGCATGCTGTCAATTAACTTCTGGGCCACATCCTGACTGATGGCAGCCCATTCTTGCATAATCAATGCTTGGAATTTGTGGGTTTTTGTTTGTCCACCCGCCTCTTGAGGATTGACCACAAGTTCTCAATGGGATTAAGGTCTGGGGAGTTTCCTGGCCATGGACCCAAAATACCCAAGCCCCTTAGTTATCACTTTTGCCTTATGGCAAGGTGCTCCATCATGCTGGAAAGGGCATTGTTCGTCACCAAACTGTTCCTGGATGGTTGGGAGAAGTTGCTCTAGGAGGATGTGTTGGTACCATTCTTTATTCATCGCTGTGTTCTTAGGCAAAATTGTGAGAGAGCCCAATCCCTTGACTGAGAAGCAACCCCACACATGAATGGTCTCAGGATGCTTTACTGTTGGCATGACACAGGGCTGATGGTAGCGCTCACCTTGTCTTCTCCGGACAAGCTTTTTTCCGGATGCCCCAAACAATCGGAAAGGGGATTCATCAGAGAAAATGACCTTACCCCAGTCCTCAGCAGTCCAATCCCTGTACCTTTTGCAGAATATCAGTCTGTCCCTGATGTTTTTCCTGGAGCGAAGTGGCTTCTTTGCTGCCTTTCTTGACACCAGGCCATCCTCCAAAAGTCTTTGCCTCACTGTGCATGCAGATGCACTCACACCTGCCTGCTGATATTCCTGAGCAAGCTTCTTACTGGTGGTGCCCCGTTCCCACAGCTGAATCAACTTTAGGAGATGGTCCTTGCACTTTCTTGGGCGCCCTGAAGCCTTCACAACAATTGAACCGCACTCGAAGTTCTTGATGGTCCGATAAATGGTTGATTTAAGTGCAATCTTACTGGCAGCAATGTCCTTGCCTGTGAAGCCCTTTTTGTGCAAAGCAATGATGACGGCACGTGTTTCCTTGCAGGTAACCATGGTTGACAGATGAAGAACAGTGATTCCAAGCACCACCCTCCTTTTGAAGCTTCCAGTCTGTTATTTGAACTCAATCAGCATGACAGAGTGATCTCCAGCCTTGTCCTGGTCAACACTCACACCTGTGTTAACGAGAGAATCACTCACATGATGTCAACTGGTCCTTTTGTAGCTGGGCTGAAATGCAGTGGAAATGTTTTTGGGGGATTCAGTTCAAGTGCATGGCAAACAGGGACTTTGCAATCTGATCCCTCTGGGGTATATGCAAATTGCCATCATACAAACTGAGGCAGCATACTTTGTGAAAATTAATATTTGTGTCATTCTCAAAACCTTCGGCCACGACTGTACACACTTTTATTTTTTGTTCTAAAATGTTTTCTCGCTAGCCTAACTTACTTTTCATGGGCAATGTTAGCTAGTTAACTTCTTAGGGAGCGGCTCTCGAGGTGACGGTTTTGGAGAGTCTGGCGTGCCCAATGTAAAATGCATGCCACTCAGGCCCAGAACATAGGATATGCACAGAATTAGTACTATTGGATAGGAAATACTCTGAAGTTTCTAAGAGTGTTAAAACAATGTATGTGAGTATAACAGGAGTGATATAGCAGGCGAAAACCCAAAGAAAGTTTTTTTTAGTTATCATCTTCTCCATTGTGCCTATTGCATACAACTTTATGTAGGACTGAGACTGCAGTACCTATGGCTTCCACTAGATGTCAACAGTCAACAGTCAAAGACTGGGAATTCTAGCAGTGACCAGAATGGATAGGGAGAGGAAATTGTCAGGCGACCACTTTTGTAAACAAGGTTTGACGCTCGCGAGATTGTGAACGTGCACCACTTTATTTTCCTTTCCTATTGTTCACGTTATCGTCCGGTTGAAATATTACAGCAATTATACCCAAAAGGATACCTAAGGATACTTAAAAAAATATGTTTGATATGTTTGTAGTTCGGTTCAATGGGTGACTCAACGGTGGATTTTATGATATAACGCGCCAACCAAACAGAGATTTATGGATATAATAAATGACTTTTTCTAACCAAAGAAGCATGGATTGTCTTCGTTGGACACTTGGGAAGCCCTAAGCAGAAGTTCATCAAAGGTAAGCGATTTTATATTAGCGATTTTATGCTTTTTGTGAGACCCGTGTTGGGTTATGGATTAATGCTAATGCATAAATATTAGAGGTGCTACCCTCAAACAATCAAATGTTGTGCTTTTGCCGTAAAGCCTTTTTGAAATCTGACAACGCTGTGATATTGCCAAGAATCAGAGCTTTTGATGACTATGCAACAATAGCGCCCCACTGCTCCCTAAGTATTAACATTAGACTTCTACATCTAGCTACATATGGAACTTCCATTCTCTCAGGCCAGGGGCACAATGTATGAATTTATGGTTGGATCAGAATTGCCGTTATGAACATTGTACGGAGAATTAAGTAAAACCCCCCAAAAAGTCCAACTCCCTATTGCCATCCAGGGCTATTTTAGGAAAGGGACAATTTTAGCTAGCTACCTACCCACTGGACAATACAATTCAAGTTGTTTCTGTCAATGACTAATTGGAGGGAAGCCAAATCTAAACTTGCTTCCCTTGACAGTTTTTTTTGAGTGAGCCAGGACCATTCACAGTTGAGTTCACTCAATTTAGCTCAACGCTGATTGGCTATTATTTCTACTTTTTTATCAAGGGAGGCCTTGTTGGCTTACCCTTGCAATCAATGCTATGGGCGGCAACAGTGTCATACTCTTTTTGACCAGATGGCATCAGATAGATGGCCTACACACATACAGAAACAGAGGGGCGCTGTTTCGCTTGCTCAGATGCCTTCTCCGGCGAGATGAATTCAGCCTCTGCGATTTGAAGCAAAATTCTTCAAATATATTTTATTTAAAAGAAATCAATTTTTTTATTGTAACATTTTGGGGGGAAGCTTGTTTCCCTTTTGCATCCATGAATGAACGCCACTGGAGAGGACATACAGTTGAAGTCGGAGGTTTACATACACCTTAGCCAAATACATTTAATCTCAGTTTTTCACAATTCCTGACATTACATCCTAGTAAAAATTCTCTGTCTTAGGTCAGTTAGGATTACCACTTTATTTTAAGAATGTGAAATGTCAGAATAATAGTAGAGAGAATGATTCATTTCAGCTTTTATTTCTTTCATCACATTCCCAGTTGGTCAGAACTTTCATAGACTCAATTAGTATTTGGTAACATTGCCTTTAAATTGTTTAACTTCTTAGGGAGCAGCAGGTGAGGTGACTGTTGTGGAGAGTCTGGCATGCCCAAAGCAAAATGCCTGCCACTCAGGCTCAGAAAATAGGATATGCACATACTTAGTACTATTGGATAGGAAACACTCTGAAGTTTCTAAAAGTGTTAACATAATGTCTGTGAGTATAGCAGAACTCATTTAGCAGGAAAAAACCTGAGAAAAAAACATCCGGAAATCAGTTTCTGGTGACCTTTGGCTCTGTTAGACACACTCCCTATTGAATCCATTTGTTACCAGGACTAGATGTCAGCAGTCTATATACAAAGACTCAGAGAGATTGGAGTAAACACAATGAATAGGTACAGGAAATGGCATGGGGACCTGAAATGTCAACAAGTTTTATCGGGCGCGAGTCTGGCTGGAGTGCCCCACTTTATTTTACTTATATAAGGTTTAGGTGACCATCCGAGTGAAATATTATCGCTAATATTCATAAAAGGATAGCTAAGGATGCATTTTAACTGGTATTTGATTTATTTCGGAAAAGTTTATAGGTATATTTGAACGTGTTCTCTTCACGTTTCAATGGGCGATTCGACGTTGGATTTTCTGAACATAACGCACCAACCAAACAGAGATTTATGGATATAATAACACAGAGAATAAAAGCTAAGAGAATTTGAAATGTACACAATGAAAGAAACATCCAACTACCTTGCTTTTGGAGCGGTGACACACTTTGTTGTGGATTCAGGTTGTTATAGCAGAGGGAGAGTAAGAAGGCAAACACACGACAGGCCTGCACTGTGCTGATAATTCGACGACCGTCACATTCTCATTTGAAATGTACTGTAGTATGGCCAGAAGAACCTAGCATGTGTCCTGCAACTGTCCCTTGGCACTCCGTCCTATAATTATTTAGAGTTATCTAGATCTACAGATGTCGCTGTGAGCATAAGCTGCAAGGATCTGTGAGTCAGGCAATAACTGGAGGCAATATGGTGTGATAGACTGTTTAACAGTGAGATTTACTCTTGTGAAAAAACGCTGGGAGACGTGGCTACAGACAGCATAGGAGCCCTGTAAAGTATATGTATCTGGGAAACCATAATTGTGTGATGACCTTGCCTGAGACAGAATATTTGCATTAGCTCCTTGAGATAATGCCTGGGCTTAATCTGTGAGGGTTAACAATCAATTCAGTCCTAACGTGCAAGATCCCAAGTTTGAACCCCAGTTGGTCACATGAAAATGCAGTAATATGCAATAGCTATTGCACTGTTGTTTATCAATAAGTACGAATCGACATCACACCTGGCAGCAACACACATTTTTTAACTAAACTATTCACCATCATATAACAAGTATGTGTTGTGACAAGCAGTGATCAATTAACTGTATGTGCACGTCTACATGTAGCGTAGCAGTCCCTTTCTAAGCCTCGTTGATACACAGTGTGTCACACAACGTGGTAGCAAACCCCGAGCATGTAGGCGCTAGGCCCTATTACTCAGTTGCAAAGCCTGACAAATCTCCCACGAGAGCTACCTGCCTTGTCTCATTTTGCACTTCAAAGATGGCAGTCTTAATTTAGTCAAGAGCTTTGATGGTGAATGGGTAGAAGTTTGAGCCGAAGAGGAACTGAGCGCTGACACTAATTATATCGAGAGAATGTGAAAGTCTACTTCCTGGCGTGCTGAGGTTGTCAGGAGGTAAGTGGGTTGTGGATCACGGGTGTTAGGGGAGATGGGTGATGAATGATTAGTGAGCATAGAAGTGGCTTGAGTTGAAAGGTTGAGGACAGATGATGCTCAGGTTGTATGTAGGGCTATCTGCAATATTCAGTAGGTGGTCTTGCACGATGGTGATGAGAATCATAAGTGAAAATAGGAGGCGTTTGAGTTTAAAAGTTGAGGCCTGACAGTACACGGTTTGTATGCAGGCCTGTTGCATTTACTCTGTAGGAAACCGGTGGGAAGAGATTCACATAGGAAGTTTGCATGGAGAGGCAGGAAGGAAGCAACTGTTGTTCCTAGGGGCTATATGCTCCAAGGTGGTCGCAATGGTAGTATCACATCAAGCTTTTTAGTGTGGCTGTGTCTGACTTTAAATTGGATCCGAAGAGAGAGAGAGGCTCCTCGGAACAAAGTCTGAGCACATCGCAAGTTAACCAAACACATCAGAACATTGTTAGGCTTTGAGAGACATGTCTTTGAGTTTGTACTGGGTATGCCACGACAAAACGAAACACTGACAAACACCAAAGGCAGCCTGAACGAGGACCAATTCAAAATTGTCAGCTAAACTCTGTTTAAAGTTTCATCCAATAGTCCTGACGGGGTGCAACGCAGAAACACCAGAAGAACAGTAGAACCCAGCTCCTTTGCGAACACGTCTCAATTTCCCTCCCTCCCTCTCTGTTCTTCTCAGCGTATTTTCTTTTCTCCTTTGTGAGGTTGTGTGTGTGTGCGTGTAATGCTGCGCTACTTGCTTGTGCTGCTTATGATTGTGTTGCTTTAATCTTTGAAATAATATATGAAGTGCCTCCGGCGCCGAGTGCCACTCTTGACGTGAGAAGAAAGAAATCTTGGAGATACCAGTGAAGGCTTCTTTTTTACACCCTTCAAAGGCCCGAGTCACAGCCAGGGCCTTTGGAAAGCTGGTTTGGTTAACGGGAGGGATGGAAAGAGAGAGAGAGGGGGGAGCTAAAGAGAGAGAGAGCGAGGGACAGAGATTGAGAGACCGAGCAAAGGGGGAGAGTAAAAGAGAGAGTGAGTGAGTGTTGGGGAGAGCAAATAAGAGAGCTGGAGAGAGAGATCAAAAGAGTTGCAGAGAGTGAATGAGAGGGTAACAGATGCTGACATTGGCTGTGAAGGACTAAGAGAGAGAGCAAAAGAGAGAGAGCAATAGCTCTGGATGGTTAACGGAGGGAGCAAGTGGCTTGGTATGAGACCAACTGTGAACGAGTCACTTACACAGACAGAGAGAAAAAAGATACGTCAGAGAGATCATCTGAGGCATGGAAAGAGAGATGGATGTAAAAATATGTGGGAGATTGTTTGTATGAGAGAGTGATTGAGAGAAAATAACCATCTGACAGATAATGGTATGTGCCCTATTTTCTCTCTCTCTGACACTTGAGGTAGACAAAAGGTTGGCTCCATACTATTAGAAAATAAAATAGATAAAATGCTTTTGAAATAAGACACCATCATACATACATAAAATCACATTACACGACGAGGTAATTCGTTAACATTTACTCCTCCGAGGTCATGAAATGGCATGCATTCCACAAATGAATCACATATCTATTAATTATTTGCTAATAAAAAATGGACAGCCATGCATTCCATTAACTAATTATGTTTCATATCATCCCCTCAACTATGAAAGTTTGAACAAAAAAATATGACTCAACGTAATCATTTCACAACACCCGGATAACCAAAAAAAGAACAATATCTGGTCCCACTCATTGTCAAATAAATATATTTACACAGCGACTACATTGGCAGCTACTGTGAAACATATTATGGGTGGAACACAGCAGACCACAGCAATACAACTTCTGAGAATTACTGTACTGCCAATATAACTACCCTGTAAGTACCTTGTTATATCATCGCTTCACAGAAACTCAGACCATTTAACATGAAAAGCTTCCAGTCAGGCATGTAGATTGACACCCTCGTTCTGGAGTTGGCTCATGTCTCCGCTGACCAGCAGGGCCCTCTCTGGACTGATAAGGCGGCCGACAGACCCTTATAAATTGTCCATCACCCCAGTGCTAAATTCCAGTGTGATGGACTGACTGGCTGCTGCAGAATATCACCAGCCCCGATAGCGAGGGTAGAGAGGGGGCAGCCTTGCCCAGTACCGCCCCCTCTTTGTGACCGAGCTGGAGCTCTCGATTGTAGCCGGAACCCATGGTGTAATTGAGCCCATGGTGTAATTGTCCCCGGCAATCGAGAGTGCCATTACCAAAGAAAGAAACCAAGGGAGTGAGAGGGAAGGTGATAGGAAATCAACTGGGTGTGCTATTGGCTTGATTCAATCGTTTGATCGGCAGTTGAGCTGAAGCACCTGCTCATCTGCAGTCATACCCAGATGGTTGACCTGTTGATGCTTCTGCTCTACACTGCCATCTGTTGATGTTGGGGGTGTACTACTGGAACACCATTGCCAATAGCCTGTGGGAAACAGTGAATAATACAAGTAATGACAAGAGGAAGGGAATAGTAAGAGTTCCAGTTAGGTTATATTACTTCTTAGGGAGCGGCAGCCGAGGTGTCGGTTTTGGAGAGTCTGGCGTGCCCAAAGTAAAATACCTGCCACTCGGGCCCAGAAACTAGGATATGCACATAATTAGTACTATTGGATAGGAAACAATCTGAAGTCTTTAAAACCGTTAAGATAATGTCTGTGAGTATAACAGAACTGATATAGCAGGTGAAAACCAGAGAAAAATCCATCCGGATTTGCAGTTTTTTTTGTAGATTACCTTTTTCTCCAAGCTGCCTATTGGATTCAATGTTATGTAGGACTGAGACTGCAGTACCTATGGCTTCCACTAGATGTCAACAGTCTTTATACAGTGTTTGGAGGCTTTAGCACTAAGCAGAACTGATAGGAAGAGGAAATAGTCAAAGGACCTCAGATGTCAACAACGTTTCACGGGCGCGAGATTGTGAGCACGCCCCACTTTATTTTCCTTTTATATCGTTTATGATATCATCCGAGTGCATTATTATCTTTAAAATTCATAAAAGGATACCTAATGATACATTAAAAATGATGTTTGATTTGTTTGGAGAAAGTTAATAGGTATATTTGAACGCGTTCTCTTCACGGTTCAATGGGCGACTCGACGGTGGATTTTCTGAACATAACGCGCCAACCAAACAGAGATTTATGGATATAATAAATGACTTTTTTCTAACAAAAGAACCATTGGATGTCTTCGTTGGCCACTTGGGAAGCCCTCAGCAGAAGTTCTTCGAAAGGTAAGTGATTTATTTTAGCTCTTATATGGGGTTTGTGTGACCCGCGCTGGATATGAATTTATGCTAATGCATAAATATTGGAGGTGCTATCCTCAAACAATCAAATGTTGTGCTTTCACCGTAAAGCCTTTTTAAATCTGACAACGCTGTGATATTGCCAATAATCAGAGCTTTTGATGACTATGCAACACTTGTATATTGATGAATGTTTAATAATTCAACTTTTGAATTTGGCGCCTTACATTTCACCAGGTAGTGTCGGGAGCTAGCGCGCCGCTTCTCCCTATGTAGTTATATTAGTCAATATCAGCAAGCACATGGCAGTTCTGCTCTCCATCGATTCAACAAAGACTTTTCCCACCTGCTGCTAAAACAAAAAAATATATAATCTCCCCAAAAGAGTCTTGTTTGTGTATGCCAGGCTGTTCTTGTCAATATCTGCTGGAGAGAAGTAAGGAAGCATATTTCACAAAGTAACTCATACCTGAGCAGATTGCATTAGGGAGCTGTGTTATTTTCGTCCTCAACAGGTACTCATAATTTCTCCCAATTTGACTAACACCGGCAGATTGTTCAAATTAATTGAACATCTCTCCGTATTTTCCTAGAAATGACAGGTGAGAAATGAATTGGTAAGGTCCGGAGATGCACAGAGCAAATAGTTGCTCCGCACATCAAACATGGAATTCTTGCACATCAATTGGGAAAAAGCCTGTTTTGCATAGTTTAGATATTTATCATCAAATCTTTATATGTGGTCTTTTCACCTTAGGCATTTTCAGTGGTTGTGGCCACCGTGGATATTACCTTCATATTGCCTCCTTTGCATCGATAAATCACCCCTGTGTGTGTTACACTAGCAGCACTAGGGGTAATAGGAGGAGGATGAGGCTTGAATGGCAAGCTGGTGTCCTGTAGTTAAGGCAGCAGCAGTACACCGGCGTGGAGACTCTGGCTATGTTCCAAGAACCATTCTACTTAGAATGCATGCCCACTAAATTGCTTCATTCTCCCTAGTGTGCTAGTGTGGACATGCAATCTGAGCCACTTTCTACTGCTTGGCGTGAATCACCCAACCTTTGACGCCCAACTACTCAGGTTCTAATCCATCTCTCTCACCGGTTCCGATCCACCGTAACCTCTGTGTTTGAGGAACAGAAGCCTCATTGCTATAAGGATCACGTTATTCACAGCCACAAGTAGGGCAGAACCCCTTTTGGAGTGCAGGAGAGAGAGAGAGGAATGAATGGCTATCGGAAGAGCGCATAAAGAAATCTGAGAGTGCTTCTTCAGAGCACAGCTGTTTTTTGGCCCTGAAGGTTAGAGCTTACTTGCGGCTGGTATATGAGCAAAGAAACAACCAACTATTTAAAGAGAAGACATAAAGAATAACACATTTTATTGCTATGTTGTTAAGGTATAGCTTAGAGAAAGGTACCAAGTATATTTTTGTGGAGTCCTTCATGAGGCTCCCAGTCTGGGGTATAATTTTGATTTGAGATGTAGGTGGGGACAACATCTGCCAAGTGCCTGGGGGTCTGGGAGTCCCATCCTAGAAAGATAAAACACCCTCCTGAATTGCCTTGGTGCATTTACTGTCACATATTTTAAATATACAACCTTAAATGAAAGTGTAATGGGACAAAGAGGTTGGCAGCTCAGATGGGGAAAAGCGATCAATAAGAGCTGCTACACGTGACCACGGCCACGATTGGGACCAGTGGAACCATACTCATGCTGGATGATGACAGATCACATAACACCATTTTTTTTGTGTATTTCCTCAAATCGTAGTTGATCAAACCTGCACAGCTCATCGTTCCCTCAAAATTACTAACAGGGTTTTAGAGATTAAGTCAAAAAGAACACGACATTAGAGCACCGAGAAATCCTGTTTTATACAATTTTCATTATTTTGGTTGGTACATGACTCTAGAATCAATTAAAGGATGTTGTTTTCGAAATTCTCCGGGTAATGCTGCTTTGATTGAGTGTAGCCCACAGTCATTTTGGAGCGAATGGTATCCACAGCTCCACCGTCTACATACGCTCTGATCATTAGTTAGAGAAACCCTGGTGAACACAGGCCTGTGTCCCAAATGGTGCCCTATTCCCTTTATAGAGCTCTACTTTTAACCAGAGCCCAATGGCCCTGGTCAAAAGTAGTGCAGTAAATAGGGAACAGGGTGCCGTTTGGGATGCACTCCTGTTCTTCTCAGAGCTGTAAGAGATGTTGCCTGCCACAGCGGTAAATAATTGAAATTGCTCCTGTTTGGCAGGAAGGGTAATTAGCACACACTGTTATGGACGTGTTATTCGCGAGATCATCAGGGGGGCAAATTTTGTGTGAGGAGGGCTAGGTGGTTTGTGTGTGTGTGTGTGTGTAAATGTGTGTGTGTCTGTAGCAGGGGCGGGGGCTAGGGTTGTGTATCTCATCACTATACACTAAAATGTAAAGATTAGTTCTTTAACTTCTTAGGGAGCGGTGGGGCGCTAGTGTTGCATAGTCATCAAAAGCTCTGCTTCTTGGCAATATCACAGCATTGTCAGATTTCAAAAAGGCTTTACGGCAAAAACACCACATTTGATTGTTTGAGGATAGCACCCCACATATTTTTCCCATTACCATAAATTCATAAGCCATTACGGTTCACAAATAACACATTTCACAGCGAAAACAAATCAATTACCTTTTGAATAACTTCTGCTGAGGGCTTCCCAAGTGTCCAACGAAGACAATCCATGGTTCTTTTGTTAGAAAAAGTCATGTATTATATCCATAAATCTCAGTTTGGTTGGCGCGTTAGAATGAGAAAATACAGCATCGACTCCTCCATTGAAACGTGAAGAGAACTCGTTCAACTTATACCTATAAACTTGTCCAAGAACAATCAAACATAATTTTAAATGTATCCTTAGGAACACTTTTATGTATATGTTGTATAATATTTCAACCGGGAATATAAACTGGGCGATAAGAAAGGAAAAAACCACAGAACGCGCCAGCCGGGAATGCGCCATTTTCTTCTATTGACATCTGTGTGGTCACTTCCTTATTCGTCTTCTTCACAATCTAAAAGCAGTTAAGAAGAATCAAAACACTGTCTCGAGACAGAAGAAGCAATAGGTACTGCATTCATATGCCCTTATATGGGCATTTTCATAAGGGAGGGGTTCCAAATGAGGCAATGTGTCAAAACCACTTTTTCCAGGACAGAAATTCCTCGGGTTTTCGCCTGCCATATCCGTTCTGTTATACTCACAGACAAAATGTTAACACTTTTAGAAACCTCAGAGTGTTTCCTATCCAATGGTACTAAATATGTGCATATCCTATTTTCTGAGCCTGAATGGGAGGCATTTTACTTTGGGCACGCCAGGCTCTCCAAAACCGACCCCTCAGCTGCCACTCCCTAACAAGTTAAAGGGGTACAAATGCTTGTCACTGTAGTGATAGTCTATAAGGTACCTCCTTTGCACATTTAGTTATAGGTACAGTACCAGTCAAAAGTTTGGACACCTACTCATTCGAGGGTTTTTCTTTATTTCTACTATTTTCTACATTGTAGAATAATATGAAACTATGAAATAACACATATGGAAACATGTAGTAACTAAAAAAGTGTTAAACTTCAATGTAGCCACCCTTTGCCTTGATGACAGCTTTGCACACTCTTGGCATTCTCTCAACCATCTTCACCTGGAATGCTTTTCCAACAGTCTTGAAGGAGTTCCCACATATGCTAAGCACTTGTTGACTGCTTTTCTTTACTCTGCAGGCCAACTCATCCCAAACCATCTCAATTGGGTTGATGCCGGGTGATTGTGGAGGCCAGGTCATCTGATGCAGCACTCCATCACTTTCCTTCCTTTTAAAATAGCCCTTACATAGCCTGGAGGTGTGTTGGGTCATTTTCATGTTGAAAAACAAATGATAGTTCCACTATGCGCTAACCAGATGGGATGACGTATCGCTGAAGAATGCTGTGGTAGCCATGCTAGTTAACCTGTTATGGATCCAATCCCGTGAACGGGATCGATTTTGACAACATCCGATGAAATGCAGAGCGCCAAATTCAAATTACAAAAATACTAATTTCAAATATTCATGAAAATACAAATGCTGCACACCCTTCAAAAGCTTAGACTCTTGTTAATCTAACAGCATTGTCAAATTTCAAAAAGGCTTTACGGCAAAAGCAAAACATTTGATTGTCTGAGGACAGCACCCCCACTCAAAATCCCAATTAGCATAATAAAATAAACAGCAGAGGTGTCATAAAACTCAGAAATAGCATTAAATAAATCGCTTACCTTTGATGATCTTCCTCTGATAGCATACCCAAGAGTCCAGGTTACACAATAAAAGGTAATTTTGTTCGATAAAGTTCCTCTTTATATCCATATAGCTCCGTTTGGTTGGCGCGTTATGTTCAGTAATCCACCTGCTCAAAGGCTTTCATCCATGCAGACAAACGATATCCCAAAAGTACTCGTAAAGTTTGTCGAAAAAAGTCAAACAGCATTTGTAATCAATACTCAATCAATACTAAAATGAATATAAACTATAATATTTCAGACGGAATATAACCTGCTGAATAGAAGAGAAAAAGAACTGAGCGCGCATTCTCTGTTAACTTCTTAGGGAGTGGCTGCATAGGTGACGGTTTTGGAGAGTCTGGCGTGCCCAAAGTAAAATGCCTGCCACTCAGGCCCAGAAAATATAATATGCCCATAATTAGTACTATTGGATAGGAAACACTCTGAAGTTTCTAAGAGTGTTAAAATAATGTATGTGAGTATAACAGAATTGATATAGCAGGCGAAAACCCGAGGAAAATCCATCCGGATTTGCAGTATTTTTTGTAAATTACCATCTTCTCCATTGTGCCTATTGCATACAATCTTATGTAGGACTGAGACTGCAGTACCTACGGCTTCCACTATATGTCAACAGTCAACAGTCAAAGACTGGGAATTCTGTGACCAGAACGGATAGGAACAGGAAGAAGTCAGAGGACCACTTTTGTAAACAAGGTTTGACGCGTGCGAGATTGTGAACTTTATTTTTATTTCCTATCGTTCACGTTATCTTCCGGGTTGAAATATTACAGCAAAAATACACAAAAGGATACCTAAGGATACATTAAAAATGATGTTTGATTATTTTGTAGAAAGTGTATAGGTATAGCGCCCCTTAAGCGCAAAATCAAAAACAGTACACTTGATGTGGACTCCCTCTATTTTCATGATTGAAGCTTCAAACCTTTTTCTAAAGACTGTTGCCATCTAGTGGAAGCCATAGGGGCTTTGAATAGCTGGCCTATTGAAAACAGTGTGACATGACTGATTCAGACATCCCGGATGGATTTTGCTCTGGTTTTTGCCTGCCATATCAGTTCTGTTATACTCACAGACATTATTTCAACAGTTTTAGAAATGTCAGAGTGTTTTCTATCCAAAGCTACTAATTATATGCATATCCTAGCTTCTGGGCCTGAGTAACAGGCAGTTTACTTTGGGTACGTTTTTCATTCGAACTTCAAAATACTGCCTCCTAGCCCTGAGAAGTTAAGTGTTTCTTGAATTCTAAATAAATCACAGACAGTGTCACCAGCAAAGCACCTGCACACCATCATGTGTGATTCCCATGCTTCACGGTGGGAACCACACATGGAGAGATCATCCGTTCACCTACTCTGCATCTCACAAAGACACTGCTCATCAGACCAATGGACAGATTTCCACCGGTCTAATGTCCATTGCTCATGTTTCTTGGCCCAAGCAAGTCTCCTCTTCTTATTGGTGTCCTTTAGTAGTGATTTCCTTGCAACAATTCGACCTTGAAGGCTCAATTCACACAGTCTCCTCTGAACAGCTGATGTTGAGATGTGTGTTACTTGAACTCTGAAGCATTTATTTGGGCTGCAGTTACTGAGACTGGTTACTCTAATGAACTTATCCTCGGCAACAGAGGTGATTCTGGGTCTTACTGTGGCGGTCCTCATGAGAGCCAGTTTCAACAAAGCACTTGATGAAACTTCCAAAGTTCTTGAAATGTTCCGGATTGACTGACCTTCATATCTTAAAGTAATGATGGACTGTCTTTTCTCTTTGCTTATTCAAGCTGTTCTTGCCGTAATGTGGACTTGGTCTTTTACCAAATAGCCAAATCTTCTGTAAACCACCCATACCTTGTCACAACACAGCTGATTGGCTCAAACACATTAAGAAGGAAAGAAATTCCACAAATTAACTTTTAACAAGGCATACCTGTTAATTTAAATATATTCCAGGTGACTCATGAAGCTGGTTGAGAGAATGCCAAGAGTGTGCAAAGCTGTCATCAAGGCAAAGGGTGGCTACTTGAAGAATCTCAAATATGAAATATATTTTGATTTGTTTAAAACTTTCTTGGTTACTACATGTTTCCATGTGTGTTATTTCATAGTTTTTGTCTTCACTATTATTATACAATGTAAAAAAGACAAAATAAAGAAAAACCCTTCAATAATTAGGTCTGTCCAAACTTTTGACTGGTAGTGCACATAATTGCACCCCACTTCATACCTCAGTACCTTTCTTACATACCGTCCACAGGTAGAAAAGAGTGCCTTTAGAAAAGGAACAATTTGTCTTAATAGGATCCCACCACAGTGACAGAGCCATGTGTTCCTTGCGAGTGGCAAAGAATGTACCTCTACCATACACCACTTAAACAGGGTAGGTAGCATAAACGTAACCACATGTAACATATCGATTTGCATTAGCATATGTTCTAAAGTTACACCTCACTTTTCAATATTTTTAGTTAATACATAAAATCTATCAGAATTCTGAAGAATGCCAGAAAATGTTTATGGAGGACCCGGCGAGCTAGCCTATTCCCTATAATGTAAACTCTGACAGTAATAACTTAAAATGTATAACTTAAAATCTAACCAAACCGTTTGCATGACTACTGATTAATTTACATTTTCAGCCAACTTACAAGCACATGCTTTATAATTTATTGTTCCAAATCAGCTTGCATGGTTGCTAGCCAACTAGCCTGCTAACTTCAGCCCTACTAGCCTGCTAACGCTAGCCCTACCAGCCTGCTAATGTCATGTTAGCACTGCAAGAGTCAGCCAGTTGCTCTTAACACTTAGCTTATAGCTACATTAAAGTAAACCAAAGCTTTGGGAAGTTATCAAACAATGTTACAGGTACTCTATATTCAGTTATCTAAAGTTAGTTATTTTAGCCTGCTAGCTAGCCTAGCCAGCTAAGTAGCCTAGCTAGCCAACAACCATGGTCTTCATAGCTAAGTAGTAAGCGAGAGAACAACACCAACTAGTCTAGCACAGGCAGGAACCTACAGAACACACAAAAAAAACAGCAGATATAAAGTAGAGAGAGCGGAGGCTTACCGACACTGAGTTATCTACCAAAAAAGAGCCAAGGAGAGAGGAGCTTCTGAGGGAGAGGCCATTTCACTGGCCGAGGAAGAGTCAGCTAATCCAATAGCGATACATTGAGTTAAATCCAAAGTAGATAGATTCCAGAGGCAATAACCCATAGGCAGCATTGGACGCAGGAAACGAGGGGAAGAATCAACAATAAGACTGCGATCGGATGAAGGTGCCAGGCAGATGGAAATGATCACAACAGTATAGTCAGTCAGCTACTATAGGACTAGCACGCTACGTCAAGGTTAAACAACTCTGGTAGCCTACTTCACGGAGAACAGGTTGAAAAGTTGACTAAACAAATTGGAGGACAAAGACAAGCAAAGCACAGACAAAGTATTAAACAATTAGAGCGGGCAGGAAAGATTTTCCACTTTCCTTTTGAGCCAGAGGCAAGCATGCAGGTGCAGGAATAGTCAGGTGCAGCATCAGCATCAGCATGCAGCATCTGACCAGGATCAAAGGAAAGGGGGATACCTAGTCAGTCACACAACTGAATGCATTCAACTGAAATGTGTCTTCCACAAAGAGGTGCAGGGGGCTGCTTTAATTGACATCCACATCATTTGCGCCCAGGAGCCATTTTTGGGGTTAAATGGGTAATCTGATTGGTTGTTTGTAAATTCTCCAAATGACATTGCGAAATAGTGCAATGTGGGTAGTTTACAAGCTATCCGTTAAGATGTTCATGTAAATCCCCAAAACCATTACTATTTTTGTAGTTATAGGTAACAAGATTATGATTACAAGTTACTAAGCCTTTGACCACACAATGTTGTTAATTTGGTGAGTAAAACGTATTGGTTCATACACTTTGAACGGGTACAACACTTCCATTCATGGGTGGCCAAAATAAGACTGAAAGCCACTCCCCCACTTAGCCACACCTACAATATAATTTCCCAGTGTACTTTACTTTAGAGTGAATTGTATAGTTACTACCCATGACTGTATTTGTTAGTGTCAGAGAAATGGTTGTTGAATTTTATCACTATTTAAAAATTATCTCATGTTTTGTGTCATATTTCTTTCGCAATACAGTGTCCTGAAAGTTGGTGTACAGGCCACATCCGACCTGCAGGTAGAGTTTTACGAACTTTCAGATTTCCTGCTTACTCCCTTCCATTTCCAGGAAACTTCACAGGAAGTGTCAAAAATCTAATCAAATTTTATTTGTCACATACACATGGTTAGCAGATGTTAACTTGGCAGTGGTAGGGCGCTTGTATATGGGTGCATGTTTAATAATTCAACTTTTGGATTTGGAATTTGGCGCCTTGCATTTCAAACATTCGGGTGGTGTCGGTGTCCTGAAGGGCAGGTAGTTTAGCCCCGGTGATGTGTTGTGCAGTCCTCACTACCCTCTGGAGAGCCTTACAGTTGTGGGCGGAGCAGTTGCCATACCAGGCGGTGATACAGCCCGACAGGATGCTCTCGATTGTGCATCTGTAGAAGTTTGTAAGTGATTTTGGTGACAAGCCAAATTTCTTCAGCCTCCTGAGGTTGAAGAGGCGCTGTTGCGCCTTCTTCACCACGCTGTCTGTGTGGGTGGTCCAATTCAGTTTGTCCGTGATGTGTACGCCGAGGAACTTAAAACTTTCCACCTTCTCCACTACTGTCCCGTCGATGTGGATAGGGGGGTGCTCCTTCTCCTGAAGTCCACGATCATCGCCTTTGTTTTGTTGACATTGAGTGAGAGGTTATTTTCCTGACACCACACTCCGAGGACCTCCACCTCCTCCCTGTAGGCCGTCTCGTCGTTGTTGGTAATCAAGCCTACCACTGTAGTGTCGTCAGCAAACTTGATGATTGAGTTGGATGCGTGCTTGGCCACGCAGTCATGGGTAAACAGGGAGTACAGGAGAGGGCTGAGAACGCACCCTTGTGGGGCCCCAGTGTTGAGGATCAGCGGGGTGGAGGTGTTGTTTCCTACCCTCACCACCTGGGGCCGGCCAGTCAGGAAGTCCAGGACCCAGTTGCACAGGGCTGGGTCGAGACCTAGGGTCTCGAGCTTAATGACGAGCTTGGAGGGAACTATGGTGTTACATGCTGAACTGTAGTCGATGAACAGCATTCTTACATAAGTATTCCTCTTGTCCAGATGGGTTAGGGCAGTATGCAGTGTGATTGCGATTGCGTCGTCTGTGGACCTATTGGGACAGTAAGCAAATTGGAGTGGGTCCAGGGTGTCTGGCAGGATGGAGGTGATATGATCCTTGACTAGTCTCTCAAAGCACTTCATGATGACGGAAGTGAGTGCTACGGGGCGATAGTCATTTAGCTCAGCAGACTGGGATAGGGACTGGTTGTATATGTCCGTAAACACACCAGCCAGCTGGTCTGCGCATGCTCTGAGGACACGGCCAGGGATGCCATCTGGGCCAGCAGCCTTGCGAGGGTTAACACATTTAAATGTTCTCCTTACGTTGGCTGCTGTGAAGGTGAGCCCGCAGGTTTTGGTAGCAGGCCATGTCGGTGGCACTGTATTATCCTCAAAGCGAGCAAAGAAGTTGTTTAGTTTGTCTGGGAGCAGGACGTCATGGACCACGACGGGGCTGATTTTCTTTTTGTAGTCCGTGATTGACTCTAGACCCTGCCACATTCCTCTCGTGTCTGAGCCGTTGAATTGTGACTCTACTTTGTCTCTATATTGACGCTTAGCTTGTTTGATTACCTTGCGGAGGGAATAGCTACACTTTTTGTATTCAGTCAGGTTTCCAGTAGCCTTACCCTGGTTAAAAGCAGGGGTTCACGCTTTCAGTTTTGCGCGAATGCTGCCATCAATTCAAGGTTTCTGGTTGGGGAAGGTTTTAATAGTTGCTATGGGTACCACCTCACTGATGCACTTGCTAATAAACTCGATCACCGAATCAGCGTATACATCAATGTTGTTGTCCGACGCTATGCGGAACATATCCTAGTCCACGTGCTCGAAGCAATCTTGCAGCTGGAATCAGATTGGTCGGACCAGCGTTGAACAGACCTGAGAATGGGCGTTTCCTGTTTTAGTTTCTGTTTGTAGGCTGGGAGCAACAAAATGGAGTCATGGTCAGACTTGCCGAAAGGTGGGCGGAGAATAGCCTTGTATGCATCACGAAAGTTGGAATAACAATGATCCAGTATTTTACCAGCCCGGGTGGCACATGTTCTCAAATTAGCCTTATTAAAATCCCCAGCCACAATAAATGCAGCCTCAGGATATGTGGTTTCCAATTTACATAGAGTCCAATGAATTTCTTTCAGTGCCGTCTCTTGGTAGATAATGCGGGCGGCATTTGATTGTAAGGAATTCTATGTCAGGTGAACAAAAGGACTTGAGTTCCTGTATGTTGTTATGATCACACCACGTCTCTTTAATCTTAAGACACACACCCCCACCCTTCTTCTTACCAGATAGATGTTTGTTTCTGTCGGCGCGATGCGTGGAGAAACCAGGTGGCTGTACCGACTCTGATAAAGTGTCCTGAGTGAGCCATGTTTCCGTGAAGCAAAGAACCTTGCAGTCTCGGATGTCTCTCTGAAAGGCAACCCTTGCTCTGATTTCATCCACCTTGTTGTCCAGAGATTGGACATTAGCGATTAAAATACTCGGGAGAGGTGCACGATGCGACCGTCGACGTAGCCTGACCAACAGACCGCCGCGTTTCCCCCTTCTCCTGCGCCGCCGTTGTTTTGAGTCGCCGGCTGGGATCCAGTCTATTGTCCTAGTTGGGGTACCAAACAGAGAATCCGCTTCGGGAAAGTCGTATTCCTGGTTGTAATGTTGGTAAGTTAACGTTGCTCTTATATCCAATAGTTCCTCTCGGTTGTATGTAATAAAACGTAATATTTCCCGGGGTAACAATGTAAGAAGTAATACATAAAAAATCAAAATACTGCATAGTTTCCTGAGAACGTGAAGCGAGGCTGCCATCTCTGTCGGCGCCGGAAGTATCATTGTACCTTATGGTGGATATTGAGGGTACACAAAATACGTTTCTACCCTGGGAAACAGAAATTGATTAGATTTTACTGAGTTATAGTTCATGTAAGGAAATCAGTCAATTAAAGTGAATTCATTAAGTCCCAATTTATGGATCTCACATGACTGGGAATACAGATGTGCATCTGATGGTCACAGACACCTTTAAAAAAAGGTAGGGGAGTGGATCCGAAAACCAGTCAGTATCTGGTGTGACCACCATTTGCCTCATGCAGCGTGACACATCTCCTTCGGATAGAGTTGTTCAGGCTGTTGATTGAGGCCTGTGGAATGTTGTCCCACTCCTCTTCCAAACATGCTCAAATGGTGACATGTCTGGTGAGTATGCAGGCCATAGAAGAATTGGGACATTTTCAGCTTCCAGGAGTTGTGTACAGATCCTTGCAACATGGGGCCTAGCATTAAAATGGTTAAACATGAGGTGATGGCGATGGATGAATGGCACGACAATTTGCCTCAGAATCTCGTTACGATATCTCTATGCATTCAAATTGACATCGATAAAATGAAATTGTGTTCGTTGTCCGTAGCTTATGCCTGCCCATGCCATAACCCCACCGCCACCATGGGGCACTCTGTTCACAACGTTGACAATGTATACACTGTACTCCATACCATCTACTGAATCTTGCCTATGCCGTTCGGCCATCGACTCAAATCTCTAGCCACTTTAAGAATTAAAAAGTGGATGTAATAAATGTATCACTAGCCACTTTAAACGATGCCATTTATATAATGTTTACATATCCTACATCAAATCAAACAAATTAAATTTTATTTGTCACATACACATGGTTAGCAGATGTTAATGCGAGTGTAGCGAAATGCTTGTGCTTCTAGTTCCGACCATGCAGTAGTAAACATTACATTACTCATCTCATATGTATATACTGTACTCTATACCATCTACTGCATCTTGCCTATGCCGGTCAGCCATCGCTCATCCATATATTTATATGTACATACTCGTATTCATTACTTTACACTTGTGTGTATAAGGTAGTTGTGAAATTGTTTGATTACTTGTTAGATACTACTGCATGGTTGGAACTAGAAGCACAAGCATTTCGCTACACTCGAAATAACATCTGCTAGCCATGTGTATGTGACAAATAAAAGTTGATTTGACATCAGAAAACCGCTCGCTCACACAACGCCATACACATGGTCTGTGGTTGTGAGGCCGGATTGACATACTGACAAATTCACAAACATTACATTGGAAGCGGCTTATGGTAGAGAAATCAACATTAAATTCATTGGCAAGAGATCTGGTGGACATTCCTGCAGTCAGCCTGCTAATTGCACACTCTCTCAAAACTTGAGACATCTGTGGCATTGTGTTGTATGACAACTGCACATTTTAGAGTGGCCTTTTATTGTCCCCAGCACAAGGTGCACTGGTGTAATGCTGTTTTATCAGCCTCTGACAGGTGGATGGATTTTCTTGGCATAGAACAAATGCTGACTGACAGGGATGTACAGTGGCAACCTGGAATTAAAATAGATTTTTGGAGGTTTGTATCATTTGATTTACACAACATGCATACCACTTTAAAACAAACAAAAAAAAAGACAACTTGAGCATGCATAACTATTCACCCCCCAAAGGCAATACTTTGTAGAGCCGCATTTTGCAGCAATTACAGATGCAAGTCTCTTGGGGTGTCTCTATAAGCTTGGCACATCTAGCCACTGGGATTCTTGCCCATTCCTCAAGGCAAAACTGCTCCAGCTCCTTCAAGTTGGATGGGTTCCACTGGTGTACAGCAATCTTTGTAAGTCATACCACAGATTCTCAATTGGATTGAGATCGGGGCTTTGACTAGGCCATTCCAAGACATTTAAATGTTTCCCCTTAAACCACTCAAATGTTGCTTTAGCAGTATGCTTAGGTTCATTGTCCTGCTGGAAGGTGAACCTCCGTCCCAGTCTCAAAATATTTCCTTCAATTCTGACCAGTTTGATAAATCACCACAACATGATGTTGCCACCACCATGCTTCACTGGGGGGATGGTGTTCTCGGGGTGATGAGAGGTGTTGGGTTTGCACAAGATATAGCTTTTTCCTTGATGGCCAAAAAGCTACATTTTTGTCTCATCTGACCAGAGTACCTTCTTCCATATGTTTGGGGAGTCTCCCACTTTCCTTTTGGCAAACACCAAACATTTTTGCTTATTTCTTTCTTTAAGCAATTACTTTTTTCTGGCCACTCTTCTGTAAAGCCCAGCTCTGTGGAGTGTATGGCTTCAAGTGGTCCTATGGACAGATACTCCAATCTCCACTGTGGAGCTGTGCAGCTTCTTCAGGGTTATCTGTTGCCTCTCTCTGATTAATTCCCTCCTTGCCTGGTCTGTGAGTTTTGGTGTGCGGCCTTCTCTCGGCAGGTTTGTTGTTGTGCCATATTCTTTCCATTTTTTAAATAATGGAATTAACGGTGCTCCGTGGGATGTTCAAAGTTTCTGATATTTTTTATAACCCAAACCTGATCTGTACTTCTCCAGAACTTTGTCCCTTTTTGGAGAGCTCCTTGGTCTTCATAGTGGCAATTGCTTGCTGGTGCCCATGGCTTAGTGGTGTTGCAGACTCTGGGGCCTTTCAGAACAGGTGTACATATACTAAAATCATGTGACAGATCATGTGACACTTAGAATGCACACAGGTGGACTAATTAAGTGACTTCTGAAGGTAATTTGTTTCACCAGATCTTATTTAGGGGCTTCATAGCAAAGGGGATGAATAGATATGCACGCACAACCTTTCACTTATACATTTTTTAATACATTAATACAATACAATACATTATACATTTTTTAAGTAATTTTTTTCATTTCACTTCACCAATTTTGACTATTTTGTGTATGTCCGTTACATGAAATCCAAATAAAATCCATTTATATTACAGGTTGTAATGCAACAAAATAGGAAAAACGCCAAGGGGGATGAATACTTTTGCAAGGCACTGTAAACACGTTAATGCACAACATTTGAGAGAAATAAGCTTTTTGTGCTTATGGATAGTTTCTGGGATGTTTTATTTCAGCTCATGAAACATGGGTCCAACACTTTACATGTTGCATTCCTATTTTTGATCAGTGTACCGGACAGTACCATGTGAGATAATTGTGTACCTATCTTTTTGTAGCCTAGAGAACACTTTGTACTGTAACCGTACCCTTATTTCTATGAATGAAAGTGTTAAAATTGCAGAAAAAAAACTGCTTATTTCACATTCCTTGGAAGAATGGAAACAGCGTTTTTGCCAGTCTTTATTTAACGGTGTTTAGTTCCAATTACCATCAACCTTGAATTTCAGGTTTAGTTCCAATTATCAACAACTTAGAATTTCAGGTTTTTGTGTTAATATTCGGCAGTCTCTGACATGTGTTGAAGCCAGCTGTGCCTTCCGATAAAAAAAGCCAAGCAGCTGGCTTGGTATAGATTTTTTTCAGCTGTTGTTTGCAGCCTCTGTAGGATACCGTTGTTGTTGGTTTTGTTACCATGCTTTGTGTGTGTGTGGGGGGGGGCTAGATGTGTGTGTGTGTGTTTGTGCCTTCACATTTGACTGGGTTTCGTGTTTGTGTGCGTGTCCGTGTCCGTGTGTATGTGCCTCTGTGTGCGCTAGCCAATCACACTCACACATCCCTAATTAATCCCATCATTATGCCCAAGAGGCTCAATCAAACAGCACACATAAACTTTCCTCCATCCCCTATAGCTGTCCTACCTCCCCCTTGAAAGATGAAGCAGTGCACCCTGTGCCTCTCTGCTATAGCTGTCAAGCCTGAGTGTTTACTTTCTGCATGTGTCCCACAGCAGTGGAAAGCGAAGGCTGCCATCTGATAATAAACAGAGAGTCTAGCTGAGCCTGACTAAGGAGCCCGTGGTAATAGTTCCTAATCAGCCCAGGCATGGCACTGCGAGATTTCAGCAGTCTCCCACTGTCTCTGTGATCGCCCTGGCGTCTTGTCTGCCGGAGGACAGAATGTGCCACTGACAGGGAGCACGTGGTGCTCTGCATGTAGAAGGTTGAATTGGTCAAATTTGTTCAATTAGATGATTGTTGAGCAAGCATGCTGATAAATTGGTAAACAAGAATAGAGGCGGTGTGAGGCACGTAGGTGGTAGAGAGAAATACATGCAGACGCACTTGACAGACACATATGTGAGGTAATAGGGGAGTACACATGCAAACACATACACACACCCTACCATATACCCGCTGGGTGCTACATTGTGAGGGAGGGTATACATATTACCACACATACACACTCCCAAAACCCTCTGGGTCTGCCGACTGACACCTGGCCACAATGAGACTTTGTGTGTGTATGTGTGTGTCATAATTTGGTGTGTGAGACTCGCAAACACACTCCCTACCCCCACATTCCATATACCCCCGTGGGTTGACTGCTACTGGCTCTGGCACACTGGCTTAGTTTAGCATAGCCCTGGGAGGCTCTCCACCATTAGGCTGTGTTCACAGGGGAGAGGGTCTGACGCCCCTCTGGAGAGTGATCCATCAAGGCCTTACCTCAGCTGACTTCCCTGCCCAACTCCCCTTGCTACCCTGTCTTGATTCTAGGATTGCAAAATTCTGGTCACTTCCCCAAAATTCCTAGATTTTTCAGAAATCCTGGTTGGAGAATGTAATGCTTACTCCCTCCTGATTCTGGTAATCTTCCCATTGGGATCTCTGGAAAACCTGGGAATTTAGGGAAAGTTACTGGAATTTAGCAAATCCTTACTTGAGTCGCAACACATAGACATTAAAATAGAAGACACACACATATGTATAAGCAGGGAAGCACATACTGTATCAACACACATGCACAATCATTGCTCACAGTTCATCATCATTTGCACACTGCAAATCTACTCTACTGAAGAGAAATAGAACATAAACGTGATACACAGTTCATGTTGGGGGTTTCAAAGCACATAAGTAAATATTTATGTTTTATTGCATCTTCAGTGCAATATTAATGGTATTCATCATACTATTTCTCAATATGTCATCAAGAGATGAAAGAAAATATGCTTGGGGTGGAAAGAGAGGGAGTTTGAGAAATCAAATGGATGGATCAGAAAGCTTCTAGAGAACTTGAGTGTCTGCGTCTGTGTGTGCGTGTGTGTATGTGTGTGAGAGAAAGTGAGGCAGTGAGTAGATGGGTTTATATAGATTCTGGAGAAGGTGTGTATAATGTGTATGTGAGGAAAAGGAGAGTAGAAGTGGATGGAATTTGAAAGAATCCAAAGAGGTTGTGTGTGTGTCTGTATGTGGAGCGCAAGGGAGAGAGGAAGACAAAGGAAGCGAGAGCGAGTCCGCTAATGGAGTTATTACCTCTGTGTCTTTTCCTAATGTAACTTAAATCAGGTAGATATCCCTGCCTCCAAGGATACGCTCCACATGATTCCAAACGCCATTCCCAGGGGCACCATCTCCCCACATTCACCCTCCTCCTTCTCAACTCCTATTTCCATTAAATGACCATGCCGGCGTTCCTTGGCCGGTATCTGTCGCTGTGAGGGGTTTGCCAGGGTCCTTTGGTGTGTTTCCGGCTTGGAGGTTCCACTCATTTTATGGATTCATTCCTTTTTGTCTCAACTACAAAGGCCAAGGTGTCTTCAATTCTTTATATATTTCCCTGTTTTTTGATCTCGTGCCCGCTTCCCCATTTCCCAGCGCCTGGTTGAGTTGAGCCACTACCACTTCTCATTCGTGAGTCCCACTACATCCCAAAGAACATTTAGGCAACACCTGTGACAGAAGCCAGTCCCCCATCGACTGTGTTATGATGTTCCTTTATAGTTGTATCAAATCAAATAAAACATTTGTCACATACACATGGTTAGCAGATGTTATTGCGAGTGTAGCGAAATGCTTGCACTTTGATTAAGTTGCCACCTGCAAAATAAATAAAATAAAATTGTCTTTTGATTAGCTCCTATAGAATAGGGAGGAACTGTGTAACATTACCATACACAGCATACTCATCAAAGAGATTAAAAAACATTGCTTTGATAAAATAAGTTGAATGAAATCATTCCATGATTAAAAAGCCTCCCCGGCAAACAAAGAACATTCCCAGGACATAACCTAACGTTTCCATTACTTTCTATTTAGGTTTCGGTTTAACTTTAGAATGATAGGGAAGTGATATGAACTCGTTTGTTTTCCATTCTCAGCTCAAAGTCGAAGTTTTGCTCAACGTCTTTGGGATACGCACTTGGATAATCTCAGCCAAACATAGGCCAGGTAAGAATATACTGTAGATTTTTTTGCAGTCTGTAGCTAAAGAAAATGAATACAAAAATAAGCCTCTCATTGGTTCTTTTCTCCCCATTTCCTGGCCCGAGTGCAAAGCGTATTAACGTACAAGCCTGGCACTGCCGACAGCCTATGTGGCATGTCTCACGGCATTAAGTGAAGGAAGGAAACAGCGATGACGCTTGCCTCCATCAGCAACAGCGATAAACAACGTTGCTAAATCAGTCAGCTAGTCCGGCGCTAGCTCCCTCCGGTAAATGCTGCTCCCACTAACCCTCTTTAAAAATCACTCCTAAAGACTCATGTCATGTTTGCTTTTTATTGGTTGCTTTTACACGTTAATAGTCTCTACCCCCCCCTCCTTTCCACCTCACGGGCATGAATTTAAGTAATGAAAATGAAAACAGTTGATGTACAGATCATTGGGCTGTAAAAGAAAACTCCCTTATGTTCTATACCTGTAATTGTTTCCCCCCTTTTCCTACCTCAGTAAATCATAAACAGTGGTAACTCTCCTGACACCTGTCTATTTGTCCCCATCTCCAAATACTTTGGGCAATTATCATAATTAAGCTTGATGCATAACAACTCGTGCACTGAGAAACACAAAAAAATTGCAGAAGAACCTCCAAACTGTGTAAGGGTTATTTGACCAAGAAGGAGAGTGATGGAGTGCTGGATCTGATGACCTGGTTTCCACAATCACCTGACCTCAACCCAATTGAGATGGTTTGGGATGAGTTGGACCACAGAGTGAAGGAAAAGCAGCCAACAAGTGCTCAGCATATGTGGGAACTCCCTGGAAAAAGAATTCCAGGAACTAACTCACGAAGCTGGTTGAGAGAATGCCAAGAGTGTGCAAAGCTGTCATCAAGGCAAAGGTTGGTTACTTTGAAGAATCTTAAAACATTTTGATTACTACATGATTCCATATGTGTTTTTTCATAGTTTGGATGTCTTCACTATTATTCTACAATGTAGCAAATAGTCAAAATAAAGAAAAACCCTTGAATGAGTACCCACGCCAGAAAGCCGAGCAGTGTGCTTGATATAACTAGACTACTGACCCACTGGGTGAATTCAGGACTAGCTAGCTACACAGCTAAACATCAAACAGCACATTCATAGTCCGTGTCTCCATACTGGAGCTATGGCTACTTTTAACTCTGCACAGGGTGAGTCCCTTAGCCTACGCCACACTAATGTTACTAGGCAAAAATAACCAGCTAGCTCACCTGAGACAATCACTTTGTCTTCAGCTAGCAGTGTACAAGCTATATTTAGGCGATTGCCCCAGGGGGGGCGAACGTTGATAAGCTAAAGCCAGGACCAACACCACAGATAGCGTCACCCAGTGCACGCTTATAGCTAGCTCTTTCTGCTAGCTATTTTACCTAGAGCATTACCTCCCCCCCTCATTTAGTTTAACAGTGCCCTCTCTAGCTAGAATGACTGGTTGTGCTTCTCGGTACATTTACATTTTTGTCATTTAGCAGACACTCTTATCTAGAGAGAAATACAGGAGCAACTAGGTCCATGGGAGATTTTTCTGCAACAGTGCTCCCTGGCAAGGCTACTAGGCTACTAGAACTGCACTGACCCCATAGTCAGGCTTTGAGTAGCTCACATATAACCAGGATGTCATCATCCATAGGTGGCTTGTGAGTTTCAAGTTTGGAGAAATCCCCCCCAAAAAGTCAAGACAAGCTAAATGCCTTCTATGCTCGCTTTGAGGCAAGCAACACTGAACCATGCATGAGAGCACCAGCTGTTCCGGACGACTGTGTTCTCCTTTGCCAATTTGAGTAAGACCGTTAACTTCTTAGGGAGTAGCGCACAAGGTGACGGTTTTGGAGAGCCTGGCGTGCCCAAAGTAAAATGCCTCCCATTCAGGCCCAGAAAATAGGATATGCACATATTTAGTACCATTGGATAGGAAACACCCTGAATTTTCTACAAGTGTTAACATTTTGTCTGTGAGTATAACAGAACGGATATGGCAGGCGAAAACCCGAGGAATTTCTGTCCTGGAAAAAGTGGTTTTGACCCATTGCTCACTTGGAACCCCTCCCTTATGAAAATGCCCATATAAGGGCATATGAATGCAGTACCTATCGCTTCCTCTGGATGTCAACAGTCTCAAGAAAGTGTTCTGATTCTTCTTAGCTGCCTTTAGAGCAGAGAAGAAGACGAATAAGGAAGTGTCCCCACAGATGTCCTTACAAGAAAATGTGCGCTCCCTCCCGGCTGGCGCCCTCTGTGTTTTTTTTCCTTTCTTATCACTCAGTTTATATTCCGGTTGAAATATTATACAACATATACATTAAAGTGTTCCTAAGAATACATTAGCAATTATGTTTGATTGTTCTTGGACAAGTTTATAGGTATAAGTTGAACGAGTTCTCTTCACGTTTCAATGGACTCTATTTTCTCATTCTAACGCGCCAACCAAACGGCGATTTATGGATATAATACATGACTTTTTCTAACAAAAGAACCATGGATTGTCTTCGTTGGACACTTGGGAAGCCCTCAGCAGAAGTTCTTCAACAGGTAATTGATTTGATTTCGCTGTGAAATGTGTTTTGTGTGATCCGTGATGGCTTATGAATTCATGGTAATGGAAAAAATATTGAAGGTGCTACCCTCAAACAATCAAATGTGGTGCTTTCGCCGTAAAGCCTTTTTGAAATCTGACAACGCTGTGATATTGCCAAGAAACAGAGCTTCTTTTGATGACTATGAAACACTTGTATATTGATGCATGTTAAATAATTCAACTTTTGGATTTTGAATTTGGCGCCTTGCATTTCACCTGGTAGTGTCAGGAGTTAACTCCTTAAGAAGTTAAACAAGTTAACATTCACAAGGCCGCAAGGCGAAACGGATTATCAGGTTCTGTACCCAGAGCATGCGCTGACAAGTTGGCAAGTGTCTTCACTGACATTTTAAACCTTTCCCTGACCCAGTCTATAATACCTACATGTTTCAAGCAGACCACCAAAGGCTATGTGCCCAAGAACGCTAAGGTAACCTGTCTAAATGACTATCGCCCCATAGCACTCACATCTGAAACCTTGAAAGGCTGGTAATTTCTTACCTCAACACCATCATCCCAGATACCCTAGACCCATGGCAATTAGCATAATGCCTTAACCCACAGATGAGGCAATCTAGGACAACAACCTCTCCCTCAACGTCAGCAAGACAAAGGAGCTGATCGTGGACTACAGGAAACAGAAGGCCGAGCACACCCCCATTCACATCGACAGGGCTGTAGTGGAGCGGGTCGAGAGCTTCAAGTTCTTCTGTGTCCACATCACTAAGGATCTATCATGGTCCACACCAGCACAGTCGTGAAGAGGACACGACAACCCCTTTTCCCCCTGAAAAGATTTGGCATGGTCCCTCAGATCCTCACAAAGTTATACAGCTGCACCATTGAGAGCTTCTTCACTGGCATCATCGCTTGATATTGCATCCCGACTGCAAGGCACTACAGAGGGTAGTGCGTACGGCCCAGTACATCACTGGGGCCGAGCTCCCTGCCATCCAAGACCTCTATACCAGGTGGTGTCAGAGGAAGGCACAACATTTTTTTAAAGACCGCAGCCACTGAAGTCATTGAGTGTTCTCTCTGCTACCACATGGAAGTGTTACTGATGCAAGTCTGGAACCACCAGGACCCTGAAGAGCTTCTACCCCCAAGCCATAAGACGGCTAAATAGTTAGTTAAGTAGTTAACCAAATAGCTATCTTCATTTACCCTTTTTGCACAAAACTTTTTGACTCATCACATATGCTGCTGCTACTGTTTATTATGTGTCACTTTATTCATAGTTACATGTACGTACATATCTACGTAAATGACATGGTACCCCTGCACATCAACTCAGTACAGGTACTCCATGTACATAGCCAAGTTGTCATTACTCATTTTGTCTTTATTATTACTTTTATTATTATGCGTTTTACTTTTCTATTATTTCTCAAATGTCTTTCTCTCCCACATTGTTGGGATAGGCCCGTAAGTAAGCCTTTAACTGTTAGTCTACACCTGTTATTTACGAAACGTGACAAATACATTTTGATTTTAATACATTTCATGCAATTCTACTATACTTTATATGACTGCAACATATTCTTTTTATATAACACAAATTAGTATCCTACTCTGCTGACACTGACAAACATCAGTAAAAACAACCTTGTCGCAACCATCTTATCTAGGCCTACAAAAAGGTGAGACACACTTTGTATAATATGACATCCATCTAGCCTGGAGGACATTATTGTCCCCCCAAAAAACTTTCCAGTGGTACTGTTGCAATGATAAAGACAGTGAATATGCCCAGATGCTCTCTGCTGGTGCTCTCTGCTAGGATACTGTTCGCTCAATTGGGAGTTGTGAATTTTGAGATAGATTAGTATTTTCTTTGTCTTCTCTTTTAGGTAATAGCTGTTTTTCCTAAGATTGTATTTTGAAATATTGCGATAAGCCTTGTTAGAGCCGATTTGGACAGATTTGTATAAAGGACAGAACATACAGAGCTCCATGTACGTTTGTGTAAATATGATTAAATATTGTATATGTATATAATGAAATATTAGGTACGTACCTTTATGATTTATATTTACCTGATTGAGATGTACTTATTTGTTGTTAGTGTAACTTAGTTTCTGGCCCCCCCTCTTGCCCATTCATTGTACTGTGGTAAGTGTGTTAGGAAGTATGTTAGGAAGTATGTTAGGAAGTGTGTGAGGATAAAGGCAGGAAGTTGGGCCTTCAGGAGGAGTCCTAGCTAGACGTGGGAGCGGTATAGTTTTTTGACCATACAGACATACAAACAGATCATATTATGTATTTTTCCGTTTCAAGTAATATCTGCTTTAAGTTGATTGGAGAATAATTTTTGTTAGATACAAGAAGAATAAACCTTTTTTGTTGCACCATATCCCTGGATCTCAGTGAATGTTTTGGACGTTTGGAGAACTTGAGTGTGGACTGTATGCGTACGAACAACCCCGCTTCATGCTAGGGCAGTGGCTATGGTAAAACGAAAGGAAGCCACTACAATCAAGTCAAAAAACTCCGTAAAGGATTACTATCGGAAGGAAATCTCCGGTTCGGACACACGCTGGACACTGTTCAATTTGTCATTGCATTCGGACCATAAGGACAGCTTGCTTGGAAGGACTTGAACTCCTAGAATTCGCCAGCCGTGAGTAACCACTGCGAATGAATGAGTTGCTCTGTTCAATGCGATCGTTTGATCATGCATATTATTGAAGCGCAAATGTGCTTATAATTAGAACGCCTGATAAACTTGGGAATCGAATCCAAAACACAGCGCTGTGAAAACAATTTAAGAAGTTTAAGTTTGGAAAAACTGAGATCCTATGCACATTGGAGCCTAATCATAAGTCTAATATTTGGCTTAACGTGGAAATGCAATGCGTCAAAAGAGCGCAACTAAAGGATCTAAAGATACTGCGTGTTTAAACTTCATTAAAGGGGACAAAACTTATGATGGGATGAACTGTTTAAAACGCATCTAAAATGCTGAACTTGCACATGTTCAATTCAAAATGGGTCAATATGCTGAAATGGATGACTGTGTTTAAAAGCATTAAAGGTCTAAAGGGGCATTGCGTTTAACAATCAAACCAACAACTGTGTTGAGTGAATTAAAAGTGAATGATGGCGGATGAAATCCCAAATAAGACCCCACTGGAGAGGGCAGAGGAGCATTTAAATTCACTCTATGCAGCCCGGAGAGGCAAACTTGGAGTGTGTACACGCAAAATGAATGAAATAAAAGTCCTTCTGGTTGGAGGAGGAAACGTTGAAACTGTGAATGAGGGCCTCGAAGCATTTGATGAGGTTCTCAATGACTTTAAGAATGCTCATGAATCTGTGCTAGAGCTAGTCACAGAAGAGGAACAGGAAAATGAGAGCAACTATTATCAACCAAGAATGAGGACTTATGAACATTTCCTGAAAGAGGTGGAAATATGGAAAAAGGCTGACATTGAGCCACAAACGCTCATTGAACCACACGACAGCATTTCCAATGTGTCAAAAACATCAAGTAAAACAAAGTATTCTAAGGCTGCTTCCTCAGTGTCCTCTGCACGCCTAAAAATTGAGGCAGAACGAGCTGCTCTACTAGCTCGCCAAGCATCATTACAGGACAAGCATGCATTGGAACTGGAGAAAGCTCAACTGGAACAACAGAAAGCTCAACTGAATGTTAGGATGGAGAAAATGGCACTGGAAACAGAAATAGCAGCATATAACGCCAAACTGAAGGTCCTGGAGAGTGTTGAGTCAACTTCTCAATCCCATGCTGTGGCAGCCCATTTACTAAGCCAAGAAGATTGAATGAACTCTTATTTTGAGAACCAGGAACCTGAGGTCTACGAGGAACCTGAACCATCACCTGTTGAGTTTGCTGCATTAGGTGCAGTTCCAAAGACCCCATTACAAAGTGTCTTACAACAACCGACAACAAAGCCATCAAAACCTATTCAGAAAACAGTCGTAAACCACACCCTTCAGCAGCCAACAGCAAGGTCTAGCAATCAACACAGAATCAACACCACGGGTATCAGCCATAATACCAGCCATGATAACCTCTCTACTGTCATGCAAAGGCAGAATGAAATTGCTGACCTCCTTGTACTACAGCACAAACAGGCCACACTTCCTGTTAGGGAGATACCTATGTTTGACGGGGATCCCCTAAACTTTAGGCCATTCATGCGTGCATTTGAGCATGGTATAGAAGAAAAGACAAGCAGTCACCAGGATAGACTCTATTACCTGGAACAGTACACCTCTGGTCAGCCCAAGGATCCGGTCCGTAGTTGTCTGCATATGGAAGCCAGAAGAGGCTATGCAGAGGCTAAGAGGTTGTTAAAGGAACATTTTGGCAATGAAATCAAAGTCACCACTGCTTACATGGAAAAGGCTTGGAACTGGACAAACATCAAACCGGATGATGGAAAGGGACTGGGTGGCTATGCACTCTATCTAAGAGGTTGCTGTAACGCTATGCAAGACCTACAGAACATGGAAGAGCTTAATCTTCCCTCCAACATAAAGTTGATTATGTCAAAACTTCCCTACAAACTAAGGGAAAAATGGAGGTCTACAGCATGTGATATCTTAGAGCGAAGCCACCTGAGGGCCCAGTTCAGTGACCTTGTGAAGTTCATGGAAAAACAGGCCAAAATACTACAGGATCCGTTGTATGGAGATATTCAAGATCCCCTGCCCAACAAAACGTTTTTAAAAACCAAAACAGCAGCTGATTTTAAACAGCAGTTAAAGTCTAAGAGTAGGGGAAGCAGCTTTGCCACTGCAGTAGCTGTAGTGGCAGATTGCGACTCTGAAAAACCTCTAAAAGAGCAAACATCCAAGGTAAAGAGACCAGGCTCCTACCCTTCTGATGCTTCCAGTATCTCATGCGTATTTTGTGCTGGTGAGCATTTATTGGTTGACTGCCAACAGGTGAAGGCACAGCCACATGAATCCAAGGTTGAGTTTCTGAGATCAAAAGGCCTTTGTTTTGGCTGTTTGATGAGAGGACACTTAAGCAAAGAATGTAAAAGAAGGATGACCTGTCAGAGCTGTCAAAGAAAGCACCCCACTATCCTGCACATTGAAGGAAGAGAGCGATTTAGGTCTCAAAAGGCAGATATGAGTGGTGTAGCAGTAAAGCGGGAGGAGACTGTCAGCAGTGCTCTTGTTTCACTGGAAACTGGTGAAGATACCGGGCCGGTACAGATTGCACTTGCAATTGTGCCAGTTCAAGTAAAGATGGCAAATGGAAACAAGTCTGTGTTAACCTATGCATTCCTCGATTCTGGTAGCTCAGCAACATTTTGTACGGAGAGACTCATGAGGCAGCTGAAAGCTAAAGGCAGTGAGACCGAAATTCTGCTACGCACAATGGGGCAGGAGAGTCCTACCAAGAGCTTTGAGATATCTGGACTAGAGATTGGCAATGTGGAAGGCGACACATTTCTTGCATTGCCAAAGGTCTACACCCAGAATAAGATCCCAGTGACAAGAGAGAACATTCCCACTCAGAAAGATCTCAAAAGGTGGCCATACCTGAAAGAGGTTCAGTTGAAGGAGATTGATGCCGATGTCGAACTCCTGATTGGTGTAAATGCTCCAAAAGCAATGGAACCCTGGCAAATCATAAATAGCCAAGGCAACGGACCGTATGCAGTGAAAACCCTCTTTGGATGGGTGATGAATGGTCCTCTTAACAATTGTACCTTGGCAGAAGAATTTAGGCGCCCTACGGTGATGGCCAATCGTATCACAATGGCTGACCTGGGGGTTCTACTTGTAAATCAGTATAACCATGACTTCCCTGAGAGAGAGTATGAAGAGAGAAGTGAGATGTCAGCTGAGGATCGTAAGTTTATGGAGATAGTCTTTGAGGGTTATGGAGCTTGATACTGTCACTACTACTTACCGTTGCCCTTTTGCAACAAAGATGTAGTCCTGCCAAACAATCATGACATAGCAGAACAGCGGGCCCTAAATATTACCAGGAGGTTCAAGAAGGACGAAGGTTACGCTGCAGAGTACAAAGGCTTCATGGAAGAGATGATAACAAAAGGTTATGCCGAGAAGGTACCACAAGAACATCTCTCCAGAGAAAAGGGCAAGGTATGGTATATACCACACCATGGCGTTCACCATAAGCGCAAAGGAACAATACGAGTGGTGTTTGACTGTTCATCATCCTATAAAGGTACATCTCTCAACAGTGAACTCCTTCAAGGCCCTGACCTGGCAAACACGCTTATAGGAGTCTTGCTAAGATTTCGGCGAGAGCACATTGCCATGATGGCAGATATCGAAGGAATGTTCCATCAAGTACGTGTCCATGAAAAAGACTTAGACTTCCTGCGATTCCTATGGTGGCCAGATGGTGATACTAACAAAAGATTGGAGGAGTACAGAATGACGGTACATCTTTTTGGTGCTATATCCTCTCCAAGTTATGTTGATGACTGCCTCAAGTCAGTGGCCACAGAAGAACAAGCCATAGCTCTCACAAAAAACCTCAGGGATGTGTGCTCTCAGGGTGGGTTCAAATTGACCAAGTGGGTCAGCAACAGCCGCGCCGTGCTGGCTTCTATCCCTGATGAACACAAAGCCAAGCAGATAAAAGAACTGGACCTGGACAGAGAGAAGCTGCCTGTTGAAAGGGCACTTGGAATCCGATGGAACATTGAAAGTGATGCGTTTACCTTCCGAGTCACTGTCAAGAACAGACCCCTTACAAGAAGAGGTATTCTCTCAATTGTTAGCTCTATTTATGATCCATTAGGTTTCCTCGCCCCATTCGTATTAAAGGCAAAGCAAATTCTTCAAGCTCTCTGCAAGCTAAAGTGTGGATGGGATGAAGTCATCCCCGAAGAACACTCTACTTCATGGAAGAGATGGCTCTCAGAACTGGACCAACTGTCCAGATTCCAGATTGACCGGTGTATGATGCCTGAGAACTTTGGTCAAGTCAAGGCTGCACAGCTGCATCACTTCGGTGACGCAAGTGAACAAGGTTATGGCACGGCAAGCTACCTAAGGTTCACAAACGGTATGGAAAAGGTCCACATCGCATTCATACTGGGGAAATCAAGAGTGACTCCACTCAAGCAGATGACGATCCCCAGACTGGAACTTGCCGCAGCAACATTGGCAGTGCGAGTGGACAGGATGTTAAGGTTGGAGCTCCAGATTGAACTTGAGGAGTCAACTTTCTGGACAGACAGCCAGTCTGTCCTAAAATACATCCGCAACGATACCAAGAGATTCCATACCTTCGTGGCTAATAGGGTTGGTGTGATCCGTGACCTATCGAAAGCAAAACAATGGAGGTATTTGAACTCCAAACACAACCCAGCCGACGATGCTTCAAGAGGATTACATGTTGAAACTTTCCTGAACTCGAAGAGATGGCGCAAAGGACCAGAATTCCTGGAGAAAGAAGAAATGCAATGGCCGAAAGTCCCAGAGGAGCTTGGCTCCATCCCTCCGGATGATCCAGAGGTGTGAAAAGACATAATCGTAAACAGTACAAGTGTGGAAGAAAAGAGTCCGACCAGCAAGCTGATTGAGTACTATTCAACATGGAACAGCCTGAAGAAAGCAGTTGCCTGGATGCTGAAACTGAAGAGACTTCTTCGACAGTTAAGCCAGAAAAGGAAAGTTCTCACACAAACTGATCCAGGATTCGATCAGAGTTTAACAAACTCACTGAAGGAACAAATTGACAAGTTCAAACTGACGTTTGGAAAGGAAAATCTGTCTGTGGATGACCTAGATGAAGCAGAAAAGGTCATTATTCAATTTGAGCAACGACAGCACTTTAAACAAGAAATTGCACTCATTGTGAAAGGAAAACAATGTGCCAAGAGAAGTGGCTCAATCTGTAAGCTTGATCCAATTGTTGACAATGGCATTCTGAGAGTAGGAGGAAGGTTAAGCAAAGCTGCTATGCCTACGGAACTAAAGAATCCTATGATCCTGCCCAAAGACTCCTACATCTCCAGACTGATCTTACTCCACATCCATGAGCAGGTTGGCCACTCTGGGAGAGGTCACATGCTTTCTAGACTTCGCCAGCGATATTGGATACCCTGTGCCAACTCCTTAGCAAGGAAGATCCTTAAGAGCTGTGTGTTCTGCAGGCGGATGCAAGCTAGAGCTGGAGAACAGAAGATGGCCGACCTGCCACAAGATCGGGTGTCACCTGATTTGCCGCCTTTCATCCATGTGGGCATAGATTACTTCGGCCCCATAGAGGTGAAGCGAGGCCGCGTTCATGTGAAGCGGTATGGTGTGATCTTTACTTGCCTTGTGAGTCGGGCTGTCCATCTAGAAGTTTCTAGTTATCTGAATACAGATTCCTGCATCAATGCCCTGCGCAGGTTCATCTGTCGAAGGGGCCCAGTAACAAGTATCAGAACAGACAATGGCACCAACTTTGTTGGAGCACACCGAGAGCTAGGAGCTCTGAAAGAGCTGGATCACAACAAGATTCAAAACGAATTACTGAAGGAAGGAGTGACATGGTCATTCAACCCTCCCTCTGGAGCCCACCATGGGGGGGTATGGGAGAGGTTGATCCGACTGGTGAAAAAGATCCTCTATTCAGTCCTTAAAGAGCAAGTACTGGATGATGAGGCTTTGCAGACAGCCTTGTGTGAAGTTGAGGCGATTATGAATGACAGACCAATCACAACAGTAACAAATGACCCTATTGATTTAGAACCCCTGACTCCAAACCATCTGCTTAATCTGAAAGCAAAGCCAGTCCTGCCACCAGGACTATTCCAGAGAAGTGACCTATACTCACGAAGGAGATGGAAGCAAGTACAATATATCACTGACCTCTTCTGGAAGAGATGGATCAGGAGTATCTTCCACTTATGCAGGAGCGGAACAAGTGGAACAAAACTAAGAGAAACTTCAGTCCTGGTGACCTTGTTGTCATAGTCGATGACACCGCCCCAAGGAACTCTTGGCTAATGGGGCGTGTGGTGGAGGCTTTGCCAGGGGCTAATGGTCTTGTCCGGAGCGTCATGGTTAAGACCAAGACCAACATCCTACAGAGACCTATCAATAAACTCTGTCTGCTCCTTGAGGCGGCGGAGTGAGACACACTGATACATACATACATACATACACACACACACACAGTGCTCCATCTTTGAATCACGTGCACCTCTGATTCGTTGATGTCGTACTCTTACACAATTTTTCGTAGTCATACATTTTTGAACGTCAAACTCTTGACATTTTTGGAAGTTGAACACCTGAACTCCAACTGAGATCTATGGACTCTTATCCTATATGGGACCTTGTATATTTGTATATAGCTATGAACTGTAATAGTGCTCTGGTATAGAATGTTTTGTGTATTGGCTCTATGTTTGAATATTAAGTAATTGTTGTGCATTCAGTGCAGTTAACAATTAGGGGCCGGTATGTTAGAGCCGATTTGGACAGATTTGTATAAAGGACAGAACATACAGAGCTCCATGTACGTTTGTGTAAATATGATTAAATATTGTATATGTATATAATGAAATATTAGGTACGTACCTTTATGATTTATATTTACCTGATTGAGATGTACTTATTTGTTGTTAGTGTAACTTAGTTTCTGCCCCCCCCTCTTGCCCATTCATTGTACTGTGGTAAGTGTGTTAGGAAGTATGTTAGGAAGTATGTTAGGAAGTGTGTGAGGATAAAGGCAGGAAGTTGGGCCTTCAGGAGGAGTCCTAGCTAGACGTGGGAGCGGTATAGTTTTTTGACCATACAGACATACAAACAGATCATATTATGTATTTTTCCGTTTCAAGTAATATCTGCTTTAAGTTGATTGGAGAATAATTTTTGTTAGATACAAGAAGAATAAACCTTTTTTGTTGCACCATATCCCTGGATCTCAGTGAATGTTTTGGACGTTTGGAGAACTTGAGTGTGGACTGTATGCGTACGAACAACCCCGCTTCATGCTAGGGCAGTGGCTATGGTAAAACGAAAGGAAGCCACTACAAGCCTATTTAACTACTTTTCACTGACCACTGCAACTAAATAATCAGCTATTTGGTAGGCTACAGTGGCAACAAAAGGTATGTACCTGGATTTCTGCATAAATTGGTCATACAATGTGATCTGACCTTCATCTAGGTCACAACAATAGACTAAAAGTAATAACACACAAACACTTATACGTTGTCATGTCTTTATTGAACACACCTTGTAAACATTCACAGTGCAGGGTGGACAAAGTATGTGAACACTTGGATTTAATAACTGGTTGACCCTCCTTTGGCAGCAAAACCTCAACCAAACGTTTTCTGTAATTTTGGACCATTCCTCTTCACAAAACTGTTTCAGTCCCAATATTTTTGGGATGTCTGGTGTGAACTGCTGTCTTGCGGTCATGCCACAGCATCTCAATCGGGTTGAGGTCAGGACTCTAACTGGGCCATTCCAGAAGGCGTATTTTCTTCTGTTGAAGCCATTCTGTTGTTGATTTACTTCTGTGTTTTGGGGCATTGTCTTGTTGCATCACCCAACTTCTGTTGAGCTTCAATTGGTGGACAGATAGCCTTACATTCTCCTGCAAAATGTCTTGATGAACTTGGGAATTCATTTTTCCGTCGATGATAGCAAACTGTCCTGGCCCTGAGGCAGCAAAGCAGCCCCAAACCATGACGCTCCCTCCACCATATTTTACAGTTGGGATGAGGTTTTGATGTTGGTGTGCGGTGTGCCTTTTTTTTCTCCACACATAGGGTGGTGTGTTTCTTCCAAACAACTCAACTGTAGTTTAATCTGTCTACAGAATATGTTGCCAGTAGCTCTATGGAACATCCAGGTGCACTTTTTCAAACTTGTTTTTTTGGACAGCAGTGGCTTCTTCTGTGGTGTACTCCCATGAACACCATTCTTGTTTAGTGTTTTACATATCGTAGACTCGTCAACAGAGACGTTAGCATGTTCCAGAGATTTCTGTAAGTCTTTTGCTGACACTCTAGGATTCTTCTTAACCTCATTGAGCATTCTGCGCTGTGCTCTTGCAGTCATCTTTGCAGGACGGCCACTGCTAGGGAGAGTAACAACAGTGCTTCACTTTCTCTGTTTATAGACTATTTGTCTTACTGTGGAATGATGAACATCAAGGTTTTTAGAGATACTTTTGTAACCCTTTCCAGCTTTATGTAAGTCAACAATTCTTCATCTTAGGTCTTCTGAGATCTACTTGTGAACAGCAAACTCAGATTTTGAGTTTTTTTTGTAGGGCAAGGCGGCTCTAAACAACATCTCCAATCTCGTCTCATTGATTGGACTCCAGGTTAGCTGACTCCTGACTCCAATTAGCTTTTAGAGTCATTAGCCTAGGGGTTCACATACTTTTCCCAACCTACACTGTTTAAATGATCTGTTCAGTATAGTCAAGAAAAATACAATAATTTGTGTGTTATTAGTTTAAGCACACTGTCTATTGTTGTGAGGTAGATGAATATCAGATCAAATTTGATGACCAATTTATGCAGAAATCCAGGTAATTCCAAAGGGTTCACATACTTTTTCTTTCCACTGTATTTGCTGCCCAAATTGTGAGCAACACAGCACATTTTTCAAGAAGCTAATGCTCCTCTGTGGCCAAATCATGCACTCTGGTCTAGTATTTAGATTTTTTTTTTTTCATTTCTGTATAGTCAAGTCATTATGCAGCTAATTTTGGCTAATTTAATTCAATTTACTTTAGGGGAAGCTTATCTTCCCTTAGCCTATTGGACACTCCGCCTATGCCAACATCAATGTGAAAGTAATCGGTGCATAAAACAGCTGGCCATGAGGCTTACAAGGCCGAGTTCAAATGCCGACAAGTTCAAAGCAATCGACACACTACCTAAACAACTGACCTGTCTGCCACTGTCTCTGGTCCTTGAGAGAAATCTGCGCAGGCTGGCAGCTTCTCTCTCCGAGCGATGGTCCTAAAGCCAGCCCATCAATATGCTTAACAGCCATGGCATTGTAATTGATATTGGAATGATTTTAGTGAACTTTTTTGTAGCCTACTTTTACATTATTTGGCCTGACGCCCCTGGCTCACATCAGATGACCATTGTAATGACAGAGGTAGTGGTTTGCATTATGGCTGTACTGACATAACACCACTGGTCTGGAATCTCCCCATCTCAGTGATGTCACAGCATGGTAGAATACATTTCATAGTGAAACGACACTGTTATAATTAGAGAATTGCATATTATGCATTTAACAGTGAAGTTTAAAATAATATGTTACCATATTTTCACATAAAAGTATTGATAACTCATGCTGTGTTTTCATCATACTTCAGCATATCTCATTCAATGACATCAAATGTTTTAGTCTCACAGATGGAGGAGCCCGACAAGGTCTACTTATTTGGCAGCAGCCTTTTTGCAGCCCCCCCTGTGCCATTTCTCTGGCTCCTTAACACTTTGTTGCTGTCGATATTACTTTTTGTCTCTGTACCACAAGGATGAGTACAGATCGAAGGTTACAGCTGTCTTTCAAAATAGAAAATAAAAAAAAATCTAACAGAACAGGTTCTCGGGATTCGGCTGAGTGACATAATAGTGACGACGTGCTGTGGAATAACTAAATGAACACGCTGGCTTTTCAATTCATATTGTATCATTGCAAAATTAGTTCCACAATATGCTTGCCAAGATTTAGAGAGAGAAACGAAAGTCAGCTTCTTTGCTTCTGTGTGTTAAAAAGCTTCCAGAAAGATCTATTTGCTGCACTCCAATAATGTACTGTAATTTGCACTAAGAAATGTTATGAATACTCAAAACCCATGCTCATTCAGAAGGAAAACGTATTGTCTTTGCCAAGAGGATTTTGAAAAAATATATTGAAATAAAAAAAAAATCTCCCTTCAGCCTATTGGCTGCCCTTTGGGCCCTGATCAAAAGTAGTGCACTATAAAGGGAATAGGGTGCCATTTGGGTTGCAGATATAATCTCAGTCAATGCTGTGCTTGAGAACAATTGGAATGATTTGGTGCATTGTCAAGAAGAGCTTTATTTGATTTGAATCTGTAACAGCACAGGATAGGATGTGTTTACTAGCTTGTTGTAAATTATTTGGGATGTGGCTATCTCTTTGGATGTTAATTCCCTCACTGTCTTCTGGGGTTAGGCTAACTTGCTTCAGGGGACAATATCCATGTAATACACCATAACCACTGTTCAATATGATAAGTCTTCTCTCTAGAACTAAATGAGTAATTGCCTTCAACAAAGTCCATTAACTGTTAACTGTGGCAAAATTTACAAGAGCTTGCGTGGCAATGGAGTCCAAATAATTGACAGGTTCCCCTCTAGCAAGAGAATTGTGAGAATTTAATTGTTTCCACAAATTGTTTTCCTCTTAAACCAAAACCATCAATGGAAATTGTGGATTTGTTGCAGAAGGACCAGACAAAAGTTGGTGCTTTGTTTTATGATGGAAAAGCTCAGATTTCAAATGAAATCGTTAATGTCAACGGGCACTTTGAGTACTTTGGTTACGAATGGATCTAAAAGAGAATGGTGAACACAGCAATCAAGCTGGTTCATCCAGGCTATCTGACAGCCATTTTGTGCTACAATCCAGTGTTATGAGTCTGGCTGAGCACAGCAGAACTCAAACTTGAACGAACAGGTGGGGGAAGAAGCTGTTGGGTAAGCAACTCAAGCAATTGACTATACCCCAACTGCTTAAGTAAATACCCAGCTTTATCAAAGAACGAATGTCAAACATAAGCCTTCCCATTTTCCGTGGACAAAAGTGTTTGTTCAACCATTCCTGTTGCTGCAACTTTGGAATAAGCCTAAAAAGCTTTGTGTGAGGCTTAGGGAGGGAATAATAATACCAGAAAAAAAGGCAAGTCTTGCCAATGGCAAGAGCGCTGCGAGAAAGGTGCAGAAATCTGCTAATGGAATTCTAGTTTTAGAGTTTGTCAAACCTGTGACCTGCCAATAATTGTATTGAGCAGGTATTTTTCAGCATCTCCATGAGGAATGAAACGCTGGATGATGCTTTCCAAAACTTTTTGGAAAACTCAAGAGCCTAATGCTCAGAGGCTCCAAGTTGTCAGGAGCCTCTTAGTATTATACATCATGCAAATCAGAAGAGAAAAGGGCTTAGCAGGAGCACCATAAATTGAGGGCCTCCGAATTCACCATGGTCCCTGACAGCCTCTGGGAGACAATGTCCACTTTCAAAAGGGATAATAGGAATGAAAAAGCTGTCTTTAAAAAGGTACAAGATGGTACAGAAACAAATACACATTCTGAAGGTACCGACCGCTACACTACTGTGCTCAGGCCTAATTTAATTGAGTCTCTGTATTTTAATTGATTTGGGACTGAATGTCCATGTGTTGACGTTGCGGTTCTCATTGGCCCTCTGGGTATTGTCATCATGTTCTTGTGGTAAGCTCCAGAGGCAGATAAAAAGTGTGCCTTAGAAAATAACCTAATAAAGTAATTTATCCACAGGAAAATTCATAGCTTATACAAATGGATAAAAAAATACAGCTGCAGTATATAAACCCATAGTGCACCGTAACTTGTCACAGCAATGAAAGGAGAGAAACCTCTGCAATATGTTAAGTGTAGGAATATCTGGCCTTGTCAGTCACTAAACTGTGTGACCATGTAGAGACACAGCGCTCCACATCAAAGTCATTGGTTTGAATAAGGCTTTGATTGACAGCTAATCCCACCCATCATGACATCACATCAAAGCCTTCATGCAGCCAATTCATCACCATCCACTTGTCATATGTTTCTGTAACAGCATTTCTCACATGGTGTCCATGAGTGGTTGAGGGAGTGCACAAGTGACACACAGTTCAGTCCATATTCTAGTTAGTGTGGTGGATTTGATATATTGTGATACCACAGAAGCTGATATTAAATGCTCGCTGGAAATGAACAAATTATCAAACTACCAGAAAAACTACAATTGTCAAAGTCATAAATTCACAACAGCTTTCTCAGATCTGTAAATCCAAGAGCTGAGCAAGTTTCCTGCTCCATCCTCACTTCAGTAGAAATCAAAATAAATAAGTAACAATGTCACATTAATTCCTTGTTGGATTTCACTCTGAATGAAATGAAAAACAAGTTTTTTTCTTCAGTTTCCTCTCTCTCCCTCACCCTGACGTTTTATTACTGCATTAAATATGATTTTTCTCCTTTAAAGTGGTAAAGAAAGCCTTTGTAGTTTTTTCCCTGCTGCTGTTTCCGGTGAACTTCCTGATTGAATGAGCTCAATGAATCTGTTGGAGAGTGGGGACTTCATATCAAAGCCTGTAGACACTGCTTTGATATAGCTCCTCTGTTTTTTTTTAATTCATTTTACTGTTTTCTTTTGTTTTTCCTTAGTCATGGCGTTGATTGAGTTTGAGCTGTAGGTCTTCTTCTTGTAAAAGGCAACAGCCTGAGGCTGTCGTTATATGGACACCATAATATCCAGATGAATGGCCCTTTGACATTGTTCTCATGTCTCAGCCATGCCACACTCATATCTAAAAATTAGCATTTCAATGTCAAGAGAGTTCATTGTGTCTTTATACTGTTGGTCTTTGCCAGCGGAAATTAAAATTACATTACAGTAGGCCTTTGCATCTGGCATGCGATTGCATTTTATTGGTTATAAAGTACAGCTTTTCAAGTGATAATACTTAGTCTAATTCAGTCTTTGCTAATGGCTTTCTCACGCATTACTTGTCTCACTTTGAAAAAGCTGACCTTAAGTAACCTCCAATTCTCATGTTGAATTGAAAACCTTAAGAATTCTACTGAAGTTGTTTCATGGGTATGTCTCTATATGATTTGTGTATCAACAGATCAGAACGTTATTTAATTGGCTAATTAACAATATTATAGTGATGGAGATGGAGCCTGAATTAGCCTGCATTTGAACTAGAAAATAAGCATGGTCAGAAACGGACTAGCCACAGGGCAGTTAGACCAGCTCATCTGACATTTGCCCTAGTAGGCCTGTTTGTTTTTTGAAAATAATAAATATTGTTATTTGGATAATAATGGGGGCTTCAAGGTAAAAAAAAAAAATGGGCCACTGTGGGGGACTCAAGGAAAAAATGGGCTGGTATGTTAGAAATGCCCAGTCCGATTTCTGGTCCCAGTTCATCCCTGAGCAGGTTTGTCTTGTCCTATCCTCTAATTGCAGTACCAATAACTGAGTCGTAAACTCTTACATTAAGTTGCCCCTATTACTATGTAATTCAATGGTAATAACGCTTTACCTCTATCAGTTATTACACAATTGGAACAAGGAATGTGTAATTACACATCCATTTGCTGAAGGTTATTCCACATGTGCAATTACTGATGTCATTACATATTTTCTTGTTCCACTATGTAACTGTTTTGTAATGACACATTTCAAAGTCACCTGTGAATTCCCATGTTAATAAACCAAACCAAAATCTGACCTTGTTACATGTAACTACATTGTCACTACATAGAAATTATAAAGGTTAGACCCTTCTGGGTTTCACTTTACATTAATTTGCTTGGTCCTGGGTAGTTACATGTAATACCAGGGTTGATAAATAGGATAGGACCTGGTAACAACAATTGTATCAAGGCACACCCTGTCATTAAGTACCAGTAATTTTTGTTTATTACTGTATTATGACCGGTCTCAAAGGCTATACAGAACCAAGTGTAATGTAAGAAAAATGTAGTTACATAGGATATACTTGTAATTTTCATGTACCTACCCAAGACCAAACAACTTAATATAAAGTGAAACCCAGAAGGGTAAAACCTTTATAATTACTATGTAGTTACAATGTACAATAGGCTAACCAGGATACATTTTGAGAATTTTAGGGATAACCCTTTTAGTTGCATTGTACAATGTAACAATATTTAATAACAAGGGATATACATGCGTTAACAATGTACTTACCCAGGAGTAAGCAAATTCATGTAAAGGGAAGTGACATTCCTGCTTGGAAATCTATGGCAAGACTTGAAAATGGTTGTCTAGCAATGATCAACAACCAATTTGACAGAGCTTGACGAATTTTGAAAAGGATAATGGGCAAATATTGTACAATCCAGGTGTGCAAAACTCTTTGAGAATTTTCCGGAAAGACTGACAGCTGTAATCGCTGCTTGCCAAAGGTGATTATATTATGTATTTACTCTGGGGTGTGAATACTTATGTAAGTGAGATATTTCTTCAATACATTTTCTAAATAATTTGTCATTATGGTGTCTTGTGTGTAAATGGGTGAGAGAAAAATCTGTATTTAATACATTTTGAATTAAGGCTGTAACACAACAGAATGTGGAACAAGTCAAGGGGTATGAATACTTTCTGTAGGCACTGTATAACGAAATTAATGAATTAACCTGTTACTGCAGTGAGCTAAATCAGAGTCACACAGAGTGTTTCTTGGTAGCCTTAAAAAAAAAACGTTTCACTCTTGATTTCCAAATATCTCTAACGATCGCCCCTGTGTGAGTCAAAATGCATTCACTGTTAGATCTGATAGTAATTGTTACGCAACAGGACAGTTAACCTGTGCTGCCCTCAAACCAAGACAAGCAGCCTGCTAATTGTCTATAGCCTATAGTCTATAGTCTATGTTTCAACTTGCCAGTTTCAAATTATTTCAGACAATTTATGTTCTCTCTCCGACGAGAGCCCAAACACTTCCAAAGTGTTTCCCCGGATCAAGTTTGCAGATGTTTGCTGCATCTCCAGTCAGAACAGAACTTGCAAACATTTTTTCCTTGTCACATTTTCTGTCTGGTGCTCGCATTGCTTCATTGTAATTTTCCTTACTAATAACAATTTTGGACATGTGTGCGTTATTACGTAATCAATATAGTGTATATCGTGTTGTCGTTTCTACTGTAGCACACCGTATGTACATGTATGTATGTGTGTATGTATGTAAAGTTGAAGTCGGAAGTTTACATACACTTAGGTTGGAGTCATTAAAACTCATTTTTCAACCACTCCACAAATTTTTTGTTAACAAACTATGGTTTTGGCAAGTCGGTTAGGACATGGTTAGGACATCTACTTTGTGCATGACACAAGTAATTTTACCAACAATTGTTTACAGACAGATTATTTCACTTATAATTAACTGTATCACAATTCCAGTGGGTCAGAAGTTTACGTACACTAAGTTGACTGTGCCTTTAACCTGTTAGAGCTAGGGGGCAGTATTTTGAAGTTTGGATGAAAAACGTGCCCAAAGTAAACTGCCTGTTACTCAGGCCCAGAAGCTAGGATATGCACATAATATGTAGTATTGGATAGAAAACACTGAAGTTTCTAAAACTGTTAGAATAATGTATGTGGGTATGACAGAACTGATATGGCAGGTGTAAAACCGAGGGAAATTCAGCCAAGAAAATGTGATTCTGTGAGCTGGCTCATTTTCCATTGAGTTGCTATTGGAAATGCTTAACTTCTTTGGGAGCAGCGCACAAGGTGACGGTTTTGGAGAGTCTGGCATGCCCAAAGTAAAATGCCTCCCATTCAGGCCCAGAAAATAGGATATGCACATATTTAGTACCATTGGATAGGAAACACTCTGATTTTTCCAAAAGTGTTAACATTTTGTCTGTGAGTATAACAGAACGGATATGGCAGGCGAAAACCTGAGGAATTTCTGTCCTGGAAAAAGTGGTTTTGACACATTGCTCATTTGGAAGACCTCCCTTATGAAAATGCCCAAATAAGGGCATATGAATGCAGTACCTATTGCTTCCTCTGGATGTCAACAGTCTCGAGAAAGTGTTTTGATTCTTTTTAGCTGCTTTTAGATTGTAGAAGAAGACGAATAAGGAAGTGGCCACACAGATGTCAATACAAGAAAATGCGCGTTCCCGGCTGGCGCGCTCTGTGGTTTTTTCCTTTCTTATCGCCCAGTTTATATTCCGGTTGAAATAATATACTATATATACATATATATACATAAAAGTGATGAGTTCAGATTGGTTGGCCATGTAGCATACTTCTGTCTATAACATGAGCTGCTCAGTATGTGTAGGTAATTCTTTCTACCGCAGCTTTTTTGAAAGATATCATGAAGAGCTGCAAAAATATTGCTAATGCTCTCCACTTTCTGGAGGATGATCATGCCATGCTGACTCTCTGACTCTGAAAATGAATCCGATGATGTGGAAATCCCTGATTTAGGTAAAATCATATTAATTGAACCAGACATTGTAGTCTTCTGAAACGGCGATCAATATTATTGTTGTCACGAAAGAAGTTGACCGAGTTTAGAAGTCGGTGGGATGCCCGGTGGAAGCAAAGTATGATAGCTAAGGAGTGGAAAGAATTCTGGCGTTCGATTGCAAATATGCGGAGGGAGTTGAAAAGAGAACACAGAAGGGTTAAATGTTCAAACTAAGGGCAACCATGGTATCCGTGACAGAGAGGGAAAAGCGTTCATCCATGTTTACGGGTAAGAGAATCTAGCTAGCTACATTTTCAGATAATATTTGTTTCTAATTTTGTCCGAAAGTTGTTTCATTGCAAGTTAACGCGTACTGTTAGCTAGCTAGCTGACATTAAACCTAGTTGGTTAGCTTTAGCTACCTGCAGATTCATGCATGCTGGCTATGACAATCAGTTTATATTGCTAGTAGTATGGGTTGGGATTATTGCCACGTTCAAAATAACTAGGAACTCAGAAATTTCTGACTTCCAACTTCAGTGCGTTCAAGACATCTGGGAAAAATAGTTTCGAAAGTTTCGGCCTCTTTCTAGAGCCCCGACTTTCCGACCTGAAGATTACTGACATCATAATTTGACCTTGTATTTTTCCAAGTTCACCTTTAGGTTCATTGTTTAACTAGCTTGCTAGCTACATGTCGAAACAAAAGACTCCACTTCAACAGAGGTCAAATGTTCAGTCTCTGGATAAAAAAGTTTATGAGCTCAGGGCGTGGGTCTCTTTCCAGAGAGACATCAGGGATTGTAACATACTCTGCTTCACGGAAACATATCTCTCTTGGGATATACTGTCCGAATCGGTCCAGACAGCTGCATTCGCAGTTCATCGCGCAGACAGGAATTAATATCTCTCCGGGAAAAAGAAAGGTGGGGGAGTATGTTTCATAATTAACGACTCATGGTGTAATTGTGATAACATACAGGAACTCAAGTCCTTTTGTTCACCCAATCTAGAATACCTCACAATCAAATGCCGACCGTATTATCTTCCAAGAGAATTCTCATCGCTGATAACACGACAGCCCTCAAAGAACTCCACTGGACTTCATGCAAACTGGAAACCACATATCCTGAGGCTGCATTTATTGTAGCTGGGGAACAAAGCAAATTTCAGAAAAAGGATGCTGAAGTTCTATCAACATATCGACTGTAGTACTCGTGCTGCTAAAACACTCCAACTTCCGGGATGCCTATAAGGCCCTCCCTTATAGGAGGGAGGCATTTCTGACCACAACTCCATTTTGCTCCTCCCGTCCTATAGTCAAAAACTCAAACAGGAAGTACCAGTGCTAAGGACTATTCAACAGTGGTCTGACCAATCGGAAAGCACACTTCAAGATTGTTTTGATCACCCAGACTGGGATATGTTCCGGGTAGCTTCCGGGAATAACATTGACAAATTCACTGATTCGGTGACTGAGTTGATCAGGAAGTGTATAGGAGATGTTGTACCCACTGTGACTATTAAAACAGTCCCTAACCAGAAACCGTGGATAGATTGCAGCATTTGCACAAAACTGAAAGCGCAAACCACCGAATTTAACCATGGCAAGGTGACTGGGAATATGGCAGAATACAAACAGTGTAGTTATTTCCTCCGCAAGGCAATCAAACAGGCAAAACATCAGTATAGAGACAAAGTGGAGTTGCAATTCAACGGCTCAGACATGAGATGAATGTGGCAGGGTCTACAGACAATCACGGACTACAAAAGGAAAACCAGCCACGTCGCAGACACCGACGTCTTGCTTCCAGACAAGCTAAACACGCTCGTTGCCCGCTTTGAGGATAACACAGTGCCACCGACACACATCCCATTACCAAAGACTGTGTGCTCTCCTTCTCCGTGGCTGATGTGAGTAAGACGTTTAAGTGTGTTAACCTTCGCAAGGATGCCGGCCCAGACGGCATCCCTAACCGCTTCCTCAGAGCATGCGCAGACCAGCTGGCTGGTGCGTTTTCGGACATATTCAATCTCTCCCAATCCCAGTTTGCTGTCCCCACATGCTGCAAGATGGCCACCATTGTTCCTGTACCCAAGAAAGAAAAGGTAACTGAACTAAATGACTCGCCCTGCAGCATTCACTTTTGTCATCATGAAGTGCTTTGAGAGACTGATCATATCACCTCTACCTTACCTGTCACCCTAGACCCACTTCAATATACTTACCACCCCAATAGAGCCACAGACGATGCAATCGCCAGCACACTGCACACTGCCCTATCCCATCTAAACAACAGGAATACATATGTAAGAATGCTGTTCATTGACTACAGCTCAGCATTCAACACCATAGTACCCTCCAAGCTTATAATTAAGCTCGAGGCCCAGTGGTAGGTCAGGGGTGAGGGCTGTCTCTTTCACTACCTCTATCCGTCTCTCTCCAGGTGCTACAGAGACAGCTAGGTCCAAGGACCTCCAGAGCCTTCTGACCAACTACCTGTGATCTCTCCAGAGCACAGAGAAGTAAGCTCCACTCATAATAGTATACTTGATACACTATGTAAACCTCTTTCACTATAGCAGTCTGCTTGTGTGATACTAGTATATTTTCCAGGGCCAAAGGTTGAATTGCATTTCTGTACTCACTCCAAAACTCATGCTCTCTCCTCCTTGTAAAAGTCTCCCAGACATTTATCAAAACTGTCCATCCCCTTTCCTCTAGGTGAGTCTGCTGGGCTATGGACCTCTAGAGCAGGGGTTCCCAAACTTGTTCACTAGGGGCCCCCTTCAAGCATTGGGGAACATCACTGTACACCACGTCTATTTCTATGGGCACAAGCACTGTTCACACCCCTCTTGTTGGTGTAGATAATTTTGCAGGTTTAAAGCTCATTTCCTGCAATTCTACATATGTTGTCATGGGGTGCAAAGGAAATGTTGCCGTTTTAAAACACATTTTCTTGCAATTCTATTTATTTTGCCATGTCTAATGTGTATGCATGTGATATTTGAGTGAGAAAAAAAAAAGTACAACTATCTATGGGCAAAAAAAAAATCGAATACAAAATAATTAGCTGACATGGGCTAGTTGATCTTGACGTTTCTGACAAGTTATAAATAACTCTAAGGTAATCAATGACTAACATGACAAGAGGAACTGATGATGCATTACCAGAATTGCATTACAACCTGTCATTTCAATGTATTTTTATTTGATTTTCATATAATGGACATACACAAAATAGTCCAAATTGGTGAAGTGAAAAAAATAAGTTGTTTAAAAAAACAAACTGTGGTGCATGCATATGTATTCACCACCTTTGCTATGAAGCCCCTAAATAAGATCTGGTGAAACCAATTACCTTCAGAAGGCACATAATTAGTTAACTACTTAGGGAGTTGCGGCGCGCTAGAGGGCCACTAATTATGTGCATATCCTATTTTCTGGGCCTGAGTGGCAGGCATTTTACTTTGGGCATGCCAGACTCTCCAAAACCGTCACCTCTGCTGCCGCTCCCCTAAGAAGTTAAATAAAGTCCACCTGTGTGCAATCTAAGTGTCACATGATCTGTCACATGATTTCAGTAAATGTACACCTGTTCTGAAAGGCCCCAGAGTCTGCAACACCACTAAGCAAGGGGCACCACAAAGCAAGCGGCACTATGAAGACCAAGGAGCTCTCCAAATAGGTCAGGGACAAAATTCTGAAGAAGTACAGATCAGGGTTGGGTTTAAAAAAATATCAGAAACTTTGAACATCCCACGGAGCACCGTTAAATCCATTATTACAAAATGGAAAGAATATGGCACAACAACAAACCTGCCAAGAGAGGGCCGCCCACAAAAACTTACGGACCAGGCAAGGAGGGCATTATTCAGACAGGCAACAAAGAGACCAAAGATAACCCTGAAGGAGCAGCAAAGCTCCACAATGGAGATTGGAGTATCTGTCCATAGGACCACTTTAAGCCGTACACTCCACAGAGCTGGGCTGTACGGAAGAGTGGCCAGAAAAAAAAGTAATTGCTTAAAGAAAGAAATAATCAAAAACGTTTGGTGTTCGACAAAAAGGAAAGTGGGAGATTCCCCAAACATATGGAAGAAGGTACTCTGGTCAGATAAGACAAAAATGTAGCTTTTTGGCCATCAAGGAAAACACTATGTCTGGCATAAACCCAACACTTCTCATCGCCCCGAGAACACCATCCCCACAGTGAAGCATGGGGGTGGAAGCATCATGCTGTGGGGATGTTTTTCATCGGCAGGGACTGGGAAACTTGTCAGAATTGAAGAAATTATGGATGGCGCAAATACAGGAAAATTCTTGAGGGAAACCTGTTTGTCTTTCAGAGATTTGAGACTGGGACAGAGGTTCACCTTCCAGCAGGACAATGACCCTAAGCATACTACTAAAGCAACACTAAGGGGAAACATTTAAATGTCTTTGAATGGCCTAGTCAAAGCCCAGACCTCAATCCAATTGAGAATCTGTGGTATGACTCACAAAGATTGCTGTACACCAGCGGAACCCATCCAACTTGAAGGAGCTGGAGCAGTTTTACATTGAAAAATGGGCAAAAATCCCAGTGGCTAGATGTTCCAAGATTATAGAGACATACCCCAAGAGACTTGCAGCTGTAATTGCTGCAAAAGGTGGCTCTACAAAGTATTGACTTTGGGGGGGTGAATAGTTATGCACGCTCAAGTTTTCCGTTTTTTTGTATTATTTCTTGTTTGTTTCACAATAAAAAATATTTTGCATCTTCAAAGTGGTATGCATGTTGTGTAAATCAAAAGATACAACCCCCCCAAAAAATATATTTTAATGCCAGGTTGTAAGGCAACAAAATAGGAAAAATGCCAAGGGGGTGAATACTTTCGCTAGCCACTGTAAACATCAAGACAAATACATGTAGAGCTCATGATTTAAAAGGTCTAAAATAAATGCAAGTCTCATGTCCAGAGTGAATATATTTTTATTAACTAAAATATATATCCCAGTCAAGATTACAGAATGGCACAAAGTCAATATAAGTCGGTGCTTGTATACGTAACAGGGTGTATGAATTTGAGTGGTTACATATAATACATGTTGACAGAATGGCTGCCAGATAGAGAAACTGTTGCTGTACTCCCAGGTAAGGCCCTTGCTTCTAGAACCACTGAAAACCCCAGTATTCAGTCAGGAAGCTTGAAGAAGATGTGTGTCACACATGGCCTGATAGGGAGATGACAATAAATGCAATATATACCATTCATCGCCAAAGCCATGTTCACTGCACATGTTGCTGAACAATTCAACCCTTTTGTTGGTGTCATTGATATATGGAAATTCACATACAAATATTCAGTTCATAAGCATTGACTGAAATACCTCTAGGTTGCTGTGGTGAAAGACTGCTGTGCAAGGTATTGAGCAACAGCTTTCATCCAGGGCCCGTATTCACAAAGTGTCTTAAGAGTAGGAATAGTGATCTAGAACCAGCTCACCCTTTCATTCATTGTGATACAAAAACAAAACTAGTCCTAAATCAGTACTCCTACTCTGAGATGCTTTGTGAATACGGGCCCTGCATGCTGCTTTTCTAGTGATCTAACTCCATCTTCATCTGAAATTAAACCACCAAAAATATGAATATGAATTAGCCTAATCAGTCAGTAACTTAGTTAACTAATTACACTAATGTACATGTCCACAAGCCTATTCAGTCAAATTATACCAAAACACCACACCCTATTTGCAGTGAAATCAAGAGGGGCATTTTTCTAGACAATTTTTTTGTATAATTTTTGTTGTTATTGTTGTTTAATACGCAACACTGCGATGCAGTTCCTCAGACCGCTGAGCCACTTGGGAGGCCCTAGCCAACTTTTTTAGTCACCAGTGCATCAATAAACAGGCAGGAGAGCGAAGTAGTTTAACAAAAATTATTCACAATAGTCAGGGTTATAGCTAGCAAATATACAGTATTGTTGATCTATTCTGGAAACCTAGCTACAGTCCACGTAGCTAGCTAAGGTGATGAACTCAAACTGATGGTGGGAGTTAGGCAACGATAGCTAACTTTCCTCCAGCAGTTTCAATCTAGCTCGCAAGCTAATGGCATTTATATCAACTTTATCAATCAGATGGATAGCTTATCAAATATTGCTATCCCCTCGCTTGTAAAGCTGCCTGATACAGCTTGCCAGTTGCTAGTAAAGTATCATGAATAAGTCAGAAGCCAGCTAGCAATGCGAAGTTTACCAACAAAAATCATGTACACGTTTAAATAGACAATTACCTTCAAGTAGATACATATATAATATTTCAGGACTTCAGGCCGAGGAGTAATAGTTATTTGATTGTTGAACCGGAGCCTTCACCAGATATTGTCCCCCAGTCAGCACCAGAGTCTTCACTTGAATGAACGTCACAGAATCACAGGCTGCATCATGCACTTGAGGGGGCATTGCTTACTAGAGCAAGTGCTTCACAAAATGTTTTCTTTAGCAGCCCTAAAACATCTACAAGGGGTGTATATTCTATTCGTAATGGCCAATTTTACTTGCAACAAGTAAATAATAACAAAGGAAATTGAAAGAGTACAGTTAGATCGCAATAAAAACTTACCAGAAGCACATAATAAGTTAGAGGAGAAACAAAAAAAAATCCAGTGTAGTATATTATAAAAATAAAGCGAACTGGATGGAATACGGAGAAAAATGCACCAAATAATATTTTTAATATTCAACATAGAAATGCTACCAAAAATGTTTTATTGAAACTTGTTACAAATTATGGAGTCATGCATGATTCACCGAATTATATTTTGAAAGAGGAAGTAAAGTACTTTAAAAAATAATTGTTTCAGTCTCCTCCATCTCCACTAAGCGAAACTAATTGTATGGATTTTTTTTCCCTATTAATAATGTACATCGTTACAGAAAGACTCATGTGAAGGCGAAATTACAGAGGAGGAACTTCTTAATGCTATTAAAGCCTTTACGTCTGGGAAAACTCCAGGGCTGGATGGCATACCAGTGGATGTATACCAAACTTGTTTTTATATACTCAGAGGACACTTACTAGCATGATTTAACCACTCCTATATAAACTGTGAATTATCACAGGCAACAAGAAGGTCTGATTTCATTATTACTGAAAAATGATCCAAGTGGTGTATAAATAAAGATCCAATCCATAAAAAAATTGGAGGCCTCTTACACTTCAGTGTTGTTTTGCAAATATTCTAGCTAAAAGCCTGGCGCATAGAATTAAAAAGATATTGTTAGATATTATTAATCCTAATCAGACATGTTTTTTACATGGACAATGCATTGGAGATAATATAAGACAAGTCCAGGAATCAATAGAATACTATGAAATATCAGGGAAACCAGTCCTGGTTTTCATAGCTGATTTTGAAAATAATTTTGATAAAGTACATCTGGAGTTTATTTATTTTAATTTATTTTACCTTTATTTAACCAGGTAGGCTAGTTGAGAACAAGTTCTCATTTACAACTGCGACCTGGCCAAGATAAAGCACAGCAGTTTGATACATACAACAACAAAGAGTTACACATGGAATACACAGACATACAGCCAATAATACAGTAGTAAAATGAAAAATTGTAATAAAATAAATAATGAGTCTATATACAGTGAATGCAAATGAGGTAAGTTAAGGGAGGTAAGGCAACAAATAGGCCATGGTAGCGAGGTAATTACAATATAGCAATTAAACACTGGGATGGTAGATGTGCAGAAGATAAATGTGCAAGTTACTGGGGTGCAAAGGAGCAAGATGAATAAATAAATACAGTATGGGGATGAGGTTGTAGGATGGGCCATTTACAGATGGGCTATGTGCAGAGATCTGTGAGCTGCACTGATAGCTGGTGCTTAAAGCTAGTGAGGGAGATATGAGTCTCCAGCTTCAGTGATTTCTGTAGTTCGTTCCAGTCATTGGCAGCAGAGAACTGGAAGGAAAGGCGCCCAAAGGTGGAATTGGCTTTTGGGGTGACCAGTGAGATATACCGGCTGGAGCCTGTTGGTGCAGAAAGTGATCGGTTGAAAAGTATGCTTTTAGTTTTACTTGCATTTAAGAGCAGTTGGAGGTCACGGAAGGAGAGTTCTATGGCATTGAAGCTCGTTTGGAGGTTAGTTAACACAGTGTCCAAAGAAGGGCCAGAAGTATACAGAATGGTGTCGTCTGCGTAGAGGTGGATCAGAGAATCACCGGCAGCAAGAGCGACATCTTTGATGTATACAGAGAAGAGAATTGAACCCTGAGGCACCCCCATAGAGACTGCCAGAGGTCCAGACAACAGGCCCTCCAATTTGACACACAAGTAGTTGGTGAACAAGGCGAGGCAATCATTTGAGAAACCAAGGCTGTTGAGTCTGCCAATAAGAATGTGATGATTGACAGAGTCGAAAGACTTGGCCAGGTTAATGAATACAGCTGCACAGTAATGTCTCTTATCGATAGCGGTTATGATATCGTTTAGGACTTTGAGTGTGGCTGAGGTGCACCCATGACCAGCTCTGAAACCAGATTGCATGGCGGAGAAGGTATGGTGGGATTCGAAATGGTTGGTAATCTGTTTGTTATCTTGGCTTTCAAAGACCTTTGAAAGGCAGGGTAGGATAGATAAGGGTCTGTAGCAGTTTGGGTCTAGAGTGTCACCCCCTTTGAAGAGGGGGATGACCGCGGCAGCTTTCCAATCTTTGGGAATCTCAGACGATACGAAAGAGAGGCTAGTATTAGGGATTGCAACAATTTCGGCAGATCATTTTAGAAAGAGAGGGGCCAGATTGTCTAGCCCGGCTGATTTGTAGAGGTCCATATTTTGCAGCTCTTTCAGAACATCAGCTATCTGGATTTGGGTGAATGAGAAATGGGGGAGGCTCGGGCAAGATGCTGTGGGGAGTGCAGGGCTGTTGACCGGGGTAGGGGTAGCCTGGTGGAAAGCATGGCCAGCCGTAGAAAAATGCTTATTGAAGTTCTCAATTATAGTGGATTTGTTAGTGGTGACAGTATTTCCTAGCCTCAATGCAGTGGGCAGCTGAGAGGAGGTGCTCTTATTCTCCATGGACTTTACAGTGTCCCAGAACTTTTTGGGAGTTTGTGCTACAGGATGCACATTTCTGCTTGAAAAAGCTAGCCTTAGCATTCCTAACTGCCTGTGTATATTGGTTCCTATATTGGTTCCTTGAAAAGTTGCATATCGTGGGGGCTATTCGATGCTAATGCAGAACGCCACAGAATGTTTTTGTGCTGGTCAATGACAGTCAAGTCTGGAGTGAACCAAGGGCTATATCTGTTACTGGTTCTACATTTTTTTAAAGGGGTATGCTTATTTATGATGGTGAGGAAGGCACTCTTAAAGAATGACCAGGCATCCTCTACTGATGGGATGAGGTAAATATCCTTCCAGGATACCCGGGCCAGGTCGATTAGAAAGGCCTCCTCGCTGAGGTGTTTTAGGAAGCGTTTGACAGTGATGAGGGGTGGTCGTTTGACCACAGACCCATTACAGATGCAGGCAATGAGGCAGTGATCACTGAGATCTTGGTTAAAAACAGCAGAGGTGTATTTAGAAGGCAAGTTGGTTAAGATGATATCTATGAGGGTGCCTGTGTTTACGGATTTGTGGTTGTACCTGGTGGGTTCATTGATAATTTGTGTGAGATTGAGTTGCATCAAGCTTAGATTGTAGGATGGCCCGAGGTGTTAAGCATGTCCCAGTTTAGGTCACCTAATAGCACGAGCTCTGAAGATAGATGGGGGGCGATCAGTTCACAAATGGTGTAAAGGGCGCAGAGGGTGGTCTATAGCAAGTGGCAACTGTGAGAGACTTGTTTCTGGAAAGGTGGATTTTTAGGAGTAGAAGCTGGAATTGTTTGGGTACAGACCTGGATAGTAACACAGAGCTCTGCAGGCTATCTCTGCAGTAAATTGCAACACCGCCCCCTTTGGCAGTTCTGTCTTGTCGAAAAATGTTATAGTTAGGGATGGAAATTTCAGGGGTCTTGTTGGACTTCCTAAGCCATGATTCAGACACGGCTAAGACATCCGGGTTGGCAGAGTGTGCTAGGGCAGTGAATTGGACATACTTAGGGAGGAGGCTTCTAATGTTAACATGCATGAAACCAAGGCTTTCACGGTTACAGAAGTCAACAAATGATAGCACCTGGGGAGTGGGGCTAGGCACTGCAGGGCCTGGGTTAACCTCCACATCACCAAAGGAACAGAGGAGGAGTAGGAAAAGGGTACGGCTAAAGGCTAAAAGGACAGGTTGTCTAGTATTTTCGGACCAGATAGTGTTAGGAGCAGATTTATGGGTACGGTAGCATAGATTCAAGGCGAAATGTACAGACAAAGGTATGGTAGGATGTCAATACAGTGAGGGTAAACCTGTGCAACGCCAAATTAAAAACTTTGAATTTTTACATTTAAATTATTATACAAAATTATTGCAACCAATATAATGTTATATACAGTTTACATACACTTATGTTGGAGACATTAATAAAACTTGTTGTCAACCACTCCACAAATGTCTTGTTAACAAACTATAGTTTTGGCAAGTCGGTTAGGACATCTACTTTGTGCATGACACAAGTAATTCTTCCAACAATTGTTTACAGACAGATTATTTCACTTATAATTCACTGTATCACAATTCCAGTGGGTCAGAAGTTTGCATGCACTCAATCAACCAATCAAATGTATTTATCAAGCCCTTCGTACATCCACTGATGTCACAAAGTGCTGTACAGATACTCAGCCTAAACCCCCAAATAGCAAGCAATGCAGGTGTAGAAACACGGTGGCTAGGAAAGACTTCCTAGAAAGGCCAGAACCTAGGAAGAAACCTAGAGAGGAACCAGGCTATGAGGAGTGGCCAGTCCTCTTCTGGCTGTGCCAGTTTGAAATTATAACAGAACATGGCCAATATGTTTAAATGTTCATAGATGACCAGCAGGGTCAAATAATAATAATCACAGTGGTTGTAGAGGGTGCAAGAGGTCAGCACCTCAGGAGTAAATGTCAGTTGGCTTTTCATAGCCAATCATTCAGGGAATCTCTACCGCTCCTGCTGTCTCTAGAGAGTTGAAAACAGCAGGTCTGGGACAGGTAGCACGTCCGGTGAACAGGTCAGGTTTCCATGGCCGCAGGCAGAACAGTTAAAACTGGAGCAGCAGCACAACCAGGTGGACTGGGGACAGCAAGGTAGTCCTGAGTCATGGTCCTAGGGCTCAGGTCCTCCAAAAGAGAGAAAGAAAGAAAAAGAAAGAGAGAAAAAGTGAGAGAGAATTAGAGAGAGCATTCTTAAATTCACACAGGACACCGGATAAGACAGGAGAAATACTCCAGATATAACAGACTCCCCGACACATAAACTATTGCAGGTTGATACAGGAGGGGTTGGGAGACACTGTGGCCCCATCCAACGATACCCCCGGACAGGGCCAAACAATCAGGATATAACCACACCCACTCTGCCAAACCACAGCCCTCACACCACTAGAGGGATATCTCCAACCACCAACTTACCATCCTGAGACAAGGCCGAGTATAGCCCACAAAGATCTCCCCCACGGCACAACCCAAGGGGGGGCGCCCACCCGGACAGGAAGATCACGTCAGTGACTCAACCCACTCAAGTGACGCACCCCTTCTAGGGACGGCATGGAAGAGCACCAGTAAGCCAGCGACTCAGCCCCTGTAATAGGGTTTGAGGCAGAGAATCCCAGTGCATAGAGGGGAACCGGCCAGGCAGAGACAGCAGGGGCGGTTCATTGCTCCAGTGCCTTTCCGTTCACCTTCACACTCCTGGGCCAGACTACACTCAATCATAGGACCTACTGAAGAGATGAGTCTTCAATAAAGACTTAAAGGTTGAGACCAAGTCTGCATCTCTCACATGGATTGGCTGACCATTCTATAAAAATTGAGCTCTAGAGGAGAAAGCCCTGCCTCCAGCTGTTTGCTTAAAATTTCTAGGGACAATAAGGAGGCCTGCGTCTTGTGACCGTAGCATACGTGTAGGTATGTATGGCAGGACCAAATCGGAAAGATAGGTAGGAGCAAGGCCATGTAATGCTTTGAAGGTTAGCAGTAAAACCTTGAAATCAGCCCTTGCCTTAACAGGAAGCCAGTGTAGAGAGGCTAGCACTGGAGTAATATGATCACATTTTTTGGTTCTAGTCAAGATTCTAGCAGCTGTGTTTAGCACTAACTCTAGTTCATTTATTGCTTTATCCGGGTAGCCGGAAAGTAGAGCATTAAAGTAGTCTAACCTAGAAGTGACAAAAGCATTGATGAATTTTTCTGCATAATTTTTGGACAGATAATTCCTGATTTTTGCAATGTTATGTACATGTAAAAACGCTGTCCTTGAAACAGTCTTGATATGTTCGTCAAAAAAGAGATCAGGGTCCAGAGTAACGGCAAGGTCCTTCACAGTTTTATTTGAGACGACTGTACAACCGTCAAGATTAATTGTCAGATTCAACAGAAGATCTTTGTTTCTTGGGACCTAGAACTAGCATCTCTGTTTTGTCCGGGTTTAAAAGCAGAACATTTGCCGCCATCCACTTCCTTATGTCTGAAACACAGGATTCCAGGGAGGGCAATTTTGGGGCTTCACCATGTTTCATCGAAATGTAGAAGCTGTGTGTCGTCCGCATAGCAGTGAAAGTTAACATTATGTTTCCGAATTACATCACAAAGAGGTAAAATATACAGTGAAAACAATAGTGGTCGTAAAACAGAGCCTTGAGTAACACCGAAATGTACAGTTGATTTGTCAGAGGACTAACCATCCACTGAGACAAACTGATATCTTTCCGACAGATAAGATCTAAACCAGGCCAGAACTTGTCCATGTAGACCAATTTGGGTTTCCAATCTCTCCAAAATAATGTGGTGATCGATGGTATCAAAAGCAGCACTAAGGTCTCGGAGCACGAGGACAGATGCAGAGCCTCGGTCTGACGCCATTAAAAGGTAATTTACCACCTTCACAAGTGCAGCCTCAGTGCTATGATGGGGTATAAAACCAGACTGAAGCGTTTTGTATACGTTGTTTTGTCTTCAGGAAGGCAGTGAGTTACTGCGCAACAGCTTTTTCTAAAAATGTTGAGATGAATGAGAGATTCGATATAGGCCGATAGTTTTTTATATTTTCTGGGTCATTGGCTTTTTCAAGAGAGGCTTTATTACTGCTACTTTTAGTGACTTTGGTACACATCCGGTGGATAGGGAGACGTGTATTATGTTGAACTTAGGAGGGCCAAGCTCAGGAAGCAGCTCTTTCAGTAGTTTAGTTGGAATAGGGTCCAGTATGCAGCTTGAAGATTTAGAGGCCATGATTATTTTCATCAATGTGTCAAGAGATATAGTATTAAAACTTGAGTGTCTCCCTTGATCCTAGGTCTTGGCAGAGTTGTGCAGACTCAGGACAACTGAGCTTTGGAGGAATACGCAGATTTAAAGAGGAGTCCGTAATTTGCTTTCTAAGAATTTCCTCAAAGAAGTTCAAGAATTTATCACTGCTGAAGTGAAAGCCATCCTCTCTTGGGGAATGCTGCTTTTTAGTTAGCTTTGCGACAGTATCAAAAATATATTTTGGATTGTTATTATTTTCCTCAGTTAAGCTGGAAAAATAGGATGATCGAGCAGCAGTGAGGACTCTGATACTGCACGGTATTGTCTTTCCAAGCTAGTTGGAAGACTTCCAGTTTTGTGTAGCACCATTTCCATTCCAATTCTCTGGAAGCTTGCTTCAGAGCTCGGGTATTTTCTGTATACCTGGGAGATGGTTTCTTATGACAAATGTTTTACTTGTTTTTAGGGATGCGACTGCATCTAGGGTATTGCGCAAGGTTAAATTGAGTTCCTCAGTTAGGTGGTTAACTGATTTTTGTACTCTGACGTCATTGGGTAGGTGGAGGGAGTCTGGAAGGGCATCTAGCAATCTTTGGGTTGTCAGAGAATTTATGGCACAGCTTTTGATGATCCTTGGTTGGGGTCTGAGCAGATGATTTGTTGCGATTGCAAACGTAATAAAATGGTTGTCCGATAGTCCAGGATTATGAGGAAAAAACATTAAGATCCACAACATTTATTCCATAGGACAAAACTAGGTCCAGAGTATGACTGTGGCAGTGAGTAAGTCCGGAGACATGTTGGACAAAACCCATTGAGTCGATGATGGCTCCGAAAGCCTTTTGGAGTAGGTCTGTGGATTTTCCCATGTGAATATTAAAGTCAACAAAAATGTGAATATTATCTGCCATGACTACAAGGTCCGATAGGAATTCAGGGGAACTCAGTGAGGAACGCTGTATATGGCGCAGGAGGCCTGTAAACAGTAGCTATAAAAAGTGATTGAGTAGGCTGCATTGATTTCAACTAGAAGTTCAAAATACTTTTTTTTTTAAAATTGAAATTTGCTATCGTAAATGTTAGCAACACCTCCGCCTTTGCGGAATGCGCAGGGGATATGGTCACTAGTGTAACCAAGAGGTAAGGCCTCATTTAACACAGTAAATTCATCAGGCTTAAGCCATGTTTCAGTCAGGCCAATCATATCAAGATTATGATCATTGACTGTAACTTCCTTGGAAGTGAGGGGATCTAACATTAAGTAGCCCTATTTTGAGATGTGAGATATCACAATCTCTTTCAATAATGGCAGAAATGGAGAAGGTCTTTATTCCAGTGAGATTACTAAGGCGAACACCGCCATGTTTAGTTTTGCCCAACCTAGATCGAGGCACAGACGGCCTGCTGCCTGGCCTGCACCCTATGTCATTGTGGAGCTAGAGGAGTTAGAGCCCTGTCTATGTTCGTAGATGAGAGCACCTCTCCAGCCAGGATGAAGTCCGTCACTCCTCAACAGGCCAGGCTTGGTCCTGTTTGTGGGCGAGTCCCAGAAAGAGGGCCAATTACCTACAAATTCTATCTTTTGGGAGGGGCAGAAAACAGTTTTCAACCAGCGATTGAGTTGTGAGACTGCTGTAGAGCTCATCACAACCCCTTAACTGCGAGGGGGCCAGAGACAATTACTTGATGCCGACACATCTTTCTAGCTGATTTACACGCTGAAGCTATGTTGTGCTTGGTGACCTCTGACTGTTTCATCCTAACAACGTTGGTGCCGACGTGGATAACAATATCCCTATACTCTCTACACTCGCCAGTATTAGCTTTAGCTAGCACCATCTTCAGATTGGCTTTACTGTCGGTAGCCCTGCCCCCTGGTAAACAGTGTACGATCGCTGGATGATTCGTTATAAGTCTAATACTGCAGGTAATGGAGTCGCCAATGACTAAGGTTTTCAACTTGTCAGAGCTAATGGTGTGAAGCTTCGGCATCTGAGACCCCGTAACGGGAGGAGTAGAGACCAGAGAAGGCTCGGACTCTTGATTCTGACCTGTTGCTTAATGGGGAGAACTGGTTGAAAGTTTCTGTCGTCTGAATGAGCGACACCGGTTGAGCATTCCTACAGCATTTCCTTCCAGAAGACATGAGAAAATTGGCCTGCTGGCGTGCCCAAAGTAAAATGTCTCCCTCCCACTCAGGCCCAGAAAATAGGATATGCACATAATTAGTACTATTGGATAGGAAACACGCTGAAGTTTCTAAAACTATTAAAATAATGTCTGTGAGTATAACAGAACTGATATAGCAGTCGAAAACCCAAGGAATGTCTGTCCAGAATCGTTTTGTTGTTGTGACATTTCCTATTTTTCATTGACTTGCTATTGAAATCCATGGGTTTTACCTCCTAGGTTGCAGTACCTATGGCATCCACTAGTTTATAAAAGTGTTAACATTATGTATGTGAGTGTAACAGAACAGACATAGCAAGCAAAAAACAGAGAAAAATCTATCCGGAATTACTGTTTTTTGTCACATTGGCTCTGGTTGACAGTCTTCTATGGCAAGCAGCTCTGAGATTTCAGTACCTATGGCTTCCACTAGATGTCAACAGTCTATAAATATAAAGCCTCGGAGAGATTGGAGGAAGCAGGAAGAATAGGGAAAGGATATGGCCAAGGTAGCTCAGATGTCAACAAGTTTTCTCGTGCGCAAGGCTGGCTGCGCGCCCCACTTTATTTTACTTATATAACGTTTAGGTGACCATCCGAGGGACATATTATCGCTCATATTCATAAAAGAATAGCTAAGGATGCATTTTAACCGGTATTTGATTTGTTTAGGAGAAGTTTATAGGTATATTTGAACGCGTTCTTCACAGTTCTATGGGCGATTCGACGTTGGATTTTCTGAACATAACGCAACAACCAAACTGAGATTTAAGGATATAATAAATGAAAAAGTTGAATTATTAAACATTCATCAATATACAAGTGTTGCATAGTCATCAAAAGCTCTGCTTCTTGGCAATATCACAGCATTGTCAGATTTTAAAAAGGCTTCACGGCGAAAGCACAACATTTGATTGTTTGAGGATAGCACCTCTAATATTTCTGTATTAGCATAAATTAATATACGAGTGCGGTTCACACAAAACCCATATCACAGCGAAAACAAATCCCTTACCTTTCGAAGAACTTCTGCTGAGGGCTTCCCAAGTGTCCAACAAAGACATCCAGAGGTTCTTTTGTTAGAAAAAGTCATTAATTATATCCATAAATATCAGTTTGGTTGGCGCATTATGTTCAGAAAATCCAACGTCGAATCGCCCATTGAAATGTGAAGAGAACGCGTTCAAATATACCTATAAACTTTTCCTAAACAAATCAGACCAGTTATAATGCATCCTTAGCTATCCTTTAATAAATATTAGCGATAATTTTTAACTCGGATGGTCACCTATACGTTATATAAGTAAAATATAGTGGGGCGCGCATCCAGTCTCGCGCCCGAGAAATCTTGTTGACATCTGAGCACCCCTTGACCATTTCCTGTTCCTATCCGTTTTGCTTACTCCTATCGCTCCCAGTCTTTGTATAGAGACTGCTGACATCTAGTGGAAGCCATAGGTACTGCAGTCTCAGTCCTGGTTAACCTCTCAGGGATTGCTGGGGCGCCAAATTCAAAATCCAAAAGTTGAATTATTAAGCATCCACCAATATACAAGTCTTCCATACTCATCAAAAGCTCTGTTTCTTGGCAATGTCACAGCGTTGTCAGATTTCAAAAAGGCTTTACGGCGAAAGCAGCACATTTGATTGTTTGAGGGTAGCACCTCACATATTTTTTCCATAGCCATGAATCGATTAGCCATCATGGCACACACATAACACATTTCACAGCGAAAACAAATCAATTACCTGTTGAAGAACTTCTGCTGAGGTCATCCTAAGTGTCCAACGAAGACAATCCATGGTTCTTTTGTTAGAAAAAGTAATGTATTTTATCCATAAATCTCCATTTGGTTGGCGCGTTATAATCAGAAACGACAGCCTCCACTAGTCCATTGAAACGTGACACAAACTCGTTCATCTTATACCTATAAACTTGTCCAAGAACAATCAAACATAGTTTTAAATGTATCCTTAGGAACACTTTTACGTATATTTACTATTATAAATCAACCGGAATATAAACTGAGCGATAAAGACGGTAAAAAAGACACTGCGCGCCTTGTCGGGAATGCGCACTGGGTACTGTTTACATAAAAAGGTCACTTCCTGGTTTGCTCTTATTCTCTGGTCTAATTCATCCAAATTGAAATTTTACACTGTCTCGAGACTGTTGACATCTAAAGGAAGCGATGGGTACTGCATTCATATGCCCTTATATGGTCATTTTCATGAGGGAGGGGTTCCAAATGAGCAATGTGTCAAAATCACTTTTTCCAGGACAGAAATTCCTCGGGTTTCGCCTGCCATATGCGTTCTGTTTAACTCACAGACAAATGGTTAACACTTTTGGGAAATTCAGAATTTTTCCTATCCAATGGTACTAAATATGTGCATATCCTATTTTCTGGGCCTGAATGGGAGGCATTTTACTTTGGGCACGCCAGGCTCTCCAAAACGGTCACCTCATGAGCTGATCCCTAACAAGTTAAAATAAAAATGAATAGGCAGCCTGGAGAAAAAGGTTAAGTACAAAAAAAACTGCAAATCCGGATGGATTTTTTCTCTGGTTTTCGCCTGCAATATCAGTTCTGTTATACCCACATACATTATGTTAACACTCTTAGAAACTTCAGAGTGTTTCCTATCCAATAGTACTAATTCTGTGTATATCCTATTTTCTGGGCCTGAGTGGCAGGCATTTTACGTTGGGCACGCCAGACTCTCCAAAACTGTCACCTATGCAGCCGCTCCCTAAGAAGTTAAATAAAGTTTAAATAAAAAATAAAAAAAATAGGTGAATTTGTCCCAATAATTTTGGTCCCGTAAAATGGGGGGGACTATGTACAATAAGTGCTGTAATTTCTAAACGGTTCCCCCGATATGGATGAAAATACCCACAAATTAAAGCTGTCAGTCTGCACTTTAGTCGTATCATTTCAAAGTGCTGGACTACAGAGCCAAAACAAAAAATGATTTGTCACTGTCCCAATAATTTTGGAGCTCACTGTAGATGATAATTTCAGCACCGTTTTGATTGGGACAGCGCCATTGCGCTGCTTTGAGACAAGCGTGGAGACTCGTCTTCATAAATCAATCATTGTCAAATTTCTTGCTTTGCTAAAATCCCCAGCTACAATAAATGCAGCATCAGGATTTATGGTTTCCAGTTTGCATATAGTCCAGTGAAAATCCTTGATGGCCATCTTAGTGTCTGCTTGAGGGGAAATGTACACCGCTGTGACTATAACTGACAAGAATTCTCTTGGTAGGTAAAATGGCCGGCACTTGATTGTAAGGAATTCTAGATCGGGTGAGCAGAACGAATTGAGTTCCTGTATGCTATGATTACACCATGAGTCATTAATCATAAAGAATACACCCCCGCCCTTCCTTTTCCCAGAAAGGTGTTCATCTCTGTCGGCGCGATGCATGGAGAAGCCCGGTGGCTGAACCGATTCCGACAACATATCCCGAGAGAGCCATGTTTCCGTGAAACAGAGAATGTTACAATCTCTGATGTCTCTCTGGAAGGCAACCCTTGCTCGACTTTTGTCTACCTTGTTGTCAAGATATTGGACATTGGCTAGTAGTTATAGTTGGGAGTGGTGTGTGATGTGCACGTCTATGGAGCCTGGCCAGGTGGCCGCTTCGTATGCCCCTTTCGGCGGCGTCGTTGTTGTTTTGGATCGCCTACTGGAATTAGCTCCATTGTCCTGGGTGGTGGTCGGGAAAGTCGTATTCCTGGTTGTAATGTTAGTTAGTTGATGTTGCTCTTATATCCGATAGTTCTTCCCAGTTGTATGTAATAAGACTTAAGATTTATTTCCTGAGGTAATTATATAAGAAATAATACATAAAAAAATATATATATACTGCACAGTTTCCTAGGAACTCGAAGCGAGGCGACCCTCTGTCAGTGCATCTAACCAAAGGTATTTATAACTTTTCTGAATTGTCCAGATCAACTAGCCCATGTTTCTTTCTAGGTTTTTTGTCCATATATATTTTTATTGTCACTCAAATATCACATGAATACACATTAGACCTGGCAAAATGTATAGAATTGCAATAAAATTTGCTTTAAATCTGAAAAATATTATTTGTATTTTATTCTGCTCTATTCCATTATATTCTTACTACAAATATATATGTGTTGGATGTGATCTGGGTAGGTGTCTTGTCTGCTTTAATTAACAAAATAATAAACTATTGATTTCATACATTTTGAAGTATTCAACTCAAAATATGCCATTCTATTGTTTTGAAAATACGTTTTATTATTCTTAATGTTTCCCAGGGCCTGACTTGAAGTTGATTTACATGTTATATGAAGGGTTGATTTGAATTTCTACCTTAAAGCTTAGAACCAATTAGGAAAAAATGGGAAACAAATCTCAAAGAAATTGATGAACTATTGGTCACAGATATATGAAAATATTAATATTTTCGCCTACAACCTTAAACATTGTTACGCCCTGATCTGTTTCACCTGTCTTTGGGCTTGTCACCCATCTTCTCGCTCAGTGTTCCCTCGTCATGGAGCTACAGCCTTCCGCCTTCCCCTCAGACCGCTCTAAGATGGCACACTTCATAATGCTGATGTCCGGGAGGGCCCTCGTCTGGGCTACAGCCGGATATACATATTCTTGGTACCATTTGAAAGGAAAAACTTTGAAGTTTATGGAAATGTCAAAGAAATGTAGTAGAATATAAAAAATAGATCTGGTAAAATATAATACAAAGAAAAAAAAAACGTTCTTTTGTATTTTTTTGTACCATCATCTTTGAAATGCAAGAGATTCGCCATCATGTATTATTCCTGCCCAGGTGCAATTTAGATTTTGGACACTTGATAGCATCAGTGTATGTGCAAAGTTTTAGACTGATCCAATGAACCATTGCATTTCTGTTCAAAATCTTGTATCAAGACTGCCCAAATGTGCCTAGTTTGTTTATTAATAACTTTTCAAGTTCAAAATTGTGCACTCCTAAAACAATGGCATTGTATTGTTTCACTGTAAAAGCTACTGTAAATTGGACAGTGCAGTTAGATTAACTACTTAAGGAGTCCCGACACTTCCCGGTGAAATGTAAGGCGCCAAATTCAAAATCGAAAATCAAAATCAATTATTAAACATTCATCAATATACAAGTGTTGCACAGTCATCAAAAGCTCTGATTCTTTGCAATATCACAGCGTTGTCAGATTTCAAAAAGGCTTCATAGCGAAAGCACAACATTTGATTGTTTGAGGATAGCACCTCTCCTATTTTCCACATTAGCATAAATTCATATCCAGCGCGGGTCACACAAAACCCATATAAGAGCTAAAATAAATCACTTACCTTTCGAAGAACTTCTGCTGAGGGCTTCCCAAGTGTCCAACGAAGACATCCGGGGCGGCAGGTAGCCTAGTGGTTAGAGTGTTGGACTTGTAACCGGAGGGTTGCAAGTTTGAATCCCCGAGCTGACAAGGTAAAAATCTGTCGTTCTGCCCCTGAACAAGGCAGTTAACCCACTGTTCCCGGGCGCCAAGACGTGGATGTCGATTAAGGCAGCCCCCCGCACCTCTCTGATTCAGAGGGGTTGGGTTAAATGCGGAAGACACATTTCAGTTGAAGGCATTCGGTTGTACAACTGACTAATAATGGTGACTTTGACATCCAATGGTTCTTTCGTTAGAAAAAGTAATTTATTATATCCATAAATCTCAGTTTGGTTGGCGCGTTATGATCAGAAAATCCACCGTTGTCGCCCATTTAACCGTGAAGAGAACGCGTTCAAATATACCTATACACTTTATCCAAACAAATCAAACATCATTTTTAATGTATCCTTAGGTATCCTTTTATGTATATTTACTGTAATATTTCAACCGGACGATAATGTGAACGATAGGAAAGGAAAATAAAGTGGGGCGCGCTCACAATCTCGTGCTCGTGAAACGTTGTTGACAAATGTGGTCCCTTCACTACTTCCTCTTCCTATCTGTTCTGCTTAGTGCTAGAGCCTCCAGACACTGTATAAAGACTGTTGACATCTAGTGGAAGCCATAGGTACTGCAATCTAGGAGCTGGTTCCCATTAAAATCAATAGGCAGCCTGGAGAAAAAGGTCATATACAAAAAAAACTGCAAATCCGTATGGATTTTCCTCCGGTTTTCGCCTTCTATATCAGTTATGTTATACTCACATACATTATTTTAACACTTTTAGAAACTTCAGAGTGTTTCCTATCCAATAGTACTAATTATGTGCATATCCTATTTTCTGGGCCTGAGTGGCAGGCATTTTACTTTGGGCACGCCAGACTCTCCAAAACCGTCAGCTCTGCTGCCGCTCCCTAAGAAGTTGAGGAACAAACTTTTGTTTCTTCAACACAGTCTGCATCTGGGTCATACCTTAAAACCTGATAGACTTACATTATTGCAATTCAAGATAATCCATAGGATTGACGCCACTCCTGCAAGAATGCTTATAATGCACCAGGAAAAGTAAAAAATAAAAAGGAATCCTATTACATACAGTATGCTGTGGTCCTATGACCAATGGACACCATTTCGGGATAAGGTCTATGCCTAGGAATGTATATCCATCAATCTCCACGATTATGTCTGAAGGGAAATGTAAATATTGGTGGCCAATATCAAATAGTTTTGTAACCTAGGTCTAATTGCTGCAAAAGAAAAGTATAGCTATCAATTGGAAAGCATCATACACACCGTCAATAACCAACTGGAGGGCTGAACTGTGTAGCTACATTTCAGTGATAATGCCCAAGAAGCCGGTGTTTGGAGGATATACTGGCACTGGTGTTAAGCCCGAGACGAAGTTGAGGGCAGGCAAACTATGCCAATATGCAGCCAGAATAACAACAGTAGATGCATTTGTTTTAAGCTGTTTTATTGTGACATTTATCTGGATACATCCAACACAATGAGCTAATGAGGCACGATTTCGCCTGGCATAGAAACACTGTTGTCCAGAGGAGCTAGCAACCACACAGCTAACACTAACTTCAAACTGAAGCTGGAAAGACTTCAAACTAGCTGCAGTTTGTTTCGTTTGACCTTTTTTCAAATGACATTTCTTTGTATATATCCATAAAAATGATACCAACCGATTCATGATTTGGACTGCCTGAGAAAAGCTTCTTGCCTCTCTCTCTCATCCCGACTCCCGACCACTACACGTTCATTACTATGGGACAGTTGGAGATCGAATTTGAATATTGATTATTTTTATTTTGTGGCAAATGTCGGAGAGAGACAGGTTTATACAAATCTCCGCTGTTGAAAAATAAATGTCAGTCTAAAAGTAATGTGAGATAATGTCTAGATGATTTTTATAGTGGAGATCAAGTTTATAACTTCCCTGCCTGGGCTGATGAGACAGTGGATTGCGCAGTCAGATGGAACAGAGTAAATAGGAATTTTAACGTCATAGATTTAGCCAGTGGTAACTTGTGGAATAGACACCGGATGGAATGCGCTTTTAACCAGTCAGCATTCAGGATTAGACCCACCCGTTGTATAATCCATTATATTCTGTGTTTTATGAAATTAAGCAAAAAAAAAGACGTTTGATAAAATCTGGAAACTTTTTTCAAGTAAAATTAAATCCATTTAAACTGTATAGTGTAGACCTTAACGTGAAATGCTTACTTACAATCTCTTAGCCAACAGTGCAGTTCAAGAAGATATTTACCAAATAAACTAAAGTAAAACATAATAAAAAGTAACACAATAAAATAACAATAACGAGACTATATTGATGGGGTACCGAGTCAGTGGGCGGGGGTACAGGTTAGTCTAGGTAATTTGTACATGTAGATAGGGGTGAAGTGACAATGCATATCTAATGAACAGCAAGAATCAGCAGTGCACAAAACAAATGGAGGGGTTGGGGGGTGGTGTGTGTCAATGTAAATTGTCAGGTGGCTATTTGATTAATTGTTCAGCAGTCTTATGGCTTGGGGTAGAAACTGTTAAGGGCCTCCCGAGTGGCACAGTGGTCTTTGGCAGTGCCACTAGAGATTCTGGGTTTGAGTCTAGGCTCTGTCACAGCTGGCAGCGACCTGGAGACCCATGGGGTGGCGCACAATTGGCCCAGCGTCGTCCGGGTTAGGGGAGGGTTTGGCCGGCAGGGATATCCTTGTCCCATCGGGCACTAGCGACTCCTGTGGCGGGCCGGGCACAGTGCACGCTGACATGGTCGCCAGGTGTACAGTGTTTCCTCTGTCGCATTTGGTGCGGCTGGCATCCGGGTTAAGTGGGCATTGTGTCAAGAAGCAGTTTGGCTGGGTTGTGTTTTGGAGGACGCATGGCTCTCAGCCTTCGCCTCTCCTGAGTCCGTATGGAAGTTGCAGCGATGAGACAAGACTAAAAAGGGTAAAAAATAAAACTGTTAAGGAGCCTTTTGGTCCTAGACTTGGCGCTCCGGTACCACTTGCCGTCCGTCAGCAGAGAGAACAGTTGGGTGACTGGAGTCTTTGACAATTCTTTGGGCTTTCCTCTGACATACCAGGCGGTGATGCAACCAGTCAGGATGCTCTCGATGGTGCAGCTGTAGAACTTTTTGAGGATCCATGACAAATATTTTCAGTCTCCCCTCAGTCTCCCCTCAGGGGTGTGTACTTAGTCCCCTCCTCCCTATAGGCTGTCTCATCGTTGTCAGTGATCAGGCCTACCACTGTTGTGTCGTCAGCAAACTTAATGATGGTGTTGGAGTCATGTTTGTTCACACAGTTGTTGGTAAACAAGAAGTACAGGAGGGGACTAAGTACACACCCCTGAGGGACCCCAGTGTTGAGGATCAGCGTGGCAGATGTGTTGTTGCCTACCCGTACCACCTGGGGGCGGCCCGTCAGGAAGTCCAGGATCCAGTTGAAGGGGGAGGTGTTTAGTCCCAGAGTCCTTAGCTTAGTTATGAGGTTATGAATACATAGGTATTCATTTTGTCCAGGTGGAAAAGGGCAGTGTGGAGTGCGATTGAGATTGCATCATCTGTTGGGGCGGTATGCGAATTGGAGTGGGTCTAGGGTATCCGGGAGGATGTTGTTGATGTGAGCCATGATCAGCCTTTGAAAGCACTTCATGGCTACCGACGTGAGTGCTACGGCACGGTAATCATTTAGGCAGGTTAACTTCACTTCCTTGAGAACAGGGACTATGGTGGTCTGCTTGAAACATGTAGTTATTACAGACTCGGTCAGGGAGAGGTTGAAAATTTCAGTGAAGACACGTGCCAGTTGGTCCGCGCATGCGTTGAGTACACGTCCTGGTAATCTGTCTGGCCCTGCGGCTTTGTGAATGTTGTCCTGTTTAAAGGTCTTGTTCACATCGGCTACCGAGAGCGTTATCACACAGTCGTCCAGAACACCTTGCATTGATATTCTTGAGTGTGAAATTTCTCAGCAGACATGTTTGAATTTGATATGTGTATTTAAAGGTGAGGCTACTGTGTGTTTTTGTGTGTTAATGGACAGGTGTGGGCATGGTGTGGTGGTTGTGTTTTTTGTGTTCATAAAAAATAAAATAATAGTAATACATTTTTTCACTAAATAAGAAAAATAATAAACCTGTCACCAGGAAGTTGTCACCAGGATGTGATGTCAAACTGATCTCCAGTGACCCCTCTAATGACTTTTGTTGGTCAAATATTCTAGTGACAAATTCAGCTACTTTTCAGACTGCCTTTGTGCAGTTTTGACACAGGGTTTCTATGATTTTAATAGCATTTTGCGACTTTTCCTATTACATTTTGCAGCGAACGAGAGTGGGAGAAGCTGTCTGTGCATCACAGCAATGGCGCACACACAGGCAGAGAAACACAAGGAAGGAGAAGTTGTGCGGCGGAAGAGGGGGCGAAAACGCTACGTTGGGGCAAGGCAAATTGGTGCCGTTACGTCATCGATGCAAATGCAAAATGACATCTAGCAACTTCTAGCGACAAATCAAGGAGCCAATAGCAATTCTCACTGAAAGATTGACCTCTCACTCTCCTCTGCAGCCAAAATGTCTCTTCTGTCTCTTAATTTGTCCTGTTTATATAGGTTTGTAATGTGCAAAATAGTGAAATAACATTGTTAACTAAATGTTTCATACGTTTTGTGATGATTTTGTAAAGTTTATGGACCAAGTTGGAAAATGTGTTGACATTGTGCCAGTGCTTAGCAGTGCTTAGCTCTAGCTTCATTAGTGAAAAACTGGGGAACGCTATGTTTTACTAATACTATTGCTTTGAGGATGAAATGGTTTGAATATGATGCTTTGTCAAATCCATTAAAGAAAAGTTAACTGAAAAATTTTCTCCTGTCTCATTAGTTTTCCTGGTTATTGTTTGCAAAGTTTGTTACGTTGTAACTACAAAGTCATATTTTGATGTGGGGCGCCGTCCTCAAACAATTGCATGGTATGCTTTTGCTGTAATAGCTACTGTAAATCGGACAGTGCAGTTAGATTAACAAGAATTTAAGCTTTCAACCGATATAAGACACTTGTATGTACCTACCTGTTTAATATCCATAATTTGTATTATTATTTATTTGAATTGCGCGCCCTCCAGTTTCACCGGAAGTTGTCCCTCTATCAGGACGCCTAGCCCTAAGTTAAGTTGCTTGCTCCTGGGTAAGAACATTTTAAAAACAACATTGTAATTCGAGTTTATTGTTACATAAAAGCTATGTACAATGTAACTAAAAGTGTTATACCTAATGTTCTCCTGTCTCCTTACTTCTCCTAGTTAGTCTATTGTAACTACATAGTAATTTGAAAGGTTATACCCTACTGGGTTTCACTTTACATTAAGTTGCTTGCTCCTGGGTAGGTAAATGCCCAGGTTTGCCTTGTTACAATTGTTGTTCCCAGGTCCTAGCCTATTTATCAACCCTGGTATTACATGTGGATTTGATGGTAGTGGCACCTTGTAGTTACATTTAACAAGGTCCGATTTCTGTTTGGGTTATTTAACAAGTGACTTTCAAACATGTAATTACAAAACATTCGTTGCATATTGGAACAAGAATGTTTAACATTAATTACACGTGGAATTACCTTCAGAAAGTGGTTGTGTAATTACACATACCTTGTTCCAATTGTGGAATAACTGATAGCACTCAGTGGCGTACCAGAGCCGGTGCCCTTGTGGTTATTAGTTATTACTGTGTAGTTAAATAGTAATAGGGGCAACTTAATAAAGTGTCACTGTTGTGACTTTTGGCTAATAATATTCAAGATCATTTCTTGATTAATTACTGGAATAATTAATTGGTCTCATTTATTTGATTTCATTTGGTTATCCTAATCAAAGTAATCGAATTAACTCAACTACTGATAATCATTAACCGTTATACCATTAATCCTATATCATCAATAGTCCTAATCAACAGTCAACTTACTTTATATACTCATTCTGAACAGTTGTCAAGCTCCGGAACCTCAAGAACTTAATCACTCGCAAATGAACTCAATGCCACAAATAAGTAATTTCAGGTTTGATTTACTTGACTAAATAAGTTGGGAAGTGAGGTAGTTAACAGATACAATATAAAGGTAGGGTATAATAGGATACAACAGTTATTGAGGTGAAAGTCTCCACAGGTCAATATGAATGGCTCCCATACTAATCTCAGGCAAATACAACAACACATACACAGGGCTTTGAGAATATGATCCTATTCATTGAAAAATAAATGTTAGAGGCTACAACAACACAGGTGTTCACAACCACAAAATTATAGTGCTTCACCAACAAGGAATAGACCATGAACTAGGCTATCAGTTAGCATTCAAATGTAAACAATGCCGGGACAGTATTGACCAAGGGCTCGTAGATTAGATCTGCCGTCTTACAATTACTCAATGACTTCCACCACCTTACACACACTGCCACTTTCATAGGATATGAATAATGTGACAAGGCAAATTACTTGTATCTTGTTTCCTCTCAGTGAGATTCTGTTAGGATGGAATGATTGGTTGGAGGATGGTTGTCCCAGTCTCTCTCTCCAGTGGAGCTGAGGCCAGCGGTCTGGAGTAATTCACAGCCGAAGGAGTGATACCCTGTTCCTCTCTCTCAGTCCTCAGTAAAGCCTATTAGAGCTGCTTCCATGCAATGAATCCCTCCTTCAGGTCCCAGCCGGGATGGATTGCGAACTCAGTCAGCTAGTCTTGCAGGATCCCCTCAGGGATGATATCTTCCGTCTGAGTAGGATAAGAAAAGTTGATTGGTGTTTGGTTTCCAAGGAAATTGGATCACTCCGTTCAACTTGGTGTGGCCACACTAAGAAGAAACTTGATCTGACATCTGTTTGCAAGTCCTGTAATTTATATTGATACTCACAGTATGTTCTTATGAGCTAAATTTGAGATTTCCTCAAAGGGTTCCCAGAATGTTTCTACTTGTACAGAAAACAGTTTAACTGTCTGCAAGATGAAATATGCAACCTGTAGGTACTAAACATGCTTTTGGTAAAATTCATTCATTTGATGTAAATACTAACTAAACCTGTTTTAATGACGTTGGAAAGGTTAGGACAAATTTCACAGTATGCTTCAAGTTTATATTAACATGTCGTGAGTTTTTTGGTTTGATACATTGTCCAGAAAACAAGTTTACATGTCCTTTGCGCTATTGGTGCAATTTTTTACAAGGAGTAGAAAGAAAATCCAGACTTCTGTCCTCTTGGGATACAAATAGCCAGTTCTCAAAAGCCTGGCTGGTCATTTACCCAGGAACACATGTAGATCACAAGACAGTCTTCTGACCCCCCTCAGGGCCATTCAAAGTCATAAAAGGCGAATGGAAGATTAGTTTGTTTGTTCTCATGATTGCTTGTAAAGGAGGGTGCCGTCACAGAACTGTAAATCTTGGTCTGGAATGTGGGGATATCTGTTCTCCATCACCCACAACGAAGGGTGTGTGGTCCCCTCGTGGGCTCTCGTTACATCACTGAATCAAAAAGACTCCATTATGGGAAACCTGTCAGTGATTGGCATATCATGTGGCGTTCACGTGGATCATTTTGTTTCCTCACTACCCATAACCCTGACATTTTAAGATGCACTTGTTAATAATAACAATAATAATCACTCCACCACGCTTCATACTGTCCAGAAACTACCCAGTCCTTTCCCCTAGGCATAGTGGTAGTTCCATATTGTCCCCTGGCTGGTGGAGATTTTGCCATATTGCGTCCACCTAATAAATAGTTTCATATCTACAGAAGTGTCTAGCGGGTAGAGGCTAGGAGTTCTCTCAAGTTCAAGCTATATTGTCATGAAAGGGACATACAAAGCAAAACATATCAAATCAATGCTGAAGGATTGACGAGATAACGTCTCTTTCTCTTTCTCCTTCTCCTTTTCAGGTCAGTTCCTGTGGGTGAACGGCTCTGCCTTGGCCGGTCCATGGGTCCTGAGCCCCTGGCTGTGGGGAGGTTGGGACCCTTGCGGGATGGACATGGCCGTGTTCCTGCACCCCCTGCAGAGCGGACGCTACACAGTGTGGCTCATCGAGAGGGACAAACATCCGCTAGCCCTCCTGTCAACTGACATGCTGCCGCCCATCACAGGGTAAGCAGAACTACATTTTTATTTGGTTTTCAGTGTTCAAAGACAATTTTACTTGCATTGACAGATCAAGTATAACAATAGATGAGAGGGATATTGCACAGAAAGTGAGTGTCAGAACAGGGGATCAAACTCCTGCCTCCAGAAGCATATAGTAAGTAGTTGCACTACCCCCCAAAAAATGGTATATCATGCACTGCAGTTGAGGAACAATGGGAAAGTAATTCTGCTTTGAAAGTTGATAACCCCACTTGAGAAAATGGCCTTTGTTTTGGTACACCTACTAGAGAGCTGTTATTTGTTTACACCCATTCAGCATTGTTCACACCCTCTTAAGCCTTAGCCCAACCCATCTCTTTAAGAATTCACATGTGAGGACATGTGCTAAACAGAGTGAGTAGTGTAGTAATCAACCAAAGATGTCACCTGTAAAAGTAGTAGCCTACAATAAGGAAGAACTACAGGTAAAAATACACTTTATCTAGTCCTTGGCCTATATCCTAATCTGACTTTGGAACAGGTCATGTTGTTCTTCACATTACCGTCTCTGGTAAACACACACTATAAAGTTTGTGTCACATGCACAGGATACAGAAGGTGTAAACAGTATGGTGAAATGGTTCCTTGCATATGTGCAGTGTCCAGATTACCATATTGGTAACACTTGACCAGTACATTAATTAATATGTAAATAAATAGTATTTATTCATAACATAGTAGTTATATGTAATTACTATGTAAATAGTATGTAATTACACTAAGGATTTAGCGGTATAGTTTATTACAGAAGTGGAACAAGGATATCTACATTTCAATTCAGCTTGTTAGAGGTTATTCCACATATGTAATTACAAGATGTCTTGTTTCAAATATAACTAATGTTCTGTAATAAAAAGTTTGCAGTCTCCTATGTAGCACTATGTTAACAATGGTTCCTATTATGTAACCTTGTTACATGTAACTACGTAAGTCACTACCACCTAATTATACAACGGGTGGGTATAATCCTGAATGCTGTTGGTTAAAACCGCATTCCAGACGGTGTCTATTCCACAAGTTACCACCGGCTAAATCTATGACGTTAAAATGCCTATTTACTCTGTTCCATCTGACTGCTCAATCCACTCTCTCATCAGCCTGGCCAAGCAATTTCTAAACTTGATATGCACAATAAAAAGCATCTAAACATTATCTCACATTTCTTTTAGACTAACATTTCATTTTCAAAAGTGGAGATTTGTATAAACCTTTGTATAAACCTTTCGCCTGCCATATCAGTTCTGTTATACCCACAGACATTTAGAAACTTCAGAGTGTTTTCTATCCAATACTACTAATTATGTACATATCATAACTTCTGGGCCTGAGTAACAGGCAGTTTACTTTGGGCACGTTTTTCATCCGAACTTCAAAATACTGCCCCCTAGCTCAAACAGGTTAATGATGCCAAAGACACGACAGTAGCTAGTTAGCTAGCTAACATTAGGCTATAACTAGCCATGCGTAATGGCATTCTGAGAACATTACTACACACAGATCATAAAATGTATGTTAGCTAGCGAGCCAGCCATCTAACGTCAGCAAAGCTTTAACTTGCAATGAAAACAACTTTCTGACAAAATTAGAAACGTGTAATATCTGAAACTGTAGCTAGACTCTTACCCGTATACATGGATGAATGCTTCACGGCAGACTGCAACTCCTTTCATTAAATAAAACATTCTATATCATTTCCGTTTGGCAACATTTAATTACGCTTTTTTGCCGACATTTACTGACACCGGCCATATTCAACCGGTGTTGAGGATTCGTAAATTCATCAGTTATTCTGCACCCTGGCATACTCATACGAGAGTGCTCTGAAACAGTTGTTGCAGTGACATTCTATTGAAGTGGATACTTGCATAGTGAAGTCATTTAAAAAAAGCTGTGTTAGACAGGACTACCTACACATACTGACTAGCTCAAATAGACAAAAGTGCACTGTATGGCAGACCAATCCAAACTCTCGGCATGTCCAGCCCACTCATTATTTCAGCCAAACATGGCTAGCGGGAAAGTTGTTGCTTTTTCTATGGCTTAACCAACTAGGCCCCTTATTTAACAATTGTATTTGTATTTACAGATGGCATAGAATATTGTTATTAAGGAACATGAAAGTTAACATGTTCGAGAAAGCATTTCTGCCAAAAATCACATTTTGATTAAAAAAAAAAGTTACGTTCAAACGGCTCTCCTGGGAAGTAGTGATTCACGACGTACACTTAGTTTCCTGAAACGGGTCACATATATCCTCAACACCGGCTTCTCTGGCATTACCACTTAAACAAGCTAGGCTAGGACTCCGTCAGAAGTAGTAACAATCAGTGGCAACCCGTCATTCAGGGCAGGTGGGGCTCTTCACCTGTTTAGCAAAATAAAGTCATTTTGGCATTCATATTTGTCACATCAGTTTGCAAACAATGTAAAAAAGATTAATAATCATCATGGAGTTAATAAAGCTGCATACAAACTTGGTCTTTTTTTTTGCTTTCTTGAGTAACGCAGATCCAAAATGCAGGTGTTTCAGCCTAGCTCAGTGCTTTCTGTGGTGGTGGGGCAGCTAGTGGAAAATACGGAGCGTAAGGGTTGGTAATGTTCTCTAGTTGCGCTCTGATTGGATTCAGTGTTATGTCACTCATGGGGACACTACGTCATCGCCAAATATTAGGGGAGAGCTTTTAAAATTCAAGCCCCTTGGGTGCTGACATAGAGTTACATTAGAAGTGCCCATCCAAGAAGGGTCGAGGTCATTGGCCACAAATAAAATGACGTCAAATCACGTTATACTTAAAAAATCTTAGCTAGGAAGCTAGCAGTCATCATGAATCAAGTCAACAATCTACTGGCAAATCCTTTTCAATCCTTGTCATAAGAGAAATAATTAAGATAAATTATACATAAAACGTATCGGTGCTCATTGGCAATTCGACAAACATTACACAACAAGTTGAAAATGCAAATTCAACAATGAGGGTCTCTTTTCCAAGCCTAAAAGTATAAACATTCTACATTACTTCCACCGCTCTCAATACAACTGGAAACTCGGAACAGGGAAATCTAACTACAGTGCGTTGAGAACTGGGAACTCTGAAAAAAACGAGCTCCGACTGGGAAAATACGTTTTGAATGGTCATCCAACTCGGAATTGCAAGTCGGGATCTTGGCCTCTTTCTAGAGCTCTGACCAGAAGATCACCGTCATTATGATTCAACCTTGTTTTTTTCCCGAGTTCCCAGTTGTCTTGAATGCACCATAAATTCAGAGAATGCCAGACTTTGATGACAAAAATATGCCTACGAAGGACCGCCGCACCACCTTCCTGTTCAAGTGAGAACAGCACAACAAGGTGAGTCCAAAAATTTCTTGCATGCTACTGCATAAATTATGTAATATGCCATGGAGATATGTATACTGTAGCTAAGAAAGTAATACTAAGTGTATGTTGTGTAGTAAGCTGTTGGTGGTGCACATGTAGCCTAGAGAGAAATGTCATTATCGAATATTGTAAGAGCTTTCATTGTTTGCTTATATGTAACTCACCACCTGGATTCGGTCTAATGTAGAAAAATGTGAAATGGTGTTTGTTACATTGGATAAAAGTAGAGACTCAGAGCTACAAAATGGTATATCATACATTGCATTTGAGGAACAACGGGAAAGTAATTCTGCTTTGAAAGTTGCTCAACTTGTAAACTCACTTTTGAGAAAATCGCCTTTGAATGTTTTGGTATCTAGTGAAGAGCTCTTCTTTGTCTACACTCATTCAGCATCGTTCACAAGCTAGCCCTGCCCATCACGTTTCGCTCTCAGAGCGCACACTTGACGCTCTGGCCAGTGATTTGTTTACCTCTGGATAACATGAAAAGAGCCTAACCAGCTCTGAGAGCAACAATTTCATTACGCCTTTTTGCAGACGTTTACTGATACCGGCCATATTCAATGGGTGTTGTACACACGTCACGTAACGTTAACTAATGAGCCAGCCAGCTAACGTTAGCTAGTTAACCAACAATGAACAAAGTGCCACACTGCCTAACAAAGCAAACAGCTCTGGGAAACAAATAATAACGTCCGCTAGGGGGAGCCAGCCAGCTAACGTTAGCTAGCTAACAGTACACTTTAGCTTAAGACATATACAGTTGAAGTCGGAAGTTTACATACACCTTAGCCAAATACATTTAAACTCAGTTTTTCACAATTCCTGACATTTAATCATAGTAAAAATTCCCTGTCTTAGGTCGGTTAGGATCACCACTTTATTTTAAGAATGTGAAATGTCAGAATAATAGTAGAGAGAATGATTTTTTCTTTCATCACATTCCCAGCGGGTCAGAAGTTTACATACACTCAATTAGTATTTGATAGCATTGCCTTTAAATTGTTTAACTTGGGTCAAACGTTTCCGGGTAGCCTTTCATAAGCTTCCCACAATAAGTTGGGTGAATTTTGGCCCATTCCTCCTGACAGAGCTGGTGTAACTGAGTCAGGTGTGTAGGCCTCCTTGCTCGCACACGCTTTTTCAGTTATGCCCACAAACTTTCTATAGGATTGAGGTCAGGGCTTTGTGATGGCCACTCCAATAGCTTGACTTTGTTGTCTTTAAGCCATTTTGCCACAACTTTGGAAGTATGCTTTGGGTCATTGTCCATTTGGAAGACTCATTTGCGACCAAGCTTTAACTTCCTGATTGTCTTGATGTTGCTTCAATATATCCACATAATTTTCCTCCTCATGAAGCCATCTATTGTGTGAAGTGCACCAGTCCCTCCTGCAGCAAAGCACCCCCACAACATGATGCTGCCACCCCTGTGCTTCACAGTTGGGATGGTGTTCTTCAGCTTGCAAGCCTCCCCCTTTTTCCTCCAAACATAACAATGGTCATTATGACCAAACAGTTCTATTTTTATTTCATCAGACGAGGACATTTCTCCAAAAAGTACAATCTTTGTACCCATGTGCAGTTGCGAACCGTGGTCTGGCTTTTTTATGTCGGTTTTGGAGCAGTGGCTTCTTCCTTGCTGAGCGGCCTTTCAGGTTATGTCGATATAGGACTCGTTTTACTGTGGATATATATACTTTTGTGCCTGTTTCTTCCAGCATCTTCACAAGGTCCTTTGCTGTTGTTCTGGGATTGATTTGCACTTTTCAAAACAAAATGCGTTCATCTCTAGGAGACAGAACGCATCTCCTTCCTGAGCAATATGACGGCTGCGTGGTTCTATGGTGTTTATACTTGCGTACTATTGTTTGTACAGATGAACGTGGTACCTTCAGGCATTTGGAAATTGCTCCCAAGGATGAACCAGACTTTCTGAGGTCTTGGCTGATTTCTTTAGATTTTCTCATGATGTCAAGCAAAGAGGCACTGAGTTTGAAGGTAGGCCTTGAAATAGATCCACAGGTACAACTCCAATTGACTCAAATGATGTCAATTAGCCTATCAGAAGCTTCTAAAGCCATGACATCATTTTCTGGAATTTAAAGGCACAGTCCACTTAGTGTATGTAAACTGTGTCACTGGAATTGTGACACAGTGAATTAAAGGTGAAATAATCTGTCTGTAAACAATTGTTGGAAAAATTACTTGTGTCTTGCACAAAGTAGATGTCCTAATTTCTTAATTAATAAGACATTTGTGGAGTGGTTGAAAAACGAGTTTTAATGACTCCAACCTGAGTGTATGTAAACTTCCGACTTCAACTGTAGCTCGCTAGGTAGATAAACAATGAACCTAGCTAGGTAAACAACGAGACCACACACATCACGTAACGTTAGCTAATGAGCCAGCCAGCTAACATTAGCTTGTTAAACAACAATGATCAAAGTGGCAACAATGCCACAGTGCTGGGAGCTTGCCAACCAGGTCCAATGTTAGCTAGCTAACATTAGGCTCTAACTAGAAAAACAAACGGCTCTGGGAAACAAATAACGTTAACAGTACACTTTAGCTTGAAATGAAAACACTTACTGTCAAAATTAGAAACGTGTAATATCTGAAAATGTAGCTAACTAACGCTAGACTACCTTACCTGTACAGTATACATCGACATGCATAAGGGACGCATCTCTCTGTCAGGAATGCCATACCATGTTTGCCCTTAGTTTGTAATCTGGAGACCGGTGTTTTCTCCATCTCTTTAGCTATCATACTCTAATTCCACTGATTTCAAAACTTCATCCTCCAGAAAATGGAAAGCAACACTTATGCAGCTCCACTACACAATCATTTTAAATCCGCGTTCGACAGGTACACCAACACAGACTGAAATACTCAAATGGCAGACCAATCCAAACTCCTCTCTCGGCATATCCAGCCCACTCATTATCTCAGCCAATCATGGCTAGTGGGAAGGTTTCTTGGCTTTTTCAAGGCTCGTAATTTAACCATTTTATTCGCATTTACAGATGGCATCAAAGAAGGCATTTCTGCCAAAAAATCTTTTAACGTTCAAACGACTCCTGTGAAGTTGTGACTTGCGACATACGCCTAGTTTCCTGAGTCGGGTCACATATGCCCCCTTTATTTATCCTACGGTTCTGACTTGGTGTACAGGGAGAATACTGTAAGAACGACCCATGTTCTGAATTCTGTTGCTGTACATTTCAAAAGTGCTGAACAAATAGTTATATTGACTACGTCTGTCCTAGTTCATTAATGTCTTAATGAAAATCATGCTAAAATCACCACTGGTAACAATACACACCCTGTCATTTACTACAGCTTCGGTTATCTTCTTTCTATATTATTTAGCTTAAAGGATGTATTGAATTAAATGTAAGAGCAACGTATTTACATTGCATATGCATGTAACTATAATGTACCTACCCAGGAGCATGCAACTTAATGTAAAGTGAAACACAATGGTATAACCTTTGTAAACTATGTACCTGCCTTTGAAAAGGGATGCAAGGGTGTATTTATCTGGCTTCAAAGGTGTAATGTAAGTGAAATATTGTTCAAAATAATATCATGTATAATGTTAATGTAGGTACTCATGAGCAAGCAGCTTCAAGTAATGTGAAACACAGCAGGGTAAAACTTTTTATTACAATTATTGGGAAAATACACTTCAATGTTGAATAACTATTTACAGCACCTGTAAGTGTAATTACAATGTACTTTCAATGGAATTGCATATTTAACAGGATGTATCAAAATGTCAGTTATTACAATGTTATAAAGAAAAGTATCTTAGCTACAATGTTTCTACACAGGAACAAGCAACTTAATGTAAAGTGAAACGCATCAATGTAGTTACTACTGTACGTTGCAACGAGGGCAGACACTCAATACAGTACTTGTAGTTGTGATCAATGGGAATCCATCTCAATCTAGGAAGAAATGTTGTTACAGCACCTACAGTAGTTCATCCTTTAAAAGTTGCTGCGTACTGCAGCACAGCTTGCGTGGTGCCGCAGAATTCTATGGCACGTTATTTAAGTGCCAAAAATATCTATTTCCACAGTAAAATGAGTCCTATATCGACATGGATGGCCACTCAGCAAGGAAGAAGCCACTGCTCCAAAACCGACATATAAAAGCCAGACTACAGTTTGCAACTACTGTACTTTTTGGAGAAATTACCTCTGGTCTGACAAAACAAAAATAGAACTGTTTGGCCATAATGACCATTGTTATGTTTGGAGGAAAACGTGGGAGGCTTGCAAGCTGAAGAACACCATCCCAACCGTGAAGCACGGGGGTGGCAGCATCATGTTGTGGGGGTGCTTTGCTGCAGGAGGGACTGATGCACTTCACAAAATAGATGGGGAAAGGAAAATTATGTGGATATATTGAATCAACATCTCAAGACATCAGTCAGGAAGTTAAAGTTTGGTCGCAAATGGGTCTTCCTAATGAACAATGACCCCAAGGATACTTCCAAAGTTGTGGCAAAATGGCTTAAGGACAACAAAGTCAAGGTATTGGAGTAGCCATTACAAAGCCCTGACCCCAATCCTATAGAAAATGTGTGGGCAGAACTGAAAAAGCATGTGAGAGCAAGGAGGCCTACAAACCTGACTCAGTAACACCAGCTCTGTCAGGAGGAATGGGCCAAAATTCACCCAACTTATTGTGGGAAGCTTGTGCAAGGCTACCCAAAACGTTTGACCCAAGTTAAACAATTTCAAGGCAATGCTACCAAATACTAACTGAGTGTATGTAAACCTCTGACCCGCTGGGAATGTGATGGATAAAATAAAAAATGAAATAAATATTTCTCTCTACTATTCTGATATGTAACATTCTTAGAATAAAGTGGTGATCCTAACTGACCTAAGACAGGGAATTTTTACTAGTATTAAATGTCAGGAATGATGAAAAACGGAGTTTAAATTTATTTGACTAAGGTGTATATAAACTTCCCGACTTCAACTGTAGTATGTGGGAATGATTTTAATACATTTTGCTTAATTCATTTGATTAATATTATGGTGTTTCTATTCCAAGAAAAATGAAAAACCCTCTGGGTTTCCGTTAGGATGAAACATAAAATATGGCGCTGTACAACGTGACCGACGGGAGTAGGCTACAGTACTTGTCAATTTATCTAAAGAATCCCCATGTCGTGTGGGCACGCGGAAGACCGGGGTTCCCAGATGGTGAGGAAGGAGTAGGCTGACCTTGTAAATAAGAATTTGTTCTTAACTGACTTTCCTAGTTAAATAAAGGTTACACTAAGAGCATAACATTTCTACACCCTAATTGTATAATTGTAGTCTAACCAATACCCAAACAGAGATACTTGTCTCAGAGCAGCACAAAATGGTGCTAAAATAGTTGTAGGCTATTTCTTCAAATCCTATTGTTTCTATCTTCAATATGCTCATTAAATGAACACCACTTTTAACAGCACATTACTCAACACTAGTGAGACTCATGTCGCCTACGGTAGGGCAATATGACGTGACTCTCTGCCAATAATTACATATAGATGATTGGAGGATTCTAAATTAAAACCAAAAGCCGCCTCATGGGTCTCGCAGTGGTGGCCGGCATGGGTATCTGTAGCAATGCAATTTGCATTGTGATGCGGTGACAGCTGCGCCACTGGGGAGTCCCCATCCACAAAGTATCAAAATACAGAGAGGTGTTGGTAAAGGTATAATGTCCTGCTAATAGCCCATAATGGGCTATCATAATACTGTACATGGTGTCCAGGTCAGGATAACCAAAACATTTCTTTATTAAAGACAATCAGAAAGAATGTTTGTACTTATTTATTTTGATCCAAAGCCATGAATGAGTGAGTCACTCAGCTTTAAGTAGGTGCTGCTATATGACAGTGCCAACTTGATAATATATAATGATATTTTGGAGGTAATTACGTTTTCAAATAAACGAAAGTGAGCGATTGTAATCTCAATAAAGCCCCAAATAATATTTGTAAAAGCCAAAACATTTATTTCTGTTTTTAGAGGGAGAGAAACACTAGGCCTATTGTGCGGCGCCCTATTGGACTCCCGATGAAGGTCAGATGTGATACATAATAGTGGATACAGCTGGAGAACTGCAAGGCAATCCCATTGTGCCCCACTCGGGAGCCATGACCAATTTGACCAATATATATTGTCCTTCTAATAACAGGGTCAATAATACAGTATATCTGAGAGAATATCCAAGGGGCTTTTATATAATTCAAAATGTAATAATAATCACTATGTATAAAAAAATAACAATATTTTGGAGTTCATTTCGTTTTCTAATAACGTAAAATGAGCGAGGGGGAAAAATGCCATTCTTGAACATGGGGTGAGACATTGTTACTAATTTGTAAATAAAGCCAGTTTGATTGTTATTTAGAATTATTTATTTCGGTTTTTAGAGGAAGAGAAACCAAAAACCTACAGTCATCTCATGGGTCTCCCAGTTGAGGCCGGCACGGGTATTGAACCGTTGGGCCACTCTGGTGCTGTACAATGTGACTGGTCGGGAGTGGCCTACACTACTACAGTAAGAGCAAAATAAAAACCTTACTGTAACAACAGTTTTAATAAGTATTACGGAAGTCGTGCACAATTATCAGTTTCTATTTAGGTTTATTGTCACCCATTCATTGTCAGAGATACAGTATGACCCAAAAGCATAATCAGTGCTCTAACTCCCCCTTGCGTTGGTCTGGAGTGTTGACGCAGGGTACCGTACTAAACCACAAATTACCTCTATGTACCGCAGTCTGATCGCAAATCCTTTAGTGGAGCAACCACTGTATAAGTGTAATTACTATGTCTTTTCAATATTATTAAACATTTGGCAGGGTCTATCACAATTACAGTTATTACAATGTTTCTAAACAATAACAAGCAACTAAATTTAAAGTGAAACGCATTGTGAATTACTCAAGTAATTACAATGTAGTTACTATGTTACAATTTCGGCAGACACCAAATGAAATCGTTGTTACAGCATCTTTAGGTGTAATTACTCAAATTCCAATATTATTAAATATTTTGCAGGGTATATCACAATTTCAGTTATAACAATGCCGTTATAATAAAGTACTGTAATTACAATGTTTCTACACAGGAACAAGCAACTTAATGTAAATTCTGTGATTTATCTTTCGTGGAACGTGTACAGACTGCTCTCTGCACAACTGGAGCAAGCATCAACCACTATATATATATATATATTGAGGATGTTTAATTAGAAAACATAACACTTATCCTTAAGTTGATATTATATAGTAATTACCTAGTAATGCTCTTAGTAACAACAATGTAGGTAAATAGTAATTGCAATGTAATTACAGTTTGACACATGTTATCCAGGCTGTATCACAACCGGCCGTGATTGGGAGTCCCAATTTGCCCAAGGTCATCCGGGTTTGGCCAGGGTAGGCCATCATTGTAAATAAGATTTTGTTCTTATCTGACTTGGCTAGCTAAATAAAGGTTAATAAAAAGTAAAAAAAAAAAATTACAGGACACCTCCCGCTGAGTCCTCCCTCACCATACCTTGTTCTACCTGTGTAATAACCTAATAACAAATAACATAATTACTGAAAACTGAGTGGTAGTAATAAAGTAAATTGCCAGCTGGCTCCACTCCTGCGCAGGTGCAGAACAAGCTGTTCAAATTATCTGATAATTCAACATTGGGGCTGTGTGGACACCGTGTTTATATACAGTGGGGCAAAAAAAGTATTTAGTCAGCCACCAATTGTACAAGTTCTCTCACTTAAAAAGATGAGAGAGGCCTGTAATTTTCATCATAGGTACACTTCAACTATGACAGACGAAATGAGAAAAAGAAATCCAGAAAATCACATTGTAGGATTTTTTATTTATTTATTTGCAAATTATGGTGGAAAATAAGTATTTGGTCAATAACAAAAGTTTATCTCAATACTTTGTTATATACCCTTTGTTGGCAATGACAGAGGTCAAACGTTTTCTGTAAGTCTTCACAAGGTTTTCACACACTGTTGCTGGTATTTTGGCCCATTCCTCCATGCAGATCTCCTCTAGAGCAGTGATGTTTTGGGGCTGTCGCTGGGCAACACGGACTTTCAACTCCCTCCAAAGATTTTCTATGGGGTTGAGATCTGGAGACTGGCTAGGCCACTCCAGGACCTTGAAATGCTTCTTACGGCCACTCCTTCGTTGCCCGGGCGGTGTGTTTGGGATCATTGTCATGCTGAAAGACCCAGCCACGTTTCATCTTCAATGCCCTTGCTGATGGAAGGAGGTTTTCACTCAAAATCTCACGATACATGGCCCCATTCATTCTTTCCTTTACACGGATCAGTCAGTCCTGGTCCCTTTGCAGAAAAACAGCCCCAAAGCATGATGTTTCCACCCCCATGCTTCACAGTAGGTATGGTGTTCTTTGGATGCAACTCAGCATTCTTTGTCCTCCAAACACGACGAGTTGAGTTTTTACCAAAAAGTTCTATTTTGGTTTCATCTGACCATATGACATTCTCCCAATCCTCATCTGGATCATCCAAATGCTCTCTAGCAAACTTTAGACGGGCCTGAACATGTACTGGCTTAAGCAGGGGGACACGTCTGGCACTGCAGGATTTGAGTCCCTGGTGGCGTAGTGTGTTACTGATGGTAGGCTTTGTTACTTTGGTCCCAGCTCTCTGCAGGTCATTCACTAGGTCCCCGTGTGGTTCTGGGATTTTTGCTCACCATTCTTGTGATCATTTTGACCCCACGGGTGAGATCTTGCGTGGAGCCCCAGATCGAGGAAGAGTATCAGTGGTCTTGTATGTCTTCCATTTCCTAATAATTGCTCCCACAGTTGATTTCTTCAAACCAAGCTGCTTACCTATTGCAGATTCAGTCTTCCCAACCTGGTGCAGGTCTACAATTTTGTTTCTGGTGTCCTTTGACAACTCTTTGGTCTTGGCCATAGTGGAGTTTGGAGTGTGACTGTTTGAGGTTGTGGACAGGTGTCTTTATACTGATAACAAGTTCAAACAGGTGCCATTAATACAGGTAACGAGTGGAGGACAGAGGAGCCTCTTAAAGAAGAAGTTACAGGTCTGTGAGAGCCAGAAATCTTGCTTGTTTGTATGTGACCAAATACTTATTTTCCACCATAATTTGCAAATAAATTCATTAAAAATCCTACAATGTGATTTTCTGGATTTATTTTCCTCATTTTGTCTGTCATAGTTGAAGTGTACCTATGATGAAAATTACAGGCCTCTCTCATCTTTTTAAGTGAGAGAACTTGTACAATTGGTGGCTGACTAAATACTTTTTTGCCCCACTGTAAGGATTTTGTGGTTAATTCTGGTCTGCTCTGTCCTATGCGAGTGCAGTCAGCAAACCGCCCGGTTTATGTGTTTTAGCCTTATTGACAACTGTGCCCATGTGCATTATGCCTAAAATTATTTGCCCTTAAAGACAAGGTTTAGCGCTAAAATAGAAAACAAATTGTATCAGTGGGAGTTAAGCAGCCCTTAAAATAACCAGGAGCTGTTTTAATTTGAGTCTATAGGAGCTGTTGGGGTATTAAAAGGTCTGTAACATAAAAAGTAAAAGTAGTATCAAGAAGAAAAGTCATAGCTGGAAATAGCATGTAACCCTGGACTGAATACAGTTTAAGTGGTAATAGTTTAAATGTTTTTTTAAAGTAGATAAGGAGCACAGAAAGTGGGCGGGTGATGATTATGCAGAATAACCAGTGTTATTGCTTTCAGCAAGCACACTTAGTATAATACCTCATTGAGATTACCTAATTTTCATAACGACACAAGGCGAGACCCAGATGCAGACACAGGAGGCAGGTGGTTTGAGCTCTGGTATTTATTATAATCCAAGGGATAGACAAAAAGCAGGTCGGGGACAGGCAAGAGCTCATATCCAGGGCAGAGTCCAAAACGGTACAGGGCGGCAGGCAAGCTCGAGGTCAGTGGCAGGCAGAGTGGTCAGACAGGCAGGCTCAGAGTCAGGACAGGCAAGGGTCAAAATCAGGTGGACGAGAAAAAGAGAGACTGGGAAAAACCAGGCGCTGAGAAATGCTGGTTGACTTGGCAAACCAGAAGAACTGGCACAGACAGAAAGAAAACGCCGGTATAAATACCCAGGGGATAATGGGGAAGATGGGCGACACCTGGAGGGGGGTGGAGACAAACACATGGACAGGTGAAACAGATCAGGGCGTCACAACCATTCTTTTCTCTGCAATATTCTAAACACAAACAATCAAGATGGATTTAGGGCCTACCTAATATCATGTGTAAAACATAGGTGAGCCGTTGGTCTGTATGGGTCGATCTGTGTTCACTGACCCGTAGTCAGTAATGTCCAAGTGCAACAGCACTACTTGTGTGGTGAATAGGTATTTTCCATGACTGGCCCTGAATGCTTATTACCGGTGTCGTAGGTTTAGTATGAATGGGTCTGACACGGATTAAACCCACTTCAAATATACAGGGTAAAGTAATTGCATAGGGCAAGTCTCCCACCACCTTCTGAACTGAAGCTTACTTAAAGGTTCTACCTACTAGATAGCACTTTGCAGTGTCTATATTACAGACTCGTCACGTAAACAATATCAAAGTAAGACCCAGATGCAGACTGTCGAAGTAACAATGTTTAATGTTCCAACAGAGGCAAGCAGTAGACAGGTCAAGGCAGGCAGAGGTCGATAATCAAGAGAGTGGTAGAGGTACCGGTCGGCAGGCAGGCTCAGGGTCAGGGGCAGGCAGAGTGGTCAGGCAAGCGGGCTCAGAGACAGGACAGGAAAGGGTCCAGACCGGGAGGAAAAGCAAAAAGAGAATAGAAGCAGGAGTACGGGAAAACACGCTGGTTGACATGAAAAACGTACAAGATGAACTGGCAACAAACAGACAGAGAACACAGGTATAAATTCACAGGGGATAATGGGGAAGAGGGGCGACACCTGGAGGGGGTGGAGACAAGCACAAGGACAGGTGAAATAGATCAGGGCGTGACACAAAGAGCCAACAGTCTGGTGCTTTGGTCGGGTCAGATATTTAACGTTCTCTGAAACAACGATACATTTATTTTTCTACTGGAACCAAAAATTATGATGAATCAAGCAATACTTATCGTCTATGGGAGGTACAGCGCATTCGGAAAGTATTCAGACCACTTGTCTTTTTCTACATTTTGTTATGTTACAGCCTTATTCTAAAATGTATTACAATTGTTCAATCTACACAGAATACCCCATAATGACAAAGCGAAAGTTTGACATTTTTGCACATTTATATATATATTTTAAAACAGAAATACCTTATTTACATGAGAATTCAGACCCTTTGCTATAAGACTCGAAATTGAGTTCAGGTGCATCTTGTTTCCCTTGATCATCATTGAGATGTTTCTACAACTTGATTGGAGTCCACCTGTGGTAAATCCAATTGATTGGAAATGATTTAAGAATGCACACAGCTGTCTACAGTGAGGGAAAAAAGTATTTGATCCCCTGCTGATTTTGTTCGTTTGCCCACTGACAAATAAATGATCAGTCTATAATTTTAATGGTAGGTTTATTTGAACAGTGAGAGACAGAATAACAACAACAAAAATCCAGAAAAACGCATGTGAAAAGTTTATAAATTGATTTGCATTTTAATGAGGGAAATAAGTATTTGACCCCCTCTCAATCAGAAAGATTTCTGGCTCCCAGGTGTCTTTTATACAGGTAACGAGCTGAGATTAGGAGCACACTCTTAAAGGGAGTTAAAGACACCTGTCTACAGAAAAAATTTATCAATCAGATTCCAAACTCTCCACCATGGCCAAGACCAAAGAGCTCTCCAAGGATGTCAGGGACAAGATTGTAGACCTACACAAGGCTGGAATGGGCTACAAGACCATCGCCAAGCAGCTTGGTGAGAAGGTGACAACAGTTGGTGCGATTATTCGCAAATGGAAGAAACACAAAAGAACTGTCAATCGCCCTCGGCCTGGGGCTCCATGCATGATCTCACCTCGTGGAGTTGCAATGATCATGAGAATGGTGAGGAATCAGCCCAGAACTACATAGGAGGATCTTGTCAATGATCTCAAGGCAGCTGGGACCATAGTCACCAAGAAAACAATTGGTAACACACTACGCCGTGATGGACTGAAATCCTGCAGTGCCCGCAAGGTCCCCCTGCTCAAGAAAGCACATATACATGCTCGTCTGAAGTTTGCCAATGAGCATCTGAATGATTCAGAGGACAACTGGGTGAAAGTGTTGTGGTCAGATGAGACCAAAATGGAGCTCTTTGGCATCAACTCAACTCAACTCGCCGTGTTTGGAGGAGGAGGAATGCTGCCTATGACCCCAAGAACACCATCCCCACCGTCACCACTACAAGAAACGTCTGACCTTTTGCCACCAAGTACTAAGTCATGTTTTGCAGAGGGGTCAAATACTTACTTCCCTCATTAAAATGCAAATCAATTTATAACATTTTTAACATGCGTTTTTCTGGATTTCTTTGTTGTTATTCTGTCTCTCACTGTTCAAATAAATCTACCATTAAAATTATAGACTGATCATTTCTTTGTCAGTGGGCAAACATACAAAATCAGCAGGGGATCAAATACTTTTTTCCCTCACTGTATATAAGGTCCCACATTGACAGTGCATGTCAGCTCAAAAACCAAGCCATGAGGTCGAAGGAATTGTCCGGAGAGCTCCGTGACAGGATTGTGTCGAGGCACAGATCTGGGGAAGGGTACCAAAAACTGTATGCTGCATTGAAGATCCCCAAGAACAGTGGCCTCAGTCTTGGTGGTTTAGAACCACCAAAACTCTTCCTAGAGCTGGCCTCCCGGCCAAACTGAGCAATTAGGGGAGAAGGGCCTTGGTCAGGGAGGTGACCAAGAACCTGATGGTCACTCTGACAGAGCTCCAGAGTCCTCTGTGGAGATGGTAGAACCTTCCAGAAGGACAACCATCTCTGCTGTACTCCACAAATCCGGCCTCTATGGTAGAGTGGCCAGACGGAAGACACTCCTCAGTAAAAGGCATGAGAGCCTGCTTGCAGTTGGCCAATAGGCACCTATTGGACTCTGAGCATGAGAAAAAAGATTCTCTGGTCTGATGCAACCAAGATTGAACTCTTTGGCCTGAAAGCCATGCTTCACGACTGGAAGAAAACTGGCACCATCCCTACGGTGAAGCATGGTGGTGGCAGCATCATGGTGTATGGATATTTTTCAGAGGCATGGACCGGGAGACTAGTCAGGATCGAGGGGAAAGAGGAATGGAGAAAAGTAGAGAGAGATCCTTGATGAAAACCTGCACCAAAGCGTTGATCTTCCAACAGGACAACGGCCCTAAGCACACAGCGAAGACAACGCAGGAGTTGCTTCGGGACAATTTTCTGAATGTCCTTGAGGGGCCCAGCCAGAGCCCGGACTTGAACCCGATTGAGCATCTCTGGACAGACCTGAAAATAGCTGTGCAGCGATGCTCCCCATCCAACCTGACAGAGCTTGAGAGGATCTGCAGAGAAGAATGGGAGACTCCCCAAATACAGGTGTGCCTAACTCGTAGTGTCATACCCAAGAAAAGTCGAGACTGTAATCGCTGAAAGGTGCTTCAACAAAGTACTTGGTAAAGGACCTGAATACTTATGTGATATTTCAATTTTTTTTTGTAATTCATTTGCAGAAATGTCTAATAAACAGTATTTGCTTTGTCATTGTGGGGTATTGTATGTAGATTGATGAGGGGGACAAAACAGTTTAATCCAGGTATAAGGTTGTAACAAAATATGGAAAAAGTCAAATGGTCTGAATACTTTCCGAATGCACTGTATATCGTCATCTACACCAACCACAGTTGGTTCCTGTACCTCTTGCTTAGGGATATTGACATCTACCACTTCGGTTTTGGCATCATCATCTGCTGATGAGGCCATCTTCTTGTATTGTTTGAGTCCTTTTACCTGACATCTCAACTTTTCATTTATATCAACCAATACGACATCTTTGGAACTACGATCCTACAGCAAATTAATGTGTTTCATTACTTTGACAGGGTTATTAGCATGTTTTGTTGCTATCAGTGTTTTTGGGGGTCACTCCATGTAAAATAATGATCTCACATGAAACGGGAGACTCTGGATTCCATTGCTTTCAAACATATCACTGTCCGATTAACAGGCTATACACCAACCCTCAAGAAAGTGTATTACAAACTACACCTACTACAATCAAAAACACGTAACATAGTAACTACATATTGTAGTTAAAACTTCTTAGGGATCCGTGGGGCGCTAGCGCACCACTTACGACAACATCCGGTAAAATGCAGAGCGCCAAATTCAAATGACAAAAATAGTAATATTAAACATTTATGAAAATACAAGTGTTGCACACCATTCAAAAGCTTAGAATCTTGGTAATCTCACAGCGTTGTCAGATTTCAAAAAGGCTTTACGGCGAAAGCATAGCATTCGATTGTCTGAGGACAGCGCCCCTGCATACTTCTTCCATTAGCATAATAATATAACCAGCACAGGTGTCACAAAACTCATAAATAGCAATAAAATAAATGGCTAACCTTTGAAGATCTTCCTCTGATGGCAATCCAAAGGGTCCCAGCTACACAATAAATGGTCCTTTTGTTCGATAAAGTCCCTCTTTTTTAACCCAAAAGCTCAGTTTGGTTGGCGCGTTTTGTTCAGTAATCCACCGTTCCACTCCAGTCAACATACATACAATTGAAAAAAGATACCTATAAACTTTTTCCAAACAACTCAAACAACGTTTCTAATCAAACCTCAGATACCCTAATATGTATATAAACGATAATATTTCAGACGGAAAATAAGCTGCTCAATAGAAAAGGAAAAAAACGAAGCGTGCGCTCTCTGTCACGCACGCCAAACAGTAGAGTCCTCTCCAGAGTCCACTGGGAAAAACAGCTCTTATTCTTTGTTTTTTGAAACAACAAGCCTGAAACCTTGTCTAAAGGCTTCACATCTAGTGGAAGCCATAGGTACTGCAATCTGGGAGCTATTCCCTTCAGTGTACTATAGCAAAGAATGGGAAAAGTCAGTCATTTCCTGGATGGATTTTCCTCTGGTTTTCGCTTGCCAAATCAGTTCTGTTATACTCACATACATTATTTTAACAGTTTTAGAAATGTCAGAGTGTTTTATATCCAATACTACTAATTATGTGCATATCCTAGTTTCTGGGCTTGAGTCACAGGCATTTTACTTTGGGCATGCCAGACTCTCCCAACACTGCACCTGGGCCCGAACAGGTTTTAACATTGTAGAAACAACCATGGCGTGTGCAGAAAGTAGCCCATCACTACTTTTTCCAACTGATCTGTCGATAGCGCAAGCTAAATTCAGAGCATCAATGTTGTTGAGAAAAGTAGCAAAACGTTTTGTCGATGTCACAAAGTGCTAAACAGAAACCCAACCTAAAATGACAATACATTACATACAGTATAATATAAAGCCTTTCTTTGCGGGCCTAGTTATACCCTTACACAGTGCTTTTAGGAAACAGATTTGGCCTGTAAATCACATTATGCTGGTTTGCAAAGTAATGTGTAATTCCTATTGGAATCCAGCCAGAGTGAGGATATTCAACAATTGGAACGTTTAATTACCCGCAACCTGTATTCAGAATGACTGCCAAGGTAGGTAAGATTGATAAATGAAACTACTTAAACCATCTAAACTGGAAAAGCCATCTCAGTAACGGGTTCAATAAGTCCAACTACTAACAGATTTGATTAGTGTCACGACATCCGCCGAAGTCGGTCCCTCTCCTTGTTCGGGCGGCGTTCAGCGGTCGACGTCACCGGTTTTCTAGCCATCGCCGATCCATTTTTCATTTTCCATTGGTTTTGTTCTTGTTTTACACCTGGTTTCAATCCCACAATTACTTGTTCATTATTTAACCCTCTGTTCCCCTATGTTTGTTTGTGAGTGATTATTGTTCATTGTCAGATATTTTATACGGCTGGGTTTTTCGCCCGTGTGTTTTGGGCACGTTGTATTTTGATTACCTTTTGCCGTATTGGATTAAATACGTTGTTCACTCATCTCTGCTTTCCTGCGCCTGACTTTATGCACCAGCTACACACACCGGCATTGACAATTAGAAACATTTATGTTATTTATCTTTGCGTAGCATAAGATCAACCACCAATCAATGTACATGCAAAAACCCAGATATTGAAACAAACAATTCTAAAAATCAACTTGCTTTAGAGCATGCTGGGAAATATGATAATGATGGGTGTGGTTGAGTGTTTTACTCTATACAGAGTAAGAATTACACAATAACACTGGATATTTACACCAACACTTGGGTTATTTTACACCCCTGAGTGTTAATTGACTTCTTTAAAGAGTTCATTTAACTTCTGAATGAGCTCTAGAAATGTTACACTGAAAGATCAACACTAGGTAACACTGGCCAATTTTCTGTGTACAAATATTCCCATATTATGTAGATAAAGTTTAAAACATTCTCACACCTATCCTTTTAAACTCTGAGTCAAACACTAATGATCAGGTACTATTTAAAAGAAAGATGAAAAATACAATAAATCTTATTCAGATTCTAAAGGGACCCCTTATTGCTTTCCGAAGAACACTTATTGCCTTCCAAAGAATCATCAAAGAACCCTTTCTACCAAAAACGTTTTTTAAGGATGAGAAAGGTTCTAGGATAAATGGTTCTTGGTAGAACTCTATTCCTCTGCAAATAACCCTTTTGGAACCCTTTTTTTCTAAGAGTTTAGAAACAAAGAATTCAACCGCAACATACAGACCTAAAAACACACAAACTAATCAAATGGGAAACATAACCAAAATATTAAGATGGCGTTGATGACCTTCACTGTGTTGTCATCTCTCCGCCAAGGTGGAACTGTACACATAAAACAATGGTTCTATATAGTGCCAAACAAGGGTTCTTTGGAATATAATCAGAGTGGATCCCTTTTTGGAGAATGGTACTATAAAGAACCATTCTCAATCTCAAAGGTTCTACAAATAACCTTTTTATGAACCATACAGTTTTTTTATATTCTGGTTAGCCGTATTATATTGTTAGGTTTTGGCCTGGGTAGGCCGTCATTGTAATTAAGAATTTGTTCTTAACTGACATGCCTAGTTAAAAAGGTTAAATAAAATTGTTAAAATTCAACAGGTGTTGTTAATTGACAAGTTGAATCAGGTGTGTAAGCTCTGGAACAGCTGGGGGAGAGAACCACTGCTTTAGTCAACAGTTCTCAATTGACGCAAGGCCTTACTTGAGTCTTTCACAAGACACCGTAACTGGTCATAGTCATAACATAACCAGCCACTAGAATTAGACTGATTTCGGATGTTTGAAAAGGTCTTAAGAATGTCGATATATGCCTTCCTCGGCACTCACCAAAAAAATTGAAAATGATTGCCTAGCGCTGGGCACAAACTCAAGATGCTCTGATCGGATGCGCGCTGCTCAGACCACTGCACTACAGCAGTTAACAATGCTCTAGCAAGCCGTGACAATACTTGATGATACTCGATGGTATGAGATCGGTTGGTTTGCAGAGCCTTCCCCTAACCATAGCCATGACCTTAACTACCCGGAATTAACCTTTGAGTTGTTTCTGTTTTAACCCTTTGAACACACATAATTAGTGGATCAAAAATCAGAATTAACTACATCAAATTCAAAACTGAAAAATTGTTGGGCATGACACAACAGATTACATAAACTGGAATGACACTCTCACTCACGGTTGCAATCCAAGAGCTGTGAGCAAACCACGCCCCAAGATATGCTAACGAGCCATCACCCCTACATTATATGTATCACTAAAAGATGATAGAACCTTATTTGGGAATTGCAAAAAAACAATGAAGGGCTCAAAGGTTTATTTAAGTCAGTATGGCTTCAGAGAACTATCACCCTTCCAAAAGAACACTTGAGGAACCCACTTTTATTAGTGTGTATGTGTGTTCAATCATGCATGCAGACAGACAATCAGGTGCACTATTACACCAACTGAAAGTTCAATTTCCATTCTGTGTGTTTGTGTGACCGACCAAGGCTTTTGACTCTATTAACCTAGAAATGGCTGCCTCACAAAATGTGTTAACTTCCTCTGACCTCCTGCATGACGGTATGAAGGCTGTCATTCTCTCCGGTAGTGAAACCAAAGAGCCAATCGAGATGAGGACTGGAGAAAAGCAAGTCTCAATGATCGCACCAACCATCTTCTCCATCTTCCTGGGAGCAATGCTCCACCTGACAGAGACCAGACTCCCCAGAGGCATACACATCACCTACAGGACAGATGGGAAGATGTCAATATCAACTGTTTCAGAGCCAAGTGAAGAAACACAACCCCTTCTGCTGTAAAATTTCAGTATGCAGATGATGCCCAAGTGAGTGCCTGCTCAGAAACTGATCTCCAGTCCATCGTTAACATATTCACAGAAGCATACAGCAGGATGGGTATAACACAACACCGGCAAAACTAATATCCTCTTCCAGCAAGCTCCGGGAGTACACCTGCCACTCCCCAAGATCACTGCCAAAAATGCAATACTTGAAATCGTTCCCAGTTTCCCATACCTAGGTATACATCTCATCTCTACCAATATCCTAATCAATGATGAAATGTGACATCAGATTGCTCGAGCTAGTGCTGCCTTTGGCACACTCACGACATTACCACCAAGACCAGAGTGGATGTGTACAACTCAGTGATCATCCCTACCCTGTTATACAGTGCAGAAACTTGGACTGCATATCAATAAACACATCAAACCTCTTGAAAGATTCCACCAACGTTGCCTCAGGAAATTACTTAACATCAGCTAGGAAGACATCAGTGTCCTGGAGTGAACCAACTTCTCCAGTATAGAAGCCATTGTAATAAGACAACTCCGATGGGCAGGTCACCTCGTGAGGATGAGTGACAGATGTTCTACTCCCAGCCCAGGGATGGATCCCATGCCCCTGGAGGTCAGAAAAAGTGTTTCTGTGACGACCACAAAGCACACCTGAAGAAATGCCATAAGAATCCAAACAGGGAACCCAAGTCTATGAGGTCAAGAGAAGAGAATAAACAGCCGGAAAGGGAGCACACCGCAAAGCACAGACACCGGTGCCAGTAACAACAAGCCCTGGCCACATGACCAACCATCCCTGCCCCCACTGCAACAAGTTCTGCAAGTCACGGATCGTCCTGTCCAGACACATGGCCAGCCAGACCCACACAACAACCCGGACCTGTGATGCCTGGAGGGAAATCATATTGGATTATGAGGGATCCCAAAGGAAAGTGGGTGCACGCGTGCACAGAAAAATGTAAATACATCCATCAAGTAGTAATAAGGTGCTGGAGAACAAAAATAAAAAAATAAATGTGTGTCTCCTATGTGTACGCCGGCATGCATGTCTATGTGTGTAGTTGTGTGTCCGACTCCGAACGCACACCAGGGACACAGTTGCATGTGTTACGGATTAGGGAGTGCTATCCGCCCCCACACACTATCAGTCCTCTGAGCCCAGCCAACGCCTCTCTCTTTTCTAGCGCTCTGCTAGGGGAATGCTCAGATCATAAAGAAACAAGTCAGGAGCACAGACGCACACGCACAGGAACACACATAGGAGCATATAGAGAAAGAAACACACACACAGACGCGCACACACAGGAGCATATAGAGAAACACACACAGGATCATATAGAGAAAGACACACATATGCACACACACACACAGGAACACATCCACAGGAACACACACAGGAGCATATAGAGAAAAACACACACACACACACAGAGGAGCACAGAGAAAAACAACAACAAATGGACTGGAGTCCACTAGAATAATCAAACTGTCCGCTTGCCTTTTTGTTGAATATTAATCCTAGCTCAGAGGGTGGGTTAAATAAAGTTCACTGTTGGATTCTTCTTTATTTAGTTGGATAACTGGGAATGAATACATCCAGACTGGTATTATGAAAGTATTAGACCCTATTTACTAGTGTGTGTGTGACTCATTTTTAATAGCATTTGCGCTCAACTTTTTTGAAGACATGCAGTACATTATAAGCTAGTTTTAAGCTTCATACGGGAGAGACTCACAGGTTTGTGACGGGGAGAAAATTAATACATATCTAAATAAGATGACAACATAATCCCTTGAGTTCCCATTTTGCCTGGGAGAATAATGCGACACACCTCAGGCGCATCACCTGCAAGGCTGCATCATTAGACATTTGTTCCACTCACTGATGGTGAAAAACAGACTCAAAAACAGACTAGAAATCTAGGTTGGTAGAAGCAAAACTAAAATTTTGGTTAGCACGTCTTATGTAAAGAGAGGTGCCAACTGTTGAGGACTTCGTAATGTTGATAGAGTAGTCTTGAATTAATATTATTAGGGAGTCTTAGACATAAAACTTGGACAATTATTTTAAACCCTTTCTCTTTTCAGTCAGTTGATAATTAGCCTTATAACAAGTAATACAGCATTACACCTGTCAGCTATCAGTAAAGTATTACCAAAACAATTAATGAAACAGCCTCCATTAGGGTGCATCAAATTTGAATGGGAAATTTTAATTTCAAAATATCAATTTGGCTGGCATTGCGTTTTGTTCAAATTAACATAAAAATGACTTTTGCAAAGTTTTGAGGAATTCCATTGAGATTTAGGGGTGCCACCTAACACATGAACTTTGGCGAAAATTTCAAAAAATGTGAAATTTTTGTCTAATTGCCATAAGGTTGACCTGGAAATGTTGAGTACAGTTAACTTTTATACGGTAACATGTTCTATAGGGTTATCAAAGTAAAAGTTGTTTGTTTGCCCTTTGGGCAACTTGGGCATTTATCAGAATTCAACTTTCAAGATTCTCCATTCATTTGTCCTATAGACAAAATGAATAGAGGTCAATGGGACATGTTCACGTGGCCTTACCCTGAATTTTGTGCAGCAGTGATGGATGTCGGACACACATATAAAGTTTAATTGACTTTATTGTTAAACACAAGGGGCGATACTGACACACTTAAAAGAACAAACCCTCTCTAGTGGCTAACTCACTGGCAACTAACAGGGCCTAAGAGCTGACACTAACTAAACTTCAAACTTAATTGCTCAGTCTGTGCCAGAGTCTGCTCCACTGAGCAACATCACCAGGGAGAAAGAGAGAGGAAATTGAACCTGAACTCTGAACCTAGCCAGTGCGTCTCCCCCCAGATATGTCTCCCCACCCGCCACCCAAGAGTAACCGTCCTATTCAGGGATTAGCTTGCGTTTGCAGCGGCGAAGGTTTGGCTGTTGGTTGCGGTCATGTTCAACTGCCTGCAGCACATTCTGCAGGTGCTGCTCCTTCCTTGCCACTGCGACAAAGTCGGATGTGAGCTTGACGCCACGCTCGGCACAGTCATTGACCACGTTCATTGCACGTACATTGACCTCACTTTTTGAACGCAGCATTGGTCGCCCATTCCTTCACATCGAAAGACATAAATTCTGGATCAATGTGCAGCTGGTGCATCCCAAACCAGCAATCCTTATTGGCGAGGTCAGCCAAGCTGGTGGTTGGCAAGAGGGTGGGAACTTTGGCTTGCCAAAGCCAGTACCAAAGCGCTGCTCAGGGATGTGCATGGGGAGATCAGCGGGCTTGTGCTCCAAGATCGCTCTGGCAAGTGCACGCTTGTCATCATTGGGCACCTTGCTGCTGAAGAGAGCCAGGGTAGCATCTCACCTGTCAGGTACCAGCGATGCCTCTCCAGCGCCTTGATCGCTGATGCTGCAATGCCCTCATCTACAGCCTTGTATGCCTGCAGGTGGTGGTAGAGTGTCAGGTCATTCCAGGCAGCATCTACAGCTTTCTCGCAGGTCAACCACCACTTTGCATAGATGTGTGTAATTGAAAATGGCAAATGCCCGAATCTTCGGCACCTGCTGCCGTGTGGTGATTGTGCCCTGGGGAAGCAACGCGATGTGCTGCTCCATCAAAGCCAGCTTGAGAGTATAGAGCAGCTTGGCCATCCATCGTGCCTTGTGGAGCGCTCCCGGTCGTTGGAAGCTCACTGCGGTCTGCTCTTCACCATCTGCATCCAGAAACACAAGACACAGCTGCACAAACTCATGGTAGTCACCTCGCTTGTGGTCAGTGACTTCTTTTGCGCACCTGACAAGTTCAGCATGTAAATTGCCCAGGAGTGGTTGCTCGGTGTTGCCAGGAATGTAGCGGGACCATTGGCTGCTGGATTCTTGTGGTAACAGGTTCCATTTCTCTCTCAGACGTGTGAACAAGGTAACCTCTGGCGAGCGTGATGACTCCACCTTCAGGTCTGTGAAAACCTGGTTCAGGAGGACCTCACCAATGTGGTGCCGGCACCCAGACCAAAGCAGTGGTCGGCCCAGTGAGAGCTGTATGGCAATGCAGGCTGCTGTGAGATGACCGGTGTTTGACACAGTGGTGTCAAATGCCATGTTGACAACCTGGTCAGCGCAGCACCAGTCCTGCAGCAACTTGCATGTCAACCGGGCAATGATCACTCCACATGCCTCATTGGTCTGCTTTTTATACGCCGGGACACCAAGCAGTTTCAGCCGCTCTGCATCTCCAACCACCACTGTCAGACGCTCCTCCAACTGGCGCACATTGCTGAGCATCGGTGTTAACTTGCTGTCCCAGTGTAGGGTGCACAATGGAGGTGGTGTCCACTGCTTGTGCTGTTCCTCACTGATTGTCTCCAGCACTTGGCGTCTTGCTCGGTCAGCTGTTGCGTAAGATGCAGAGAGATGTGTACATTCACCACCTGACTCTGCAACAAGGCCACGAGTGAAGGCAGCCTGTTGCATTGGTGACATCTTCAACCTTGTAGCCAGTGACACGACACTTGGTCGGCTAAGGATGTCATGTGGAATGAAGACGTTTGTTCCAGTCTTCTTATGCTTGTGGGATGGTGTTAGTATCCTCCTCTGACTCCTCATCACTCTCCGACTCCAAGCTGGACATTGCCGTCACCTCCTCCAGCTCCTTTTCACAGCGGGACTGTCTGGCTGCTGCGGCAATAATACATACCCAACACAGAAAGATCACCTCAAACAGAAAGATCACCTCAGTTTTCTTGAGCTGTAGTATTGTTTACCTCAGATCTCCATGGCGACCATTGAGCACTGTTAACCACTTTATCCAACAAAAACAGATGTGCGGTGGCACCCCTAAATCATCATGTACTGGAAAAATATTTTGCATGTGTTGTTTCTACATATATTGGAACACTTTTAGCACCCAGCCATATCAAAATTCAAGAATTGTGTTTTTTGATGCACCCTAGCTCCATGTTACTTCAGTGTACCTCCAGCACCTTCTACCCAAACACCAGCCTCAGTGGCTATCTGATAGCAATGAAGGGGTTCTGCTAGGGCCCCTGCTCTTCAAAGACTATTAATTCACACTGTGCATCGGTTAGAGTGATAAGAGTCACAGTCTGGGCTGAGAGACGGGGAGAAAAATAGATGGAGGACGTCACGTATCATTGGGATAGGCACAGCCGGTAGTGCCGCACCAGGAATCGTGTGTGAGGTGTGTGTAGATGAGGGGAGGGTGTGTGTGTGTCTGCGCATGGTGCAATCTATAGCTAGAGTACTTCTGCTATCTCCAGGACTGAAAAGTGCACATTTTAGCTGTGTTCTAAAATGTGTTTAGTTCTATCTAGTGCGTATAATGACTACGGAAGTCAACTGTAATTTTTCAAGTAAGATTCTAAACATAACACGAAAAGGCAAGTACTGTACTGTACTGTATGTTTTAAGTTTACCGAAGTTCTATAAGCGTACTCGGGAGGTCTGGAAAACAAAGCACGCATGGGAGCATAGTTTTTCATTCCTTTCACAGGGGAGGCTTTCATATAACACCTCAAATCAAATGTGATTTGTCACATACACATGGTTAGCAGATGTTAATGCGAGTGTAGCGAAGTGCTTGTGCTTCTAGTTCCGACCATGCAGTAGTATCTAACAAGTAATCTAACAAATTCACAACAACTACCTTATACACACAAGAGTAAAGGAATGAATACGAGTATGTACATATAAATATAGGGATGAGCGATGGCTGACCGGCGTAGGCAAGATGCAGTAGATGGTATGGAGTACAGTATATACATATGAGATGAGTAATGTAGGTAATGTAAACATTATATAAATGGCATTGTTTAAAGCAGCTAGTGATACATTTATTTCATGCAATTATAATTATTAAAGTGGCTAGAGATTTGAGTCGATGGCCGAACGGCATAGGCAAGATTCAGTAGATGGTATAGAGTTCAGTGTATACATTTGATATGAGTAATGTCAGATATGTAAACATTATATACAAAATTGTTTAAAGTGGATAGTGATACATTTGTTACATCCAATTCATATTATTTAAAGTGGCTAGAGATTTAAGTCAGTATGTTGGCAGCAGCCACTCAATGTTAGTGATGGCTGTTGTCTGATGGCCTTGAGATAAAAGCTGTTTTTCAGTCTCTCGGTCCCAGCTTTGATGCACCTGTACTGACCTCGCCTTCTGGATGATAACGGGGTGAACAGGCAGTGGCTCGGGTGGTTGTTGTTCTTGATGATCTTTTTGGCCTTCCTGTGACATCGGGGGGTGTAGGTGTCTTAGAGGGCAGGTAGTTTACCCCCAGTGATGCGTTGTGCAGTCCTCACTACCCTCTGGAGAGCCTTACGGTTGTGGGCGGAGCAGTTGCCGTACCAGGCGGTGATACAGCCCGACAGGATGCTCTCGATTGTGCATCTGTAGAAGTTTGAGTGTTTTTGGTGACAAGACAAATTTCTTCAGCCTCCTGAGGTTGAAGAGGCGCTGTTGCACATTCTTCACCACGCTGTCTGTGTGGGTGGACCATTTCAGTTTGTCCGTGATGTGTACGCCAAGGAACTTAACTTTCCACCTTCTCCACTACTGTCCCCTCGATGTGGATAGGGGGGTGCTCCCTCTCCTGTTTCCTGAAGTCCACGATCATCTCCTTTGTTTTGTTGACGTTGAGTGAGAGGTTATTTTCCTGACACCACACTCCGAGGGCCCTCACCTCCTCCCTGTAGGCCGTCTCGTCGTTGATGGTAATCAAGCCTACCACTGTAGTGTCGTCAGCAAACTTGATGATTGAGTTGGATGCGTGCTTGGCCACGCAGTCATGGGTAAACAGGGAGTACAGGAGAGGGCTGAGAACGCACCCTTGTGGGGCCCCAGTGTTGAGGATCAGCGGGGTGGAGATGTTGTTTCCTACCCTCACCACCTGGGGCCGGCCCGTCAGGAAGTCCAGGACCCAGTTGCACAGGGCTGGGTCGAGACCTAGGGTCTCGAGCTTAATGACGAGCTTTGAGGGTACTATGGTGTTAAATGCTGAGCTGTAGTCGATGAACAGCATTCTTACATAGGTATTCCTCTTGTCCAGATGGGTTAGGGCAGTATGCGGTGTGATTACGATTGCGTCGTCTGTGGACCTATTGGGACAGTAAGCAAATTGGAGTGGGTCCAGGGTGTCTGGCAGGATGGAGGTGATATGATCCTTGACTAGTCTCTCAAAGCACTTCATGATGACAGAAGTGAGTGCATTTAGCTCAGTTTCCTTATCTTTCTTGGGAACAGGAACAATGGTGGCCCTCATGAAGCATGTGGGAACAGCAGACTGGGATAGGAACTGATTGAATATGTCCGTAAACACACCAGCCAGCTGGTCTGCGCATGCTCTGAGGACACGGCCAGGGATGCCATCTGGGCCAGCAGCCTTGCGAGGGTTAACACATTTAAATGTTTTACTCACGTTGGCTGCGGTGAAGGTGAGCCCGCAGGTTTTGGTATCGGGCCGTGTCGGTGGCACTGTATTGTTCTCAAAGCGAGCAAAAAAGTTGTTTAGTTTGTCTGGGAGCAGGACGTCGTGGTCCGCGACTGTAACGCCCAGGCCTGGGTTTACAGGCTAGAGCATTTTGGGTTCATTTTGGTTTAGGGGTTTTCACAGTTCTATGGTGTCTAGTTCTATGTTGGGTTAATGGCTCCCAATTAGAGGCAGCTGAGTCTCGTTGTCTCTAATTGGGAACCATTTATATGTTTGGGAATTGCACCTTAGTTTCGTGGGTTATTGTATGTTCATGTCATGATTATGTTAGGTTCATCAGGTTCTTGTCTAGTTAGGTTTCTCCGTTCGAGGTTTAGTTAGGGTTCTTCCGTCGTGGTTAGGTTTAGTTCTCTTTGTGTATAGTTTAGCGTTAGGGCTCTCGTCTTGTTCTTCGTTTTCTTGTTTTGTTCCGTCTCGTCTTTGAATAAATCATGTATTCTGGCTACATCGCTGCGTCTTGGTCTGTCCCTCAGAAGTGAATCGTGACAGAATAACCCACCCACAAAAGACCAAGCAGCGAGAGACCCGGGAGCTTAGCTCTTGGGAAAGGAGCAGCGCAGGTGTGCGAGGACTGAGCGTGGGAGCTATGAGGACTTATATGGCGTATGGACCCCGGAGAGAGAAAAGTTCATTGGAACTCGCCTGGCACGGAAGCCCGTAAGGCAGCCCCAAGAAACTTTTGGGGGCACACGAGGGGTTGGCGGTTCAGGAGGGACTCCTGAGCCAACTCCTCGTGCTTTATGGAGAGAGCGTGGGAGAGCGTCGCAGCGAAGGGAGGCCGTGCTATGCAGTGTTGCGCACGGTTTCCCCTATAGGGATTCAGAGGCCGGTGCGAGTGATTCCCGCTCCACTCATCAGTCGGGGGAAAATAAGTGTTCAGCCAGAAAGAGTGGTGCCATCGCTGCGCACTAGGTCCCCAGTGCGCCTCCTGGGACCCGGATATCCTGCTCCAGTTCCGTGCGGCGTCTCCGCACGTGTCCGCAGCCCTGTGCGAGAGATCCCAGCGCCACTCATTGGTCGGGCCGAGGTCTGTGTGCTACCTGGGAGAGTGGTGCCAGCTCTGCGAGCCAGACCTCCAGTGCGCCTTTTGGGTCCATGTTATCCTGTGGTCCCTACGGGCAGAATCTCGGTACGAATCCACAGCCCAGTCCGAGAGATTCCAGCTCCACTCACCCATGAGGCCAGGGTTAGTGAGCTAGCTGGAGGTATGGTGTCGGCTCTCCAGATCAGGTTCCCGGTCCGGGTGGAGGTTTCTACACGTCCAGTCCCCGTTCCACGTTCCGAGATCCCTGTTCCACGCTCCGAGATCCCTGTTCCACGCTCCGAGATCCCTGTTCCACGCTCCGAGATCCCTGTTCCACGCTCCGAGATCCCTGTTCCACGCTCCGAGATCCCTGTTCCACGCTCCGAGATCCCTGTTCCACGTTCCGAGATCCCTGTTCCACGTTCCAAGATCCCTGTTCCACGTTCCAAGATCCCTGTTCCACGTTCCAAGATTCCAGTTCCGTGTTCCAAGATCCCAGTCCGTGTAGTGGTTTCTACACGTCCTGCCCCGGCTCCGCGCACCCAGCTCCACGTGCGCTCCGAGAGTCCAGCACGTCCTGCTCCAGCCCCGCGCACCCAGCTCCCCGTGCGCTCCGAGAGTCCAGCACGCCCTGCTCCGCCCCGCGCACCCAGCTCCCGTGCGCTCCGAGAGTCCAGCACGTCCTGCTCCGGCCCGCGCACCCAGCTCCCGTGCGCTCCGAGAGTCCAGCACGTCCTGCTCCGGCCCGCGCACCCAGCTCCCGTGCGCTCAGAGAGTCCAGCACGCCCTGTCCCGGCTCCGCGCACCCAGCTCCCGTGCGCTCAGAGAGTCCAGCACGCCCTGTCCCGGCTCCGCGCACCCAGCTCCCGTGCGCTCAGAGAGTCCAGCACGTCCTGTCCCGGCTCGCGCACCCAGCTCCCTCGTGCGCTCAGAGAGTCCAGCACGTCCTGTCGGCTCCGCGCACCCAGCTCCCCGTGCGCTCAGAGAGTCCAGCACGTCCTGTCCCGGCTCCGCGCACCCAGCTCCCCGTGCGCTCAGAGAGTCCAGCACGTCCTGTTCCGGCTCCGCGCACCAAGCTCCCCGTGCGCTCTGAGAGTCCAGCACGTCCAGTTCCTGCTCCACGCATCAGAGTTCCAGTGAGCAGCACGAGTCCAGTACTGCCAGTTCCTGCTCCACGCACCAGAGTTCCAGTGAGCAGCACGAGTCCAGTACTGCCAGTTCCTGCTCCACGCACCAGAGTTCCAGTGAGCATCACAAGTCCAGTACTGCCAGTTCCTGCTCCACGCACCAGAGTTCCAGTGAGCATCACAAGTCCGGTACTGCCAGTTCCTGCTCCACGCACCAGAGTCCCAGTGAGCATCACGAGTCCGGTACGACCAGTTCCTGCTCCACGCACCAGAGTCCCAGTGAGCATCACGAGTCCAGTACTGCCAGTTCCTGCTCCACGCACCAGAGTCCCAGTGAGCATCACGAGTCCAGTACTGCCAGTTCCTGCTCCACGCACCAGAGTTCCAGTGAGCATCACGAGCCCAGTTCGGCCTGTTCCCGCTCCACGCACCAGAGTCCCAGTGAGCATCACGAGTCCAGTACGACCAGTTCCCGCTCCACGCACCAGAGTCCCAGTGAGCATCACGAGTCCAGTACTGCCAGGTCCTGCTCCACGCACCAGAGTTCCAGTGAGCATCACAAGTCCAGTACGACCAGTTCCTGCTCCACGCACCAGTGTTCCAGTGAGCATCACAAGTCTAGTACGACCAGTTCCTGCTCCACGCACCAGAGTTCCAGTGAGCATCACAAGTCCAGTACTGCCAGTTCCTGCTCCACGCACCAGAGTTCCAGTGAGCATCACAAGTCCAGTACTGCCAGTTCCTGCTCCACGCACCAGAGTTCCAGTGAGCATCACGAGTCCGATAGGGCCAGCTTCTGCTCCACGCACCAGAGTTCCTAGAAAGGGTCCAGGGCCTCCGGTGCGTGACATCAGACCAGCACGGCCAGCACCGGAGCCCCACCTGGGACAAAAGGAACCCACCCTAGATCCCCCACAGGCGTTTGGGGCGCGTCCGAGTCCGCGCCTTTGAGGGGTACTGTAACGCCCAGGCCTGGGTTTACAGGCTAGAGCATTTTGGGTTCATTTTGGTTTAGGGGTTTTCACAGTTCTATGGTGTCTAGTTCTATGTTGGGTTAATGGCTCCCAATTAGAGGCAGCTGAGTCTCGTTGTCTCTAATTGGGAACCATTTATATGTTTGGGAATTGCACCTTAGTTTCGTGGGTTATTGTATGTTCATGTCATGATTATGTTAGGTTCATCAGGTTCTTGTCTAGTTAGGTTTCTCCGTTCGAGGTTTAGTTAGGGTTCTTCCGTCGTGGTTAGGTTTAGTTCTCTTTGTGTATAGTTTAGCGTTAGGGCTCTCGTCTTGTTCTTCGTTTTCTTGTTTTGTTCCGTCTCGTCTTTGAATAAATCATGTATTCTGGCTACATCGCTGCGTCTTGGTCTGTCCCCTCAGAAGTGAATCGTGACAGCGACGGGGCTGGTTTTCTTTTTGTAGTCCGTGATTGACTGTAGACCCTGCCACATTCCTCTCGTGTCTGAGCAGTTGAATTGTGACTCTACTTTGTCTCTATTTTGATGCTTAGCTTGTTTGATTGCCTTGCGGAGGGAATAGCTACACTGTTTGTATTCAGTCATGTTTCCGGTCGCCTTACCCTGGTTAAAAGCAGTGGTTCGCACTTTCAGTTTTGCGCAAATGCTGCCATCAATCCACGGTTTCTGGTTGGGGAAGGTTTTAATAGTTGCTATGGGTACAACATCACCGATGCACTTGCTAATAAACTGGCTCACCGAATCAGCGTATACATCAATGTTGTTGTCTGATGCTATCCGGAACATATCCCAGTCCACATGCTCGAAGCAATCTTGCAGCGCGGAATCAGATTGGTCGGACCAGTGTTGAACAAACCTGAGAATGGGCGTTTCCTGTTTTAGTTTCTGTCTGTATGCTGGGTGCAACAAAACGAAGTCATGGTCAGACTTGCCGAAAGGAGGGCGGAGAATAACCTTATATGCATCACGGAAATTAGAATAACAATGATCCAGGATTTTACCAGCCCGGGTGGCACATTCGATATGCTGATAAAATTTAGGGAGCCTTGTTTTCAGATTAGCCTTGTTAAAATCCCCAGCCACAATAAATGCAGCCTCAGGATATGTGGTTTCCAGTTTACATAGAGTCCAATGGATTTCTTTCAGTGCCGTCAATGTGTCAGCTTGATGGGGGATATACACGGCTTGCGACACAACAAAAATTCCCCGCTTGAGACAAAATGTTCGAGAGGAATAAGGAATAACTTGGTAAAATGTAGGTATTCCTTTTATTTATTAACCAAATTTTGTTAAACTGTTCAAACTACTTCCATGTGAATTTGTTATTCAAATGGTGAGTCACTGCTGTTTATCAGCCCGCTAGCCAAGCTAAGTTAGCTTGTTGGACTCGATGGCTAGCTAGCAGGCGATCTCGTCCTGATATCAGCTCTTTAGGGATGAAAGCAGCAGTGTCAATTGTGAAGACCGGGACAGTTAAAAAAATATATATATATCCTGAATTGGTGGGCTTGTTAGCCAGCTAATGACAAATGTAGGAAGTCTTTTTTGTTGTTGTTAGTATTTGTTTTCAAGGACAGATGGCAACTGATGCATTAATTTCACTCCATAGCATTGGCTTGGCAGAACAAAACAGTCGTGCCCAACTGGTTTGTAGGTAAAGACATTTGAACAAAATCTGATAAAAAGGTAGGAAATGCAGCGGGCTGTGCTCTGTTCAATCTACAGTAGGCTTGCTATCCAGCCAAGTTATTTGTGCATTCTTACATGATCAGTCAATGCATGCATGCAGTGTCTGTTTCTTCTTGTGACTTTCTCCTCCCCTTGTGTTTCACCATTGCATATAATGAAATTATAAATTAAAAGTAAATTGTTGAAAACTTGGTCAAGTCTATGAATATGCAAAACTGTTTACAAAACCATTGCACATTAACAAAGGTAGTTTTGGTTCTCAGCAGATTGCTCAAATTTCAGTGCTGGTTCAATTAAGTTAATTTCTCCTTCCATGGCCTTATGTTTCTGCTATGTTCTCATCAGGTTCAAGCACATGCCACCCCATCACCCAGATGTAAAGAACTTGGGAACCTCCCGTCAACCAGGAAAATCACCCAATCCCATGAGTTTAGTCAGGAGTTTATTCAGCAGTATGCAACATCACTATGTTGTTTGAAGTAAAATGCAAATCAATTTATTAAATTTTCACATGCGTTTTTCTGGATTTTGTTGTTGTTATTCTGTCTCTCACTGTTCAAATAAACCTGCTATTAAAATTATAGTCTGATAATTTCTTTGTCAGTGGGCAAACGTACAAAATCAGCAGGGGATCAAATACTTTTTTCTCTCACTGTATTTCTAATTTATTTTCAATCTCTTTTCCATTTCATATTAAATATACCTTCCGGTAACCTGCCTCACCCAATGTGTTACAGAACCGCTATTTTTTAGACCTTTTAGACAGAACTCCATCAGAAGCTAGCCAGCTAATTAGCTACTAGCTATTTAGTCACTGTTAGCGGCCTTTACCTTCTGCACAGACACCAGCCCTTTTTTAGCCTGGATAATACTGGCCAGCCTACCACTATCGGACTGTTTCTCCACTACAACGCCGGATCCCTGCCGTAAACCCTGGACCACTACACTTGATCTCCACAGCTAGGTAGCTGCCACCGAGTGACCCAGCCCTGAGCCAGGCCCACCTCCCGGCCTCTTTAGTGTTTACCCGGACTCCACCCAAACACCGCTAGAACCCACGACTCCACTGGTTCCTTGTCGTAAGCTCTTGACCCTGGCACCGGATTCATCGCTGCTATAGTGGCTAACACCCCTGCCCCGAAGCTAGCACCAGTTAGCCGGGAGCCAGGCTAGCAAAGGAAAGTACCACAACAACAATACCTCTCTCGCCATCTAGCTTGGTCCCCCTTCTTGACACGGCGCCCCGTCATACCACCTCGACTGGTCTGCCGTCAAATACTCCATCCGCTGTGCCTGCAACCGGCCTCTGTCGGACGTCGGAGCAGACACTTCTACTAACCCCGGCCTGCTAACTCTAACTTTAAACGCTGTGTCTCCTGCGTGCCGGCGTAGTAACAAATACCTCGCAGCATCCCCGACCCATCTATTTCTGTTCACTGGACCATATGATCACTCAGCTACATAGCTGATGCCTGCTGGACTATTCATTAATCACGGTACTCCATTCTGTTCATTTTTGTTTGTCTGTCGGCCCCTGCCGCGTACTCAGGCCCTGTGTGTAGCTAACCAACCCTCTTTGCCCATTCATCGCCATTTTACCTGTTGTTGTTGTCTTAGCTGATTAGCTCTTGTGGTCTTACCCGTTGTTGTCTTAGCTAGCTCTCCCAATCAACACCTGTGTTTGCTTTATGCCTTGCTTTATGTCTCTCTCAAATGTCAATATGCCCTGTTTACTGTTGTTTAGGATAGTTATCATTGTTTTAGTTTACAGTGGAGCCCCTAGTCCCACTCTCCATGCCTCAGATTCCTCCTTTGTCCCACCTCCCACACATGCGGTGACCTCACCCAGTATTACCAGCACCTCCAGAGATGCAACCACTCTTATCATCACTTGGTGCCTGGGCTTACCTCCACTGTACCTGCACTCCACCATACCCCTGTCTGCACATTATGCCCTGAATCTATTCTACCACGCCCAGAAATATACTCCTTTTATTCTCTGTCCCCAACGCACTAGACGACCAGTCTTGATAGCCTTTAGCCATACCCTCACCCTACTCCTCCTCTGTTCCTCGGGTAATGTGGAGGTAAACCCAGGCCCTGCGTGTCCCCAGGCACTCTCATTTGTTGACTTTTGCAATCAAAAAAGCCTTGGTTTCATGCATGTTAACATCAGAAGCCTCCTCCCTAAGTTTGTTTTACTTACTGCTTTACCACACTCCGGCAACCCTGATGTCCTTGCCGTGTCTGAATCCTGCCTTAGGAAGGCCACCAAAAATTCGGAGATTTCCATACCCAACTACAACATTTTCCGCCAAGATAGAACTGCCAAAGGGGGAGGAGTTGCAATCTACTGCAGAGATAGCCTGCAAAGTTCTGTCATAATTTACAGGTCTAAGCCCAAACAGTTCGAACTTCTAATTCTAAAAATGCATCTCTCCAGAAATAAGTCTCTCACTGTTGCCACCTGTTATAGACCCCCCTCAGCTCCCAGCTGTGCCCTGGACACCATATATGAATTGATTGCCCCCCATCTATCTTCAGAGTTCGTTCTGTTAGGTGACCTAAACTGGGATATGTTTAATACCCCGGAATTCCTACAATCTAAGCTAGATGCCCTCAATCTCACACAAATCATAAAGGAACCCAATCCTAAATCTGTAAACATGGGCACCCTCATAGATATTATCCTGACCAACTTGCCCTCCAAATACACCTCTGCTGTTCTCAGCGACCACTGCCTCATTGCCTGCATCCACTATGGGCCCGCGGTCAAACGACCACCCCTTATCACTGTCAAACGCTCCCTTAAACACTTCTGCGAGCAGGCCTTTCTAATCGACCTGGCCCGGGTATCCTGGCAGGATATTGACCTCATCCCGTCAGTCGAGGATGCCTGGTCGTTCTTTAAAGCTTCTTCCTCACCATCTTAAATAAGAATGCCCTTTTAAATGTTTTTTTAACTAAGAACAGATACAGCCCTTGGTTCACTCCAGAACTGACTGCCGACCAGCACAAAAACATCCTGGGGCAGACTGCTATAGCATCGAATAGTCCCCGCGATATGCGTCTGTTCGGGGGAAGTCAGGAACCAATACACTCAGTCAGTCAGGGAAGCAAAGGCTAGCTTTTTCAAACAGAAATTTGCATCCTGTAGCTCTAACTCCCAAAGGTTTTGGGATACTGTCAAGTCAATGGAGAACAATAGCTCCTCCTCCCAGCTGCCCACTGCACTGAGGCTAGGTAACACGGTCACCACCGATAAATCCATGATTATCAAAGATTTCAACAAGCATTTCTCTATGGCTGGCCATGCTTTCCTCCTGGCTACCCCAACCCCGGCCAACAGCTATAGATCTATATCCATCCTGCCCTGCCTCTCTAAAGTCTTCGAAAGCCTAGTTAATAAACAGATCACTGACCACTTCGAATCCCACCGTACCTTCTCCGCTGTGCAATCCGGTTTCTGAGCTGGTCACGGGTGCACCTCAGCCATGCTCAAGGTACGAAACGATATCAGAACCGCCATCAATAAAAGACATTACTGTGCAGCCGTCTTCTTCGACCTGGCCAAGGCTTTCGACTCTGTCAATCACTTATCGGCAGACTCAATAGCCTTGGTTTCTCAGATGACTGCCTTGCCTGGTTCACCAACTACTTTGCAGACAGAGTTCAGTGTGTTAAATCGGAGGGCCTGTTGTCCGGACCTCTGGCAGTCTCCACAGGGTTCAATTCTCGGGCTGACTCTTTGTTTTTTATGTCGCTCTTGCTGCGGGTGATTCCCTGATCCACCTCTATGCAGACGACACCATTCTGTATACTTCTGGCCCTTCTTTGGACACTGTGTTAACTAACCTCCAAACGAGCTTAAATGCCATACAACACTCCTTCCGTGTCCTCCAACTGCTCTTAAAACTTCTTAGGGAACGGCAGCAGAGGTGACGGTTTTGGAGAGTCTGGCGTGCCCAAAGTAAAATGCCTGCCACTCAGGCCCGGAAAATAGGATATGCACATAATTAGTACTATTGGATAGGAAACACTCTGAAGGTTCTAAAACTATTAAAATAATGTCTGTGAGTATAACAGAACTGATATTGCAGTTTTTTGTTGTGACATTTCCTCTTTTCCATTGACATGCTATTGAAATCCATGGGTTTTAGCTCCTAGGTTGCAGTACCTATGGCATCCACTAGATGTCAAGTCTTTATACAGTGTTTGGAGGCTTTAGCACTGAGCAGAACTGATAGGAAGAGGAAATAGTCAAAGGACCTCAGATGTCAACAATGTTTCCCGGGCGCGAGATTGTCAGCACGCCCCACTTTATTTTCCTTATATATCGTTTATGATATCATCCGAGCGCATTATTATCGCTAATATTCCTAAAAGGATACCTAAGGATGCATTATAAATGATGTTTGATTTGTTTATGCAAAGTAGATAGGTATATTTGAACGCGTTCTCTTCACTGTACAACGGGTGACTCGACGGTGGATTTTCTGAACATAACGCGCCAACCAAACAGAGATTTATGGATATAATAAATGACTTTTTCTAACAAAAGAACCATTGGATGACTTCATTGGACACTTGGGAAGCCCTCAGCAGAAGTTATTTCGAAAGGTAAGTGATTTATTTTAGCTCTTATATGGATTTTGTGTGACCCGCGCTGGATATGAATTCATGCTAATGCATAAATATTGGAGGTGCTATCCTCAAACAATCAAATGTTGTGCTTTTGCCGTAAAGCCTTTTTGAAATCTGACAACGCTGTGATATTGCCAAGAAGCAGAGCTTTTGAAGACTATGCAACACTTGTATATTGATGAATGTTTAATAATTCAACTTTTGGATTTTGAATTTGGCGCCTTGCATTTCACCGGGTAGTGTCGGGAGTGGGCGCCCCACCACTCCGTAAGTAGTTATAAATGTTATTGTTTTTGAAAGAAAAGCCAATTTTTTGTCCTTTGAAATAACATAGAATTTATCAGAAATACAATGTAGACATTGTTAATGTTGTAGCTGGAAATGGCAGATTTCTTTATGGGATATCTACATAGGCGTACAGAGGCCCATTATCAGTAACCATCACTCTTGTGTTCCAATGGCACGTTGTGTTAGCTAATCCAAGTTTATCATTTTAAAAGACTAATTGATCATTAGAAAACCCTTTTGCAATTATGTTAGCACAGCTGAAAACTGTTGTTCTGATTAAAGAAGCAATAAAACTGGCTTTCTTTAGACTAGTTGAGTATTTGGAGAATCAGCATTTGTGGGTTTGACTACAGGCTCAAAATGGCCAGAAACAAAGACCTTTCTTCTGAAACTCGTCAGTCTATTCGTGTTCTGAGAAATGAAGGCTATTCCATGCGAGAAATTGCCTTTTAAAATTAGAAACTTGGATTAGCTAACACAACGTGCCATTGGAACACAGGAGTTATGGTTACTGATACTGGGCCTTTGTCATTATTCCATATTCAGCCATTTCCAGCTACAATAGTCATTTAAAACATTAACAATGTCTACACTGTATTTCTGATCAATTTGATGTTATTTTAATGGACAAAAAATGTGCTCTTCTTTCAAAAACAAGGACATTTCTAAGTGACCCCTAACTTTTGAATGGTAGTGTATCTAAATTGTATAGTGTGCATGTGTGTGTGTTTTCACAGGCAATTCCTCTTGCACATGGGATGGCATGGTCAGTGAACTTCCAAACCAGAAAGGACTGCCTAGCCATCATTGAGAAATCCACTCAGGCCAAATACATGGCCAGCTACACTTAATCATCAGCATTCTTGGCTCCTTAGGAATCCATCTCCAACTGGCCAACAGAACCACTCCACCTGGGTCTTGTTTCAGGAGGACCTTCAATCATCCCTATCTGGCACCCCTCCCTGGTCCCAAGTGACAAAGGTGTCACTCCAACAGCCAGTAACACCCGATTGGAAGACGGCTGAGTTAATTTACATATCTGGAGTGTGCCAACAAACCAGGGATAAGTCCCTCTGGACAGCTGGAAACATTGTTTGTAAGGCACTTGCTAGAGAGGAGTCGAGGGAAAACAACCTGGACTCAGAGGTAGACGTAACATAGCAAGTGTACATCCAGGATACTCCAATTAGTTTGATATGTTTCGAATTACAATTCAAAGGATATGTTACGAATTCTCAAAACATATATGTTTCCAACTTGTTGTCGCTAACGTTAGCCACGTGGCTAGGTGGCTAACGCTAGCGCTAGCTAGAGGTTAGGGTAGGGTGACCAGACGTCCCCGTTTTTGGTGGCCTGTCCCCGGAAATGTCCCCGTTTTTAACTGTGCTTTAAAAACAGACTGCAAAGTGAAATAATATTTTACGTGGCTAGAAAGACTGGGCAGCAGAGCCTACCGGTTGACGTCTCAATCACATTGTGCTTATTTTGTCCAGCAGAGGGGGCTGCTCACTATAGCAGCTTCATTCACTCTTGTTCTTCTACTAACTACCTGCTCGCGCTAGTTTTAGAGAAAGCTGCTGTGGAAAACTCGGCCAGAAGCAAGCAAAATATGATTATATTAAATTAATGCACAATTATGAGAAAAATGAATTTGTAGATTACAATTTTAATGGTTTGGCATTATAATAAGTAGTGTCAAAATATCTTTAGAAATTTTCATGGATAACATTAGCAAAATGTTTTCTGTTAGAGAGTGGAGAGGAAGGAGAGGAGGAAGACTGGATAGGAAGAAGAGTGTAAGAGATAGAGGAGGAAAGGTAAAGATGTGATTACAGAGCCTGCCAATGTATTATTCCAAACAATGTTTTTGAGATAAAATACAAAAATAATGCAAGCAATGGGAATCTGTTAACCAAAGAATTGTATCTAATAGTGTTTATTATTAAAGATTGGAGAGGAAGGAGAAGGAAAAATTAAGGGAGTAAAAAGAGTGAAGCGAGGAGAGTGTGGAATAGTGAGGTGGAAAGGTAAAGAGAAGGAAAGTAAGAAAGAGCAGGAAGACGAGTGAAGAAAAGAGGAGGAGAAAGATTGGAGGAGAAGAAAAAGTTTAAGAGAGTAAGAAGAGTGACACAAGGAGAGTGAAGAAGGGCAGCCAGAGGAGGTACAATGGCTCTTTCCAAGAAACGGAAATGCCATTTTAATGACAACGTGATGAGAGAATTTCCATTTATACGCTTAGGTCAACACCATAGAATGGTTAACTGCACCCTTTGTAATTCCAGTTTTTCAATTGGCAGTGGGGGAAGAACGGTAGTTGTAGAACATCAACAGACGAAAAAGTATAAAGCTTCTCTGATTGCCCGTGTTGGTATGCCCTCTGTCACCACATTCTTCAAGAAGGTAGAGCCTTCCCAAGAAGAATATGATTTTATTGTGCAGGAGTATCACGACTTCCGCCAAAGTCGGCCCCTCTCCTTGTTCGGGCGGCGTTCGGCGGGCGACGTCACCGGTCTTCTGGCCACCGACGATCCATTTTTCATTTTCCGTTAGTTTTGTCTTCATTATACACACCTGGTTTCTATTCCCATAATTACATGTTCCTTATTTAACCCTCTGTTTCCCCCTTGGTTTTGTGCGTGTTTGTTACTTGTAAACTTGGTCTAAATGTGAGAGTGTACATTTTGTAACTACTTGGAACTTGTAGTTGTTTGAGTAAAGTTACATGACTACTCATCTCTGTTGTCCTGCGCCTGACTCCGCTTTACCTGCTACACTGAGACCCTTGACAAGGAGGGTGTCTTTGCATACCACACTATGCGACACAATCATAGTTACAGATCTATGGACTGCACAGCACAACTGACACGGAAGCTTTATGAGCCGAAGTTTACATGTGCTAGGACAACATGTGAAGCCATAGTGAGTAACGTGTTAGCACCATGGGCAACTACTTTGGTAACACAGGACCTAGACCAGGTTGAATTTGTGTCCCTGTCCATTGATGCGTCCAATCATGGACATGTAAATCTGCTGCCAATAGTAGTCAGATATTGTACGATATCTGTTGGCAACACTCGAAATCAAAACTGCTTGATTTTGTTGAATTGAAAGGAGAAACAGCAGAGGAAATTGCAGCTGAGGTCCTGGTGGTCATCCAAAAATGTAACCTGGAAAACAAAGTCGTAGCATTCTCTGCTGACAACACAAAACACCAACTTTGGAGGGTTGAATAGGCTGGGGAGGGTCAATGCCCATAACAAAGTAAAAACATGCTTTGCTGCGGGAGGTGATTGGCTTAGGTTGTCCTGCCCACATCATTCATAACATGGCCAGAACAGCTGTGGATACGATTCCCCTTGATGTTGAGTACCTGCTCACAAATATATTTTGATATTTTGATATTTTCACCATCAGAGTAGAAAGACTGAAGAGCTTTTGTGAGTTTGTTGGCCAGGAGTACCATAACATTTTAGGACACAGCAATGTTCGCTGGCTGTCCATGCTCCCTGCTCTAGAAAGAGTGCTGAAAATGTATGTGCCATTGAAATCCTTTTTTCTTTCTGAAGACAAATGCCCTGTTGTCCTGCAAACAATGTTCAAAGATCCACTGACTGAACTTTGGCTGGCCTTTGTCCATGGAAACTTGACCCTATTCAGTGACACGATCAAGATGCTTGAAGGCCAGGACCGCTGTACTGTGGAGTCAGTTGCAATTCTGAGAAACTTTGAGGCAAAATTGACTGCAAGACGTGATGACAACTTCATTCCAGTTTTGGTCAGAGGACTTCTGAGAGAGCTAGAGGAAAATGAAGCAATGTCTAAAGGGAGCTTTCTCAAAAACATCCCAATCATTCTTCACTACGGCTGTGAACTACTTGCAAGCATGGGGAAAACACACAGATAATCTAAAAGATTTACATAGTCTCCTTTTAAAAAGGCAACCTCAGCGTGAAGAGATCCAGAAGGCAGCAGGCACACTGCAGGATAAATGCCCCAATGTGACCATCAATGAGGATGCATTGTTTGACGAGGTTACTGGCCTGCAAAAGTTCCTAAAGTTGGGATCTCTTGAAGAATGGAAAACATCTGAGACACCGCTTAGTCAGAGATGGAGCACGGTGGTTACCAACTTCAAAGAGAACGACATCCCACACACTAACCTGGCTAGATTAGTGTCTGTTGTCATGTGCTTACCTGGAAGTAATGCACCAGTCGAGAGAGTGTTCTCCCAAATTAATGATATATGGACAGCAGCAAAAAATAGGTTCACTGTTCCTACCATCAAGGCCATGCTTATTGTGAAGACAAACTTCAACCTCCCCTGCCAGGAGTTCATGGAGAAGCTGGCCAAAGACGGAGCAATCCTGAAGAAAATACAGGTGGCAACAGTGAGAGACTTATTTCTGGAGAGATTCATTTTTAGAATTAGAAGTTCGAACTGTTTGGGCATAGACCTGGAAAGTATGACAGAACTTTTCAGGCTATCTCTGCTGTAGATTGCAACTCCTCCCCCTTTGGCAGTTCTATCTTGGCGGAAAATGTTGTAGTTGGGTATGGAAATCTCCGAATTTTTGGTGGCCTTCCTAAGGCAGGATTGAGAAATATACAGATTAGGTTGGTATAAGTATATCATGTATTTACCAATCTCATCATCGTCTTATTTCTTTATTATGTTGTTAAGTATTTCACATATACTATTGTCTTTTTTTCAATTTTGCTCATGTTCTCTTCTGCTCTTATTCTACCCAGACTACCAGGACCACTGAATGGCTGTTCAGATTGGACAGTTCTGTCTTGTCTGTAGTGTAGTTGATAGACTAAATAGACTAAATACATGAAACTGGAATTGTCCCTGTTTTTTATTTCATAGATAATAACATTGGACATTTAAATTATATATTGACCGCTAAACTGCAAATGTCCCCGGTTTTAATTTCACCTTAGGTTAGGGAAAGGTTAGCTAACATGCTAAATAGTTGCAAAGTAGCTAAAAAAAGTAGTAAGGATTTGCTAATTAGCTAAAATTATGTCCGTGATGAGATTCAAACACGCAACCTTTGTGTTGCTAGACATTCGCGTTATATACTATCCATCCAATCCGACCAAACACCCTACTTCCGTTTTTGCCTTAAGTAACCTTCTGTCTTATGTATATCAAATTTAACACATCATACACATTTTTGTGTCCCGGATTTACTTTTACTATATTATGTTTAGTCTATAAGACCAGGCTGGGGAAAATGGCCAGACAAAGGGGTGAGGGGAGACAACGACACGATAGGAGCAGAAATCCAATTCCCCACTGCCTCATTTGCAGGTGAAAAAACGCAATATATTTGCTCAGGCTTAGCGGGCTAATGGGATAGAACAGGATGGGGCATTGGCATCTGTCGGCAGGCAGCCAGGAGGAGAGTGTGATCCCATTCCATGTGTGAAAGCTTGAATGGCAAATATCAAAAGGCTATGCAAACAAAACGTGGCGGGGGGTTTAGCTCTCCAAGTGTTTTAACTGTTTAAATATGGTTTAACACTCCATTGATGCGTCAAGAAGAACCAAAGAAGAGTGCTCTTGAGCTAAGAATGAAAAAAGTAAGTAAATACATACTCTAATGCTGCTTCTAATACCAGGGTAGTGGGATCCATTCCCGGGACCACCCATATGTAAAATGTATGCACACACAACTGTAAGTCCCTTCTGATAAAAGGCGTCTGCTAAATGGCATATATTATTATATATTACAAACACACAAGCCATCCTGTACGCAAATAAATAATTCATCCTAATGCATATGCTTACAATGGAACATTTCAGCATTCAAGGCTGAAAATAGTTGACAAATAATACACACATAAATACAGTGGTGTATAGTACTTAAGTAGAAATACTTTCAAGTTTTTGGTGGTATCTGTACTTTACTATTTATATATTTTTTACTTCACTACATTCCAAAAAGAAAATAATACTTTTTCTCCATACATTTTCCCTGACACCAAAAAGTACATTTTGAATGACACTACAGACGGCTATATCTGTCCACTAATACAGGACTAGTAAAGGCCCAGTGCACTATTTTTGTGCTGCAGCACCCTCAGCACCCCTACTTCCTGCTGCAGTCTCAATCTTAGCAGGACTTTCAAAATTGACACCATAGGCACCAGTAGCTTATATATTTTATTATTTTTTATTTATTTCACCTTTATTTAACCAGGTAGGCAAGTTGAGAACAAGTTCTCATTTACAACTGCGACCTGGCCAAGATAAAGCAAAGCAGTTTGACACATACAACAACACAGAGTTACACATGGAGTAAACAAACATACAGTCAATAATACAGTAGAAAAACAAATCTATATACACAATGTGTGCAAATGAGGTAAGATAAGGAACGTAAGGCAATAAATAGGCCATGGTGGCGAAGTAATTACAATATAGCAATTAAACACTGGAATGGTAGATGTGCAGTAGATGAATGTGCAAAGTAGAAATACTGGGGTGCAAAGGAGCAAGATAAATAAATGAGGTAGTTGGTTGGGCTATTAACAGATGCAGTGATCTGTGAGCTGCTCTGACAGCTGGTGCTTAAAGCTAGTGAGGGAGATAAGTGTCTCCAGTTTCAGTGATTTTTGTAGTTCGTTCCAGTCATTGGCAGCAGAGAACTGGAAGGAAAGGCGGCCAAAGGAGGAATTGGCTTTGGGGGTGACCAGTGAGATATACCTGCTGGAGTGCGTGCTATGGGTGGGTGCTGCTATAGTTACCAGCGAGCTGAGATAAGGCAGGGCTTTACCTAGTAGGGACTTGTAGATGACCAGGAGCCAGTGGGTCTGGCGACGAGTATGTAGCGAGGGCCAGCCGACTACAGCATACAGGTTGCAGTGGTGGGTGGTATAAGGGGCTTTGGTGACAAAACGGATGGCACTGTGATAGACTGCATCCAGTTTGCTGAGTATTGGAAGCTGTTTTGTAGATTGCCGAAGTCGAGGATCGGTAGGATAATCAGTTTTACTAGGGCAAGTTTGGCGGCGTGAGTGAAGGAGGCTTTGTTTCAAATAGAAAGCCGATTCTAGATTTGATTTTGGATTGGAGATGTTTAATGTGAGTCTGGAAGGAGAGTTTACAGTCTAGCCAGACACCTAGGTATTTGTAGTTGTCCACATATTCTAGGTCAGAGCCGTCCAGGGTAGTGATGCTAGTTGGGCGGGCGGGTGCAGGCAGCGAATGGTTGAAAATAATGCATTTGGTTTTACTAGCGTTTAAGTGACCCCACACTTTTGAACAGTAGTGTATGCCGTTTTTATAAGTGGGTAAGAATACACATCAACGGTATATATGTATGTATATATATATATATATATACTATAATCATGTGTAGGCTAACGCAGTTGCACAATTTACTGGCACCCTTTTTTTATATTTTCTTTAACCAGGTAGCCCAGTTCTCATTTACCACTGCGACCTGGCCAAGATAAAGCAAAGCAGTGCGACAAAAACAACAACATGGAGTTACACATAAACAAACGTACTGTCAATAACACAATAGAAAAATCAATGTACAGTGTGTGCAAATGAGAGGTAAGGCAATAAATAGGCCATAGAGGCGAAATAATTACAATTTAGCATTAACAGCGGAGTGATAGATGATGATGTGCAAGTAGAGATACTGGGATGCAAGAGGGTCAGTAATAATATGGGGATGAGGTAGTCGGGTGTGCTATTAACAGATTGGCTGTGTACAGGTACAGTGATCGATTAGCTGCTCTGACAGCTGATGCTTAAAGTTAGAGAGGGAGATATGACTCCAGCTTCAGGGATTTTTTAAATTCATTCCAGTCATTGGCAGCAGAGAACTGGAAGGAAAGGCGGCCAAAGGCAGTGTTGGCTTTGGGGATGACCAGTGAAATATACCTGCTGGAGCGCGTGCTATGGGTGGGTGCTGCTATGGTGACCAGTGAGCTGAGATAAGGCGGGGCTTTACCTAGCAAAGACTTATAGATGACCTGGAGCCAGTGGGTTTGGTGATGAATCTGTAGCGAGGGCCAGCCAACGAGAGCATACAGGTCACTGGGTAGTATATGGGGTTTTGGAAAAACAGATGGCACTGTGATAGACTGCATCCAATTTGCTGAGTAGAGTGTTGGAGGCTATTTTGTAAATGACATCACCGAAGTCAAGGATCGGTAGGATAGTCAGTTTTAAGAGGGTATTTAATTTGTTTTATTTGACCTTTATTTTACTAGGCAAGTCAGTTAAGAACAAATTCTTATTTTCAATGACGGCCTAGGAACAGTGGGTTAACTATTTCGCTTTGTTGGCGAAATTGGAAGCCAATTCTAGATTCCATTTTGGATTGGAGATGCTTAATGTGAGTCTGGAAGGAGAGTTTACAGTCTAACCAGACACCTAGTTATTTGTAGTTGTCCACATATTCTAGGTCAGAACCGTCCAGAGTAGTGATGCTAGTCGGGCGGGAGGGTGCGGGCAGCAATCGGTTGAAGAGCATGCACTTAGTTTTACTAGCATTTAAAAGCAGTTGGAGGCCACGGAAGGAGTGTTGTATGGCGTTGATGCTCATTTGGAGGTTTGTTCGCACAGTGTCCCAAGAAGGGCCAGATGTATACAGAATGGTGTCGTCTGCATAGAGGTGGATCAGAGAATCACCAGCAGAAAGAGCGACATCATTGATATATACAGAGAAAAGAGTCGGCCCAAGAATTGAACCCTGTGGCACCCCCATAGAGACTGCCAGAGGTCCGGACAACAGGCCCTCCGATTTGACACACCGAACTCTATCTGAGAAGTAGTTGGTGAACCAGGCGAGGCAGTCATTTGAGAAGCCTAGGCTATTGAGTCTGCCGATAAGAATGCGGTGATTGACAGAGTCGAAAGCCTTAGCCAGGTCGATGAAGGCGGATGCACAGTACTGTCTTTTATCGATGGCGGTTAAGATATCGTTTAGGACCTTGAGCGTGGCTGAGGTGCACCCATGACCAGCTCGGAAGCCAGATTGCATAGTGGAGGGAAAACGGTGGGATTTGAAATGGTCAGTGATCTGTTTAACTTCTTAGGGAGCGGTGGGGCGCACCACATTTGATTGTTGGAGGATAGCACCTCACATATTTTCCATTACTATAAATTCATAAGCCATCACGGTTCACACATAACACATTTCACAGCGAAAACAAATCAATTACCTTTTGAAGAACTTCTGCTGAGGGCTTCCCAAGTGTCCAACGAAGACAATCCATGGTTCTTTTGTTAGAAAAAGTAATGTATTATATCCATAAATCTCCGTTTGGTTGGCGCGTTATAATGAGAAAAAACAGCCTCCACTCGTCCATTGAAACGTGAAGAGAACTCGTTCAACTTATACCTATAAACTTGTCCAAGAACAATCAAACATAATTGATAATGTATCCTTAGTAACACTTTTATGTATAAATAGTATAATATTTCAACCGGAATATAAACTGGGCGATAAGAAAGGAAAAAACCACAGCGCGCGCCAGCCTGGAACGCGCATTTTCCTCTATTGACATTCTGTGTGACCACTTCCTAATTCTTCTTCTTCTGCCATATAAAGCATCTAAACAGAATCAAAACACTTTCTCGAGACTGTTGACATCCAGAGGAAGCAATAGGTACTGCATTCATATGCCCCTATATGGGCATTTTCATAAGGGAGGGGTTCCAAATGAGGCAATGTGTCAAAATCACTTTTTTCAGGACAGAAATTCCTCGGATATTTGCCTGCCATATCCGTTCTGTTATACTCACAGACAAAATGTTAACACTTTCAAAAACTTCAGAGTGTGTCCTATCCAATGGTACTAAATATGTGCATATCCTATTTTCTGGGCCTGAATGGGAGGCATTTTACTTTGAGGACGCCAGGCTCTCCAAAACCATCACCTTGTGCGCTGCTCCCAAAGAAGTTAACTTGATTTTAGAAAGGCAGGGCAGGATGGATATAGGTCTATAACAGTTTGTGTCTAGAGTGTCTCCCTCTTTAAAGAGGAGGATGACCACGGCAGCTTTCCAATCTTTGGTGATCTCAGACGATACGAAAGAGAGGTTGAATAGGTTGGTAATAGGGGTTGCAACAATTTCAGCGGATCATTTTAGAAAGAGAGGGTCCAGATTGTCTAGCCCAGCTGATTTGTAGGGATCCAGATTTTGCAGCTCTTTCACAACAGCAACTGTCTGGATTTGGGTGAAGGAGAAGCGGGGGGGTGGGGAGCATGGTGAGATGTTTGCCGGGGTAGGGGTAGCCAGGTGGAAAGCATGGCCAGCCGTAGAAAAATTCTTAATGAAATGATCGATTATCGTAGATTTATCGGTGGTGACAGTGTTTCCTATCCTCAGTACAGTGCGCTGCTGGGAGGAGGTGCTCTTATTCTCCATGGACTTTACAGTGTCCCAAAACTTTTTGGAATTAGTGCTACCCTTACTACACCATCTTCAGAAAATTACTGTATTTGTACACCTGCTTACCATTTACAAAGACGTACACTTTCAAATCATTACCAAACCATGACAACCCATAATTACAGCCCGTGGAACTTGATTGATAAGATAGACTTCCACCATGTCAATCAACTGTAAATGTCAACCACTTTCCTATTAATAGTAACAGTTGGGTGACAGTATCCTTGATATTTTCATGTTCCATTTTTTGCTGGGGGTAACAAATTAAACTGATGGTTCAAGGGGTGTGGACACCCCTTCAAATTAGTGGATTCCGCTATATCAGCCACACCCGTTGCTGACAGGTGTATAAAATTGACCACGTCGCCATGAAATCTCCGTAGACAAACATTGGCAGTAGCATGGCCTTACTGAAGAGCTCAGTGACTTTCAATGTGGCACTGTCATAGGATGCCACCTTTCCAACAACTACGTTTGGAAAGGTGCTAGAGCTGCCGCCGGTCAACTGTAAGTGCTGTTGTGAAGTTGAAATGTCTAGGAGCAACAACGGCTCAGGCGAAAAGTGGTAGGCCACACAAGGTCACAGAACGAGACCGCCAAGTGCTGAAGTGCGTAGCGTGTAAAAATCATCTGTCCTCGTTTGCAACACTCACTACCGAGTTCCAAACTGCTCTCTGGAATCAACGTCAGCGCAAGAACTGTTTGTATGAAGCTTCATGGAATGGGTTTCAATGGCCGAGCAGCCATACACAAGCCTAAGATCACCATGTGCAATGCCAAGTGTTGGCTGGAGTGGTGTAAAGCTCGCAACCATTGGACTCTGGAGCAGTGAAATGCGTTCTCTGGAGTGATTAATTACGCTTCACAAACTTGCAGTCCAACGGACGAATCTGGGTTTGGCGGATGCCAGGAGAACGCTGTCTGCCCCAATGCTTAGTGCTAACTGTAAAGTTTGGTGGATGAGGAATAATGATCTGGGACTGTTTTTCATGGTTCGTGCTAGGTCCCTTAGTTCCAGTGAAGGTAAATCTTAACTTTACAGCATACAATGATATTCTAGACGATTCTGTTCTTCCAACTTTGTGGAAACAGTTTGGGGAAGGCCCTTTCCTGTTTCAGCATTATAATGCCCCTGTACACAAAGTGAGGACTATACAGAAATAAGTTATTGAGATGGGTGTGGAAGACCTTGACTGACCTGCACAGAGCCCTGACCTCAACCTCATCAAACACCTTTGGAATGAATTGGAAGGCCGACTGTGAGCCAGGCTTAAATCGGCCAACATCAGTGCCCAATCTCACTAATGCTCTTGTGGCTGAATGGAAGCAAGTCCCCGCAGCAATGTTCCAACATCTAGTGGAAAGCCTTCCCATAAGAGTGGAGGTTGTTATAGCAGCAAACGAGGGACCTATTAATGCCCATGATTTGGGAAGGAGATGTTCGACTAGCAGGTGTTCACATACTTTTGGTCATGTAGTGAATCACTACCACATCTTGTTGAGCTTGTTGAGAACTTTTTAGATGATGGCCAGATTGGAGTATGTACCAGAGCCATACAGAGAGTTGAACAGATATTGATTTGGGCTGTTGTGTAAATGCAGCATAGTAACAAGACCAGACATAGAAACCAAACCAATCTCTCTCAATATTTGGCTCTGGTATCCCCTAAGATTCCTCACTTATCCCAAATGGAAACACCACAGGTAGTTCTGACCCAATGTGCTTCTCTTTCCTGTATTCTCTCACTGGCTTGTTCAGTTACTCAGTTACCTATCTATCCATCTTTAAAGTTATTGACGAATGAGCTGTGGTGGCGAGAGAAGGTGCACTCCAATCAAAACCTTAACATGCCCGAGAGTAGCTATAGATTTAAAGTGGGGGTTTACCCAAGTCTGTTTCTGTCCACATGATTTCATGTTATCATCTGTCCCTATCCCACTAGCTGCCTTTATCGTCTAATTTCCAATGGTTGTGTTCTAGAGCTCAACATTTGCTCAGTTGCTGATCACCGACATAGAAGTAGTGTTTTACGGTGCAAGGTGATTTGTAGAGCTGTAGACACCAACTGCAAGGTAGTGAATCTCAAACCAATGGCTGCATTTTACAGTATGTCCCCATGTCATCTAGCGGTCTGAATTATAACATGCACCTGGTCCACTCTCAACCAGATGTTTGCACTCCATCAGAAAACTGTTGTTACTATATGCTACTAAAAGTGTCAACATATTTTCCTTGCATTGATATCCTCACAATGTTTTTGTTTTGTCTGACTCTACCGGTGGAGGACTGGGTGAACTTTGACCTTTAACCAGAGTTCATTATCAATTGTTTATAAGCACCAGTTTGTATCTTGTCCTCACCTGAACTCTTCAGGCCTAGTTTGTGTATAGGAATGCTGATGCAGTGCAGTTCCATGGATCTACAGTATATGTTGTGGATGCCCCTAGGCTTATTTCGACTGCCTCTTTCACGCTGACATTTACCAGAAGTTGATCTTAAAAACAATTTGTTTTGACATTTTAACAGTAACTGGTAACCAGGCAACAACACTGATAGCCAAACAATAATTTTAGCTCTCATTCAAATAATGTATTTCGCTTTCAGATGTTGCCATAGATGTTTGTTTGAATGAGGAAGTGCCGGGTGCTCCCAAATCATTCAGCTCGGGATCGACTCAAAATACATCACTAAACAGCAGGGTGTAAATATAGACATTACATTTGTTTGCCGATCAATGCAGTTGAGCTCACTGAAGAATTGGTTTATGTGTGCGTGCGCATGTGTGTATAATAATGCCTTTGTGTAAGTGTACTTCTATGAGTTTTTTTTCCTCTGCCAGTGTGCTCACACCGTCAAATGGGGCACATGACAAAGCTCGCACCAGAGTTTTAGAAGGCTAAAATCTCTCGCTGATGAAAAGACCCTGGCAACCAACTTCTCGACGAGAGGAAGTACCACTGCGATTGCTTTGATTGGCTAGAGAGGGGGGAAAAAGGGGGCAGATTCCATTAAAAACGAATTTGGTTGATTGTCTTTGGCTGGAAAGCTGCCGAAAGCTGTCAACTACCATTATCTTCAGCTGAAGCTCTCCCACTGAACACAACAGTTACCAATCCTTAATGAAGCATTTTTTTCTTCTTCTCGTCAATCTACCGAGTTCTGTCAGCTGAGTTAGACAGATGTAATGTTAGCATCAAAAGGAAAAGAGACACCGACCCACTCTTTTAGTAAGTCTGTAAGAAGCGGGTGTCATAGCCACGAGGTTGCAGGTTCAATTCTTACAGGACAGACAATTTAACATCTCAGGCAAATCACAAAGCTTTCATGGCTTATCTCTTTAGAGAGATGCTAATGGGATTAGATCTGACTGAACATTTTATGAAATGCTTACTGCATTTGAAGAGGCGTGTGTGTGTGTGTGTGTATGTATGTATGTGTATATATATATATATAACCATGTAGAGTTGAAGTCGGAAGTTTACATACACCTTAGCCAAATACATTTAAACTCAGTTTTTCACAATTCCTGACATTTTAATCCTAGTAAAAATTCCCTGTCTTAGGTCAGTTAGGATCACCACTTCATTCTAAGAATGTTAAATGTCAGAAAAATTGTAGAGAAATATTTAGTTCATTTTTTATTTCATCCATCACATTCCCAGCAGGTCAGAAGTTTACATACACTCAATTAGTATTTGGTAGCATTGCTGTAATGAAGCACCCTGAGAGTGAGGATCCATTTGCAGTTTTATTACAATCTTGGTCGTACGAACAGGGTCAATCGCCAGCAAACACAACAGCAGGGATAAGGCAAATCGTAATCCAGGTACAGGCATGAGGTCAGGGCAGGCAGCAAGCTTACAAAAATCAGTCCAGTAAAGAATATAGTCCAGGGCAGGCAGCAAGAATCAAAACGGGAAAACAGTCCAGAGTATAACCACGATATGACAGACACGGGAGAAAACGCTCAGAATTGATCACCAGGGAATACAAGACTTCGCAAGGAGAGAAAGGGAGAGAGAGCCTAAATAGTCTATTAATGGGAGACAGGTGCGACGGTGATTGGAACCAGGTATGTGGGAGTTGTAGTCCAGGGCTTAATATTCAGGAGAGGGTTCCCTCTGGTGGTGAGCAGGAGGAACCGGGAGTCTCGTTTGTTACAGAGCCCCCTGTGAGCGGCTCCTGACGCCAAGAGGCGAACGACGCCGGGTCTTCCTCGAGGTCGGGGGCCGGTTTCTCCGGTGCGCCCTATGGAACTCAGTCATGAGTGCGGGGTTGAGTATGTCCTCTGCATTAACCCAGGATCGCTCCTCCGGTCCGCACTCTCCCAATCTACCAGATATTGGAGGAGCCTGCCCCGGCGTCTGGAATCGAGTAGATCTCGAAGCCGATATACCTCCTCGCCGCCCACCAGGATGGGTGGGGGCCCTGCTCACTGGTCTGCTCCTCCTCCTCCGCTCTCGGACCACCAGCGGGTTTGAGAAGAGATACATGGAAAGTAGGAGAGATACGGTAATTAGCGGGTAATGCCAAACGGAAGGAAACTGGTGTGATTTGTTTGACTATTTGGAAAGGACCCACATACCTGGGACTGAGTTTCTTGCAGGGAGTTTGAGGCGAGGTCTCGAGTGGATAGCCAAACCCATTGACCTGGAGTATATTCGGGTTGGGGCGGCGGTGGCGATTGGCCTGCACCCTCTGTCTCCTGACTGCATGTAGTAAGTGGGTATGGGCCTGACTCCAGATGTCCTCGCTTCTCTGGAGCCAGTCATTGACAGAGGGTACCTCGGTGGGTTCCCCTGACCAGGGAAACAGGGGAGGTTGGAAGCCCATTACACACTGGAATGGGGTTAAACCGGTGGAGGGTTTCTGGAGTGAGTTCTGTGCATACTCCGCCCACATGAGGAATCGACTCCAGTCTGCTTGGTTCTGATGACAGTAGGATCTGAGAAACCGGGTGATACCCAGAAGTGAGGCTAATGTTGATGTTGAGTTGTTGGAAGAATGCTGACCATACTCTGGATGTGAATTGGGGCCCTCGGTCCGACACGATGTCCTCTGGCAGACCATAGAAGCGGAACACCAGGTTGCACATGAGTTCGGCAGTTTCCAATGCTGTAGGCAGTTTGGGGAGTGGAATCAACCGGCAAGCCTTGGAGAAGCGATCTATGACAGTGAGTATTGTGGTATTCCCATTGGACTTGGGGAGATCGGTAATGAAGTCTATGGCGAGATGGGACCATGGTCGGTGGGGAACTGGTAGTGGTTGCAGTAGGCCCGATGGTAGTTGTCTGAGATGTTTATTTGTGTTACAGATGGTGCAGTCGTTAATGAACTTTATTGCGTCTGCCCGCAAGGTTGGCCACCAGAAGCTGTTCTGAAGCAGGTGAACCGTGGCCGCGATTCCCGGATGACCGGAGCTGAGTGCGGAGTGAACTTGCTTTAGCACTTTCTGACAGAGGTCCTGAGGTACAAACGTTTTGTTAGGAGGGCATTCGGGCGGAGGGGTCCTTTGTGAGTTGGCTTGGGTGAGCTCTGTCATGATGTCCCACTGAATCGGGCCACGATTAACGATTCAGGAAGCAGGGTTTCCTTGGGTTCAGTGGGCGCTATACCGTCGTGTTGGCGTGATAATGCGTCTGCCTTGGTGTTCTTGGAACCGGGACGATAGGTAACAGTGAAGTCAAATCGTGTGAAGAAGAGTGCCCACCTCGCTTGTCTGGGGTTCAGTCTCTTGGCAGACCTCAAGTATTCCAGGTTCTTGTGGTCCGTTAGAATCACGAAGGGATGTTTAGCTCCCTCCAGCCAATGACGCCACTCCTCCATAGCTGCTTTCATGGCCAACAGTTCCCGGTTTCCGACGTCGTAGTTCTGCTCGGCTGGACTAAGTTTGCGGGAATAATAGGCGCACGGATAGAGCTTGAGTGGGGATCCGTGCCGCTGTGAAAGAATAGCTCCAATGCCCGTATTAGATGCGTCTACCTCAACTGTAAACGGGAGTTCAGGATTAGGGTGGTGGAGGATGGGAGCCGATGTGAAACGTGCCTTGAGTTCTGCGAAAGCCTCCTGTGCTGTAGTTGACCAGGTGAGGTGTGATGAGTTTCTTTTAGTCATAGAGGTTAAGGAGCGGCTACCGAGCTGAAATTCCTGATGAAGCGTCGGTAAAAGTTAGCAAATCCCAAGAAGCGCTGTAACTCCTTTAAGGTTACTGGCAGGGGCCAGTCTAGAACGGCCTTGACCTTCTTCGCCCATGGCGACTCCCTCCTGGCTGATGATGTAGCCCAAAAAGGATGTGGAAGTCTGGTGAAATTCGCACTTCTCTGCTTTGGCGTATAGCTGGTGATCTATGAGTCGTTGCAATACTGTTCTCACATGTTGCACATGTTCTTCATAGGTGTGGGAATAGATGAGAATGTCATCAATGTACACAATTACCCAGCGATTCAGCATGTCCCGAAAGACGTCATTGATAAATGATTGAAACACGGAGGGACTATTAGACAGCCCGAAAGGCATAACCAGATACTCATAGTGCCCAGTGCTGGTAGAAAAGGCTGTCATCCATTCATCACCGTCCCGGATGCGAATGAGGTTGTAGGCGCGGGAGGTCCAGTTTGGAGAAGTACTTGGCTTGGCGGAGTTGTTCTAGGGCAGCTGGAACCAGCGGTAACGGATATCGAAACTTGACAGTGATGTCGTTGAGACCCGGTAGTCAATACAGGGGCGTAAACCACCGTCTTTCTTTTTAACAAAGAAGAAGCCCGCGGCTGCAGGTGATGTCGATGCTCTAATGAACCCCTTCGATAGTTCTTCCTCGATGTAGTTCTTCATGGCTTCTGATTCGGGTTGAGATAGGGAAAGATTCGGCCCTTGGGTGGCTTTGTACCTGGTAGCAGCTCGATGGCACAGTCGCTTGATCGGTGAGGGGTAGTTCCATCGCCTTGGTCTTGCTGAAAGCTTCGATGAGGTCAGAGTATTCAATGGGTAGAGTGGGGAAAAGAGCTGGCTCGTCCTTTACCGTAACGGCCTGAATGGAGAGTGAAGAGCTGCCCGTTAAGCAGTTGGAGTGGCATGACGGGTCCCATTTGATGATACGACCCTCCTCCATGAGATGAGCGGGTTATGTTGCCGTAGCCAGGAAGCCCAAGGATTACCGGGTTATGGGGTGATGTGATGACGTAGAAGCGAATTACCTCCGTGTGGCGGGTCCCGGTCTGGAGTCGGAGGTCCACGGTGGTGTGCAGGACCCTCCCATCGCCGAGAGGTCGTCCATCTAGCGCCTCCACTGCCAATTGAGAGTCACAGGTGATTAATGGAATTTGTTGTTGTTGGGCAAATTCATGAGACATAAAGTTGCCGGCTGCTCCGGAGTCTAATAGTGCTGATGTGGTTATATGATTGTCCTCTAGAGATAATACAATCGGCACTTTGATACAAGAACTGGAGTGGTGTGCTTGGATGCACGGACTCACCGAAGAGGGATTACGAGGAGGTGGTCTAGTGGGGCAGAACGCCCTTAGATGGCCAGGTTGACCACAATAGAGGCAGAGATGTTGACGTATGCGGCGTTCACGTTCCTCCGGAGTCAGGTGAGTATATCCGAGCTGCATGGGTTCGGTTGGAGGCAGAGTCACGGGACATTGTGTGCTGGTGGGTCCCGTTCTGAGTGGGCGCCGTGATCGAATCAGATTGTCAAGCTGTATGGTGAGTTCGATGAATTGATTCAGCGATCTCCCCTCATCTCGGCAGGCCAGTTCAGACTGTAATTCCAAGCTGAGTCCCTTGCGAAAGAGCAGTTTAAGCGTGCTCTCAACCCAGTCGGTTTGAGCTGCCAGAGTGCGAAATGTCAAGGCATATTCTGCTGCAGTATTTCCGCCCTGGTTCAATGCGAGTAGTCGGTCACCAGCTCTCATGCCTCCCTCCGGGTGTTCAAATACCTCCCGGAAGCGTTGTAGAAAGGCACCGAGCGAGGGAAAAGCCGTGCCATCCTCTCTCCAAACCGCTGTTACCCACTCTAACGCTCTGCCAGTGAGGAGAGAACATACCAGGGAAATCTTGCTAGTGTCAGTGACATACATCGCTGGTTGTTGATCAATGAATAATGAACATTGCAGTAGAAATCCCTTACTCTTAGTGGGGTTACCGTCGAATTTATCAGGAGAGCCAGACGTGGGTTAACTGTGGGTGCCGGTGGTGGAGAGGTGCCCATACCTGCGTTCGGCTGAGGAGGGCTGAGTTCGAGCGACATCTGTAACCTCTGTAGCGTCGGACGAGTTCCTCCGTTACCGTAGTTAGATGGGTTAGCTGCTGTTGATGAACGGCGAGCTGGTTTGCTTGAGTGGAGATCTCCGTGGACATTTGGACCAGAGCTGCTGGATCGCGAAGTGGCGAAGTCTTCTGTAATGAAGCACCCTGAGAGTGAGGATCCATTTGCAGTTTTATTACAATCTTGGTCGACGAACAGGGTCAATCGCCAGCAAACACAACAGCAGGGATAAGGCAAATCGTAATCCAGGTACAGGCATGAGGTCAGGGCAGGCAGCAAGCTTACAAAAATCAGTCCAGTAAAGAATATAGTCCAGGGCAGGCAGCAAGAATCAAAACGGGAAAACAGTCCAGAGTATAACCACGATATGACAGACACGGGAGAAAACGCTCAGAATTGATCACCAGGGAATACAAGACTTCGCAAGGAGAGAAAGGGAGAGAGAGCCTAAATAGTCTATTAATGGGAGACAGGTGCGACGGTGATTGGAACCAGGTATGTGGGAGTTGTAGTCCAGGGCTTAATATTCAGGAGAGGGTTCCCTCTGGTGGTGAGCAGGAGGAACCGCGGGAGTCTCGTTTGTTACAATTGCCTTGAAATTGTTTAACTTGGGTCAAACGTTTTGGGTAGCCTTCCACAAGCTTCCCACAATAAGTTGGGTGAACCTTGGCCCCCAGTCTGAGGTCCTGAGCGCTCTGGAGTGGGTTTTCATCAAGGATCTCTATGTACTTTGTCCCATTCATCTTTTAATCTCCTAACTAGTCTCCCAGTCCATGTTGCTGAAAAACATCCCCACATCATGATGCTGCCACCACCATGCTTCACCGTAGGAATGGTGACAGTTTTCCTCCATACTTGACGTTTGGCATTCAGGCCAAAGAGTTCAATCTTGGTTTCATCAGACCACAGAATCATGGTCCTAGAGTACTTTGTTAGAGTGACCATCGGGTTCTTGGTCACCTCCCTGACCAAGGCACTTCTCCCCCGATTATTTTCAGTTTTGCCGGGTGGCAGGCTCTAGGAAGAGTCTTGGTGGTTCTAAACTTCCATTTCAGAATAATGGAGGCCACTGTGTTCTTGGGGACCTTGGGGAAGCTGGAGATGATAGGTGACCAGTTTGATGCGACTCAGGATCTTGAATGGTCCTATGTAGCGAGCTTCCACGAGTCCACCTTTAACTATTTAGGGAGCGGCAGCCGAGGTGTCGGTTTTGGAGAGTCTGGCGTGCCCAAAGTAAAATACCTGCCACTCAGGCCCAGAAAATAGGATATGCACATAATTAGTACTATTAGATAGGAAACACTCTGAAGTTTCTAAGAGTGTTAAAATAATGTATGTGAGTATAACAGAACTGATATAGCAGGCAAAAACCCCGAGGAAAATCCATTCGGATTTGCAGTTTTTTTGTACATGACCTTTTTCTCCAGGCTGGCTATTGATTTCTATGTTATGTAGGACTGAGACTGCAGTACCTATGGCTTCCACTAGATGTCAACAGTCTTTATACAGTGTTTGGAAGCTCTAGCACTAAGCAGAACAGATAGGAAGAGGAAGTAGTCAGGGGACCACATTTGTCAAAAACATTTCACGGGCGCAAGATTGTGAGCGCGCCCCACTTTATTTTCCTTTCCTATCATTTACGTTATCATCCGGTTGAAATATTACAGTAAATATACATAAAAGGATACCTAAGGATACATAAAAAAATTATGTTTGATTTGTTTGGAGAAAGTTTATCGGTATAATTTGAATGTGTTCTCTTCACGGTTCAATGGGCGACTAGACGGTGGATTTTCTGATCATAACGCGCCAACCAAACTGAGATTTATAATATAAGATATAATAAATAACTTTTTCTAACAAAAGAACCATTGGATGTCTTCGTTGGACACTTGGGAAGCCCTCAGCAGAAGTTCTTCGAAAGGTAAGTGATATTTCTTTGCTCTTATATGGGTTTTGTGACCCGCGCTGGATATGAATGGAAAATATATGAGGTGCTATCCTTAAACAATCAAATGTTGTGCTTTCGCCGTGAAGCCTTTTTGAAATCTGACTATGCTGTGATATTGCCAAGAATCAGAGCTTTTGATGACTATGCAACACTTGTATATTAATAATTCAACTTTTGGATTTTGAACTTGGCGCCTTACATTTCACCGGGTAGTGTCGGGAGCGGCCCACTAGCGCGCCCCGTTTATCCCTAAGAGGTTAACCTCTACGGGCTAGGGGGCAGTATTCGGAAGTTCGGACAGTCTGACGTGCCCAAAGTTAACTGCCTGTTACTCAGGCCCAGAAGCTAGGATATGCATATAACTGGTAGTATTGGATAGAAAACGGTTAAAATAATGTCTGTGAGTATAACAGAACTGATATGGCAGGCGAAAACAAGAGGAAAATCAATCCGGAAAATTTGTTTTTTTTGATGTCACAGTTTTTCCATTGACTTGCTATTGACTAAAGAGGGAATTAGCTCCCAGATTGCAGTTCCTATGGCTTCCACTAGATGTCAACAATCTTAAGACATGGTTTCAGGCTTGTTTTTGGTAAACGAACAAGAAATAGAAGTTCTTCCAAGTGTCTGTTGAAACGGACACTACTGTTTTGCCGCGCTCCTCGTTATTTTTCTTTCCTATTGAACAGACTATTTTCTGTCTGAAATATTATATTTTATTTAGATAGGACAACTTGAGTATTAATTAGAAACATCGTTTGACTTGTTTGGACGAATTTTACCGGTACTTTTGGGATTTCTTTGTCTACATGTTGAATGACTAGATTACAGAACTCCATGGAGCCAACTAAACTGACCTTTTGGGATATAAAGAACTTTATCGAACAAAACAACCATTCTTTGTGTTCCGGGAACCCGTGAGATTGCAAACAGAGGACGATCTTCAAAGGTAAGTGATTTATGTTATCGCTATATGTGATTTTGTAACAACTGTGCTGGTTTGAATAATATGTTGTTGTGGGGCGCTGTCCTCAGATAATCGAATGTTCTGCTTTCGCCGTAAAGCCTATTGTAAATCTGACAACGCGGTTCGATTACCAAGATTCTAAGCTTTTGAATGATGTACAACACTTTCATTTTCATGAATGTTTAATATTACTATTTTTGTCATTTGAATTTGGCACTCTGCATTTCATCGGATGTTGACGCAGGTGGACCGCTAGCTGTCCGGTGATCCCAAACAGGTTTTAAGGGAAGATCACGGGAGGAGCTGAAGAGGTCTTCGGTGCCAGTTTGCTTGATGTTGGTGTCGGGCAGAGGAGCGGAGCAAGGAGGATTGCGCTCTGATCCAGGTGCGGCGACATCGTCGAATTCCCTGGAGGAACCACGATGACGTCTGTAGCACTGGGTGATGAGACCTGGGAAATGGCTCTTCCTGAGTTGGAGGCGTGTCGTGGTTGGAGGGACTCTGCAAGTGCCCGAAGGATCCCGGAGATTTGGGTGAGCAGTTCTTGCTGCCGTCCTAACAGTGCTCCTTGGTGGGCTACTGGGTGATCTCTGCTGGGCCCAGGTTGTGACAAACGCTTGCTGTGACATGGTAAGGTTGGACCCAGGGGCAGAGAAGAGACAAGATGAGGAATCAGCGGTTAAGGATAAACATAATACTTTACTGACATTCGGTAGCCGCAGGATCACATTACACTTGAAAAAACAACAAACAAGTCTCAAACTCAGGAAACGAACACACATGGTAAACAATTCAAGCTTCTGCAAAGGACAACAGAAACACACCTCTTCTAACAGGGACACAATCATGAAATAATAACACACACCTGAGTCAAATAAAAGTTTATAGGGCGGTCTCTGCCACCCTCTGGTGCCAGGAGGAACCATGACAGTCTGTTACTTGAACTCTTTGAAGCATTTATGTGGGCTGCAATTTCTGAGGCTGGTAACTCTAATGAACTTATCCTTTGCAGCAGAGGTAACTTTGGGTCTTCCTTTCCTGTGGCGGTACTCATGAGAGCCACTTTCATCATAGCGCTTGATGGTTTTTGCGACTGCACTTAAAAAAAAATCACGAAATTTTCCGTATTGACTGACCTTTATGTCTTAAAGTAATGATGCACTGTCGTTTCTCTTTCCTTATTTGAGCTGTTCTTGCCATAATATGGACTTGGTCTTTTACCAATTAGGGCTATCTTCGGTATACCACCCCTACCTTGTCACAACACAACTAATTGGCTAAAATGCATTAAGAAGGAAAGAAATTGTCTAAATACATTTTTAACAAGGTACACCTGTTAATTGAAATGCATTCCAGGTGACAACCTCATGAAGCTGGTTGAGAGAATGCCAAGCGTGTGCAAAGCTGTCATCAAGGCAAAGGGTGGCTACTTTGAAGAATATAAAATATATTTTTATTTGATTAACACTTATTTGGTTACTACATGATTCCATATGTGTTATTTCATTTTTTTTAATGTCTTCACTATTATTCTACAATGTAGAAAATAGTAAAATTAAGAAAAACGCTTGAATGAGTAGGTGTTCTAAAACTTTGACCGTTAGTGTATATATTCAATAACCAACATGAAAGGGTTAGTTGAGCCATACCTTCTTTCTAGGAAACAATACACAAAATGAATCATGTGGTTAAATATTTTGTAATAAGAGGTCATTGTTTAATGAAGTCTGTGAAGGAAGAAACCACATGGAAAAAGTGGTAAGCAAATTAGGTCCCCAAGAAATCGAACCAACGTAGATTACTTTATACACCAGTTAAGGGGTCTTTATAAGCTACAATATGAGGTCCTAAACCTAACATGAAAGTTCATACTTGGGCTAAGGTATGGGCTAACCTACTCAAAATGTTTGCCTTGGGGGTTTAGTTCAATGGCTATGGAGAGAATTGACCCTATGGCCACAATACTCTATAGAAATTATGATTACATTTTGTCCGTTTTATACATAAAATGCATAGTATTTTTGCTATGTGTCATGGATATGAACTCCAGATGGCACATTATTAATGTTGCAGAAGATTTCATGTTTTATTAGTTGTATGTAAGGGATACATGTGGTACACACCGTCCAATGAAATGCTTACTTGCAGGTTCCTTCTCAACAATGCAACAACAATAAGAAATAATAAAATATAAGAATAGGAACATAAAGTAAATGGCTCATAAAGTAAATGGCTCAGTAGAATAGAATAAACACTTTAACATAAGTATAATACAGGAAGGCACAATTTATAGTCCAATATTTACACATGTTTTGGGGAAGGGGAAATTTGGGGGCAAGTGTTTAAACTGCAGTATTTAGCAATTATAATAATAGTCTGGTAGCAGTAGTTGTGATGTGTGTGTGTGTAGCATGAATGTATATGTGTGTGTATGTTTGTATGTCAGTGTGGGTGTGTGCATGAGTGAGTGCATGTGTGCTAAGGTGAGGAGATCAGAGCAGTTGGTCAGTCCAGTGTATGTGTTCAGCTGTCTGATGGCTTGTAGACAGAAACTGTCCCTGAGCCTGTTGGTATCAGACCTCATGCTCTGATACCGTCTACCCAATTGAGATAATTTACCCGCTTTTGCCGGCCCCCCTCTTTGGAGCAATAAAGCTCGTTCAATTTTGGCACCTTGACGTACCCTTGCTTTGAGGTTTTCTTTTCTCTTATTGTTGCACAGTTGACTTTGAAGCGCACAAAGGCAACTGTTATTTTGATTGGATCATAGACATGAGTAGAGTGAGGCAACTATCTATACCAAAGTACAAATAACATTAATTGTGATACTCCTCCTTTAACTCTATATCAAGTTACTCAACACCAGTCCTGGGGACCCACAGGATTGTATAATTTTACATTTTTGATAGAGCTGATTCAACTCATCAAGCCATTCAGTTGAATCAGGTGTGTTATTTTCCGGGCTGGATGAAAAATGTGCAGTCCTGTGGGTTATGAAACTCTTAGTTTGCCCAGAGCCTTGGGGACAGTCATGTGACCAACACTCCCTGTGTGTTTTCTAAATGATCCAATTACAATGCATACATGCATTGGTGTGCAGTGTACAGCTGAATTCAGTGTGAAAGTCGATATCACGTATTCAAATGTATTTGCGTAACACAGCGCCTGACAGAATAAATCGTAAATGCAAATTATGCATGAGATCAGTTTAAATAAGCCTTTGCTCCATCTCATCTCCCACTTGGGTAAATCATTATATTTGATTAGGAACAGATTTAAAAAATAACCTTCAAAGTTGAGCGTCTTGTTTCTCATTAGATATTTTATGCATCCCCAGAGTAGTTTAGCAGCCTTGTGCTCTCTGTGTATTTTGTGTTGTTGCCTCAAGAACACCAGTGCAGACACACACCCACACATGTGTACAAACACTTATTCACGTGTTGTCAGGGAAAAATTACATACTTACCTGATTTGTTTGATATTAATAGTAAACGGTTATATATTTAAATAAGAGTAAGACTGGCCTGCTAATGCTGAGTTTTTATGGTTTCCACTCTAGCTTCCTGCAGTTAGTCTGGGCATCTGGTTAAGGAAATGGGTTTTGCTAGGGATAGCTTGAGCTGGCAATGACTTGGTGATAAAATTCTAAAAGTTGGCATTCTATAGACAAGATGTTTGTGTGTGACCTGAGATAGAGATGGCCTAGAAGAGTTTAGAACCATGTCTTACTGTCTCATCTTCCTGGCATCTAGGAAACTAAGCCGGGTTGGAAGTAAAACAACATCCTGTGCAGATAACCAGGAGATGGACCAAGGTGGCTTATGGGAACAGTAGAAATGACTGACTGAGCATTATATAAGATCGCTGTTTTTTCATTATCAGTTAAGCTCTCGGCAACAACCTAGAGTGTGCGGTCGACGGTTTGATTATTGCAATAATTAATCGATGTTGAATAAAGATGATTGTTTGAATAATTGTCCAAGTCTCTCTCAGTACTGAAATTTCCACTACAGTGTACACACACACACACAAACACACAGTCACAGGCATTCTCATACATTCTGGAAACTCCATCTAGTTACAGTACATTCTAGGCCAGTTCCACTTTGACGGTCACCCACACACAAAGTCGAGAAGGGTTGATGATTATGAAACGGGGCTTCAGAGCTGCAATGATAAAATAATCAAAGTGGCGCTCAAAGACGACTCATTCTCACAGAGCCTTTGTGTCTTAATGAGCTTTCCAATAAAGCCCAGATGAAATGGCAGACACTTCCCTTTATTGCTTGTATTATGATTCCTTAACATGCAACAGTAATCTGGGGGTTTATAGACTGTCAGACATCAAACACTGTTGTTATGGGATTGATTTGCACTTTTCTCACCAAAGTACGTTCATCTCTAGGAGACAGAACGTGTCTCCTTCCTGAGCGGTATGATGACTGTGTGGTCCCATGGTGTTTATACTTGCGTACTATTGTTTGTACAGATGAACGTGGTACCTTGAAATACATCCACAGGTACACCTCCAATTGACTCAAATTATGTCAATTAGCCTAACAGAAGCTTCTAAAGCCATGACATCAGCTGTTTAAAGGCACAAACAACTTAGTGTATGTAAACTTCTGACCCACTGGAGATGTGATACATTGAATTATAAGGGAAATAGTCTGTCTGTAAACAATTGTTGGATAAATTACTTGTGTCATGCACAACGTAGATATCCAAACCGACTTGCCAAAACTATAGTTTGTTAACAAGAAATGTGTGTAGTGGTTGAAAAAACGAGTTTTAATGACTCCAACCTAAGTGTATGTAAACTTCCGACTTCAACTGTATACTTGGATGTGTAATGTCAGTGTTTGTTCTGCAATGTCATGCCGAAGTTTGCTAATCTTGCCAACCAAAAATCATTAAATTAGTTGGCAATATCAGTTGGTTTTGTGATGAATTAGCCATCTGATTCAATGAATGATGGAGTTTCTTTTTATCCCCCAAAATGTAATTTAAGATGCTCCAAAGCTTTTTACTATCACTCTTTATTTTATTTATCTTTGTTTCATAGTATAGTTTTTCTTTTTTTATTCAGTTTAGTTACATTATTTCTCAATTTGCAATACGTTTGCCAATCGGTTGTGCAAATTAATGATTTCATTAACCTTGTTTCTTAAGCTACAGATGTTAACGTGGGCTATTTTGAGCACTTTTCTTACTATTTATTGCTTTACTGGGTAGGTTAGCAGCAGTAGATGTGCTTTATGTTAGTGCAGCTGCTCACAGTGTACTTCCTCCTAGGGCACACCGGCTTAGGTCTAACAGTATAAATCTGGTTCATAGGCACATGATTACCAGACATTCAGTACAGGTAAAAGGACATACATTAGGTTACTCATATTGTGTCTACCGACGCTCCTGGTGTAGTGTACAATTGCTGAAGCATTATGACAACTCTTGTGTCACAATGGTAGGGATTAACTGAGCTGGGCTTGAGTCATTGATAAGTCATTGTCTCAACGCAGCCTTATAATGCTGTGAAAGGATCCAGGATCGCACATGATTTGGGTGGATTTTGTTAGTGTCTAGCAGAGTCAATCAGCTCTGTTTACATGTCACATTATTCTGTCTAAAATCAGCATATTATTCAGGTTTTTCAAAACCGGGATACAAGCTTATTTGGGTTATTGTAGATGGGATATGATGTTTATATGCGTCAACTCAAAAACAGAACACTTGAGTATCCCGAATAATAACGGGATTTTGGTGTGCATGTAAACGTGGTCAATTTCTCATCTCTCTCTCTTTCTTTCTCTGATCTTACTTTCTCTCTCTCCTCTCTTACTTTCTCTCTCTCTCGCCTCTCTCACTTTCTCTCCATCTTCAATCAGCGGTTGCTACCTGAGTTGGGGGAATAGGGTCTCTCCTTCATTGGAGCGTCGCATGCTCACTTTAATTAGTTTAACTTTTTACCATCACTTGGGATAATGCAATCGGGCGCACCAATTAACGGAGCAGCCTAATTTGAAATAGATATTGAACCCGGCCTCAGTAAACATTGTACTCATGTTTAATTAGAAACAATATTTTATATAGGGCCTCTTGTTTAAAAGCTTTCCAGGAATTTAGCATCATTATAAAGATGTGGCCGGTGACACTTTGCTTCTTGAAAGTCTAATATCTTGAAAACTGCCTGCTGACATGCAAAACATTTTGGGACTAATAAAAAAAATACAGAAATATAGTTTGAGTGGGTTTTTCCTTTAAGACTCCTTCTGCTTGAATATTAAACAAAACAAAGAAGAAGTAGTGAAGTGAATATGTAAAGATAATAGTTTTTTAGAGTGTGTAAGGATCATAGGTTTGGTGCGCTCATTAAAATGACCCGTTTGGCTTTGTAATTTCGTACATTTTCCATGGCAAATTAGATCGTTTTTTTTCTTCGCTAAATGAAAGAGGTTTGGCACCGGTAAAGAGGCATGGGTCTGTGAGAATTTTACCCGGGGCATTGGCAGTGTACACTTTCAAACACTAAACAGCATACCAATTGTATGTACAGTACTTTGACTCACACATATACACATGCATGCATGGACCCACCACCTGCACACAAGTGTATACGTATGGATAGTCCTTTTGTGATAGCCTAACTGAGATTTGATTCTGGGTGCCGAAATTAACGTTTGGATACACACACACACAGACACACATTCAGTTTTCCAAAACCCCACATCAGAGTTATAAACTTAAAATAACACAATTGTTATTTTTTTTTATTCCATTCATTTCATATAGGTCTCAGAAGATTCATTAACCCCTGTTATAATGTAGACAGTTAGCTGTTTGTTGAAGTGTGGAAGTATCATGGGGTCATTTAGCACTCCGCTAAGAACAACAGAACACCTTCTCTGTTTACCTTCTATACCTCATTCAGCATCTACCAATGTGTTTTAATTGCTGGGTTATTGTGTTGTTTCTGTTGTAATTATAAAAGTCTTGACTAGAAGTATAGCGGCTACAAATGGTTATGGTAGGCTAGTAATAGTACACACATTTACATTTACACCATTTCAAACCATTGTTATTTTCGTTATCAACTGTACTGAGCATAATCAAATGCTCTCTTACCATTTCTCAGCTTTGATTGTGACCCTGTTCCCATTTCCACAATAGCAAACCACTCAGAATGGAGCAATGTATTGGGGAGTTATTTGTAGTGTGGCTATTGGAACCAAGCTGTCAACAACAAATACATCCTTGCGATGCTCTCTGGAATATTCCAATGCACTCTTGACATTGCTGTAACACCAGTTGAGGTGAGCCTGAGTTTGCAGAGCAGCCGTTGTCACCTTTACATTTATTTTTTGTTTAGTCAGCAGTGTGCAACAATAACAAATTGAAGCAAAAAAAATACAATAAAAAAACTGAAATATTACATAAATATTCAGAGCCTTTACTCAGTACTTTGTTAAAGGACCTTTTGCGGTGATTACAGCCTCCAGTCTTCTTGGGTATGACGCTACAAGCTTGGCACACCTGTATTTGGGGAGTTTTTCCCATTCTTCTGCAGATCCTCTGAAGGTCTGTCATGTTGGATGGGGAGCGTCACTACACAGCTATTTTCAGGTATCACCAGAGATGGTCGATCGGGTTCAAGTCTGGGCTCCAGCTTGGCCACTCAAGGACATTCAGAGAATAGTCCTGAAGCCACTCCTGCGTTGTCTTGGCTGTTTGCTTAGGGGTCGATGTCCTGTTAGATGGTGAACTTTCGCCCCAGTCTGAGGTCCTGAGCGCTCTGGAGCAGGTTTTCATCAAGGGTCTCTCTGTACTTTGCTCCGTTCACAGTCCCTGCCACTGAAAATCATCCCCACAGCATGATTCTGCCACCACCATGCTTCACCGTAAGGGATGGTGCCAGGTTTCCTCCAGACGTGACGCTTGGCATTCAGGCCAAAGTTCAATCTTGGTTTCATCAGACCAGAGAATCTTCTCATGGTCTGAGAGTTCTTTAGGTGCCTTTTGGCAAACTCCAAGCGGGCTGTCATGTGCCTTTTACTAAGGAGTGGTTTCCGTCTGGCGCCTGATTGGTTGAGTGCTGCAGAGATGGTTATCCTTCTGGAAGTTTCTCCCAACTCCAGAGAGGAACTCTGGAGCTTTCTCAGAGTTCTTGGTCACCTCCCTGACCAAGGCCCTTCACCCCGATTGCTCAGTTTGGCCTAGGAAGAGTCTTAGAGCTATGGACAATTCCATCAACCTCCTGGCTTGGTTTTTGCTCTGACATGCACTGTCAACTGTGGGACCTTATATAGACAGGGGTGTTCCTTTCCAAATTGTGTCCAATCAATTGAATTTACCACAGGTAGACTCCAATCAAGTTGTAGAAACAGCTCAAGGATGATCAATGGAAACAGAATGCACCTGAGCTCAATTTCAAGTGTCATAGCAAAGGCTCTGAATAATTATGTAAATAAGGTATTTCTGTTTAAGGTATAAAAATAAAAAAATCTGTTTTCGGTTTGTCACTATGGGGTATTGTCTGTAGATTGATGAGGATTTTTGTTTTATTTAATCCGTTGAAGAATAAGGCTGTAATGTAACAAAAGGTTGAAAAAGGGAAGAAGTCTGAATATTTTCAGAATGCACTGTAGAGTGAAATGATTCGCATCTCGTGTCTGGAACAGTTATTCTCAATGAGTGATAATTTGAAACGGGGCTCAATTTAGCAAGTTGAAAGATATTTTTAAATGTTACAAACCAAATTATTTTCGATATACAGACGGGAACTGAGTCGGGAATCTCAACTTACTGTTGAGAGTTAGAATAATAACATACACAACGTGCAATTTAGACATTTGTATGGATGTGGGTACGCAGACCCACGAGCCATCCCTGCCCTTTATGGTGAGTAAAAAAAATGTGGCCCCCACCCCCATCAAAGTTGCCCATCCCTGGCCTAGGTTAACCAATTCTAAATGCCACTAGCAGTTCACAAAGTAGGGTCTTCACTAACGTTAGTTACCACAGCCACAAGTCATAAACCCTGCCTGTTTCTACCATTTTGCTCCTTAAAATCGGATTATAAACCTAACTCTTTACCGTAACTTCTTAGGGAGCGGCAGGTGAGGTGACGGTTTTGGAGAGTCTGGCGTGCCCAAAGCAAAATACCTGCTACTCAGGCTCAGAAAATAGGATATGCACATAATTAGTACTATTGGATAGGAAACACTCTGAAGTTTCTAAAAGTGTTAACATAATGTATGTTAGTATAACAGAACTCATTTAGCAGGCAAAAACCAGAGAAAAAAACATCCGGAAATCAGTTTCTGGTGACACTCCCTATTGAATCCATTTGTTACCAGGACTGAGACTGCAGTACCTATAGCTTCCACTAGATGTCAGCAGTCTATATACAAAGACTCAGAGAGATTGGAGTAAACACAACAAATAGCATGGGGACCTGAAATGTCAACAAGTTTATTTTACTTATATATTTTTTTACCTTTTATTTTACTAGGCAAGTCAGTTAAGAACAAATGGGTTAACTGCCTGTTCAGGGGCAGAACAACAGATTTGTACCTTGTCAGCTCGGGGATTTGAACTTGCAACCTTTCAGTTACTACTCCAATGCTCTAACCACTAGGCTACCCTGCCGCCCCAGGGTATAGGTGACCATCCGAGTGAAATATTATCGCTAATATTCATAAAAGGATAGCTAAGGATGCATTTTAACTGGAATTTGATTTGTTTAGTAAAAGTTTATAGGTATATTTGAACGCGTTCTCTTCACGTTTCAATGGGCGATTCGACGTTGGATTTTCTGAACATAACGCACCAACCAAACGGAACCAAACTAAATGACTTTTTCTAACAAAAGAACCATTGGATGTCTACGTTGGACACTTGGGAAGCCCTCAGCAGAAGTTCTTCAAAAGGTAAGGGATTTGTTTTCGCTGTGAAATGTGTTTTGTGTGAACCGCGATGGTTTATGAATTTATGCTAATGCAGAAATATTGGAGGTGCTACCCTCAAACAATCAAATGTTGTGCTTTCGCCGTGAAGCCGTTTTGAAATCTGACAAGGCTGTGATATTGCAAAGAAGCAGAGATTTTGATGACTATGCAACACTTGTATATTGATGAATGTTTAATAATTCAACTTTTGAATTTGGCGCCTTGCATTTCACCGGGTAGTGTCGGGAGCTAACGCCCCACTGCTCCCTAAGTAGTTAACCACACTGTCAAGATTATACCTAAACCTAACCTTAAATTAAGACCAAAAAGCAAAATGTTTGTTTTCCTGAATTTATATTATATACCCAATTTTGACTTTATGGCTGTGGTAACTAGTGACAACTGCAAAGTAGCTAAGCTTAAAATTACGCAATCATTCCAGAACTTCAGCTCATTGTTGGTACACATATTTTCCTACTTCAGAGTCAAAGCAAATGAACATTGTCTTCAAGACAAAATTAAGACCAAACCGTTTTACAGCATTTGAAAAAAAAATTGATCTCTGGTTAAAGATTGACTTTTGACGTCAGTTCGAGTACTAGAGTATTCGATTACTCATGCCCATCCTAGCCCAGATTTATCAGCTAGATCATTGTTAGCTTACATGGAGCTGCATAATATTCACATTGACAAACACCTGTCATGGCTGCTGTTACATTGACAGTTAACTTAGTGGCATATGTCAGTAATACAAGTGTTTAGATAGCATTTTATTAGCCATCCATCTAACAGCTAACAACAGAAGCAACATTTCCTGCTTTTTTGAGCTCCCCTGTAGTTTTTAAAGGTTTGCAACCATCACTGAGAGAGGAAAAATGTAAGCCGTATCTTCAGCGTATTTCTTATTGTTAACAATACCGCATATGAGGCGTGATGTACTGACCAACTGCCATATGTTCATGTTCTACAAAAGCTATCTCTCTCTTTTCTTCTCTGTCTCTCACACTCTCTGTGTATTAATCTGTGCAGTAAGACAGGTGGCATGCAGCCTTTATTCCCATGTGTTAGTTACGTAACTGCTCCCTCCTCCCCTCTTCACCCCTCCTCTCTTCGTCCCTCCATCCCCCCTTCTCCCCCTCCACCTTTCCTTGTACCTCTTTTTTTTTATGTTTATATTATTTATCATACTCGGCTACTACATTCCTGCCGAGAAACAGCTGCTTTAACTTCTCAGGGATCACTGGGGCGCTAGCGGGCTGCTCCCGACACTACCAGGTAAAATGTAAGGCGCCAAATTCAAAATCCAAGAGTTGAATTATTAAACATCCACCAATATACAAGTGTTCCATACTCATCAAAAGCTCTGTTTCTTGGCAATATCACAGCGTTGTCAGATTTCAAAAAGGCTTTACGGCGAAAGCAGCACATTTGATTGTTTGAGAGTAGCACCTCACATATTTTCCCATAGCCATGTATCGATTAGCCATCATGGCACACACATAACACATTTCACAGCAAAAACAAATCAATTACCTGTTGAAGAACTTCTGCTGAGGTCATCCTAAGTGTCCAACGAAGACAATCCATGGTTCTTTTGTTAGAAAAAGTAATGTATTTTATCCATAAATCCTCCATTTGGTTTATGCTGCTTTAATCAGAAACGACAGCTTCCACTACTCCATTAAAACGTGACGCGAACTCGTTCATCTTATACCTCTAAACGTGTCCAAGAACAATCAAACATAGTTTTAAATGTATCCTTAGGAACACTTTACGTATATTTACTATTATAAATCAACCGGAATATAAACTGATCGATAACAACGGTAAAAAAGACACTGCGTGCCTTGTCGGGCGCGCGCACTGGGTACTGTTTACATGACAGAGTGACTTCCTTGTTTGCTCTTCTTCTCTGGTCTTATTCATCCAAAATGAAAAAAATACACTGTCTCGAGACTGTTGACATCTAAAGGAAGCGATGGGTACTGCATTCATATGCCCTTATATGGTCATTTTCATGAGGGAGGGGTATATGCGTTCTGTTTTACTCACAGACAAATGGTTAACAGTTTTGGAAAATTCAGAGTTTCCTATCCAATGGTACCAAATATATGCATATCCTATTTTCTGGGCCTGAATGGGAGGCATTTTACTTTGGGCACGCCAGGCTCTCCAAAACCGACCCCTCAGCTGCCACTCCCTAACAAGTTAACCAGCCTCTGTCAAATCCAACGAACCACATTATGAAAGGAGAGAGACAACATAATTCAATTATTCATAGGAAGAGTGAAGGCGTCTTTTTAAGAAAGCAAATGAAGCTTTCATGCACGTGGGGGAAAAAGGAGGGTAGGAATAATGAAACAGGCCTGCATGTATTAACTAAATATTTAAGAGCCCTGTGTTAAGGGCATGTTAGACAGTCACCCTCTAGATTATAACCTAAAGGGGGGCCTACAAGCTAAGGTGGTAGAAAGGGTAGGGCAGTTGGATAGATTGAGAGTGATACTGATGGCCAAAGCCCCCTGATGGGAGAACATAATATGCAAGAAAATTCTCAAAGCTGCTAATGAGAACCTTGATGACCTTGTACCTAGCCGGTGGGGATTCCGGTGGGATGCCCCCACCCAGGCAGTGGCAGTGCTGGCAACACTAGCTGCAGTAACCCATGGGGAGGGGGTCACACTCGTACATTCAAAGAGGGGGCATATTATTGTGGCACAAAATCAAAGGTCTGACTGCACGGAGATGCTTGTGAATATGGTCACTACATGGGACCATGTGTGGGTGTTTCAGGGTTTCAGGGGAAAGGTGGAAAGGGGGTATATCTGACCTTCATCACCTAGGATGTGACAATGGTAATCAAATCTCCCCATTTTTTTGCTCAGTTTTGCAGGCTTTCTCATACAGTTGCAACTGTATATGCATTCGTAAATCAAGACCTTTCTTGAGTTGAGAATCTGAGTCTATCGTTGTTGTGAGGGAAAGTTGTTTAGTGTGTATGCGTTTGTGTGTATCCCACAACTGTTGCGAGGGAGTAAAAGATGTTAGGGACATTATAGGATGAATCACAATAATTTTTTGCTAAAATAATAATTGCTTGCCATAATGTAATTTTGGTAATGGCGAGACTGATGTGAGGTTAAAATCCTTTGCATAAACTGCCTACATTGCAACAAATATTAATAGCTAATTATGGAAAATAAGAAACAGGATTTAAAAAATATCAATGTTTTTTAATGGCTATATACAATACAAATCAAGGTGAGGGCAATGAAAATGAATTTGGTGAATGATCTGCTTCTGTTCTGTGGGTGGCGCTGTGCTCTTTTTGAAGGATGAGTCCCGGTCTCTCTGGGGCCATGGGATCCAGGGGGTCTGGAGTGGTCTGCTGGGCATTGGGATGACAACCCAACTCGGGATCAGGAGGGGTGTTAGTGGGTGGAATAGTGGGGACCAATTGACTTAGTAGCAATGCAAATATCATGGTACAGCTATATAGACACTCAATCATCATGTTACTTTTTAATGGTACGTTTACAAACATATATTATGATAAATATAATTGAAACTTGGTAATTGTCTCATCATGGTAATTGGTGAAATAATTATAGCCAGTTATAATTGTAATGGCTTGGCAGATATTAAGACAAATAAGATGATCAGTATTTACCTGGCTAAAAGAGAAGGAATATAATATCTATTGTTTACAGAAAACTCATTCAACAATTTTAGATGAAGTTTTGGGGAAAAGGGACTGGGGGTGAAATATATTTCTCCCATGGGCAAAGAAATTCAAAAGGGGTCATGATATTAGTCAACAGTAATTTTTATCCAAATGTGCAAATTGTCCAAATAGATCATCAAGGTAGATGGATTATTTTAAATATGTTATTGGACAATAAACAGATATGGCTTATTAACCTATACGGTCCAAATAATGATGTATCAACTCTACAAGCAACACTAGACTCTATTATTATGGTGGGAGATTTTAATACGGTCTTAGAAATCTCTATGGACCGTAAAGAAAATCACACTACAAACTATCACCCTCGGGCACTTAAGGAAACCAGGAATGTCATGGATATATTGGAATTAGTGGATATATGGAGGCTTAAATCCCCTGAGCTAGTGAGATATGCATGGCGGAGGCTTAATCAAGCCAGTCGTCTTGATTACTTTCTTATGTCATTCTCTCTGGCACCAAAAGTTAAAAAGTGTTGCTAGGGGACAGAATGTGGTCGGATCATCACATAATTGGCATTTATAGTACTCTTACAGAATTGCCACGTGGGCGAGGATATTGGAAATTTAATCAAAGCTTACTGGATAACTAGGACAGAAGAATTTATAACTGACTTGTTCCGACATAACATATTTACAGCAGATCCCCTTATTGTATGGGACACTTTAAATGTGCCTTTAGAGGCCATGCAATTCAGTACTCATCTATAAAACAAAAGTAATTTAGGTCAAAAGAGTCCATCTTAACAAAGGAAATTGAAGGACTAAGAGTACAGTTAGTAGCAATATAAACTGTACAATAGAGGCACAGAATAAGGAAAATCTAAAAGAAATGGAGGAACTTATTCAAGAAAGATCCAGTGTAATATATTATACAAAATAAAGCGAACTAGATGGAATATAGGGAAAAATGCACCAAATTCTTTTTCAATCTTCACCATAGAAATTCTACCAATTATTTTTTATTGAAACTTGTTACAAATGATGGAGTCACGCATGATTCACCTAATGATATTTTGAAAGAGGAAGTAAAGTACTTTAAGAATATGTTTTCATTTCAGTCTCTTCCATCTCCACTAACCGAAGCAAATTCTATGGATAATGTAAAATTAACATCTGTACAGAAAGACTCATGTGAAGTTCAAATTACAAAGGAGGAACGTCTTGATGCCTTTAAGCCTTTAAGTCTGGGAAAACTCCAGGGCTGAATGGCATACCAGTGGAAGTATAGCAAACTTTATTTGATATACTCAGAGGACCATTATTAGCATGTTTTAACCACTACTATATAAATGGTAGATTATTGGACACGCAACAAGGTGGTCTGATTTCATTATTACTGAAACAAGAACCACGTGGTATAAAGATCCAGTCCATAATTTTTTTTGAGGTCTCTTACACTTCAGTGTTGTGATGCAAAAATTCTAGCTAAATGCTTGGTGCATAGAATTTAAAAGGTCTTGTCAGATATTATTCATCCTAATCAGACAGGTTTTTTACATGTGCGATACATTGGAGATAATATAAGACAAGTACTGGAAACAATAGAATACTATGAAATATTGGGGAAACCAGGCCTGGTTTTCATAGCTGATTTTGAAAAGGCTTTTGATAAAGTACGACTGGAGTTGATACATAAATGCCTGGAATATTTCAATTTTGGAGAATCTCTTATAAAATGGATTAAAGTCATATGTAGAAACCCTATGTATGTGTAAAATAGTAAATAATGGCTACATCTCAGAAAGTTTTAAACTGTCAAGAGGAGTAAAACAAGGTTGTCCACTATTGGCATATCTATTTATTATTGCCATCGAAATGTTAGCTATTAAAATTAGATCCAACAATAATATTAAGGGATTAGAAATCCGTGGCTTAAAAACAAAGATGTCATTGTCGGCTGATGATTCATGTTCTATATTAAAACCACAATTATAATCCCTCCAAAGACTCAGAGGATCTGGATACTTTTGCTAACCTCTCTGGATTAAAACCAAATTATGATAAGTGTACTATATTATGTATTGGATCACAAAAAAATACAACTTTTACATTACCGTGTAGCTTACCAATAAATTGGTCTGACGGGGATGGGGACATACTCGGTGTACATATCCTGAAAGAAAGAAATGATCTCACTCCAATACATTTTTGGAGAAAGTTAGCAAAAATAGATAAGATCTTTCTACCATGGAAGGGAAAATACCTGTCTATTTGTGAAAAAATCACCATGATTAACGCTTTAGTCATATCACAGTTTACCTATTTGCTTATGGTTTTGCCTAAACCAAGTGACCTGCTTTTAACATTTTATGAACAAAAAATATTCAATTTTATTTGGAATGGCAAGCCAGACAAAATTTAAAGGGCCTATTTATATAACAAATATGAATTCGGAGGGCAGAAATTATTAAATATTCAAGCATTAGACCTCTCACTAAAGGCATCAGTCATACAAAAGTTATACTTAAATCCAAAATCGTTCTCTAGTAAATTACTAGGAATGTCTAATCCCATGTTCAAGAATGGCCTTTTTCCCTTTTTTCAGATTACAACTGCTCACTTTCGGTTATTTGCCCACTTTCGGTTACTTTTTGGAGAAATGTCCTCTGGTCTGATGAAACAAAAATAGAACTGTTTGGCCATAATGACCATCGTTATGTTTGGAGGAAAAAGTGGGAGGCTTGTATGCCGAAGAACACCATCCCAACCATGAAGCACGGGGGTGGCAGCATCATGTTGTGGGGGTGCTTTGCTGCATGAGGGACTAGTGCACTTCACAAAATAGATGGATTCATGAGGAAGGACAATTATGTGGATATTTTGAAGCAACATCTCAAGACGTCAGTCAGGAAGTTAAAGCTTGGACGCAAATGGGTCTTCCAAATGGACAATGACCCCAAGCATACTTCCAAAGTTGTGGCAAAATGGCTTAAGGACAACAAAGTCAAGGTATTTGAGTGGCCATCACAAAGCCCTGACCTCAATCCTATAGAAAGTTTGTGGGCAGAACTGAAAAAGTGTGTGCAAGTAAGGAGGACTACAAACCTGACTCAGTTATACCAGCTCTGTCAGGAGGAATGTGCCAAAATTCACGCAACTTATTGTGGGAAGCTTGTGGAAGGCTACCCAAAACATTTGACCCAAGTTAACCTCTTAGCGCGCCGATCCCTTTAGCGGGATCGTTTTCAGAGCAAACATAACGCGCCAAATTCAAAATACATATTCGTAATACATATTCGTAATATTTAACTTCGATATACAAGTGTTGCATAGTGTTGCATAGCCATCAAAAGCTCTGCTTCTTGGCAATATCACTGCGTTGTCAGATTTTAAAAAGGCTTTACGGCGAAAGCACTACATTTGATTGTTTGAGGCTAGTACCTCACATATTTTCCACATTAGCATAAATTCATATCCAGCTCGGTTCTCAAAATATCCATATCACAGCTAATATAAATCGCTTACCTTTCAAATAACTTCTTCTGAGGTCTTCCCAAGTGTCCAAACAAGATAATCCATGGTTCTTTTGTTAGAAAAAGTAAATAATTATATCCATAAATATCCGTTGTTTTTGGCACGTTACGTTCAGCTACTCCACCAAGCATTGTCAGTCTACTCGCCCGCTTTACAGTGAAGGGATCGCGTTCAAATTATACCTCTCATCTTTTCACAAACAAATCAAATATCATTAATAATGCATCCTTATGTATTCTTTTATGAATAATAGCGATCATATTTTACAAGAACGGTAAGTGAAATGTTAAAAGACTAAAAGAAAGTTGGTCGCTGCGCGTTCACGTTCTCGTGAGCGTGCACGCGTCTGTTTACCTTTTTCCCTACCCGTAGTAATTCTCTCTCTCTAAGGATCTGGTCAGAGCTTTTTCCTCCATACCCTTTCCAGAGACTGTTGACATCTAGTGGAAGCCATAAGTACTGCAACCTCGGTCCTATTCCCCATAGAAAAATATTACATGGGCTTCAAAATGAGAAGAGAGCAACAGAAAAATAAATTCCGGACAGAAATTTCTCTGGTTTTTGCCTGCTAAATCTGTTCTGGAATAGCCACAGACTATATCTTAATGGTTTTATAAACTTCAGAGTGTTTCCTATCCAATAGTACTAAATATGTAAATATCCTAGTTTCTGGCCATGAGTGGTAGGCATTTAACTTTGGGCACGTCAGACAGGCGAAAATTCGGAAAATGGGACCCTAGCTGGAAGAGGTTAAACAATTTAAAGGCAATGCTACCAAATAATAATTGAGTGTATGTAAACTTCTGACCCATTGGGAATGTGATGAAAGAAATAAAAGCTGAAATAAATCACTCTCTACTATTAGTCTGACATTTCACATTCTTAAAATGAAGTGATGATCCTAACTGACCTAAAACAGGGAATTTTTACTACAATTAAATGTCAGTAATAGTGAAAAACTGAGTTTAATGTCACGACTTCCACCGAAGTCAGTCCCTCTCCTTGTTCGGGCGGAGTTCGGCGGTGTCTTTTGGTTTTGTCGTTATTGTCTACACCTGTTGTTAATTATCTCCCAATCACGCTCCTACTTATATTCCTTCCTTCCCCTGTGCGTGATTATCAGTGTTCTTTGGAGTTTTTTCCAGTCTGTGTACTGAGGGCTAGTATCTTTTGGTTCTCGTTGTTTCCGGGTTGTCTGTTCGCCTGTTATTTTTGAGCGTGTGAGTATTTTGCCTTTCCAGCGTGTGTTGTACTATTACTGGTGGCTTTATTAAATACCTTTTTACACGCATCTCAACCTCCTGCACCTGACTCCTTTCCACTACGGAACCAGATCCATGACATTTACTTGGCTAAGGTGTATGTAAACTTCCGACTTCAACTGTAGGTTCAGAAATTTTGTGAAATAGCAGAGTTACAAAATGAAATCAAACTGGATGGACATCAGAAATAGAGGAAGGACTAAAAACAAACAAAATATAACTATTGTAAAATAGATTGTGTGTGTAAAATGTGTATAATATGTATACTTTGAACGTAGAAGCCTAAGGGTTATTGTTTATTAGTTTACTCCAATTGTGGGAGGGGTGGTAGGGTTTGCGAGGAATAATGAACTTATATAAAAAAACTATGTGTGTGTGTGTGTGTACACTACCGTTCAAACGTTTGGGGTCACTTAGAAATGGTTTTGAATGAAAATCTAAATTGTTTCCCCTTTAAAATAACATCAAATTGATCAGAAATACAGTGTAGACATTGTTAATGTGGTAATGGACTATTGTAGCTGGAAGCGGCTGATGTTTAATGGAATATCTACGCAGGCATACAGAGGCCCATTATCAGAAACCATCACTCCTGTGATGGTACGTTGTGATAGCTAATCCAAGTTTAAAGGCTAATTGATCGTTAGAAAACCCTTTTGCAATTATGTTAGCACAGCTGAAAACTGTTGTTCTGATTAAATAAGCAATAAAACTGGCCTTCTTTAGACTAGTTGAGTATCTGGAACAACAGCATTTGTGGGTTTGATTACAGGCTCAATATGGCCAGAAACAAAGATCTTTCTACTGAAACTCGTCAGTCTATTCTTGTTCTTAGAAATGAAGGCTATTCCATGCGAGAAATTGAAGATCTCGTACAACGCTGTGTACTACTCCCTACTCCCTTCTCCCTGGCTCTAACCAGAATATAAAGAGGAGTGGGAGGCCCCGCTTCACAACTGAGCAAGAGGACAAGTACATTAGAGTGTCTAGTTTGATAAACAGACGCCTCGCAAGTCCTAAACTGGCAGCTTCATTAAATAGTACCCGCAAAACACCAGTCTCAACATCATCAGTGAAGAGGCGACTCCGGGATTCTGGCCAGTTGAAAAATCCATACCTCAGACTGAACAATAAAAAGAAAAAATTAAGATGGGAAAAAGAACAAAGACACTGGACAGAGGAACTTCCATAAGACATTGGTGGCTCCCTGGGAGGAGACGACATTGCAGAGCTGGTCTGAGTCTACTGGGTCAGTCATGGCCAGTTCATACTATCATGACTCAGGATATGACCCAGATGCAGACACAGGAGGTGGATAGTACAGTTCTCAGATATTTTATTATAAACACGGGGCAGGCAAAGGGCAGGTCGAGGACAGGCAGAGGTTCGTGATCAGGTCAGAGTCAGGCAGGTACAGGACGGCAGGCAGGCTCGGGGTCAGGGCAGGCAGAATGGTCAGAACCGGGAAAAACTAGGAAATAGAACTTGAGAAACAGGAAGATGGGAAAGCACGCTGACAAGACAAGATGAACAGGAAACAGAGAACACAGGTATAAATACACAGGGGATAATGGGGCAGATGGGTGACACTTGGAGGGAGTTGAGACAAGCACAAAGACAGGTGAAACAGATCAGGGTGTGACATCACCCAAGAAGAAATATTAGACACTGTTAAAACATCCACATAGAGAAAAACACCAGGAAAGGATGGCTTTCCCATATAATTATATTTTAAAAAATCAATTACGACAAAGTAGCCCCCTATTTACAAAAATAACACACGTCACTCAATTCAGTACTTCCTAGTTCCGTCTATCAAATAGTTATTTCAGTTATATTAAAACCAGGAAAATCTGGTCCCCTGTTGATTATAGACCCATGAGTTAAATAAATTGTGACAAAATAATAACGTTTATTTAAAAAAATATATTTTAAATGAAACCTTTATTTAACTAGGCAAGTCAGCTAAGAACAAATTCTTATTTACAATGACAGCCTAACTCAGCCAAACCTGTGTGCCGCCCTATGCGCGACATCTGGAGGGTGTCGCTCTTGCTGCTGGTGATTCACTGATCCACCTCTAAGCAGATGACACCATTCTGTACACTTAAGGCCCATCGTTGGACACTGTGTTAACTTCTTACAGAGTGGTGGGGCGCCACTCCCGACACTACCAGGTGAAAAGCAAGGCGCCAAATTCAAAATCCAAAAGTTGAATTATTAAACATGCACCAATATACAAGTGTTTCATAGTCATCAAAAGCTCTGCTTCACGCGGAAAGAACCACATTTGATTGTTTGAGGGTAGCACCTCACATATTTTTCCATTACCATGAATTCATAAGCTATCACGGCTCACACATAACACATTTCACAGCGAAAACAAATCAATTACCTTTTGAAGTACTTCTGCTGAGGGCTTCCCAAGTGTCCAACGAAGACAATACATGGTTCTTTTGTTAGAAAAAGTAATGTATTATATCCATAAATCTCCGTTTGGTTGGCGCGTTATAATGAGAAAATAGAGTGTCGACTCCTCCATTGAAACGTGAAGAGAACTCGTTCAACTTATACCTATAAACTTGTCCAAGAACAATCACACATAATTGTAAATGTATCCTTAGGAACACTTTTATGCATAAATAGTATAATATTTCAACCGGAATATAAACTGGGCGATAAGAAAGGATAAAACCAAAGAATGCGCCAGCCGGGAGCGCGCATTTACTTGTATTGACAACTATGTGGACACTTCTTTATTCCTCTTCTTCTCTGCTCTAAAAGCATCTAAAAAGAATCAGAACACTTTCTCGAGACTATTGACATCCAGAAGAAGCGATAGGTACTGCATTCATATGCCCTTATAAGGGCATTTTCATAAAGGGGGCTCTAAATGAGGCAATGTGTCAAAACCACTTTTTCCAGGACAGAAATTCCTCGGGGTTTCACCTGCCATATCCGTTCTGTTTTACTCACAGACAAAATGTTAACACTTTTGGAAAATTCAGAGTGTTTCCTATCCAATGGTACTAATTAAATATGTGCATATCCTATTTTCTGGGCCTGAATGGGAGGCATTTTACTTTGGGCACGCCAGGGTCTCCAAAAACGGTCACCTCGTGCACTGCTCCCAAAGAAGTTAACAAAGCTCCAGACGAGCCTCAATGCCATACAACACTCCTTCCATGGACTCCAAATGCTCTTAAATGCAAGTAAAACTAAATGCCTGCTCTTCAACCAATTGCTGCCCGCACCCACCCGCCCGTATAGCATCACTACTCTGGACGGTTCGGACTTAGAATATGTGGACAACTACAAATACCTAGGTGTTAGACTGTAAACTCTCCTTCCAGACTCGCATTAAGCATTTTCTATCCAAAATTCTATCTAGAATCGGCTTCCTATTTCGCAACAAAGCTGCCAAACATTCCGTCGTAAAACTGACTATCCTACCGATCCTTGACTTCCGGCGATGTAATTTACAAAATAGCCTTCAACACTCTACTCAGCAAATTGGATGTAGTCTATCACAGTGCCATCCATTTTACCACCAAAGCCCCATATACCACCCACCATTGCGACCTGTATGCTCTCGTTGGCTGGCCCTCGCTTCATATTCGTCGCCAAACCCACTGGCTCCAGGTCATCTATAAGTCTTTGCTAGGTAAAGCCTTACCTCAGCTCACTGGTCACCATAGCAGCACCCGCCCGTAGCACGCGCTCCAGCAGGTATATTTCACTGGTCACCCAGTGATGATGGATGACCAGTTTCAGCTGTCAGAACCGCTTACCGATCATTGCACCTGTACACAGCCCATCTGTAAATAGCCCACCCAACTACCTCATCCCCATACTGCTATTTATTATTTTGCTCCTTTGCACCCCACTATCTCTACTTGCACATTCATCTTCTGCACATCTATCACTCCAGTGTTTAATTGCCAAATTGTAATTATTTTGCCACTATGGCCTATTTACTGCCTCACCTCCCTAATCTGACTACATTTGTACACACTGTATATAGATTTTTCTATTGTGTTGTTGACTGTACGTTTGTTTATCCTATGTGTAACTCTGTGTTGTCGTTTGTGTCGCACTGCTTTGCTTTATCTTGGCCAGGTCGGGGTTGTAAATGAGAACTTGTTCTCAACTGGCCTACCTGGTTGAATAATGGGACTCCCAGTCACGCCCGGATGTGATACACCAGTCTTTCCAAACTTGATACATACCAGTCAAACAATTTTATTAAACATAGACACTTAAACAAATAAAAGAACATGTTTCAGTTTAATACAATACGCAAAAAATATAGATTTATGAATATTGGCTAATGATGCCGAAAAGGCTACAGACCGTCTTAAACGGCTTTTTCTATTATAAACTTTGGAAGCTTTCAACATTCCATTTAATACGTTTCTAAAAAGTTGTATACATTTCCTAATGCAAAAATATACACAAATAATACATTATCTGATGAAATTCCTTTAGAAAGGGGCACAAGACGGGGATGTCCCTCTCCTATTTGCAGATGATCTTCTGATATACCTGACCAATATTAAAAACTCAATGACCCCTTTGCTAAAAATATTTTCAAAATATTCGAAAATCTCAGCATATAAAATTATCATGGAAAAAAACGAAATAATGACACAATATCTCACAATCTGGACCACAAAAATATGAAATACTTAGAATGCTTAATGAGTGACAACAAACAACTAATGTAAAAAGATACTCAACAATATGAAAATAGATCTAATTAAATGGAAAAATCTTCCTATAAATCTCACAAATACAATAAACTTCTTTAGAATGGCACAACGGCATAGTCATGTCTTAAGTGTAAAACTAATAATAACTCAATAATCCATTCTTTCTGGAAATGCTAGCATGGCATAGAAGTTTTCCGCAAAATGGTGACCCCATCATCTGCATTTTACACGCACACACCTGGCACCTTGCTCCTCATTAAGAGCTGGCAGAGCATTCCTAGCCAAATGGCCCTACCAGAAGCCCTGGCACGCGGCCTGAAATTTGCCCCTCAGTTAGCGCTGGTGAACTGGTGGAGGCCCATCATCGTTCATTAGTGTCCAGACAGTCCTGTCTATTTCCCCTCATCATCAAGCATTATGGGATCTATTGTTAATGCTTCATTCCCTTCCGGTCCCTAACCACTTTACAGCTCCTCCACCCCTCCGCCAGTGTCCCAGGGTCGTGCTTGTCTTCTTGACTCATCCTCTTCCCATAAATCTCACAAGTATAATAAACCTCTTTAGAATGGCATGGCTGCCAAAGTTTTTGTATTTATAATACCAATAATACCGATAATACCAATTACCCCGTTGAAGACATTCTTTAAAAAAGTATACTCGGTCATAAGACTTTATATGGGCAAATAAAATTCATAGAAATAAAAAGGAAAGTTTTACATCTTCCTAAATCTGAGGGTGGTTTTAACATTCAAGACTTGTAATTGTATCAACTCGCTACTCAAGGCTTTTACTTGTGACATATAGTTATACATTAAGGAGGAACAATGGGTTCATATTGAAGATGCTCATTTTTTATTTAATTTATTTTTATTTAACCAGGTAGGCCAGTTGCCAACTGCGACCTAGCCAAGACAAAGCAAAGCAGTGCGACAAAAACAACACAGAGACACATGGGATAAACAAACGTACAGTCAATAACACAATAGAAACATCCGTATACAGTGTGTGCAAATGAAGTAAGGAGGAAAGGCAATAAATAGGCCAATTGTTAATGAAAATTTCAAATAAAATCGTACAAAAAAATAAACAGGAATGACATTTACTCTTATGGGTGGCTAAAACAATTTACCAGAAAGCAATGCCCCTAATAGGCCACGCCTCCTAAAAAATAACCTATGGATTACATAATTGTTTTTATGGTCAAATGAGTATAGTCTGAAGGGGGAAGTAAATGTAATAGATATGCATGCCCAGAGACAAAGACGAGGTTTAAAGATGAAATGATTGGGGTGAGTGTGTATGATTCATGAAGATTAAAGTATGGGAAAATTACCTATTTTCATATACCGTATGCAATAGTTTGGTTGTATTAGAATAGAACAAAATAGAATAGTGATTGACTTACTATTGAAAGCAAATATTCAAGAGCCTTGGTTTCATAAAATAAGGTAAAGCTGCATTCCCTTGGTAAACACAATCAATTCTTTAGTGTCAGATTTAGAGCTGGGATGTATGGAGAAAAATCTGCATCACAATAAATGGACTGAATTATTACAATAACAATCAATTCAACAATAAATAACAATGTGCACAGGTTACTTAAAAATAAAAATTACTCTTAAAACTACTAGTACTACTTTGAATGTTAGCTATCAATTGTCCAGTTAGCAATAGCCCAATACAGCAGACTTACTTCATTTAAAAATGCACATTCCTCTAGTAAAGACTATTTATCATTATTATCGATATCAGTAAAATGTCCTCGATCAATGGTCGGTTTGGTCGGTATTGATAATGTTTTGGTTTAGTCTCCCGTTTATTCTCCAAGCTCTAGTCAGATTTAAGCAAAGTAAATCTGTTTTTATCTTGTTAACACTGTATGCTTTCAGGTATAAATCAGAGGAGCCTGGGGGGTGGCTCGCAGCGAGCTGTCTCTTTCATTATGTTTGCCGGCCTGGAATAAACACATCTGAAAAAGCGGCTTTGTCTCCAACCATGGGGTCTGGACAAGATTAAGTTGATTCCAAACAGTGGGAGTTAACATATCACATAAGGTGCCGCATCACACAAGATAAATTGACTTTTTCGAAGCCCCTGAAGCGTGATGTGGTAAACTCTGGTTTTCGTCAGGCTCGGTTTTTGGAAGCCCGATTAGATTAGCGGGCTGTGTAATTACCCCGACAGAGAAGTTTTCCGCAAGATGGTGACCCCATCATCTGCAATTTACACACACACCTGGCACCTTGCTTCTCATTAGTAGCTGGCAGAGAAGTCCTAGCCAAATGGCCCTACCAGAAGCCCTGGCACGCGGCCCGAAATTTCCCCCCTCAGACTGCCCCCGTGAACTGGTGGAGGCCCATCACTGCTCATTAGTGTCCAGACAGTCCTGTCTACTTCCCCTCACCATCAAGCATTCTGGGATCTATTGTTAATGCTTTATTCCCTTCTGGTCCCTAACCACTTTACAGCTCCTCCACCCCTCCACCAGTGTCCCAGGGTCGTGCTTGTCTTCTTGACTCATCCTAACCCATACTCCTCCTACACTCCACTCATCCTCAGGAACAGCAGCACAATCCAGACACTGGGCCTTGAAAAAACACCTTTTTTAGTATGGTTATACACTGTAGTATACTAACTATTAAAATCTATAATGTGTTATCCAACTAATTATTGTACTATTGTAGTAAAGTATTACGGTCTAGTACATTATATAGGTATTAGATTAGTTAGCTATACCTGGTTCCTGCCAGTAAGGATTTATGGTCCCTGGACAGTCCTCTGTCCCTAATTCCCTCACTGTCACTTTCCCTGGGTCTGAGAGAAGTACAGACTGCATAGGTCACAACATCTGCTGCTCCAATCCTCTCTCTCTTCTCCCAAGAGTTTGTCCCATGTTTAATGTATTTTCTTTGTATATTTATTTGGTGTTCCCATTGAACCAGTCCTCGGTGCGACATGTCACATCTGGAGCCCACTCCCTTGCCGGTTGGCACGGAGTTCGTAAGGCAGTGCTCTGCATTCAGGCATTCCACTGGTATTCCCAGAGGTGAAGCAGGTTCACGCCACGGTCTGATTTGAAAGGTCAAGCTGCCAGAAACAATTGTACTTGCTACCTACCTCTCAAACACTAACTACCTCCCTTGTCTTTTTATCAAAATCTCTCCACCCTTCCCTTTCCAATCCACACCAGCTTCCGCAACAGATAAATGTTCCCCAAAGCATCAAGCACTATCGGTGATCAGGAAAGAAAGGAAGGTGAAGAGGGAAGGCTTCCTCCAGTCTAGAGAGAACGCGGGCATATTTTCATCTTATGAAAACATCAGACTTACGCCATGTTTGATATGCCTATTGAAGAGTGATAATCATCAAATCCCTATGTAGGAGAACCATCGCTCAGGGGCTCCCTTCCCTGATGTAAGTGAGATGAGATTATATCTGTTGGCTCAGCTACCCAGTGAAATGTAAGGCGCCTAATTCAAAATCCAAAAGTTGAATTATTTAACATTCATCTTTATACAAGTGTTGCATAGTAATCAAAAGCTCTGCTTCTTGGAATATCACAGCGTTGTCAGATTTCAAAAAGGCTTCACGGCGAAAGCACAACATTTGATTGTTTAAGGATAGCACCCCACATATTTTCCACATTAGCTCGAGCCCGTGAACGCGCATCCTCTTCTGTTTACATCTGGTGACTAGTTCGAAATTCTTCTTCTATTACCATCCAGAGCAACCTAACATCGCCAAACACTGTCTAGAGACTGTTGACATGCAGTGGAAGCAATAGGTACTGCAATCTTACTCCCGTATATGTCTGTTTAAAATAGGGAAGGGTTCAAAATGAATATTATCTGCCATAACTACAAGGTCCGATAGGAATTCAGGGAACTCAGTGAGGAACGCTGTAAACGGTAGCTATAAAAAGTGATTGAGTAGGCTGCATCGATTTCATGACTAGAAGCTCAAGTCAAGACTAGAAGTCTTTCTTTTTTTTGTCAATTTAAATTTGGTATTGTAAATGTTAGCAACACCTATGCCATTGCGGGATATGGTCACTAGTGTAACCAGGAGGAGAGGCTTCATTTAACACATTCAATTCATTAGGCTTAAGCCATGTTTCAGTCAGGCCAATCAAATCAACATTATGATCAGAGATTAGTTCATTGACTATCACTGTCTTGGAAGTGAGGGATCTAACAATAAGTAGCCCTATTTTAAGATGTGTGATATCATAATCCTTTCAACAATGACAGGAATGGAAAAGGTCTTTATTCCAGTGAGATTGCTAAAGCGAACACAGACACGGTCTCAATGGGAATAGCTGAGCTGACTGTGCTAGTGGCAGACTCCACAAAGCTGGCAGACTGGCTAACAGCCTGCTGCCTGGCCAGCACCGTATGTCATTGTGGAGCTAGGGGAGTTAGAGCCCTGTCTCTGTTCGTAGATAAGATGAGAGCACCCCTCCAGCTAGGATGGAGTCCGTCACTCCTCAGCAGGCCAGGTCCTGTTTGTGGGTGAGTGCCAGAAAGAGGGCCAATTATCGACAAATTCTATCTTTTGGGAGGGACAAAAAACAGTTTTCAACCAGCAATTGAGTTGTGAGACTCTGCTGTAGAGCTCTTCACTCCCCCTAACTGGGAGGGGGCCAGAGACAATTACTCGATGCCGACATCTTTCTAGCTGATTTATGTTTCATGCCCTGCCTCCTCCAGTCCACTTACCAATATCTGAACAAGAGAGCCTCATCGAAATTGCAACAAGCGGTTCTGAGAAAATTTAATTTAACCTCTTGGGGATAATTAAGGAGCAGTGGGGCGCTAGCGCCCCATCCTTGACAACATCCGGAAAAATGTAGAGCGCCAAATTCAAAATGCAAATGTAGTATTATAAAACATTCATAAAAATACAAGTGTTGCACACTCTTCAAAAGTGTAGACTCTTGGCAATCTCACAGCGTTGTCAGATTTCAAAAAGGCTTTACGGCGAAAGCAGAACCTTTTATTGTCTGAGGACAGCACCCCATGTACTTCCCATATTAGCATAATAATAAAACCAGCGTGGGTGTCACAAAACACATAAAAAGAGCTCAAATAAATCGCTTACAGTGAAGGAAAAAAGTATTTGATCCCCTGCTGATTTTGTAAGTTTGCCCACTGACAAATAAATTATCAGTCTATAACTTTAATGGTAGGTTTATTTGAACAGTGAGAGACAGAATAACAACAAAAAAATCATGTGAAAAATTTTATAAATTGATTCGCATTTTAATGAGGGAAATAAGTATTTGACCCCCTCTCAATCAGAAAGATTTCTGGCTCCCAGGTGTCTTTTATACAGGTAACGACCTGAGATTAGGAGCACACTCTTAAAGGGAGTGCTCCTAATCTCAGTTTGTTACCTGTATAAAAGGCACCTGTCCACAGAAGCAATCAATCAATCAGATTCCAAACTCTCCACCATGGCCAAGACCAAAGAGCTCTCCAAGGATGACAGGGACAAGATTGTAGACCTACACAAGGCTGGAATGGGCTACAAGACCATCGCCAAGCAGCTTGGTGAGAAGGTGACAACAGTTGGTGCGATTATTCGCAAATGGAAGAAACACAAAATAACTGTCAATCTCCCTCGGCCTGGGGCTCCATGCAAGATCTCACCTCGTGGAGTTGCAATGATCATGAGAACGGTGAGGAATCATTCCAGAACTACACGGGAGGATCTTGTCAATGATCTCAAGGCAGCTGGGACCATAGTCACCAAGAAAACAATTGGTAACACACCATGCCGTGAAGGACTGAAATCCTGCAGCGCCCGCAAGGTCCCCCTGCTCAAGAAAGCACATATACATACCCGTCTGAAGTTTGCCAATGAACAGGACAACTGGGTGAAAGTGTTGTGGTCAGATGAGAACAAAATGGAGCTCTTTGGCATCAACTCAACTCGCCGTGTTTGGAGGAGGAGGAATGCTGCCTATAACCCCAAGGAAACCATCCCCACCGTCAAACATGGAGGTGGAAACATTATACTTTGGGGTTTTTTTTCTGCTAAGGGGACAGGACAACTTCACCGCATCAAAGGGACGATGGACGTGGCCAAAATGGGTCGTGGATGGGTATTCCAGCATGACAAATACCCAAAACACACAGCCAAGGTAACAAAGGAGTGGCTCAAGAAGAAGCACATTAAGGTCCTGGAGTGGCCTAGCCAGTCTCCAGACCTTAATCCCATAGAAAATCTGTGGAGGGAGCTGAAGGGTCGAGTTGCCAAATGTCAGCCTCGAAATCTTAATGACTTGGAGAAGATCTGCAAAGAGGAGTGGGACAAAATCCCTCCTGAGATGTGTGCTAACCTGGTGGCCAACTGCAGGAAACATCTGACCTCTGTGATTGCCAACAAGGGTTTTGCCACCAAGTACTGAGTCATGATTTGCAGAGGGGTCAAATACTTATTTCCCTCATTAAAATGCAATTCCATTTATAACATTTTTCACATGTGTTTTTCTGGATTTTTGTTTTGTTATTCTGTCTCTCACTGTTCAAATAAACCTACATTTAAAGTTATAGACTGATCATTTCTTTGACTTGGACAAACGTACAAAATTAGCAGTGGATCAAATACTGTACCTTTGATGATCTTCTGCTGAGGGCAATCCGAAGTGTCCAAGAAAGACATCCAATGTTCCTTTTGTTAGAAAAAGTCACTATTTATATCCATAAAGCTCCATTTGGTTGGCGCGTTCTGTTCAGAAAATCCACCGTCCACTCGTCCCATTATACAAGACAAAGAATATACCTATAAACTTATTCCAAACAAATCAAACCGTTTATAAATCGATCCTTAGCTACACTATTATGTATATTAACTATTATATTTCACGAGGATAATATCTTGAACGATAGTAAAGTAAAAAAACGTGGTGCGTGCTCTCGTGTCCCTTGTGCTCTCGTGTCCCTTGTGCACTTCGTCACTCCACTGATATAAACTTCCTGTATTGGGCTGTTTTTCAAGACAAACTCTTGAAACCTTTTTCTAAAGACGGTTGACATCTAGTGGAAGCCATATGTACTGCAACCTGGGTCCTGGAATGCAGCATGCTCTATACCAGCCCATGGTAAAAGAAGGCATGTAAAAAAAAAACATTTTTCTGGATGTATTTTGCTCAGGTTCTCACCTGCCATATCAGTTCTGTTATACTCACATACATTATTTTAACAGTTTTATAAACTTCAGAGTGTTTTCTATTCTAATAGTACTAATTATATGCTTATCCTAGTTTATTGGCCTGAGTGGCAGGCATTTTACTTTGGGCATGCCAGACTGTCCAAAACTCTGAAAAATGCTGCTGCTCCCTAACTATAATCAGAAGCCACTGCCAGGTTTCTGGAGTATCCTGCCTTGGCAAATCACTCTGTTAAGACACTGATGCCCTTTGCAACCACGTACCTATGTGGGAGTTGATTCTCGGCCCTCACTAGCATGAAAACTAAATACAGGCACAAATGATTTAAGACTGAGACTCTCTCCAATACAACCTAACATTGCAGAGTTATGTGCATCCTTTCAAGCACACCCTTCTCATGAACCTGTGGTGAGTTATTCGTTCATCGAAAATTGTGAATAAGGTTTTATGAGGTTTTTTATAAGGTTTTTCCCTCATTAAAATGCAATTCCATTTATAACATTTTTCACATGCGTTTTTCTGGATTTTTGTTTTGTTATTCTGTCTCTCACTGTTCAAATAAACCTACATTTAAAGTTATAGACTGATCATTTCTTTGTCAGTGGGCAAACGTACAAAATTAGCAGTGGATCAAATACTGTACCTTTGATGATCTTCTGCTGTGGGCAATCCGAAGTGTCCAAGAAAGACATCCAAGCGGCAGCAGAGGTGACGGTTTTGGAGAGTCTGGTGTGCCCAAAGTAAAATGTCTGCCACTCAGGCCCAGAAAATAGGATATGCACATAATTAGTACTATTGGATAGGAAACACTCTGAAGTTTCTAAAACAGTTAACTACTTAGGGAGTAGCGGCGCACTAGCGGGCCACTCCCGACACTACCCGGTGAAATGTAAGGCGCCAAATTCAAAATCCAAAAGTTGAATTATTAAACATTCATCAATATACAAGTGCTGCATAGTCATCAAAAGCTCTGCTTCTTGGTAATATCACAGCGTTGTCAGATTTCAAAAAGACTTTACTGCGAAAGCACAACATTTGATTGTTTGAGGATAGCACCCCACATATTTTCCGCATTAGCATAAATTATTATCCAGCGTGGGTCACACAAAACCCATATAAGAGCTAGAAAATATCACTTACCTTTCGAAGAACTTCTGCTGAGGGCTTCCCAAGTGTCCAACGAAGACATCCAATGGTTCTTTTGTTAGAAAAAGTCATTTATTATATCCATACATCTCCGTTTGGTTGGCGCGTTATGATCAGAAAATCCACCGTTGAGTCGCCCATTTAACCGTGAAGAGAACACGTTCAAATTATACCTGTACACTTTCTACAAACAAATCAAACATCATTTTTAATGTATCCTTAGGTATCCTTATTTGTATATTTACTGTACTATTTCAACCGGATGATAACTGGTTTAGTACGCAGGGTACCGTACTAAACCACAAATTACCTCTAAATCCCGCAGCATAATCTCAAAACTTTTAGTTGAGCAACCACTGTAGAAGAACTCTCAAGTAGGTGTTCCAAAACATTCAAGTGCCATTTTCTCAAAAGTGGGGTTAGGTTTATCAACTTTCAAAGCAGAATTACTCTCCCATTGTTCCTCAACTGTAGTGTATGATACCATTTTCTAGCTCTGAGTCTAAACTTTTATCCAATGTAAAAATACATTTCAAATGTTGCTACATAAGACTGAATTGAGCCGGTAGGTCACATATGTCTATGGCCACAACACAACAAGCTGTTTCACAGATAGAAGGAGCGATGAGTGGGGAAAAAGGTGCATTGATAAGCACACCAAAGACAGCATCATTAATAAAGTAATACAATTTAAATAAAGATGGCACTTCTAAAAACCTATTCCACACCACAGTCTGCTGAATGAAAATGGATTTATGTTTCAGCATTGTCTCAATTAAGATTTTGTGGTTCGACTAGGCGTGTGTGACATGCACGCACAGATACAAGCCTACCATAGTCAGCGGCAGGCGGACAAGCAATATCTGATGTCATAGTACAGTTGAAGCCTGACCTGGAAAGTGAAGCTAACTGAAGTTGGCTAGCTTTATAAAAGCCTGAGTTGATCTAGCTTGCTTCGTAGTATTCGACAGGTCTCCAGGAGAAAGTTGATTTTCCTCAATGGTGTAGTACAGTAAATGAGCACTCTAGATCCAGTGATGTCCTCAACTAGGGTCAGATATCTTCCTGGCTTTCCTCACTTTTTACAAGGAGAATGGTGTAGTACACTAAATGAGCACTCTGTAGATCCAGTGATGTCCACAACTAGGATCAGATCTTTCCCTGTCTCTCCTCACTTCTTTAAAGGATAAGTTTCAGGATGACCTCTACTAAAGTTATTGTAAGGATACTTATATTCAGATGGTGTTTGGGCCTACCTTGTTGTGAGACAGGTAGTGTCAGGTTCCCATACTTTTACAGTAGTACATGTCAGTCATCCTGGCCCAGTTTTAGTCTACTTGAATGACAGAAGTCTATTCTATTTGAATGAGAGAATGTGGATCGAGAGAGATTAAACCAATAGATGGATTCATGCACTGCATTATTTAGAAGGATGTCTTGTCAGTCATGCTGGAACTTCACTCCACTCCACTGTACATTCTACACACTAATTCTCTCTTTCTCTGCCCCTGAGGCTTCATTCACCATGTTTTGTGCAATCTATTCAGTACATCACCAGAGTGAAACTAACTGCAATCATACATCCTTTATCCCACAAGATTGAGCACTTTAGAGAAGGATGTACAGTGAGGGAAAAAAGTATTTGATCCCCTGCTGATTTTGTATGTTTGCCCACTGACAAAGAAATTATCAGTCTATCATTTTAATGGTAGGTTTATTTGAACAGTGAGAGACAGAATAACAAAAATATCAAGAAAAACGCATGTGAAACATTTTATAAATTGATTTGCATTTTAATGAGGGAAATAAGTATTTGACCCCCTCTCAATCAGAAAGATTTCTGGCTCCCAGGTGTCTTTTATACACTCTTAAAGGGATCTCAGCTTGTTACCTGTATAAAAGACACCTGTCCACAGAAGCAATCAATCAGATTCCAAACTCTCCACCATGGCCAAGACCGAAGAGCTCTCCAAGGATGTCAGGGACAAGATTGTAGACCTACACAAGGCTGGAATGGGCTACAAGACCATCGCCAAGCAGCTTGGTGAGAAGGTGACAACAGTTGGTGCGATTATTCGCAAATGGAAGAAATACAAAAAAACTGTCAATCTCCCTCGGCCTGGGGCTCCATGCAAGATCTCACCTCGTGGAGTTGCAATGATCATGAGAACAGTGAGGAATCAGCCCAGAACTACACGGGAGGATCTTGTCAATGATCTCAAGGCAGCTAGGACCATAGTCACCAAGAAAACAATTGGTAACACACTACGCCGTGAAGGACTGAAATACTGCAGCGCCCGCAAGGTCCCTCTGCTCATGAAAGCACATATACATGCCCGTCTGAAGTTTGCCAATGAACATCTAAATGATTCAGAGGACATCTGGGTGAAAGTGTTGTGGTCGGATGAGACGAAAATGGAGCTCTTTGGCATCAACTCAACTCGCCGTGTTTGGAGGAGGAAGAATGCTGCCTATGACCCCAAGAACACCATGCCCACCGTCAAACATGGAAGTGCGGCGCATCACCGGGGCACAGCGCATCACCGGGGGTAAACTACCTGCCCTTCAGGACACCTACACCACCCAATGTCACAGGAATGCCAAAAAGATCATCAAGGACAACAACCACCCGAGCCACTGCCTGTTCACCCCGCTATCATCCAGAAGGCGAGGTCAGTACAGGTGCATCAAAGCTGGGACCGAGAGACTGAAAAACAGCTTCTACCTCAAGGCCATCAGACTGTTAAACAGCCATCACTAACATTGAGTGGCTGCTGCCAACATACTGACTTAAATCTCTAGCCACTTTAAACATAGGAATTGGATGTAACAAATGTATCACTAGCCACTTTAAACAATTTTGTATATAATGTTTACGTATCCGACATACTCATATCAAATGTATACACTGTACTCTAAACCATCTACTGTATCTTGTCTATGCCGTTCGTCCATCGACCCAAATCTCTAGCCACTTTAATAATTATAATTGGATGAAATAATGTATCACTAGCCACTTTAAACAATGCCATTCATATAATGTTTACATATCCTACATTACTCATCTCATATATATACATGTGTATATACTGTACTCCATACCATCTACTGCATCTTGCCTATGCCGGTCAGCCATCGCTCATCCATATATTTATATGTACATACTCGTATTCATTCCTTTACTCTTGTGTGTATAAGGTAGTTGTTGTGAATTTGTTAGATTACTTGTTAGATACTACTGCATGGTCGGAACTAGAAGCACAAGCATTTCGCTACACTCGCATTAACATCTGCTAACCATGTGTATGTGACAAATAACATTTGATTTGATTTGAGGTGGAAACATTATGCTTTGGGGGTGTTTTTCTGCTAAGGGGACAGGACAACTTCACCGCATCAAAGGGACGATGGATGTGGCCATGTACCGTCAAATCTTGGGTGAGAACCTTCTTCCCTCAGCCAGTGCATTGAAAATGGGTCGTGGATGTGTATTCCAGCATGACAATGACCCAAAACACACGGCCAAGGCAACAAAGGAGTGGCTCAAGAAGAAGCACATTAAGGTCCTGGAGTGGCCTAGCCAGTCTCCAGACCTTAATCCCATAGAAAATCTGTGGAGGGAGCTGAAGGTTCGAGTTGCCAAACGTCAGCCTCGAAACCTTATTGATTTGGAGAAGATCTGCAAAGAGGAGTTGGACAAAATCCCTCCTGAGATGTGTGCTAACCTGGTGGCCAACTGCAAGAAACGTCTGACCTCTGTGATTGCCAACAAGGGTTTTGCCACCAAGTACTAAGTCATGTTTTGCAGAGGGGTCAAATACTTATTTCCCTCATTAAAATGCAATTCCATTTATAACATTTTTCACATGCGTTTTTCTGGATTTTTTTGGTTGTTATTCTGTTGCACACTGTTCAAATAAACCTACCGTTAAAATTATAGACTGATCATTTTTGTCAGTGGGCAAATGTACAAAATCAGCAAGGGATCAAATACTTTTTTCCCCTCAAGGTATATATTGTATCTCACAGATTATAGTAATTGTCTTGAGGTTGAAGCTTGAGGGCAGTTACAAACTATGGTGTATTGTATACAGTGCCTTCAGAAAGTATTCACAACCCTTGATTTGTCCACATTTTGTTGTGTTACAACCTGAATAAAACAAATATTACACCCAAATCAATTAATTAGATTTAGTGTATCAATACACCCACTCACCACAAAGATACAGGCATCCTTCCTAACTCAGTTAACGGAGAGGAAGGAAACCACTCAGGGATTTCACCATGAGGCCAATGGTAACTTCAAAACAGTTTCAGAGTTTAAAACTGAGGATGGATCAATAACATTGTAGTTACTCCACAATACAAACCTAATTGACAGAGTGAAAAGAAGGAGGCTCGTACAGATTTTTTTTTTTATAAGACATGCATCCTGTTTGCAACAAGGCATTAAAGTAATCCTGCAATTTACTTTTTGTCCAGAATACAAAGTGTTATGTTTGGGGCAAATACAATACAGCACATTACTGAATACCAATCTCCATATTTTCAAGCAAAGTGGTGGCTGCATCATGTTATAGGTATGCTTGTACAGTGCCTTGCAAAAGTATTCATCCCCTTGGCGTTTTTCCTATTTTGTTCCATTACAACCTGTAATTTAAATGGATTTTTAATTGGATTTCATGTAATGGACATACACATTGTCCAAATTGGTGATGTGAAAAAAAAAATAAAACCTCTTTCAAAACGTTCAACAAAAAAAGTGGTGCATGCATTTGTATTCACCCCCTTTGCTATGAAGTCCCTAAATAAGATCTGGTGCAACCAATTACCTTCAGAAGTCACATAATTAGTTAAATAAAGTCCAGTTGTGTGCAATCTAAGTGTTACATGATCTGTCACATGATCTCAGTAAATATACACCTGTTCTGAAAGGCCCCAGAGTCTGCAACACCACTAATCAAGGGGCACCATGAAGACCAAGGAGCTCTCCAAACAGGTCAGGGACAGAGTTGTGGAGAAGTACAGATCAGGGTTGGGTTATAAGATAAATATCTGAAACTTTGAACATCCAACAAAGCACAATTAAATCCATTATTAAACAAATGGAAAGAATACAGCACAACGACAAACCTGCCAAGAGAGGGCCGTCCACCAAAACTCACGAACCAGGCAAGGAGGGCATTAATCAGAGAGGCAACAAAAAGACCAAAGATAACCCTGAAGGAGCTGCAAAGTTCCACAGCGGAGATTGGAGAATCTGTCCGTAGGACCACTTTAAGCCGTACACTCCACAGAGCTGGGCATTATGGAAGTGTGTCCAGAAAAAAAGCTATTGCTTAAGGATAAAAAAGAAATGGATTGTAGCTAAGCACAAGCAAAGTCCTACAGGAACACCTGGTTCAGTGTGCTTTCCACCAGAATTGGGAGAGGAATTCACCTTTCAGCTAGATAATAACCTAAAACACAAGGTCAGATCTACACTGGAGTTGCTTACCAAGAAGACAGTGAATGTTCCTGAGTGGCTGAGTTACAGTTTCTCTTTAAATCTATGGATTTAGACCTGAAAATGGTTGTCTAGCAATGTCCAACAACCAATTTGACAGAGCTTGAAGAATTGTTTAATAATGAGCAAATGTTGGACAATCCAAGTGTGGAGAGCTCTTGGAGACTTACCCAGAAAGACTCACAGCTGTAGTCGCTGCAAAAGTTCATTTTAACGTGTTGACTTAGGTGGTTGAATACTTATATTGTAACAGTCCTGTGTGTAGCTGTGTAGAGAGTCAGGCGCAGGACAGCAGAATAGAGTAATCAACGTAATTTACTCAAAATACAAAATCACAACGGTAAACTCACGAGCCCACAAAGACTGACCAAGTTAAAACAAACAATCAATCACAAAGACATGGGGGGGACAGAGGATTAAATAAGGAACATGTAATTAGTGATTGGAAACCAGGTGTGTATAATAAAGACAAAAACATTGTAAATTAAAAGTAGATCGGCACCAGCTAGAAAACCGACGACGTCGACCGCCGAAAGCCGCCCGAACAAGGAGAGGGACCAACTTCGGCTGAAGTTGTGACATATATATATAATCAAGATATCAGTGTTGTTATTTTCTTTTTCTTTTTTTTTTACAATGTTCGATTTTTGTACACTTTGACATTACAGAGTATTTTGTGTAAATCGTTGACAATGATTTACAATTCAATCCATTTTAATCCGACTTTGTAACACAACACAATGTGGAAAAAGTCAAGGGGTGTGAATACTTTGGAGACCCTGGCGTGCCCAAAGTAAAATGCCTCCCATTCAAGCACAGAAAATAGGATATACACATATTTAGTACCATTGGATAGGAAACACTCTGATTTTCTAAAAGTGTTAACATTTTGTCTGTGAGTAAAGCAGAACGGATATGGCAGGCGAAACCCCGAGTAATTTCTGTTCTGGAAAAAGTGGTTTTGACACATTGCCTCATTTAGAGCCCCTCCCTTATGAAAATGCCCTTATAAGGGCATATGAATGCAGTACCTATCGCTTCCTCTGGATGTCAACAGTCTCGAGAAAGTGTTCTGATTCATTTTAGATGCTTTTAGAGCAGAGAAGAAGAGGAATCAGGAAGTGTCCCCATAGATGTCCTACAAGTAAACGCGCGCTCCCGGCAGGCACGCTCTGTGGTTTTCTCCTTTCTTATCGCCCAGTTTATATTCCGGTTGAAATATTATGCTATTTATATATAAAAGTGTTCCTAAGGATACATTTACAATGATGTTTGATTGTTCTTGGACAAGTTTATAGGTATAAATTGAACGAGTTCTCTTCACGTTTCAATGGAGGAGTCGACACTGTTTTTTCTGATTATAACGCGCCAACCAAACAGAGATTTATGGATATAATACATTACTTTTTCTAACAAAAGAACCATGGATTGTCTTCGTTGGACACTTTGGAAGCCCTCAGCAGAAGTTCTTCAAAAGGTAATTGATTTGTTTTCGCTGTGAAATGTGTTTTCTGTGAACCGTGGAGGCTTATGAAATTATGGTAATGGCAAAAGTATGTTAGGTGCTACCCTCAAACAATCAAATGTGGTGCTTTCGCCGTAAAGCCTTTTTTAAATCTGACAACGCTGTGATATTGCCAAGAAGCAGAGCTTTTGATGACTATGAAACACTTGTATATTGCGCCCCACCCTCCCTAAGAAGTTAATGAGCCAGATAAAACAATACCATGCACCTACTAGTACGGTACTGTATTATGTGGGTGGAATTATAGTACCATTTAGAAATACAGCAATTATTTCCCCGCCCACAATATTTTCCCACAATGCACCATAATTTACAGGATGCTGCAGTAAAAAGTTTCATAGTATTTTGCTGTTGACAATACCCCAAATTACCATATACGTTTATCCCAGACAAACCTTTAGCTAACATGAATGATTGTGATGTTCTCATCCCCCTTTAAGGGAGTATGAGAAGGTTTTCCCTATGAAATTAAATGATTCAACCACACCTACTGTACGACTAAACTTCCATGGGCTGTGGTCTAAAAGCTGTCAGTTGTAAAAGGAATACCAAAGAGACTGCCCTATTTTGTAGCATATTGTTGGGCTCGCTAGCTCTTCACTAGACACAGAGAGCTCCCCTGTGTTTGGTTCTTCCTATGTACATATGGAAAATACTATTTTTAAACAGCACTGAGGGCTTACGCATTTCAAGTAAATAACATTTTAAATATTCCCTTTCAAAAGGGAGCAATAAAAGTGGGAAAAGTACAACATCATTGCAAGCAATCAAGATGTCAGGAGTAAAATTAGGAGCAATCCAAACCATACACAAATGCACCAAATCACCTCGGAACATTGAAGGCTCTTGCGCCAGTCAGCCCCACCTTTCCTCACCCCCTTCCCCCCATCGCCACCCTCCCCTAATCACCATAGCTGTCATTTGGTAGAGCAATTTCCTTTTGCTCATTTAAGTATGAGGTAATTGAGTAATTGAATTTGGTTCCTAATTCAACCTAAAAAGTGCAAGCAGTTGTCATGTGATTTCTCCCCCATATTTCTTTCATCTTTGTAATTTAATAGCACTTTAGGCCCGAGTTACAATGTTTTCATCACTGAAATGAGTAGTGGGAGTTAAGGATCTATTTTTCATTATATGTCATGTAAGGTAAATCAACAGGCCCTTGTTTAATGTGCCATTGCAATTTTATTTGCTGTTGTTTGTCGGGAACATAATAAGTCTGGCTGGCAAGTGCTTGAACTTGGAAGTGGGATGTGTGTCCTCAACTCTGTGTGTGTTTGAGTGTCTGCATCCCTAAGAACTGTTTTTGTGTGTATTAGCTCACCACCCGCTAATGTGAGTACTTACCTTCTCTCATGGAACCAATGCACATCACATATCATTGCATACTGTTCTGGTACGGAAAATCTGATGTGACACATTCAGCTTCACTACATCAAGGGAAATGTAGTATTCTTTCAAACAAAGATAATGTATATACATATATTGCAGGAGGATGTGTATCCTTGGAAATAATCTAAATTCATGTAAACATAACAGTATTGAAAACATTGATTGTTCCAAAAAAATGGTCTCTTGGCACAATTTCCCCTGGGTATGGGGTAAATTGAGCTGCATAAATATTTCATAATGAAATATTACCTCTATCTTTTTAAAACCATGTCTATCTTTGTCTTTGAATCATATTAAGCGTATTTGTACAACAAAAAACACTTCTAACATAGGCAAGGCCCTGGTGTAACCTCATATCCCAGCGATAACGTCTTGCATTATGCCTGGGAAGAAAACACTTGCCTTTGGCTCAACCATTGGCTCAACTTGCCCCTGGCCAAATGGACCAATTTACCCCAAAGCAACCATTTAATCTATATTAGCCCACACAGCTACAAGAATACACTTTCATGCTAGGTTTAGGACCTCATATTGAAGCTTATAAAGACCCCAACTGATGTACAAAACAGTCTTAAAACTATTTACTTTGGTTTAGATACAACTATCATGAAACCTATAACACAAATTAATTTGACTTTGTGAAAATCTGTTTTTTGGACCTAACTTGCTTACAACTTTTTCCATGTGGCTTCTTCCTTCCTTTAAATCAATCAATGTCAGAGTTTTGTTTTCACTGAATCTCTGTTTGGATATTGGTTAGGCTACAATTAGGCTGTGGAAATGTTAGCTAAGTTAAGGTGAGTGCTGTTCATGATCGGTGGTGATGTTAGCATGTAAATCTTGGTGGGGCAACAAAAAAAGTGGGATGCATTCCAGCAAAGCCACCACAGAGAAAAACATAGCTGATATGGCAGACTTGCTAAACAAATGCGGTTTCTACTGACAATTGAGATGTACAAACTATGGCATAAGGGGACGACAAACGGATAAGAGGCAATCCGTAATTTCAATTAAGACATTAATGAGCAAGCGTCGACGGACGTAGTCAATATAACTATTTGTTCAGCTCTTTTGAAATGTACAGCGACAGAATTCAGAACATGGGCCATTCTTATAGTGTACTCCCTGTACATGTCAGAACCGTAGGATAAATAAATGGGGCAAATAAACAGACAATGAAAGCTCTTACAATATTCTACGATTACATTTCTGTAAAACAGGTTATAGGGTATTTGTGCACCACCAAGTTAGAACAGTAGGTTGAAATTGAGAGGTGAAAATAGACCAAATTATTGATGAGGCACTTTGAATGCCGTTTGGGTCATTGCGTGTCAAAAAAAAATGTGCACGTGCAAGCCATGCACCACAACTACTATCAGTAGCACTGTCAAAGCTGTACAAAAAGAGTAGCCAAACAAGCACACACCGGGCCACAAACGATATGTTTACAATACCGCGTTGGTAAAAATAGACCAAATTATTAGGGTGAGGCATATGGGCTACTAACAGCTTACTACACAACATACACTTCTTAGCTACAGTATACATTTCTCCCTGGCGTATTACATAATTTATGCAGCAGCATACAAAACATTTTTGGTCTTACCTTGTGAAGGTGGAGCAGCGGGCCTTTGTTGGCAAATTTTGTCATCAAACTTTGTCATCAAAGTATGATATTCGCTGGATTTATGGTGGGAACTCAGAAAAAAAAACACGGCCACTCCAATGAATATCAGGCTAACGTTAGCAGTTTTTTTGCAACGCTTGCAGTTAGCCACTGATTCCTTCCAAACGACTCATTGTTGAATTTGGGATTTCCAACTTGTTGTGTAATTTTTAAGCACAATGGCTGATGAGCACCGATACATTTTATCTATAATTTCTCTTCATTATTTATTTTCGTATGACAAGGATTACAAAGGATTTGCCAGTAGATTGTCGAGTTGATGATGACTGCTAGCTAAGACTTTGAAAGTAAGATGTTGACATGATCAGTCCAATCAAAGCTACTGTAGATATAATGTGATTTGATGTCATTCTATCAATGACCTTGAGTCTTCTTGGATGGGCACTTCTAATTTAAACCTATGGCTCTAACCTTAGAATTGAGGATAACGTACTGTCCTATGAGTGACAGAAAACTGAGCCAATCATGAAAGAAAACTTAGCCAATCAGGCGCAACGCTCTGTATTTTCTGCTGGCTAGCCCCACCACCACAGAAAACACAGAGCTAGGCTGAAACACCTGAATTTTGGGGCTGCCTTACTCAAGAAAGCTTGTTTGTTTGCAGCTTTATTAACTCAATAAAAAAGTTTTAACATTGTTTGCAAACTGATAAGCGACACATATTAATGCCAAAAATAACAAGGAAAACAGGCAAGCCCCCACCTGCCCTGAATGACGGGTCGCCACTGCTCATGATCATCTTGTCTAGTTGGCTCATTTATTAGAACATTTTGACAGCATGTTATGTAGTTTAACAAGTGGATTGTTTTGCTCTTCACTCTCAATCGCTGAGTAGCCTAGATCTACTTCCTACCAAAAGCCTGTGACTTCACTTACTTCATAATCAATGTGATTTTGTTTCACTGAATCTCCGTCTGCATAGGCTATTTGGATAGTTGGTTTCTGGCTGGGCAAATAAGTGGAGGTGGTATAGCTCATCTATTCATTTTATCATCTATCACTGATCAGAAACATTTAGCATGTAATAATGTATGCCAAATCAAGTGTCAGCCTATGTATTACTTTGCCCGATTGCGTATAGGCAACTCCAAAAGCCTGAGAAAGTTGAAATATGAAAACGAGACTCACGTTCTTTTGAAAATAGGATTGATATTATTTTCTATTGGTATCATGATGAAGATGCTCTTAATATAAGACCCTATGCTTGCTCTCTAACAAAGTGGAGTGAGGGTAGGAAAGAGATGAAATGCTGATAAAAAGGCATGGGCTTGGGCTTTTTTTTAAATAGAACTTTTTTATATGACAGCGGTTCCACACGTTCCCGTGACACAAGTTGTATGGAAAAAGTATTTGTATTTTATTCTGTTATTCCATTATATTCTTACTACAAAATGTATGTGTGTTGACTGTGATTGGGGTAGGTGTGTCTTGTCTGTTTAATGAACAAAAAAATTAAATATAGAATTCATAAATTTGGACGTAACATAATTAAACTCAAAATATGCCATTCTGTTGTGTTGAAAATATATTTTTTTTGTTTTGTAATGTTTCTTAGGACCTGCCTAAATAAATTGATAATTGATAAAACTGGACAGTTTTATCTCTATTGCCTTCATTCAAAGACTCAATCATGGACACTTACTGACAGTTGTGGCTGCTTCGCGTGATGTATTGTTGTCTCTACCTTCTTGCCTTTGTGCTGTTGTCTGTGCCAATAATGTTTGTACCATGTTTTGTGCTGCTACCATGTTGTCCTGCTGCCATGTGGTGTTGCTACCATGATGTGTTGTCATGTGTTGCTGCCATGCTATGTTGTTGTTTTAGGTCTCTCTTTATGTAGTGTTGTGGTGTCTCTCTTGTCATGATGTGTGTTTTGTCCTATATTTACATTTTTTATCCCAGCCCCCGTCGCCGCAGGAGGCCTTTTTGCCTTTTGGTATGCCGTCATTGTAAATAATAATTTGTTCTTAACTGATTTTCCGAGTTAAATAAAGGTTAAATAAAAATGTATAAAAGAAAAATTCAAAGGATCACGGCTGTTTGAGACTGAAAAGCCCTATAATAAAGGTCATGGCTAGAACGGTTCCAGCTTTTGTCAAAGGTTATTTTATTTATTTTAACACCCTAACCCATTTCCTAACTTAACCTAATTCTGCTAACCTGCTATGTTAATTCTCCTAACATGTTGTGTAAGTTATCCTTACCTGCATTGAAAAGTCAAATCTGATATTAATTTGACAAAAACTGGATCCCTTTTAGCCATGACCCTACTGTGGTTTGCATGCCCTGCTGAAGGACCCTATCATGCGGCTAGATGATTGGAGTTCGTTGGTCCACAGTGGGGGTGAGTATACCGGTAGTTAGACCATAGACTTCTGGTTATGTATCTGATTATGTGGTTATATTTTGATAATCGTTATCACTATCATCACAAGCATAGCTAACATTAGCTAGCTAGCATCCAAATAGCTAGCTACTTAACTACCTAAATATAACTCGGATTTGGCTTGGAAACAAGATAACATTTCAAAGAATGGCAACTAATTAGTAGGAAAACATTTAGTCATGATTGTGATGTTGACAGATTGACTTTAGACGGAGTATAGTTAGCTAACGCACTTTTGTACATCGTGCTGTAACGTACAATTGACCTTATTTTAGCACACCAAAAATGTAATACTTCCAGGTCAACTGTAATATTGTAGAGCACAATTTCTCCCATTTCCAGCAAAATCAATGACGAGACCTTCATGCTGCCTGTCTCTGCATGATTGAAGAAGGCAATGAGCTCCGTTGGGTCTTTTTAAAAATGGTGGGTGGGGAAGCGAAACCTACTCCGTGATAGGGAAAGGGGGAGATACTGCTTTTTTTCACCCGATCTGTCCAACTTATCACCTCTAAAATGTAAATAAAACACTATAAAGAGTTTATATAATGTATCATTACATACCTATTTGAAGGTTTGTATCGAATTTGAATTGGGTTTTTAGGGCGGGGCTAAAGTTATCTTCAGAAGTAAACAGCGGCTGTCGCGGCCTTTGAGAGTCATGATGGCTTGCAGTGATGACGCTAAAAAAGGAATGCATTCAGTTGTACATTTGACTAGGTATCCCCCATTACCCTGTCCCTGTCCCCTTCTTGTTTTTAATCTGCGAGAGAAGCGCTACACCTGGTGGAAAGAGGCTGTACGACACAGAATGAGTTGCATTATGCGTGCTGTACGTTACGGCATGACACGTCACAATTTAACGTACAGCGTCAGAGGGGTCCGTTTTTTTCTCCAATACTATCCTCCCATTACCATGTCAATCACACCCCAGATTTTGATGCCAACATTGTTTTCATTGCAGTCTCGTTTGAATGTCGCGGTTGCGCAAATTTGTACGGAATGGAGTTAGTCAACAGTAGAACTTAAGCCAGCTAACCTAAGATTGAGGGGACCACCGTATTTTAGTTAGCAAACATTTGCATTGCTAGCTGTTTTTGACAAACTTTGCCGGTAACAGTAATGGCAACATTGCCATCTCTCTAAAGTAAATTTGACAACATAATATGGCAAAGTTGTTTCCTACTTATTATTTGCCTACTTTAAACAATGTCATCGTATTTCCATGCCACACTTATTTAGTGTAGTTTAGACAAAACAGTCACTAGCTTTTGAGCTGCAACCCATGTCTCTAGGGCACAGATAAATATTGATGCAGCTATGGTGGTACTAGCTAAATCATGCCTGCCTACAACAGTGTATTAATTAGCAGCAACAAACTCAACCCAACCCAGGGCCATAGCAAAACATGTCACAGTTGGTTGCATAGTGTAACGGCTTCACTGGCCACAATCTAATCCAATCTGGAGCCTGTCAGTCTACATCTGTAAAGCATAGAATTAGCTTCCAAACAAGATTAAATTATTTCTTGATCTGTGTTTATAATTGAGGGATGATGACAATCATTGACCCTGTTTTTCTGTTAGACAAAGTGCACCATTGGGTTCCAGACTGATCCCGTGCTCATGAACGGACGCCGGGACCTACCAGAAGGAGCAAAGGTGGGTATCATAACATGTCCAGCAATGTGAGTTCAATGGTTTAGCAACCTCAAAAAATTATTCCATTCACTGTTAACTTGCTATTTTCAGAAAAGACCTCAGAATAAAAGTGTGTCATGCAACACAACCACTATTGTGATACCTATTTCGTTGTTGCCAGAGTTTCCTTGGACTCCTATGAAAAGGAAATGCCATCATGAGGCCTCTGATAGCGACCCGAGTTACTGCCCTGATGATGCAGACGGCTTCATCAACAATTACAGCTAATGCAAAGACCTCACCTCCAGCCTCACCTCTTGCCTGCTCACCAACAGTCGTCGATGGGGAGAAAATAATTAGGTAGGTTTAGACTGACTTGTTCAAACTTGTTTGTGTGTCAGATATTACCTATCCTAACTGCCATTGGTAATAGAAAAGTGACTATGTGTGGATGTGTTCACAGAAACATGGAGACATGCAAGACGATGTGATGAAGTCCAGACTGACAGACGGGCTTCATACTGATGTCTCTGAATGGAAAGAGACCAGGCAATCGGCATAAACATTTTACTAGCCACAACTTTTACTTGTATTGTCTTTTTTTATTATTGAATGGTATCAGTCAATATGGGGAGAAACCCTTCGTATTCTGCACCAGGATCAGATAACTCTAGTTGTATACGGGACACCACACAGGAAGGTATGACCACTCTGACATGTTTGCCAAGGTAGCCCCATTATCACCAGACAAAATGCAGATAGGCACAGTATCTGTATCGGCTGGGAATGACATTGAAATATTAAATGTACACATTGTTATATTAGCAGAACACTGCTTCTATGGTATTATGTAAATGGTTGTTTATTTTATATAGACCTGTTACTATATTTGAAAGTTATCAAAACACTTCGTTTATAATTCTTATCATACTACTTTGTAGACTACTGACCTATTCAATGCTTCCTCTGGCATTTCCCCATACATCTGCCGGTAGTTATTGAATTCATTGTGCAGGAGGTTTGTTTGTTGTGATTGAATAGGGGGAAACAGGTGCGGGCAAGGTTCTGACAGATGGGTGTGACTTGGTGGTGGCAAGGACACACCCAAGAAAAAAAACACCTCAAACCACACCCCCAAGCCAACTCACATTTGGCTTCTGTCATGGCCGCAAGCCAAAAAATAAGGCCAAATCAGCGAGTACAGTTCCCCTTTAAAGGGGGATGACAGAAAAGCAGAGATACAGACTCAAACAGAGGGGGTATAAAGAGTGACAGTGAGCAAGAGGAGAGAGAGAAATAATAAACAGAGGGGAGACAGAGATAATGAGAGGGATAGAGGCAAAGAAAAAGAATGACTGAGAAGGAAAGAGAGGGAGGGAGATAGATAGAGAATTGTAACTAAGAGTTAGAGAGTGGAGAGAAGGAGGGAATGATGGAGTTGTCTTCCACCAAGGATACACAGGTAACTGCAGCCATTAGGCCAATGAGTAATCTTCAGCATGCACCACAGGACTTCACCAGAGTGCAAATATCTGTAATCATTTCTTACGTCCTTTATGCCATAAAGCATCTACAGTGCCTTCAGAAAATATTCATACCACTTGACTTATTCTACATTTTGTTTCAGCCTGAATAAAAAAATTATGAAATAAACATTTTCTCACCAATCTACACAAAATACCCTATAATGACAAATTGAAAACATGCGTTTAGAAGTTTTTGAAAATGTACAAAAATATTTAATTTACATAATTATTCACACCCATTTGCTATGACACTGATAAATTGGGCTCAGGAGCATCCAATTTCTTTTGATCATCCTTGAGATGTCACTACAACTTGATTGGAGTCCACCTGTGGCCAGTTAAATTAGAATTGTAATGTGGCATATATCTGGGGAAGGATATAGAACTTTTTATAGAGCGTTGAAAGTTTCCAAAAACAGTGGTCTCATTCATTGGGAACTACCCTGACTCTGCCTAGAGCTGGTTGTCTGACCAAACTGAGAAATCGGGCAAGAAAGAACTTGGTCAGGGAGGTGACCAAGAACCCAATGAACACTTTGACAGAACTACAGAGTTTCTTGGCTGAGGGGAGAACCTGCCAGAAGGACAACAGTCTCAACAGCACTTCACCAATCTGGGCTTTATGGGAGAGTGGCCATATGGAAGCCACTCCTGAGAAAAAGGCACATGATAGCACTCCGGGCGTTTGCAGAAAGGCAAAAGGTTCTGTGATCTGATGAGACAAAAATTGAACTTTTTGGCCTGAATGCAAAACGCTATGACTGGAGAAAACACGTCTAACAACCCTACCGTGACGCATGGTGGTGGCAGAATCATGTTTTTCAGTGGCAGGGACTGGGAGACTGGTAATGATAGAGGGAACAATGAATTGAGCCAAGTACAGGCAAAGCATCGATTAGAACATGTTTCAGAGTGCAAATGACCTTAGACTGGGGCGAAGATTTACGTTCCAACAGGACAATGACCCCAAACAGCCAAAGCAACGCTGGAATGGCTACAAAACAAGAATGTGAAAGTCCTTGAGTAGCCAAGCCGAAGCCCAGACTTGAATCCAATTGAACATCTGTTGAAAGACTTGAAGACTGCTGTTCACCGCCGCTCCCCATCTAACAGAGCTTGAGACAATCTGCAAGGAAGAATGGGAGAAAATCCCTAAATCCAGATAAGCAAAGCTGATACAGACATACCCAAGACGACTCAAAAAGTGATTCTACAAAGTATTGACTCAAGGGTTTGAATACTTATGTAAATGGTGTCACAAAGTGCCTACACAGAAACTCAGCCTAAAACCCCAAGTAACAAGCAATGCAGATATAGAAGCACGGTGGCTAGGAAAAACTCCCTAGATAGGCAGGAACCTACAGTTGAAGTTGGAAGATTACATAGACATAGATTTGAGTCATTAAAACTCCTTTTTTCAACCACTCCACACATTTCTTGTTAACAAACTATAGTTTTGGCAAGTCGGTTAGGACATCTACTTTGTGCATGACATTAGTATTTTTTCAACAATGGTTTACAGACAGATTATTTCACATATAATTCACCGTATCACAATTCCAGTGGGTCAGACGTTTACATACACTAAGTTGACTGTGCCTTTAAACAGCTTGGAAAATTCCAGAAAACGATGTCATGGCTTTAAATGCTTCTGATAGGCTAATTTACATCATTTGAGTCAATTGGAGGTGTACCTGTGGATGTATTTCAAGGCCTACCTTCAAACTCAGTGACATGACATCATGGGAAAATGGGAAAATCAAAATAAATCAGCCAAGACCTCAGAAAGAAGTCTGGTTAATCCTTGGGAGCAATTCCGACTGTTGTGCTAGAACAATTTGGACTACTCCCGGAATCCTGACAACAGATGATTCAAGGGTTGGCTATATCTTCTAGCTATAGCCATTTTCAAATTATTATATTTAGATAAATGGACACGAGAGATCTGTGAAGCATCAATTGTGGCCATTAATTTGTGATTAAAACTACTGGGATGTGTCCGTGTTTGCATAATTGTGTGTGAGCGCATGTGTGTGTGTGGGGGGGGGGCATAAAACCCATAGAAGGTTACAGTTTATTTTATAGTCTGCTGTATACGTGCTATTAACGTGACATGATGACATGCTATTTACATGTAAGTGTCTTTGGGATTCATTGAAACATGAGTTTTGTACCAGGTAGTTACCATTTTAGTTGATTTACTTGAGGGAAAATACCAGAAAGTATCCATTCTTACCAATTCATTAAACCAGCTGAAACAAGTCTGAAAAAATTGGGTCACCAACAGTTGACCTGATTGAACAGCCTGATCTGAGCCCTTCCCAACTTCCCAGAGCACTATATAGCTGGCACTTAGCACATTAGCCCAGATGCACATCACATTGCAAACCAATTACAGGTCTAATGTGATTAGCCCTGCCACTATAAATTGCCCAGATTAGCCCAACGCCACAGACACAAGATGCATGCAGCAGCACGAAGACGACGACAGCCACCATGCCGCCACCGCTAGCATCCTGTCAGCTCCCACTTCCTTAACATTCAGCAGCTGGCCTGGAGAGCACCGACACACTCAATTAATGTATTCACTTAAGCAACCACACACACGTGCACGAGAACGCATACACACACACAAAATACACACAACACACATTTCCTATCTTCACCTGTCTTGGGTGACATACAGACACAATGCCTATCTTAACCTCTCTTTCTCTAGATTGACAGACACTCACACAAACGCACACACACGGTCCACGCAGGATGACAGCTTATTACTGTCAGTTCTGTTTTCATCACTCTTGTCGGCCCGCACACTCATCTTCTAATTTAGTCCATGTTATTGGCATATTGACAGTCAGAGCTGTTCAAATGTTTTGCCTGTGTCTTTTAGGCATACGAGTTGGGATGGACTGTGTCTTGCCGACCTGAACCATGCTGTTCTGACTCAGATATTTTATTTTCATGAATTTTCAAAAAATATATATATATTCGCATCCACTTAGTTGCTGGAACTGTGCTGCAAAGGACAATGCCTTTTCAGCGTAGTTCAGCAACAATGGTGGATGAGTAATTTCGTGACTTTACTTCCATTAATCTGATGACTTATTTATTTAATCCACTAACTATGTTTAATTGTTACCCGATTAAATTAATCATGTAACAATTAACTCATTAGGATTTGGGGCACCACGGAAGAAGTTGTTTAGAGAGTTACCAACTCCCGAATTAAACGCTATAATGTCTTTATCTATTTCATCGATAAACAGTCATTTTATTAATCATTACCTCTCATCAAACAATATTTCTGACCAGTCTTAACCTTCTTGGATCTGCAAAAACCCCAGCCTTGCGCAATATTCAGTACTACACAAATTGGTTTAAGAATTTTTTTACTAGCTAACTAATAAATAACACAGAATACGCACCCACACTTACATGAGACAAAGGTCCCTAGTGGACTGACAAGATATGACTGCTTGTTACAACATAGATGGAGAGCGGGTGGGGAAAAGAGAGAGAGAGAAAAAAAGGGACACCTTCTATAACTATTCTCCCATTAACCATTTCCTTTGCACACGAACAACCGCCCATTTGGAACAAGAAATCATGAATTTATTCACATGTGAAATGCCTTCGTTCATCGTTTGGATCCCAGGATGCAACTCAGCATTCTTTGTCCTCAAAATACGACGAGTTGAGTTTTTACCAAAAAGTTATATTTTGGTTTCATCTGACATTCTCCCAATCCTCATCTGGATCATCCAAATGCTCTCTAGCAAACTTTAGACGGGCCTGAACATGTACTGGCTTAAGCAGGGGGACACGTCTGGCACTGCAGGATTTGAGTCCCTGGCGGCGTAGTGTGTTACTGATGGTAGGCTTTGTTACTTTGGTCCCAGCTCTCTGCAGGTCATTCACTAGGTCCCCCCGTGTGGTTCTGGGATTTTTGCTCACCGTTCTTGTGATCATTTTGACCCCACGGGGTGAGATCTTGCGTGGAGCCCCATTATCAGTGGTCTTGTATGTCTTCCATTTCCTAATAATTGCTCCCACAGTTGATTTCTTCAAACCAAACTGCTTACCTATTGCAGATTCAGTCTTCCCAACCTGGTGCAGGTCTACAATTTTGTTTCTGGTGTCCTTTGACAGCTCTTTGGTCTTGGCCATAGTGGAGTTTGGAGTGTGACTGTTTGAGGTTGTGGACAGGTGTCTTTTATACTGATAACAAGTTCAAACAGGTGCCATTAATACAGGTAACGAGTGGAGGACAGAGGAGCCTCTTAAAGAAGAAGTTACAGGTCTGTGAGAGCCAGAAATCTTGCTTGTTTGTATGTGACCAAATACTTATTTTCCACCATAATTTGCAAATAAATTCATAAAAAATCCTACAATGTGATTTTCTGGATTTTTTTCCCTCATTTTGTCTGTCATAGTTGAAGTGTACCTATGATGAAAATTACAGGCCTCTCTCATCTTTTTAAGTGAGAGAACTTGCACAATTGGTGGCTGACTAAATACTTTTGTTCCCCACTGTATATGGCTCTGATTGTCTGAAAGGGGTCTCCCCTTTCTCGTCTTCTACTGTTGTTCACTCAGGAAGATAACCACCCATGTCGACGGTTCCTATTGGTGGTGAGCGTATTAGGATAGTCTCACTCAGATGAGCTTTTCTCTATATCTGACTTAAGACAGCTAATCAGCTGTTCCAGTGATTGTCTGAGGTGAGCTTCTCGCCTCTTCCTCGTCGTGTTGGTATAGCTCTTTTTCTCTCTGCTCTAAAGAAAGGTGAGAGTATTACATCACCTCATGTTGAGGTTCAACGTTTCAACCACTTCCAACATGAAGCAACCCGTTTCCTGGACTAAAGGTTGATTCCTCTTCCAAGCCTTTATGATCTCTAGATAAAAAGGGGCGATCCGTCATAATGTCAAGCTCTCTGACTTCACTCGGGGCATGGCTAGTTAATTTGCAAAGGATATCAACATACAGTTTAAGTCGGAAGTTTACATACACCTTAGCCAAATACATTTCAACTCAGTTTTTCACAATTCCTGACATTTAATCCTAGTAAAAATTCCCTGTCTTAGGTCAGTTAGGATCACCACTTTATTTGAAGAATGTGAAATGTCAGAATAATACTAGAGAGAATGATTTATTTCAGCTTTTATTTCTTTCATCACAATACCAGTGGGTCAGAAGTTTACATACACTCCATTAGTATTTGGTATTATTGCCTTTAAATTGTTTAACTTGGATCAAATGTTTCAGGTAGCCTTCCACAAGCTTCCCACAATAAGTGTGGTGAATTTTGGCCCATTCCTCCTGACAGAGCTAGTGTAACTGAGTCAGGTTTGTAGGCCTCCTTGCTCGCACACGCTTTTTCAGGTCTGCCCACAAATTTTCCATGGGATTGAGGTCCGGACTCTGTGATGGCCACTCCAATACCTTGAATTTGTTGTCCTTAAACCATTTTGCCACAACTTTGGAAGTATGCTTGGTGTCATTGTTCATTTGGAAGACCCATTTGCGACCAAGCTTTAACTTCCTGATTATTGTCTTGAGATGTTGCTTCAATATATCCACATAATTGTCCTTCCTCATGATGCCATCTATTTTGTGAAGTAAAACAGTCCCTCCTGCAGCAAAGCACCCCCACAACACGATGGTGTTCTTTGGCTTGCAAGCCTCCCCCTTTTTCCTCCGAACATAACGATGGTCATTATGGCCAAACAGTTCTATTTTTGTTTCATCAGACCAGAGGACAATTCTCCAAAAAGTTTGATCTTTGTCCCCATGTGGAGTTGCAAACCGTAGTGTGGCTTTTTTATGACGGTTTTGGAGCAGTGGTTTCTTCCTTGCTGAGAGGCCTTTCGGGGTATGTCGATATAGGACTTGCTTTACTGTGGATATAGATACTTTTGTACCTGTTTCCTCCAGCATCTTCATTAGGTACTTTGCTGTTGTTCTGGGATTGATTTGCACTTTTCACACCAAAGTACGTTCATCTCTAGGAGACAGAACACGTCTCCTTCCTGAGCGTTATGACGACTGCGTGGTCCCATGGTGTTTATACTTGCGTACTATTGTTTGTACAGATGAACGTGGTACCTTCAGGCATTTGGAAATTGCTCCCAAAGATGAATCAGACTTGTGGAGGTCTGCAATATCTTTCTTGTGGAGGTCTTGGCTGATTTCTTTTTGATTTTCCCATGATGTCATGCAAAGAGGGAATGAGTTTGAAGGTAGGCCTTGAAATACATCCACTGGTACACCTCCAATTTACTCAAATTATGTCAATTAGCCTATCAGAAGCTTCTAAAGCCATGAAATCGTTTTCTGGAATTTCCCAAGCTGTTTAAAGGCACAGCCAACGTAGTGTATGTAAACTTCTGACCCACGGGAATTGTGATATAGTGAATTATAATTGAAATAATCTGTCTGTAAACAATTGTTGGAAAAAATGCTTGTGTCATGCACAAAGTAGATGTCCTAACCCGACTTGCCAAAACTATAGTTTGTTAACATGAAATTTGTGGAGTGGTTGAAAAACAAGTTTCAATGACTCCAACCTAAGTGTATGTAAACTTCCAACTTCAACTGTATGTGTTGTGTATTTGATGTGTGGATGCAGGGCTCACCCCCTGCTAAAAATAAAGTTTAAATAAAATAATTAATAGTCATTCAAACGTAGGGACGTGTTCCTCCAGTCTGACCCCTGCTGCTGTCTCTGGCTCCACACCCACCCCTGCCCGGCCATCTAGAGGTGTGAAGTGGCCAGCCCAGATACAGAGGAGGACCAGTGCACCAGTGGCAACTACCACCAAGGGAGAGGACCGTTGGCACACATTTCGACTTAAAAGGCAGCCAGGACCTCAGCTGGACATGACTGGAAAGTACAGCCCCTTCATATGTGTGTGTAAACTTACATGTTTTATTACCATAGCATTTTTGTATGAAATAACTAAGTGGCTCGGGGGACAAAACATTGATATTTTGGGTCCATGGCCAGGAAACTCCCCAGACCTTAATCCAATTGAGAACTTGTGGTCAATCCTCAAGAGGCGGGTGGACAAACAAAAACCCTTCAAGCATTGATTATGCAAGAATGGGCTGCCATCAGTCAGGATGTGGCCCAGAAGTTAATTGACAACATGCCAAGGCGGATTGCAGAGGTCTTGAAAAAGAAGGAAATATTGACTCTTTGCATCAACTTAATGTAATTGTCAATAAAAGCTTTTGACACTTGTGAAATGCTAGTAATTATACTTCAGAATTCCATAGTATCTGACAAAAATATCTAAAGACACTAAAGCAGCAAACTTTGTGGAAATAAATATTTGTGTCATTCTCAAAACTTTTGGCCACGGCTGTATTAGGCTGTTTGAGAGAAGGTTTGAATCCTAATCAACCCATCCAATGTTAGTACCTCTGTTGATGAAGTACAGTAGATCAATAAATCTACATTATTCTAGCAGTATTCAAGCTGCTTATGCTGAAAAGCCTTGTTAGTACATAGCTCAAATGACCTTTTAAATATCCTGTCTTTTTTTTACTTCAGACAAAAGGTAATATTTCACATAAAACTGGGTAGTTAGCACCTTTGAGTTACTGGGACTTGAACCTAGAATTGTTGTATTATAACCAATTATTGTGATAGATCCTGTGTGTAGCTGGTGTAGCGGAGTCAGGCGCAGAACAGCAGATATGAATAACAAATGTATTTACTCAAATATAATTTCACAAAATACAACTCAATAATCATCGAGCCCACAATAACGGACCGTATCAACATACAAACAATCACTCACAATCAAACATTGGGGAACAGAGGGTTAAATAATGAACAAGTAATTGTGGGATTGAAACCAGGTGTGTAAAACAAGACAAAAACAATGGAAAATGAAAAATAGATCGGCTATGGCTAGAAAACCGGTGACGTCGACGTTGCCCGAGCAAGGAGAGGGACAGACTTCGGCGGAAGTCGTGACAATTATAGTGTTGCTGTCATGGATTTTAGTATGAATTTAGCTTGAATCTGTGAGAAACCTCTATTATAATCTGTTTACTGTATAGTCCAAATGTAATTGTTTGATGTTACATTCAAAGATATACTGTCTGAGACTCCTGTCTTGACTGTTAACCCTTTAGAGTTATTAGACTTGAACCTAGAATTGGTGTGTTATAGCCATGTTGCTGTCATTGACTTCATTGTAGATTTAACTTGATTCTGCCAGACTTTAAAGTTTACAGTATTAATGCTATACTGTTGAATGTAAACTGCTGTACAGTTTACAGTATAATTCACATCTGATTGGTTGATGCTACATGCAGTATTGCGTAAAGACTGTCAATGGAAATAATGAATGTTTAATGCAACCACCTATTGTTTTCATCAGCAATATCACGGCTACCATACAGTATGTAACAAGGGGACCTCAGTATCAAGGTGTTTTGAAAATAAACGCAGGAAATTTAAGATTACCTGCGGGGGAAATATTTACCTGTCGCGGAAACTTGGTTTGTAATATTTTGGTTATGCTTTATTTCCCTTTTGTTTTGTCAATTTGTGTTATTCGGAGCGGAACTAGGACAGTACAGTATTTTCATAAAGCTACTGATAAGATGGAAATGAAGATCGATTTTTTTGCATGTACATCATGCTGTGACTCCCTTGTAAAGGTGTTGCCGTGAATTTGTCAGTAACTTACAGGCAGCTCAGTCGGAAGTGAAATTCTGTATTTCGTATTACAGTATATCTACTGTTATATAAATACGGTATCAAAGCAGGTACTGGATAATGAATGACACTCAGTACAAAACCATAAAATGTATTGTATTATACTGTAAAAAAGTCAATTCTACCGTAATCAGAATGAATGAATGAATGAAATTCATTGAAGGGAATGGGTTTGTATTTCACAGTATTTTGCAGTAATTACAAGGGATTGGAGCATGCAGCTGTTCACACATTACAGCATATTAATTCATATTTAGTGTTTTCTGTCACTTGCACTTCTAGAGGCCTTAACAAAAGCTTCCAAACAGTGACTACAGGGCAAAACAGACCAGAAGGACGGGCAAAATGCTCAACCATTTAAGGTTTAAGACTTTCCACTCCAATCTGTCCCCTATATGTAACCTAAAAATACATTTTAAATTGATGGGGCACTATAACCACATAGGCATACAATTGGTACAGGGTTCCCAGCAAACGGGACGTCCTGAGGACATTTAGTAATGTTCCCATTAGGTCCCTGAAGGGTTTCGACGCGATGTTATCCCACTGACGTTCTGAGAACGTTCTAAGAACGTTGGGTGAATGTCCAAAGGAAATGTTCTCTGGGGAACCTTTGTCTAGTTCTCTGTACTTTCCCAGGACGTCACTGAGGACCATGTCAGGATGTTTTTAGGACGTTCTTGGGGCTTTGGTCCCCTGGAGGTATTGTCTAAGCATTTGAACTCACAACCTCTGGATTTGGGGTATGCTGATCTTTCTGCTGCACTGTTTGTGTGGGTGTCCCTAGCATTGCCAGAAGACAAAGAGCTGTGACTGGATCAGTGGTTTAACAATCAGGGCCTTGGTGGGCTTGGCAACAGTAACAAGGGGTGATGTGTAATGAAACTAGGGTGTGGGGGCCCTGGGTAGAACAGATTTTATTTTTTGCAAGAATGTTTCTTTGCGACCATCAGGTGACAAAAACCTCTTGGGGACCATGAGACAACGTCCCAAGAACATCTTCAAAACGTTCTTTGGGGATGTCCCCAGGACCAATCGGGAACTAGACAAAGCCTCGAGGGGACCATGAGACAACGTCCTAAAAACATCCATCCCTGGGACCTAGACTAAACCTCCAGGGGACCATGACACAACTCCTGACAAATTCAGGCAACCATTCCGTGACGTCCCATGGACGTCCTAACAACTCATTATTGTTTGTAGAGTTCTCACTCACGGGTGCAGCAAATATAGCCTCTTACAAGGCACGCTCAACAGTACCATTCACCCATTAGTGGCCAAAAGGTTTTTGACGCTCCTAAGACAATACCCAAAATTACTATATCAATTACCGTTTTCCGTTATAGTGAAGGCAATGAAGTCCTGAGGAGAATACATTCATTTCAGACAGGGGAAGACTCAACTGGCAACCTGCGACCCTGATAGTGCCTCAAAACACACACATTTCAGTTGAATGCATTCAGTTGTACAACTGACTAGGTATCCCCTTTATTATTTTTATTAAACAATTTAAACTAGAAATAGCATTTCAGTAACAGGTGCAATAATAATATTAATTAGTTTCGAAAAATGTATGTTATTTATCTTTCTGTTGTATAATATTAATCAATCAATCAATGTACATGCAAAAACAAAGATAATAAAAATTGATGGGACTGTATTACTCTCCAAAATGTAAAATTATAATTCTGGTTATTAACACCAAAACTGCGAGTTATTTTACAACACTAAGTGTTAATTTCAATGTTACAGAATTTAACATCTGAATCAACACCAGAAACTGGCCAATTATGCTGTGTGTGTGTGTGTTTGTCGACCAGTTTTACTATTCTTGTGGGGACCAGAAGTTCCCACAAAAATAGTAAACAAACAAACATTTGACCAACTGGGGACATTTTGTTAGTCCCCACGAGGTCAAATGCTATTTCTAGGGGTTTAGGGTTAAGGTTAGAATTAGTGGGTTAGGGTAAGAGTACGGGTTAGGGGTTAGGGAGAGTAGGATTTTGAATGGGACTCAATTGTGTGTCCCCACAAGGTTAGCTGTACAAGACTGTGTGTGAGTGCGTGTGTGTTCAGTCATGTGCTGCCTTTACATTGACCTGAACACCCACAGACACTCTGGCCTAGCATATTATGATATTTATCTACTCTGACCTACTATACCAGCCATATACTGCACTGTTGTTACCATAGACACAAGATGGTGGGCAAGAGTTTATCTTCCTAGCACATTAGTCAATGACATTGGACGCACACCCCACAAGCGAATGTGTACGGATAAAAAGCTAAAGCAAAAGAGAGACAGGCGTAACAAACATGGCGTAACAAACCCCATCCCGCCAAATGACCACAAACAGAGCGAGACTGCATTAGCCAAAATAAATACCCTGTAAAAAATGTTTTATATACAGTGTATATAAACTCAGCAAAAAAGAAACGTCCCTTTTTCAGGACCCTGCCTTCAAAGATAATTCGTAAAAATTTAAATAACTTCACAGATCTTCCTTGTAAAGGGTTTAAACACTATTTCCCATGATTGTTCAATGAACCATAAACAATTAATGAACATGCACCTGTAGAACGGTCATTAAGACACTAACAGCTAACAGACGATAGTCAATTAAGGTCACTGTTATGAAAAAGTAGGACACAAAAGAGGCCTTTCTACTGACTCTGAAAAACACCAAAAGAAAGATGCCCAGGGTCGATGCTCATCTGCGTGAATGTGCCTTAGCCATGCTGCAAGGAGGCATGAGGACTGCAGATGTGGCCAGGGCTATAAATTGCAATGTCCGTACTGTGAGATGCCTAAGACAGCGCTACAGGGAGACAGGACAGACAGCTGATTGTCTTCGCAGTGGCAGACCACGTGTAACAACACCTGCACAAGATCGGTACATCCAACATCACACCTGCGGGACAGGTACAGGATGGCAACAACAACTGCCCGAGTTACACCAGGAACGCACAATCCCTCCATCAGTGCTCAGACTGTCCGCAATGGACTGAGAGAGGCTGGACTGAGGGCTTGTAGGCCTGTTGTAGCAGCTCCTCACCAGACATCACCGGCAACAGCATCGCCTTTGGGTACAAACCCACCGTCGCTGGACCAGACAGGACTGGCAAAAAGTGCTCTTCACTGACAAGACGCGGTTTTGTCTCACCAGGGCTGAGGGTCGGATTCGCATGTATCGTCGAAGGAATGAGCGTTACACCGAGGCCTGTACTCTGGAGCGGGATTGATTTGGAGGTGGAGGATCATGGTCTGGGGCGGTGTGTCACTGAGCTTGTTGTGTGTTACAGGGAAGACATCCTGCCTCATGTGGTACCCTTCCTGCAGGCTCATCCTGACATGACCCTCCAGCATGACAATGCCACCAGACATTCTGCTAGTTCTGTGTGTGATTTCCTGCAGGACAGGAATGTCAGTGTTCTGCCATGGCCATCATATAGCCCGGATCTCAATCCCTTTGAGCACGTCTGGGACCTGTTGGATCGGAGGGTGAGGGCTAGGGCCATTCCCCCCAGAAATGTTTGGGAACTTGCAGGATCCTTGGTGGGGTAATATCTCATAGCAAGAACTGGCAATTCTGGTGCAGTCCATGAGGAGGAGATGCACTGCAGTACTTAATGCCGCTGGTGGCCAAACCAGATGCTGACTGTTACTTTTGATTTTGACCCCCCCTTTGTTCAGGGACACATTATTCAATTTCTGTTAGTCACATGTCTGTGGAACTTGTTCAGTTTATTTCTCAGGTGTTGAATCTTGTTATGTTCATACAAATATTTACACATGTTAAGTATGCTCAAAATAAACGCAGTTGACAGTGAGAGGACGTTTCTTTTTTTTGCTGAGTTTAAATATACACACACAGTATATTAATAGCATGATGAAATGTATTAGATTAATTGGCAACGGGCAGTAGTCTAGCCTACAGAGCCATTCGTCCGTTTTTGTTTATGTACAATGAGGATACATTGTGGTCCATGGATTGGCTTTTAGAGAAATGTGGGAGTACACAAAGCCTCAAAGGTCAGTTGGTTTAATGCTCTGTGGTTGCTATCGTTACGTTCCCTTCTGAGTCTGAGTTTCAAATTGCACCCTATTCCCTTTATTGTGCACTACTTTCAAACCAGGGCCCATAGGGCTCTGGTCAAAAGTAGCGCGCTATGTTGGGAATAGGTTGTCATTTGGGGCGCAGCCTCAGTCATTATGAGAAATATTATCAGCTGTGTGTTCAGATGACTCGAGTGTCCATATAATCCCTACATGAGGATTTAATCATCATTCTATAACGCATTACTTACATGGAAGGGAAAGCCAGGGCACCGATTGACACACTATTCATTTGATTTAAATGTTTGAGTGATGATATTCAGTGGTTGTGTTCATATCATTCTAAAGAGACATTTTAGCATTCAAATCATTTTCCAGTTTCGTGGGTTGTAGAACCGAAATGGGAATATGTGATATTAAATGTGTATTATAGTGCATGTACACTGATATAAATTCATAAATCTAGAATCATATATGTTTAGATTAGTCTTTGCAAAGCCTATGAGGTCTTCAATAGATCAACTTCCACACAAGACATAGAATACTACGTAAATGTAATGTCGTACAAATTATATGATTAAATCAAACCTATTTGGCATATTTTGTGTATTTGTGTAATAGAGATTCACATTGGAATAATTTAGCCAGTGGAATGGATTTTCTTTAATAGATCATTTGTAGTGTGTAGTTGACCCCTTTCCATTCTTTTTCAGTGAAGGATGAATTCAATTCAAATAGAAGAAAGGGATGAAGAAAATAAGAACATGCGTAGAATGTGTCTATTTTAGGTTGTCGATAAGCAATAAGCCTTTCTCAACCACACACACACACACACACACACACACACACACACACACACACACACACACACACACACACACACACACACACACACACACACACACACACACACACACACACACACACACACACTACAGGATGCTAGTTGGCCTTGCCCTCTTCTATTCCATTCATAACCTGACAAAATATTCCTCTCAAGGTTGGTGAATTTAGGGTGAACTCTTATCTGCTTTTTACCTTATCTAATTAATTTCTATCATTTTGGGGTGGCAGGTAGCCTAGTGGATAGAATGCTGGGCCAGTAACCGAAAGGTAAAAGTCTGTTGTTTTGCCCCTTAACAAGGCAGTTAACCCACTGTTCCTTGGCCATCATTGTAAATAAGAATTTGTTCTTAACTGACTTTCCTAGTTAAATGAAAACAATTATGGAATATGGTGGAGCATTGGCCCTTTGTAACAAAGCTTATTCTCTATCAATAAAGAAATCCCCTCTTTCTTTTTCCCAGAGCCCATATAATGTACTATGCTGGAAGGTGGTGGGATGTGGGGAGAGGAGAGATTGTTGTGTAAGAGGATGGCTGGTGTGTGTCTGTGTGTGTGTGTTTTGCCTTTTCCTTAAGAGGATGGTTGTGTGTGTCTTTCTTAGGAAACCGTATGTTGTCTGCAGTGAAGGATGTGTGTATGAGTACAGATGTAGGATCGTAATTTGATCACTCTGTTGTTGCTGATAATTTTCCTGTGCCACAGTATTTGCATAAATTCACAGTAAATCTGCACTAACACATGGTTATATTATTGCACTTTTCATGTACACTGGAAAGCGGTTAGGGTGAATTTGACAGTAGCTTACAGGCAGCTCGGTGGTAAGTAAAATACATTATTAACACACGTACACATTGATTTTGTATTGTAGATACATTACCAGTCAATAGTTTGGACACACCTACTCATTCAAGGTTTTTCTTTCTTTGTACTATTCTTTCTTTGTTCTACATTGTAGAATGATATTGAAGACATCAAAACTATGAAATAAAACATATGGAATCATGTAGTAACCAAAAAAGTGTTCAAGTGTATTGTGAAATCTGTGAATGCATTGTAATGTTTTTAAAATTGTATAACTGCCTTAATTTTGCTGGACCCCAGGAAGATGGAGATCCATAATAAATACAATACTTGCACTTGGACAAATGCCTCAACCATTTAATCTTTAAGACTTCCTGCCACTCTAATCTATAATATATACATGTTTAATTGACGGGGCACTATACAGCATTCTCAATCATTGGTGCAACAAATATTGTCTCTTACAATGCACTCCTCAAAATATGTTAAAGAGCCATAAACAACAAAAGGTTTTTGGCGCTCATAAAATATGGCAAGGTACTGTATTCCGTGAGGTGGAAATACAGTATCATTTAATATACAGCAATTATTTCTTCACCCACAACATTTTCTCACAATGCACCTTAATTTAAAGTATGCTGCAGTAAAATGTTTCAGAGTATTTTACTGTTAATAATACAAAAAATTGCTCTATAATTTAGTTTTCCATTACAGTTTAGCATAATTTTGGCCAGCTAATTGTCTAACCACTGGTCAAGCAACATGACATTGGCGGAAAAGTGTGAATGAACAAAACGTTCAAATCCTGTTGCTGCAGGATTATTTTGCTGCGACAATAATGGTCATATTAGGATCCTACATCTGTATGTACTGGTCCTGGGTTACTTATGTGTCATGCATATATTTGGTGTTGTTTACTGACCGCTCTACCGCTTAATGAAACCCTAGGAGGCACTACAAACATATTTGGAGATATTTAGTGTGATGGACGTTTAAGTCTCTGCATTACATCCATGTCCTCAGAAGTTCAAGCACTTTTAGGCATGTATCAATATCGATAACATTATGGGTAACATTTTCTGTCCGCCAAACTGAACTCTGCGAGAAGAAAACGACATTGAAGTCACAATATTGAAGCTGGAGTTATCTTGTAAATGTATGTTTTACAACATCTACATGTGAAGGCGATGATTATCTACGGTTTTAAAGTAAACAGCAGAGTGTGTATGCAATGTAATACCGGATAAGTTCTGGCTACTCAAACATTTTTAGGATACCGATTACACAAAAATGTTTTAGTTAAGAAACTTAAATAGCTGAGTGCTCTCTGGCTATGAGTAATACAAATGCAGTTTTTATAATAAGGTATACTTCAATTTAATGCCCCCACTAAGCCAAGCTTCCAATCATTTCCCAGTGTGCCTTGCCTTTTCGATTGAATTGTAGAGTTACCACCCATGACTGTATTTGTTATTTACAAAGACATGGTTGTTGAATTTGTTTATTTTCAGTCCTGTGGTCTTCCTAGGTGAATATTGTCATTATAATTGAACCATTACATACAGTGCCTACGGAAAGTATTCAGACCACTTTACTTTTTCCACGTTGTTACGTTACAGCCTTCTAAAATGTATTTAATATATATGTTTTTCAATCTACACACAATACCCCATAATGACGAAGAAAAAACTTGTTTTATAATTTCATATGAATTTTTTTTTATATTACATTTACATAAGTATTCAGACACTTTACTCAGTACTTTGTTGAAGCACCTTAGGCAGCGATTACAGCCTCGAACATTCTTGGGTATGACGCTACAAGCTTGGTACACCGGTATTTGGGAAGTTCTCCCATTCTTCTCTGCAGATCCTCTCAAGCTCTGTCAGGATGGATGGGGAGTGCCGCTGCACAGCTACAGTATTTTCAGGTCCTTCCAGAGATGTTTGATCTGGTTCAATTCTGGGCTCTGGCTGGGCCACTCAAGGACATTCATAGACTTGTCCTGAAGCCAATCCTTTGTTGTGCTTCACCTTCCTGTTGGACGGTGAACCTACGTCCCAGTCTGAGGTCCTTAGTGCTCTGGAGCAGGTATTCATCAAGGATCGCTCTGTACTTTGCTCCTATCATCTTTCCCTCGATCCTTACTGGTCCCCCAGTCCCTGCCGCTGAAAAACATCCCCACAGCATGATGCTGCCACCACCTTGTTTCACCGTAGGGATGGTACCAGGTTTACTCTAGACTTTACGCTTGACATTCAGGCCAAAAAGTTAAATCTTGGTTTCATCAGACCAGATAATCTTGTTTCTCATGGTCAGAGTCTTTATGTACCTTTTGGCAAACTCCAAGCGGGCTGTCGTGTATTTTACTGAGGAGTGGCTTCCGTCTGGCCACTCTACCATAATGCCTGATTGGTGGAGTGCTGCAGAGATGGTTGTCCTTCTGGAAGGTTCGCCCATGTCCACTGAGGAGCTCTCTGAGTGACCATCGGGTTCTTGATCACCTCCCTGACCAAGGCCACCTCCTTGACCAAGGCCCTGCTCCCCAGATTGCTCAGTTTGGCTGGGTGGCCAGAGTCTTGGTGGTTTCAAACTTCTTCCATTGAAGAATGATGGAGGCCAATGTGTTCTTGGGGACCTTCAATGCTGCATAATGTTTTTGGTGCCTTGTCACAATCCTGTCTCGGAGCTCTACGGACAATTCCTTCGACCTCATGGCTTGGTTTTTGCGCTGACAACTGTGGGACCTATATAGACAGGTGTGTGCCTTTCCAAATCATGTCCAATCAATTTCATTTACCACAGGTCGATTCCAATCAATGGAAACAGGATGCATCTGAGCTCAATTTCTATTCTCATGACAAAGGGTCTGAATACTTATGTAAATAAGGTGTTTCTGTTGGGGTTTTTTCACAAATTTGCAAACATTTCTAAAAACCTGTTTTAACTTCGTCATTATGGGGTATTGTGTGTACATTTCTGAAATGTTTTAGAATAAGGCTGTAACTTAACAAAATTGGAAAAAGTCAAGGGGCCACATCAGGCCTGCAAGTAGGGTTGCAAAATTTCCTAAACTTCCAGCCAGGATTTCTGGAATACCTGGAAAATGTACCATCATTTTGCAACACTAACTTTAAATCACATTATGCTGGTTTGCAAGTGATGTGTAATTCATATTGGAATCTATCAAGGTGGCACTCATGAGTGCAAGGGTTAAGAACAGTGGGAGGAAACTACCTAAGCCATTTAAACTGAAACAACCATTTCAGTAACGGGTGCAAAAATTATATTTTTTTCTTGTGTAGCATAGCAATTACTCAATGTACAGGCAAAAACACATATATTGAAAACAATTCCAAAAAGTAGAGCATGCTGGGAAAAAAAGTTAATTTGTTATCACATCTTACAAAATATTTAGCTGGTGTGACTTCTCATTTTGTTTTGAGTCAGTACCACATAAACATTTTAAGTAATAATGACTTTTCATTGACTTTCAGTGCAACTTACTATAAGTGTTGTGGTTTACAGTGTGTGCTTGTGTGCATTGTGTTTACTGAGTAGCCACACATCCACAGCTACTGTACTTCCTCATGTTGTTTATTTTGATCCAATAGATGGCGGAGAGGCCACATACAGTATGTCATAAGGAAATAATACAGAAAATAGGCTTGGTGATAGGGAGAGGGGGGGAGGGAGGAAGAGAGGGCAAGGGGAGGGAGGAAGAGAGGGCAAGGGGAGGGAGGAGAGAGAGAGAGCGGGAGGGATTAGTCATTGGTCAGAAGCCCGAATCCAAAGTGAAATCAGCGGCAATTTGCTTAATAAAATTATGGACCACGTTGAACTACACAAAGGCGGTGGCTCGCTAGAGAGAGCATTCGCTTCAGGATCTCCTCGGCCCCTCACTTGTACACAGGAGCTAGCATTGGTGTGTGTGGCATGCACACACCCTTTCTGACTCTCTCTCTCTGACACACACACACACCTGCACACTCTATTTTTGCCACCTCTCGTACTGAAGTGCAGGGTGTCATCCACGCTCACCATCTGTCAGCTTTAGTAAGAGGGTTCGCCAAAAGCTTGTCCACACGTTACCCGGCAGGAGCATGCACCAACAGGCTAAGGATGAGGGGGAACCTCCCAAAATTCAAGGGGAGGAGGTGGACTCGAACACGACATGCTCCACACGAACCCAGTCTACCCCCTCTCCCCCTTCTCCTGAGACCTCCATGGAGGGGGAAACTCAGGTGGAGGAAGAGGGCACTCCTGTTCTGACTCCCTACCCCTACAGTAGGCATGGGGGGCCCTGTCGCCCGGGGTGTCTACTAGTGGCCCTGATCTTCATGCTCATCTCTTTACTCGGCAGCTGGGCAGTGGTCCACCTCACCCTGGGGTCCCGCGGAATGGCGACCTTCAGGATCCAGGCCAGCTATGACCGGCCGAGCGAACAGGACGCCACTGCCACGATCAAACCGGGCTTCACCACCAACTGCACCATGGGTAAGTGAGCGTTTAAGTTAGCAATTGCTGTGTTGTGTGTCTGCATGCTACTGATTGTCCTGTGGAGTGGGTAATAGTTGAATCTAAAGACGAACCCAAATGTCTGATATTGGGTCATACTAATGGTTCCTAATCGTGAAGGTAAGGATTTGGAGTTGTGCAATCTGACCCTGGATCTGTGGTTATGGGCAGTGTCTACCTCAAGTGTGTGCTGTATATCCACATCTAAACAATATATACAAAAGTATGTGGACACCCTTTCAAGTTTTAGTGGCTTTGGCTATTTCAGCCACACATGACGCTGACCGGTGTATAAAATCGAGCACACCGCCATGCAACCTCCATAGACAAACATTGTCAGTAGAATGGCCTTACTGAAGAGCTCAGTTACTTTCAATGTGGCACCATAATAGGATGCCACCTGTCCAACAAGTCAGTTCGTCAAAATTCGGCCCTTCTAGACCTGCCCTGGTCAACTGTAAGTGCTGTTATTGTGAAGTGGAAACGTCTAGGAGCAACTACGGCTCAGTCGCGAAGTGGTAGAACACACAAGCTCACAGAACGGGACCGCCGAGTGCGGTCCTCGGTTGCAATATTCACTACCAAGTACCAAACAATAACTGTACATAGGGAGCTTCATGAAATGGGTTTCCATGGCCGAGCAGTCACACACAAGCCTAAGATCACCATGGCTAATGCCAAGCGTCGTCTGGAGTGATGTAAAGCTTGCCGCCATTCGACTCTGGAGTAGTGCAAATGCATTCATTGGAGTGATGAATCAGGCTTCTGGCGAATCTGGATTTGGCAGATGCCAGAAAAACGCTACCTGCCCGAATGCATAGTGCCAACTGTAACGTTTGGTGGAGGAGTAATAATGGCCTGGGGCTGTTTTTTGTGGTTCGGGCTAGGCCCCTTAGTTCCAATGAATGGAAATCTTAATGCTGCAGCATACATTGACATTCTAGACAATTCTGTGCTTCCCACTTTGTGGCAACAGTTTGGGGAAGGCCCTTTCCTGTTTCCGCATGACAATGCCCATGTCTACAACGCTAGGTTTGTTGAGATTTGTGTGGAAGAACTTGACTGGCCTGCATAGAGCCCTGACCTCAACCCCATCGAACACCTTAGGGATGAATTAGAACGCCGACTGCGAGCTAGGTCTTATTGCCCAACATCAATGCCCGATCTCTCTAATGGTCTTGTGGCTGAATGGAAGCATGTCCCCGCAGCAATATTCCAACACCTAGTGGAAGGCCTTCCCAGAAGAGTGGAGGCTGTTATACAGTGCCTTCGGAAAGTATACAGACCCCTTGACTTTTTCCACATTTTGTTATGTTACAACCTTATTCTAAAATAGATTAAATTGTTATTTTTTCTTATCTATCTACATACAATACTCCATAATGAGAAAGTATTTTTTTGTAACATTTTTGCAATAATTACATAAGTATTCAGACCCTTTACTCAGTACTTTGTTGAAGCACCTTTGGCAGCGATTACAGCATTGAGTCTTCTTGGGTGTGACACTACAAGCTTGGCCCACCTGTTTTTGAGGAGTTTCTTCCATTCTTCTCTGCAGATCCTCTCAAGCTCTATCAGGTTGGAGAGATGTTCGATTAGGTTCAAGTCCGGGCTCTGGGTGGGCCACTCAAGGACTTTCAGAGACTTATCCCGAAGCTACTCCTGCATTGTCTTGGCTGTGTGCTTAGGGTCATTGTCCTGTTGGAAGGTGAATCTTCGCCCCAGTCTGTGGTCCTGAGAGCTCTGGAGCAGGTTATCATCAAAGATCTCTCTGTACTTTGCTCCATTTATCTTTGCCTAGATCCTGACTAGTCTCCCAGTCCCTTCTGCTGAAAAACATCCCCACAGCATGATGCTGCCACCACCATGCTTCACCGTAGGGATGGTGCCAGGTTTCCTCCAGACGTGACGCTTGGCATTCAGGTCAAATAATTAAATATTGGTTTCATCAGTCAAGAGAATCTTGTTTCTCATGGTCTGAGAGTCTTTTGGTGCCTTTTGGCAAACACCAAGCGGGCTGTCATGTGCCTTTTACTGAGGAGGGGCTTCCGTCTGGCCACTCTACCATAAAAGCCTGATTGGTGGAGTGCTGCAGAGATGGTTGTCCTTCTGGAATGTTTTCCCATCTCCACAGAGGAACTCTAAAGCTCTGTTAGAGTGACCATCGGGTTCTTGGTCACCTCCCTGACCAAGGCCATTCTCCCCTGATTGCTCAGTTTGGCCGGGGGGCCAGCTCTAGGAAGAGTCTTGGTGGTTCCAAACCTTTTCCATTTAAGAATGATGGAGGCCACTGTGTTCTTGGGGACCTTCAATGCTGCAGAATTTCTTTGGTACCCTTCCCCAGATCTGTGCCTTGACACAATCCTGTCTCCGAGCTCTACGGACAATTCCTTAGACCTCATGGCTTGGGTTTTGCTCTGACATGCACTGTCAACTGTGGGCCCTTATAAGAATAGATGTGTGCCTTTCCAAATCATGTCCAATCAATTGAATTTACCGCAGGTGGACTCCAGTCAAGTTTGCCAGCAGCATACCACCCTGCATCTCACTGCTGGCTTGCTTCTGAAGCTAAGCAGGGTTGGTCCTGGATGGGAGACCAGATGCTGCTGGAAGTGGTGTTGGAGGGCCAGTGGGAGGCACCCTTTCCTCTGGTCAAAAAAGCAATGTCCCAGGGCAATGATTGGATTGTGTTGGCGGCTGTCTTTTGGATGGGACGTTAAACAGGTGTTCTGACTCTCTGTGGTCACTAAAGATCCCATGGAACTTATCGTAAGAGTAGGGGTGTTAACCCTGGTCCTGGCTAAATTCTTGATCTGGCCCTCATACCATCATGGTCAGCTAATCATCCCCAGTTTACAATTGGCTCATTCATCCCTCCTCTCCTCTGTAACTATTCCCCAGGTAGTTGCTGTAAATGAGAATGTGTTTTCAGTCTACTTACCTGTTAAAATAAGGGTTAAATAAATAAAAAGTTGTAGAAACATTTAATGGATGATCAATGAAAACAGGATGCACCTGAGCTCCATTTCGAGTCTCATAGCAAGGGGTTTGAATTATTTTGTAAATAAGGTATTTAAAAAAACATATATATACAGATTTGCAAACATTTCTAAAAACCTGTTTTCACTTTGTAAGTATGGGTTATTGTGTGTAGATTGCTGAGAATTTTCATTTATTAAATCCGTTTTAGAAAAAGGCTGTAACTTAACAAAATGTGGAAAAAGTCAAGGGGACTGAATACTTTCAGAAGGCACTGTAGCAGAAAAGGGGGTACCAACACCATTTATTAATAATGCCCATGATTTTAGAATGAGGTGTTTGACAAGCAGGTGTCCACATACATTTGGTGATGTAGTGTATGTAGATAACATAGCTGATTCTCTCTAAAAGTTAGCTTCTGCTGTTTCCCCTATTTAATTGTGAATACATGTCCAAAGCTTACTAAAATATCTGTCTGTGAAGGCATGTGACATCTTGTTGATTTGTTCTTTAACTGTTCTATAGTCTCGAATCGAAAAAGAGAAGAATTACAAAGGAGAAGAATTTAACAAGTTGCTTAAATGTAATATTTACGTAATATAAATTGAATCTTTTATTATTTCATGTTATATAAATGTTATAATTTATTCTTTCAAATTTGAAAAGTGAACAGGTTAGTACATTTGTCTTTGTAATAAAAAACTTACTTGAATTAGCTACTAAAGTATTAGCTTCTGGGGAATACAGTGAACTTTGGAAAGAGTTGTTGCTTTCATAGCTAAGTGTTGATGTCACTTCTAAGGGTGTTTGAAAAGCAGTGCAAATGTTTTTCAAACAGGAGATTTTTCCGGCTGCTGTTCTGGATGTTAACCCCATTACCATATGTTGTGGAATGAAATGCAGGGATGGCGTGCTACAGGGGATAATATCTCTCTGTGAACCTCGAGAGGTCCTTAAATTAGGTTAATCCCGCTGATTCAATTTCTTCCGAGCTCTACGTGGAATTGTAGGGACCTTTGCTTTGACGTTTCGAGGAAGTGTATAATACTGAAGAAATGTGGAATAAAAGAGTTACAGTTGAGTTATGGCTGGTTTCCCCTTTTGGTTATTGGAACAGACAAGCCACTGTCACAGCAGCTATTGTGCATCAAAAAAAGCAGAGAAACAGAATGTGGACAAATATTTTATGGGATGTTCAAATTGAATTGACATGCTCAATTGACCAAGCGTCACGATGGAAGTAGACTGTTAAGGCACAGACATTAGACAAAAGTCAATTGAGTGAATATTCCAAACTCTATGTCAAATATGTTAACCACCATTCACTCAGTGGTGTAAAGTTTGGGGTATCTGTACTTTACTTTGCAATTTATATTTTTGACAACATTTAACTTTACTCCACTACATTCTTAAAGAAAATAATGTACTTTCTACTCCATACATTTTCCCTGACACCAAAGTTACATTTTGAATGCTGAGCAGGACAGGAAAATGGTTTAATTCACATACTTAAAGAGAAAATCCCTCGACATACCTACTGCATCTGATCTGGCTGAGTCACTAAACACAAATGCTTTCTTTGTAAATTATGTCTGAGTGTTTGGAGTGTGCCTCTGGCTATCCGTACATTTAAAAAACAAGAAAATCGTGCGATCTGGTTTGCTTAATATGAGGAATTTTAAATTATTTATAATTTTACTCAGTTTTACTCAATTTAGTAATCTCAGCAAAAAAAGAAACATCCCTTTTTCAGGACCCTGTCTTTCAAAGATACTTTGTTAAAATCCAAATAACTTCACAGATCTTCATTGTAAACATTGTTTCCCATGAATGTTCAATGAACCATAAACAATTAATGAACATGCACCTGTGAAACGGTCGTTAAGACACTAACAGCTTACAGATTGTAGGCAATTAAGGTCACAGTTATGAAAACTTAGGACACTAGAGGCCTTTCTACTGACTCTGAAAAACACCAAAAGAAAGATGCCCAGGGTCCCTGCTCATCTGCGTGAATGTGCCTTAGGCATGCTGCAAGGAGGCATGAGGACTGCAGATGTGGCCATGGCAATAAATTGCAATGTCCGCACTGTGAGATGCCTAAGACAGAGCTACAGGGAGACAGGACGGACAGCTGATTGTCTTCGCAGGGCCACGTGTAACACCTGCACAGGATCAGTACATCCGAACATCACACCTGCGGGACAAGTACAGGATGGCAACAACAACTGCCCGAGTTACACCAAGAATGCACAATCCCTCCATCAGTAATCAGACTGTCCACAATAGGCTGAGAGAGGCTGGACTGAGATCTTGTAGGCCTGTTGTAAGGTAGGTCCTCACCAGACATCACCGGCAACAACGTCACCTATGGTTACAAACCCACTGTCGCTGGACCAGACAGGACTGGCAAAAAGTGCTCTTCACTGACGATTCGCAGTTTTGTCTCACCAGTGGTGATGGTCGGATTTGCGTTTATCATTGAATGAATGAGCGTTACACCAAGGCCTGTACTCTGGAGTGGGATCGATTTGGAGGTGGAGGGTCCGTCGTGGTCTGGGGCGGTGTGTCACAGCATCATCAGATTGAGCTTGTTGTCATTGTAGGCAATTTCAACGCTGTGCGTTACATGGAAGACATCCTCCTCCCTCATGTGGTACCCTTCCTGCAGGCTCATCCTGACAATACCCTCCAGTATGACAATGCCACCAGCCATACTGCTCGTTCTGTGCGTGATTTCCTGCAGGACAGGAATGTCAGTGTTCTGCCATGGCCAGCGAAGAGCCCGGATTTCAATCCAATTGAGCACGTCTGGGACCTGTTGGATCGGAGTGTGAGGGCTAGGGCCATTCCCCCCAGAAATGTCTGGAAACTTGCAGGTGCCTTGGTGGAAGAGTGGGGTAACATCTCATAGCAAGAACTGGCAAATCTGGTGCAGTCCATGAGGAGGAGATGCACTGCAGTACTTAATGCAGCTGGTGGCCACACCAGATACTGACTGTTACTGTTACTTTTGATTTTGACCCACCTTTGTTCAGGAACACATTATTCCATTTCTGTTAGTCACATGTCTGTGGAACTTGTTCAGTTTATGTCTCAGTTGTTGAATCTTGTTCATACAAGTATTTACACATGTTAAGTTTGCTGAAAATAAACGCAGTTGACTGTGAGAGAACGTTTCTTTTTTTGCTGAGTTTATATTTTAGCAATTACATTTACTTTTGACACTTAAGTATATTTTAAACCAAAATCACTTTCACTCAAGTAGGATTTTACTGTCTGACTTTCACTTTTATTTGAGTCATTTTCTATTATGGTATCTTTAATTTTACTCAAATATGACAATTTATTTATTATATTTTACTTATCTATTTTTTACTCAACACGTATTTTTCTTAAAACTGCGTTGTTGGTTAAGGGCTTGTAAGTAAGCATTTCACTTTAAGGTCTACGCCTGTTGTATTCGGTGCATGTGACACATAAAATTTGATTTGGGTACTTTTTCCACCACTGCATTCACGGAACCCTCTTCCAGCCAGGACAATGGCAACAATAGAGACAAAACATATACACAGATATACACAAAGAAACTGTTTTACTTTATAATTATCAGCTAGCTACACTGAACAATAATCTAAAACACAACATGTAAAGTGTTGGTCCCATGTCTCATGAGCTGATATAAAATATCCCAGAAATGTTCCATTACACCATGTGCTGGGGACAATAAAAGGCCTCTCTAAAATGTGCAGTTTTGTCACACAACACAATGCCACAGATGTCTCAAGTTTTGAGGAAGCGTGCAATTGGCATGTTGACTGCAGGAAGGTCCACCAGAGCTGTTGCCAGAGAATTGAATGTTGATTTCTCTACCACAAGGTGGTTTTAGAAAATTTGGCAGTACATCTAACCGGCCTCACAACCGCACACCACGTGTATGGCGTTGTGTGGGCGAGCTGGTTTCTGATGTCAACGTTGTGAACAGTGTGCCACATGGTGGCTGACAGGTGTATAAAATCGAGCAAACTGCCACGCACTCTTGTCGGGGTAGGTTCCTTATTCCTTGTCAATCATTGGCTCATTGGTGAAATCAGCAATCAGACAATATCTTCTTTAAGTAAATCAATTAAACCTTTATTAATGCAATTGCAGACAGAAGTTGACAACGGAAACACAGCACGCATGTTTCAGAGTAAATTCTGCACCCCACCAAAGGGCACAGCTGATTTTACACATGTGATCACTCCCTAGTGGTATGATCACCTACGTCAATGTATGTGTGTATCAATAAGCTGAGGTTACCTTATAAGGCAACCTAGTACAGTAGCTTCTCTGAATTTATTAGCATTGTCCACTGTCACAAAAGATCAAAATGTCAAAACAAGACAGTGGTTACTTTATCTAGTTTCGGTCTGACTCAGACCTAGCCTGCAAGCACACAACAGCCAGGGCTTAACCACAAAGACTGATATAGATAGCTTGTGCAACGTATAGTGGCAGAGTTTTATACACATAGCAACAGTATCTTATTATAAGGCCTGCAGCAAAACATATGAATATTATGGTTGCCTTAATCAATAACGGGGAGGGTCTTTGGGACCCACCCCCTACACTCTCCATAGACAAACAATGGCAGTAGAACAGCCTTACTGAAGAGCTCAGTGACTTTCAACGTGGCACTGTCATATGATGCCACCTTTACAACATGTCAGTTTGTCAAATTTCTGCCCTACTAGAGCTTCCCCAATCAGCTGTAAGTGCTGTTATTGTAAAGTGGAGCAACAACGGCTCAGTCGCGGAGTGGTAGGCCACACAAGCTCACAGAACGGGACCGGCGAAAAGATTCTCTGTTCTCCATAGCAACACTCACTACCAAGTTCCAAACTGCCTCTGGAAGCAACAATTTGCTCCAATTTGCGTGCTCAGAGCAAGGTAGTACGCATTTTGATAAATACCATATGTATGATCTCGCAAACAATGTAAAGTATGTATAGATAGGTGTAATCAGATTTTTTATCTAAAGGGGTATCCTGCTATTGACTCATTTGTTGAATAGAATGTGAAAACAACAGTAATTAATGAGGTAGTCTACATTTTTGTAGTTGCAGCCCTGTGCACCTGTTTATGTTAATGTATTCAAATGCACCCAATGGATTTATGCAAATACATTTTCTTCATTTTATCACAAAATATAAAATAAATACCTGATACCATTAGAACGTGAGTTCATTCTAAGAAAAACTGACATTTTACAGTAAATGTAATACCTAAATTCCCACCAAAATGCCTGAAATCCGTTATTTGTCTTTGCCAGTAAAACGTTTTATGTGCTATAATTCAGTCAATACCTGATGGATATTTTTTTTTTAAACAGTTTGGAGAATCTTTATCCATTGTCCAACTGCTGCATTCATTAGAGTTGTTTTTAAAACCTTTTAACAATTTTGATTACCTTTGCAACATACACATACAGTTGATGCAAGGACTGTATTGTTGTCTGTATTACTCCCTGATTATGCAACATGCTGCACTTTACAGATAACGTAAAAATGAATTTGATGATCCCAACACACACACGCACACGTAGACCTCCCCACCACTCATCCCTAACGACTATTTGCGTAACAGTGCCTCTCAGACCTCCTACAACAGAACAGGTTGCTGTTGCTCATGCAAATTCAATAATTAAACAAGACACATTTTTTTCTCCTGTTGGGCAGCTCACAATGTCCCCATTCTGGGGCCAACACACACACACGCGTGAGTGCGCGCCCACGTTGTGTACTCTCCTAAAATAGCACCTGGATATGTTTCAACACCCACCCACCTGCGCATGTCTCTCCAAGCTTTAATCCGTCGCGCCAGCTCTCCACAACAAGTATCGGCTGATCTACAACTGAGGTGAACGTTGTAGAGTGTACCTCTTGTCCCATGAGCACCTGTCGCTAAGCCTGGCTCTAATTACCCGCCGCTGTGCTGCGTTCGAAAAGGCCCACTTTTAAAACTCGTATCTCTTGTGGGGTTTTTGCTTGTTTGACTTATTTGTTCCAGTCTCTGCCTCCCTAATGAGTTAATTAGGACTATTAATGATTGTTATTGTGAAGCTTCAGGGGGGCTAAGGCTGATTGGTGCTCAGGGTTTTAGTCATTGTTGAACTCTCTCCCTGTGGTTTGCAGTATGTTGGGGTTAAGAGTTGTGCCTTATTCTCGGTGTGCAGGCCATGGTTAAAAAAATATATTAGATGTACAGACTTGATATATACTGAGATTTATCAAAAATGGGGGAGGGGGCAGGGTGTAACTTCAGTTTAAAGCAGTTCTTTGAATTAGCGATCGTGCTTCAGATCAAATATTTTACAATTTGAGAGAACCCGCAGACGCTGAGATATACAGACTGTTCTGGTTGTCTTACATCTGTGGTCCACATTTTCAGCTGTGATAAATCAAAGTTGTGGATTTCGCAAGCACTTATGCCAAGAGATGTTAAAAATCTCATAAATGTAACTAAATGTAATTGAAAATGTAATCTACATAATCCCCAAAAGTAATTATTTATCATGAGGGCCATAAAAATAACTAGTAGGGCTGCATACTCTAAGAAAGGTTCAAATCTCACTTTTGAGGACACAAGCTCAAGCACACAGTACAAATATGAATTCTACAAAACATTGTGAAAAAAGATAAATACAACTGCTAACTATTACATTGCAACTTCCTTATAACTGTAAAATAGAGTACCAGTCAAAGGTTTGGACACACCTACTCATTTAAGGGTTTTTCTTTATTTTTACTCTTTTCTACATTGTAGTCATGAAATAACACATATGGAATCATGTAGTAACAAAAAAAGTGTTAAAGAAATTCTGATATATTTGAGAATTTTAGAATCTTCAAAGTAGCCACTCTTTGCCTTGATGACAGCTTTGCACACTCTTGGCATTCTGTCAACCAGATTCATGAGGGAGTCACTTAGAATACATTTCAATTAACCTCTACGGGATTGGTGTCCCCCCCACGGGAGAGTTGAGCTAACGTAGGCTAATGTGATTAGCATGAGGTTGTAAGAAACAATAACTTTTCTCAGGAAATAGACATATCTGATATTCGCAGAAAGCTTAAATTCTTGTCAATCTAACTGCACTGTCCAATTTACAGTAGCTATTACAGTGAAAGGATACCAATCTATTGTTTGAGGGGAGTGCACAGTTATGAACTTGAAAATGTATTAATAAACCATTTAGGCACCTTTGGGCAGACTTGAAACAACATTTTGAACAGAAATGCAATGGTTCATTGAATGAGTCTAAAACTTTGCACATACACAGCCGCCATCTATTGGCCAAAATATAAATTGTGCCTAACCTGGAATAGCACATTGTGGCCTTTCTCTTGCATTTCAAAGATGAGGGTACTATCTTTTACCAGATCTAATGTGTTATATTCTCCTACATTCATTTCACATTTCCACAAACTTCAAAGTGTTTCCTTTCAAATGGTATCAATAATATTGATATCCTTGCTTCAGGTCCTGAGCTACAGGCAGTTAGATTTGGATATCATTTTGTGCGAAATTGAAAAAAAGGGTCCGATCCTTAAGGGGTATGCCTTGTTAAAAGTTAATTTTGGGAATTTATTTTCTATCCTAATGCGTTTGATCCAATCAGTTGTGGTGTGACAAGGTAGGGGTGGTATACAGAAGTTAGCCCTATATGTTAAAAGACAAAGTCCATATTATGGCAAGAACAGCTCAAATAAGCAAAGAGAAACGACAGTCCATCATTACTTTAACTTCTTTGGGAGCAGCGCAAAGGGTGACCGTTTTGAGAGCCTGGCGTGCCCGAAGTAAAATGCCTCCCATTCAGGCCCAGAAAATAGGATATGCACATATTTAGTACCATTGGATAGGAAACACTCTGAATGTCCTAAACGTGTTAACATTTTGTCTGTGAGTATAACAGAACGGATATGGCAGGCAAAAACCCGAGGAATTTCTGTCCTGGAAAAAGTGGTTTTGACACATTGCCTCATTTAGAACCCCTCCCTTATGAAAATGTCCATATAAGGGCATATGAATGCAGTACCTATCGCTTCCTCTGGATGTCAACAGTCTCGAGAAAGTGTTCTGATTCTTTTTAGATGCATTAGATGGCAGAAGTAGAAGAATTAGAAAGTGGTCAAACAGAATGTCAATATAGGAAAAGGCGCGTTCACGGCTGGCGCGCTCTTTGTTTTTTTCCTTTCTTATCGCCCAGTTTATATTCCGGTTGAAATATTATACTATTTATACATAAAAGTGTTCCTAAGGATACATTTAAAATTATGTTTGATTGTTCTTGGACAAGTTTATAGGTATAAGTTGAACAAGTTCTCTTCACGTTTCAATGGACGATTGGAGGCTCTATTTTCTCATTATAATGCGCCAACCAAACTGAGATTTCTGGATATAATACATTACTTTTTCTAACAAAAGAACCATGGATTGTCTTCGTTGGACACTTGGGAAGCCCTCAGCAGAAGTTCTTCAAATAGGTAATTGATTTGTTTTCGCTGTGAAATGTGTTTTCTGTGAACCGTGAAGGCTAATGAATTCATGGTAATGGGAAAAATATGTTAGGTGCTACCCTCAAACAATCAAATGTGGTGCTTTCGCCGTAAAGCCTTTTTGAAATCTGACAACGCTGTGATATTGCTAAGAAGCAGAGCTTTTGATGACTATGAAACACTTGTATATTGATTCATGTTTAATAATTCAACTTTTGGATTTTGAATTTGGCGCCTTGCATTTCACCTGGTAGTGTCGGGAGTGGGGCGCTACCAAACTGGCTCTAACGAGGACCGCCACAGGAAAGGAAGAACCAGAATTACCTCTGCTGCAGCCTGGTAACTCATTAGTTTAAAATCTATGAATTATTTTAGATTGCAGGCCATAACCCAATCTCTGAATTTACTACAGGGACGAAACCACCCTTCCCTGCTGTGTTACAATTTAGGGATTTCTGTTGATAGTGGCGTAGGATTTCTGTTGATAGTGACGTATGGTTCTGCCAGGAGTTGATGGACAGTCGGAAGAGTGAATGTAATGGTATGAGGGACATCCAAGCTTCAAGTGGTGTCAGATTTCACATCCTGCTTCACGCAGACAGAGGTTACATACTCCTGTGTCCGTGAGAATCAGGGCTACCGCTCAATGCAAGCCATTTCGATCTATGGTATCCACATACGCTACATGACCAAAAGTTTTTGGACACCCGCTCATTGAAAATCTCATTCCAAAATCATGGGCATTAAGAGTTGGTCCCCCATTTGTTGCTTCAACAGCCTCCACTCTTCTGGGAAGGCCTTTCACTAGATGTTGGAACATTGCTGCGGGGACTTGCTTCCATTCAGCCACAAGAGCATTATTGAGATCAGGCACAGATGTTTGGCGATTAGGCCTGGCTCGCAGACTGTGTTCCAATTCATCCCAAAAGTGTTAGATGGGGTTGAGATCAAGACTCCGTGCAAGCCAGTCAACTTCATCCACACCAATCTCAACAAACTATTTCTGTATGGACCTCGTTTGTGCACAGGGGCATTGTCATACTGAAACAGGAAAGGGCCTTCCCGAACTGTTGCCACAAATTTGGAATCACAGAATTGTCAAGAATCTCATTATATGCTGTAGCGTTAAGATTTCCCTTCACTGGAATTAAGGGGCCTAGCCCAAACCATGCAAAACAACCAGACATTTGAAATGATTCATATGTTGCTACGTTTTGTGTCATATGATATACCAAACTTTACAGTTGGCACTATGCATTCGGGCAGGTAGTGTTCTCCTGGCATCCACCAAACCCAGATTCGTCTGTCGGACTGCCAGATGGTGAAGTGTGATTCATCACTCGAGAATGCATTTCCAATGCTCCAGAGTCAGTATTGCGGATGGTGATATTGGGCTTGTGTGCGGCTGCTCAGCAATGGAAACCCATTTCATGAAGCTCCTGACAAACAATTATTGTGCTGACGTTGCTTCCAGAGGCAGTTTGGAACTCGGTACTGAGTGTTGCAACCTGGGACAGACGATTTCTACGTGCTACGCGCTTCAGTACTAGACAGTCCCGTTCTGTAAGCTTGTGTGGGCTACCACTTTGCGGCTGAGCCGTTGTTGCTCCTAGACGTTTCCACTTCACAATAACTGCACTTACATTGACTGGGGCAGCTCTAGCAGGTCAGAAATTTGACAAACTGACTTGTTGGAAAGGTGACATTCTACGACAGTGCCACGTTGAAAGTCACTGAGCTCTTCAGTAAGGCTGCTCTACTGCCAATGTTTGTCTATGGAGATTGCATGGCTGTGTGCTCGATTTCATACACCTGTCAGCAAAGGGTGTGGTTGAAATAGCCAAATCCACTAATTTCAAGTGTTGTCCACATACTTTTGTATATATAGTGTATCGATTTATAAGCAAAGGTCACTCTGAACCAGTACCAGACCACGCAGGTCACCAAAACAGGGGACTTTACATCTAAGAGGTTATAATTATTAACATTCAAACGAAGCATCTTTTTTTCATCTGATTCCTACAGGTTTCCGGGCCTTAAGGTAAATCCAATCTTGATCGACTCCCCTCATAAGAAAAACATGTCTATTAGCTTGTTTCCGGGTCTGTACGAGTTTGACAGTGTACAAGTTGCATTCTGACATGCTCCCTCCTTTTGTGGCGTCTTCCCTGCACTTGAGAACAGCGATTACTCAAGCCGTGGCGGTGTGAAAGACAAGATATTCGTCAGCTAACAGCCATGCGGGCCAAATTAATTGAGCAATGTGTCTAGTTTTTTTCATCTTCTGCCATGCTAATTAACTCATCTGTCAAGGGGCCAACAAGTGATTCCCATTCATTACCCAGAAACCAACTTGAGCGCCGGTACATCTATCTCTTACGCTGATCGTTCCCTTTGAAAAGTCGAAATGTCTTGAGCATATCGTCAGTGACACATTTGTATTTCTCACCAGCTGCTATATTGGAATACAGATTAGCTGGTTATTCAGGAGAATCACAGCCTTCCACACTATTAGCATCCTCAAGTATGTCTCATACGAAGCAAACAGGACTGTTAGCGAAGAGACTGATGGATGAGTTGATTAACAGATTGTGGCAATAACAAATGTGTTTCAGTTTGCCATGACGTTGACCCTGGTTGCGTATTAACACTAGATAATCTAGATAATCAATTGTCATTTTTGTTAATTCCTGTTTATACACTTCTAGTTTGTTTCACTCTGAAGATATTTCTGTTGCTTACACATTGTCACCTGTCATTTTCAGTACCTCTGACAAGACAGCAGCAAGCCCCCTGTGGGGGCTTCAACCTCTAACCTCCTATTCCCTGGCCCATTTACCTAACCCTTACACCATGCTGCTACTGGACTCTAATGGGGCGTTACTACAAGTCTATACTCAGTGATTAGGTACACAGCGGCGGAAGAGTGTCCCCTGGCCCATCAATCACTCCTATCCCTAGGAGCCTGGGGAGAGAAATTAGTTAGGAGGCCGGTGGTGGAGTAGATAGAGTGTATATGGATGAATGGAAGGACAGGTTGTAGTAGCAGGATAAGAGGCTGACCACACTGATAGAGAACTGTAGACTCATCCCAATGCAATGGGTGTGTGGCATTGAAGCATATTGTGTCGTAACTGCTTTGGAACAAAATATTTCTCACGTACAGAATGTGCACAATGATATGTACTCTTGTACTGTGAGATCTACCAAAGTATACATAGGATAGCAACAATAAGCTACAATAGACTGTTGCCGCTCATTCTTAACCGTCCTCTATCACAATACTAGCATCTCTTAGAATTGATCAGGAATCAAGACCACCAGTCTATTGTAAACTAGTTGTAAACACATGTTCTATTTCACTAATAAACTAAGAATAGGTGTCTATCCTCTTGGTGAGATAAAGTACACATAGGGTTGCATCCAAAATGGCACCCTATTCCCTACATAGGGCACTACTTTTGACCAGGGCTCTCAATCAGCCTAATAAATGTTAGGCCCACTGGTGAAACACTCATGAATCAATAAATGCATTGGGCTTGTAGATATATGCTCAGCCAACTGGAGCGAATGTAGTGATCAACGGACCTGTAAAATCACAATGCATGATGAGGGTATTGGTGAATGGAAGTAGTAGGAGGGAAACGCATTATAACACAGAGAAACAATGTGTGTGTGTGTGTGTGTCTGTACTACTGCAAATGTAAGATATGTATGTAAAGAGTTTTTCTGTTGATTTTTTGGATTGAGATACATCTTTATTTTCATGTCATCCAACAAATGTAAACACCTGGAGTTTGCTAAACGGCATTGGCATTTGGATTGGAACCAGTGCTATGGTCAGACGACTTGAAAATAGACCCCTTGTAGGGGTTGAGAAGTCAGGCGCAGGAGAGCAAAACTCGGTAATAAACGTAGTCGTTGAATAGACAACCCAACGGTTCAAAACAACACGAGAATAAATAGGTACATTAACCCGTAACGCACCGGTCAAAATAATGTGCACAAGAAAATGAAATGTGGATGGACGATGGCTAGAAGACCGGCGATGCCGACCACCGCCCGAACAAGGAGAGGAGCCGACTTCGGCGGAAGTCGTGATAGCTCTTTGGCCACACAAGCTACAGTGCGGCAAAAAAGTATTTAGTCAGCCACCAATTGTGCAAGTTCTCTCACTTAAAAAGATGAGAGAGGCCTGTAATTTTCATCATAGGTACACTTCAACTATGACAGACAAAATGAGGGGAAAAAAATCCAGAAAATCACATTGTAGGATTTTTTATGAATTTAATTGCAAATTATGGTGGAAAATAAGTATTTGGTCACATACAAACAAGCAAGATTTCTGGTCTCTCAGACCTGTAACTTCTTCTTCAAGAGGCTCCTCTGTCCTCCACTCGTTACCTGTATTAATGGCACCTGTTTGAACTTGTTATCAGTATAAAAGACACCTGTCCACAACCTCAAACAGTCACACTCCAAACTATGGCCAAGACCAAAGAGCTGTCAAAGGACACCAGAAACAAAATTGTAGACCTGCACCAGGTTGGGAAGACTGAATCTGCAATAGGTAAGCAGCTTGGTTTGAAGAAATCAACTGTGGGAGCAATTATTAGGAAATGGAAGACATACAAGACCACTGATAATCTTCCTCGATCTGGGGCTCCACGCAAGATCTCACCCCGTGGGGTCAAAATGATCATAAGAACGGTGAGCAAAAATCCCAGAACCACACGGGGGGACCTAGTGAATGACCTGCAGAGAGCTGGGACCAAAGTAACAAAGCCTACCATCAGCAAGGGCATTGAAGATGAAACGTGGCTGGGTCTTTCAGCATGACAATGATCCCAAACACACCGCCCGGGCAACGAAGGAGTGGCTTCGTAAGAAGCATTTCAAGGTCCTGGAGTGGCCTAGCCAGTCTCCAGATCTCAACCCCATAGAAAATCTTTGGAGGGAGTTGAAAGTCCGTGTTGCCCAGCGACAGCCCCAAAACATCACTGCTCTAGAGGAGCTCTGCATGGAGGAATGGGCCAAAATACCAACAACAGTGTGTGAAAACCTTGTGAAGACTTACAGAAAACGTTTGACCTCTGTCATTGCTAACAAAGGGTATATAACAAAGTATTGAGATAAACTTTTGTTATTGACCAAATACTTATTTTACACCATAATTTGCAAATAAATAAATAAAAAATCCTACAATGCATATGCATCTGTGGTTTGAAGTGAAGATTGCAGACAAATGATATCAAGGATCTTGAAATATTCTTTATGGAGAAATGGTCTAATATCACACCCAATGTTTAAAAAAAAGCGAGGTATTAAAATCAGGGGTGTCAATAATTTAGATCTGTAAGTCTTTGAGAAAAAAGAATATTACTTGTCAAACTAAATCTGTTTCTCTAAGCAATTATATTAGTTTAAAATAATATAATTTCCCAATTTTTAGAATACAATATAGCTCAGTATTAAAACATTTTTGCTCATCTTTATCAAGGGTGTCAATAATTTCGGACCCCACCGTACAGCTTTCCCCACAAAAAGACAACAACATATAAACAATCACTTTAATAGCATCAATTAGTGATGTTTTGCCTCATCTCACTTATCCACAACTTCCTAAAATATCCACCCTCCCGTCTTTAGTTCACGGTTCTCAGCCTCATCTCCTCTTCTATCCCTCTGACCGCTACCCTTGGGCTCTTCCACAAACATCTTCTGTAAAATGTTCCCCTCTTTACCAATACAAACTCAGTTTGCATTACAAATCCACCCTCTCGGAGGCAATTATAGCAGTGGGTCTTATAAGATGATATTGAGGAAGTCTTCAATGGCCCCGGGCTAGGTGGGTGGAATATTGATACAAAGACAGATGCCAACTAGAACAGATGTCTGGATCGGCCTAGCATACAGTCAGATTAGAAAACATCTTACAATTAATTACATGTCACATGTACATCTTACAATTACATGTCATATGTATTTACACAAAGAGGTCATGATAAGTGGCTTGTTCATAATAGTATTTCATGAGCTTATACAGTATTATTATATAATAAACCCTGCAACCCTTTCAGATCTTCAGTAGACCAGAATGTGGATCAACCCCAAAATGTCTCAAAACTCCTCATACTTCAAAATCCCTCCACATGCCTGCTGATTTCCTTTGAAAAGGAGCAGGGAGCATCACTAGCTCCTCTGTGACCCAACAAAGAGAGAGCCGTACATCAAGGACATGGGACCACCGAGGCATCAAAGCTGACTCTGTGTAGCACAGGGTGCTTTACAAAGAGACAGACAGCCGACCCCTTTCACACTCCCACCATTCTGTAGTGCTTTGATGTACATCGCCATTCTGTACCCTTTTGGTAGCTTCATATTTCTTTTAGCTCTCCCACCTTACTCTCAACTTCCTAAACTTCACAGAGGACTTGGCTTGCCCACATTAGTCTCACCATTTCATTCCAAGAACATATCATTTCTGAGACTCATTGTACACAAGTATTTCAAAATGAAAGGAAGATGTTTCTTTCTGTTTCTTTTCCATTTTGTCACATTGGTCACCACACACGCAATGCACCAGGCATACATCCCCCTTCTTGTCCTACTGAGCGGCATCCTCTGACAGAGTTGGAACATGGTTGAGCGCGGCTCTGGACAGTTAATAGAATTCTTGAGCGAATGCCTGCTGTCTGCTGTCCAGGGGGAGCGTCAGGGGCATCCATCTTAGGATCCCTCCAGCTGTAAATCTGAATATCTCCCCATTCTGCCTCCAGTGGATTTGAATGAGTGAAGCGCTCGCCCTTGTGTGAACCCTGACAGGCGCCCAGAGGCACCTGAAGAGAGGGAAGACCCCAGAGAAAAGCTCAGCATGTAAACAGCACAGTCGTGTGGTAGTGCTTAATTTCACTGTTTCAGCAGGTATTTGCCTAGTGTTTACAGTGAAACATTGTGGTACAAATGGGTACTTTCTGGTACATTCAACACAATTGGTAACTACTAATTGAATAGTCCAGTACGGAAACAAAGGTGGTGGTAACCAGAGCAATATACTGTAGATACAGTGATATGGTGGTAACCAGAGCAATATACTGTAGATAGTGATGTGGTGGTATCCAGAGCAATATACTGTAGATACAGTGATGCTCTGGTGGTATCCAGAGCAATATACTGTAGATACAGTGATGTGGTGGTAACCAGAGCAATATACTGTAGATAGTGATGTGGTGGTATCCAGAGCAATATACTGTAGATACAGTGATGCTCTGGTGGTATCCAGAACAATATACTGTAGATACAGTGATGTGGTGGTAACCAGAACAATATACTGTAGATAGTGATGTGGTGGTATCCAGAACAATATACTGCAGATACAGTGATGCTCTGGTGGTATCCAGAACAATATACTGTAGATACAGTGATGTGGTGGTAACCAGAGCAATATACTGTAGATACAGTGATGCTCTGGTGGTAACCAGAGCAATATACTGTAGATACAGTGATGTGGTGGTAACCAGAACAATATACTGTAGATACAGTGATGCTCTGGTGGTATCCAGAACAATATACTGTAGATACAGTGATGTGGTGGTATCCAGAGCAATATACTGTAGATACAGTGATGCTCTGGTGGTAACCAGAACAATATACTGTAGATACAGTGAGGTGGTGGTAACCAGAACAATATACTGTAGATACAGTGATGCTCTGGTGGTAACCAGAGCAATATACTGTAGATACAGTGATGTGGTGGTAACCAGAGCAGTATACTTGTTGTTGTACCGACGTTTATGATGCATGCTTCAACAGACTTTCCTACTCAGTCAGTATTCAAATCACTTTTTAATTCTGAACACAGCCGCAGTGAAAGTTGTATTCAAATGAGATCTCAGAACTTTTTTTATGTGACCTTGCAATCAAAATATCGCCCCCAGACGTACTTACCGGCCTGATCCCAATCTGTGTCTATTCATTTGTCATACTGAGCATGTCACAAGCACAGTTACATGTAAATCGTTTGGCAAATGTTTTTTTGTTCATTTTTGTCCTGTTGCGTTTTGGTTGTGCATCAATACAGACTAAGAGGATGTCCTAGTATGGACACCGAACATCCATATTAGCATCATCCAAGTATTATTCCAAGTTGTTTAGAGTAGGTTTGCTTGATGAGTTAAAGGAAAATTCCTTAAAATGTTTTGCTTGTCATCAATCAAGTTTTCAAGATTTATAACTTTCAAAATACAGAAATCATCCCATTTTGCATCACATGACGCAAAACGTAACAACATATGATGCCAAATGCCTGCCTATTTTTCATGGTTTGGGCTAGGCTCCTTAATTCCAGTGCCAAGGGAAACCGCTGGATGCCCTGCTTAGACCACTGCGTTTCAGCTGGTCACAATGCTAGCAATAAGAATGCTATGAATACTGATGATACATACTGTACATACTGACTCTGGCATGTGTGTGCCAAGGGAAACCGCTGGACAACACAGGCACTGCAGTAACCAATAATTCATTCTGCCTATTGCTTGCCTTCAATATATAATAAAACAATTTATTAAAAAAAAAGGAATTTCCCAAACAAAAAATACATCTACCCCCCTGCAAATATGTCAATTTATTATAATCCACATAAGAATTCACACAAGATGCGCTGTAGCCTGCATGAGGTACAATGTAGGTACAGTGCTGCATTGTATACAAACACCGCTTCCAGCTGCCCCCTTGCGGCGATTCTAAATATTTTCTTCATATATTAAAATCCTCCTTCTGCAAGATGATTTTCCTCCTGCGACGAAAGGGGTCAAATTAAGATCCGACATCTGAAGTTCAAATGACCTTGATGTTTATAATATATCACATTTTTCTTAAAGATGTACACCAGTAAGGTCAGTGTCAACAGCCTGACTAACAATATTGAGATGATATGAGTCTAATATTCTTGTTCATTACTTAAATGTTGGCTGTTTTGGCACCTTTCAAAGAACAGTAACTGCTCCCCACTGACACTAACCTCATAAGATCTATCATATACTAATTCTTATCATCACTCTTTTTGACAGCTTGATGATGGCAACAGGAATCATAAGCGGGAAAAATAAGCTTTAGATTGCTAGTGCTCCATCATTCCATTTCTCACAATATATTCTCACAGTGCATCATCACTTTAACTGGACCAGGCAATCAGCATTTCATAAGAGGGCCGAGCTATCACCGTTCCTTATGGCCACAGGCGTTGTCCACTGTTGGCTGCTGTAAAATACAAGCAAGAGATAACACATCAAATGGCAGGACTGAAGCAGTGGCTTCCTGATTCTGGGTAGTGATATTGGAAATTACGTCATGAGGTGAAACTTGTTTGTGACCTGTGCTTTTCTAGACCTAGAGTATGGTGCTTGTAACACCAGGGTAGTGGCTTCGATTCCCACGACCACACATACATTCATCTGATGACAGTTATTTATCTAATCAACTAACTATGTTTAAGTGTTACCCGAATAAATGAATAATGTAACAATTAACTTGTTAGGGATGAGGTGACCGTTTTGGAGAGCCTGGCGTGCCCAAAGTAAAATGCCTCCCATTCAGGCCCAATGAATAGGATAGGCACATATTTGGTACCATTGGATAGGAAACACTCTGAATTTTCTAAAGGTGTTAACCATTTGTCTGTGAGTAAAACAGAACGCATATGGCAGGCAAAACCCCGAGGAATTTATGTCCGGGAAAAGTGGTTTTGACAGAGTGCCTCATTTGGAACCCCTCCCTTATGAAAATGCCCATAAGGGCATATGAATGCAGTACCGATCGCTTCCTCTGGATGTCAACAGTCTCGAGACAGTGTTCAGATTTGTTTTGGATGCTATTAGAGCAGAGAAGAAGAGAAAACAGGAAGTGTCCCCTTGGAAGTCAACAGAAGAGAACGTGTTTTTTTCCGTTCTTATAGCCCAGTTTATATTCCGGTTGAATTATTATAGTAAATATACGTACAAGTGGTCCTAAGGATATGATTGTTCTTGGACAAGTTTATAGGTATAAGTTGAACGAGTTCTATTCACGTTTCAATGGACGCTGTAGTTTCTGATTATAACGCACAAACCAAACAGAGATTTATGGATATAATACATTACATGATTTACTTTTTCTAACAAAAGAACCATGGATTGTCTTCATTGGACACTTTGGAAGCCATCAGCAGAAGTTCTTCAACAGGTAATTGATTTGTTTTTGCTGTGAAATCTGTTTTGTGTGAACAGTGAAGGCTAATGAATTCATGGTAATGAGAAAATAGTGAAGGTGCTACCCTCAAACAATCAATTGTAGTAAGAACGGAAAAAAACACGTTCTCTTCTGTTGACTTCCAAGGAGACAACGCTGTGATATTGCCAAGAAACAGAGCTTTGATGAGTATGAAACACTTGTATATGGGTGCATGTTTAATAATTCAACTTTTGGATTTTGAATTTGGCGCCTTGCATTTCACCTGGTAGTGTCGGGAGTGCCCCATCACTCCCTAAGAAGTTAACTCATTAGGATTTGGGGGACCACGAGAGTGGTTTTTTAAAGAGTTCTTTCCCATGAAGAAGAAACCTGCACAAGCTGGGGATGTTGAGGAGCAAATGAAACCTGCCTCCAGCAACTCCTGGATGTAATTGTCCATGACTGCAGCTTCAGGGATCGAGAGGGAGTAAAGACGGCCCCGGGGAAGGGTGGAGCCGGGTAGGAGTTCTATGGCTCAGTCGTATGGACAACGAGGAGGGAGGGTGGCGGCTTGCCTCTTACTGAAGGCCTCCCAGAGATCAAAGTATTCAGTAAGGAGAAAAGAGAGGCCTTGGTCTTCAATGGATGCAGCGGGACACGGCGAGGCTCTAGGTGCGGGTCTTAGACATTTATTCTAGCAGTTCTTACCCCAGTCTAGTAGGTGTCCTGTGGACCAGGAGAGTAGTGGGTTATGTAGCGCTAGTCAGGTGTACCCTAGGATAAGGGGGTTCTCGGGAGCCGTGATCAAAAGAAAACTAAGAGTCTCTGAGTGATTCACCTCAACCTGCAGTAGAATGGGCTTAGTCTGATATTCCACCTGGCCGGAGCCAATGGGGCATCCATCGAGGGCTTGAATCTGCAGAGGGATGGGACATTTCACGCAGTAGATTTGTAATTCTCTGGCGAAGTCTTGATCAATGAAATGATCTGTGGTCCCGGAGTCCGGTTGTCCCAGTGGAGGGTTGCGTCCTGGCGAGCACTGGCGTTTCCCATCAGCTCTGGGCATGTAGCACGGAGATGGCCGAGACCTCCGCAGTAGAGGCAGCAGCCTTTGTGCATTCACCTTTCACGCTGGACTGTGGTCGGAGGGAGTCGGTAAGTGCCCGGAGGGTTTCTGCTATCTGGAAGAGTTAGTTGTTCTTGCTACCGCCCCAGCAGTGCTCCTTAGTGGGTTAAAACATTCTTTATCTGGGTGATCTCTGCTGGGTCCATGTTGTGGGCTGAAGCTTGCTGTGACATGGTGAGGTTGGACCCAGGTGCAGAGAAGAGACCAGACGAGGAATCAGTGGTTAACTTCTTGGGGATTGGTGGGGCGCTAGCGCCCCAATCCCGACACTACCAGGTGAAATGCAAAGGCGCCAAATTCAAAATCCAAAAGTTGAATTATTAAACATCCACCCATATACAAGTGTTTCATACTCATCAAAAGCTCTGTTTCTTGGCAATATCACAGCGTTGTCAGATTTCAAAAAGGCTTCACGGCGAAAGCAGCACATTTGATTGTTTGAGGGTAGCACCTCACATATTCTTCCATTACCATAAATTCATAATCCATCGCGGTTTACACAAAACAGATTTCACAGCGAAAACAAATCAATTACCTGTTGAAGAACTTCTGCTGATGGCTTCCAAAGTGTCCAACGAAGACAATCCATGGTTCTTTTGTTAGAAAAAGTAATGTATTATATCCTTAAATCTCCATTTGGTTCGCACGTTATAATGAGAAACTATAGCCTCCACTACTCCATTCAAACGTGACGAGAACTCGTTCAACTTAAAGCTATAAACTTGTCCAAGAACAATCAAAAATCATTTTAAATGTATCCTTAGGAACACTTTTACGTATATTTACTATTATAAATCAACCGGGAATATAAACTGATCGATAAAGACGGAAAAAAACACTTCTCGGGAGGAGCGCGCGCTGCCTTGTTGTTGAAATTGAGTGGACACTTCCTGTTTTCCTCTTCTTCTCTTCTTCTCTGCTCTAATGCATGCAAACACAATCTGAACACTGTCTCGAGACTGTTGACATCCAGAGGAAGCGATAGGCACTGCATTCATATGCCCTTATATGGGCATTTTCATGAGGGAGGGGTTCCAAATGAGGCACTCTGTCAAAACCACTTTTTCCAGGACAGAAATTCCTTGGGGTTTCGCCTGCCATATGCGTTCTGTTTTACAGACAAATGGTTAACACTTTTAGAAAATTCAGAGTGTTTCCTATCCAATGGTACTAAATATGTGCATATCCTATTTTCTGGGCATGAATGGGAGGCATTTACTTTGGGCACGCCAGGCTCTCCAAAACGGTCACCTTGTGCGCTCATCCCTAAGAAGTTAAGGATAAACATAATATTTTACTGAGAAACAGTAACGGAAGGATCACAGTAACACTGGGAAAACAACAAACAATAAGTCTCTAAAACTCACTCAGGAGACAAACGCACATGGTACATAATTCAAGCTTCAGCAAAGGACAACAGAAAACACACCTCTTAACAGGGAAATCATAATGAGTAAATAGGACACACCTGAGTGTCGTTAATGTCTCTAGGACAGTCTCTGCCGCCCTCTGGTGACAGGTGGAACCATGACAACTGTCATCCATTGCCAAGCTGATCTGACCCATTTGGATCCTCACAGGACAGTCATGACAACGTTATTCCAACCAGACCAAATTGTTATGTTTGTAATGATGGCACATCAACCAATTTTGCCAGCTGAGATGAGTCCTCATTTCAAGCGAACATATGTCATTACTCATTCTACAGAATCCACGCGACAATGTTGCCATTCGTCAGTAGGGTTTGGCAGCCACAGTGGCCTCTCCTGTCACAGTGGCCTCTTTTGGCAGCCTCAGTGGTCTCTTTTCCTCCCCACATACATCATTCCTCAGAGCCAGTACAGAGCCATGGGCGATTGGGATAACAAAACCCGCTGACTCCCCTAGGCAATTTATCTCGCACCTCCCGCTTGTTTTCAGAATCTGACAAGCATGATTAAGGCAGACCAACTGCGGTCAGCTCGGAGGCACGTGTCTGCCTGGCCACAGTCAGTTGCTTTGTGAAGTCAAAGGTAGAGATCTGCATGTTTTCAACATGGCCTCCTTAAACTCAAGGGATACAGGAAGGCTCAGCTCCAAATTCTATAAGACGGTTGATGGTGCTACTGATACATGGCTGTAGACTACAGCCATACGAGTATACAGCTATGTCTCAAGGCGAGGTGCAATAATGAGGTGTAGGTTACGGTCTAGAAATCATGTTTTGTTTTCTAATCAAGTTGTGGAGTTGTCACTTCTTCACAGTAAGCAACCAGGGAGTCAGAATCACATAATTGCTACTGTCAACATGCCTAAACACTCAAGGCCATATAAAGCCCATATTATTATACTTAATTAACTGTATACAAAAGAGCTCACATATGACCCCCCACATAATACACACAGAACACTGGCGGATAGCTCTTATTTCTACTATACTTTTGACTAAGATTGTTGTTCTCATTAAACTCAAGTTGAGCATTAGCAAGCCTTTTCACTCCATCTAATGTTAGGGAAAAGCATTAACTACCATGGTGATTACATGAGGTGGTGTTTTGTTACTCACTGTATGTAAATGAGGCTTTATAGCCAAGAGTTGGGAGAAATAAAGACCTAACACGAAATAGGTAGTCACTGCTGAGATGTTTTACTGAACATAATTGAAGGTCATTGCGTAAAGAAAGTCATTATTTGCGGATATACCCTACCGTGCTAACAGGTGGGGGGAAAAGCATAGGGATATTTCCCAAATGGCAGCCTGTTCCCTATATAGTGCACAATTTTTTACAGAGCCCTATGGGCCCTGGTCAAAAGTAGTGCACTATATAGGGCATAGGGCGCCATTTAGGACGTAACCCAGGTCTACAGTTAGCTGGCTGTACATTTGACCACACAATTAGACATAAGAGTTTTATCTTTCTAAAGACATCTATTGGAGCTATTTTTGTCATTTGCATTTACACTTATGACACATACATCATTATATTCCTACACCACCTGGTTTTATTCAATTGAATGTGTAGAACTCACTCTCTGTGGTTCTTTGGTGTGTACTCATACTCTAAGGTTTTCAGGCCTAACTTAATCTTATATTGTCTCACACAAATCAAGGGCAAACTATGGTACAGTACACGGACGCAGCCATCCGCGATAATATCGCTCTTTCGTTCTTCCCTATGAATATTGAAAAAGTGATCCCCATCAGCAAGCTTCCTGCTTTTCTTTTTGTTCTCTCTTTATCTACGATCATCAGATTTCGATGACGAACTCGGTGCGAGTTGTCCGTTTTTACAAGGTTGCATTCCAAATGTCACCCTAGTCCTTATGGGCCCTGGTCAAAACTAGTGCACTACTTAGGGAATAGGGTCCATTTGCAACTCAATCAAGTCTGTCTGCTGATGCTTCTGTTTGGCAATTTGCATAGATATGCACATTTCCCCCAGATACCATCTCAATGCTCCCGACTGATGGCCATGGTATCATGGTCACATCACACATTTGTCAGAAATCCTATCCCCCTGTGCCACCCTACTGTATGTAGACCATTGTTTTGACAAATTGTGGTCCTTGTCCTGTGGTAACGTCGCCATATGCGAAACGCGACTGTCAGAGTTTACGTGATTTATGATGAGTTGGGCTAAAGATGGGACTCAGATATTCATGGCTAGAGTTATGGATTATCCTTGTGTTGTACTTTGTCACAGACTTTACAATGTTGATGACACAAAAAAAATGCTGGGTTAACAACATGGGTTAATTTAACCATCAGTTGGGTGTTTTTTACATTCATGATAGGTTGACCTAGCAGATTTTCTTTTATTTTTTTTATCATTAGGTTATTTCCAGGAGCCATGGTTTATTAGGTGCGTGGCATTCAGATATATTTTATTGGCTATCCGTGATAATAACAACATTCCTGTTCATCATATTAAGATGACAGCTGAAGTTGGAAGTTTACATACACCTTAGCCAAATACATTTAAACTCAGTTTTTCACAATTCCTGACATTTAATCCTAGTAAATATTCCCTGTCTTAGGTCAGTTAGGATCACCACTTTATTTTAGGAATGTGAAATGTCAGAATAACAATAGAGAATTATTTCTTTCAGCTTTTATTTCTTTCATCACATTCCCAGTGGGTCAGAAGTTTTCATACACTCAATTAGTACTTGGTAGCATTGCCTTTAAATTGTTCACTTGGGTCAAACGTTTCGGGATAGCCTTCCACAAGCTTCCCACAATAAGTTGGGTGAATTTTGGCCCATTCCTCCTGACAGAGCTGGTGTAACTGAGTCAGGTGTGTAGTCCTCCTTGCTCGCACACGCTTTTTGAGTTCTGCCCACACATTTTCTATAGGATTGAGGTCAGGGCTTTGTGATGGCCACTCCAATACCTTGAATTTGTTGTCCTTAAGCCATTTTGCCACAACTTTGGAAGTATGCTTGGGGACATTGTCAATTTGGAAGACTCATTTGTGACCAAGCTTTAACTTCCTGACTGTCTTGATGTTGCTTCAATATATCCACATCATTTTCCTTGCTCATGATGCCATCTATTTTGTGAAGTGCACCAGTCCCTCCTGCAGCAAAGCACCCCCACAACATGATGCTGCCACCCCCGTGCTTCACGGTTGGGATGGTGTCCTCGGCTTGCAAGCCTCCCCCTTTTTCCTCCAAACATAACGATGGTCATTATGGCCAAACAGTTCTATTTGTGTTTCATCAGACCAGTGGACATTTCTCCAAAAAGTACGATCTTTGTCCCCATGTGCAGTTGCAAACCGTAATCTGGCTTTTTTATGGAGGTTTTGGAGCAGTGGCTTCTTCCGAAGCTGAGCGGCCTTTCAGGTTATGTTGATATAGAATTCGTTTTACTGTGGATATAGATACCTTGTACCTGTTTCCTCCAGCATCTTCACAAGGTCCTTTGTTGTTGTTCTTGGATTGATTTTCACTTTTCGCACCAAAGTACGTTAATCTCTAGGAGACAGAATGCATCTCCTTCCTGAGCGGTATGACGGCTGTGTGGTTCCATGGTGTTTGTACTTGGGCAATATTGTTTGTACAGATGAACGTGGTACCTTCAGGCGTTTGGACATTTCTCCCAAGGATGAACCAGACTTGTTGAGGTCTACAATTATTTTCTGAGGTCTTAGCTGAATTCTTTTGATTTTCACATGATGCCAAGCAAAGAGGCACTGAGTTGTAAGGTAGGCCTTGATATACATCCACAGGTACAATTAGCCTATCGGAATCCATGACAATGTTCTGAAATTTTCCAATATGATTAAAGGCACAGTCAACTTAGTGTATGTAAACTTCTGACCCACTGGAATGATACAGTGAATTATAAGTGAAATAATCTGTCTGTAAACAATTGTTGGAAAAATGACTTGTGTCATGCACAAAGTAGATGTCCTAACCGACTTGCCAAAACTATAGTTTGTTAACAAGACATTTGTGGAGTGTTTGGATAAACAAGTTTTAATGACTCCAACACAAGCGTATGTAAACTTCCGACTTCAACTGTTTATACTGAAAATAATAGTTTTCCTCAATTGTTTTTCATTTGACACAATATTCCACAATATTACAATTATTTTTTACCTATTACAATAAGTTGGTATCTGTTCTAACAATGCGTTAGTAGTACCCAACTTGCTATGAACCGTCAGGTAACTAATGGCCTGGAATTCAGGGCTCTACTGTCCCACTAAGCACTATGACATCAATGCAAATGCAATCGAAAATCACATCAAACACTGATCATCAAAACAGCAATATTATTTTAAAACTGACCTCACTGTGATGATCAATTTGAAGAAAGAATTTCAACAGCAGGTTGTTGTGGATGTTGTGGATGTTGTTTCAAAGTCTAACACAACTAAATGGACAGGGCTTTCAAAGGTGATGATTAATTCAAAGCATTTAAAAAGTTGCATGTAGAACACCCATACCCATATTACAGCTATGCATATGTAAATAAAAAAATAGTGCTGTACAATACGTAGCCTAATAGCGTACCGCATATTATGCACTGCAAAAAAACATTTAAAAAAAAATGATTTAAGATTTAGATACATAATTGGTCTAGCCTATTCGCCTCATTTTGGAACGTCACAGTGATCGCGGTGAGTTAGTTGCTATTAGTTTCTATTTCCAGTGACACTACCGCATGCTAGTGGTGGGAGGCGAAAGCGGCAAATGTGGTACTTTTATTTCAGAGCTTGATTGTTTTACACTGACAGAACCGCACAATATCGTAAAATCGATCAACATGACAAGCATTATATGTTCAGTACAAAGAGGAGGCAGTTTTTACAACAACAATGTTTTGAACACCAACCTCTACGTCGATCTGAATGTACCTGTGGAGCCCCATACGACTCGCATCCACCTCTTAAAGATGCAGAGTCTGAGGCTCTGCATCAAAGCATTGAACCTAAAGAAACCACCAAAACATCCCTTTGTGTGCTCCTACCGCTTCTTTGACAAGAAGCCTACGGTGGAGCATCCTTACCCAGAAAAATGGCTTGGCTTCGATGCTCCACTCGTGAAGAAGCATCTGTTGGTCAGGCAGTCATCAGTGACAGGTAAGCCAAACGCTTGAGCAGTTTGCCTGCTCTCATTTTGTGTCTCCTTCTTGCTCTTGTATCTAAGCACAGTCTCATAATAGCACCATTTATTTCATGCAGTATGGTTCATGCAGTATGGTGTTTCATTTTACGTTTTTTTTACTTGTTTAACAAGCCATACTGATTTATTAACAGATGACACAACAGGCTGAAGTGTTCACCAAATTTAAAATGGGGATTGGCCAACACAGATCGAAGGAATGGATATGCCTTCAGAGAAGGACGCCCAAACCCAATGGGAAGACCCATCTCTAAGTGATCACAACTACAGCTCAGGTGATCATGTAAAGCCCATTACATGTGAGGCAGGGACACAGTGCCCAGCAACACCTCTCTACAAAACCCTGCTGAGGAACGAAGCACTCTGTCGACTGCATACAGGCTTGTTTCTTGCTGCCTTTTCTACCCTGGCGTAACATCTTCTATTCCTCTACGAAGTCAGCTTTCAGTTAGACCTGACAGACCAACTCCTCATGACACTGATGAAGCTGTAGCTCAACTTGCTGCAGCAGTACCTAGCAGAAAGTTTTAGTGTTTCTTAGAGTATTGTCAGTCGAGTGATTAGTTATTGGATTGACATGATGGAAGAGAATCTGAGTACATTCCATGGCTGCCAAGGGAAACCATCCGTGCTACAATGCCACAATGTTTTAAGGACCACTACCCAGGAACAACCTGTATTATTGACTGCTCAGAAACTGCTTTACAGAAGAGCAAGAATCTGGATTCAAGGGGGGAGTCATTCAGCCATTACTACGCCCATAACACTATCACTATAATACCTGGTGGCCATTGGACCTTGTGGTCTAGTGATGTTCATCTCCTCAGCATATGGAGGTAGATGTTGCGACAAATACAGTATATAACATCGGATTCTGGCTTCCTGGAGTACCTCTGTCCAGGTGATGAGGGCATGGCTGACTGGGGATTTACAATCTGTGATCTGCTACATGAGAGGAAGGTCACATTAACAATTCCAGCCTTCACAAAAAGAGGCACACAGCTGTCAGAGGAAGACACCACATGTACAAGACGGATAGCTAATGTGAGGGTTCATGTGGAATGCGTAATTCAAAGGCTCAAATGGTTTAGAATCTTCTCACAGACAGTGCCAATCAACCTCTCATCTAAAATGGACAAAATACTTTGAATGTGTGCTGCCCTGTGTAACCTGCGTGGTGATATCAGTAATGAAGATGCTGAATGAACTGACCAATCAAATTCCATTCACAGTGTCGATTTCCCAATATGAATTAAAGTTGTGTCAAAAGTTACGTTAAATATATTTTAATTAATTCTATAACAACAGCTTAATTATTTGCTTTACATACTCATTAATATTAATAAAAAACAAAGCCACAATACTGTGACTGTTGATGCATTAAGTCAGGCTTTTTAACAATTTGTTAATAGTAACTGCAAACAGGAGAGACATCTGACTACATACTTCAAACAGAGCTCCATATATTTGTCACTCAGTGACAATCTGCCTGCCTGATGATCCTCAACAATAAATGGCAGCATGTGTGTTGAGTAGAATGCCTTCAACCTCAGGACAGCTTCTGCACAGAACTGTGCATCATAGGGAACAGGATTGGCAACTTGCTGGGACGGAGTCCAGATGAGCACCTTACTTTCTCTCAGTCCTGTGCAAAACATACCAATTTGCACCTGCATGTACTAGCCACATGGCCCAAGTGGTTGCAGTTGGGGTGTACCCTCCACCACCTTAACAGGGAGGGAAGCTAAAGTCATTCCACTACTGTCACGTGTGCTCCCTCTCCGGCCTCGTTATGGCGCACACCTGTCACCATAATTACGCGCACCTGCGCGTCATCACTCACCTGGACTGCAGTGCGCAGACAAAAGATCCAAACAGACACTCGGAGAGCGGAACCACTTACCTTCCAGCCAGGACAGAAGGTCTGGCTTTCGACACGGGACATCAAGCTGCGCCTGCCCTGCAAGAAGCTGAGTCCCAGACACGTTGCCCCTTCACCATCACCCGACAGATCAACCCAGTCACCTACCAGCTGCAATTACCCGCACACTACAGGATTCACTCTACCTTTCATGTTTCACTCCTCAAGCCCTATCACTCACCTGTGTCTGTTCCCTCCACAGAGCCTGTCCCGACAGATGAACCTCCCCCTCTGTTAGTGATGGAGGATGGAACGGTCTACACCGTCTGTGAAATCTTGGACTCCCGGCGCCGTGGTGGTCGTCTGGAGTACCTGGCGGACTGGGAGGGCTATGGACCAGAGGAACGTTCATGGACACCCAGGGAAGATATCCTAGATCCAACCCTCCTTACCACATTCCATGAAACTCGTCCAGCACCCCGAGGAGGAGGCCGACCACCGCGACGTCGGGTCCTCAGCCCTCAGGAGCGGGCCGTGGAGGGGGTACTGTCAGGGATCAGCCAGGCTCCCCCACCACACAATCACAGAGATCACTGTCACCTGAGTTCTAATCACCCGCACCTGCACGTCATTTGATCATTAGCACAGTCAGCATAAAGGCACTCTCTTCACACAGTCACTTTGTCTGGTCTCGTTTGATTAAGGACTCACTCCCGGTTCCTCTTACCTAACCTTTGATGTCAACATTATTTCATCTGCCTTCCATTGTCTCCATCGTCTTCCTGGTTCCAATCATCATCATCCGGCTAACTCCTTCATCATCTACAAGTAAACTATAACCTGTCAGGATTTCCCATCGTCACCTAACAGAGACATTCTCCACTACTATTTACCACTGGGACTCACTGTCATTGTTTCATTAAACCTGTTTCTCTTTTGGAATCTTTTGTCTTGTGTCTCTGTTCCATAACAATCACAGGCTTTCCCATTGAAGACATCATCCAGAAAATCACAGCCCTTCCACATGACAGGACACTTGATCTCCAATAGCTCCTAGGAGTTCAGCACTCCATCAGGGCTCTTCAACACTGACAACAGTGTCTCTGTGGTCCACAGAGTATCCACAGTCTTCCAGCCACTGTGAGGCCATCAGCTCATTATCTTCAAATACATTGAAATGGTACAGCCACAAATAAATATTCCTTTCAGTTCAATTTGACCTGGGATGCTACTGGCTGTGATATTATTGTCAGTTCAGCATTAACACACATAGAGCAGAGTCCCCACAGGCAGATTCAGGTGTCATTCAAAAATACCAATCCTTTTCCCTCCTCCTGGTGAAGCCATTTGTGTGTGTTCCCAAATGTGAGCCGTGTTTTGATTTGTTAATATGTGTTAATGATGCACATTTTTTTATTATTAGCTAGCCACCACTCTGAGGTAATTTGCTAGCGTTGACGGAAGTTGTGAAACGAAAAGACAAACACAATTGCGTTTGAATGGAACTGGGTCAAGTGGGCAGGGCTACAAGGCGAAAACTAAAAAATTAAACATATTCTAGTAATCGTCTTTGAGTGTGGATTGTATTATTATACATACTGGATGGACTGGTTACCTTATGCTATGCTCCAAACTTTATATCCATGAGTCTTTTGAATAGCCTAGTAATAGGGCATTATTATATTTTCATAATTAATATGCTGACATTACCTTTAGCTACAGAATATCTCACTACCGTGTGTTTCCATCTCCTCCTCTCTCCTTAATTTCTTTCTCAAGCATGCAGAGACAGGGGCTGTCAACAGTTTTATTAAATATGTTTTGTTGTGAAAACCTGTTACTATCAATGTTCCTGAAAAGATTTCACTTGGTTTCCCAAATTAAGCACTGGGTAGCTGCAGGAACATGGTTGGAGAGCCCATGGCATATCATGGAATATCACCTGCTGCGCAGCGAGAGGCTGCATGCTCCCCAAACAGTGGTTGATGCATGAAGTGAAATATGTGTTTTTATAAGCCCAGACATTTCTTTATGCTATTCCGTGTGAAAGTTTTGATGGTTGCCACTAAAAAGAGGAGGATCCTAGCTGCCACTATATTTGTTTCTCAGCTGCTGCACTATAAAACCGGAGTAGACTACCTGGCTTAAAAACAAAATGTGGGAAAGCGGCCTCCATTCACTAATCGATTGCATATGGATGTCTTTTTACACCTGCCCTTGTTCCTGCCCATTTGATAATTGGCCATTCTAAATCTTTTTAATTTTTTTACATATTAGTAGACAACATTAAATTGAGAATAGTCTGATGGGTGAAAGATCACTTGATGAGAGAACAGAGTGTGCAGCCTGAGGCAAGGAACAGAGCGCAAGCTTTTTTTCTCTATTTTTTTAAATAGTCAACAGACTATAGTCGCATCACGCAGCCCATGTACTGAATGTTTTGATTTCTAAGACATTCTAAGGTTTGTATCATTCCCAACTAAATTAGCCAACTAACTCTAAATCTAGCATATTGGACCTGTTTCAAATTATCACGTTTATGCTCAACATAGCCATTTCATATACACACTTGCTCCGGAATGGGAAAAATATCCTTTCGATTTTATTCAGTTCAATTATATTATTATTTTTATTCATTTGCATGACAAAATGTCCTGACTGCCACAGCCACGCCCCTACTAAACTATGCCTCCAGTCTTCTGATCTGACCCGCTGGGTCATATCTCAATAAACCCAGAATCAACAGCCCAACCTTGCTCTTTTTAAACAACCAAACCAATTTGAACCAAAGCCGGCAACCCAGCAGCTGGGTCAACCAAACAACCCAGCAGACACTTCTATGCTGTACAGTTGTAGGGCTATTCAATGATGATCCTGGAGGCCTGAAACATTTCAGTTTTTCTTTCTCCCTGGTAGTTCCTTGAACCTTGACTGGAAGTTGACAGCTTTTGTACAGTATCTGTTGGAAGAAATGCTGTTTGAATCTCTTCTCCGATACATTTTCTTCAGTGAGAACCCTGCTGGTTTGTATAATGTCATCCAGCCCATTATTTCAAGTGAGAATATTATGTGACACATTACAAATGCATTCCAATAGACTTACACATGCACCATGATGTTATGTATTAAATGGTGTACAATAGCAGTCTGGCGACATGGTTAATAACTGTGGAGATGTTTCATTGTTCTGATGTTTATTGCTCATGTAGAGATACGTATATGGCAGGTATGAGAGAAGGAGACAGATAAATAGTGAAGGGGTAGACTGGTGGCCTCTAGGGTAATATATGTGGACTCCATGGGCGATATACACTGAGTGTATAAAACATTAGGAACACCTTCCTAATGTTGAGTTGTTCCTCCTCAGAACAGCCTCAATTTTCAGGGCATGGAATCTACAAGGTGTCAAAAGCGTTCCACAGGGATGCTGGCCCATGTTGAGTCCAATGCTTCCAATAGTTGGGTCAAGTTGGCTAGATATCCTTTGGGTGGTGGACCATTCTTGTGGGAAACACGGGACATTTTTTAGGGTGAAAAACCCAGCCGCATTGCAGTTCTTGACACATTCAAATCAAATTGTATTTGTCACGTGCCGAATACAATAGGTGTAGACCTTACCGTGAAATGCTTACTTACAAGCCCTTAACCGACAATGCAGTTCAAGAAATAGAGTTAAGAAAATATTTACTAAATAAACTAAAGTAAAAAAAAATAATCTTAAAGTAACAGAACAAAATTACATAACAATAACGAGGCTATATATCGGGGGTACCGGTATCGAGTCAATGTGCGGGGTACATGTTAGTCGAGGTAATTTGTAAAGTGACTATGCATAGCGAGTATCAGCAGTGTACAAACAGAGTAAATAGTCCGGGTGGCCATTTGATGAATTGTTCAGCAGTCTTATGGCTTGGGGGTAGAAGCTGTTAAGGAGCCTCTTGGTCCTAGACTTGGCGCTCCGATACCGCTTGCCGTGCGTTAGCAGAGAGAGTAGTTTATGACTTGGGTGACTAGAGTTTTTGACAAACTGGTATGCCTATCATACCCCATTTGATAGGCACTTAAGTATTTTGTCTTGCCCATTCACCCTCTGATAGGCATTCATACACAATCCATGTCTCAATTGTCTCGAGGCTTGAAAGTCCTTCTTTATCATGCCCTCCTCCCTTTCATCTACACTGATTGAAGTGGATTTAAGAAGTGACATCAATAAGGGATCATATCTTTCCCCTGGATTCACCTGGTCAGTATATGTCATTAAAAGAGTATGTTCCTAATGTTTTTTATACTCAGTGTATGTGATCTGGCGGTGGCAGCAGAACTGCAAGACTAACCTCCAGTACTCATTGCTTTCTATCTCTCAATATGTTTTTTCCAGATCCCTCCCCGTTCCACAACAACATGGGAGCATATCATATGTAAAAGTACATGTGTGTGTATATCTATGCAAACTACACTTTTCTGTTGGTAAATAGTACATGGTAGCAGTTTTGCTTACTGTGTCCATTTCATGACACCCTCAAGCCTCAACCATGTCATTGTGATGATGATTAATTTCTCTCTGTTGACAGATGTGTTTCTATCTCTCTCTCTTTGCTTCTCTCCAGATCTCTCCCCTTTCCACAACATCCCCCTCCAGGGCCAGTACCATTGTCACCACGGCCCGGGGGTCCCTCTGGGACAGTTGTGTGACTTCACGATGGACTGCCCACTCGGTGACGATGAAGGGGACATGTGCAGTGAGTACAGCTTATCTGTACTGAACCAAAATATAAACATGCAACAATTTCAAAGTTTTTACTGAGTTACAATTCATTTAAGGAAATAAGACAATTTAAATAAATAAATTAGGCCCTAATCTATTGATTTCACATGACTGGGCAGGAGTGCAGCCATCGGTGGGCCTTGGAAGACATACACCCACCCACTTGGCAGCCAGGCCCTCCCACTGGGGAGCCAGGCCCAGCCAATCAGAATATTTTTTTTGCAACAAAAGGGCTTTATTATGAAATTGGAGGCAACTTAAGGTAGAGAAATAAACATTCAATTCTCTGGCAACAGCTCTGGTGGACATTCCTGCAGTCAGCATGCCAACTGCATGCTCCCTCAAAACTTGAGACATCTGTGGCATTGTGTTCTGTGACAAAACTGCACATTTTAAAGTGGGCTTTTATTGTCCCCAGCACAAGGTGCACCTGTGTAATGATCATGCTGTTTAATCAGCTTCTTGATATGCCACACTTGTCAGTTGGATGATTATCTTGGCAAAGGAGAAATGCTCACTAACGGCGATGTAAACAAATTTGCACCCAAAATTTTAGATAAATTAGCTTTTTGTGGTTATGAAACATTTCTGGGAATTTTTATTTCAGCTCATGAAACATGGCAACGACACTTTACATGTTGCGCTCATATTTTTGTTCAGTGTACTTCACCATTGGACTTGGTCTGTTGTGGGTGATGGAGGTTGAAGTCTGTGTGTATGGGTGGGAGTAGGTGGATGGGGGGGGCATATCACATGCGCTGAGTAATCCTCAACCTTGGTAAAGCGGCAAAAAAGGTCAACCATGGCAGGAGCTCCTTTAATGAAGCTGTTGTGCCCCGACTGACTGCCATTACACAACTATGGCTACGTTCCAAATGGCACCCTTTTCACTATATAGTGCACTACTTTTGACCACAGCCCTATACAATGACATTTGGGACGCAGGACACAACTACGGCTGCCTGAACTTACTTGACATAGGCACTGCAGAGCGCCGTCAGAGCATAAATGTTTCCCACGCCGACACCATACATCACTAGCGTTTCACACCCTTAAAATGTTTCTGCGGTTCTTATTTTTCATTTACAGAACTCATTTGTTTTCTCAAAGGAACAGTGTTGAAGGAGTTCCAACATAAGCTGAGCACTTGTCGGCTGCTTTTCCTTCACTCTGCGGTCCAACTCATCCCAAACCATCTCAAGTGGTTTTAGGTTGGGTGATTGTGGAGGCCATCACTCTCCTTTTTGGTCAAATAGCCCTTACACAGCCTGTTGAAAGACAAATGATAGTCCCACTAAGCGCAAACCAGATGTGATGGCGTATTGCAGAAGAATTCTGTGGTAGCCATGCTGGTTAAATAAGCTTTGAATTCTAAATAAATCAAAGACAGTGTCACCAGCAAAGCAAACCTAGACCATCTCACCTTCTTCTCCATGCTTCACGGTGGGAAGCACACGTGCGGAGATCGTCTGTTCATCTACTCTGCGTCTCACGAAGACACGGCGGATGGAACCAAAAATCTCAAATTTGGACTCATCAGACCAAAGGACAGATTTCCACTGGTCTAATGTCCATTTCTGATGGGTTTTTTTCCCAAGCAAGTCTCTTCTTCTTACTGAAGTCCTTTAGCAGTGGTTTCTTTGGAGCAATTTGACCATGAAGGCTTGATTCACAAAGTCTCCTCTGAACAGTTGATGTTGAGATGTGTATGTTACTTGAACTCTGTGAAGCATTTCTGAGACTGGTAACTCTAATTAACTTATCCTCTGCAGATCCTGGTTGAAGACAGCAGAGGTGTATTTAGAGGGCAAGTTGGTCAGGATGATATCTAAGAGGGTGCCCATGGTTACGGATTTAGGGTTGTACCTGGTAGGTTCCTTGATAATTTGTGTGAGATTGAGGGCATCTAGCTTAGATTGTAGGAAGGCCGGAGTGTTAAGCATATCCCAGTTTAGGTCACCTAACAGTACAAACTCTGAACATAGATTGGGGAAATCAATTCACATATGGTGTCCAGGACACAGCTGGGGGCTGAGGGGGGTCTATAACAAGCGGCAACGGTGAGAGACTTGTTTCTGGAAAGATTGATTTTTAAAAGTAGAAGCTCAAATCTTTTGGGCACAGACCAGGATAGTATGACAGAACTCTGCAGGCTTTCTCTGCAGTAGATTGCAACTCCGCCCCCTTTGGTAGTTCTATCTTGTCGGAAAATGTTTTAGTTGGGTATGGACATTTCAGAATTTTTGGTGGCCTTCCTAAGCCAGGATTCAGACACGGCTAGGACATCAGGGTTGGCGGAGTGTGCTAAAGCAGTGAATAAAACAAGCTTAGGGAGGAGGCTTCTGAAACCTGTATGAAACCAAGGCTTTTACGGTTACAGAAGTCAACAAATGAGAGCACCTGGGGAATAAGAGTGCTGCTGGGGGCTGCAGGGCCTGGGTTAACATCTACATCACCAGAGGAACAGAGGAGGAGTAGGATAAGGGTACGGCTAAATCTATAAGAACTGGTAGTCTAGTGCATTCGGAACAGAAAGTAAAAGGAGCAGATTTTTGGGCGTGGAAGAATAGATTCAAGGCATAATGTACAGACAAGGGTATGGTAGTATGTGAGTACAGTGGAGGTAAACCTAGGAATTGAGTGACAATGAGAGAGGTTTTATCTCTAGAGGCACCAGTTAAGCCAGGTGAGGTCACCACATGTGTGGGGGGTGGGACAAAAGGGCTATCTAAGGCATGTTGGACAGGGCTGGGGGCTCTACAGTGAAATAAGACAATAATAACTAACCAAAACAGCAATAGACAAGGCATATTGACATTAGGGAGAGGCATGTGTAGCCGAGTGATCATAGGGATCCAATGAGCAGCAATAGGTGAGTCAGGGAGCCGTTCACTAGTCGCTACTATACTATGCGAGCTAGAGACACGGCGATTCAGACAGCTAGCGGGCTGGGGCAAGCAGATGGGCCTTCGGCGACGTCGCAACAGAAGAGCCTGTTGAAACCACCTCGGACGATTACGTTGGCAGACCAGTCGTGATGGATCGTCGGGGCTCTGTGTCGGCAAGAAAGGGTCCAGGCCAATTGGCAAAAGAGGTAGCCCAATAATTTCCAGGTGGACCTCTTCGGCAAGCCGGGAGATGGGCCTAGCTTGAGGCTAGCTCAAGGCTAACTGGTGCTTGCTTCTGGACAGAGGCGTTAGCCAGCAGTAGCCACTCGAATGCATCTAGCTAGCTGCGATGAACCGGTGTAATGGACCAGGGCTTGAGGCATGAATCCGGTAATGAGGTAGAGAAAAAGCAGTCTGTTATGCTCTGGGTTGGTATCGCGCTGTGCAGACTGGTAGGTATTGACCGAACTGAGGCTGGCTGTTGTCCGAGTTAACTCTTTAGGGAGCAGCTGCATTGGTGACGGTTTTGGAGAGGCTGGATATGCACATAATTAGTACTATTGGCTAGGAAACACTCTGAAATTTCTAAGAGTGTTAAAATAATGTATATGAGTATAACAGAACTGATATAGCAGGTGAAAACCTGACGAAAATCCATCTGGATTTGCAGTTGTTTTTGTACTTGACCTTCTTCTCCAGGCTGCCTATTCATTTTTATTTTAACCAGGACTGAGACTGCAGTACCTATGGCTTCCACTAGATGTCAGCAGTCTCTATACAGAGTCTGGGAGCGATAGGAGTAAGCAAAACGGATAGGAAGAGGAAATGGTCAAGGGAGCTCAGATGTCAACAACATTTCTCGGGGCGCGAGACTGGGTGCACCCCACATTATTTTACTTATATAACGTATAGGTGACCATCCGAGTGAAATATTATCGCTAATATTCATAAAAGGATAGCTAAGGATTCATTATAACTGGTCTTTGATTTGTTTAGGAAAGGTTTATAGGTATATTTGAACGCGTTCTATTTCAATGGGCGATTCAACGGTGGATTTTCTGATCTTAACGCGCCAACCAAACGGAGATTTATCGATATAATTAATGACTTTTTCTAACAAAAGAACCATTGGATGTCTTCGTTGGACACTTGGGAAGCCCTCAGCAGAAGTTCTTCGAAAGGTAAGGTAAGGGATTTGTTTTCGCTGTGATATGGGTTTTGTGTGAACCGCGCTGGTTTATGAATTTATGCTAATGGTTAAATATTGGAAGGTGCTATCCTCAAACAATCAAATGTTGTGCTTTCGCCGTAAAGCCTTTTTGAAATCTGACAACGCTGTGATATTGCCAAGAAGCAGAGCTTTTGATGACTATGCAACACTTGTATATTGATGAATGGTTAATAATTTAACTTTTGCGCCCCACTGCTCCCTAAGTAGTTAACGGTGAAGACCGCTAGCAGTGGCTAACTGTCTACTAGCTAGTAGCTAGTTAGCTGGCTAGCTTCTGATGGGGGGTTCCGATTCTAAAGTATAAAAATAGCAGATCCATACCACATTGGGTGAGGCGGGTTGCAGGAAAGTATTTTCAGTTCACAGATTCAAATATATACGAAATATATAAAAAGAAAACGAGGAAAACGGCTATGTACACGGGACAAAACGGGACAAGACAAATACACGTACAACTGCTACGCCATCTTGGAGAGAATGCATTCCTGTTTTGGGGCATGAATGCATTCATTCTTTGGATTTGATTGGGGCAAATCTAATACAACACATTACTGAGTACAACTCTCCATATTTTCCAGCATAGTGGTGGCTGCATCATGTGGAGAATTTTTCAGGACAAGAAAGAAATGGAATGGAGCTAAGCAGAGGCAAAGTCCTCGAGGGAAACCTGGTTCAGTCTGCTTTCCACCAGACACTGGGAGATGAATTCAACTTTCAGCAGGATAATAACCTAAAACACAAGGCCAAATTTACACTGGAGTTGCTTACCAAAAAGACAGTGAGAATATTCCTATGGCAAGACTTGAAAATGGTTGTCTAGTAATGATAAACAACCAATTTGACAGAGCTTGAAGAATTTTGAAAATAAACCAGACAAATATTGTACAATCCAGGTGTGCAAAGGGGTATGAATACTTTCTGAATGCACTGTATATAATTGCATGTGTGTTGCTGTACATATCTCTGGAAATACATTTGAAATGTATTCCAGAAAAACATACAGAATGTTAATTTACCCTAAATTAATCTCCATTCATGCACATGTATATGAAGCTGACCATAATTAACATTAGCATGCCTATGATGGCCACTCCCCTGTGCCTATAGGTCAGCGAACTGTGAGGGCTAGCGAAATAAGAGGCTAGCGTGAGGGTTCAAATCCCAGGCCAGGGTTCAAATCCGAATTCCAATTAGACTAGCACTCTAACCCAGGGGGATAGAGTACATTTGAATGTGGCGTGATCTGGAGATTCGCCAGAGAGACCGACCATTGCATCACAGTTGAATTAATCACTACTTAAAACCACTTAGGGATAACTGGGGCGCTAGCGCCCCAATCCCGACACTACCCGGTGAAATGTAAGACGCCAAATTCAAAAGTTTAATTATTAAACATTCATCAATATACAAGTGTTGCATAGTCATCAAAAGCTCAGATTCTTGGCATATCACAGCGTTGTCAGATTTCAAAAAGGCTTTCATGGCGAAAGCACAACATTTGGATTGTTTGAGGATAGCACCGCTCATATTTATGCATTAGCATAAATTCATATCCAGCGCGGGTCACACAAAATCCATATAAGAGCTAAAATAAATCCCTTACCTTTCGAAGAACTACTGCTGAGGGCATCCCAAGTGTCCAAACAAGAGAATCCATGGTTATTTTGTTAGAAAAAGTCATTTATTATATCCATAAATCTCAGTTTGGTTGACGCGTTATGTTCAGAAAATCCACCGTAGAGTCGCCCGTTGTACAGTGAAGAGAAAGCGTTAAAATTATACCTATCAACTTTGCCCAAACAAATCAAACATCATTTATAAGGCATCCTTAGGTATCCTTTTATGAATATTAATGATTATATTTTACACGGATGATATCCTAAACGATATAAAAGGAAAATAAAGTGGGGCGCGCTCACAGTCTCGTGCCCTGGAAAAGTTATTGACATCCATGGTCCATTCACTATTTCTTCTTCTGTTCGGTTCTGTTCAATGATAAAGCCTTCAAACACTGTCTAAAGACTGTTGACATCTAGTGGAAGCCATAGGTACTGCAATCTTGGAGCTATTTTACATGGATTTCAATAGGAAGCCTATCAAACTGAGGAAATGTCACAACAACAAAACAATTCCTGGACAGAAATTCCTCCGGTTTTTGCCTGCAGTATCAGTTATGTTATACTCACAGACATTATTGTAACAGTTTTAGAAACTTCAGAGTGTTTCCTATCTAATAGTACTAATTATGTGCATATCCTAAGTGACAGGCATTTTACTTTGGGCACGCCAGACTCTCCAAAACCGTCACCACTGCTGATGATGCCTAAAAAGTTAAAACATTAAATTAATGAAGATTGGTAGGTGTGATGGCCAGAGGTTACACAGCTTGGGATTCACTGGAATTGTTGATACCGTTGTCTTTGTACAGTGAGTGACTTGAGAAGTGTGCATAACAAAATATTTGGAAGCTCGTTACCCATCCAATGCTCCCTCTTTGTGGCGACTTCTCTGTTGTATCTTATCTTCAAATAGTGCCAGTCAACCCTGTCAGTGGTTACTATAACACTAGTTACATTATTGATCTCATTTACTGGATTGACTCTATTTGACATGATACGTGGAAAGTACTGTACATTACTCTACTTCTCATGTCAGAAACAATGGATCTATTAGTCACCTGCCCTTTTCCACTCAAATTATGTCCTGAGGATTGCAACGTGATGGTAAGCACAAAGTCTATTTGTGTTGGGAACTAGAGCTCTCTCTCCCATGGCTTGCTCTCCCTCTCTCCCCCTCTGTCCCATCTCTCTCTCTCTCCTCTCCCAGCTCTCTCTCTCCCCCCTCTGTCCCATCTCTCTCTCCCTCCTATTTCTCTCTCTCTGATCCCTCTCTCTCCCTCAGTCACTTGCAGCTGTGCCTTGCATTTGCAGCTGTGCCTTGCATCTACCTTCCCTGAGACCTTCTCGACTCCAGAGTCCCACAACACACCATGTTACCCTTCGGCATAACCTATTCCGTATGATCAATCCATAATTTATCTATCTATCTCATTTCAATCAAGAGGAATTTATGACATTGATATTGAATATTGAAGATGGAGGGTGGATTCATTTTTACACATCCGCCCGTTAGAGGATTGAAGACTATGCTGGTCGATGTGTTTACAGTCGTAGCTCACCTTTTCCACTCGCCCTTTCTCGCTCTGCCTCACCTCTGCAGATGAGTCGCAACAGTTAAGCAGAGGCTTCACTGATCAACGATCGGTGGAAGACAGAAATGTAATTGCATTTGTGGCCACTGATGCGAATTTGGTAGTGTGTGTTTGTGTGTGTGTCTGCATGCATGTGTGTGTGTGTGTTTTTGTGTGCATGAACGTGTGTTCCTTTCCCTGTGAGTATCTTTGAGTCTCCTTAATTGTGTCATCCAGTGCCAATTAGTGTAGAGAGAACGAGTTACAGAAGGAACTATTTCAGCATGGGAACGAACTGCAGGAGTGGTACAGACCCTTAAAGTGCTAGAGCTAGCAGCATGCATCCTTAATGAGATGACTTGGTAGAGTCAATGTGAAACAGGTCAAATTGTCCTACTAGAAGCCTTGGGCAACTACCTTCCCCCTATGAAGTGGCTTTTAGGCAGCTATATATCAGTGGCGGTCGATGCCAGTTAAGATAAGAGATAATTTTTTGAACATGGCCTTATTTCTATTACAGCATATTGGATGACTGTTAATCATATTCCATTCACCCAGCTCAATGTAACATCGATAGGTTTAGGCTACTATATGATACTTGAATGTTCCCTGTACCCACCATGAGGTTGCTACAACCTTTGAATGAAAATGTACAACGTCGGTGCACAGGTCGAGAGAATTTTGAGTAATGAAGGTGACAGAAAGTGACACATTCCATGCCGCTTTGCACACTCTTGCCTGTAGCTGATCTAGGGTGTAATCGTTAGTCCAACAGTTGCAAACAAGAGTTTCTATTGGACAAATTCAGGTATGTTTATCCTTTGTTCCGTTTGCTTCCATTTAAGAAACGTTTTTCAACAGAATTGGCACAATGAATACACCCCTGATCACATGCAAAAACAGTTCACTTTCGTAATAGCCACATACAAACAGCTCGTTATATATGTAATTCCTTCTCGCATCTATCTACACGCTCTCCTCCTCTTACCTTTTCCCTTCGCCTTTTCCCTTCGCTTGTGGACTTCAGTGCACAACATATCAGCTGTCTGTGACCAGGCGAAAAAACCTTTCCAAGTCAAACCTTCATATCATGACCACTAACTGCTACGCACAGCCTACATTGTTGTCACGTATTTGGTATTTGCTATTCATTAGGACCCCCATTAGCTGCTGCAAAAGCATCAGCTACTCTTCCTGGGGTCCACATGAATCAGAACATAATACATAGTACAGAACATTATTAGTCAAAGACTGAAATACATACATTTTAAACGTCACACATAGCCTACATATCAGTACATGCACACAATATCTAGGTCTAATACACAGTACAGTGCAAATTACAATACAGGATATATAAAATGGCTGTGTCGCTTCACAGTCCCCTTTGTGCAGTAAGGTGTTCTTTAATCCGTTTTTTTAAACTGGTTTTATTGCTAGCTTGAGATACCTAGGGTGGCAGAGAGTTCCATGTAGTCATGGCTCTATTTAATAATTTTTCCCAGCCTCTGTTCTGGACCTGGGGACTGTGAAGAGACCTTGGGTTTCATATCTTGTGTTGTACTGATGAGTGTCTGAACTGTGTGCCAACTGCTTGACAGTACGGTACCTTCAACACATCAATACCTCGCACAAAGACCAATAGTGATGCAGTCAATCTCTCCTTAACTTTGAGCCAGGAGAGACTGACATGCATGTTACTGACACTTTCCCTCTGTGTACATAAGTGCGACACGTGCTGCTTTGTTCTGAACCAACTGCAATTGACCTATGTCCTTCTTTGCCACACATGACCACGTCACAGTCAACATAGCTACTAGAATTAGTGCTTTAGTAAACCCGCTACAACCATGCAGTACAGTCAGCAGCAAGTAGTTACACTGGTGGGCCCCGGTGGCAATACATTTATAAAGCCAAACGCTTTGGAAGAGTTCCAGTGTTGGAAAGCCACAGCCAGCTAGGTAACATAGCATCCCTCTCTGTTTGACCTGCGTGTTTGAGTAGGCTAAACTAGCTAGCTGCATTTGAAGCAAGCTAAGTAAGTGAATGTGAAAGTGTAAAAGAAAATATACTAGGAAATCTCTCTCTCTCTCGCTTCTCCTTCATTTTGGAATAAATTAATTTCTTAAAATATGTTCAACTATTGTCTTTCTCTTTGAGTAAAATACTCACCACATTTTATGCACTGCATTGCTAGCTAGCTGTAGCTTACGCTCTCAGTACTAGATTCCTTCTCTGATCCTTTAATTGGGTGGACAACATTTCAGTTCATGCTGCAAGAGCTCTGATAGGTTGGAGGACTATGTAAGTCTATGGAAGGGGCTGCGAACCGTGAGCCTCCTGTTATAGACATTTTGTTCTCAATGTTCATAAACTGAACTTCAATTAAACAACTCCGTCTGTAACCCAGAATTTGTAAGATACTGGTTAAAATAAGAGACAGGAGCCCAGACTACAATGGTCACGCGAGAGCTCTGATCTTAAAAGGTGTACACAGTCTTTTATATGGTACAATGTTGAAATACAAAAAATACAAAGGCCCCACCATATTCCCCACCCTTTCCAGGAAATAGTGTTTTCCCACAGTACCCATTCATTCCTTATCACAATCTTTGCAACATAAGTCAACATTGGACAGCTCCTAACCATCCCTCCCGTCCCTAGGACCAGAAGCCTTCCCACATATGTCTGATTAGAACTAAGAATGCTTTGTTCTCACGGATACTCTCTAGGTCAAATTGTACCAGCCTGTTCCACTCTCCACAATATTCATTTCTAGACACACACATTAATTGGACTACCATTTTGTCTTATAACCCTATCTCTATTGCATACATTTTCAGAATGGAATATTCTTAGATGTACAAACATTTAGTCATTAACCATAAAATCTATAACACCTCCTTAGTTTTGTATTGAAGTCAATGTACCCAGAGGAGGACAAAAGCTAGCTGTCCTCCAGCTACACCATGGTGCTGCCCTACAGAGTGCTGCTGAGGCTAGTGTGGACCTTCATTTTTTAATCAATTATTTGGTGACGTGAGTATATTTAGTATAGTTTTATCTAAAAAGGATAACTTTGTTAGTTTCTCTTTTCTTTTCTTTTTTCACTTCCTTCTCTGAGGAGCCTCCACTGCTATATATAAAGTACAGTCAGACACCCCCAATTGACAGCAGGCTTGCATCACCAAACCTTTTTTTTATCATTTCTTTTTCATCCTCCCCTTTTCTTTCTCCTCTCTCTCTTCTCTCTTTCAGATGTGTAAAAGCTGGTTGGGCGCCCCCATAAGGATTAGCCCCATATTTTCTCTCCTTCTGCCCCCTTCTTCTCCCACACTCCCCCTCACCATCTCTAGCCGTCTGCTCTCAGTTTTCTCTCTGTTTCTCCCATCCTCTCTCCCTCTGCCCTTGCTACTGAGACACTCCTCTCATCATGTCCTGCTCTCTGATGTTCCATCTCTCTCACTGTCTGTCTGTCTCTCTCTCACTCCATCCTAGGTCAATTGAGCTGCAGCTCTTATGAGGCTACTCACTTTCTTCTCCTCTTTCTACCTCTCTCACTCTCTGTCTTTCTCTCCCTCTCAGGTCAGTTTCTCAACGGCAGCTATTGCTCCTTCGAGGATGGTGAGTGCGGTTGGCAGCCAACAGCGGCCAAGGGATCTTCCTGGAGACGTGTCCACACCCCGCCAAAGGGGGTGCGGCCCAGCTGTTCATCATCCTCAGGTGAATCATCCATTCTGATATCGATAACACGAGCCCTGTACACAACCCCTAGCTACCGCCAACACAGTCTATTACCCCTAAGGCACTTGTGAAGATCGGAAACAACTGGATAGATGTAGGTAATATGTGGAAAAAATTTTCCCAAAGGAAAAAGTGGAGCTAAACCATATTGCTTATACAGTACCAATCCAGTTCTAGAGAATAGGGGCTAGGGGTTGTTTCTGGACTTGGTCGTCATCAATATACTGTATGCCTTTAGTGGCTGTAATGCAAAGTAAGGCCTATACTGTATGCTCAAATTCGGGCATAACAAAGAAAACACAGGCTCTGTTGTTATCGTTCAATGGAACTTTTTGGAAAAATCTGGCATGTCATAATTTTTTGTTGTTGTTGTTGCAAAGCACAGATATTTAACTGGTTTTATGTGTGTTTACGTATTTGTGTGTCTGTGTGTGCGTGCATATACTCTTCTGTTCTGTCTGTTTATTTGTTTGTGTGCATGTATGCGTGTGTGTGTGCGTTCCAGGTGTCATGTTCAGTGTGGACGGAGGGCAGTCCAAGGGTCATCAGGTGTCAACGTTGCTCAGGAGCCCTCTCTTCCCCCCTCCCCTACGGAACTCTCGATGTGAGGTGAGAGCCTTCTCTCACACACACACACACACACACACACACACACACACACACACACACACACACACACACACACACACACACACAATGCCCTCCCGTTGTGTGCACATTTGGAGACTCAGCTTTGGGTAATTATAATTAAGACGCATTGCACAAATAGATCAGATGTAGTCTTTTGAGTCTGACCAACCAGACTTACACACAGGGCGTGTCCCAAAGGGCACTTTTATTTCCTTTTAAGGGAACTACTTTTGACCAGGACCCATGTAGGGAAGAGGGTGCCATTTGGGATGGAGACACAGAAAGTGTGGAGCACAAACAACAACATGAATGAATGGACAGACTAATTATGTTGGACAGGAGAGTCTGGAAGAAAACAGGCACAACTGGAATAAAAATAGAGCAGTATTACTATTGAAAAACAAAGTTCTTGATGATAGCAGGATTGCCGAATGACTGAAAATGATTTGTAGGTATGATGAGCAGAGCTCTCCTTACTTCAGGAAATTAATTCAACTAATGGATTTAGAAGTTCTTGTTGAATATCTTGAAGCAATTTCTCTCCATTTAACTATTAGTTTACCTTGTAAGTTGCCGGAAAACACACAGACAAACAGACAGATAGAGAGAGAGACAGATGCATGCACCCACGCACGTTTGCACGCACACACACACACTCACACACATTTACACTGGCCTGGGAAGAGCTGCAGTGGACAGGTGAGGGGGAGCGCAATTGGAAGCTTGCACTGCTTCATTTATCATTGATCAATTAAATTAATTCATTGAATTCAAATGTATTTTCTGAATTGACAGATTACATGAAATTGATCCCAATCCTGATAGTGGCGGGTTAGCAAGCTATCATGGGGATTTCCCAGGGATTTCCCGACACAAGGTCAACCCAATTAATAAGAGGCCGGCGATATGGAATGCATTATTCGTGCCTTATTGGTCAGTCTGGGACCAGCGGGGTTGTCAGTCAGGTCTAGACAGGGTGAGTCCATGGCTATAGTTGTAAACGTCTGCCTCTTTATAGAAGGTGTCTGGAAAGTGGGCCGATATCATATTTAGAGGTTAGTATGGTGTTCATATTAGGGCACCCCCTTGTGTATTTGGGAGGTGGTGGAAGGTCTGTTGAAAATGGAGTGCTGGGGAGAGAGTGAACAAAAGAGAGAGAGAGGAGTGTGTGGATAAGCACGACTAGAAAGAGAGAGAGGAAGAGATAGAAAGATAAACAGAGATGGGGATATCAGTCCTGAACAGTGCTCGTGGCACCGCTACAGCTACAGCCTAGCTAGCCGCAGTCAGTGGTTCCTTGGCAAGGGCCCAAAGATTAGCCATGATTCCAGATTAGCACCTCAATCTCTCCCCTTACACGACCCTGAGCTGTCCAATGTACAGTACCTGCCTGTCTGCACTGTCTGACGCAGGACCCAATCTCAAGAGTAGATTGGCTTGGTTATTAGTTGCAGATCATGTCCACCTCGAAGTAATGCCCGGCGAACACTGTTTGACTTCTATAATCTTGATGTCGGTTGAAAGGTGAAATCTGGATCAATGATTATTGAGTGAGGGAGATGGTACACTGCGATAGAATACCTCGCACTACATCATTGAAATTATAGTTACACATTTTATCAGAGGGAAACCCTATTCATCACCTGTGCATACTGGAGAGACAGAAAGATAGCATTTAGGTGCAATGTTGTGCAGTTCGTTTGAGAAGAATATGAGCAATATGAACAGGGGACTTTGTACAGCAAAGTGTACAGCTGAGACAATTGATGAATCTGCAGGTGTTCATCTTCATGATGTACCCTTCAATTGCAAGTAACTGGATATGCGTACACTACTTCTGAAATAGTAATTATGACAGTATAACATCACCATCTGATGCGTTCAAACAAATGATTTGAGATGTCACGTGTGTCTCAGTCAAGTCCTAGTCATGTCCTATTTAGACTCATAATATAACCTGACTTTTTTGATCTCCCTAACAGGTACGGTTCTTGATGTGTTCTGGAGGTGGCCAGAGAGGGGCACTGTCTTTGTGGCTGGTGGAAAACAGCACACAACCAGAGGAGCAGCGCAGACTGTGGTACTCTGCCAGCGAGCCCAAGACCAAGAAAGGCTGGAGACGCATTACCGTTCCTCTCTACGGACTTGTTGACTGGTACGGCGGATCAATTTGCTCCATTGACAGAGAGACAAGTGATTGGGCCAATCCCAGCCATAGGCAAACAAAGTGAAGTGTACGAATATGTAACAGGGTCAAAAAGGGGCACTGCGTCATTTGATGGTGAGATTATAGAATCATACTACGTTTGAAATATGCACCATGTCAAAGCATAAAAGAACCTGCAAACCACAGAGATGCATGTGCTTTGTGTATTATTTTGGGATGAAAGAAAATACATATAGCCTCTCAGATCCAAAGACACAGTAATGAATAGCTTTTTTCTTCAGTTCTTCCTTCCAAATGCAGATTTTAAGATAACCCTCCCTTTCACCCTGCAAACGTAATGAATCCCAATAGGTCCACTTGCCTTATCGCTCACTGTATCACTTGTTTAAAAACAAACAGGGAAGTGAGAATCTATACAGAGGCCTCCACTCATCTGCCTTTTCCTCCAATTAGCTATGGCAGCTGATTTTTCAGTTATTCAGTGTGAGGAGCTGAAATAAATAAAATAAAAAAGCTGTACGACTTGTTTCATCTCTGTGTGCTTGATTGAGCTCACTCTATCGTCGGAGCCGGGACTAATCCCAATCCTCAGAGAGATATTATATTTTTATTCCCGGGTTTATGGAGTTTGTTCTGCTCACATTCTTAATTAAAATGCGTGTCCTTACGCCTTATGAACTCGCCCGGACTTGAGGTACGACCTTTGGTCTGGATCTCTGAAATATAGGCAGAGGAATTAGGAAGTCAGTGGATAAAGGTTAGGTTGTAGTAGCGACCTATGTTGTTGGACTGTGAAGGGCAGTATGGAAGTAGATGAGGGCCAAGTTAGGAGTTACTTTTTCAACCTTTTGGGTACTATGAAAAAGACGGCCAACACTTCCACATTAAATATTACTTAGATGTATTCTCAATCAGGAGTCACAATGGACGCATTTCGACCATGAAGTCTTAATTGACCTTTCCACCAAGCAAATGCCCAAATTTTGTAGACATTTTTGTAACGTAAGATGGGAGGAAAAGATGTGTCTTGATTTTGATAGGATTTTATTCGGTAACAAAGTAAAATGAAGCGTGCGGATGTCTTCAAAGTTGTCTCCCTATACTATCTTCTCTGTTCCCTTTGTCTCACCATTGCACACCAAATAGCTTGAGCAAATCGAAGGGAAAAGAACAGTACGTACCTGGAAGTCACTGTGACTTGAAAAAGATCCTCGTACAGGGTACAGTAATTTAAACTGGTCTTTGAGGCCATGCATCAGTGTTCTGTCTATTTGCCGTTTCTAATAGAACACTATAGTAAGGGCAGAATTCACTCAGGTCTTTATGACATGTTCTAGTACTGGCAGAAAAATAATTATTAGGTTGTGATTAGGTTGTGATCAACAATGTTACTTTTGAAGTATTTAGTTGTGCTAGTAGAATATTTTTGTTATGTCATGTTTGAACTCCTTTATGTACCAATTCCAGTAGAAAACTTGAGTCGAGGATAAGAAGGATAAGACAGGGATATCATTACGCTCAAGAAACTGAGTGTAGGATATCTACACTCAGTAAACATACTCTATCTTTATATTGTCCTAGACTTGAATCTGCATTGGGGGCAGGCATACTTCATCTTCATCTCATATTAGAGTTGAGTGAGATCAGATTGTGTTTCTCCTCAGGTTCTGGCTCCAGTTCAGTACTGACAATGGACCAGGTCCAGGATCAGCGATTTGTCTGGATAACATCTCCTTCAGTATGGACTGCTTCCTGGCCTGTAAGTATTGTAGTTTAGGGTTGTAAAACAACAATTTCAGACTGTCAATAGTAGTAGACTATTTAACCCTTAAAATTATTTAAGAACAGATTCTTATTTACAATGTCAAACATGAAATAGAAATGAGATAGTCATTTTAAATGTTTACGTCATTTAGCAGACGCTCTTATCCCGAGCAACTAGGGCTAAGATTTTTTCACCTAGTCAGCACGGGATTCGAAACTCCAACTCTTTGGTTACCGGCCCAACTCTCTTAAATCAAATCAAATCAAAGTTTATTTGTCACGTGCGCCGAATACAACAGATGTAGACCTTACAGTGAAATGCTTACTTACAGGCTCTAACCAACAGTGCAAAAAAGGTATTATGTGAACAATAGGTAAGTCAAGAAATAAAAACAACAGTAAAAAGACAGTGAAAAATAACAGTAGTGAGGCTATATACAGTAGCGAGGCTATAACAGTAGTGAGTCTACATACAGGCACCGGTTAGTCGGGCTGATTGAGGTAGTATGTACATGTAGATATGGTTAAAGTGACTATGCATAAATGATGACCAGAGAGTAGCAGTAGCGTAAAAGAGTGGTTGGCGGGTGGTGAGTGGCGGGACACAATGCAGATAGCCCGGTTAGCCAATGTGCTGGGGCACTGGTTGGTCGGGCCAATTGAGGTAGTATGTACATGAATGTATAGTTAGTGACTATGCATATATGATAAACAGAGAGTAGCAGCATCGTAAAATAAGGGTTGGGGGCACACAATGCAAACAGTCAGGGTAGCCGTTTGATTACCTGTTCAGGAGTCTTATGGCTTGGGGGTAAAAACTGTTGAGAAGCCTTTTTGTCCTAGACTTGGCACTCCGGTACCACGTGCCATGCGGTAGTAGAGAGAACAGTCTATGACTGGGGTGGCTGGGGTCTTTTACAATTTTTAGGGCCTTCTTTCGACACCGCCTGGTGTAGAGGTCCTGGATGGCAGGCAGCTTAGCCCCAGTGATGTACTGGGCCGTACGCACTACCCTCTGTAGTGCCTTGCGGTCAGAGGCAGAGTAATTGCCGTACCAGGCAGTGACGCATATTCAATGTTGCAGCTGTAGAACCTTTTGAGGATCTGAGGACCCATGCCAAATCTTTTTAGTTTCCTGAGGGGAATAGGCTTTGCAGTACCCTCTTCACGACTGTCTTGGTGTGTTTGGACCATTCTAGTTTGTTGGTGATGTGGACACCAAGGAACTTGAAGCTCTCAACCTGCTCCACTACAGCCCCGTCGATGAGAATGGGGGCGTGCTCGGTCCTCCTTTTCCTGTAGTCCACAGTCATCTCCTTTGGCTTGTTTACATTGATGGATAGGTTGTTATTCTGGCACCACCCGGCCAGGTCTCTGACTTCCTCCCTGTAGGCTGTCTAGTTGTTGTCAGTGATCAGGCCTACCACTGTTGTGTCGTCTGCAAACTTAATGATGGTGTTGGAGTCGTGCCTAGCCATGCAGTCGTGGGTGAACAGGGAGTACAGGAAGGGACTGAGCACGCACCCTTGGGGGGCTCCAGTGTTGAGGATTACCGTGGCATATGTGTTGCTACCTACCCTCACCCCCCAGGGCGGCCCGTCAGGAAGTCCAGGATCCAGTTGCAGAGGGAGGTGTTTAGTCCCAGGATCCTTAGTGATGAGCTTTGAGGGTACTATGGTGAAGAACGCAGAGCTGTAGTCAATGAATAGCATTCTCACAAAAGTGTTCCTTTTGTCCAGATGGGAAAGGGCAGTGTGGAGTGCAATAGAGATTGCATCATCTGTTGATCTGTTTGGGCGGTATGCAAATTGGAGGGGGTCTAGGGTTTCTTGGATAATGTTGTTGATGTGAGCCATTACCAACCTTTCAAAGCACCTCATGGCTACGGACGTGAGTGCTACGGGTCTGTAGTCATTTAGGCAGGTTGCCTTTGTGTTCTTGGGCACAGGGACTATGGTGATCTGCTTGAAGCATGTTGGTATTACAGACTCAATCAGGGACATGTTGAAAATGTCAGTAAAGACACCTGCCAGTTGGTCAGCACATGCCCGGAGCACACGTCCTGGTAATCCGTCTGGCCCCGCAGCCTTGTGTATGTTGACTTGTTTAAAGGTCTTACTCACGTCGGCTACGGAGAGCGTGATCACCCAGTCGTCTGGAACAGCTGATGCTCTCTCATGCATGCCTCAGTGCTGATTGCCTCGAAGCGAGCATAGAAGTGATTTAGCTCGTCTGGTAGGCTTGTGTCACTGGGCAGCTCTCGGCTGTGCTTCCCTTTGTAGTCTGTAATAGTTTGCAAGCCCTGCCACATAAGACGAGCGTCAGAGCCGGTGTAGTATGATTAAATCTTAGCCCTGTATTGACTCTTTGCCTGTTTGATGGTTCGTCGCAGGGCATAGCAGGATTTCTTGTAAGCTTCCGGGTTAGAGTCCCGCACCTTGAAAGCGGCAACTCTACCCTTAGGCTATCCAATGCCTGTAAACCATGGCTTCTGGTTGGGGTATGTACGTACAGTCACTGTGGGGACGACATCCTCAATGCACTTATTGATAAAGCCAGTGACTGATGTGGTGTACTCCTCATTGCCATTGGAGGAATCCCTGAACATGTTCCAGTCTGTGCTAGCAAAACAGTCCTGTAGTTTAGCATCTGCTTCATCTGACCACTTTTTTATAGACCAAGTCACTGATGCTTCCTGCTTTATTTTTTTCTTGTAAGCAGGAATGTGGCAAGGGGCTCCCGCATGGGACACGTAAACATCGTCTGTCCTCAGTTGCAACACTCACTACCGAGTTACAAACTTCCTCTGGAAGCAATATCAGCACAATAACTGTTTCTCGGGAACTTAATGAAATGGGTTTCCATGGCCAAGCAGCCGCACACAAGATCAACATGCGCAATGCCAAGCGTCGGCTGGAGCAGTGGAAAAGCGTTCTCTGGTGTGATGAATCACTCTTCACCATCTGGCAGTACGACGGACAAATCTGTTTTTGGCAGATGCCAGGACAACTCTACCTGCCCGAATGCATAGTGACCAGTGTTTGGTGGAGAAGGAATAATGGTCTGGGGCTGTTTTTCATTGTTTGGGCTAGGTCCCTTGGTTCCAGTGAAGGGAAATCTTATCGCTACAGCATACAATGACATTCTAGACGATTCTGTGCTTCCAACTGTGTGGTAACAGGAAAGTCCCTTTCCTGTTTCAGAATGTCAATGCCCCCGTGCACAGAGCAAGGTCCATACAGAAATGGTTTGTCGAGATCGATGTGGAAGAACTTGACTGGCCTGCACAAAGCCCTGACCTCAACTCCATCGAACACCTTTGAGATAAAATTTAACACCAACTGCAAGCCAGGCCTAATCGGCCAACATCAGTGCCTGATCTCACTAATGCTCTTGTGGCTGAATTGAAAGCATTTAATGAGACAACTAAAATAGATATTGTCCCATTTACATTGTGTAATTTGTTGACGGTCTCTTACTAGCCCCAGGGATAGGCTATCCAATGTCAAACCAATTTTGCCACAGTCCCACATGAGCCGGCTGAAGGTAATTGGCAAAATAAGTTGGCTAGCACAAGCTTGCCTAGGTGACTTCAAGACACAAGACCTAGTTAAGCTGTTTTAAGTTATCTAAAAGGGTGTGTGACTGTATCTGTGTACTGTTTTGACAGAGTGAATGTACAAACGCTTGCCACGTGCAAACACACAAACACAAGAGACACCCACATTAAGCCGCCCCAAGACAACTTTGTTTGGCTTCGGTCATGGCCGCTGCATCTCTTAATGACCAAGCCCAGAAAAACGAGGACAATAATTAAGCATGAAATCAATATTTAACAGATTCTTGTTAGTAATATCGACAACATAGTAACTGTTTGTGTTGACCTGACAATCAAAATGGATGTCTGTCCCGTTTTTTCCAACAAGGTTTGGGTCTTGAGTAAAATTCTACAGTCAGTGCATGGCTAAGACCGAAAGACATGTACTGTTCTCGAAGCGGTATGTACCACACACAGCCATGGCGGGAGCCCCTTGCCATATTATGATGAACTAGAGCAGTTCTGCCCGAGGAGATAGTGACGGCAGAGCCGGGGCGGGTGTTTTTAGGTGATTATTAAAGAGACAAAGATGAAAGGTAGCCATTTTTTACAATGTCCCATAATGCCTGTGCAACAATGCGTGGCGGAAAAGGGGATTATCTGTCTTTGTGGCGAGCCAGCAAGAGCTGGCAAGCCGACATGATGCAGGAAACAAATGTGGCCTGTCATCATAATTAAGAAAGATGCAGTCGGCTCTGAACTTGATATTCTTATGAGCTAGTCCCAAACAGAGTCCTCGATGCATTTTCCAGAGATGGATAGATTATGTATTATTATGTATTATATGTATTATGGAACTGATTATGGAGCAGAAAGACGCTGTTCTTTCAGAAGCTGCTCGGTGGTAAGTAATACAAAGGACCAACTTTAAAGGAAGGTGTCTAAATTAGTGGCATTATGTTGGAAGAAAGGGCCAGCCCTACTTCATTCTTCATTTTAAAGACAACTGATTGACCATCTTGAGCCAAAGCAGAAAATGTTTTGATATCAAAAGCCCGTTCCAGTTTAAAACACTTCAAGACATTTAATATAGAACAAAATGCCCACTGCGCAGTGGCTTCACTGCTAGAAGAAAAGGCATGATATAGAGCCAAAAAGGGTTCTAGGGCTAGCTTCATATATGGCCCTGCAAAAGGCTCTATCTAGACCTGCAAAGCACCCTTTTTAGCAGTATACTTATAACCCATTGGTAAACTGATGACTATGGACACCGGTCTCTTGAAGGACAATCAATCAAGTAAGTATTTTTTACAGCAGTTGTCACAAAGTGCTCGTACAGAAACCCAGCATAAAACCCCAATGAGCAAGCAATGCAGCTATAGAAGCATGGTGGCTAGGAAAAACTCCCTAGAAAGCCAGGAACCTAGGAAGAAACCTAGAGAGGAGCCAGGCGCTGAGGGGTTGCCAGTCGTCTTCTGACTGTGCCTGGTGGAGATTATAAGAGTACATGGCCTATAAAAAACAATCACAAAACTTGAGTTTGCTATTTACAAGAAGCATTGCCTGATGTGAACCATGCCTTGAACAAAAGAGTTTTCAGAAGACCTAAGATTAAGAATTGTTGACTTGCATAAAGCGGGAAAGGGTTACACAAGTATCTCTAAAAGCCTTGATGTTCATCAGTCCACGGTAAGACAAATTGTCCATGAATGGAGAAAGTTCAGCACTGTTGCTACTCTCCCTAGGAGTGGCTGTCTTGCAAAGATGACTGCAAGAGCACAGTGCAGAATGCTCAATGAGCGGGCCACTCCCGACACTACCCGGGGAAAAGTAAGGCGCCAAATTCAAAATCCAAAAGTCATCAATATACAAGTGTTGCATAGTCATCAAAAGCTCTGTTCTTGGCAATATCACAGCGTTGTCAGATTTCAAAAAGGCTTTACGGCAAAAGCACAACATTTGATTGTTTGAGGATAGCACCCCACATATTTTCCACATTAGCATAAATTCATATCCAGCGCGGTTCACACAAAACCCATATAAGAGCTAAAAAATATCACTTACCTTTCGAAGAACTTCTGCTGAGGGCTTCCCAAGTGTCCAACAAAGACATCTAATGGTTCTTTTGTTAGAAAAAGTCATTTATTATATCCATAAATCTCTGTTTGGTTGGCACATTATGATCAGAAAATCCACCGTTGAGTCGCCTATTGAACCGTGAAGAGAACACGTTCAAATTATACCTATAAACTTTCTACAAACAAATCAAACATCATTTTTAATGTATCCTTATGTATATTTACTGTAATATTTCAACTGGACAATAACGTGAACAATAGGAAAGGAAAATAAAGTGGGGTGCGCTCACAATCTCTCGCTCGTCAAACCTTGTAAACAAAAGTGGTCCCTTCACTACTTCTTCCGTGGTGTCCTCCAATGAACACCATTCTTGTTTAGTGTTTTACATATCATAGACTTGTCAATAGAGATGTTAGCATGTTTCAAAGATTTCTGTAAGTCTTTGGCTGACACTCTAGGATTCTTCTTAACTTCTTAGGGAGCGGCAGCAGAGGTGACGGTTTTGGAGAGTCTGGCGTGCCCAAATTAAAATGCCTGGTACTCTGCCCCAGAAACTAGGATATGCACATAGTATTGGATATAAAACACTCAGAAGTATCTAAAACTGTTAAAATAATGTCTGTGAGTATAACAGAACTGATATGGTAGGCGAAAACCAGGAGAAAATCCATCAGAGAAAATGTGATTCTGTGAGCTGGCTCATTTTCCATTGAGTTGCTGTTGGAAATGCTTAAATCCAGCTCCCATGTTGCAGTACCTATGGCTTCCACTACATGTCAGCAGTCTTTAGACAAGGTTTCATGTGTTTACCTTGAAAAATAGGGGAGTAGAAGAAGATTATCCAAGGAGAGTGAGGAAGTAACTTCTGTCTGTGGCGCGCCCGGACCGCGCTTCGGTTTTTTCCTTTACTATCCCTCAAGATATTATCTGTGTGAAATATAATCGTTAATATACATAAGTGTACCTAAGGATCGATTAGAAACGTTGTTTGATTTGTTTGGACAAAGTTGATAGGTATATTTTTTGTCTTGTATAATGGACGAGTGGATGGTGGATTTTCTGAACAGAACTCGCCAACCAGCGCCCCACTGGTCCTTAATTATCCCCTAGAGGATAAGCAGACTGTGTTTTTTATGACCAATTTATGCAAAAATCCAGGTAATTCCAAAGGGTTCACATACTTTTGATTTCCACTGTAGGTTATAGAGGGTGCAACAGGTCAGCACCTCAAGAGCAAATGTCAGTTGGCTTTCCATGCTGTAGCTGAGCATTCAGTGGGTGAGACAGCAGGTGAGAGAGAGAGAGAGAGAGAGAGAGAGAGAGAGAGAGAGAGAGAGAGAGCTCTCCAGCAAACAGATCCGGGACAAGGTAGCAAGTTTGCTGGATGTCCTTTGTGTGGTGGACCATTCTTGATACACCAACGCATTGCATTTCTTCACTAATTGAAGTGGATTTAACAAGTGTCATCAATAAGGGATCATAGCTTTCACCTGGTCAGTCTATGTCATGGAAAGAGCAGGTGTCCTTAATGTTTGTACACTTAGCAAATAGTGGTTACAGAGGTTTGTGATTGCAGCAGAGGGTAATCGAGATCAATAAGATGTAATAGACTCTCCACCGATCCGGTGGTGCGGTGACCATAGACTTGACCTCTGTGTCCTGCTGGATGGTAGAACACCATTGGTATGATTTTTTTACAGTACTGTTATTTACAGAATTGAGGGATTGTGTGCTATCAATGGATATCCCACTAAATGTTGCCTAATGCTGCTTGATTTAAAGAATTCCAAATAAATAAACAAGTCATTCATGTGTAATTGTCATTTTGCTATGCAATTTCTTTGTAAATTGCCAGAAATTTCTGTAAGATAAAGGGAGAAATCAGTTTGTGCAGATAATGTGTACCAGAATGCGTATGGCCCAGTACATCACTGGGGCCAAGCCTCCTGCCATCCAGGACCAGTCAATTCTGCTACTCGCTGTTTATTATCTATGCATAGTCACTTTACCCCTACCTACATGTACATATTACCTCAATTACCTTGACTAACCTGTAGCCCCGCACATTGACTTGGTACCGGTACCCCCTGTATATAGCTTAGTTTTTGTTATTTTATTGTTGCTCTTTTCTTTTTTACTTTACAACATGTTATGGCTTTTCAGTGAAAATTATTGGATTTGTGAGAAATTTGTAGAGGTGAGACATCTGGAATGCTCATGAAATTCGGATATAGACATCTGACAGATAGGTCACAGTCCCTTTAATGGACAAAATGTCACAGTTGCTCAAAGAGTATGTTCACATGTGAATGACAGAGGCAGGTATGATTTAACTCGGCTATTAACATTTGAATGGATCTCACATGAATATGACAAGGATTCCGACAATAGTCTGATGCAGTCGCAAAACTGACACTGACATTGTGTTCTTCAGAACTATTCTAAACTTTTTTAATGGAGAATTTCAATGGTTTAGAACACTATTAACCACATTGGTTTCCACTGCTAGTAACAATACCGTGAAATTTCGATGACTATATCAGCATTTTGATAGTGCCTCAATAATCATATGTTTCTTTTACCTTTTTTGTACGGTTGGTTCGTTGTATCATTTCTTGAGGAACGTCAAACCTCTTACAATCAGATATTTCTACCTTGCCTTTCCAGTTTCTATGCTGCTGATTGGGGAGCAGACCAATCAGAGACTGGGATTTACACCTGGCCCTTGCAGCTGATTATTGGAAAGAGTGTTATCCTTTTTCCCACTGCACCCTAGTCTGTGTGGGTTTTAATCAGAAGTCCAGTATGCAGTCCCATATCATCCCAGCCCTCCTCACAGGCCCAATTCACAGCCTCGGCAAAGTGTAGTACTTGATGTCCAGAGTAGCAATACCAAATCAACATCCCTTTTACCTGGGAGATCTATTTCTAAGTGTGTTTTATGATCTAAAGCCTTGGGGTAGTTTGAGGTGGTTGGTCTGTCCATATGCTTTAGTGGGTTGAGCTGGTGGTATGAAAGCCCCGGATCCAATGTACTTACCCACCTAGGGATGGAGGAAGATGGGAAAGAGTTGGATTTAAGAACCCCCAACCTTTCCCACCACCACCATTATATCCAACTCTATTGGTCTTGAGGTAAGAGTGCCCCCTATTGGACAAACCAACACCATGCCACTTCAGATTGGGGTTATCAGCCAAGTATTCACCAAGCTTAAACCTGGGCCATGTTCATTAGGACAAAAAACTAAAATGTTTCAAATATTTAACAACGGAAATGAAAATGAGCGTTTATTTTTGGACAAATACAGGTAGTCCCCATCTGTCTCAGTTTTCTTTCTTCGGTTTGTGGTCCCTAATGAACACAACCCTGCTTATCTCCAACTATTTGGAATTTAAGAGAGCTGTGCAAAGGTATGGCTAGCAAAGAATGTCACTAAGTTGTTATTTATCTGTTTCTCTCCTCAGCCAATGGTGAATTTCCTCCAACGGTAACCGGCACCACTAAACTGCCATTGAAACCAACCAAACAGAACATTAAAACAACCACCCCGTCCAATGGAAACTCAAGAACATTGTCACACCTTCCTACTCCAACTGACTGTAAGTGTCCATCTGTTGTCTTATAGTTGTGTGTCTCAGGCGTAGGCGCTGTATTTGTAATTTACAGAAAAGGCAGTCTGAGAGGGAAAATTATACATTTTTTACTCTGAATCTCAAGTTAGAACAATGTTCTCCACTCCTACACATAAAGACACTCTCTCCTCTCTCCATTCTTCTCTCCTGACACGCACACTAATACGCAACCTAACACACACACACAGTAACCCAGGCAGACTATTTACACTCACTCCACACATATTATGAAAAGGCACAGTGCTTTACCTCAAACAAAGTATGTGTGCCACCTACCGGATTCATCCATAACTACGTGTGTAACGGTAGGTCTCATTTATGGATCAAATGGAGCAGGACAGACAGTTTTGAAGTGCAAAACGCTCCAATTTGCCTCCAGAGAATGTCAATGTAGCTCGTTTCACCGAGTTGACATTTTCCACCTCTGCTGCATAAATTAACACTGTAAGCTGGAATTGGCTCCTTTTAGAGAACAAGAGAAATTTTACACAGCACGTAACAATGACTGACGTTTTCCAGGAGTACAATCAAGGTAATCATGTATTTTGTCTCATTGGTTTATCTTCGTAACTTACACTACCTGTCAAAAGTTTGGACACACCTACTCATTCAAGGGTTTTTCTTTATTTTTACTATTTTCTACATTGCAGAATAATAGTGAAGACATCAAAACTATGAAATAACACATATGGAATCATGTAGTAACCAAAAAAAGTGTTAAACAAATCAAAATGTATTTTAGATTTGAGATTCTTCAACGTAGCCATCCTTTGCCTTGATGGCAGCTTTGGACACTCTTGGCATTCTCTCAACCAGCTTCAACTGGAATGCTTTTCCAACAGTCACACATTTGCTGAGCACTTGTAGGCTGCTTTTCCTTCACTCTGCGGTCCAACTCATCCCGAACCATCTCAATTGGATTGAGGTTGGGTCATTGTGGAGGCCAGGTCATCTGATGCAGCACTCCATCACTCTCCTTCTTGGTCAAATAGCCCTTACACAGCTTGGAAGTGTGTTAGGTCATTGTCCTGTTGACAAACAAATTATAGTACCACTAAGCGCAAACCAGGTGGGATGGCATATCGCTGCAGAATTCTGTGCTAGCCATGCTGGTTAAGTGTGCTAGCCATGCTGGTTAAGTGTGCCTTGAATTCTAAATAAATCACTGACAGTGTCACCAGCAAAGCACCATCACACCTCCTCCATGAGTCATGTGGGAACCACACATGCGGAGATCATCTGTTCACCTACTCTGCGTCTCACAAAGACACATGGCGGTTGGAACCAAAAATCTCAACTTTGGACTCCAGACCAAAGGACATATTTCCACCTGTCTCAAATCAAATCAAATCAAATCAAATTTTATTTGTCACATACACATGGTTAGCAGATGTTAATGCGAGTGTAGCGAAATGCTTGTGCTTCTAGTTCCGACCATGCAGTAGTATCTAACAAGTAATCTAACAAATTCACAACAACTACCTTATACACACAAGAGTAAAGGAATGAATACGAGTATGTACATATAAATATATGGATGAGCGATGGCTGACCGGCATAGGCAAGATGCAGTAGATGGTATGGAGTACAGTATATACACATATATATGAGATGAGTAATGTAGGATATGTAAACATTATATAAATGGCATTGTTTAAAGTGGCTAGTGATACATTATTTCATCCAATTATAATTATTAAAGTGGCTAGAGATTTGGGTCGATGACCCGAGCGGCATAGGCAAGATACAGTAGATGGTTTAGAGTACAGTGTATACATTTGATATGAGTATGTCGGATACGTAAACATTATATACAAAATTGTTTAAAGTGGCTAGTGATACATTTGTTACATCCAATTCCTATGTATAAAGTGGCTAGAGATTTAAGTCAGTATGTTGGCAGCAGCCACTCAATGTTAGTGATGGCTGTTTAACAGTCTGATGGCCTTGAGGTAGAAGCTGTTTTCAGTCTCTCGGTCCCAGCTTTGATGCACCTGTACTGACCTCGCCTTCTGGATGATAGCGGGGTGAACAGGCAGTGGCTCGGGTGGTTGTTGTCCTTGATGATCTTTTTGGCCTTTCTGTGACATCGGGTGGTGTAGGTGTCCTGGAGGGCAGGTAGTTTAACCCGGTGATGCGTTGTGCAGTCCTCACTACCCTCTGGAGAGCCTTACGGTTGTGGGCGGAGCAGTTGCCGTACCAGGCGGTGATACAGCCCGACAGGATGCTCTCGATTGTGCATCTGTAAAAGTTTGTGAGTGATTTTGGTGACAAGCCAAATTTCTTCAGCCTCCTGAGGTTGAAGAGGCGCTGTTGCGCCTTCTTTACCACGCTGTCTGTGTGGGTGGACCAATTCAGTTTGTCCGTGATGTGTACGCCGAGGAACTTAAAACTTTCCACCTTCTCCACTACTGTCCCCTCGATGTGGATAGGGTGCTCCCTCTCCTGTTTCCTGAAGTCCACGATCATCTCCTTTGTTTTGTTGACATTGAGTGAGAGGTTATTTTCCTGACACCACACTCCGAGGGCCCTCACCTCCTCTCTGTAGGCCGTCTCGTCGTTGTTGGTAATCAAGCCTACCACTGTAGTGTCGTCAGCAAACTTGATGATTGAGTTGGATGCGTGCTTGGCCACGCAGTCATGGGTAAACAGGGAGTACAGGAGAGGGCTGAGAACGCACCCTTGTGGGGCCCCAGTGTTGAGGATCAGCGGGTGGAGATGTTGTTTCCTACCCTCACCACCTGGGACCGGCCCGTCAGGAAGTCCAGGACCCAGTTGCACAGGGCTGGGTCGAGACCCAGGGTCTCGAGCTTAATGACGAGCTTGGAGGGAACTATGGTGTTAAATGCTGAGCTGTAGTCGATGAACAGCATTCTTACATAAGTATTCCTCTTGTCCAGATGGGTTAGGGCAGTATGCAGTGTGATTGCGATTGCGTCGTCTGTGGACCTATTGGGACGGTAAGCAAATTGGAGTGGGTCCAGGGTGTCTGGCAGGATGGAGGTGATATGATCCTTGACTAATCTCTCAAAGCACTTCATGATGACGGAAGTGAGTGCTACGGGCGATAGTCATTTAGCTCAGTCACCTTAGCTTTCTTGGGAACAGGAACAATGGTGGCCCTCTTGAAGCATGTGGGAACAGCAGACTGGGATAGGGACTGATTGAATATGTCCGTAAACACACCAGCCAGCTGGTCTGCGCATGCTCTGAGGACACGGCCAGGGATGCCATCTGGGCCGGCAGCCTTGCGAGGGTTAACACATTTAAATGTTTTTCTCACATTGGCTGCGGTGAAGGTGAGCCCGCAGGTTTTGGTAGCGGGCCGTGTCGGTGGCACTGTATTGTCCTCAAAGCGAGCAAAGAAGTTGTTTAGTTTGTCTGGGAGCAGGACGTCATGGTCCGCGACGGGCTGGTTTTCTTTTTGTAGTCCGTGATTGACTGTAGACCCTGCCACATTCCTCTTGTGTCTGAGCCATTGAATTGTGACTCTACTTTGTCTCTATATTGACGCTTAGCTTGTTTGATTGCCTTGCGGAGGGAGTAGCTGCACTGTTTGTATTCAGTCATGTTTCCGGTAGCCTTTACCTGGTTAAAAGCAGTGGTTCGCTTTCAGTTTTGCGCGAATGCTGCCATCAATCCATGGTTTCTGGTTGGGGAAGGTTTTGATATTTGCTATGGGTACAACATCACCAATGCATTTGCTAATAAACTCGCTCACCGAATCAGCGTATACATCAATGTTGTTGTCAGATGCTATCCGGAACATATCCCAGTCCACGTGCTCAAGCAATCTTGCAGCATGGAATCAGATTGGTCGGACCAGCGTTGAACAGACCTGAGAACGGGCGTTTCCTGTTTTAGTTTCTGTTTGTAGGCTGGGAGCAACAAAATGGAGTCATGGTCAGACTTGCGAAAGGAGGGCGGAGAATAGCCTTGTATGCATCACGGAAGTTGGAATAACAGTGGTCCAGGATTTTACCAGCCCGGGTGGCACATTCGATATGCTGGTAAAATTTCGGGAGCCTTGTTCTTAAATTAGCCTTATTAAAATCCCCAGCCACAATAAATGCAGCCTCAGGATATGTGGTTTCCAGTTTACATAGAGTCCGATGAATTTCTTTCAGTGCCGTCGATGTATTAGCTTGAGGGGGGATGTACACGGCTGTGATTATAATCGAAGAGAATTCTCTTGGTAGATAATGCGGTCTGCATTTGATTGTAAGGAATTCTATGTCAGGTGAACAAAAGGACTTGAGTTCCTGTATGTTGTTATGATCACACCACGTCTCGTTAATCATAAGACACACACCCCGCCCTTCTTCTTACCAGAGAGATGTTTGTTTCTGTCGGCGCGATGCGTGGAGAAACCAGGTGGCTGTACCGACTCTGATAACGTGTCCTGAGTGAGCCATGTTTCCGTGAAGCAAAGAACGTTGCAGTCTCGAATGTCTCTCTGAAAGGCAACCCTCGATCGGATTTCGTCTACTTTGTTGTCAAGAGACTGTACATTGGCGATTAAAATACTCGGGAGAGGTGCACGATGCGCCCGTCGACGTAGCTTGACCAAAAGACCGGCGCGTTTCCCTCTTCTCCGGCGCCGCCGTTGTTTTGAGTAGCCACGTGCTATCCAGTCTGTTGTTGTGTTTGGGTTAACGAAAGGAGAATCCTCTTTGGGAAAGTCGTATTCCTGGTCGTAATGTTGGTAAGTTGACGTTGCTCTTATATCCAATAGTTCCTCCCGGTTGTATGTAATAAAACTTAATATTTTCCGGGGTAACAATGTAAGAAGTAATACATAAAAAAAAACAAAATACTGCATGGTTTCCTGAGAACGTGAAGCGAGGCTGCCATCTCTGTCGGCGCCGGAAGTCTCATGTCCATTGCTCACGTTTCTTGTCCCAAGCAAGTCTCTTCTTCTTATTGGTGTCCTTTAGTAGTGGTTTTTGTGACTGTACTTGAAGAAGCTTTCAAAGTTCTTGAACTTTTTTTGGATTGACTGACCTTCATGTCTTCAAGTAATGATGGTCATTTATCTTTGCTTATGTGAGCTGTTGTTGCCATAATATGGACTTTTTCCAAATAGGGCTATCTTCTGTATACCACCCCTACCTTGTCACAACACAACTGACTGGCTCAAACACATTAAGAAGGAAAGAAATTCCACAAATGAACTTTTAACAAGGCACACCTGTTAATTGATCTCATGAAGATGGTTGAGAGAATGCCAAGAGTTTGCAAAGGCAAAGGATGGCTACTTTGAAGAATCTCAAATATAAAATATATTTTGATTTGTTTAGTACTTTTTTGATTACTACCTGATTCCATATGTGTTATTTCATAGTTTTGATGTCTTCACTATTATTCTACAATGTTATTGCTGTCATTTTTCTCTGCCTATATGCCTGATTCCATATGCATTGGCTCAGATAATGTCGGTCAGACAGATCTTGTGTTACTGTGAGGGGAATTTTTATTGGTGGTCAAGATACAAGAAACAGTGATGCATCTATAATATAAGAGCTGTGTCCGTTAAAGAATGCAATAACAAGAGACCTCAAACACAGGTCACCTAGCCAAAACAGCACACAAATATGCTCATGAAACTCAAACATCGCCTAAGTTTATTCAATGATGAGTGTTGATAATTTGTTGATAATAGTGATTTTGAGGGGTCTTCTGGGAATATGGGTATAGATTTCCAAAACTGACTGGGTCTTCACCAGGAGATCGTATACTAAGCATTCACATTATGGTGTTTCAATAACAATGGCTAACATGGGTGCTAAAAAAATCTTGACTCTCTTCGGGATGACCCTTCTTTCGGGCCCTTGGAATTGGATTATCAGAGATGTTCCCCCAGGAGATTAATAAGTGGACTTGAATTTATGTCTTGGACTACTGCTAGGCGACCCTGAGGAGCGCTTTAACATTCGCTCAGTGTGTGTGTGTGTCAGTCTGACGTGGCTCTCCTCTCTCCTCGACATGCTCAATGAACCCTGGAAAACATCAAGGTCTTTTCTCGCTCTCCTCCATCTCTCCTTATCGCTCTTTCCCCACCTCTTTTGCACAACTCCCCCTCTCTTCGGCCAATGCCCTCTCTCTGTCATCATTGCTCTTTTCTTCAACATTTTCTCTCGCCTTCCTTTTTTACTGTTCCATCTCGTTCTCTCTCTTTTTCTCAGACTTTCTTTGCTCTTTCCCTTTCCCTAACCTTTCTCCCTTTCAGCCCCTCCTCACTCATTTTCAGTGTCCTGTCTCTTGCTCAGTTTTTTTAGGTTCCCTTCTTTTCCAACTCTGTTCCACTCGTCTCCCCTGCTCTCACTCTCTTTCTCCGCCTCTATCTCGTCACTCAATCTCAACGCTGTCCATCTGTATCGATCTGCTGCCTAAATTCTCTCCACACCTTTTTTTCTCACTAGTGTAAAACTCAACCCTACAATGAGGTGTGCACTCAGACTGTAGCTGTGTCTAAAATAGCACCTTATTCACTACAGTGTATAGTGCACATATGGCTCTGGTCAAAAGGAGTGCACTGTATAGGGAATAGGCTGCCATTTCAGATGCAACCAGTCTGTCACTGTTGACTCATCGTTTCTATGAGGGAAACAACAGAGCTCTCTCTCCGACTCTCCATCGATGAGCTCACTTCACTTTCGCTGCCTAATGGGAAAGAGAAACGTCGCTAACCTCAAAATGAGTGTGTGTGTGTGTGTGTGTGTGTGTGTGTGTGTGTGTGTGTGTGTGTGTGTGTGTGTGTGTGTGTGTGTGTGTGTGTGTGTGTGTGTGTGTGTGGTCTCGTTTGAGAGAAAGTGTGTATGCCCCCCACAAATTGCAGCACCAAGGACAGAGGAAGAGGAGACCGAGTGATATTCATCTTAACATAGCCTAGAATGAAATACTTGAGGGACATGGAATCACCTCAATATTAGAGTAGACCACTTTTGCATAATTAGTGAGACATAAGGTAATAGAATAACACTTTACATCCAGTTCTTATACAGTAGTAACTTTGTGATTATTACAAAAGCAACATTGTTGTTACGTAGGACTTTACTTTATAATTGCATAATGATACATTTATTACATAAGTGGAATAAGGTACAGTCACTATTCCTTTTGTACAGTACTTACAAAAACTCATTGCCATGCAATTAAAATGCAATGACTAGTATTATGTAACATGCTAACAAAATGTGGCTCCTAAAGTAATTACAGTTTTACTACACAGGCACAAGAACTGTTTATTGTTAAGTGTTACTGAGAATGCTAACAGTAACAAAATCTGTCTATTAAGTATCGAACGGAAACTAAATATCCTTGAATCAACAATAGCCAAGGTAGGTGGAAAATCATGTTAGTTTGTATTCTGAGTAAACTTTCCCTTTAAAGAACACTTACCCTCAAATGGACAAAGAGGTTCAAAGTTGTTTTCGCTAAGAATCCAGCTTGCTGTTTGCAAATGGCTTTGAATTTCTCTGCAGTATTTTCAGGTATCATACAATGCATTGCAGCTTTCGACCTTCTCAGTGGCATTTTGAAAGAGTCATTCAGTAGTTGAGTGGCACTATTCATTTATACTTATCTGTACAAAATTGGTTAATTGGTTTGACTTTATTATGTACACCTTGGGCAATGGACACTCAGGAGAATGGACATTTACAGAATATTCTGTAGATCAAATAGGACTGTCGGATAGATCAAAATAGTATAGGTGAAAACCTACAGGACGGTAGCTCTTCAGGAACAGGGTTGGAGAGTCCAGGTATAGGAGATTGTGTGTGCTCTGTTAATTCTATTTCTATCTTCAACATGCAGTTCCAGATAGAACCCTGCCATTAGTTGATGCCAGCCAATCCAATAGTTTCTGAAAAGTAGTCACTTTTTGAAATCTGTATTCAAGTAGTTTTAAAAAGTAATGATTTTTGGGGATTAGTAACAAATATTTGTAGTCACCTCCAAAGTAACTATTTGTTCCCTCTAAAAAATAGTTACTTTCCACAAAGCATAGTTAAAACTATAGTTATTCCAGGTCTGTACCTTACTGTGATTGTTTTCAATTAAAATGGTAAAAAATAAACAAAAATGTGTTCTTAGCAAGAGTAATTTCTCAAGCAAGAATTTTGCTAGGACTATCTTGGAGTGGTCTGAGTGGGGAGGGAAAAACTTAGAACTAGCTCTTACTGGCAGAGAGGTTCGGAATTCTCTTTCTTATTGGTCTATTAAAAATATCAGTGGGTCGCTAGCGGGATCATCCCGACTCTACTAGCAAAAATCTGAGGCGCCAAATTTTAAATCCGAAAGTTGAATTATTAAATATCCAGCTATATACAAGTGTTCCATACTCATCAAAAGCTCTGTTTCTTGGCAATATCACAGCGTTGTCAGATTTCAAAAAGGCTTTACGGCGAAAGCAGCACATTCATTTGTTTGAGGCTAGCACCTCACATATTTTCCAATAGCCATGTATCGATTAGCAATCATGGAACACACATAACACATTTCACAGCGAAAACAAAGTAATTACCTGTTGAAGAACTTCTGCTGAGGTCTTCCTAAGTGTCCAACGAAGACAATCCATGGTTCTTTTGTTAGAAAAAGTAACGTCTTTTATCCATAAATCCTCCATTTGGTTCATGCGTTATAATCAGAAACGACAGCCTCCATTACTCCTTTGAAACTCGGCGCCAGCTCGTTAAAATTATACCTATAAACTTGTCCAAAAACAATCAAACATAGTTTTAAATGTATCCTTAGGAACCCTTTTACGTATATGTACTATTATAAATCAGCCGGAATATAAACTGAACGCTAAAAGCGATAAATAAGGCACAGCGCTGCGTCTCATGCACGCCAAGACTCTGAAGAGTTTTCAGAAGAGGGGTCCTCATTGCCATGCTGTTTATCAATGGCGAAATACCTCCAAGATGGAGTAAAACACCGTCTCGTGGTTGATGACATCATAAGGAAGCGACGTGCATTGCGTTCACATGCCTATATATGGTCATTTTGGATAGGGAGGGGCTCAAAAATGAGCAATGTGTCAAAATGACTTTTTTCAGGACAGAGATTCCTGGTTAACAGTTTTGGAAAATTCAGAGTGTTTCCTATCCAATGGTACTAAATATATGCATATCCCATTTTCTGGGCCTAAATGGGAGGCATTTTACTTTGGGCACGCCAGGCTCTCCAAAACAGTCACCTTTGCTGCTGGAGCCGGTGAAGTTAACTAATTCACCGGGCAGGCCAGAACTCCATCTCACCATAACAGGCTGAAATTTCAGGCAGTCTTTTCAAACAGCTCTTCCACTAACGGGGCATTATAATAATTTTCACAATTCCACAGTATCATTCCAACCTCAGTGTGGAAATATACACTGAGTATACCAAACATTGGGAACACCTTCTTAATATTGAGTTGCACTCCCTTTTGCCCTCAGAACAACCTCAATTTGTCGGGGCATCAATGCTACAAGGTGTCTAAAGCGTTCCATAGGGATGCTGGTTCGCCCAGGTTAGGATTCAGTGCCAGGGTTCTGCAGGGAGTGTTATGGGAGTTAAGGTTAAGGTTAGGGTTAGGTTTAGGGTTAATGTTATGGTTATGTTAAGGGTTAGGGTTAGAGAAAGTAGGATTTTTAATTGGAATCAATTGTTTGGTCACCAGGGCTTTGCAAAGACCTTTCACAGAACAAGTGCTCAAAATGAAAAAAAAGCACCCCTGACCTTGAATTTTTTTATCAACTTTTATCATTCATATCTCGAAATTCATAACATACTAACTGCCTCTAGTGAATATTTTTGTTGTTGTTGCATAGGCCTATTTATTTCTGCAACAACACACTCATCAGCAATTGTAAACAAGCTATTAACATTGCCTCCTAATGACATTATTGACATTGGGAAAAAAGGGTAGACTATCATTGACATTGATGAATGACATACATTTTGTAGTTAGCTAGCTAAAAAAAAATGTTTTCTGATTGTAATTCATCTTCAATGCTCTTCAAAAATAATTTCATAATATAGCCTAATATTCATCATCTTGTCAAGTCATGATATATGGCTGGCTGGCTTAGTGTGAATATTTTTGTATATGGTGGTAAGCTGGAGTCATTTTTAGTAGCCAAGGTCCGGGTGTGGCCTTTTATAAACGCATTTCATGCAATTCTACATAATTTTACATGATTGAAGACTTTGGCAAAGTCTAACTTAAAAACAATCGAAATGACAGGCTAATTTGACACTGACAATGCGTTTGTGTTAAAAGCCTACCCCTCTCTTGTTTTACTTTGTATAGGCCTATTTTGAAGTTGATAAAAAATATTACGGTAGCCTACAGAAGCAGACAGATTAGTCTTCTCTTTTCAGCAGGAGCCATTTGCCAATCTGTGTTTTCCCGCGATTGTATTTGAAATATTTCGAAAGGTCTGTTTTGTCTGCATGCTGTTCACTGAGATGGCTACACAATCCACAGCTAGGCATTTTTTTAAAGAAGCTACAGATCCTTTGTAGCTAAATTGTAGGCCTACACATGGTGTAGAGGACTATTCTGAATTGAGGGCAGTGGGTTCAGAACAACAACAAAAAAACGTGGGAGAGCAAAGGGGCAGGTGCCACTTTGTCCCCACAAGGACAGTAAAACCAGTGTGTGTTTGAGAGAGAGAGAGAGAGAGAGAGAGAGAGAGAGAGAGAGAGAGAGAGAGAGAGAGAGAGAGAGAGAGAGAGAGAGAGAGAGAGAGAGAGAGAGAGAGAGAGAGAGAGAGAGAGAAGAAGGGGCAGAAGAAGAAATACCCTTGAGCTTGAACACTCATAGTAAAAATGAGAGAATCTCTATAGTGGAGAGAGAGAGAGTGAGTTCATATGAGAGTGAGAGGGTGTGCGTGTAGTGTGTGGATGTGTGTAGGACTGGCAATTTCTGTGACCTACATGTGTTTGACAACAGCTGATAATCAGGTGTCGCGCTGTACCAAAATTAACCAATGGTGGGAATCAACGCAACTGCGCATTAGATGATGCATTCTCAGTATGGATCAAATCAAATTGTATTTGTTACATGCACCAAATACAACAGGTGTATTAGACCTTACAGTGAAATTGTCCTCCCTCTCCGGCCTCTAGGTCATCAGGCTGCTCATTATCCCGCACACCTGTCACCATCTTCACGCGCATGACACTCACCTGGACTCCATCACCTCCTTGATTACCTTCCCTATATATGTCACACCTTTTGGTTTCTTCCCCAGGCGTTATTATTTCTGTTCCTGTTTCATGTCGGTGCGCTGTTTGTGTTTCCTGTTTTGTTCATTTATTAATTAAATGCATTCACTCCCTAAACTTGCTTCCCAACTCTCAGTGTACATCGTTACAGAAATGCTTACTTACAAGCCCTTAACCAACAATGCCATTTTAAGAAAAATAAGTGTTAAGTAAAAAATAGATAAGTAAAAAATACAAGTAAAAAATAATTAAAGAGCAGTAGTAAAATAACAGTAATGAGGCTATACACAGGGGGTACCGGTACAGAGTCAATGTGCGGGGGCACCGGTTAGTTGAGGTTATTGAGGTAATATGCACATGTAGGTAGAGTATGTTGAGACTAGTATGTTTATTTCTTGCTTACTGCACTCATTTTACTTAAGAGTACGTTCTAAATAGTATGTAGAACGATTCGTATGCAGTTTAAGTGGGTACACAACCTGAATCTAGCATTGACTACACACCCTCATCCTTCCCGCATGTGTGCATGCCTGCATGTGTGAGCGTGACCTCCATAAGTTTTCGAAATAACGGAGTGAGTAGGGCTGGATTTATGTCAGGCACCGACCAACAAGTCTTTAGGCGGTTGCTGTTCCTGGGTTGCAAATGATGCATTTGGCCTGGGGGCTTCACAGCTTATTTATCTGGTTTGGTGGCAAGAAGACCAGTTTAAGAATCCATTTACTTCTACTGGATAGTTTAGAGTCCTTGCCCCTCTAACCTCAGATTCATGTCTGTGTTTGGGGCTGGTGTTGATAGGTGGGGGAGATATCTAAATGACAATTTCTGTGTCATCTTTCTGTGTCAAGTCTGGGATTTATTCCAACGCAGATCTCGGTACAACGAGAGACTTTTAAAATCAATTGCACAGATGTTTGTGGAGATTGCGCTCACTGTAAACGCTGCAAATATTGACTCAAGCAGAAATCACCTTTACTGTAAATGTCACTCGCAGTACTGGTCGTTTATCTGTGTTTGTTTGAATCACAGCCCAAGTCTGTTGTCAGCAATGATGTCACTGGGTCCACAAGAGGGCATGTTCGCTTAGGGATTACAAATTGTGATTATTTAACAACAAAAAAATTGATCAAATACATGTTATTAGCATTATTTGATAGATTATGGTATTTGCAACATATCATTGATTTCGAAAATCTCAATGTGGAAAATTTATAGAATTGTTTTTCCTATAGCTCCAAGAAGGCAGCGTTATCAACAACAACCCTTCAGCTGACATTGGTACCTCTCCAACAGGCCTAAACCATTACAGTCACAGTCACAAGAGTTCAAATGAATTGTTCTTTAATTCAGTGAAACACACTGGCTATACATACATGTTCAAATTCAAAATAGGTGACAATGTAAAACAGGACTGTTGTAGCATAATGACTTTGACTTGGCACCTTGTGATTGATCCACATAAATCAAATCTGAAGCAACTGCAAACATAAGCTGTGCTATATATCTTTCTTTACTGCCTAGTCAGTTCAAGCCTGGTTAAACCAGACTGAACACTCACTCACCATTGTTTCACTTCACATCAGTGAAACATAGCTAAATCAGTTTGAAAGCCAAGCTAAATTCTACAAATTGAGGCACCCGACACCTTGAAACTGTCCCGGTTCCCAATGCGCCGTTCCCCCAAATCAGGCTTTAGTGACTCAATCAGTGTTAAATCCAGTCACGTCCATCTGACAAAAGTAATCTCATGCTAATCTGGGCTAAAAATAACTCCCATTAGCAACAAACTCCTGGGATTACTCTGCAAATGAGGAGAAATGTTTATCACCTGGCAAAGCGTGGCTGCCAGAAGAAAAACTTGTATCTCCAAAACGGAATGTCTTCAGGAATTGGAAAAAATGCCATATTACCATTCACCAAAATACAAAGACAAAACTTCAGAATACATTTGGAATACATGTTCTTGGTCCAAGTCATGACATTTTCAGAGTAGGGGAGACTGGGGGCAATTGTAAAATGTTTTGTCTTTTACTCTGTTGCTCAGAGAAAACTTCAACTATGCCAGTATTTTTTTTTACGTACATCTGTCTCCTAATCAATCATATCATTTATAGGTCTGTACATAAGACGGTCGGATCACAATATTTGATTTTAATCTGAAAAATCTGACAATTAGCTTAGGTCAAGTGTAACACCTAAAAAATAAACCAAATAAATGTGCCTAACTTCATGTTATGAATTATCATAGACATATGTATTGATTTTGCAAGAAATATAATTATGTCTATGTAAGTAACCAATATTTACAGTAACACCCCTGTTTGCGCATGGCCATTCGGTTCCTCTCAAAACATCTGAATAGTCTGATGGTGCCCAAATTATACCTGTTTACAACTTCCTTGGCACTCTACATGACACCAAGGCTATTTAAAGTTAGTTTTTGTATAATTCATGTCAAATTTCTACAATCCTAAAGTTCTTTTCATAATTTGGCTGCTTGGCTCAGGTTCATTTTAACATGTCACAATTGCGTTACAATTACCCCCAACCCAGCAGCCATGACAAAATCTCATGTGCCTCGCATGAGAAAACAATGAAATTCAGTCATGTCAATGTTTAGCCAAAATATACTGATGAAAAGTATCTTATCCTAGTTTGAATTCTTGTATATTAATGCTCAGGACAGTATAAGGAAAAATACAGCCAGTGGAAAAAACTACTTTCACCCCTAAAAAACAAACATTTGTCCATAAAACATGCAAATAGTGAGATACTTGGCTGAAACTTTCAAGCAGTGATAGAACCCAAATGTAACCAGATTCAGGACACTAGGCATATGTCACAAGTCACGACTTTACAGGAGATCCTTTTGAACATTTTTGGAAGAAATTCCTTCTAGAACATGTGAACTTTCATGTGCCTTAATATCAAACTTGTATGTCATCTGTAAATATGAATAAAATTGTTAAATTCCAAGCCTAGTTGGTTTAGCCACAGAGAAAGTCAGCAACCTTTCATGTGCCTTAATATCAAACCTGTATCTCATCTGAAAATATGAATAAAATTGTTAAATTCCAAGCCTAGTTGGTTTAGCCACAGAGAAAGGCAGCAACGCTAGCCAGCCGGAGTTCAAAGGCTGGTTTGCTAACTAACATTAATCCTAACGTTATTTGGTCAACTTTAGCTTGCTATGATAAATAGGTTTCTATTGCCAGTAATGTTACTTTATGGATTTGAATTATAGTTTGTTTTTTAGCTAGCTACTCTAATTCAACAGTCATACAGTCATCAAAAAGAGAGCTAACACAAGCAAGCAAAGGCAGCAGCGCAGTCAACTACATGCACCATTTCTTCACCAACACGTGTGGACCTGAATCGTGATAACTGCAGTGGCCAAAACAAGAACAAGTTTGTGCTCTTGTATTGTGTCTGGTGAACCATTCACAAGCTCCACCACAATCTGGACATTCACTTCCTGATCACAGGCCACTCCAAGTGTGCCCCCGACTGGTGCTTCGGCCTCATCAAGCAGCGCTTCAGAAAGACCAGGGTGAACACTTTGTCTGAGATTGCTGGTGTTGTGAAGGACAGCACTGGGACAGGGGTCAACATCCCACAGCTGGTTGGACTGGAGGCTGATACGGTGCTGGTGGAAAGCTATGGCTGGCAACAACACCTGCCTCCGTACTTAAGGCCCGCAGTGAAAGATCAAGCAGCACCAGCACTTCAGGTAAAACATTATTTTCATTGTATGAGGTTATTCTTATCTAAACTTGGGAGGTGAATTGATATTGTGCAGGGTTGTAATGTCTTCAGTTGTTATTCCCTGTTTTACAGCTTCAATGCTCTGGAGTCTGGTGTTGTCGCCACGGAGCGTTCGGACTGTCGGGACCAGGTTTCAGCTTCTGCGCAACGCTGACATCCTTCCTCCCATAGATGGTCTGCCTGTAAAAGCACCACCTGGACACAGCTAGACAAACTATATTTTTGACAAGATCAGGGAGTTTTGCGACGAAGAGGCTATGGACATCACATGCCCTGCACCAGAGTCAAGGGCAGGACAGAAACAGGCTCTCCGAATGTAGATTTGTTACGAGGAGCAAAGCGGGGGAACCCAAGAGCGGACTCAGAAGAGGAAGCCGGGATGAATGCACCAAAATGTTTATTGTACACAGAGAAATATGGATTGCAGAACCGGGGTAGCTCAGATGAGTTGCAGAAAAACCAGGAGTGTAGAGTGAGGTTGGAGTTGGCTGAGTAGAACGGGGAAACAGGTACTGAGGGAAATCCAAAGTAGTGGTGGTGAGTGATATCCAGAGCAAGGTGGTTGGTGGTGAGATGTGGAACAGGAGACAGGAGCCAGAGACAGAGCTAACTGAAAGCAGAGGACAAAAATTGTGTAAGGCAGAGAAACAAGCACGGCAGAGCAACAGGATCTAGAGAACTAACAAAAGGCTAGAATAATAACTGACTGAGCAGAGATTACGATCGGCAGAGTGGAAGTGGCAAGAATGGGTTTTTGTAGAGGTCTTGATTTATGGGACGAGTTGCAGCTGGTAGGGATCTGCTCTGACTCAGCACACCTGTCTCCAACCACACAATCAAACAGAGAGGGAGAGGGAGAGAGAGAGTACAGGGGGAGAACTGCAGGTTTAAGGAGACACCGGCTGAACACCAGAGGGCGTAGCAGGAGTAGATGTGACAAGATTCCCTTGTTCATGCGTGGTTTGGAAGGACCAGTCATCAGCCCTATCTGCAGTGCCTCTATTCACGACTCTCTCCTAACAGACGTTGCTGCTACTATTTATTTTTTTATCCTGCTGCTTAGCCACTTTACCCCTGATTGTAAGCATATAACTACCTCGTCTATCACTGATATCGTTATTGATATTGTCCTTGTTTATTCTATTTAAATTGACATTATCTATTTCTGATATTGCTACTATGCAAGTAACCATTTGGCTGTACAGTTTACACCTTCTGTAGAGGCCATCCACTTAGCAAGACTTAGCAAAATATTGATATTTAAAATGAATATTGATGTGTGGTCGTAACATGATTTTGTGACATACCACAACAATATCATGTGACTGTATCAACTGTCCAAAACATAAATATATGGTGCATCACTCAGGTTTCAACTCAAGTTGCATGGCCTTAACTTAGTACGTATGGAATACTATGTGATAAGTGCATGTGTAACAGTATATATAGTTTGCTAATGTACTGGTGTGAAGGTATTTGGGCAGTGGTGTAAAGTACTTAAGTAAAAATACTTTAATGTTCTTATTAAGTTGTTTTTTGTGGTATCAATACATTACTTTACTATTTATATTTTTTGCAACTTTTACTTCACTACATTCGTAAAGAAAATGATGTCGTTTTTACTCCATACATTTTCCTTGACACCCAAAAGTACTCTTTACATTTTGACAGGAAAATTGTCAAATTCACACACTTATCAATAGAACATCCCTGGTCATCCCTACTGCCTCTGATCTGGTAGACTCACCAAACACAAATGCTTTGTTTGTAAATTATGGCTGAGGTTTGGACTGTGCCGCTTGCTCTCCGTCAATCAAAAAAATTAATAATACAATTGTGCCGTCTGGTTTGCTTGATATAAGGAATTTGAAATTGTTTATATTTTTACTTTTGATACTTAAGTACATTGTGCCCCTGGCTATCCATCAATAAATAAATAAAAAATTAAATTGTGCTGTCTGGTTTAATTGAATGAATTTAAATTATTTACTCAAGTATGACAATTTAGTACTTTTTCCACCACTGGATGTGGCTGGGGGTTAAATAATTTCTTTCACATGACCCATCAATTTAGACAAGTGTGTCTGGGTAAGCGCCAACTAATATTTATCAAATATTTTTTATCTTGGCACTTTTTGTTTACCTGGACTTTTCCTTATTGTAGGCTACTAATAATAAATGTAAGCCGTACACTCCACAGAGCTGGGCTTTACAGAAGAGTGGCCTGAAAAAAAGGTAATTGCTTAAAGTGGGAGACTCCCCAAACATATGGAAGAAGGTACTGTACTCTGGTCAGATGAGACTAAAATTGAGCTTTTTGGGCATCAAGATAAACGCTATGTCTGGCGCAAACCCAACACCTCTCATCAACCCGAGAATACCATCCCCACAGTGAAGCATGGTGGTGGCAGCATCATCCTTTGGGAATGTTTTTCATCGGCAGGGACTGGGAAACTGGTCAGAATTTAAGGAATGATGGATGGCGCTAAATACAGGGAAATTCTTGAGGGAAACCTGCGGAGATTGGAGTATCTGTCCATAGGACCACTTTAAGCAGTACACTCCACAGAGCTGGGCTTTACAGAAGAGATGCCAGAAAAAAGTAATTGCTTAAAGCGTTTGCCAAAAGGCATGTGGGAGACAAACATATGGAAGAAGGTACTCTGGTCAGATGAGACAAAAATGTAGCTTTTTGGCCATCAAGATAAACCCTATGTCTGGCGCAAACCCAACACCTCACATCACCCCGAGAGCACCATCCATCATGCTGTGGGGCTGTTTTTCATTGGCAGGGACTGGCGCTAAATACAGGGAAATTCTTGAGGGAACCCTGTTTCATTCTTCCAGAGATTTGAGACTGGGACGGAGGTTCACCTTCCAGCAGGACAATGACCCTAAGCATGCTGCTAAAGCAACACTCGAGTGGTTTATGGAGAAACATTTAAAGGTCTTGGAATGGCCTAATCAAAGCCCAGACAATTCAATTGAGAATCTATGGTATGACTTAACGATTGCTGTACACCAGCGGAACCCAACCAACTTGAAGGAGCTGGAGCAGTTTTGCCTTGAAGAATGGGCAAAAATCCCAGTGGCTAGATGTTCCAAGCTTATAGAGACATACCCCAAGAGACTTGCAGCTGTAATTGCTGCAAAATGTGGCTCTACAAAGTATTGACTGGGGGGTTGAAGAGTTATGCACGCTCAAGTTTTCAGTTTTTTTGTATTATTTCTTACTTGTTTCACGATAAAAAAAAATATTTTGCATCTTCAAAGTGGTAGGAATGTTGTGTAAATCAAATGATACAAACCCCCCCAAAAAGCATTTTTAATGTCAGGTTGTAAGGCAACAAATTAGGAAAAATGCCAAGGGGGTGAATACTTTCGCAAGCCACTGTACATTTTTTTTGCAGACGTTTACTGACACCGGCCATATTCAACGGATGTTGCGCATTCATAAATTCAGCAAATATTCTGCGCTCTGGCACACTCAGACTAGAGTAAAAATCATGTCAAAATAAAAATTGACAAAAATTGAGGGTATAGTTTGGAGGTTATCTTTGGACAGTGACAATAGCATTGGCATTTCTTACTGCAGTGAAACATGATGAAGATGCTTATTTCATATATGCCATGAATGATTAGAACTCAAACAAGCAGGACACCTAATTATATCTGCATTTCAGTGTGTTGGGGTTTGATGATGTGATAATATTGAGCGTTGGCGGGGCTTGTTCAAGTGAAATAAAACATAAATGTGATGAGTTTCAACAGTGTGTGAGAGTGCAAGTGTGACATTGTGTGTGTGCGTGTGCATAATGTGTTCATGTGTGTGTACGTGTCCATACGCAAATGTTGATTTATGTGTAACAATGTGTTTTACAGCAACAAAATGGGCCTTTCACACTTGTGGGGCAGTTGGTTCAGAGGGGCCCACCCCAACCCAGTGTACCAGCTCTTATCGGAACAGCAATGTCAATGTTAATGTGGCAACCAGAAGCCCATTCAAAGGCATCCAAATCTGGAGGGTACCGGAGACTGGCATCTACAGGTAAGACAACAGCTGCATCTACAGTTGAAGTCGGAAGTTAACATACACCTTAGCCAAATACATTTAAACTCAGTTTTTCACAATTTCTGACATTTAATCTGAGTAAAAACTGTCTTAGGTCAGTTAGGATCACCACTTTATTTTAAGAATGTGAAATGTCATAATAGTAGAGAGAATTATTTATTTCAGCATTTAATTATTTCATCACATTCCCAGTTGGTCAGAAGTTTACATACACTCAATTAGTATTTGGTAGCATTGCCTTTAAATTATTTAACTTGGGTCACACGTTTTGTGTAGCTTTCCACAAGCTTCCCACAATAAGCTGGGTGAAATTTGGCCCATTCCTCCTGACAGAGCTAGTGTAACTGAGTCAGGTTTATAGGCCTCCTTGCTCGTGCACGCTTTTTCAGTTCTGCCCACACATTTTCTACAGGATTGAGGCCAGGGCTTTGTGATGGCCACTCCAATATGTTGACTTTGTTGTCTTAATTTTTCCACAACTTTGGAAGTATGCTTGGGGTCATTGTCAATTTGGAAGACCCATTTGCGACCAAGCTTTAACTTCCTGACTGATGTCTTGAGATGTTGCTTCAATATATCAGCATAATTTTCATTATGGCCAAACAGTTCTATTTTTGTTTCCTCAGACCAGAGGACATTTCTACAAAAAGTACGATCTTTGTCCCCATGTGCAGTTGCAAACTGTAGTCTGGCTTTTTTATGGCGGTTTTGGAGCAGTGAGTTCTTCCTTGCTGAGCGGCCGTTCAGGTTATGTTGATATAGGACTCGTTTTACTGTGGATATAGATACTTTTGTACCTGTTTCTTCCAGCATCTTCACAAGGTCCTTTGCTGTTGTTCTGGGATTGATTTGCACTTTTTGCACATTCCTGTCATGATAGGTGTAACATGCTGAGTGTCTTTGCAGAGGGTTATACCTAGAACCCTCTATGTAGGGTTCTTCATAGAAACCCATGTATGTGGTTCTACATAGAACGATTGTATAATCTAAAGGTTCTTCCTAGAACCCTCTATTAATGGTTCCGCCAGCCTTATTAGCCTTTAAAATGTAATTCTTAATGATAATACATTGTGTAAATATACACTACTGTTGAAAAGTTTGGGGTCAGTTAGAAATGTCCTTGTTTTTGAAAGAAAAACTATTTTTTTGTCCATTAAAATAACATGAAATTGATCAGAAATACAGTGTAGACATTGTTAATGTTGTAAATGACTACTGTAGCTGGAAACGGCTGACTTTTAATGAAATATCTACATAGGTGTACAGAGGCCCATTATCAGCAACCATCACTCCTGTGTTCTATTGGCACTTTGTGTTAGCTAATCCAAGTTTATAATTTTAAAAGGCTAATTGATCATTAGAAAACCCTTTTGCAATTGTGTTAGCACAGCTGAAAACTGTTGTTTTCTGATTAAAGAAGCAATAAAACTGGCCTTCTTTAGACTAGTTGAGTATCTGGAGCATCAGCGTGTGTGGGTTCGATTACAGGATCATAATGGCCAGAAACAAATAACTTTCTTCTGAAACTTGTCAGTCTATTCTTGTTCTGAAAAATGAAGGCTATTCCATGCAAGAAATTGCAAAGAAACTGAAAATCTCGTGCAACGCTGTGTAGTACTCCCCTCACAGAACTGCGCAAAGTGGCTCTAACCAGAATAGAAAGAGGAGTGGGAGGCCGTGGTGCACAACTGAGCAAGAGGACAAGTACATTAGAGTGTCTAGTTTGAGAAACAGACGCCTCTGTAATGTATTAAAAATAAAAAAAAGGAGATTAAATGAACATAAGTATTCAGACCCTTTACTCAGTACTTTGTTGAAGTACAGTGATTACATCCTTGAGTCTTCTTGGGTATGACGCTACAAGCTTGGCACCCCTGTATTTGGGGAGTTTCAACCATTATTCTCTGCAGATCCTCTCAAGCTCTGTCAAGTTGGATGGGGAGCTATTTTCGGGTCTCTCCGGAGATGTTCGATTGGGTTCAAGTCCGGGCTCTGGCTAGGCCACTCAAGGACATTCAAAGACTTGTCCCGAAGCCACTCCTGCATTGTCTTGGCTGTGTGCTTAGGGTCATTGACCTGTTGGAAGGTGAACCTTCACCCCAGTCTGTGGTCCTGAGCACTCATGAGCCGGTTTTTACTAATGATCTCTCTCTACTTTGCTCCGTTCATCTTTCCCTCGATCATGCAAAAACTTCATTATCCTTGCCGATGACAAGCATACCCATAACATGATGCAGCCACCACCATGCTTGACAATATGAAGAGTGGTAATAAGCAATGTGTTGTGTTGGATTTGCCCCAAACATAATGCTTTGCAATCTTACTTTAATGCCTTATTGCAAACAGGAGGCGAGGCGTGTTCTGGTAAAAAAAAAAATCACTCTGTCTTTTAGCTTAGTATTGTGGCGTAACTACAATGTTGTTGATCCATCCTCAGCTCTCTCTCGCGCTCTCTCTCTCTCTCGCTCTCTCTCTTTTTAAAGACTCAATATCCTACCTCTTTAGGCATCAAAGCGAATTTAACTCCGACTGGGAAATATGTTATTTGATGCAGTGAGGAGTGAGTTAGTGTGTGTGCACTGCATCTTCAAAACATCATTAGGCAAACATCTGAGGTAGCGCCCACCCTGGTTGGTCTTACAAGTACTGTTTGTACACAGGGAAATGTAATATCGACCAATTTGTTTTTCAGGGGAGAGACATGAAAACTACACTCTTAGAAAAAAGTTCCAAAAAGTTTATTTGCAGAGGGATAGGGTTCTACCAATAACCGTTTTGATCTGAAGAACCCTTTTTGGAAGAAAAGGGTTCTTTGTAAGGCAAAGGGTTCTTCCTAGAACCTTCAACATACCAATAACTGTTTTTGGAAGAAAGGGTTATTTGATGATCCTTTGGAAGGCAAGAAGGGTTCTACATAGAGCTATATATTTTTTATAACCTTCTGAATGCAGGTTTTATAAAATTCCATTAGTTGGATATGGGGGCACACAATGAAAATAGTCCGGGTAGCCATTTGATTACCTGTTCAGGAGTCTTATGGCTTAAGGGTAAAAACTGTTGAGAAGCCTTTTAGAAGTTCACAGAGTTCAAGTAACAGACACATCTTTACATCAACTTTTCAAAGGAGACTGCGTGAATCAGGGCTTCATGGTCGAATTGTTGCAAAGAAACCACTTCTAAAAGGACACCAATAAGAAGAAAAGACTTGCTTGGGCCAAGAAACACAAGCAATGGACATTAGACCGGTGGAAATCTGTCCTTTGGTCTGATGAGTCCAAATTGGAGATTTTTGGTTCATACCGCCGTTTCTTTGTGAGACGCAGAGTAGGTAAACAGATATCCGCATGTGTGGTTCCCACCGTGAAGCATGGAGGAGGAGGTTGGATGGTGTGGGGGTGCTTTGCTGGTGACACTGTCTGTGATTTATTTAGAATTCAAGGCACACAATGACCCAACACACTTCCAGGCTGTGTAAGGGCTCTTTGACCAAGAAGGAGAGTGATGGAGTGCTGCATCACCCGACCTCAACCCAATTGAGATGGTTTGGGATGAGTTGGACCGCAGAGTGATGGGAAAGCAGCTAACAAGTGCTCAGCATACAGTGAGGGAAAAAAGTATTTGATCCCCTGCTAATTTTGTTAGTTTGCCCACTGACAAAGAAATGATCAGTCTATAACTATAAATGTAGGTTTATTTGAACAGCGAGAGACAGAATAACAAAAAAAAATCCAGAAAAACGCATGTGAAAAATGTTATAAATGGAATTGCATTTTAATGAGGGAAATAATTATTTGACCCCTCTGCAAAACATGACTCAGTACTTGGAGGCAAAACCCTTGTTGGCAATCACAGAGGTCAGATGTTTCCTGCAGTTGGCCACCAGGTTAGCACACATCTCAGGAGGGATTTTGTCCCACTCCTCTTTGCAGATCTTCTCCAAGTCATTAAGGTTTCGAGGCTGACATTTGGCAACTCGAACCTTCAGCTCCCTCCACAGATTTTCTATGGGATTAAGGTCGGGAGACTGGCTAGGCCACTCCAGGACCTTAATGTGCTTCTTCTTGAGCCACTCCTTTTTTACCTTGGCCGTGTGTTTTGGGTATTTGTCATGCTGGAATACCCATCCACGACCCATTTTCAATGCCCTGGCTGAGGTTCTCACCCAAGATTTGACAGTACATGGCCCCGTCCATCGTCCCTGTGATGCGGTGAAGTTGTCCAGTCCCCTTAGCAGAAAAAACCCCCCAAAGTATAATGTTTCCAACTCCATGTGTGACGGTGGGGATGGTTTCCTTGGGGTTATAGGCAGCATTCCTCCTCCTCCAAACACGGCGAGTTGAGTTGATGCCAAAGAGCTCCATTTTGTTCTCATCTGACCACAACACTTTCACCCAGTTGTCCTGTTCATTGGCAAACTTCAGACGGGTATGTATATGTGCTTTCTTGAGCAGGGGGACCTTGCGGGCGCTGCAGGATTTCAGTCCTTCACGGCATGGTGTGTTACCAATTGTTTTCTTGGTGACTATGGTCCCAGCTGCCTTGAGATCATTGACAAGATCCTCCCGTGTAGTTCTGGGATGATTCCTCACCGTTCTCATGATCATTGCAGCTCCACGAGGTGAGATCTTGCATGGAGCCCCAGGCCGAGGGAGATTGACAGTTATTTTGTGTTTCTTCCATTTGCGAATAATCGCACCAACTGTTGTCATCTTCTCACCAAGCTGCTTGGCGATGGTCTTGTAGCCCATTCCAGCCTTGTGTAGGTCTACAATCTTGTCCCTGTCATCCTTGGAGAGCTCTTTGGTCTTGGCCATGGTGGAGAGTTTGGAATCTGATTGATTGATTGCTTCTGTGGACAGGTGTCTTTTATACAGGTAACAAACTGAGATTAGGAGCACTCCCTTTAAGAGTGTGCTCCTAATCTCAGGTCGTTACCTGTATAAACGACACCTGGGAGCCAGAAATCTTTCTGATTGAGAGGGGGTCAAATACTTATTTCCATCATTAAAATGCAAATCAATTTATAACATTTTTCACATGCGTTTTTCTGGATTTTTTTGTTGTTATTCTGTCTCTCACTGTTCAAATAAACCTACCATTAAAGTTATAGACTGATAATTTATTTGTCAGTTGGCAAATTTACAAAATCAGCAGGGGATCAAATACTTTTTTCCCTCACTGTATGTGGGAACTCCTTCAAGACTGTTGGAAAAGCATTCCAGGTGAAGCTGTTTTTGAGAATGCCAAGAGTGTGCAACGCTGTAATCAAGGCAAAGGGTGGCTACTTTGAAGAATTTGTTTGACACTTTTTTGGTTACTACATGATTCCATATCTGTTATTTCATAGTTTTGATGTCTTCACTATTATTCTGCAATGTAGAAAATAGTCAAAATAAAGAAAAACCCTTAAATTATTAGGTGTGTCTAAACTTTTGACTGATGCTGTATGCACTGCATTGTCATAAATAATTACATTTTAAAGACTAATAGGCTGGTGGAACCATTCATAGAGCGTTCTAGGAAAAACCCTCCAAAGATGAAAGGGTTCTCAGTAGAACCCATCAATGAGGGTTCCAGGTAGAACCTTGAGAGGATAAAATTGTTCTTGGTAGAACCCTTCATAGATGGTTCTAGGTAAAAACATATGCAGTGGTTTCTATGAAGAACCCCTCTGCAAAGGGTTCTACTTAGCTCCAAAAAATGTGCCCCTATGGCAACAAATTGAAAAACCCTATATGGTTCTACTACTTTCTAAGAGTGTAGTGTGAAGACAGCCAATGGTTGATTTGACATTGTGCTCTTTTTCAGAACCCTTATAATGCACTACTGAAGCAGAGCACCATAACAAATGAAACCATTGGCTCTCTTCACACCGTAACGCCTTATGAATGCATTTACAGTCATTGTGCATTTGGAATGTTGTTATTATAACAAGCCTTAAACGTGCAATCAGTAGGAATCTCTCCACCACTACCTGGTTGCTAAAATGTCTAATTGCAGTTTGTGAAAAAACAAGCCATGTTAAGTGTAGAGAATCATTGTACAATCTAAACCGCTATAAAAATATGTTTTCATTAACCAAAATATTGTATTTTCAACTGTTTGAAACTGATGTACAAAATCGAAAGTATTTGTATTTGTATATGTATTTATTATGGATCCCCACTACTCTCAAAATTATGGCAGTTTATACAATTTTAAAACATTACAATACATTCACAGATTTCACAACACACTGTGTGCCCTCAGGCCTCTACTCCACCATTACCACATATCTACAATACTAAATCCATGTGTATGTGTACAGTCGTGGCCAAAGGTTTTGAGAACGACGCACAAATATTAATTTCCACGAAGTTTACTGCTTTAGTGTCTTTAGATATTTTTGTCAGATGTTACTATGGAATACTGAAGTATAATTACAAGCATTTCATACGTGTCAAAGGATTTTATTGACAATTACATGAAGTTGATGCAAAGAGTCAATATTTGATCCTTCTTTTTTTTTTTCAAGACCTCTGCAATCCGCCCTGGCATGCTGTCAATTAACTTCTGGGCCACATCCTGACTGATGGCAGCCCATTCTTGCATAATCAATGCTTGGTTTGTCAGAATTTGTGTGTTTTTGTTTGTCCACCCGCCTCTTGAGGATTGACCACAAGTTCTCAATGGGATTAAGGTCTGGGGAGTTTCCTGGCCATGGACCCAAAATATCGATGTTTTGTTCCCCGAGCCACTTAGTTATCACTTTTGCCTTATGGCAAGGTGCGCCATCATTCTGGAAAAGGCATTGTTCATCACCAAACTGTTCCTGGATGGTTGGGAGAAGTTGCTCTCGGAGGATGTGTTGGTACGATTCTTTATTCATGGCTGTGTTCTTAGGCAAAATTGTGAGTGAGCCCACTCCCTTGGCTGAGAAGCAACCCCACACATGAATGGTCTCAGGATGCTTTACTGTTGGCATGACACAGGACTGATGGTAGCGCTCACCTTGTCTTCTCCGGACAAGCTTTTTTCCGGATGCCCCAAACAATCGGAAAGGGGATTCATCAGAGAAAATGACTTTACCCCCTGTCCTCAGCAGTCCAATCCTTGTACCTTTTGCAGAATATCAGTCTGTCCCTGAAGTTTTTCCTGGAGAGAAGTGGCTTCTTTGCTGCCCTTCTTGACACCAGGCCATCCTCCAAAAGTCTTTGCCTCACTGTGCGTCCAGATGCACTCACACCTGCCTGCTGCCATTCCTGAGCAAGCTCTGTACTGGTGGTGCCCCCGATCCCGCAGCTGAATCAACTTTAGGAGACGGTCCTGGAGCTTGCTGGACTTTCTTGGGCACCCTGAAGCCTTCTTCACATCAATTGAACCGCTCTCCTTGAAGTTCTTGATGATCCGATAATGATCCGGTTGATTTAGATGATCCGGTTGATTTAGGTGCAATCTTACTGGCAGCAATATCCTTGCCTGTGAAGCCCTTTTTGTGCAAAGCAATGATTCCAAGCACCACCCTCCATTTGAAGTTTCCAGTCTGTTATTCGAACTCAATCAGCATGACAGAGTGATCTCCAGCCTTGTCCTGGTCAACACACACACCTGTGTTATCGAGAGAATCACTGACATGTCAGCTGGTCCTTTTGTGGAAGGGCTGAAATGCAGTGGAAATGTTTTTGCGGGATTCAGTTCATTTGCATGGCAATTAATTGCAATTCATCTGATCACTCTTCATGACATGCTGGAGTATCTGCAAATTGCCATCGTACAAACTGAGGCAGCAGACTTTGTGAAAACTTATATTTGTGTCATTCTCAAAACTTTTGGCCACGACTGTAGTGCATATGTGTGTGTATGTGTGTGTGTGTGTGCCAATGTTTGTGTTGCTTCACAAGAGTTTTTTAAATGTTTTTAAAATCACATTTTACTGCTTGCGTCTGTTACTTGATGTGGAATAGAGTTCCATGTAGTCATGGCTCTATGTAGTACTGTGTGCCTCCCATTGTCTGTTCTGGACATGGGGACTGTGAAGAGACCTCTTGTGGCATGTCTTGTGGGGTATGCATGGGTGTCCGAGCTGTGTGCCAGTAGTTTAGACAGACAGCTTGGTGCATTCAACATGTCAATATCTCTCATAAATAAAAGTAGTGATGAAGTCAATCTCTCCTCAACTTTCAGCCAGGAGAGATTGACATGCATATTATTAATATTAGCTTGCTGTGTACATCCAAGGGCCAGCCGTGCTGCCCTGTTCTGAGCCAATTGCAATTTTCCTAAGTCCTTTTTTGTGGCACTTGACCACACGACATTGTCAAGGTGCAACAAAACTAGGCCCTGTAGGACCTGCCTTGTTGATAGTGACGTTAAGAAGGCAGAGCATCGCTTTATTATAGACAGACTTCACCCCATCTTAGCTACTACTGCATCAATATGTTTTGACCATGACAGTTTACAATCTAGTGTTACTCCAAACAGTTTAGTCATCTCAACTTGCTCAGTTTCCACATTATTTACTATAAGATGTTGTTGAGGTTTAGTGTTTAGTGAGTGTTTTCTTCCAAATACAATTCTTTTAGTTTTAGATATATTTAGGGCTAACTTATTCCTTGCCACCCACTCCGAAACTAACTGCAGCTCTTTGTTGAGTGTTGCAGTAATTTCAGTTGCTGTGCTTGTTGAGTGTCCGTCCCTATAAGCATGCTGAAATTCTGTTGTCAATTTGTTTACTGTGAAATAGCATTGTATCTGGTCAAACACCATTTTTTTCCAGAAGTTTACTAAGGGTTGGTAACAGGCTGATTGGTCGGCTATTTGAGCCAGTAAAGGGGTCTTTACTATTATTGGGTAGCGGAATGACTTTAGCTTCCCTCCAGGCCTGAGGGCACACGCTCTCTAGTAGGCTTAAATTGAAGATGTGGCAAATCGGAGTGGCAATAACGTCTGCTATTATCCTCAGTAATTTTCCATCTAGATTGTCAGACTCCGGTGGCTTGTCGTTGTTGACAACAATAATGTTTTCACCTCTTCCATACTGACTTCATGGAATTCAAAAGTACACCACACTTGTCTGTCATAATTTGGTCTAAGTTTGCTTATCTTGCCAATGGAAAAGTCGTTAAAGTAGTTGGCAATATCAGTGGGCTTTGTGATGAATGAGTCATCTGATTCAATGAATGAAGGAGCCGAGTTAGCTTTTTAATACTAAAGACACAATACTGAAACATAAGGACTGGAAGCATAGAAATAGTGCACATAGAATGGATCTAATACTTTTCAGTTTTGCTTTCAATGAGGATGACAAATCTATGTGAATTTGGTCAGGTCGCCCACAAAGCCACATATCGGACCGGTTAAAGCAAATGTGATAAATGCATTTATAATGCCTTATGCACAGGTGGTTCATACAAAGTAGTAATACCAAAGTCATGCCTTTCTGTTTATGTGTATTTCCAAAACAGGATCACAGCTTGTGGGGCAGCTGGCGGTCGCAGCGTATTGGCCATGACCAAGTCACATGGTGTCCAACTCACAGCAGACTTCCTGCTTCAGAAGGGCGAGTTGCTTCATTTCCTGGTTGGCCAAAAAGGAGAGGACGCTTGCCCCAATGTGAGTACCAACTTCCCAAATGCTCAGAATACATGTCAAGGCTCAATACTTTAACAATTATGCCTCATTCCAAATTGACACATAGCCCCTGTGTCACGACTTCCACCGACGGTGGCTCCTCTGCCTGTTCGGGCGGCGTTCGGCGGTTGTCGTCACCGGCCTATTAGCTGCCACCGATCCTCCTTTCCTTTCTGTTGATTGTTTGCACCTGTTTTGTGTTTGTAATTCTAGGGCTATTTAAGCCGGTCAAGCCCGCCTCCTTTTGTGCGGGCTTGTTTCTCTGTTTATTTGGTGGACGTTCGTGCATGTCGTCATTTGTGCCCTTGTCCTGTTTTGAGCGCCTTGTTTATATTGTGCGCCTGCTGTGTGTTGGGCGTTTTATTCACACGCCGGATTAAAGAGGAAAATTTTTCCCTACACCGTGCTCTCTGCGTCTTTTACTCCACACCCACCACTTCTAGCTGTTCGTGACAGAAGCCCGCACCATTCATCATGGAGTCAGCAGGAGCAGCGACTCCCCCTCTCCCATCTATGGAGGAGCGTGTCCTCCACCACACCACCGTCCTCCACCGGATCGGGTCGGCAATGGACCAGATGATGGAGAGAATGGACCGATGGGAGAGGAGTGGTCTCCTTCCCTCGCCCACCCAACCTTCCCCGCCTCAACAGACTCCTTCGGCGGCGTCCGGATCCAGCACGCTCCGTCTCACCCCCCCTAGGGAGTACGATGGGATGGCGGCTGGATGTAAGCGGTTCCTGCTCCAGTTGGAGTTGTACCTGGCCACCGTCCGCCCGACTCCCTCTGGGGAGGAGAGCGTGAGCGCCCTCGTCTCCTGTCTGACGGGTAGAGCCCTGGAATGGGCCAACGCAGTATGGGATAGCCCAGACCCCGCCAGGGACAACTACCCGGAGTTCGCCCGCCGTTTCCGGGCCGTGTTCAACCACCCATCAGAAGGCCGAGCGGCGGGTGAATGGCTGTTTCACCTTAGACAGGAGACGAGGAGTGCGCAGGACTTTGCTCTAGAGTTTCGGACCCTGGCTGCTGGAGCGGGGTGGAACGACCGGGCCCTGATCGACCACTACCGTTGTAGTCTCCGGGAGGATGTCCGCAGGGAGTTGACGTGTCGAGACGCTACCCTCTCCCTCGATGAGCTGATCGACATGTCCATACGACTGGACAACCTGCTGCCGGCTCGCGGACGGTCGGGAAGGGCCCTGTTTGTTCCACCTTCCGAACCTTCCGCTCCTATCACTATGGAGTTAGGGGGGGCAGCATCGAGGGGAACCGGAGGAGGAGGCTCCTCCTGCACCAGTTGTGGTCGGAGAGGACACACTGCCGATCGGTGCTGGGGGAGTCCCTCTGGGAATCCAGAGGGCAGGCGGAGCACTGCTCGGTCACCCCAGGTGAGTCGGCACCAGACTCAGTCAGAGCTCCCTGTTGGTCACATGTTTGTATTAATCTCTTTCCCTGAGTTTTTTCCCTCTCTCCAGCATAAGGCACTAGTCGATTCAGGCGCAGCTGGGAACTTTATTGATCGCGGACTCGCCTCGAGACTAGGTATTCCGCTAGTATCGATAGATCAACCCATCCCCGTTCACTCCCTAGATAGCAGACCGTTAGGGTCAGGGCTGGTCAGGGAGGCCACGGTTCCGCTGGACATGGTAACGCAGGGGGGTCATGGGGAGCGGATTAGTCTATACCTCATTGATGCGCCTGCGTTTCCAGTGGTGCTGGGGATTCCCTGGCTGGCTAAGCACAACCCTATGATTTCGTGGAAACAGGGGGCTCTCCAGGGGTGGTCAGAGGAGTGTTCAGGTAGGTGTGACAAAGTTTCCATCGGTGCCACAACGGTGGAGAGTCCAGACCAGGTATCCACTGTGCGCATTCCCTCTGAATATGCCGATTTGGCTATCGCCTTCTGTAAAAAGAGGGCGACCAAATTACCACCTCATCGACGAGCGGATTGTGCAATAAACCTCCAGGTAAACGCAACACTTCCCAGGAGTCACGTGTACCCGTTGTCACAGGAGGAGACAGTGGCTATGGAGACCTATATCACTGAATCTCTGCGACAGGGGTACATTCGGCCCTCCGTATCACCCGTCTCCTCGGGTTTCTTTTTTGTGAAGAAAAAGGAGGGAGGTCTGCGGCCGTGCATTGATTACAGAGGTCTAAATGCCATCACAGTGGGATTTAGTTACCCGCTACCTCTCATTGCTACGGCGGTTGAATCATTTCACGGGGCGTGTTTTTTCACAAAACTGGACCTCAGGAGTGCTTATAATCTGGTGCGTATCCGGGAGGGAGATGAGTGGATGACAGCGTTTAGTACTACATCGGGTCATTATGAGTACCTCGTCATGCCGTATGGGTTGAAGAATGCTCCAGCCGTCTTTCAATCTTTCGTGGACGAGATTCTCAGGGACCTGCACGGGCAGGGTGTGGTGGTGTATATAGATGATATATTGATCTATTCCGCCACACGCGCCGCGCATGTGTCTCTGGTGAGCAAAGTACTTGGGCGACTGCTGGAGCATGACCTGTACGTCAAGGCGGAGAAATGTGTGTTTTCCAAACAAGCCGTTTCCTTCCTGGGATATCGCATTTCCACTTCTGGGGTGGTGATGGAGTGTGACCGCATTACAGCCGTGCGTGGTGGCCGACTCCGACCACGGTAAAGGAGGTGCAGCGGTTTTTAGGGTTTGCCAATTACTACTGGAGGTTTATCCGGGGTTTTGGTCAGGTGGCTGCTCCCATTACCTCACTGCTGAAGGGGGGGCCGGCTCGGTTGCGGTGGTCGGCGGAGGCGGACAGAGCTTTCAGTAGGTTGAAGGAGCTGTTTACTAACGCGCCCTTGCTGGCTCATCCAGACAACCTCTTTGGCGTTCATAGTGGAGGTGGACGCGTCTGAGGCTGGTGTTGGAGCCGTGCTATCACAAAGCTCGGGCACGCCACCGAAACTCCGTCCCTGCGCTTTCTTTTCAAGGAAGCTCGGCCCGGCGGAGCGTAACTATGACGTGGGGGACCGGGAGTTGTTAGCTGTGGTCAGAGCCCTGAAGGTGTGGAGACATTGGCTTGAGGGGGCTAAGCACCCTTTTCTCATCTGGACTGACCACCGTAATCTGGAGTATATCCGGGCAGCGAGGAGACTGAATCCGCGGCAGGCTAGGTGGGCCATGTTTTTTACCCGCTTTCAGTTCAAGATCTCCTATAGGCTAGGTTCCCAGAATACTAAGGCCGACGCGCTGTCCCGTCTCTATGACACCGAGGAGCGGTCCATCGAGCCTACTCCCATCCTTCCTGCTTCATGTCTGGTAGCACCGGTGGTATGGGAGGTGGACGCGGACATCGAGCGGGCACGGCGGTTGGAACCTGCGCCTCCTCAGTGTCCTACAGGTCGCCAGTACGTGCCGTTTGGTGTTCGTGACAAATTGATTCGATGGGCTCATACGCTACCCTCTTCGGGTCATCCTGGTATTGAGAGGACAGTGCGGGGTCCTAGGGGGAAATACTGGTGGCCCACGTTGGCTAAGGACGTGAGGTTTTATGTCTCCTCCTGTTCGGTGTGCGCTCAGAGTAAGGCTCCTAGACACCTGCCTAGAGGGAAGTTACAGCCCCTCCCCGTTCCACAACGGCCGTGGTCTCACCTGTCGGTGGATTTCCTCACGGATCTTCCTCCATCCCAGGGGAACACCACGATCCTGGTCGGATCGGTTCTCTAAGTCCTGTCATCTCATCCCGTTGCCCGGTCTCCCTACGGCCCTACAGACTGCGGAGGCCCTGTTTACCCACGTCTTCCGGCACTACGGGGTGCCTGAGGACATCGTTTCTGATCGGGGCCCCCAGTTCACGTCCCGAGTGTGGAGGGCGTTTATGGAGCGTCTGGGGGTCTCGATCAGCCTGACCTCAGGTTTACACCCTGAGAGTAATGGGCAGGTGGAGAGAGTGGGTAGGTTTCTGCGGTCGTATTGCCAGGACCGGCCCGGGGAGTGGGCGAGGTACGTCCCATTCTCTGTTTATTTGGTGGACGTTCGTGCATGTCGTCATTTGTGCCCTTGTCCTGTTTTGAGCGCCTTGTTTATATTGTGCGCCTGCTGTGTGTTGGGCGTTTTATTCACACGCCGGATTAAAGAGGACAATTTTTCCCTACACCGTGCTCTCTGCGTCTGACTCCACACCCACCACTTCTAGCTGTTTGTGACACCCTGCCTCCTAGGCAGGCATTTGGATCTAAGAGGACTGTGTAGATCTAACCTTTTTATTTAACTATGCAAGTCAGTTAAGAACAAATTCTTATTGACAATGACGGCATACACCGGCCAAGCTCAGACGACACTGGGCTGATTGTGCGCCGCCCTATGGGACTCCCAATCACGGCCAGATGTGATACAGCCAAACCAGGGACCTCTTGCACTAAGATGCAGTGCTTTAGACCGCTGCGCCACTCGGGAGCCCTATCTGAGATGACTGTATCTAAGAAGGGTCTGATAACCTGGGAAAAAAAACAAATACACTGAAGACAAACCCAGGTTAAACCAGGGTTCTTAGTCCAGGGGGGCTATAGTAATGCTTAATTTTGCTTTCTGATTAACCAGGTGGAATCGTTGCTTCATCACTTACACCTATACGCAATCCTGTCAGTTATTCACAAGTGCATAAGTAGAGCATGGCCTAGCTTGATCCAAACTGGAATGTTGAAGTCTCAGGGATATGGCAAAAGAAGAACATGCTTTGACATTTCCACTGTAAACATTGTTGGATTGAATTGACTCTCATTAGGGATGTGACAAATGGAAAACAATTCTTAACGTTTAAGCAGCTTTTTTGTCTGTTTTCTGTTAAAATTGTAACACAAATTCATAAAATTCCACATGAATTCACAATGCAGCCTCACTGCTTCCAGTAACAGTTTAGGTCTCACAGTGCGTCCATTTCAGATCATTAAGCATTGCACCTTTTACTACCATTACTGTACCTCACTTACACCTCGCAAAGTTTGCATTTCACCACATTTTCCATTTGTCACATCCCTAGGTGAGAGTCTTAACAGTGGAATGTTTTTTTTAACCTTTTTATTTAACTAGGCAAGTCAGTTAAGAACAAATTCTTATTTTCAATGACGGCCTAGGAACAGTGGGTTAACTGCTTTGTTCAGGGGTAGAACGACAGATTTTTATCTTGTTGGCTCGGGGATTCGATCTTGCAACCTTTCGGTTACTAGTCCAACACTTTAACCACTAGGCTACCTGCCGTCCAAATGGCAAGATGCTTGATTTAACTTCTTAAAGTATTGCCATACAGGACTTCGCTGCTGTCACTTGCCTTTCTCTACCATTTTCTCAAATGTTGGTGACGTAGTGGTGGAGAGTCGATTCCAAAATAATTGATTCCTCGACTCCTTGCACATCGACTCCCGGTGTCGACTCCCATTTCTGAGTGTGAAGATACAATTATGCCATGAATCGACTCCTCAAGTTCTAAAATTCAGTATTTTTGGAAAGGAGACTGATTAGTCGCAGTACTTTGGAGAACACAAACGCTTGTATCTTTCAAAGTGAGTGAGCTTGCGAGGATCAGAGAGAGAGGGGAAGGGCACAGTATAAAGTCAGGTCGGCCACCAGGCAGACAGTCAGAACCGTGCACTAGGCCTATCTAACGGTAATTAAAAGCTGTATCTCACAATGGAATGCTGTATCTCGCAATTGTTTGGCTTGCAATGTCTCGCAACTTCAGTAAAGCAGGGCTTATCATCAATGAATAGGCTAGGATATTCTACACGCAACAGACCGATTACAGAACACACTTGTGCATCATTAGTGAAGAGAACGAACAGGCAAGCAGACGAGACGCGATAGAGAGAGAGGAAGGGGCAGAAAGATCCATGCGCATATGTCTTGGTATTCTGTATCTCGCAATGTCTTGTCTTGCATGCCTCACAAATTCATCAAAGTAGATCTAAAGTTTGACTCTTCCTCTCTGGTTTTATTTAAATTACACAACTTTCCCCAGGCCTTCATAGCCAATCGTCTACTTAGGCTATAACACGGAAAATAATATTTTGTGATAACTGGGAAAAAAACAAAAAACATTGTTTTTCAGTTAGGGATGATTTCTTAACATCAAGTAACCCAATTTTGTTTAAACATTTTAACGTTAAATGTTTACACCCCTACTCTCAGCCCATGTTGTTTTTGGCCTCATCCCAGAGTTGTCTTATACTTTGGAGTTCTCAGTCTGGAATCATTTGGAAAACGGATCAAAATATCTTGGAGAAAAATGTCAGACAATGAAAAGTTGAGAGGTGGCCCAGATGCATTTGAAGTCTATATTTTCTATCAGGTCTATAAACCTGAAGGGAGTAGATACTCTCAAAGGGGGCTTTTAAAACTGATGAGTTCAGAGTGCTGGTGTGTTCTATGTTTCTCACAGCCTCCTCACTGTAGAAGTATTAATATCCTTTTAGGCTTTTACACACCATATTGGACACTCACACATACACTCATGCATGCACACACACACACACACAACAGCGACAGCCAGAGGTGGGAGGGTGTGGGTTAGGGCAGGAGGGCGGGGGGTAATTCTGTGTGAAATTGAGCTCTGGCAATCCACTGCTTCCCATGGGGCACTGGCCAAGGTCGGAGTCCATTTCCCTCTCCGTCCCCTCTCCTCCTGCAGCTGTCAATCAAACTCCATATTGGCCCCTCCCTCGCCAGCTCTGGCTGTAGGAGCCTGAAGGCCAGATTGATGAAAGTGTCGTGGTTGGAAGGAAGAGGACTGACGTTGCTGTTTGGTTATTATTACCTGTCATCAGCACCGCTGGCCGTTTGGCACTCGATAAATCTCTCATTTGTTACAATAGCCCAAGGAGGCGATGGGTAGATTGGGTAGAATAACACATTAGGTGTAGTACTCCTATGCTCTTAGACACATCTTGTTCTGCATGACAATGACTGTAGAATTTGTCAGGACAACACAAACAGATCTGGGAATAGGCTAGTAGGCTAGTAAAGGCCCAATCCTACCTAAAGATATGAGCTTGGAACTTGACTTTAGCAGATATCTTCCATTAACATCAAAGCATGATTTGTGAGGAAGTGTGGATTATACAGACGTACAGTGTCTCAAATGTGTTATTTTCCCCTGAATAAAGAAACTCAGGTATCACTCTCTCTCCATTCTCATTGGTAGACCAACGAGATACTGAACAAGATCTGTGTAGAGCAGACGCCATTGGACAAGAAGGCACAGGTCAAAGGGGGCCGGGGCGGAGGAGGAGGAGCCACCTATGTGTTCAAGGTAAGGAGAAAAGGCAGAGTCGCAATACTCTTAATTAAAAAGCTTTCCCTGTTTTCTTGCCCTCCTTGATCACTGATAGGTGAAAAGATTGGGTATGCCTCCTCCATATTGCTTTCAACTGTCAGATATGAAGGATGGAAGTAATGGAAATAAAAGAGTCTGGTAAGGATTAGGGCTGTTGCGGTGACTGCATTACCAACCACTCTGGCAGTCCTGAGTCATGACCACAGTCAAATTCCACGTCACTGTTGAGTCACAGTAATCTCATCATATGCACTCTGTACATGAATGCCGTTGGTAGTGCCCAACTCACTAACGACCGCTAATGGCGTTGGCAGTGCCCAACTCACTAACGACCGCTAATGGTCTGGTACTCAGCTCTCTGTTGTCCCTCTAATCACTCTGACATCAATGCAAATGCAATCGAAAATCACATCACACACTTATCATCAAAACAGTAGGCCTATCATGCTTTTATAACTCACCGTTACATGCTGACCAAACCAGACGCGGGCGTGCGCCATCGCGCGCATGTTGATTTTGTACCCCCACACCAGACACGATCAGGACACGCAGGTTGGAATATCTCTGAACAAATTATATTATTTTAGGGACAGGTCAAAAAGCATTAAACATTTATGGCAATTTAGCTAACAGGCTTGCTGTTGCTAGCTAATTTATCCTGGGATACAAACATTGGGTTGTTAATTTACCTGAAATGCACAAGGTCCTCTACTCCAACAACTAATCCACAGATAAAAGCGTAAACCGAATTCCTTTCTCGTCATCTCTCCTTAAAAAGCTTCTTTTTAGGGGAGGGGAGGGTTTGGCCAGCAAGGATGTCCTTGTCCCACCGCACATTAGCGACTCCTGTGGCGGGCTGGGTGCAGTGCACGCTGACATGGTTGCCAGGTGTACGGTGTTTCCTCCGACACATTGGTGCGGCTGGCTTCCGGGTTAAGTGGGCATTGTGTCAAGAAGCAATGCGGCTTGGTTGGGTTGTGTTTCGGAGGACACACGGCTCTCGACCTTTGCCTCTCCCGAGTCCATATGGGAGTTGCAGCAATGAGACAAGACTGTAACTAGCAATTGGATACCACGAAAAAGAAATATAATAAAAGTGTTTTTTTTTTTTAAATGGGAAGAATATCCTTTCTATTTTATTCAGCTAAGTTAAATTGTATTCTTCTTACTGTAAAGTCATATAATATAAAATAATGACACAGAATGTATAAGCATATCTTGTCTGCTAAATTAACTAGTCTCCAGCCTAGGCTGCCATTGACATTGCACTTAGCCAGATAACATAAAGTAGGCCGACTTAAAATATGCTACTCTGTTCTTCTGAAATACATTTTCTTCAAATCATAATGTTTCTTTAGACCGGCCTAAAATAAATAATGGATTTATTAGACTTAAAAAAAAATGCAAATGTTCTAAAGGCACGCATCATGCGTGGAGGCCTGGAGATGCTAAATGTGTTTATGTTAAGTAACCGTTAATTACCCTAAGACCTGCAGGCATTTGTATAACAGTTACCGTCTGACAAAATTTAATGACTGCCACTGCCCTAGTAAGATAAGGAAGTTAGGAAAGGAAATGAAAGGGGATATATTAGATCATTTGGAATATATGTTGTTGTTTCTTTCCTCAATTGAGCACCTTTGCCTTTTTTTATGAAGCTGGGCTGAAGCGGGTCTGGGCACAACCACATTAAATGTATAATATATGCTAGAGATTGGTGTCACACTGACTAATTTGCCATGGTAATAGGTGGAGAGGGGTGTCCACATCCCCCTGATCATCGCAGGTGGAGGTGGGGGACGTGGGTACAGCAGCCAATCGGACAGCCAGGATGAGTTAATGGACGACCCCAACGTACCAGGGCGTAACGGGAAGTCTGGAGCGGCAGGTAAAACTTCCAACAACACTGTGTGTTTTGTGTTGTGAAGGACTGCTTGACAATGTGTGTGTGTGTGTGTGCCTGCCTGTGTGCGCCTGTGTTTGTGGGTGTCTGTTTGCGCGTTCTCTGTGTTTGTGTGGGCGTCTGCCTCAGTGTGTTCCCCCAATCCATTCTGGCCCCCTGTGTCCCGCTCCCTTGGTGCAGTTTGATTTCAATACAACTACAGCTTTTTAAAGGCTTGCTCCCCAACTGAGTTCTATTGACAACTCAATAGAATTATTTACAACTTTCATCTCTCAATCCACCCAGTGTTTTCAGTGTCTTGTGCTCCATTATGTGTTTCAAGTACATTTTCTGTGTGGCTTGTTTGTACTTACAGAGTATGCTTTAGCGGGGATAGGCAATTTTTGTTCAAAGTATTGTATAACGTTGGTTTATTTGTTCCGTTTTTTATAATTTTTTTATGTGATAAATTGACCGTAGAACGTTGCAGTTGAGACTAAATACTCCCGTTTTGGGTGTACTCCAGTTATGTGGTCTGTTTATGGCAAAAGAAAATATGAGTTTCATAGGAGCGCTACCTCTGCTCATAGTAATATTTATATTTCTTGCTAGTAAAATAAGACATGACAAGATGACAAGTTTGCATGCCTATTAATTTCACAATTTGTGTCTCTCCTATTCTACCTGGGGTGCAAACACAACGCCTCTACATTACTGTTATTTTTTACACATCTCTGTATCCATTATTCACTCATTGTGAGTCATATTAGGCTGTTCAGTAGGCCTTTGGCTTACTGTGAGTGTAGCCCGGTGAGCGCAAAATATAAAAATTCACTCTGTCTGTTCTGTTTACTGTCTGTTGCTGGCATAGGATTTTCTATTTTTTTTAGGTTTTGGGTGTACTTGTTTGTCTCATTTGAGCGGTGGGAGAGAAGAGAAAAAAATAGAGCAAGACGCGAATCGGGAGAGTTTGTGTAGGATTAATTGTGGGTGTCTTCGTGCTAACTAGAGCCGGAGCCTGGTTTTGACAGGAGAGGTGGAGGCCCCTACTACAAACTACTGCCAAGTCTCTATCAGATACAGAGGTGGTTACTGTCTTTCTGGCTCGGCGCTGGAAGCATTCCTGATGCTATTTCAGACAATGACCTGAGTGTGAATGGGTGGCTGCTAGGGAGTTTAAATCAAATTAATCATAATATTACCATCTCCTATTCCATAAGAACAACCTTTATGTTGGTGCCCCATATGAGGATGATCTACATTATGGTGCAACTTTTAAGGACTGTGACTATCCAGAAATCTATCAATCAATCGATCAAGTGTTCATTGATTGATTGGCTATCCAGAAGGTGTCTGTAAATGTGTGTACATTATTTAATCCAGTGTATAACTGTCTTAGTGTTTGTCCTTTTTTTGTATCTTTGTGTGTGTAGGTGGAGGCGGAGGTTGGAATGACAGTAACCCTGGGTCTCAGGGTGGGAGACCCCTCATACTTGGAGGCCAGGGGGGGCAACCCTGCCAGAAGTTGGGCTGGAAGACCCGAGGGGGCTTCGGGGGAGGGGGAGGCCCCTGTACATCCGGTGGTGGAGGAGGGGGGTATAGAGGTAGGTATTTTTTACAATAAATATACAGTATATAGTAACATGAATATACAGCCCGGTTTGATCCCGGGCTGTATAACAAATGGCCATGAACGAGAGTCCCATATGGCGGCGCACAATTGGCCAAGCGTCGTCCGGGTTAGGGGAGGGTTTGGCCGGGGTAGACCGTCATTGTAAATAAGAATTTGTTCTTAACTGACTTGCCTAGTTAAATAAAGGTTAAATAAAATAAAAAAATTATATAAAGCAGTGCATTCAAAAAGTATTCAGATCCCTTGACTTTTTCCACATTTTGTTACGTTGCAGCCTTATTCTAAAATGGATTCAATATTTTTTCCCCACTCATCAATCCACACACGATACCCTAGTTTCTCCCATTATTCTCTGCAGATCCTATCAAGCTCTATTTGGTTGGATGGGGACCATCGCTGCACAGTTATTTTCAGGTCTCTTCAGAAATGTTCGGGCTCTGGCTGGGCCACTCAAGGACATTCAACTCCAAGCGGGCTATCATGTGCCTTTTACTGAGTAGTGGCATCTGTCTGGCCACTCTACCATAAAGGTCTGATTGGTGGAGTGCTGCAGAGATGGTTGTCCTTCTGGAAGGTTCTCCCATACCCACAGAGGAACTCTGGAGCTCTGTCAGAGTGACCATCGGGTTCTTGGTCACCTCCCTGAGGTCTTGGGGACCTTCAATGCAGCATACAGTTTTTGGTACCCTTCCCCAGATCTGTGCCTCGACACAATCCTGTCTCGGAGCTCTTCGTACAATTCCTTCAACCTCATGGCTTGGTCTCTACTCTGACATGCGCTGTCATTCGTGGGACCTTATATAGACAGGTGTGTGCCTTCAATTGAATTTACCACAGATGGACTCCAATCAAGTTGTAGGAGCATCTTAAGGATGATAAATGGAAACAGGATGCACCTGAGCTCAATTTCGCTAGCAAAGGGTTTGAATACTTATGTAAATAATGTATTTATGTTTTTTATTTGTAAGAACTTTGTGAAAATGTCTAAGAACCTGCTTTCACTCTGTCATGATGGGGTGTTGTGTGTAGATTGTTGAGGGGAAAAAACGATTTAATAAATTTTAGAATAAGGCTGTAACGTAACAAAATATGGAAAAGTGAAGGGGTCTGAATACTTTCCGAATGCACTCTATAACAGTATATCTTCTTGTCTTAACATATAGATTGTAGATGTCATGTAGATTTTCAATCTGTCACTTTGCCATTGTTTGTCCATCCTTATTTATCATTAGATAATACCATCAGGTAGCACTTTAGATTAAATTAAACCTACTTTACATACCAGGGGTGTCAAACTAGTTCCATGGAGGGCCTAGTGTCTGCGAGTTTTTTAATTTTCCTTTCAATAAAGACCGAGACAACCAGGTGAGGGGAGTCCTTCACAAATTAGTGACCTTAATTGATCAATCAAGTACGAAGGAGGAGCGAAAACCTGCAGACAATCGGCCCTTCGTGGAATGAGTTTGACACCTGCTATATACCATGGAGGTACTCTGTAGTAAGTCCACTGACTGATTGTGTCATTTTTTTACCACGACCATCCCCTTCACTTTCTCTAGGTGGCAGCACTTCTGAAGCAAATGACCCAAAGCAGGACGGAAAGGACGGCTCCTCTTTCACCAACCCAGAGGGAGAGATCTTCCTGGATGCTCTGAAAGGTAACGGATTATGAAATTAGAGAAAATGACAGTACACTGTCTATGAATTATAGGGTGGCAACCGGCAAGGTAGAGGTTAGTGAGGCGGACCAGTACTAAGGTTGCTGGTTCCAGCTTCAGGCAGGCAACAGGCAGGTCGGTGAAGGTGGGAATTGAATTGGCAATCGGAGGTCTGCTGGTGTCTGCTCCCAGGTACCTTTCACTACTGTTGTGCCCTTGAGCAAAGCGCTGCTCTGCAGTTGACACTGTGCTGCTCCCAGCCTATTCTATTCTATTATTTTCTATTCTAGTATATGTAGGGTATTGCATCAGGAACATTGTATATTGTGGGTTGAGTAATAAAGCAAAGGGGCACAATATACGGTAAGACATCTGCATGGAGCATATCCTTTGACCATTTCCTCTGTCTGTGCCTGTATAGGGATAGAAAGTGATGGAGAGGTGATCATCTGCCCCGTGCAGAACTGTAGCCACTGTGAGACGGGCGAGTGTCATGAGAATGAGGAGGGGACAATCTGTTACTGTGACGAGGACCTCGTACTTGCCCCCGACGGTGTCTCTTGTGTCAATGCATCAACAGGTCAGAGACACACATACTCTCTCACTCTGATGCACACCCACACAGTAAATGCTTTTTAATAGTGTAGTAATAATGCACTAATTGTTATACTTTTTTTGATCAATTCTTAGGATAGCTTGTAACTTCAGGTATCTACATTATGTTAGAGGTGAAATCATTGTTCCATATTACTCTTCCAGACTTGGGTCAAACACATAAGTCACATACTTTTAAAAACTTCAAAGGTTAGTATTTTAATGTGTGCTTGATTGACCTTGGAGTTTGCATTTTGTGGACTATACCATTGATGACCATTGTGCAGGACATGTAAAGTATTGACATAATATGTAGTATGCAGGTATGAAGGCGCTAATAGAAGTTTATAATGGTTCTTGTCTGGGTAAACAAAGTTTCTGATCCAACACAAAATATTAACCAACACCAAAAGATGACTGCAACAAAAATATATTCTGTAGTGGTTGGCACCAATATCGATAATATTATATGATATAGCTCTCAGAACATTCACACCTGGCACAATGGGCAATCAGAAAGCAGATGTCTGGACTTAACAGAGATGTGGAAGTCAGCAGAAAAGTTTGTTTTTTTATAACCGATTTGCATTATCGTATCGGGAAAAAATTCAGCTGATATGGGAATAGATTGTCCATATCTGTATCTATCCATAGAATTAGGAATTAGAACTCGTGCCCATCACTAAGATTCACTTAATTTTGTGATGATCTTTGTCATGACTGTCCTGTAAGGATCTGAATTGGTCAGATCAGCTTGGCAATGGATCACAATAACCAGACCCTCTCTAACCCACAGAAGAGGGGAGGAGGGAGCTGGTGGGGGATTGACACCTCGCGCCCTGTTGTAAATTAAACGAGAGGAGATCCAGAGAACATCCCTGTCCAAATTAACATAATGTTATTTTGTCTCCCCAAAACTTTTCCTGACCAAACACTAACACGTTCTAAAGTGAATACTGGAACAATATTTCTAACATAAAACGTGGGGGAATGGTCAGAGGTGATTTAAAGAAAAATTATGTCATATTTTTGTGATGTCATTAAAAAGGTTATAAAGGAAATAATGTAACTTGAAAAGTATATACACTAGGTGTATGAAGTCTCCATCCTCTACATTGTATATGAAATATAAACAATTATGAACTATTTTTCTTAAGATAGGAATGTGATTTTAGGAGCCATAAGAGATCATTTGTCTCCTATAAACTTTGCACTGTAGGTAGCCATGCCCCGAGTGAAGTCAGTGAGCGTGTCAGCCTGACAAAACCGTCCCTGTCGACCAGAGTGCATAAAAGGATTGGTAATAAAAATTAACATGGAGACCAGAGAGACGTTTTAGCTGCAGCTCATGTCCAAAGTGGTTCGATCTCTGGATATCAACTCGAGGTAGAGGCGAGAAGCTACCCTCCTGGAAAATCACTGGTTCAGCTGATTAGCTGTCCTAAGTAAGGTATCTATAAAAGCGAATTTAAGTGGGACCATTCTACTACTCTTCAAACCTTCCTATTCTACAACCCTTCTCAAATAACCGTATTCAACTACTCTCATCACCAATGGGAGCCGTCGAAACGGCTGGCTAGCCTATCATCCAAGGAGCATCTTCCAGAGTGAACGACAGTAGAAGACAGGGGTTGGGGGGACCCCTTTTGGACAATCAGAGCCTTACAACCGTTCCACAGGAATACCAACACCCTTTCTAAGGAGGGCTGGTACCGACAGAGATTCACAGGGAACAAAGGCATTTAAACGTAAATATATTAATGTTTCTTACTGCAAACGGGCGGCAGTTCGTGTGCAAAGTATATGATTACTGTGAGAGTAGTTCCTAAAATGTATCAACTATAAGTGTCTCGTTCTCTCTCTATCTACATCTCCTTCGTAACATGCCGCCATATGTTGTGTCAGTCCGCTAGGGAACTTTTCCTAATGTATTAAGTGCGTATGTTTATCCTATGTTGTAATTTAGTTAGCTAGTAAATAAATAATTTGTGTAGTACTGAATTAGTAAGGCTGGGGTTTTTGCAGATGCAGGAGGTTACGACTGTTCAGAATGATATGATATGAGGTTATGATTAATATGTATGCATCTGGTAGGTAAAGACCTTTAGAGTAACTTAAGGATGTACCCTTTTTTCCAATTTCCACCTAAAATGACATACCCAAATGTAACTGCCTGTAGCTCAGGACCTGAAGCAAGGATATGCAAATTCTTGACACAATTTGAAAGGAAACACTTTGAAGTTTGTGGAAATGTTGGAGAAAATAACACATTTGATCTGGTAAAAGATAATACAAACAAAATACATGCGTTTTCTATTTTTTTTTTGTTCCATCATCTTTGAAAAGCAAGAGAAAGGCCATTCAATCAGATAGGAGTTCAGGTGTAATTGAAATCTTGGCCCCCAGATGGCAGAAGTGTGTGTGCAAGAGAAAGCAGGGGTTCAAACTGAAGAACCCAGTTCCTACTTTTGAATATAAAAATGTATTTTATCAAACAAAACTATGTTACATTTTTATCTCTGGGACCCCCAGGATGACAAAACAGAGCAAAATTACTGAATGTAAGTACATTATTTACCTTCAGAGGTGAATGTATAAAACCAGTTGCCTTGATAAAAGTGTTTTGTTGTTGTGCATTATCCTCAAACAATAGCATGGCATTTTTTCACTGTAATGGCTGCTGTAAATAGGACACTACAGTTAGATTAACAAGAATTTAAGCTTACTGCCCATATAAGACATGTCTATGTCCTGGAAAGTTGGCTGTTACTTACAACGTCATCCTAGTCACATTAGCGCACGTTAGCAACAACCGTCCCGGTTTAGGGACACCGATCCCGTAGAGGTTAGTTCGGGAGATGGTAACTCTTTAAACAACCTCTCTCATGAGTTAATTGTTCCATTATTCATTTAATTGGGTAACAAATACAATTAACTTCTTACGGAGCGGTGGGGCGCTATGTTCCCCACTCCCGACACTACCAGGTGAAATGCAAGGCGCCAAATTCAATATCAAAAGTTGAATTATTAAACACGCACCAATATACAGTGAGGGAAAAAAGTATTTGATCCCTTGCTGATTTTGTACATTTGCCCACTGACAAAGAAATGATCAGTCTATAATTTTAATGGTAGGTTTATTTGAACAGTGAGAGACAGAATAACAACAAAAAGATCCAGAAAAACGCATGTGAAAAATTTTATAAATTGATTTGCATTTTAATGAGGGAAATAAGTATTTGACCCCTCTGCAAAACATGACTTAATACTTGGAGGCAAAACCCTTGTTGGCAATCACAGAGGTCAGACGTTTCTTGTAGTTGGCCACCAGGTTTGCACACATCTCAGGAGGGATTTTGTCCCACTCCTCTTTGTAGATCTTCTCCAAGTCATTAAGGTTTCGAGGCTGACGTTTGGCAACTCGAACCTTCAGCTCCCTCCACAGATTTTCTATGGGATTAAGGTCGGGAGACTGGCTAGGCCACTCCAGGACCATAATGTGCTTCTTCTTGAGCCACTCCTTTGTTGCCTTGGCCGTGTGTTTTGGGTCATTGTCATTCTGGAATACCCATCCACGACCCATTTTCAATGCCCTGGCTGAGGTAAGGAGGTTCTCACCCAAGATTTGACGGTACATGGCCCCGTCCATCGTCGCTTTGATGCGACGAAGTTGTCCTGTCCCCTTAGCAGAAAAACACCCCCAAAGCATAATGTTTCCACCTCCATGTTTGACGGTGGGGACGATGTTCTTGAGGTCATAGGCAGCATTCCTCCTCGTCCAAACACTGCGAGTTGAGTTGATGCCAAAGAGCTCCATTTTGGTCTCATCTGACCACAACCCTTTCACCCAGTTGTCCTCTGAATCATTCCAGATGTTCATTGGCAAACTTCAGACGGGCATGTATATGTGCTTTCTTGAGCAGGGGGACCTTGCAGGCGCTGCAGGATTTCAGTCCTTCACGGCGTAATGTGTTACTAGGTGACCGTTTTGGAGACCCTGGCGTGCCCAAAGTAAAATGCCTCCCATTCAGGCCCAGAAAATAGCATATGCACATATGTAGTACCATTGGATAGGAAACACTCTGGATTTTCTAAAAGTGTCTGTGAGTATAACAGAACGGATATGGCAGGCGAAAACCCGAGGAATTTCTGTCCTGGAAAAAGTGGTTTTGACACATTGACTCATTTTGAACCCCTCCCTTATGAAAATGCCCATATAAGGGCATATGAATGCAGTACCTATTGCTTCCTCTGGATGTCAACAGTCTCAAGAAAGTGTTCTGATTCTTTTTAGATGCATTTAGAGCAGAGAAGAAAACGAATAAGGAAGTGTCCACACAGATGTCAATAGAAGTAAATGCGCGCTCCCTGCTTGCCGCGTTCTTTGTTTTTTTCCTTTCTTATCGCCCAGTTTATATTCCGGTTGAAATATTATACAACATATACATTAAAGTGTTCCTAAGGATACATTTAAAATTATGTTTGATTGTTCTTGGACAAGTTTATAGGTATAAGTTGAACGAGTTCTCTTCACGTTTCAATGGAGGAGTAGACGCTGTATTTTCTGATTATAACGCGCCAACCAAACAGAGATTTATGGATATAATACATTACTTTTTCTAACAAAAGAACCATGGATTGTCTTCCTTGGACACTTGGGAAGCCCTCAGCAGAAGTTCTTCAAAAGGTAATTGATTTGTTTTCGCTGTGAAATGTGTTTTCTGTGAACCGTGGAGGCTTATGAATTTATGGTAATGGCAAAAATATGTTAGGTGCTACCCTCAAACAATCAAATGTGGTGCTTTCGCCGTAAAGCCTTTTTGAAATCTGACAACGCTGTGATATTGCCAAGAAGCAGAGCTTTTGATGACTATGAAGCACTTGTATATTGATGAATGTTTAATAATTCAACTTTTGGATTTTGAATTTGGCGCCTTCCATTTCACCGGGTAGCGCCCCACCACTCCGTAAGCAGTTAATCACACCTGGTCATCATTACCCAAATTACATGTGTTATTTATTCCTCTGTTCCCCCATCAGTGTCCGTAATTGTTTCATGTTTTTGGCTCGTTGTGTGAGCAGGTGATTGTCTACGTATCAATTATTTTGTCCCTTAATAAAATAAGGAGTTTGACAACTGGCTTCCTGCGACTGTTTCCTTAGAGACCTACTGTGAGCCATAACAGATGTCTTGAGATGTTGCTTCAATATATCCACATAATTTTCCATCCTCATGATGCCGTCTATTTTGTGAAGTGCACCAGTCCGTCCTGCAGCAAAGCATGACCACAACATGCTGCTGCCACCCCCGTGCTTCACAGTTGTTATGGTGTTATTCGGCTTGCAAACCTCCCCCTTTCTCCTCCAAACATAACAATGGTCATTATGGCCAAACAGTTCTATTTTTGTTTCATCAGACCAGAGGACATGTTTTTCACTTTTTCGCACCACAGTACATTCATCTCTAGGAGACAGAACGCGTCTCCTTCCTGAGCGGTATGACGGCTGCGTGGTCCCATGGTGTTTATACTTGCGTACTATTGTTGGTACAGATGAACGTGGTACCTTCAGACATTTGGAAATTGCTCCCAAGGATGAACCAGACTTGTGGAGGTCTACAATTTTTTTTCTGTGGCCTTGGCTGATTTCTTTTTATTTTCCCATGATGTCAAGCGAAGAGACACTGAGTTTGAAGGTAGGCCTTGAAATACATCCACAGGTGCACCTCCAATTGACTCAAATTATGTAAATTAGCCTATCAGAAGCTTTTAAAGCCATGACATCATTTTATGGAATTTTCCAAGCTGTTTAAAGGCACAGTCAACTTAGTGTATGTAAACTTTTGACCCACTGGAATTGTGATACAGTGAAATAATCTGTCTCTAAACAATTGTTGGAAAAATTACATGTCATGCACAAAGTTGATGTCCTAACCGACTTTCCAAAACTATAGTTTGTTAAGAAGAATTTGTGGAGTGGTTGAAAAACTAGTTTTAATGACTCCAACCTAAGCGTATGTAAACTTCTGACCTCAATTACTCCAGCCAGTTCATCGAACATTATGCGGATTTGTCAAAGCCTTTGACCCGTCTTCATCAGAAGGTTACCCCGTTTGTTTGGGATACCACTCACGATGAAGCTGTGACTTTCTTGAAAAAACTGCTTTGTGAGGCACCCTGCCAGGTATACCCCAACAATGACGAGATGTTATTTTTGGAAGTATGTTTCTCAGAACATTGCCTTGGTGCCGGGTTGTACCAAAAAGACGACAATGACTGATGTGTAGTTGCTTACGCGAGCAAAACAGCCCTGCAGAACTTAAAAAAAAAAAGCAACCCTGCAGAACTTAAATACTCAGACTGCGAAATTGCGCTGCTGTCGACAGTCTTGGCCGTCAAGCACTTAAACCAGATACGTCGGCGGACAAAAAGTGATCATAGAAACATGTCACCAGTCTGTGACTTTTCTAACGAGCCAAAGTCTCAGGGAGGGAGCTGTACACAACACTGCTAAGCCATTATGTGGTGGTAAGCTACGCAAAAGCAAAAAACCTGCCTTTTGGGTGGGGCTTTGGCAGTGTGTTAAATCTGTGGTGATGATGACACCGACTTCAACCTGCCTCCGTGCAACGTATCTCCGCCATTGCCTTCGAACCACGGATGTCTTGACATGCCAATGGCCTTCGTTGATGGTTGTTCTTACCGTCATCTAGGACACTTGCAAGCTGGTGTAGGATATGTATGGCACAACGACAATCCATTCAAACAACTTCAATTTCAGCTAGGCAGCAAGACCAGCCAGTATGCAGAAGTTGCTGGTTTACTTATCACCCTGCAAACTGCTGTGACTTGTCAGAACTTGCAATCTGCACTGACTCAAACTATACCAGACTCACCTTCTTATGCCACTTGCCGTTTTGGAAACAAAAACACAAGTGGCAAAGAAGTGAAAAACAAGGAGCTTATTCTAGCTTGTGACCTCATAATCGAACACAACATACAGGTGTATTGGAAGAAAGTCAAGTGACACTCCAAATCACCTGGTCGTGAAAAACTTGGCAACTGCCATGTTGAGAGCATGGCGAAATCTGGTGTGATTAACGGCACTCCTTGGGTGTTCGATGCTCTGATGGTGTCTGCGGTCATGCGTGGCCATGTGGCACCGCGGGAAACGTCTTCGCACAAACATAACGTGTTGCTAACCCATTCATTTCAGAATGATAACCTGGTAGCAATGCAACACCAAGATGAGACCCTTGCCACTTGGATGGATTTCTCATCGGATCCTATCAATCACCCAGTGACCAAGCTGGCTTTGGTAGGCTCACACAACTTGCGTTCACTGTAGGCCACTAAACAGCACCTCACACTTATTGGTATATGTTTCGGAAACTGACACCACACAAAGGTGGGTGGTTCCCAAAACACAGAGGGGGATAATAATAGCTCATGCCCACGATGAGCCATGCGGAGGCCATAGGGGTTCAAGGCGACATGCGAAGCATTGTAACAGGTGGCCCACTGGCCTCACATGGAACAAGACGTGGGACAATACGTGAGGGAGTGCCTAGTTTGCTATCAGTTTCAAACCTCCAAGCTACTTCACAGCACACCCTTGCTCGATCCAGATTGACTGGGTTGGCCAAGTTGCCAGGTCGGCAAGAGGCAAGAAGTATCTCCTCACAGTGACTTGCGCATTCACAAAGTGGGTGGAGTGTCTGCCAGCAACCAATGACACAGCGGAAACCACTACCGTTTTCTTGCTGAACCACGTTTTCGGTCGGTTCGGCATGCCAGGAGAAATAGTGGACCGCAACCGAGGAACCCATTTTTCGGCTGCTGTGGCGGCTTCTGGGATTCAAAGCCAAACTCCATGTTGTGTACCACCCTAGGAGCTCCGGCAGAGTGGAAAGGAGCAATCAGACAATCATCAAAATGCTGAGGAAATATGTGGCAGCCAAACACAAAGATTGGGACTTCAAACTCCCACTGGTACTGATGGCTATCAGAGCCACGTGCAATAGGTCTACGGGAATAACACAATTTGAGATTATGATGGGCAGGAAAATGACGCTTCCACTGCATCTCCTGTACCAACCAGGACATGTTGCCGCAGCCACCGAATACACGGCTCATCAATACGTGGCCGACTTGTGAACCCACCTACAGACTACCTTTGCGTATGTTCAAGGAAAGTTGGAAAGAAGTGGAGAAGGCGACAAGACCCACAATGACAAAAAGGCTTCACACCAGGAGTTTGAGGTCAGAAATAAGGTCTGGTACTTCGTATACACCAAACTCGTGGGAGTAGCAAAACAGTTCCTGCCCCACTGGTCAGGACCACATGAGATTGTGTTCAAGCTGTCACCTGTGGCTTATCAAATCACAATAAGCAAAGGTCGACAAAACACCACGCTCCAGTGGGTCCACAGGAACCAAATCCAGTTGAACACTCCCCCCATGGGAATAGAAGGGGGCCAGTCTGTCCCAAATGGATAGATCCTTAGCAAATCCGAGGTACAAAATGTAAAAAGAAATATATAAAGTACCCTCAACTGATCCATTCCAGGAGATCAGTACGTTGTATCTAAATATCTTTTATTTTTCCAGCTGCAAGATATGCATTCTTTTTCACTATTGATATTATCCTGCGTTGTTCTGTTCGAAATAGGAAAATCTGCAAAATGAGTTGTGTCAATGTTTTTTTTACAAAAAAGAATAAATGAAATAAACAATCTCGAATTACGCGATTTTGTAGGATAGAGTTCCTTTGGCTGATCATGTCACTCTGCACCCTGGTCAAAACCAACCCAGCAGATGTTTTCACGAGCGGACCCCCTACGGGAATTGTTATCCGCAAGGATCCAGGACTCCTTATATCCAACAGCAGAGAAGACATGCAGAGGGTGTACGTCCGATGCCGAGAACATGTACCGCCAATACATTCCACCTTCGGCACATTTGAGTTGGGCTGGGGCTTATTGGACCACCCAGGCAGTTAAGCACGCCCAGCTAGACACTACCCACATGATGGCCCAACTCCAAAAGAACTAGCAGAGCCCAGGGGAGAAAAACTATCAGTCGGGGCGCTACTTTCAATAGGTGCAGCCGTAGGGTCCCTATTTGCTCTAGGTACCACGGCCGTCAATGCAGTCAGCCTAGCCACAGTTAAATACTTACGGAGTGGTGGGGCACTACCCGGTGAAATGCAAGGCGCCAAATTCAAAATCCAAAAGTTTAATTATTAAACATTCATCAATATACAAGTGTTGCATAGTCATCAAAAGCTCTGCTTCTTAGCAATATCACAGTGTTGTCAGATTTCAAAAATGCTTCACGGCGAAAGCACAACATTTGATTGTTTTAGGGTAGCACCTCCAATATTTTCTATTAGCATAAATTCATAAACCATCGCGGTTCACACAAAACACATTTCACAGCGAAAACAAATCCCTTACCTTTTGAAGAACTTCTGCTGAGGGCTTCCCAAGTGTCCAACGAAGACATCCAATGGTTCTTTTGTTAGAAAAAGTCATTTATTATATCCATAAACCTCAGTTTGGTTGGCGAGTTAAGATCATAAAATACAGCGTCCACTCGACCATTCAACCGTGAAGAGAACGCGTTCAACCTATACCTATACACTTGTCCAAGAACAATCAAACATCATTGATAATGTATCCTTAGGAACACTTTTATGTATATTTACTATCATATTTCAACCGGATTATAAACTGGACGATAGGAAAGGAAAAAACCACAGCGCGCGCGAGCCCGTGAACGTGCCTCCTCTTCTGTTTACATCCGATGACCAGTTTGAAATTCTTCTTCTATTACCATCCAGAGCAACTATAACATCACCAAACACTGTCTAGAGACTGTTGACATCCAGTGGAAGCAATAGGTACTGCAATCTTACTCCCAGAAATGGCTGTTTTCAATAGGGAGGGGTTCAAAATGTGTCAAAAACACTTTTTCCAGGACAGAAATTCCTCGGGTTGCTATATTCCTCGGGTTGCTATTCGCCTGCTATATCCGTTCTGTTATACTCACAGACATTATGTTAACACTTTTAGAAACTTCAGAGTGTTTCCTATCCAATAGTATTAATTATGTGCATATCCTATTTTCTAGGCCTGAGTGGGAGGCATTTTACTTTGGGCACGCCAGACTCTCCAAAACCGTCACCTCGGGAGCCGCTCCCTAAGAAGTTAAAAGAAACGTTAGGGAGATTACTGAAGCAATACCACTTATCCTGAGTGGCGCAGCGGTCTAAAGCATTGCCTCTCAGTGCAAGAGGTGTCACTGCAGTCCCTGGTTCAAATCCAGGCTGCATCACATCCGGCTATGATTTAGAATCCCATATGGTGGCGCAAAATTGGCCCAGTGTCATCTGAGTTTGGCTGGGGTAGGCTGTTGTTGTAAATAAGAATTTGTTCTTAACTGACTTGCCTAGTCAAATAAAGGTTAAAGAAAAATATATAATTATCCAGCAACAGATTAATTCACAGTCACTCAGGTTGCAGCATGTGGAATACTATTCTGGTGGTAAACACACACGCTACTCAACTGAACAAAACGCTCCTGTCGGTAAGAATGCTAGTAGTTAAATTATTGTTGGAAGATTTTCTCTATGAAGTTAGCTCTTCTATGGACCACTTGGCAATGAATAGAATCCCCTCATATCTGGTGCATATGACCTCAGCTACCACAACTACAATAAAGCCATTACAGTCACACCTGGCCTATAGTCTGGGGTCTGCAATTCCAATACACGTTGATGTTAATTGTAATGAAGTGGGATTTAATGACACTGCTGATCATTGAACTGGAGAATATCTATAGGTTGAAAAAGGTTTTAAAAGTAGGATTTTGGTGCGACAACACCCACGTGAAATTCACCACACCCCCAGTCATAGCTTATCAGGAACACAATCCAGATTTCTATCTCACCCGTAACCTGTCAATGTGTACTCTAACCAAAGACGTCCACTACCTTTTCCCAAGCAAACTATTTGTCAGGGATAACACTGAGTGCCTTTGTGGCCTTAAGCCTATCGCCAGTGAAGAAGGCTGTAGAGCCAAACTAACAGCAAGAGATGGGGTCACCACTACACAAATGGAGGTGGTAGGGAATCAATGGCTGCTTAACACCCTGTTCACGTCCGCCGCTATGACTAACGAACGCCATGACTCAACCACCCAAATGAACCTCCTCAATCAGACAGTTTTTGTTAAGGTACCATAGGTGGCGATTGTCCACATAGATGATCTAGCCCTATACCAACTTCCCGATGACAGGATAAACACCGATATTGAAATGTCTGATGCTTTTGCTAAACGTTCCCTTGAGTTATCGGAGGAGGGAGCTGGTGGGGGGTTGACACCTCATGCCCTGTTGTAAATTAAAGGAGAGGAGATCCAGAGAACAACCCTCTCCAAATTAACACAGGAATGTTCCTTTGTCTCCAGAGACTTTTACAGCCGAAACTCTAACACATTCTAAAGCGAATACTGGAGCAACATTTCTAACATGAAACATGGGGGAATGGTCAGTGGTTAGCTATAGAAAACTAATGTCATATTGGTTTTTATTTTGTGACGTCATAGAGTGTTATAAAGGAAATACTGTAACTTGAAAAGTATATACACTACATGTACGAAGTCTCCATCCTCTACATTGTATATGTGATTTAATGAGCTATAAGAGTTCATTTGTCTCCTATAAACTTTGCACAGTAAGTAGCCACGCCCCGAGTGAGGTCAGAAAACTGTCCCTTTTGACCAGAGTGCATAAAAGGATTTGTAAAGAAATTAACGTGGAGACCAGAGAGATATTTTAACTGCAGCTCACGTCCAAAGTGGTTCGAACTCTGAATATCAACACGAGGTAGAGGCGAGAAGCTCCCCTCTCGGAAAATCACTGGTACGGCTGATTAGCTGTTCTAAGTAAGGCATCTAGGAAAGCGAATTTAAGTGGGACCATTCTACTACTCTTCAAACCATCCTATTCTACTGCCCTTCTCAAATCACCGTATTCTACTACTCTCAACACCAACGGGAACCTGCGACACCGCTGGCTAGCCTAACTTCCAAGGACCATCTTCCAGAGTGAACAACAATTGAAGACAGGGGGGCTTTTGGACATTCAGAGCCTTAAAAGCGTGCCGCTGAATGGCCCAAGACCCTTCCTACGGAGGGCTGGTTCCGACAGAGATCCATGGCGAACAAAGGCATTTAAATGTAAATACATTCATGATTTCTTACTCCAAACGGGCTGCGTTTCATGTGCAAAGTATATGATTACTGTAAGAGTAGTTCCTAAAATGTATCAACTATAAACGTCTCTTTCTCTCTCTCTCTCCCTCTCCATGTCGTTGTCTAAAAAGCCACCATGTGTCATACGGTGGGTGTAGCTGGTGTAGGTAGTCATGCGCAGGAGAGCAGAGATGAGTGTACTAAGTACTTTTACTCAGGCAAATGTACAAGACAGAATGCAATCGCGTCATAAAACAAATGCCCAAAACCAAGTAAGGCAGCACAAAGTATAAAATACACATACAAAATACCGGCTGAACAAAGCACGGGTGAAAACATAACAAACCCGGCGTAATACAACATGCCAAAACAAACAATTCCCCACACAGACATGGGGGGAACTAAGGGTTAAATAGACAACAGTAATGAGGGAAAATGAAGACGTGTGGAAGGTGTGTGGAAAAACAAGACAAAACAAATGGAAAATGAAAGGTGGATCGGCGATGGCTAGAAGACCGGTGACGTCAACCGCCGAACGCTGCCTGACCAAGGAGAGGAACTTCAGCGGAAGTCGTGACATCATGTTGTGTCAGTCCGATAGGGACCTTTTCCTAGTGTATTAAGTGTGTATGTTTATCATGTTATTATTTAGTTAGCTAGTAAATAAATAATTAAACCAATTTGTGTAGTACTGAATTATAAGTAATGCTGGGGTTTTTGCAGATGCAGGAGGTTACAACTGTTCAGAATGATGATATGATACAAGGTTATGATTAAAACGTTGACTGTTTTATGGATTTGATAGGCAAAGACCTTTTAGAGTTTAATTCGGGAGATGGTAACTCTTTAAACAACCACTCTCGTGGTGCCCCAAATTCCTAATGAGTTAATTGTTACATGATCCATTTAATCGGGTAACAATTAAACATAGCTAGTTGTTTCGATAAATAACAGTCATCAGATGAATGAAAGTAAATTCACAACATCTTCTAATAAGATGTATTTAACCCAGATCTGAACTCTTCTCTCCCCTGGCAGAGGTGTCTCCCCTGCCACCCCAGCCCTCCCTGTCCCATCTGGCCCTGGGTCTGTCTGTGGGGACCTCAGCCCTCATCGCTGCCCTGCTGCTAGCTGTGTCTGGAGTCATGATCAGTGAGTGGTGAAATGCGTCGGATACACACCTATAGTTGTGTGCACACACACATGCAGGCTTATGCGGACTCACACAGGCACACAAACACACAACTTTTGGTGTAAGGCCTATTAAAAACATGTAGGTATTTTGGGATATCTATAAATACTGTGAGAACACAACACACCATTGCATGTGAACACGTTATGTGCGCACAAGCACACATATGTGCATACACACACACACTCAGGAAGATTGATGCGCACAGAATAGGTACTTTGATGGATCAATGGCTGACCCTTCGCAGACCTAACACGTCATCAGAGTGCGACATATGTTTGTTGTTGTTGTTGAACGCCGAAACCTGAACTAGGGACCTCGAGTTTAAAAGCTGACAGTGTTTTTTATACTTTTATTTTGGATGCTGTGGCTCTGTTGGGCTATGTTGCTGTGAGCGCTGCTGTCTGTCCAGGGATCCTGCGGTTTCAAATGGAGGTCACTATTGTACGTTTCCAGCGCTGCAGGAGCTGTGTTTACTTTGCTTTGTTCCGGGACAATGTGGACCGCGCAGACTTTCAATGTAGCAACTGCTTACGGAGGAGGACTACGGGAGCGAAGTGGCTACTCATAGCAAGCAAGTAGCAAACCTACACAAGCTACTGGAGAATCCACGCCCGCCTACTTTTTCTTTTTCTTCCACCCCAGTAGCCGGACGCCGCTCTGGTCTGCTGGAAGTTTTGCTCTCCACAGCTTACTGGCCGGTGCTTAGTAGGGTTCCATCCCCGATAGGGTCTCCCCCTTGCCTGGAGAACGGAGCTGTTCTCGACCCAACCTACCAGCCATGTAGGAACAACACTCGCCGTGGAAGTCGAAGAAAGCGTCCTCTGGTAAAAGTGGTCTCCTTGGAGATGTTGAGCCCGGATCTGACACAGACCAGAAACAGCTGGATCCAGAGGTTCCTGCGCCTTCTTCCTTGGGGGCTTCCCATTCAAGATCAGATCCAGGGGTACCTGCGTCTTCATCCTCGGTTCTGTCTCCCTCTCCGGAGTCTTCTACCTCGGGTTCAGGTACTCGAAGCTCCCACCCTCATCAGACCATGAGGCTGCTTGAGAGACCGGCCCATACAACATCACCAGGTGTCATCATAGGCAGCTCTATGGTGAGAAACATCTCGGTTCCCAAGGCAAAAACCCTGTACTACCCAGGAGCACGAATACAGGACATCACAAGGCTACTTCCGACTGTTCTATGACAGATGCCGGGAGATGACATTGTCGTAGTCTATGTGGGGTCAAACAACATCAGGAGGGCTAGCTTGAAACATTTGAAAATTGATTTTAAAGCACTGATTTTAGCATTAAAATACTCTAAAAAACTGCCAATCATTTCAGGTCCAGTACCATCATTGGGCCGTGGGTGTGAAGATTACTGCTGGTAAAAGATTACTGTAGCTCTGCTGGATTCACTTTTATAGATAACTTTGACACCTTCTGGAAAAAGAAGATAATCTTTTTGGCTCCTGGACTCTGTCCACGCATGTCAAGGCTGCGTTGAAACAATTACTTTTCAATGATCCAAGACCAGCTCAGTTAATCCCTACCATTGTGACTATGAGTCTTCATAGTGCTGCATCTAATGTACATGATCCTAGGAGCATTGGCAAACACAATGTAAGTAACTTAATTTATGTGCCCCTAATTGCACCGAATACCTTTGTTAATCAAGTAAGGCAGCTTTTGTATGCAGTAATCATGAGCATATGAACCAGAGTTACACTGTTAGCACTGAGGTGGTGTGCCCTAGTAGGAAGACCACTTTGTGCAGCTCACCCTGCACTATCTGCTCCAAAATAAATAATATGAGCAAGTCTACTTCTGATAAGCATCCAAGTAAAGCATTCAAAACAATCAAGCAAACAAGAAAAGTGCTACAAATAGCTCATATTAACATATGCAGCCTGAGAAACAAGGTCCATGAAGTCAATAACTTGCTTGTAACAGATGACATTCATATTCTGACTATATCTGAAACTCACTTAGATAATACCTTTGATGATACAGTGGTAGCAATACATGGTTATAACATCTACCTAAAATACAGAAATGCCAACAGGGGGCGGTGTTGCGGTCTATATTCAGAACCACATTCCTGTAAAGCTTAGAGAAGATCTAATGTTAATTACTGTAATTACTCCGCCAACCCGGATGTCCTAGCCTTGTCTGAATCTCACACAAACGATCAAGGAACCTACCAGGTACAACCCTAAATCTGTAAACATGGGTACCCTCATAGATATCATCCTGACCAACTTGCCCTCCAAATACATCTCTGCTGTTTTCAACCAGGATCTCAGCGATTACTGACTCATTGCCTGCGTCCGTAATGGGTACGCGGTCAAATGACCACACCTCCACTGTCAAACACTCCTTAAAATACTTGTGAGCAGGCCTTTCTAATCGACCTGGCCCTGGTATCCTGTAAGGATATTGACCTCATCCCGTCAGTAGAGGATGCCTGGTTGTTCTTCAAGAATGCTTTCCTCACCATCTTAAATAAGCATGCCCTATTCAAAACATTTAGAACTAAGAACAGATATAGCCCCTGGTTCACTCCTGACTTGACTGCCCTTGACCAGCACAAAAACATTCTGTGGCGTTCTGTATTAGCATCGAATAGCCCCCACGATATGCAACTTTTCAGGGATGTTAGGAACCAATATACACAGTCAGTTAGGAAAGCAAAGGCTAGCTTTTTCAAACAGAAATTTGCATCCTGTAGCACTAATTCCAAAAAGTTTTGGGATACCGTAAAGTAGGAAACACTGTCACCACCGATAAATCTCGATAATCGAGAATTTCAATAAGCATTTTTCTACGCATTCCACCTGACTACCCCTACCACGTCCAACAGCTGTGCAACCCCAGCAGCAACCTGCCCAAGACGCCCCCCTACCTCGCCTCGCTTCTCCTTCACCCAAATCCAGACAGCTGAAGTTCTGAAAGAGCTGCAAAATCTGGATCCCTAAAAATCAACTGGGATAGACAATCTGGACCCTCTCTTTCTAAAAGTATCCACCGCAATTGTTGCAACCCCTATTACTATCCTGTTCAACCTCTCTTTTGTATCGTCTGAGATCCCTAAAGATTGGAAAGCTGCCGCGGTCATCTCCTTCTTCAAAGGGGGAGACACTAATGACCCAAACTGTTACAGATCTATATCCATCCTTCCCTGCCTTTCTAAAGTCTTCAAAGGCCAAGTTAACAAACAGGTCACCGACCATTTTGAATCCCACCGTACCTTCTCCACTATGCAATCTGGTTTCCGAGCTGGTCATGGATGCACCTCAGCCACGCTCAAGGTCCTAAACGATATCATAACCGCCATCGATAAAAGACAGTACTGTGCAGCCGTCTTCATCGACCTGGCCAAGGCTTTCGACTCTGTCAATCACCGCATTCTTCCGACTCAATAGCCTTGGTTTCTCAAATGACTGACTCGCCTGGTTCACCAACTACTTCTCAGATAGAGTTCAGTGTGTCAAATCTAGGTGCCTAGGTGTCTGGTTAGACTGTAAACTCTCCTTCCAGACTCGCATTAAGCATCTCCAATCCAAAATGTATTCTAGAATCGGATTCCTATTTCGCAACAAAGCCTCCTTCACTCATGCTGCCAAACATGCCGTCGTAAAACTGACTATCCTACCGATCCTTGACTTCGGCGATGTCATTTACAAAATAGCCTCCAATTACTACTCTGCAAATTGGATGTAGTCTATCACAGTGCCATCCGTTTTGTCAATAAAGCCCCATATACTACCCACCACTGAGACCTGCATTCTCTCATTGGCTGGCCCTCTCTACATATCCGTCACCAAACCCACTGGCTCCAGGTTATATATTTGTCTTTGCTATGTAAAGCCTGCCTTATCTCAGCTCACTGGTCACCATAGCAACACTAGTAGCACGCGCCCCAGAAGGTATATGTCACTGGTCATCCCCAAAGACAACACCCCTTTCCTTCCAGTTCTCTGCTGGGGTGTTGTCTTTGGGGATGACCAGTGACATATACCTTCTGGGGCGCGTGCTACTAGTGTTGCTATGGTGACCAGTGAGCTGAGATAAGGCAGGCTTTACATAGCAAGGCAGGCTTTACTAGATGAAATTGCAAAAGTCACTGAAGCTGTAAACTTATATCTCCCTCACTAACTATAAGCATCAGCTGTCAGAGTAGTTTACCGATCACTGCACCTGTACACAGCCTGTACACAGTACACAGCATCAGTAAATAGCCCACCCAACTACCTCATCCCCATATTGTTATTTTTTTTGCTCTTTTGCAGCCCAGTATCTCTACTTGCACATCATCATCTGCACATCTATCACTCCAGTGTTAATGCTAAATTGTAATTATTTCACCACTATGGCCTATTGCCTTACCTGGCTAATCTTACTACATTTGCACACACTGTATATATATTTTTCTATTGTGTTATTGACTGCACGTTTGTCTATCCCATGTGTAACTCTGTGTTGTTGTTTTTGTCGCACTGCGTTGCTTTATCTTAGCCAGGTCGCAGTTGTAAATGAGAACTTGTTCTCAACTGGCCTACCTGGTTAAATAAAGGTGAAATAAAATAAAAATAAAACTGTTGAAGTAATATGGCTACAGGTTCATCTGCCTCACCTAAAGCCTATTCTTGTGGGAAGCTACTATAGACCACCATGTGCTAGCAGTCAGTAATTAGATAATATGTGAAATTCTTGATAATGTATGTGATATTATCAGAGAAGTATATTTTCTGGGTGTTTTAAATGTTGACTGGCTTTCATCAAGCTGCCCACTCAAGAAAAAACTTCAAACTGTAACCAGTGCCTGCAACCTGGTTCAGGTTGTCAGTCAACCTACCAGGGTAAAGTTCCAAAGGCTGGGCCTAATATAATGTATAAGAGGTCATACAATAAATGTTGATGATGTAAAGAATATTTGCTAGTATGTGGTTTGTAATGAGGAGCAACCAGACGCTGCACTTGACACATTTATGAAATTCTTATTCCATTTACTAATAAGCAAGCACCCATTAAGAAACTGACTGTAGAAGCTGTTAAATCCCCTTGGATTGATGAAGAATTTTACAAAATTATGGTTGAGGCAAAAGGTATGGCAAATAAGGTATGGCAAATGACTCAACACTATACACATCAGCTACCAACGCGACTGAAATTACTGCAACACTTAACAAAGAGTTGCGGTTAGTTTCAGAGTGGGTGACAAAGAATAATTTAGCCCTAAATATTTCATAAAATTTGGGACAAATCATTCTCTGAACCCTAAACCTCAAATATTGTAATACATAATGTGGAAATTGAGCAAGGTGAGATGACTGAACTGTCATGGTCAAAGCATACTGGTACAACAGTAGCTAAGATAGGGAAAAATAGGAATGTAGAGTAGCTGCTGCCTTCGCAGCATCTAATGGGGATCCATAATAAATACAAACACACACAAACACATAATTTAATTTTCGTTCTGCACAAACACCCACTTTTCCACACTGCCATTCACAAAGGCTGTAGATTCCCTGTAGACTTCTGCACAGAATCAGAAAGAGTTTGCTTACTAAAAAAAATATCCTTGGGGGTTATACGCTTAACGTCACTGCTGGCTGCTGGACGACAAGAGTGAGCGCTATCACAAGCAGACACATGCACTTGCTCATTGAGCCATCAAGCCACACATCACATCAGCAGCAGCATGATGTGCTGGTGGGGGAGGAAGACATGTGGCTGTATTGTCTGCATATAAATGGATGAGAGAGCTTCCTACTGCCTTAGCTATGTTGTAGCCGGCCCACAAGAATGGAATGGTCTACTGTATCAAAAGCTTTGGCCAAGTCAATAAAAATATTGCTTAGGATCAAGGGAAATTATGACATCAATGAGGACCTTTAAGGTTGCAGTGACACATCCATAACCTGAGAGGAAACCAGATTGCATACCAGAGAGAATACTACAGACATCAAGAAAGCCAGTCTGTTAAGTATTGACAAGTTTTTCCAACACTTGATAAACAGGGCAAAATAGAAATAGGCCTATAACAGTTAGGATCAGCTTGATCCTTTAAATAAAGGACGAACCGTGGCTGCCTTCCAAGCAATGGGATCCTCCCCAGAGAGGAGAGACAGGCTAAAAAGGTCAGAGATAGGCAGGCGATTATAGGGGCATTAAAAAAGAAAGGTTCTAAACCATCTGACCCAGATGTTTTTTGGGGGTGAAGTTTAAGGAGATCCTTTAGCACCTCGAACTCAGTGACTGCCTGCAGGGAGAAACTTTGTAGCGGGGCAGGGGAAAAAGAGGGAGGAGCATTGGGGCTAGTTGCATTAGAAGGGGTGGGAGATGAGAAAATGTTGGATGGGCATGGAGGCATGGCTGAGTCAAATAGGAATCGTAGTGAAAGTGGTGATGAAAAAGCTCAGCCATGTGCTTCTTGTCAGTAACAACCACATCAACATTAAATTCTTAGGGAGCGGCTCCCGAGGTGACGGTTTTGGAGAGTCTGGCGTGCCCAAAGTAAAATGCCTCCCACTCAGGCCCAGAAAATAGGATATGCACATAATTAGTACTATTGGATAGGAAACACTGAAGTTTCTAAGAGTGTTAAAATATTGTCTGTGAGTATAACAGAACTGATACAACAGGCGAAAGTCCGAGGAAAATCCATTCGGATTTGCAGTTTTTTTGTACGTGACCTTCTTCTCCAGGCTGCCTATTCTCCAGACTGCAGTACCTATGGCTTCCACTAGATGTCAACAGTCTTTATACAGTGTCTGGAGGCTATAGCACTAAGCAGAATGGATAGGAAGAGGAAGTAGTGAAGGGACCACTTTTGTCAACAACGTTTGACGGGCGCGAGATTGTGAGCGCGCCCCACTTTATTTTCCTTTCCTATTGTTCACGTTATCGTCCGGTTCAAATATTACAGTGAATATACATAAAAGGATAGGTAAGGATACATTAAAAATGACCCATATAAGAGCTAAAATAAATCACTTACCTTTCAAAGAACTTCTGCTGAGGGCATCCCAAGTGTCCAAGGAAGACATCCAATGGTTCTTTTGTTAGAGAAAGTCATTTATTATATCCATAAATCTCTGTTTGGTTGGCGCGTTATGTTCAGAAAATCCACCGTAGAGTCGCCCGTTGTACAGTAAAGAGAAAGCGTTCAAATTATATCTATGAACTTTGCCAAAACAAATCAAACATAATTTTTAATGCATCCTTAGGTATCCCTTTATGAATATTAACGATTAAATTTTACACGGATGATATCCTAAACAATATAAAAGGAAAATAAAGAGGGGCGCGCTCACGGTCTCGTGCCCAAGAAATGTTATTGACATCCGTGGTCCATTCAGTAATTCTTCTTCTGTTCAGTTCTGTTCAATGATAAAGCCTTCAAACTATGTCTAAAGACTGTTGACATCTAGTGTTAGCCATAGGTACTGCAATCTGGGAGCTATTTTACATGGATTTCAATAGGAAGCCTATCAAACTGAGGAAATGTCACAAAAAAAAAATATCTGGACAGAAATTCCTCGGGTTTTCGGCTGCTATATCAGTTCTGTTATACTCACAGACAATTCTTTAACAGTTTTAGAAACTTCAGAGTATTTCCTATCCAATAGTACTATGTGCATATCCTATTTTCTGGGCCTGAGTGGCAGGCATTTTACTTTGGGCACGCCAGACTCTCCAAAACCGTCACCACTGCTGATGATGCCTAAAGAGTTAACTTCTCAGGGATCAGTGGGGCGCTAGCGGGCTGCTCCCGACACTACCAGGTAAAATGTAAGGCGCCAAATTCAAAATCCAAAAGTTGAATTATTAAACATCCACCAATATACAAGTGTTCCATACTCATCAAAAGCTCTGTTTCTTGGCAATATCACAGCGTTGTCAGATTTCAAAAAGGCTTTACGGTGAAAGCAGCACATTTGATTGTTTGAGAGTAGCACCTCACATATTTTTCCCATAGCCATGAATCGATTAGCCATCATGGCACACACATAACACATTTCACAGCAAAAAAAAATCAATTACCTGTTGAAGAACTTCTGCTGAGGTCATCCTAAGTGTCCAACGAAGACAATCCATGGTTCTTTTGTTAGAAAAAGTAATGTATTTTATCCATAAATCCTCCATTTGGTTCGCGCGTTATAATCAGAAACGACAGCTTCCACTACTCCATTGAAACGTGACGTGAACTCGTTCATCTTATACCTATAAAGTTGTCCAAGAACAATCAAACATAGTTTTAAATGTATCCTTAGGAACACTTTTACGTATATTTACTATTATAAATCAACCGGAATGTATACTGATCGATAACGACGGTAAAAAAGACACTGCGTGACTTCTCGGGAGCGTGCGTTCCATTCTGTTTACATGAAAGAGTGACTTCCTTGTTTGCTCTTCTTCTCTGGTCTTATTCATCCAAAATGAAAAAAATACACTGTCTCGAGACTGTTGACATCTAAAGGAAGCGATGGGTACTGCATTCATATGCCCTTATATGGTCATTTTCATGAGGGAGGGGTGCCCAAATGAGCAATGTGTCAAAATCACTTTTTCCAGGACAGAAATTCCTTGGGGTTTCGCCTGCTATATGCGTGCTGTTTTACTCACAGACAAATGGTTAACAGTTTTGGAAAATTCAGAGTGTTTCCTATCCAATGGTACCAAATATATGCATATCCTATTTTCTGGGCCTGAATGGGAGGCATTTTACTTTGGGCACGCCAGGCTCTCCAAAACCGACCCCTCAGCTGCCACTCCCTAACAAGTTAAGCATGTCCCAGTTTACGTCACCTAACAGGACAAGGGGCCAGGAGAGAGCTTAGGGCAGGTAGGGTACAGCTGATGGAGGACGATAACACCCAGCAACAGTCGACGAAGAGCTATTTGAAAGTTTAATGCTTAAAACCAGCAAATCAAATTGTTTGGGGACAGACTTTTTGAAGACCTTTTGAAGATCTGGATTTTTAAATGTTGTTATTTGTTTCACCCCTTCCTGGTACCCAATTGGTAACTACAGTCTTGTGTCATCACTCCCAAGTCCGTGTGGGAGTTGCAGAGGCGAAGGTCGAGAGCCGTGAACCTACACTTTCAATTGATCCATTTTAGATATTGTGCAGAAAACCCAGGCTTTTACGAGAGCAGAAATCAGTGAAACAGATATCAGAGCACAAATCAGAATTGGGGCTAGCAACTCTAGATGGGCCAGGGTGTACATGCAAATTTCCAGCTATCATCAACAGTAGTACAATCAAGGCACTGCAAAGGACAGGCAGAGCTCTGCAATGTTGATTTATGACATTTGAATGTGCATTAGATGGCAATTAAATATATATTATACAGCAATTTCATCAGGTAACATGAATACAAAGCTGGCGAGAGGTGGTTAGAATAGTCTGTGTAACCAATAAAGAGTAGGTCCCGAGTGTGGGAACAAACATAGTCTGTCCCACAGTTGGGTAAACCGTGGGACTAAGCAAATTGCCTACGAGTAAGGTATGTCCCTTGTACCTTTAGTTACAGATACATAATTGTACCCCAGTGCACACCTCATCTTTCATACATACAGTGCATTCAGAAAGAATTCAGACCTTCACTTTTCCACATTTTGTTACGCCATATTCTAAAATGGATTAAATAAAAAAAATCCTTATCAATATACACACAATACCCCCTAATGACAAAGCAAAAACAGGTTTTTCTGTACCTTTTATACCTTTCTTCAATACATAGCTTTTCTGGTTAGTACCATCAAGAGTTAAGGGTACATCAAATATGTGTGTACCCTAGGAAACAGAAATGTTCCTTCACCGTATGTTGAGTGAGAGTGTGATGATTAATATAAAAAAATATTGGTTACAAAAATGTACCATCATACTCTTTATCCGTACATGTACCCTAAAAAGTACTGAACAGGACCATGAGATCATAAAGTATATTATGTGTATTTTTATATATCAGGGAACAATTCCATACCCTTATTCATAAGAGTAGGGTGTGTGTGTCTTTGTGTGTGTGTTAGTCATGCGCAGGTAACCCATCCGCAACCGCCCGACTATATGTGAATAAGTGAAAATCTGGTGCCACACTCGACCTGCAAATTTAGAAAATGCGCTGTACAGTCAGAGATGGCAGAGCGATTTTTAATGACATTAGAGAATCTGCATTTATGTAATTATAGACATGTTGACTAGCAGAAGCCTATAATTTTCAACATTTTGGTAAGCAATTTGTTAGTCAATTTGTCTATAATTAGATAAATGCAGTTTCTCTTCTGTCATTACTTGTTGCCATTGGCAAACCGTGAGTTTCAAGTATGGGGAAGCTAATTTTCACCATAAAAATGCACCTTTATAATAAAGCATTCCATGCATCATCGAATTTGAAGACTTATGTAAGACAAACTAATGTGTTGAGTAGATGCGATAGTCATAATTCAGGCTAATAATATAACTCAATCACTGTTTGCAATAAAATACTTCAATGCATGGCTGAGAATGTAGTGCTGTAGAGTAGGCCTAGGCTATAGGCTAGATACGTTTCCACTACACTTAATGTGACTGCAATTCCACTACATTTTATATGACTGGAGACATTAGCAGAATCTTTTTAACTACGACTAAAATTAGAGGATATCCTACTGTAATGAAAAAGGTGTAGATTCACACGCAGAGAGCGGCAGATGTTTATTAATTGTGGTCGCAGGCAATGGTCAAACACGGGTAGGCAGTAAAAACAAACAATACCTTTACAACCATACAAACAGAAAGAACTGAACTAAATAGGGAGCTGATGAGACCAGGTGAAAAACGAACACAGGTGAAATCAATGAACAAAAATGAAAGACAGGGCTTACGTTCAAGAACACAAAGAAAGGTTGACTAAGAAAAGAAAAGCAGAATCTTACACCTACTCTGTTGACTGACAGATCAATAAAAACAACGTTGTCTCATCAATAAATTAGGTTTACGAAAAGGGCAGACACAAATACAATATTATTTCCATCTAACCTGGAGAAGGAAATCATAGTCGAAAAATCAAAACTTTGAAGTGGCAATGACTCATCAATGATAAAGAGTGAATATACCCAGTGCGCACTCCCCGGGGATATGGCTGATGCTCTCCACTGGTGTTCCCTCAATTAAATTGAGAATTTTGATAACTAAAAGACGGATTAGAGTATTTTCATTCTCTTTACAGCAATAGCTATTTGCTTTCTAAACTATTTTTTCATGCGATTGTATTTTGAAATATTGTAATATACCTGGCTGGGCTGCTCTACTTTTCCCTGAGTCGCAACTCAAAAATAATCTAATTGATAGGCCCTTTCGACTGTAGGCAATGTGATTTAAAACAATCCATTTCATATATTTTTTTAAAGAAGCTAATGATCCTCTGTGGCCAAATTCTGCTTTTTGGTGTATTAGTCTTTTTTTGAATGATTTTGTTTATTTCTGTAGTAGGTTATTTAGGCCATAGAATTTCCCCTAGCCATATGGACATGCCACCTTGCTCACCAGAATAATATCTTCAATCATATAGTTCTCTTTCATCTCTGCTTATTTTGCGCAGCAAAGACATTTAAGGACCGGGAGAGAATGTGTTAACTCTCAAAAAAAAGGAAAGATTTCAGTGCAAAATTTCCAGTTTGACAGGTTTTAAGCAAATTAAAAGCTGTGAAAACTATCCACAATGTTTTCTGATAAGATTTCAGTTCAGCTTGGATGCATATTTTATGTGGTTGAAATACTATTCGCTTTTAATATGCAGATAGATACAGCACCTTTACCGACTGTCCCTAACCACGGATTCATTTTCTCAAGATGGTGAAATAAGTCAATCTTATTTTTCCACTCCTGTTCCCGAGTAAAAATGTATATTTGGTGTATCATTTTACTGCAAGAAATGCTTAATTCTGCAGGAGTTAATATTATATTAGGCTGGCTATGTGTGAGGTTAAAGACCTTCAGTCAGTGAACAGATTTCAGACTACTATTCCATTTAAGTACCAGTGAAGGCTGCATTGAAGGTCCCCAAGAACACAGTGGCTTCCATCATTCCTAAATGGAAGAAGTTTAGAACCACCAAGACTCTTCCTAGAGCGGGCTACCTGGCCAAACTGAGCAATCAGGGAAGAAGGGCCTTGGTCAGGGAGGTGACCAAGAGCTTGATGGTAACTCTGACAGACCTCCAGGGTTCCTCTGTGGAGATGGGAGAACCTTCCAGAAGGACAACCATCTCTGCAGCACTCCACCAATCAGGTCTTTGTGGAAGAGGGGCTAGACGGAAGCCCCTCCTCAGTAAAAGGCACATGACAGCCCGCTTGGAGTTTTCCAGAAGGCACCTAAAGGACTCTCAGACCATGAGAAACAAGATTCTCTGGTCTGATGAAACGAAAACTGAACTCTTTGGCCTGAATGCCAAGCATCATGTCTGGAGGAAACCTGGCACCATCCCTACGGTGGAGCATGGTGGTGGCAACATCATGCTGTGGGTATCTATTTCAGCAGCAGGGACTAGGAGACTAGTTAGGATCGATGGAAAGATGAACGGAGCAAAGTACATAGAGATCCTTGATGAAAACCTGCTCCAGAGCGCTCAGGACCTCAGACTGGGGCGAAGGTTCACCTTCCATAAGGACAACGACCCTAAGCACACAGCCAAGACAAAGTAGGAGTGGCTTCGGAAAAAGTCTCTGAATGTCCTTGAGTGTCCCAGCCAGAGCCCGGACTTGAACCCGATTGAACATCTCTGGAGAGACTTGAAAATAGCTGTGCAGCGACACTCCCCATCCAACCTGACAGAGCTTGAGGATCAGCAGAGAAGAATGGGAGAAACTCCCCAAATACAGGTGTGCCAAGCTTGTAGCGTCATACCCAAGAAGACTTGAGGCTGTAATCGCTGCCAAAGGTGCTTCAACAAAGTACTTAGTAAAGGGTCTGAATACTTATGTAAATATCATATTTCAGTTTGGTATTTATAATAAACTTTCTAAAAACCTGTCATTATGGGGTATTGTGTGTAGTTTGATGAGGGGGAAAACAAGCCTTCTAAATGGCTTATGGAGGCTTTATTATTTATGAAGCCTTAATAAAATATACTCCATTTAAAGAGTAGGCAAATAAATATGTACGTCTTCCTGCTCACTTTGTCATATTGTTGACATTTTGAAAAAACGTATCAACTTTTTAGAAAACAAATAAAACATTTTGATTAATTTTCAGATCTACAGTATCAACATATATTAAGTGAAATGCACAAGCACAAGTCAGTTGATCCTAGAGACATGAAACTTTCACGATACAATGACTTGATTGTCCATTGTCCATATTTTTTTAGGTCACCATACAGCAGTGGTTCCCTTACTTTTTCGGTTACTGTAGCACCAAATAAATTTAGCTCTGCCCGTAGTACCCCTGAAGTACCCCATCATGTGCATTTTACCAGTAGGCCTATGGTATCATAGGTCTTCCCAAGCACCCCCTGTGGATAGGACAAGTACCCCCAAGGGTCCTGGTACCCCTGGTTGAGAACACCTGCCATACAGAATACACAAAATCAATACACTATAATAAAACATACAAGGGCACTGCACATGGAGGGGAACAACTGCTTTCAATGTATGTAAAAAAAAAAAAATCCAGGACGCCGGTGATATGCCGACATTTCTCATATTTTACATCCCTTCACATACAGTTGAAGTTGGAAGTTTACATACACCTTAGCCAAATATATTTCAACAATTCCTGGCATTTAATCCTAGTACAAATTCCCTGTCTTAGGTCAATTAGGATCACCACTTTATTTTAAGAATGTGAAATGTCAGATTAATAGTAGAGAGAATGATTTATTTAAGCTTTTATTTCTTTCATTACATTCCCAGTGGGTCAGAAGTTTACATACACTCAATGAGTATTTGGTAGCATTGCCTTTAAATTGTTTAACTTGGGTCAAACATTTCAGGTAGCCTTCCACAAGCTTCCCAGAATAAGTTGGGTGAATTTTGGCCCATTCCTCCTGACAGAGCTGGTGTAACTGAGTCAGGTTTGTAGGCCTCCTTGCTTGCACACGCTTTTTCAGTTCTGCCCACACATTTTCTATAGGATTGAGGTCAGGGCTTTGTGATGGCCACTCTAATACCTTGACTTTGTTGTCCCATTTTGACACAACTTGGAAGTATGCTTGGGGTCATTGTCCATTTGGAAGACCCATTTGCGACCAAGCTTTAACTTCCTGACTGATGTCTTGAGAGGTTGTTTCAATATATCCACATACTTTTTTTCCTCATGTAGCCATCTATTTTGTGAAGTGCACAAGTCCCTGCTGCAGCAAAGCACCCAGCAAAGCACCCAAAACATGATGCTGCCACCCCCGTGCTTCACAGTTGGGATGGTGTTCTACAGGTTGCAAGCCTCCCCCTTTTTCCTCCAAACATAGTGATGGTCATTATGGCAAAACAGTTCTATTTTTGTTTCATCAGACCAGAGAACATTTCTCCAAAAATTATTATCTTTGTCCCCATGTGCATTTGCAATCCGTAATCGGGCTTTTTTATGGCGGTTTTGAAGCAGTGGCTTCCTTGCTGAGCGGCCTTTCAGGTTATGTCGATATAGGACTTGTTTTACTGTGGATACAGATACTTTTGTACCTGTTTCCTATAGGATCTTCACAAGGTCCTTTGCTGTTGTTCTGGGATTGATTTGCACTTTTCGCACCAAAGTACATTCATCTCCAGGAGACAGAACGCATCTCCTACCTGAGCTGCGTGTTCCCATGGTGTTTATACTTGTGTACTATTGTTTGTACAGATGAACGTGGTACCTTCAGGAGTTTGGAAATTTCTCCCAAGGATGAACCAGACTTGTGGAGGTCTACAATTTTTCTTCTGAGGTCTTGGCTGATTTCTTTAGATTTTCCCATGATGTCAAGCAAAGGGGCACTGAGTTTGAAAGTAGGCCTTGAAATACCCACAGATACACCTCCAATTGACACAAATGATGTAAATTAGCCTATCAGAAGCTTCTAAAGCCATGACATCATTTTCTGGAATTTTTCAAGGTGTTTAAAGGCACAGTCAACTTAATGTATGTAAACTTATAACCCACTGAAATTGTGATACAGTGAATTACAAGTGAAATTATCTGTCCATAAACAATTGTTGGAAAAATGACTTGTGTCATGCACAAAGTAGATGTCCTAACTGACTTGCCACTCGTTTGTTAACAGGAAATGTGTGGAGTAGTTGAAAAACTTGTTTTAATGACTCCAACCTAAGTGCATGTAAACCTCCGACTTCAACTGTCTGTCCATGTTTCCTAATAATATATTAATATTCTTGTCTATGCAGTGTACAGACGGAAGCACATAGAGCTACAGTCTATTCAGCTGGAGCTCCAGAGCCCAGACTGTAAACTGAGCAAGCTGAGGGCCTCCACCATCATGACCGACTACAACCCCAACTACTGCTTCGCTGGAAAGACCGCCTCTGTCAACGACCTGAAGGAGGTGCCAAGACGCAACATCTCCCTCACCAGGTAAACTAGCCGGTAAAAATTGTCATAAACAACTTCAATATAATATATTCCACTTAGCAGATGATTTTATCCAAAGCAACTTACAGTCAAGCGTGGATAAATGTTTTGCATATGGCTGGTCCTGAGAATCGAACCCTCAATCCTGACATTGAAAGTGCCATGATCTACCAACTGAGCGACAGAGGACCACAACAAAAATAACTAGAATACGTTGTTGTTGTTTTAAACTACACCCAACAATGAGTTTCTGTAACAGCACAGGTGTTAATTCCCTAACAATGACTAAGTGTAACAGCATCAGCTCCAATAAAGTCAGAATTTAAGTCAGAATTTGCAACGCCCATGGAGTTAGGGACCCAACACTCTTGGGGTGTTAGGGTATAAACACTTTGAAAACTGTTAGCCTAACACTATTTCAGTGGGTCACATACTGTATACAGTCATGGCCAAAAGTTTTGAGAATGACACAAATATTAATTTCCACAAAGTTGGCTGCTTCTGTGTCTTTAGATATCTTTGTCAGACGTTACTATGGAATTCTGAAGTATAATTACAAGCATTTCATAAGTGTCAAAGGCTTTTATTGACAATTACATGAAGTTGATGCAAAGAGTCAATATTTGCAGTGTTGACCCTTCTTTTTCAAGACCTCTGCAATCCACCCTGGCATGCTGTCAATTAACTTCTGGGCCACATCCTGACTGATGGCAGACCATTCTTGCATAATCAATGCTTGGTTTGTCAGAATTTGTGTGTTTTTGTTTGTCCACCCGCCTCTTGAGGATTGACCACAAGTTCTCAATGGGATTAAGGTCTGGGGAGTTTCCTGGCCATGGACCAAAAATATCGATGTTTTATTCCCTGAACCACTTAGTTATCACTTTTGCCTGTTGGCAAGGTGCTCCTTCATGCTGGAAAAGGCATTGTTCGTCACCAAACTGTTCCTGGATGGTTGGGAGAAGTTGCTCTCGGAGGATGTGTTGGTACCATTCGTTATTCATGGCTGTGTTCTTAGGCAAAATTGTGAGTGAGCCCACTCCCTTGGCTGAGAAGCAACCCTGCACATGAATGGTCTCAGGATGCTTTACTGTTGGCATGACACAGGACTGATGGTAGCGCTCACCTTGTTTTCTCCGGACAAGCTTTTTTCCGGATGCCCCAAACAATCGGAAAGGGGATTCATCAGAGAAAATGACTTTACCCCAGTCCTCAGCGTCCTCAGCAGTCCAATCCCTGTACCTTTTGCTGAATATCAGTCTGTCCCTGAAGTTTTTCCTGGAGAGAAGTGGCTTCTTTGCTGCCCTTCTTGACACCAGGCCATCCTCCAAAAGTCTTCGCCTCACTGTGCGCGCAGATGCACTCACACCTGCCTGCTGCCATTCCTGAGCAAGCTCTGTACTGGTGGTGCCCCGATCCCGCAGCTGAATCAACTTTAGGAGACGGTCCTGGCGCTTGCTGGACTTTCTTGGGCACCCTGAAGCCTTCTTCACATCAATTGAACCGCTCTCCTTGAAGTTCTTGATGATCCGATAAATGGTTGATTTAGGTGCAATCTTACTGGCAGCAATATCCTTGCCTGTGAAGCCCTTTTTGTGCAAAGCAATGATGACGGCACATGTTTCCTTGCAGGCAACCATGGATGACAGAGGAAGAACAATGATTCCAAGCACCACACTCCTTTTGAAGCTTCCAGTCTGTTATTCGAACTCAATCAGCATGACAGAGTGATCTCCAGCCTTGTCCTCATCAACACTCACACCTGTGTTAACGAGAGAATCACTGACATGATGTCAGCTGGTCCTTTTGTGGCAGGGCTGAAATGCAGTGGAAATGTTTTTTGGGGATTCAGTTCCTAATGCATGGCAAATAGGGACTTTGCAATTAATTGCAATTCATCTGATCACTTCATGACATTCTGGAGTATATGCAAATTGCCATCATACAAACTGAGGCAGTAGACTTTGTGAAAATTAATATTTGTGTCATTCTCAAAACTTTTGGCCACGACTGTACACACCAAGAAATGGTTTAATATAACACTGTGGGTGTTAAAATTATTATCTCAAATTTGCAGTGTGAATTTGCAACTCGGGTTTTTGAACAGCATGGGCATTTCATGTTCAGTGTCACTAATTGACTATATAAAAAAATCTGAGATGAGTTCAAATGGAATCAACAGTGTTTTTGTTAAGTAGTGATGGGGAAACAAAGCTTCCTGAAGCATTGAGGCTTTCCAGCCAATTCTGTCAAAAATAGGTTAATTACTCAAGGCTTTGATCAACAAAGTGTACACTACTGGCGCTTGCTGGTCAAAATAATTTAGAGCAGCCAAATTATTGTAGATGACATCCCACGCGCCAATAGCGCATGCACAGTGTAGCCTTTTAGTCTTCTACTGGTTGTTCGACTAAATTAAGATTTGGACGTCATTGACCATGTACTTCTGATAAAATGATACAGGAATCGGCACACTGTTTTGAAGTCCACTGCTTAGCAATTTCGACGCATGCCTCTGAGCTTTGGTATCAAATGTAACATCACTATTGTTTGGCATAAATATCCGCCTGCGGCGAAACACAGTTGGTATTTGCTGCTCAAACTGCACAAGAAAATTATTTGAAACACTTTACAAAGTACTTGGGAATAGAAATGGGGATGGGAGGCATAACATATGCCACTTCCCTGCTGAAAAAAACAGCATAGACCACCATACATTTCCAGCTGGTCAATGCTGGTCTATGCTTGTCCATGCTGGTCTATGCTGGTTGGTGCTGGTCGGATGCTGGTCATTCTGGCCTGATCAGCATGATCTAGCTGGTTCTGCTGGCTGAACAGCATGGTCTAGCTGTTATGCTGGCAGACTGGCATGGCCCCTAACTTTCTTCAAATTTAGCTGGTGACTAGCATTCATTGTGTTTTTGCTCATGAGCAGCCTTCGTTATGTTTTCGCTGGTGACTAGCCTTCGTTGAGTTTTTCCTGGTGACCAGCCTTAGTTGTGTTTTTGCTGGTACAAACCTTTGCTGTGTTTTTGGCACTGGTGACCAGCATAAGTTGCATGTACATTGATTGATGAATTAACCAATTAATTTATCTTATGCTACACAAAGATTTAACATGCATTTTTCTAAACATGGGATGGGCAACTGGCGGCCAATTTGTATGGATGTGGGTGCGTAGACCAAGAGCCACTGTGGCCCCTCATGATGGGTTCTGTTTTTTTGTGGCCCCCACCCCCGTCAAAGTTTCCCATCCCTGTTTTAAACTAATCCAAATCTGTTAGTTGGACTTATTTCACCCGTTACTTAAATGGTTGTTCCAGTTGAAAGGGTTTAGGTAGTCTCATTTATTCATCTTTCTAACCCTGGCAGTCATTCTGAATGCAGATTGTGGGTGAATAAAAGTTCCAATATTTGGATATCCCCACTCAGGCTGAAATCCAAAAGGAATTAGACATCACTTTGCAGGCCAACATAATGTGACTTGATGCTGGTACACTGGTCACCAATGTCCAAAACACAGTTAAGGCTGGTCACCAACAAAAACACAATGAAGGCTGGTCACCAGCAAAAACACAACGAAGGCTGGTCACCAGCAAAAACACTATGAAGCTGGTCTATGTTTTTTTCAGCAGGGTTAGCAGACACGTTTATACGACTCATAGTACAGTGAGTGCATACATTTTTAGCTTGTGAGCGCTGCAGGAATTGAACCTAATACCTTTGATTTGCTAAGACCATGCTCTTACAACTGAGCCACAGAGGACCAGAAAGCATATCCTCTGCTGCCTTTGAGTGGAATGTCAGTTGTTCCTTCTGCTTTGCAAAGTAAAGCAATTCAGTAAAATGGACTTCCATGATAAAATCGGAAATGTCTTCCTAATATTTGAAACCTAATCAACCTTATTTATATATTATACAAGACAGTAGTTTCATACGGTAGTTGCCTGTACCAACCCACCGCAATGTTCTCACAAAGTACCAACATTACAGCTGACCCAGTGACCCCTGAAAGCCATGGCATTTATTGTTTGGAGGCGTCAGTACTTCAGATGTCAGAGAAGGTTATAGTACATCACAGTGAAAAGCTGAGCTAGCCACTTGCTGCACATACTGTCCATAGGCCCACTTTCCTTCCACTCAGTAATCAATGACCTCAACTGCAGAAAGATTACTAAGTGCTGTGTGTCCGTGTGTGCGTGTGTGTGTGTGCGTGTGCGTATAGGGGTCTGGGACATGGTGCCTTCGGTGAGGTGTATGAAGGGATGGCAGTGGGGATACCTGGAGAGTCCAGTCCCATGCAAGTAGCAGTTAAGGTGAGCCCAAACACAAACAAACAAAACAACAAACAAACAAGCAACTTACAGACAGAATGTACCGGGCCTCATACATCACAAGTATCAGCAAGAATGTGTGTGTATTTTGTACATATGAGCATTTTATTCAATAAGGGGGGAATTCCGACCCGGAATGGAATGGAATGTAAATTCCCTTTTTATGCACTTCTCTCTAAACAAGTATTCTGACATTGAAAAGCATGAGAACAGCATGCTATTCACCCACTATTCATTTGGGGTGTTGATCAAAGAAATGAAATTGTGGCGGTGTGTCTTCAGATGAAACGAATTCTGACCTTGACTTAATTACCTCATAATTTCACCACCTTTACACACAAGGAAACGATGAATACAGTTCCAAGTGGAACACAATCTAGTGTATTTTTTCCCTATTTAAATAACACCATTCTCCATGCACTGTTATTTACTAACTGATAACAGCTATTGATAACAGCCAGGTAAATTAGTCAGTTGTTTGGTAAATATAAATGACAATTGGTTTATATATATTTTACCTTATGGTCACTGGAGACAAATTTGAAACCAGTCATATGGCGGCAAACTGAAGCATATCAGCATATCACGGTAGCCACCGTCACTTATACCCCATACATTCACAACTGTCACTTTAGAGTTAGTTTCCTTACATTTTTGCATTATTCAATTACAACGTTAGTTTACCTTTTTTTCCTCTGTCACGTTTGTATGGATCGCTAGCAATAGTGGGTCATATTAGATCATATATCAAGTTGTGCTATAATTTGGGACATGTAGCCTATTTGAGTTATTATGGAATGCAGACCATACGTAGCAGTTTAAACCTGGAGCCTGACACACGGTTCACGACAACTGGACAGTTGTCATCACACTTCCATGATTAGTGAGGAGTATTAGGGTAGATTTAGAGGACTACTGTTCAACCCTTATTGTACACTTTTCCCACCTTCCAATATTTCATGGTTTGAACAATTGAATATGGCAACTTTCAGGATTAAACTACTGTATTTTTGATTCACCAATATATTTTGTGCGTAAAGGCTCTCCAAAACAGTTAAACATTTTTTTATAAAAATACTTTCCTAACCCTAAATAATATACAAGATCAGATAATTTTCTTATCTACCAATTGGTGCTGAAAAGGAGACAAATATGTGTGTATGTACATGGCTTTCTATTCTTTCGAGAAAAATTGAATTAAAGGTACATCGTATTTAAAGGTATGGCTTTAGATACTGTAAATGTACTGAAAACCTTGCTGAATGAAAACTCCACGAGAAAATCTGTTGGCCAGCAAGTGGTCAGCGGCTGAATTAAATGTATTCAGCGTGTGCAAGGGAACCACGCTTGCAAAGCTGGTTATGCAACTGCATAAGGTACAGTGGCAAGAAAAGTATGTGAACCCTTCGGAATTACCTGGACTTCTGCATAAATTGGTCATAAAATTTGATCTGATCTAAGTCACAACAATAGACAAACACAGTCTGCTTAAACTAATAACACACAAACAATTAGATGTTTTATTGAGCACACCGTGTAAACATTCACAGTGCAGGGTGGGAAAAGTATGTGAACCCTTGGTTTTAATAACTGGTTGACCCTACTTTGGCAGCAATAACCTCAACCAAATGTTTTCTGTAGTTGCGGATCAGACCTGCACAACGGTCAGGAGGAATTTTGGACCCTTCCTCTTTACAAAACTGTTTAAGTTCAGCAATATTCTTGGGATGTCTGGTGTGAACCACTCTCTTGAGGTCATGGCACAGCATCTAAATCGGGTTGAGGTCAAGACTGGGCCACTCCAGAAGGTATATTTTCTTCTGTTGAAGCCATTCTGTTGTTGATTTACTTCTGTGTTTTGGGTCATTGTCCTGTTGCATCATCCAACTTCTGTTGAGCTTCCATTGGCGGACAGATAGCCTTATATTCCCCTGCAAAATGTCTTGATAAACTTGGGAATTTATTTTTCCGTTGATGACAGCAAGCTGTCCAGGCCCTGAGGCAGCAAAGCAGCTCCAAACCATGATGCTCCCTTCACTATAGTTTACAGTTGGGATGAGGTTTTGATGTTCGTGTGCTGTGCATTTTTTTCTCCAAACATAGTATTGTGTGTTCCTTCCAAACAGCTCAACGTTAGTTTCATATGTCCACAGAATATTTTGCCAGTAGCGCTGTGGAACATCCAGATGCTATTTTGCGAACTTTAGACGTGTAGCAATGTTTTTTTGGGACAGCAGTGGCTTCTTCAGTGGTATCCTCCCATTAACACCATTCTTATTTCGTGTTTTACGTATCATAGACTCGTCAACAGAGATGTTAGCGTATTCCAGAGATTTCTTTAAGTCTTTTGCTGACACTCTAAGATTCTTCTTAACCTAGTTGAGCATTCTGCGCTGTGCTCTTGCAGTCATCTTTGCAGGACGGCCACTCCTAGGGTGAGTAGCAACAGTGCTGAACTTTCTCCATTTATAGACAATTTTGTCTTACCATGGACTGATGAGAGATACTTTTTTTTAGAGATACTTTTGTAACCCTTTCCAGCTTTATGAGGGTCAACAATTCTTAATCTTGGGTCTTCTGAGATCTCTTTGGTTCGAGGCATGGTTCACAAATTTTGTGAGTTTTTTTATAAGGCAGGGCAGTTCTAACCAACATCTCCAATCTTGTCTCAATGATTGTACTCCAGGTTAGCTGACCCCTGACTCCAATGAGCTTTTGGAGAAGTCATTAGCCTAGGGGTTCACATACATTTTCCAACCTACACTGTGAATGTTTGAATTATGTATTCAATATAGACAAGAAAAATACAATAATTTGTGTGTTATTAGTTGGAGACTGTTTGTCCGTTGTTGTGACTTAGATCAAGATCAGATCTAGTTCACATACTTTTTCTTGCCACTGTAAGTCTGAGTACCAACTACTGGAAAGTGTGTAGAAAAGGCGTACATTTCCTAAGTTTGAATCGGGCCCTAAACTATTTCAGTCTGATTTCTTAGCTCAAACAGGTAAGAAGTAAAGTTTGAGAAATCTCACAGGTTTTGCATACCGGTATGCATTTTTCATCGGAACAAATATGTATACAGTGGGGAGAACAAGAATTTGATACACTGCCGATTTTGCAGGTTTTCCCACTTACAAAGCATGTAGAAGTCTGTAATTTTTATCATAGGTACTCTTCAACTGTGAGTGACGGAATCTAAAACAAAAATCCAGAAAATCACATTGTATGATTTTTAAGTAATTAATTTGCATTTTATTGCATGACATAAGTATTTGATACATCAGAAAAGCAGAACTTAATATTTGGTACAGAAACCTTTGTTTGCAATTACAGAGATCATACGTTTCCTGTAGTTCTTGACCAGGTTTGCACACACTGCAGCAGGGATTTTGGCCCACTCCTCCATACAGACCTTCTCCAGATCCTTCAGGTTTCGGGGCTGTCGCTGGACAATACGGACTTTCAGCTCCCTCCAAAGATTTTCTATTGGGTTCAGGTCTGGAGACTGGCTAGGCCACTCCAGGACCTTGAGATGCTTCTTACGGAGCCACTCCTTAGTTGCCCTGGCTGTGTGTTTCGGGTCGTTGTCATGCTGGAAGACCCAGCCACGACCCTTCTTCAATGCTCTTACTGAGGGAAGGAGGTTGTTGGCCAAGATCTCGCGATACATGGCCCCATCCATCCTCCCCTCAATACGGTGCAGTCGTCCTGTCCCCTTTGCAGAAAAGCATCCCCAAAGAATGATGTTTCCACCTCCATGCTTCACGGTTGGGATGGTGTTCTTGGGGTTGTACTCTTCCTTCTTCTTCCTCCAAACACGGCGAGTGGAGTTTAGACCAAAAAGCTACAGTGGGGCAAAAAAGTATTTAGTCAGCCACCAATTGTGCAAGTTCTCCAACTTAAAAAGATGAGAGAGGCCTGTAATTTTCATCATAGGTACACTTCAACTATGACAGACGAAATGAGAAAAAGAAATCCAGAAAATCACATTGTAGGATTTTTAATTTATTTATTTGCAAATTATGGTGGAAAATAAGTATTTGGTCAATAACAAAAGTTTATCTCAATACTTTGTTATATACCCTTTGTTGGCAATGACAGAGGTCAAACGTTTTCTGTAAGTCTTCACAAGGTTTTCACACACTGTTGCTGGTATTTTGGCCCATTCCTCCATGCAGATCTCCTCTAGAGCAGTGATGTTTTGGGGCTGTCGCTGGGCAACACGGACTTTCAACTCCCTCCAAAGATTTTCTATGGGGTTGAGATCTGGAGACTGGCTAGGCCACTCCAGGACCTTGAAATGCTTCTTACGAAGCCACTCCTTCGTTGCCCGGGCGGTGTGTTTGGGATCATTGTCATGCTGAAACACCCAGCCACGTTTCATCTTCAATGCCCTTGCTGATGGAAGGAGGTTTTCACTCAAAATCTCACGATACATGGCCCCATTCATTCTTTCCTTTACACGGATCAGTCGTCCTGGTCCCTTTGCAGAAAAACAGCCCCAAAGCATGATGTTTCCACCCCCATGCTTCACAGTAGGTATGGTGTTCTTTGGATGCAACTCAGCATTCTTTGTCCTCCAAACACGACGAGTTGAGTTTTTACCAAAAAGTTCTATTTTGGTTTCATCTGACCATATGACATTCTCCCAATCCTCATCTGGATCATCCAAATGCTCTCTAGCAAACTTCAGACGGGCCTGAACATGTACTGGCTTAAGCAGGGGGACACGTCTGGCACTGCAGGATTTGAGTCCCTGGCGGCGTAGTGTGTTACTGATGGTAGGCTTTGTTACTTTGGTCCCAGCTCTCTGCAGGTCATTCACTAGGTCCCCCCGTGTGGTTCTGGGATTTTTGCTCACCGTTCTTGTGATCATCTTGCGTGGAGCCCCAGATCGAGGAAGATTATCAGTGGTCTTGTATGTCTTCCATTTCCTAATAATTGCTCCCACAGTTGATTTCTTCAAACCAAGCTGCTTACCTATTGCAGATTCAGTCTTCCCAACCTGGTGCAGGTCTACAATTTTGTTTCTGGTGTCCTTTGACAGCTCTTTGGTCTTGGCCATAGTGGAGTTTGGAGTGTGACTGTTTGAGGCTGTGGACAGGTGTCTTTTATACTGATAACAAGTTCAAACAGGTGCCATTAATACAGGTAACGAGTGGAGGACAGAGGAGCCTCTTAAAGAAGAAGTTACAGGTCTGTGAGAGCCAGAAATCTTGCTTGTTTGTATGTGACCAAATACTTATTTTCCACCATCATTTGCAAATAAATTCATAAAAAATCCTACAATGTTATTTTCTGGATTTTTTTTCCTCATTTTGTCTGTCATAGTTGAAGTGTACCTATGATGAAAATTACAGGCCTCTCTCATCTTTTTAAGTGAGAGAACTTGCACAATTGGTGGCTGACTAAATACTTCTTTGCCCCACTGTATATAATTCTCTCATCAGACCACATGACCTTCTCCCATTCCTCCTCTGGATCATCCAGATGGTCATTGGCAAACTTCAGACGAGCCTGGACTGAGCAGGCGGACCTTGCATGCGCTGCAGGATTTTAATCCATGACGGCGTAGTGTGTTACTAATGGTTTTCTTTGAGACTGTGGTCCCAGCTCTCTTCAGGTCATTGACCAGGTCCTGCCGTGTAGTTCTGGGCTGATCCCTCACCTTCCTCATGATCATTGATGCCCCACGAGGTGAGATCTTGCATGGTGCCCCAGACCAAGGGAGATTGACCGTCATCTTGAACTTCTTCCATTTTCTAATAATTGCGCCAACAGTTGTTGCCTTCTCACCAAGCTGCTTGCCTATTGTCCTGTAGCCCATCCCAGCCTTGTGCAGGTCTACAATTTTATCCCTGATGTCCTTACACAGCTCTCTGGTCTTGGCCATTGTGGAGAGGTTGGAGTCTGTTTGATTGAGTGTGTGGACAGGTGTCTTTTATACAGGTAACGAGTTCAAACTGGTGCAGTTAATACAGGTAATGAGTGGAGAACAGGAGGGCTTCTTAAAGAAAAACTAACAGGTCTGTGAGAGCCAGAATTCTTACTGGTTGGTAGGTGATCAAATACTTATGTCATGGAATAAAATGCAAATTAATTATTTAAAAATCATACAATGTGATTTTCTGGATTTTTGTTTTAGATTCCATCTCTCACAGTTGAAGTGTACCTATGATAAAAATGACAGACCTCTACATGCTTTATAAGTAGGAAAACCTGCAAAATCGGCAGTGTATCAAATACTTGTTCTCCCTACTGTATATAGCAACAAAAACTAGGACTGCTGGGCCTCGAGGCCCCTTCAAGCTAATGGCAGTCATTCTGACTGCAACATTCTAACTGCAACAGTGTAATTAATACTTGCAAACAGTGCCTTGCGAAAGTATTCACCCCCCTTGGCATTTTTCCAATTTTGTTGCCTTACATCCTGTAATTAAAATATACTTTTTGGGGTTTGTATCATTTGATTTACACAACATGCCTACCACTTTCAAGAAGCAAAATATTTTTTATTGTGAAACAAACAAGAAATAAGACAAAACAACTGAAAACTTGAGCGTGCATAACTATTCACCCCCCTCAAAGTCAATACTTTGTAGAGCCACCTTTTGCAGCAATTACAGCTGCAAGTCTCTTGGGGTATGTCTCTATAAGCTTGGCACATCTAGCCACTGGGATTTTCGCCCATTCTTAAAGGCAAAACTGCTCCAGCTCCTTCAAGTTGGATGGGTCCCGCTGGTGTACAAAAATTTTTAAGTCATACCACAGATTCTCAATTGAAATGAGGTCTGGGCTTTGACTAGGCCATTCCAAGATATTTGAATGTTTCCCCTTAAACACTCAAGTGTTGCTTTAGCAGTATGCGTATGGTCATTGTCCTGCTGGAAGGTGAACCTCCGTATCAGTCTCAAATCTCTGGAAGACTGAAACAGGTTTCCCTCAAAAATGTCCCTGTATTTAGCGCCATCCATCATTCCTTCAATTCTGACCAGTTTCCCAGTCACTGCTGGTGAAAAACATACCCACAGCATGATGCTGCCACCACCATGCTTCACTGTGGGGATGGTGTTCTCGGGGTGATGAGAGGTGTTGAGTTTGTGCCAGACGTTTTCCTTGATGGCCAAAAAGCTCAATTTTAGTCTCAACTAACCAGAGTATCTTCTTCTATATGTTTGGGGAGTCTCCCACATGCTTTTTGCCGAACACCAATATTACATTTTTCTCTTTAAGCAATGGCTTTTTTCTGGCCACTCTTCCATAAAGCCCAGCTCTGTGGAGTGTATGGCTTCAAGTGGTCCTGTGGACAGATACTCCAATCTCCGCTGTGGAGCTTTGCAGCTCCTTCAGGGTTGTCTTTGGTCTCTTTGTTGCCTCTCTGATTAATGCCCTCCTTGCCTGGTCCGTGAGGTTTCGTGGGCGGCCCTCTCTTGGCAGGTTTGTTGTGGTGCCATATTCTTATAATTTTTTTATAATGGACTTAATGATGCTCCGTCTGATGTTCAACGTTTCGGATATTTTTTATAACCCAACCCTGATCTGTACTTCACCACAACTTTGTTCCTGACCTGTTTGGAGAGCTCCTTGGTCTTCATGGTGCCGCTTGCTTGGTGGTGCTCCTTGCTTTGTGGTGTTGCAGACTCTGGCACCTTTCAGAACAGGTGTATATATACTGAGATCATGTGACATATCAGGTGACACTTTGATTGCACACAGGTGGACTTTATTTAATGAATTATGTGATTTCTGAAGGTAATTGGTTGCACCAGATCTTATTTAGGGGCTTCATAGCAAAGTGGGTGAATACATGTGCACGCACCACTTTTCTGTTTAAAATTTTTTGGAGTAAAAGTAATTTTTTTCATTTCACTTCACCAATTTGGACTATTTTGTGTATGTCCATTACATGAAATCCAAATAAAAGTCAATTTAAATTACAAGTTGTAATAGAAAAAACGCGAAGGGGGGTGAATACTTTTGCAAGGCACTGTATATGCTATCACAAAAACTACTGTTTGGTTGTGTTTATGAAGGTCTTAGGTAACATTAGAATACGATACAAAACGATTTCAAATAACAATAGTATTGTCATTAGTTTATGTTACTGAAGGCTATATGTAAAAACACAACTTTAAGTGTTCAATTAATTTTATTAATGGAGTGTCTTTGTTACAACTATGAAACAGAATGCATGTCTTGGAACGTGGTAACAGCACAGTTTTATAACGGCAAAAAAAAAACAATACCCCAACCACAATGGCGCATCGTCAGCAAGATGCGCGGTCAAATGATGAAAATATCAGTAGCCTAAACATCGTTATAAGTGCCAAGTGTGCTTGATAAATAGTGAAAATCTGCACAAGAGCAATAATGTAATTATAATGAACATAAGTGTTGATGTGACAGCAGTCAAAAATAGAAAACTATTGTCAGCCTGTCCTTACATGGTGTGCCTCTTCATGCAATGGCATCAGTTGGAGCATGTCCATGTCACATCAACAACAAAAGCTTGTTAGTGTGTTTCTGATGATGTCTTTTGCTTGAGATGTAGGGCCTGCTCCCTCAGTGATGACGTTTCATTCTGATAATCGTCATGTAGCTTAGTCACTGGCTTGTTTTTTTGTCCAAGCTGTCCCTTCCTCCCTCCTGTCTCACCGTTTCATTTGGTGGCTCAGTGCGCACCGTTCTGGCTTTTTTTGTGCTTATGCCTTGGAGTTGTAGATTCAGGCTGAGGCTCAAAATCAGAAGAATATGCATCATGATTCATTTCATAAATTCAGGCTGTTCTGGCGGCAAAAGGGGGATTGATGGTGTGGGGGGGGGAGGTGCAGAAGGTGTTATTCATGTTTTGTACATTCAGTGTAGATTTATTTAGGGGTGCATGACTTTAAAAATGGCAGAGTAATAAAAATGAATAATTCATGAGCAGTCCAAATGAGTTCTAGTGTTAAGCATATGTTGATAAATTAGCCCCATTGTGTAGATTGATCCCTAGTACTGCGAGACATTGTCTATGTTCTTTCAGAATGTCCTCATTGTATGTTCTGTGTACGTTTAATATAGACACTCCCTGAGGTGTGCTCTGAGCAGGATGAGCTCGACTTTCTCATGGAGGCTCTCATTATCAGGTAACACACACACGTACACACAAACTCACACACAGTCTAACACACACACATACAAGCTTTTGGTTGAAGACATATTACAAACATGCTCCTACCATGGTAGACCATTCTTCAACAACCATGTAATAACTTTTTATTTCCTCCTTCCCTCTCTCCTCCCTTCCCCCCTCTCTCCTTGCTCCTTCCGACATTCCCTATCCTCCCTCACCCTTTTCTCCCTATTCCTTCCCCCACTCTTTTATCTGTCTCTTCCTCTGCAGTAAATTCAGCCACCAGAACATAGTGCGGTGTATAGGGGTGAGTCTTCAGGCCCTGCCACGTTTCATCCTACTTGAATTGATGGCTGGAGGAGACCTCAAGAGTTTCCTGAGAGAGACGCGGCCCAGACTGGTCAGTTGAGTTGCTTGCTTGTTCCGTATATTTCAATTATAACAGTATGTTAGTTGATAGCATTATCACTTTAGTTCACAGCGTAGGATTTTTTGCGGCATGAAAATGTTGCCCTAAGTGTCTTGCTCACAACAGCAGGAGATGGTACCTTGGACCAGATATTTCTGAAATCATGAAAATTGTGTTTGACTACATTTGCCAAAATGTAACAACAAGGTGCATGCACATAGAGGGCCAAATACACAAGCTACAATGTGTTCTTTGTTAGTCTTGGTTGTGGATTTTTGCATGCCTTCATTAGGATAAACTAGTCAGTACCAAAAAGGGTTCTTAATTTTGTCCCTGTAGGGGAACACATTTTTGGGCTGTGGAGAACCTTTTTATATTGATTCTTTGTATAACCAATGATACTGTATGGTTCTTCATTACACCGTTAAAAACGTCCCTGTTACTGGCTGTCATGAAAATACAGTAAATATACAAAAAGTTAATGCATTTTTTTGGAGCTGGATTAAGATATTATTGCTATAAGGAACAGTATGCTGCAGTATTCTGATTAATTGGGAGTGCATTTTAGGATTTGAACTCCAAACCTCTTGGTTGCCAGTGAACTGAATTTCCCAGTACACCATCAGGTCTGTGGGTATGATAGAGACTGTTTAAAGATTAGAACCAATAGAGTTGGACATTCTGTAATTTGTCCCTATGGGGGAACCCTTTTGGGTGCGACACCCTACCCTCACAAGGAACCATGGTGAGGTTCTTTGTTTTGTCCCTGTAGGGAACCAAATTGGGTTCTGCACAGAACCCTATCATGAAGAACCACCTGGTTGCAGGGTTTTGTCATCTGTCCCTATGGGGGAACCCTTTTGAGTTCCATTTAAAACCCTTTCATGCAGAACCTTCTGGATCCAGGTAGAACCAATGACAGGTTCTACAGTTACTATAATAATAGGATACTAAAGGTGCACTTATGTCACATACTGTTAGGTACAGCAGGTGTTTAGAGTGTTGGACTAGTAACCTAAGAGGTTGCAAGATCAAATCCCTGAGCTGACAAGGTAAAAAATCTGTTGTTCTACCCCTGAACAAGGCAGTTAACCCACTGTTCCTAGGCCATCATTGAAAATAAGAATTTGTTCTTAGCTGACTTGCTTAGCTAAATAAAGGTAAAAACTTACATGGCACCTAAGTGGGGTAACTGCCCCCCCTGTAATTCTTACAGAAACCACTTAATGTCACCAATTTTTTTCCCAACACTTTCTCTTGCTGCTACTAATCTAGCTCAACTAAAAATATTATCTGTCTCATGGGTCGCTCCACCTCAGAAAGTGCAAGAAAGGATTTCAACACACATCGTCTCAGATTGCTGTGAAATCATTTCTGTAGTTGGTGTATAGTAGTGGTAGTAGTGGTTTCTTTGAAGCAATTCAACCATGAAGGCCTGATTAACGCAATCGGTTGAGATGTGTCTGTTACTTGAACTCTGTGAAGCATTTATTTGGGCTGCAATCTGAGGTGCAGTTAACTCTAATGAACTTATCCTCTGCAGCAGAGGTAACACTGGGTCTTCCTTTCGTGTGGCGATCCCAACGAGAGCCAGTTTCATCATAGCGCTTGATGGGTTTTGTGGCTGCACTTGACATTTTCTGGATTGACTGACCTTCATGTAATGATGGACTGTTGTTTCTCTTTGCATATTTGAGGTGTTCTTGTCATAATATGGACTTGGTCTTTTACCAAAAAGGGTTATCTTCTGAATAACACCATAAATCTTAAATAAGCATGCCCCATTCAAAAAATGTAGAACTAAGAACAGATATAGCCCTTGGTTTACCCCAGACTTGACTGCCCTTGACCAGCACAAAAACATCCTGTGGCGTTCTGCATTAGCATCAAATAGCCCCCGCGATATGCAACTTTTCAGGGAAGTGAGGAACCTAAGGGAGGAAAGCTAAGGCTAGCTTTTTCAAACAGAAATTTGCTTCCTGTAGCACTAATTCCAAAAAGTTTTGGGACACTAAAGTCCATGAAGAATAAGAGCACCTCCTCCCAGGTGCCCACTGCACTGAGGAAACACTGTCACCACCCATATATCTACAATAATCTATAACTTCAATAAGCATTTTTCCACGGCTGGCCATGCTTTCCACCTGGCTACCCCTATCCCGGCCAACATCTCAGCACCCCCTGCAGCAACTTGCCCAACCCCCTGCTTCTCCTTTACCCAAATCCAGACAGCTGATGTTCGGAAAGAGCTGCACAATATGGATCCCTACAAATCAGCTGGGCTAGACAATCTGGACCCTCTCTTTCTAAAATGATCAGCCGAAATTGTTGCAACCCCTAATAATAGCCTATTCAACCTCGTCTGAGATCGTCTGAGATCCCCAAAGATTGGAAAGCTGCCACGGTCATCCCCCTCTTCAAAGGGGGAGACACTCTAGAACCAAACTGTTATAGACCTATATCCATCCTGCCCTGCCTTTCTAAAATCTTCGAAAGCCAAGTTAACAAAGAGATCACCGACCATTTCGAATCCCACCATACCTTCTCCACTATGCAATCTGGTTTCTGAGCTGGTTATGGGTGCTCCTCAGCTACGCTTAACTACTTAGGGAGTGGTGGGGCGCCAAATTCAAAATCCAAAAGTTTAATTATTAAACATTCATCAATTTACAAGTGTTGCATAGTCATCAAAAGCTCTGCTTCTTGGCAATATCACAGCGTTGTCAGATTTCAAAAAGGCTTTACGGTGAAAGCACAACATTTGATTGTTTGAGGGTAGCACCTCCAATATTTCAGCATTAGCATAAATTCATAAACCATCGCGGTTCACACAAAACACATTTCACAGCGAAAACAAATCCCTTACCTTTTGAAGAACTTCTGCTGAGGGCTTCCCAAGTGTCCAACGAAGACAATCCATGGTTCTTTTGTTAGAAAAAGTCATTTATTATATCCATAAATCTCTGTTTGGTTGGTGCGTTATGTTCAGAAAATCCAACGTCGAATCGCCCATTGAAACGTGAAGAGAACGCGTTCAAATATACCTATAAACTTTCCCTAAACAAATCAAATACCAGTTAAAATGCATCCTTAGCTATCCTTTTATGAATATGAGCGATAATATTTCACTCGGATGGTCACCTAAACGTTATACAAGTAAAATAAAGTGGGGCGCGCAGCCAGACTAGCGCACGAGAAAACATCTGAGCTACCTTGGCCATTTCCTGTACCTATTCTTCCGGCTTCCTCCAATCTATCTGAGGCTTTATATATAGACTGTTGACATCTAGTGGAAGCCATAGGTACTGAAATCTCTGAGCTGCTTGCCATATATCTAAATAGGGAGACTGTCAAACAGAGCCAATGTGACAAAAAAAAACAGTAATTCCGGATAGATTTTTCTCACAGACATTATGTTAACACTTTTAGAAACTTCAGAGTGATCCCTATCCAATAGTACTAATTATGTGCATATCCTATTTTCTGGGCCTGAGTGGGAGGCATTTTACTTTGGGCACGCCAGACTCTCCAAAACCGTCACCTCGGGAGCTGCTCCCTAAGAAGTTAAGGTCCTAAACGATATCATAACCGCCATTGATAAAAGACAGTACTGTGCAGCCGTCTTTATCAACTTGGCCAATTATCGGGCTGACTCTTTCTCTGTATATATAAATGATGTCGCTATTGCTGCTAGTGATTCTCTGATCCACCTCTACGCAGACGACACCATTCTGTATACATCTGGCCCTTCTTTGGACACTGTGCTAACAAACCAAACAAGCTTCACCGCCATATAACACTCCTTCCGTGTCCTCTAACTGCTTTTAAATGCTAGTAAAACTAAGTGCAGGCTCTTCAACCGATCGCTGCCCGCACTCTCTTGCCCGACTAGCATCACTACTCTGGAAGGTTCTGACCTAGAATATGTGGACAACTACAAATACCTAGGTGTCTGGTTAGACTGTAAACTCTCCTTCTAGACTCACATTAAGCATCTCCAATCCAAAATTAAATCTAGAATCGGCTTCCTATTTCGCAACAAAGCATCCTTCACTCATGCCGCCAAACATACCCTCGTAAAACTGACTATCCTACCGATCCTTGACTTTGGCGATGTCATTTACAAAATAGCCCCCCAACACTCTACTTAGCAATTTGGATGTAGTCCATCACAGTGCCATCCGTTTTGTCACCAAAGCCCCGTATATTACCTACCACTGCAACCTGTATGCTCTCGTTGGCTGGCAATCACTGTATATACGTCGCCAAACCCACTGGCTCCAGGTCATCTATAAGTCTTTGCTAGGTAAAGCACCGCCCGCCTTATCTCCTTCCAGTTCTCTGCTGCCAATGAAAGGAACGAATTACAAAAATATCTGAAGCTGGAGTCTTATATCTCCCTCACTAACTTTAAGCATCAGCTGTCAGAGCAGCTTACCGATCACTGTACCTGTACCCAGCCAATCTGTAAATAGCACATCCAACTACTTCATCCACATATTATTACTTACCCTCTTGCTGTTTTGCACCCCAGTATCTCTACTTGCACATCATCATCTGCACATCTATCACTCCAGTATTAATGCTAAATTGTAATTATTTAGCCTCTATGGCCTATTTATTGCATACCTCCCTACTCTTCTACATTTGCAAACACTGTACATATTTTTCTATTTTTCTTTTCTATTGTGTTATTGACTGTGCGTTTGTTTATGTCTAACTCTGTGTTTCTGTTTTTGTTGCACTGCTTTGCATTATCTTGGCCAGGTCGCAGTTGTAAATGAGAACTTGTTCTCAACTGGCCTACCTGGTTAAATAAAGGTGAAATAAATACAAATAAAACTAAAAACAAGGCACATTTGTTAATTAAAATGCATTCCAGGTGACTACCTCATGAAGCTGGTTGAGAGAATGCCAAGAGTGTGCAAAGCTGTCATCAATGCAAAGGGTTGCTACTTTGAATAACCTCAAATATAAAATATATTATGATTTGTTTAACACTTTTTTGGTTATTAAATTATTCTATATCTGTTATTTCATAGTTTTAATGTCTTCACTATTATTCTAAAATTTAGAAAATAGTAAAAAAAAGTAAGAAAAACCCTTGAATGAGTAGGTGTGTCCAAACTTTTGACGGGTACTGTATACAGTTGAAGTCGGAAGTTTACATTCACCTTAGCCAAATACATTTCAACTCAGTTTTATAAAATTGCAGACATTTAATTCTAGCAAAAATTCCCTGTCTTAGGTCAGTTAGGATTTTCAAATATTTTTCAATTATCTATAGGATTGAGGTCAGAGCTTTGTGATGGCCACTCCAATATGTTGACTTTGTTGTCTTAAGCCATTTTGCCACAACTTTGGAAGTATGTTTGGGGTCATTGTCCATTTGGAAGACCCATTTGCGACCAAGCTTTAACTTTCTGACAGATGTCTTGAGATGTTGCTTCAATATATCCACATCATTTTCCATCTTCATGATGCCATCTATTTTGTGAAGTGCACTAGTCCCTGCTGCAGCAAAGCACCCCCACAACATGATGCTGCCACCCCCGTGCTTCACGGTTGGGATGGTGTTCTTCAGCTTGCAAGCATCCCCCTTTTTCCTCCAAACATAACGATGTTCATTATGGCCAAACAGTTATATTTTTGTTTCATCAGACCAGAGGAAATCTTGCCAAAAAAGTACGATCTTTGTCCCCATGTGCAGTTGCAAACCGTAGTCTGGCTTTTTTATGGCGGTTTTGGAGCAGTGGTTTCTTCCTTGCTGAGCGTCCTTTCAGGTTATGTCGATAAGGACTCGTTTTACAGTGGATATAGATACTTTTTTTTACTCTTTTCCTCCAGCATCTTCACAAGGTCCTTTGTTGTTGTTCTGGGATTGATTTGCACTTTTCGCTACAAAGTACATTAATCTCTAGGAGACAGAACACGTCTCCTTCCTGAGCAGTATGACGGCTACGTGTTCCCATGGTGTTTATACTTGCGTACTATTGTTTGTACAGATGAATGTGGATCCTTCTCTGTCTGTCTGATTCTTTGTCTATACATCTGTCTGTCTGTCTGATTCTATGTCTTTCTGACAATCTGCCTGACTATCTGTCTGTCTGCCCACCTGTCTGTCTCTCTTTATGTATGAGTCTGATCTCTCCCTCTCTATCTGGTATGTCTCTATAGGAGCACCCCTCTAGTCTCTCCATGGTGGACCTGCTCAACGTGGCAAGAGAAATCGCACAGGGATGCCAGTACCTGGAGGAGAACCAGTTTATACACCGGTAGGCCTACTATGGTAGAAAAACATACATGGGCTTACACTACATGACCAAAAGTATGTGGATACCTGCTCGTCGAACATCTCATTCCAAAATCATAGGCCATAATATGGAGTTGGTCCCCCATTTGCTGCTATTACAGCAGCGCAGAAATCTGACAAACTGACATCCTATGACGGTGCCACGTTGAAAGTCAGAGCTCTTCAGTAAGGCCATTCTATAGAGAATGTTTGTCTATGGAGATTGCATGGCTGTGTGCTAAATTTTATACACCTGGCTGAAATATCCAAATCCATTCATTAGAAGGGGTGTCCACATACTATTGTATATATAGTGTAAGTGTGTGCACATAGTGTTCACATATAGTCAAACGAGCACATTATGCAGTGACAGACACATACTCTTTCTAACACACAAACTCATTTTATCCACTTAAGCACACACGTGCGCACACGCGCAAACACACACACACAAAGACACAGTTGCCCACATTCACACCCTCTCAAGCAATTGCAAACACTTTCTCAAACTACAACAACATATGGGCGTCGACATACACTCACTGGGTGTTTTTTTAGGTACACCACCCCGTTCACAAAAATGTATAACTTTTTTGTGATGTGGCTTGTTATATAAAGCAGATAGAAAGGCATTGAGGCATTCCGTTACTGTTCGATTGAACGTTAGAATGGGAAAAACAAGTGATCTAAGCTACTTTGAGCGTGGTATGATTGTCGGTGCCAGGCGCACAGGATCCAGTATCTCAGAAACCTCCACCCGCTTTTCACGCTCGACAGTGTCTAGCGTTTACCGAGAATGGTGCAACAAGCAAAAAACATCTTGTCAGCAGCAGTCTTGTTTGCGAACACAGCTCGTTAATGAGAGAGGTAGAAGGACAATGGCAAGAATAGTGCACACCAATAGGAGGGCCCAAACAGAGAAATAACGACGCAGTACCAGAGTGGTGTGCAAAACGGCATCTCGAAAATGCACAACTCGTTGATCCTTGTCACAAATGGGCTATTGCAGCAAGCTCTTCCAGTAGGCACGCAATCACTAACCGTGGACTATTGAGGAGTGGAAAAACATTACCTGGAGTTCACTCAACCCAATGGGATGAGATGGAACTGGCTGTTCGCAGCATGAATGCACCACCATTCAATCTGCAGCAACTGCGTGATGCCATCGCTTCAGCATGGACCAAAATCCATGTGGAACGTTTCCGACACCTTGTAGAATGCCCCGAAGAATTCAGGCTGTTCTGGAGACAAAGGGGGATTCGACCCGGTACCAAATGGGTGTAACTAATAAACTGGCCAGTTAGTGTACATTTCAGCTAGACGAAGGCAATGAGGCAAAGCGATAAGCAAGGAGATGTGGGAGAACAGTATTTTTCCACGGCACCCATACCTGTGACAGAAGTTCCCCTTCCACTCCCCAACTTCCTGCAAGTCATCCAATGACAAACGAATTTACCCCAACATGTGTAAAACCATCAATCCGCCTAAAGGTGTCGCAGGTGTGCTAGGCTCTAGTTTCACACACACATACAGACTACCACACACATACAGAGTCAGATAGACTCGGAATCATGGCTCTCTCCAGATATACTGTCCATACAGCCAGCTGGGTTCTCAGTACATCGCGCAGACAGGAATAAAGAACTCTCCTAGAAGAAAAAAGGTGGAGGTGTATGTTTCATGATTAACTACCCATGGTGTGATTGTGATAACGTACAGGAATTCAAGTCCTTTTGTTCACCAGACCTAGAATACCGCACAATCAAATGCCGACCGTTTTACCTCCCAAGAGAATTCTCTTCGTTTACAGTTTCAGCCGTGTATATTCCCCCTCAAGCCGATACCATGACAGCCCTCAAGGAACTACACTGGACTTTGTGCAAACTGGAAACCACATATCCCGAGGCCATATTTATTGTAGCTGGGAACTTTAACAAAGCAAATTTGAGGAAAACACTACCGAAGCTCTATCAACACATTGCCTGCAGTACTTGCGCTTCAAAAACTCTTGACCACTGTTTCTCTCCCTTCCGGGATGGCTACAAGGCCTCCCTTCAGCAAATCAGATCATGACTCCATTCTGCTCCTCCCTTCCTATAGGCAGAAACTCAAACAGGAAGTACCCTATTCAATGCTCGTCTGACCAACCAGAATCCATGGCTTAAGATTGTTTTGTTAAAAACGTGGATAGTTGGAAGCATTCGCGCAAAACTGAAAGCGTGAACCACCGCATTTAACCACGGCAAGGTGACTGGGAATATGGTTGAATACATACATTACAGTTATGCCCTCCGTAAGGCAATCAAACAGGCAAAATGTAAATACAGAGACAAAGTGAGGTCGAAATTCAACGGCTCAGCCACAATACTTATGTGGCAGGGAGTCCAGACAATCATGGATTACAAAGGGAAAAACCAGCCACGTCCTGGACAAGCTAAACACCTTCTATGCCCGCTTTGAGGATAACACAGTGCCACCGACGAGGCCCTCTCCCGAGAACTGTGGGCTCTTGTCCTCTGTAGCCGACGTGACCCTCGCAAGGCTTCCGGCCCAGACAACATCCCAAGACGTGTCCTCAGAGCATGCTGGCTGGAGTGTATATGGACATATTCAATCTCTCTATCCCAGTCTGCTGTCCCCACTTGCTTTCCTGTACCCAAGAATGCAAAGGTAAGTGCTTTGAGAGGAAAGCACTTACCTTTGACGTGTTTTGAGGGGGTAGTTGAGGATCTTTGAGAGGTGCTATGAAGTGCTTTGAGAGGCTAGTTAAGGAGCAAATCAACTCCACCTTACCTGACACCCTAGACCCAGTTCAATTTGCATTCCGCCCCAATAGATCCACAGACGATGCTGTCACACTGCCCTATCCCATCTGGACAAGAGGAATAGCAATGTAAGAATGCTGTTCATTGACTAAAGCTCAGCCTTCAACACAATAGTACCCTCCAAGCTCATCATTAAGCTTGTCTGCAAACTTAATGATGGTGTTGGAGTCGTGCCTGGCCATGCAGTCGTGGGTGAACAGGGAATACAGGAGGGGACTGAGCACGCACCTTTGAGGGGCCCCCGTGTTGAGGATCAGCGTGGCAGATGTATTGTTACCTACCTTTACCACCTGGGTGCGGCCCGTCAGGAAGTCCAGGATCCAGTTGCAGAGGGAGGTGTTTAGTCCCAGGGTCCTTAGCTTAGTGATGAGCTTTGAGGGCACTATGGTGTTGAATGCTGAGCTGTAGTCAATGAATAGCCTTCTCACGTAGGTGTTCCTATCAGGGCACAATGCAAGACCCAGATGCAGACACAGGAGGCAGATGGTTGAAGTCTTAGATGTTTATTGATCCAAAAATGAGTAGGCAAGAGAATGGTCGTGGACAGGCAAAAGGTCAAAACCAGTTCAGAGTCCAGGAGGTACAGAGTGGCAGGCAGGCTCAAGGTCAAGACAGGCAGAATGGTCAGGCAGGCGGGTACAGAGTCCAGAAACAGGCAAGGGTCAAAACCGGGAGGAGTAGCAAAAAGAGAATAGAAAAGTCAGGAGCATTGGAAAAACACGCTAGTTGACTTGGACATACAAGAAGAACTGGCACAGAGAGACAGGAAACACAGGGATAAATACACTGGGGAAAACAAGCGACACCTGGAGATTAGAGAACCCCAGGAAACGTTGCAACTGCACCCAGGACGTAGGCTGAGGCAACTCCACCACCGCTTTCACTTTTTCCTGATCCATTTGGACATTTCCATCAGCAATTACATATCCCAGAAAGGAGATTGTTGAGCGGTGAAACTCACATTTCTCGGCCTTCACAAACAATTGGTTCTCCAGGAGATGCTGAAGGACTTGAAGAACGTGAAGAACGTGTTCTTGGGCAGACCGGGAAAAAAACAGGGTGTCGTCCAGGTAAACATACACGAAAGAGTTTAGCATGTCCCGGAGCACACAGTTTACCAGAGCCTGAAAAACAGCGGGGAAATTAGTGAGTCAAAACGGCATGACCTGGTACTCATAATGTCCACTGGCTGTATTAAAGGCTGTCTTCCACTCATCTCCTTTGCGTATCCAAACCAGGTGGTAGGCATTCCGAAGGTCCAGTTTGGAACAAATGGTGGCTCCCTGGAGTGGTTAGAAGGCAGAGGAGAGGAGTGGTAGGGGATAACGATTCTTGATCGTTATATCATTAAGACCCCGGTAGTCAATGCACAGACGCAGGGTCTTGTCCTTCTTCTCCATGAAGAAAACCCCCGCGCCGGCAGGAGATGCAGACGGACGGATGCCTCCAGTAGCCAGAGATTCCTCATGTACTCTTCCATGGCCTTGGTCTCCTGGCCAGATAGAGAATATAGACGAGCACGAGGTGGTGTGGTGCCTGGGAGGAGATCAATGGCACAATCATAAGGACGCTGCGGAGGAAGAGAAGTAGCCCGTGCCTTACTGAAAACCTCCAGGAGATCATGGTACTCAGTGGGGACGGCAGAGACATCTGTGGCTTTGCTCACGTCCTGAGGGGAACGTCTCAAGGACGGCTGTGCCGTTTTAAAACAATGAGAATGACAAAACGGACTCCAACCCTGGATGGAGCCCGTGGTCCAGTCAATAACTGGATTGTGTTTCTGGAGCCAAGAAAACCCCAAACCCACAGGAACATGGGGTGAATCGATAATGAGGAGCTGTATAGTCTCACTATGGTTTCCTGATACCCATATATGAACGGGCACAGTGGTATGGGTGACTCTTCCAATAGAACGGCCATCTAGTGCCCTTGCATCCATGGGGACAGAGAGAGGTTGAGTGGGAATACCCAATACAGAAACCATGGTAGCATCCATAAAACTTTCATCAGCCCCAGAGTAAATGATTACTCGGAGAGACTTAGATTGGTCTCCCCACAGCAAAAGCACAAACAAAGGTGAGCGGATGAGTCTGGCTAACCAGAGTAATTATTCCAACCATTGTTTACAGACAGATTATTTCACTGTATCACAATTCCAGTGGGTCAGAAGTTTACATACACTAAGTTGACTGTGCCTTTAAACAGCTTGGAAAATTCAAGAAAATAATATAATGGCTTTAGAAGCTTCTGATAGGCTAATTGACATAATTTGTGTCAATTGGAGGTGTATCTGTGGATGCATTTCAAGGCCTACCTTCAATCTCAGTGCCTCTTTGCTTGACATCATGGGAAAATCAAAAGAAATCAGCCAAGACCTCAGAAAAAATGGTAGACCTCCACAAGTCTGGTTCATCTTTGGGAGAAATGTTGAAATGCCTGAAGGTACCACGTTCATCTGTACAAACAATAGTAAGCAAGTATAAACACCATGGGACCATGCAGCCAACATACCGCTCAGGAAGGAGACGCGTTCTGTCTCCTAGAAATTAATGTACTTTGGTGCGAAAAGTGCATATCAATCCCAGAACAACAGCAAAGGACCTTGTGAAGACACTGGAGGAAACAGATACAAAAGTATCTATATCCACAGTAAAACGAGTCCTATACCGACATAACCTGAAAGGCCGCTCAGCAAGGAAGAAGCCACTGCTCCAAAACCGCCATAAAACGGTTTATGGGGACAAAGATCAAACTTTTTGGAGAAATGTCCTCTGGTCTGATGAAACAAAAATATAACTGTTTGGTCGTAATGACCATTGTTATGTTTGGAGGAAAAAGGGGGAGGCTTGCAAGCCGAAGAACACCATCCCAACCGTGAAGCACGGGGGTGGCAGCATCTTGTTGTGGGGGTGCTTTGCTGCATGAGGGACTGGTGCACTTCACAAAAAAGAGGCTGCTGCCCTATGTACTGTACATAGAAATGGAATTACTGGTCATATAGTGGAACACTGGTCACTTTAATAATGTTTACATACTGTTTTACTAATTTCATGTGTATATACTGCATTCTACTGTATTCTAGTCAATGACACTTCGACATTGTTCATCCTTGTATTTTTCTTAATTCCTTTCCTTTACTTTGAGATTTGTGTGTATTGTTGTGAATTGTTAGATACTACTGCACTGTTGGAGATAGGAAAACAAGCATTTTGCTACATCCGCAATAATATCTGCTAAATATGTGTACGTGACCAATAAAATGTGATTTGATTTGAACACTCACCTCTGTAAGGTTCTTAATGTCTTGTCACTTTGCAGGGACATTGCAGCTCGGAACTGCCTGCTGACCACCAAAGGACAGGGGAGAGTGGCCAAGATAGGGGACTTTGGAATGGCCAGGGACATTTACAGGTACTGCCAACACACAAACTCTTTAAACCCAGCTACTATAAAGGTATACTTTTGTGATCTGGGATGGTGTGGCTGTCTGGGTTGCTGCCTCTCGAGCACATGTACAATATACTGCTGCAAGCATGGGTTGAGTCCGGCCTACTGCTATTTCAACTTTCTCTCATTTACATTTCACCTCTATCCAAACATGTCAAAATACGTAACAAGTGGGACTGTCCCAAAACGTTGCCCCAGTCTAAAGTAATTTGCACTCTGAAGCAGGTTCTCATTAAGGATTGGTCGGTATTTTTCTCCATTCATTGTTCCCTCTATCTTTACCAGTGTCCCAGTCCCTGCCACTGAAAAGCATCCTCATAGCATGATGCTGGCACCACCATGCTTCACAGTAGGGATGGTGTTAGATGGGTGATGAGCTGTGCCTGGTTTTCTCCAGACATACTGCTTTGCATTCAGGCCACAGACCAGGTGTGGTAACTCGTATGTCTAAAGTTTAGTAATGATGTTTGGTACAGTGGGGCGTTTTGTAAAAGAGCTTAATAACTGAAAACATAGCCATGTATCAACCCTACGTGACATCAAAGAGTGACAACCAACTTTCTGGAAGAGATTGCAATGATGAATGCTAAAATTGTTGCCCGTAATAAAGCGCAGTGCGCTATGATAAAATGTATCTAACGGCTTTAATGAAGTGGCAGCTGCGTTCATATAGATTATGTGAATTTCAGTCATGGTCTAGGACCAATAGGAACATCGACTGAATAATCTACTTTCTACTATTTAGCGAGAGGCAGGACCTATTTCTATAGAAGAAGCCCATTTTTATTCTCAGCTTCTCAACTAACTCATCAATATGCTAATTAAAGACAGCTTTTCATCTATCCAGATCCCCAGTAACAGTATTTGTAAGCACTGACACGATCAATATGGACACCATCCCAAAGTGCATATGCTTAAATCATCAAACTTATTTTTATGCGCTCTAGAGAACAACATATACTTAGTTTTACCTGCATTCAGTACTAATTTCAGGTCAATAAAGTTTTTCTGTAATACAATGAAGGCAGACTGTTGTTCAGATAGAGCCTGGTCAACCGTGGGGCAATAACATACACAACAGTGTCATCTGCATACAAGTACAGGTTCTTTTTAAATATTTTTTACAGACAAGTCGATATTGTTAATGAAAACAGTAAACAGGACCCAGAATCGACCCATGCGGGACAGCTTTTGTAATATCCAGGATAACTGATTTAACAGCATTAGTAGATATGCATCGAGTTCTATCTGTCAAGTCATTTTTAAACCAGTTACATGCAGCCTGCTCTAGGCCAATTGAGGAAAGCCTCTGAATTAGCAGTGAGTGATCAACAGTATTGAAAGCCTTTGACAGGTCAATGAAGAGGCGTGCTGCTGTCTTTTATCCATGCAAATAACCACATCATGTATAACTCGGGATGCAGTAGAGATAGTGCTATGACCTCATCTAAAACCCGACTGATGTACATTTAGGATACATTTCAAAGATAAGAAAGATCTTAGCTGAGATCAAGGATTCTAATATTTTAGCTAGACAAGAAAGTTTAGAAATAGGCTGATCATTATTTAGGTCACAAGTGTCACCACCTGTGTTAAGGGGGCAGTACATGGGCCGCCATCCAAACAGATAATTTTCAGGTAATTTTCAGGTTAAAAATATGGATTCATGATTCAACAATCAGAGGGGCAGAGAGCTGCAGCAAAAATGGATCAAGCATATCAGCTCCAGCTGATCAATCTTAAGCAAGGCATCTAGCACCTCACAGATAGTAAATTGTTGGAAGGAAAAAAAAAATTCACTAAAACGCACTAGATGTTATTAACTTGATGTTATTGATCATAATTTGTTATTGAAAAAACGAACTGGCCATCACATGCTTGGAGAGTTACTTATCCAATATACAGTGGGGCAAAAAAGTATTTAGTCAGCCACCAATTGTGCAAGTTCTCCAACTTAAAAAGATGAGAGAGGCCTGTAATTTTCATCATAGGTACACTTCAACTATGACAGACGAAATGAGAAAAAGAAATCCAGAAAATCACATTGTAGGATTTTTTATTTATTTATTTGCAAATGATGGTGGAAAATAAGTATTTGGTCAATAACAAAAGTTTATCTCAATACTTTGTTATATACCCTTTGTTGGCAATGACAGAGGTCAAACGTTTTCTGTAAGTCTTCACAAGGTTTTCACACACTGTTGCTGGTATTTTGGCCCATTCCTCCATGCAGATCTCCTCTAGAGCAGTGATGTTTTGGGGCTGTCGCTGGGCAACACGGACTTTCAACTCCTCCAAAGATTTTCTATGGGGTTGAGATCTGGAGACTGGCTAGAGCCACTCCAGGACCTTGAAATGCTTCTTCTGAAGCCACTCCTTCGTTGCCAGGCGGTGTGTTTGGGATCATTGTCATGCTGAAAGACCCAGCCACGTTTCATCTTCAATGCCCTTGCTGATGGAAGGAGGTTTTCACTCAAAATCTCACAATACATGGCCCCATTCATTCTTTCCTTTACACGGATCAGTCGTCCTGGTCCCTTTGCAGAAAAACAGCCCCAAAGCATGATGTTTCCACCCCCATGCTTCACAGTAGGTATGGTGTTCTTTGGATGCAACTCAGCATTCTTTGTCCTCCAAACACGACGATTTGAGTTTTTACCAAAAAGTTCTATTTTGGTTTCATCTGACCATATGACATTCTCCCAATCCTCATCTCTATCATCCAAATGCTCTCTAGCAAACTTCAGACGGGCCTGAACATGTACTGGCTTAAGCAGGGGGACACGTCTGGCACTGCAGGATTTGAGTCCCTGGCGGCGTAGTGTGTTACTGATGGTAGGCTTTGTTACTTTGGTCCCAGCTCTCTGCAGGTCATTCACTAGGTCCCCCGTGTGGTTCTGGGATTTTTGCTCACCGTTCTTGTGATCATTTTGACCCCACGGTGAGATCTTGCGTGGAGCCCCAGATCGAGGAAGATTATCAGTGGTCTTGTATGTCTTCCATTTCCTAATAATTGCTCCCACAGTTGATTTCTTCAAACCAAGCTGCTTACCTATTGCAGATTCAGTCTTCCCAACCTGGTGCAGGTCTACAATTTTGTTTCTGGTGTCCTTTGACAGCTCTTTGGTCTTGGCCATAGTGGAGTTTGGAGTGTGACTGTTTGAGGTTGTGGACAGGTGTCTTTTATACTGATAACAAGTTCAAACAGGTGCCATTAATACAGGTAATGAGTGGAGGACAGAGGAGCCTCTTAAAGAAGAAGTTACAGGTCTGTGAGAGCCAGAAATCTTGCTTGTTTGTATGTGACCAAATACTTATTTTCCACCATAATTTGCAAATAAATTCATAAAAAATCCTACAATGTGATTTTCTGGATTTTTCTTCCTCATTTTGTCTGTCATAGTTGAAGTGTACCTATGATGAAAATTACAGGTCTCTCTCATCGTTTTAAGTGAGAGAACTTGCACAATTGGTGGCTGACTAAATACTTTTTTGCCCCACTGTAACTCAGAGAGTATTCTTCAATGGAAGCTTCTCTAACATCAGCAATGTACAGTGCGGCATCCCTCAGGGCAGCTGCCTTCGGGCGTTACACTTCTTTACTTTACAAATGATTTGCCACTTGTCTTACAAGAAGATAAAATGACTATGTCTGCTGATGATTGCACAGTCTACACATCAGCACCTAAAGCCAGTAAGCTCACTGAGACTCTTAGCAAGGAGTTACAGTCAGTGTCAGAATGGGTAATTAACAATAAACGGGTCTTAAATACATCTAAAACCCAAACCATTGTATTTGGTTCAAAGCATTCTAGACCTAAACCTCAACTGCAGTTGCGCATCATTGTAGAAACTGAACTCCTAGGAGTAACAATGGATGGTCAGTTATCATGGTAAAATCATACTGACAAAGTTGTTGTGAAGATGGGGAGAGGTATGTCTGTTATAAAAATAGATTCTGCATTTTTTACACAAAGATCAACTGCACTAGTTGTTCAGGCATTGATCTTGTCCCATCTTGAAGAAATTGACAACTTCTCTACTAGTCTTTATAAGAAACAATTGTGTATTAAAAATGCCTAACCACTTATATAATATACAGATGAAGTCGGAAGTTTACATACACCTTAGCCAAATACATTTAAACTCAGTTTTTCACAATTCCTGACATTTAATCCTAGTAAAAATTCCGTCTTAGATCAGTTAGGATCACCACTTTATTTTAAGAATGTGAAATGTCAGAATAATAGTAGAGAGCATGATTTATTTAAGCTTTTATTTCTTTCATCACGTTCCCAGTGGGTCAGAAGTTTACATACACTCAATTAGTATTTGGTAGCATTGCCTTAAAATTGTTTAACTTGGGTCAAATGTTTTGGGTAGCCTTTCACAAGCTTCCCACAATAAGTTGGGAGAATTTTGTCCCTGACAGAGCTGGTGTAACTGAGTCAGGTTTGTAGGCCTCCTTGCTCACTCACGCCTTTTCAGTTCTGCCCACAAATGTTCTATAGGATTGAGGTCAGGGCTTTGTGATGGCCACTCCAATACCTTGACTTTGTTGTCCTTAAGCCATTTTGCCACAACTTTGGAAGTATGCTTGGGGTCATTGGAAGACCCATTTGCGACCAAGCTTTAACTTCCTGACTGATGTCTTGAGATGTTGCTTCAATATCTCCACATCATTTTCATTCGTCATGATGCCATTTGTTTTGTGAAGTGCACTAGTCCCTCATGCACCAAAGCACCCCCACAACATGATGCTGCCACCCCGTGCTTCACGGTTGGGATGGTGTTCTTTGGCTTGCAAGCCTCCCCCTTTTTCCTCCAAACATAATGATGGTCATTATGGCCAAACAGTTATATTTTTGTTTCATCAGACCAGAGGACATTTCTCCAAAAAGTACGATCTTTGTCACCATGTGAAGTTGCAAACCGTAGTCAGGCTCAATTGCTCCCAAGGATGAACCAGACTTGTGGATGTTTACAAAAAAGAATTCTGAGGTCTTGGCTGATTTTTTAGATTTTCCCATGATGTCAAGCAAAGAGCCACTGAGTTTGAAGGTAGACCTTGAACTACATCCACAGGTACACCTCCAATTGACTCAAATGATGTCAATTAGCCCATCAGAAGCTTGTAAAGCCATTACATAATTTTCTGGTATTTTCCAAGCTGTTTAAGGCACAGTCAACTTAGTGTATGTAAACTTCTGACCCACAGTAATTGTGATACAGTGAATTTTCCAAACAATTTTTGGAAAAATGACTTGTGTCATGCACAAAGTAGATGTCCTAACCGACTAGCCAAAACTATAGTTTGTTAACAAGACATTTGTGGAGTGGTTGAAAAAAACGAGTTTTAATGAATCCAACCTAAGTGTATGTAAACTTCCGACTTCAACTGTACATATTACCCCGCACATTGACTCTGTACCAGTACCCCCTGTATATAGCCCCGCTATTGTTATTTACTGCTGCTATTTATTTGTTATTCTAATCTTACTTTTTTAAAGGTATTTTCTTAAAACTGCATTGTATGTTAAGGGGTTGTAAGTAAGCATTTCACTGTAAGGTCTACACCTGTTGTATTCGGCGCATGTGACAAATACAATTTGATTTGATTCAAATGTTTAAGTTGACAGTGAAACTTTTTTTTTTTTATCCCAAAAATGACCACTTAGACCACTGTTTCCTAACCCTGGTCCTCTTGTACCCACATCAGTACACATTTTCTTTGTACTCCTGGACTAACGCACATCATTCAACTCATTGAGGGCTTGATCATTAGTTGGCAAGTTGAATCAGGTGTGCTTGTCCAGGGTTACAATGAAAATGTGTACTGTTGGGGTTACTTGAGGACCAGGGTTGGAAAACACTGACTTACACGGCCCACCTAAGAATATTCCATAGAGAAAAAAAACAGTAATTAGCTCCAATGACTGTCATTTATTCAATATTAAAGGGATAATTTGGCAATGAACCCATTTATCTACTTCCCCAGAGTCAGATGAACAGGAACAGTTAGCATGCAAACATTTTACCTGTAGACTTCCAGTCATTTCAGCTAGCCATATTAATAAAATCATTATTTTTCACATAAAAACAATCCCACAAAATATATATTTTTTAAATCATCGCGGACACCCTGCAGCGACCGAGGACCCCAGTTTGAAAACCCCTGATCTAGAAAACACAGGCACTGCTCCCGTAGCTACCACAGTTAGCTGGCTACCTAGCCATGCTAGCCTGCTGTAGCACATAGTTAGCTAGTGCTACAACCAACAGAAAACAGCTATTTTTTACATTCAAAGTTAGTAAGTAGCCAACTACTAACATTACGGAACTGTAATAAACAGGGCATTTTTTAAGAAAGATGCTAGGTCTAATGTTAACGTTAGATAGGCTAGCAGTATCTACAATAAATGGGTTATTTAATTACTTTTTACTTTTTGGAAGGGGGCTGTGAAAATATGTTTTATTCATCTCTTATGTTATACTGTACACTTCTTTAAAAATAATTATTACATTTTTCTGTAGTAAACACTTGGGGAGAATTCGGACCCGAGTTAAGCGCGCGTAAATGGAACGTAATTCTCTTTTTATGCACTTTTCTGTCTACGTGTATTCTGACCTTGAATTTAAACATGATAATTAATTCCCTAATAATTACACCACCTTCACGTGCGAGAAAACCATGAATAAGGTCGAGCGAACCTGCCGGTTCCAAGTGGGAAAAGCATGTAGTAATTTTTTTGATGTTGATAGAATCACTATGCACTGTCATTTATAAATTGATAAGAGCTATTGATAAGAGCTAGGTAAATTAGTAATTTGTTTGGAGAAGGGGATTGTAAATACACATGTCCTAGCAATTGTTTTAGAATTTGTTTTGTTATGATCCCTGGAGACGAATGTAAAAGCAGTCATATGAAAGCAAACAGAAAATCACATCAACATGACATGTATTGCGGCACCTTTTCCACAGTGAAGTAGGCTATAAATAGCTGTGCTGTTATTCCGAATTTGAATTGTATGTCCTCAGAATTTGCAGGGAAGAAATTTGGAGACCCAGGGCGCGCAATTCAAATAAATAATCCCAAAAATTATGGATATTAAACATTAAGGTACATATAAGTGTCTTATATCGGCTGAAAGCTTAAATTCTTGTTAATCTAACTGCACTGTCCGAATTTCAGTAGCTATTACAGAGAAAACATGCCATGTGATCCTTTGAGAACGGCGCCCCACATCAAAATATTTTTCCATTGGCACAGGTTTCATACATTCACAAATAACGATTAAATATTCACTTACTTGAAAGTCTTCCTCTGATTTGTCATCCAAGGGGTCACAGCTATAACATGTAGTGTCATGTTATTAGATAAAATCCTTCTTTATATCCCAAAAAGTCCCTTTAGTTGGTGCCATCGATTTGAGTAATCCACTCGTTCAACATGCAGAGAAAGGAATCCGAAAATCTACCCCTAAACTTTGTTTCACCAAGTCAAAATACGTTTCTATTTACTCCTCAGATACCCTAAAATGTAATCAAACTATAATATTTAATACGGAAAGAAGTATGTTCAATAGGAAACCGATTTTAGCAGGTGCGTACTGGCACTCGCAAATTTCCAAGACTGTGTCCCTGTACTAAAACTGATATTTCTTATTCGTTTTTGAAATTACAAGCCTTAAACCTTGAACATAGACTGCTGACACCCTGTGGAAGCCATAGGAATTGCATCCAGGGAGCTATAACCTTTTACTTGCCTTTCTGAGAGGTTGGTCTCTCAAAAAAAGAAATCTGGTTGGTTTTTCTTTGGATTTTCTCCTACCATATCTGTGGTGTTATATTCTCCTACATTATTTTAACATTTCTACAAACTTCAAAAGTGTTTTCTTTCCAATGGTACCAATTATATGCATATCCTGGCTTCAGGGCTTGAGCAACAGGCAGTTTACTTGGGCACGTCATTCAGGCGGAAATAGAGAAAACAGGGGCCTAGCTAAGTTAATTATTAGCCACTATCGGAGCCAACTTCGGTAATACCCACATACATTTATAACTAACTTTAGTGTTAGTTTCCTTAAATTTGTAGCCTACATTTTGCATCATTCCCTTCCATTACTTTACCTTTCTTTCCTCTGTCACATCCGTGTAGTTGTTCCTGAGGTTCACTAGCTGTAGTGGATCAGATTAGGCTATAGTTGTGCAATAATTTGGGACATGTAACCTTATTTGAATCATTATGGAACTCAGACAGCACGTAGCAGTTTAAACCTGGAGCTTAGAGCACGTCGACAGTCACGACAACTGTACCGTTGTCATAGAATTCCACCATAAGTGAAGATTAGGGTAGATGCATAGGACTACTGTTCAAACCTTATGTGACAATAAGGGGGCTGTAACAATGGTGAGGTGTGATTGTAAGGATAACATAATGGCATGTCTCAGGAATTCAGGATCCTTAGTCTCCACCGAGTGTTATTAACACCCATGTTCTCTTTAAACTACAGTCGGTGGAGAAACCAACTTTTGAGTGTTCAGAGATAAAACACTTAAGTTCTTCCAACTGGAATGGAAGTGGCTAGTCTTCAGAGGTTTAAGGACAATTAGGAGTCTGAAACTAGGGGCTCTGTCTTCATTTATTTTCCTATTTTTCATTCCATCTCTTTTCGGTTTTCATCCCTTTTTCTACCTGCTGTGCTTTCAATAATGTCATGCAGCGTGTCTAACAAGATCCCCCCTGTGTGTGTGCACGGGTGTGTCTCCACACAGAGCGAGCTACTACAGAAAGGGTGGGCGTGCCATGCTGCCTGTGAAGTGGATGCCTCCCGAAGCCTTCATGGAGGGGATCTTCACGTCCAAAACGGACACGTGGTACATTCCATTGTAACTCACTGTCAATGATGTCTTAGCTCTCTTGAATGTCACTCCCTTTCATTTTACCCTTCCAGCCTACCTTACCTCCCTCTTTCTGTCCTTCAATGGCACTTTATCTTTTTCACCTTTTGAAAGCCTTCTCTCTTTTACTCCATCTGCTGTCCTCCTTACTTAAAAATAAAATTATTTAACCTTTATTTAACTAGGCAAGTCAGTTAATTTACAATGACGGCCTAAGAACAGTGGGTTAACTGCCTTGTTCAGGGGCAGAACAACAGATTTTTACCTTGTCAGCTCGGGGATTCGATCTAGCAACCTTTCGGTTACTGGCCCAACGCTCTAACCACTAGGCTTCCTCCCTCCCTCTCTCCTTCACCCCTCACTTTGCCCTTATCACCCTTAAGATTTATGATTCTCTCTCCCGTCTAAAAACTAAATACAAATTATTCCTCTCTTGCTCCCTCACCTACCTCTCTCTACCCTTTCACTTTCCTTCTTCCTCCTACCTCTCTCTCCCACTTTCTCTCAGGTCCTTTGGGGTTTTGCTATGGGAGATCTTCTCTCTGGGCTATATGCCCTATCCCAGTCGCAGTAACCAGGAAGTGTTGGAGTTTGTCACCAGCGGGGGAAGGATGGACCCTCCCAAAAACTGCCCAGGGCCCGTGTAAGTCCAATCACACACCACCCAAACACATGTAGCAGATGTGTGCTAGCAGGCTAGTGAAGCACTAAGAGCCATCATGTGGTGACGTCACCTTTCTTAAGATTGCAAGTGAACTGTCACTCAGTCAACTTCCGTCCCTGTCTGAACTGTCACTCACATAGGGATGGAACTTACTCTGTTACATACAGATTACACACACACCCTCACACTTACAGTATACTGTTTTCACTCATGCACACACATAGAATGCAGATATACACATGGATAAAAGTGTACAAACACACAAAATACCCATAACTTCTCAGACTTGCATCACGTTCTCGGCCCTCGCTGATCTTTCACGCCCACTCCATGCATGACGAACCGCTTTTACTGTCCAATTCTCCTTTGAACTCTCCCAGCTGGCAGAGTTTTAGCCTTTGTATCACCACAGAAAAGCCAAAAAATACATAGTTTTTTTTCCTTGGAAAATAAACACTTCCCATGTGTTACAATTAATCTGCATGTCACATTGCCAAAGAATATTACACAAGAGTAATGATTGCAAGTCAAATCTAATTAAGAAACAAGCTTGATTTTGTACTGTCTTGGGGGGGTACCCCAGGATTCCGTTTTACCCGTACTGACTTTTCAACGGTGATCACTCAAACTAGCGGGATGTTACACTTCATTCAGAATGTTTTGTATTAAATCAGTCGAGTGGTATTATGACGGGGAGGCGGCACTTTTGTAAAATGTGCGTGAGTTTGTGTCTGTCTAAAGTTTATTCGCTTTTGAATTTTCTGATGTGTTTGTCAATGTGTACAAAGTTCAAATAGACTAAAAGGTTTTGATTGTGCTTGTGGTCGTGTGTGTGTGCATGTGTTTCAGGTACCGAATAATGACACAGAGTTGGCAGCATCAACCGGAGGACAGGCCCAACTTCTCCACCATCTTGGAGAGGATTGACTACTGCTTACAGGTAGGGAGTGTGAACATCGAGAGTCAACACCCATCTGCACTGGAACTGTGCTCAAGTATTAAATGTCTGTTTAACTGCCAAGAGGTTATTTTATTATGAATGACTATTTTAAAATGTGATACAGCTCATAACCTGTCTGTCTGTCTGTGTGTGTAAAAGTTGTATTCCTTTTGGGATTGCTTCTGTCATCTAGCCTTAACTTAAGCCCTAACTTCTAAAATGAGGTCAATGATGGTTGCATTAGAATTGACATTTTGAACTCTACTTTGATAAGTATGTCATTTTCTACAAATTCAGACATGATGTCATTGCACATTGTTTTCTATTGTTAGTGTCTAATGCTCCCCTATCCTCTCCAGGACCCCGATGTGGTGACTGTTACCTTGCCTGTGGAATATGGGCCCCTCCCCGAAGAGGAGGAGCGGGTGCCCATGCGCCCTGAGGACCCCACGGCCTCTCCCCTGCTGGTGTCCACTCAGATGCCCGACGGGGAGGGCCCTGCACCGCCACCCTCTGCCCCCGACCACAACGAGGAGAAACGAAGAGTCAATCAGCCCCTCCTCCTTTCCAGCCAACCCCCCGAAACTGCCAAGCCCCAGGTGATGGCGCAACAACCCCAGTCCTACCCCCACCCTCAGACATTCACCACTACCACCATCACAGCCACCTCCTTAATCTCCACCTCCAAGGTGCCTCCCCCCATCTCCACCCAGCAGCCAAACCCAGAGGGGGGCCACATTAATCTGGCCTTCACCCAGGGCCAACCTAAGGATGGTCACAATGGGAAGCCCACCAACCTGTGGAACCCCACCTACGGCTCCTGGTTCCTCCAGCAGCAGCAGAGGAAGCAGCAGCAACAACAGCAGCAGCAAAGGCAGGGAGACATGGGCAGTGGAGGTGGGGGGGTTGGAGGTGGGAGGGTGCCGGGCGAGGGGCAGGAGCACCAGGGGCGGACTGTGGCCGAGGCGGCGGGGGCCCTGGGTCTCCAGCAACAGCAGCACAAGCAGCAGCAGTTCCAGCCACCGTATCCCTTCCATCCGCGGCAGCAACAGCATCAACAGCAGATGCAGTTCCTGCACCACCAACAGCACCAGCAACAGCAGGGGCTCTGCAGGCCACTCTTGCCGCCCCCACCCCAGGCCACCTTCTCGGATATCACTGCCCCTACCCCGCTCCTGTTAGATTCGGCCACCCTCCCCCCAGTCCCGCTCTTCAGACTTCGCCACTTCCCCTGCGGGAACATCGGCTACGGCTACCAGGAGCAAGGGTTGCCCCTGGAGGCGACCCACCACCACACCAACCCTGTCAACCCCCATCCTCCCCCACCTCCTCCCCCACCACCCGTGGCCCTCCAGAGAGGAGTGGCGGGGACCCAACTGTCGCTGACCTGCTCGACGACGGGCAAAGCCGAGGACAGCCGTCCGCTGCTGGTCACCATGGGGATGGTGCAGGACCCGAGGTTGCCCCAGATGGAGGGCCACAATGCCACGGTACTTTAGCCCAACCTCCATCTTGCTTTTTGTCTCTCACCTCGGAGACCATGTGTATAAGCAGACAGGCGTACAGCCAGACTAGATGGTACACCGTGCAACATTGTGTCAGGACAGTACCCGCAGCCTTACGAACCCCCCCCTCCCTCCTGTCTCGACGCCTTGGTTTCATCCACAGATTAGATTGACCCATTTTCACCTGGCCTATGGTTGCGGAGTCAACAAATGTGTCAAGAAATCTCTAAAATGGTTGCGGAAATACCAATGGGGTGTTAAAGTAACTGCCCAGTGTTTCCAGATTTCTATGAAGTATGACTTATAATTACTTACAATATGAGAGAAATAGTTTTCCTTACAAAAATTGATAATTGATTATGTTAAAAAGTTACAGAATGGTGTGGGCTTGTACCAGTCATAAACAATATTCACGTAAGTAGCCCGCTTATTGGCCAGCTCATCCTCCTCAGGGAGATGACATGTTCTATGAGGAAATAGCAAGCATTTTTTAAATGGTCTGTTTGAGATACAAGTTTAAGGTGGGGTTTTTAATGCATTGGCCACAAATACGAGTATAGGACGAGTCAGCAACATTAACAGAATATACAAGTTTGAAATTCACTGGGCAGTTACTTTAAAGCACATTGGAGAGCTTCAAAGACCATTGGGAAGAAAAAGTTGTGGACCATTGGCTAAAAAAACAGGAATGATGGACATTTTGCAACACCTGCTAAAATGTAGCCGCTAAGGGAGTGATACACTATACAAAGAGAGCGGGCTGAATGAGTTGTCAGACATTGTAACAGGACAGGGTGAACTGTTTCCATCTGGTTGAACTAGCTAATTTATCCGCAATGTTTTCACGAGTCGACCGCTTATCTTCGTGGCTCTGTAGATGTCAATGCAGCCTTTCATCACAAGTCATTCCGGAAACACACAAACAGAATGTGTGTTTCACAAACAAAAACATGTAGAACATGGTAATTGAGAACAATGATGATGTTTGCCTGCCTTCTCATTTATTAATTATTTTGGATCTCTGTATATTATTAATGGACACACTTCTTACACCCAACCATATTCAAATTCATTTGACATTGGTTAGCTATGTCATTTCTTTTGAAGCAGGAATTTTTGTCCAATGTTGAATTAAATTGACCAATGAATGGTATTTCAGATAGTTGGAATCTAAATGCACTCATCTAGGTGAATGTTGCTATGATATGAGGGTGGGAGTGAACGGGAATTGTTGGGGGGGTATAATGGTGCCATAAGCACGTGGGTGGCTGTCTTTACACATTAAGGTGTGTGAGTAAGGGGTATTCATCTGTGTGTGCATATGTTTGTGTGTTTGAGAGAGAGGAAGAGATGGAGGGAGAAGGGGGAGAAAGAAAGAGAAAGAATGTTATTCAAGGCACAATACTATGGAGCTTCTTTATAACGTTTATTCAGGCAAGTTTACCTTCCATTTCTCGTTGGAGATTTTTGATATGTATATATTATGGCCCTCTATGGAAAGACAGAAATTACAGTTCCATCAACCTCCATGGACACGTGGTTGGAGATTAATTTAATTGAAAGTGTGCTTTTAAAATAGGAAATGTTGGCATTTTTGCTGGGGGACTTTTTTCAACAACCTTTCCTTGATTCATTACTTTTTTTTTTGCCTTACCCAGCGACTATATTTAACATTGCTGAATAGGTCGTTACCCTCAAACTGCTATTTTAAAGTACTCAATGTTAATACATTTGCATAATTTATCTTTTCTATTTGAAGAACGACTACTGTAGAATATAAAGTATTCTGAGTGAAAAGTTTGAATACAAAATGCTTTTGGTCCACTTGTGAAAAATCTATGGTTAATATTTTGTGAGGAACTAACTTCTTACTCCATCAGTTATCAACCATGTCTACATATACATCCAATGTGCATTGCCTCAACACATTTGTGATTATGAATTAACTTCAATGTACAACGCGAATCAACTTTCATGTACTTAAGTCTCAAATGGACATGAGTGCTAGTCTATGCTAAGCTAAGATGAAGTTGATTTGAGTGTATCCAGGAAGTGCCAATGTGTCAGTTGTTTGCCTGTCTGTTGTTAACCCTTTACTTGAACACTCTTTCATAAAGCCTTACAAGCTGTTATAGACATGTGACAAGTAGTGAAAACATTTGATAACACAAGGTGTTGTTTGGTTTATGATGTCTTAAAGTAGGCTGAAGACAGAGGGTTCAAGTAACATGTTGCACTATTGTTCATCTCCATTGGCTGTGTTCACATAATTTGCTGTTTCTTTGCAGCAGCTCATCTGAACTGCTCCTTGTAAAAAAAACTATTGAATTGCATCTGTAAAATGTTGTAATTATGAAGTATTGTACTATGACTGGTAACCTCTGTATGATGACATCTGCCATAATTAATAAATTACTATATAATGACTATTGGTTGCTGCTACCAGACTTGACTTAACTCACTCAGACTTAGGGCTCGATTCAATCCGTATCGCGGAAGTTCAGCGATATAGCGCGATTGAAATTGAAAGGTAATTCCAGATTGAGCCGACATATGCAGCGTTTACCGTGAATGCAGTTTCCGCTAACGTGGGAACATTGCCTTAACATTTTTATTGCACTGTAGCACGGATCTTCAGCGCTATGGATTGAATCAAGCCCTTATACAGCTCAATTCAAACATCCACTGCAGTATTTTACACAGTAGCAGATAAATATTGTTTTTGTCCATGTGGCAAATGCAAAAAACAGCGGCTAGACTCTCCCAGTTGAATTGGGACATCCTATAGAAGCCTTTAATTGAAGCCTTTATAGAAGCCTTTAATTGTTCAGAGTAAATTGGCATACTTAGGTATTTCTTGGGAAAGTCATGCATCTCGTAAACTCGCAGCAGGTAGCCTAGTGGTTAGAGCATTGGACTTGTAACCGGAGGGTTGCAAGTTCAAATCCCCGAGCTGACAAGGAAAAAATCTGTCGTTCTGCCCCTGAACAAGGCAGTTAACCCACTGTTCCCGGGCGCCGAAGACGTGGATGTCGATTAAGGCAGCCCCCCGCACCTCTCTGATTCAGAGGGGTTGGGTTAAATGCGGAAGACACATTTCGGTTGAAGGCATTCGGTTGTACAACTGACTAATAATGGTGACTTTGACTTTTGGAGTTAGAAGTAGCTGTGTAGTTTTCAGTATAAATCAGTCTGCCAGGGCAGTAGTTGAATCAACAAAGAAAGAGAATAAACAATGTTATTACAGGACTGATGGAATCTGGCCTCCAAATGATAACTGTTGAGCCCCATTTTATAATCGAACAAAAAGTGTCGCCCCCCCCCAAGCATCTCTCTTCTCATCAGATATACAGTGCATTTGGAAAGTATTCAGTCCCCTTGAGTTTTTCCACATTTTGGTATTCTAAAATGTATTAAATAAAACATTTTCCTAATCAATCTACACACAATACCCAATAATGACAAAGCAAAAAGTTATTTTTTTAAATTTTGGCAAAAACAATACCTTATTTACATAAGTAATCAGACTCTTTGCTATGAGACTCAAAATTGAGCTCAGGTGCATCCTGTTCCCATTGATCATCTTTGAGATGTTTCTACAACTTGATTGGAGTCCACCTGCGGTAAATTAAATTGATTGGACATGATTTAGAAAGCCACAGACCTGTCTATATAAGGTTCCACAGTTGACAATGCATGTCAGAGCAAAAACTAAGCCATGAGGTCGAAGGAATTGTCCGTAGAGCTCTGAGACAGGATTGTGTCGAGGGTACCAAAACATTTCTGCAGCATTGAATGTTCCCAAGAACACAGTGGCCTCCATCATTCTTAAATGGAAAAAGTTTGGAACCACCAAGACTCTTAGAGCCAGGCCAAACTGAGCAATCGGGGGAGAAGGGCCTTGGTCAGGGAGGTGACCAAGAACCCGATGGTCACTCTGACAGAGCTCCAGAGGTCCTCTATGGCAATGGAAGAAACTTCCATAATCCCAAACCATCTTTGCAGCACTCCATCAATCAGGCCTTTATGGTAGAGGCCAGATGGAAACCACTCCTCAGTAAATTGCACGCGACAGCCCGCTTGGAGTTTGCCAAAAGACACCTAAAGGACTCTGTCCATGAAAAAACAAGATTCTCTAGTCTGATGAAACCAAGATTGATCACATCTGGAGGAAACCTGGCACCATCCCTACGGTGAAGCATGGTGGTGGCAGCATCATGCTGTGGGAATGTTTTTCAGTGGCAGTGACTGGGAGACTAGTCAGGGTTGAGGGAAAGATGAACAGAGCAAAGTACAGAGAGATCCTTGATGAAAACCTGCTCCAGAGCGCTTAGAACCTCAGACTGGGGCGAAGGTTCACCTTCCAACAGGACAACAACCCTAAGCACACAGCCAAGAAAATGTACGAGTGGCTTCGGGACAAGTCTCTGAATGTCTTTGAGTGGCCCAGCCAGAGCCTGGACTTGATCCCGATCGAATCTCTCTGGAGAGACCTGAAAATATCTGTACAGCGACGCTCCCCATCCAACCTGACAGAGCTTGAGAGGATTTGCAGAGAAGAATGGGAGAAACTACCCAAATACAGGTGTGCTAAGCTTGTAGCATAATACCCAAGAAGACTCGAGGCTGTAATCACTGCCAAAGGTGCTTCAACAAAGTACTGAGTAAAGGGTCTGAATACTTGTGTAAATGTGATATTTCAGTTTGACATTTAATTTTTTTTAATAGAATAAGGGTGTAATGTAACAAAATGTGGAAAAAGTCAAGGGGTCTGAATACTTTCCGAATGCACTGCAAACAGGGATGGAAAGTTTGCTAAGTCATTCAGGCGTTTGCTAATAGACAGTCCGCCCACATGGGAGGTTTGGCGCACAGGTATCCAAAAGACAGAGAAACTATCGGTGAAATTAGAATAGAATCTTTATTAATTTTACAAATACAATTTTTACACTACGTGCCACTATTCCACACTGAAACCCTTTCACTACGCACACAAATTATTCCAAATGTACACAAGGGACATGACCAGAAATAAAAACAAAACCGTTTGCTGCGCACACACACAATGCAACCAATGACTTTCAAGTGCATTTTAACTCGGGCTTTCCGATAATGTATCGTCTAAGACATTATAGAACCCAACCGTACTAAGTAACAGTGTTACCGAATTGACTGTAAAGGTGATGAATGTTACACAACTGGCTCTTATGGCAAAGACTGTTTTCAGAAATGTTACAGCAAAGACCGTAACAGAAATGACTGTTACATGACTGTTATAGAAATGTTTTACACAAATGACCGTAACAGACCTGACTGTTACGACAATGACTGTTACAGAAATAACAGAACTGACTGCAGATAAGAGCAGTTGAATTAGCATTCATACCCCTTAGCTTCTTTCATCTCCAAACCTCAGGCGAATATCTCAGGCAACCATGATTCGTCCTGCCAACACATTTCAATTGCATAGGGCCCAACCAGACCGATCAATGGTACATCTCATTCAACATCTGTGCTACTGTTGTGTTCTACCTTTTTAATTGGGTGGAGCATGGAACTTTTGTTAAATAAGGTATCTTTTTTTCTCCACAGATATACTCAATAGCTTGTTGCCTGCTGACTTGTCAAGACTGTAAACTTTATCGGTATATAACTTTGGAATACGCTTCACGTAAACCAGCTTTCACAAAGCATTTTGTATTTTGTCATAAGACGACATTATAGACGTCATTAGCAGTCGTGCTGATGGAAATTATCTTTAGACAAATCTTATGTCAACCAGCCAGTGGGGTGTCCAATCTGACCAAAAGTAGGTAGCATACATCAATAGGACTATAAGTGTCACGTCAGTGTAGGACCAGATTAGTATAAATTGGCATCACTTGACGGCACTATACCAGTGCTCAAGTGGTGCCATAGCATTAATGGCTGAATATGTCTGAATTCCAAATCAACCCCTAGCCCATATCCTTTATGCACTCGTATAGATCTGAAACAGATTAATAGGTATAAGCAATATTTCTACCCAGGCAATCAGAAGGCAAGGTGAAGCTAATACCATATTGCTTCCACCCATCCAATCCTCTCAGATCCACAGCAGTGCCAAGGGTGTAGGAGTTGATGGTCAATTAGCAATTCAGCACAAGTTGGCAGTGACTGCAGATTCAGTGTTGGCCAAACACAGTGCACATTCTCGCTCATTCAGGACAGTCAGCAGTGAACCCAGATAACCCTGCATTATCATTACATACAGCCTCATCCATTTACTCCAAAGTGCTCTAATCCAGGGATATTTTAGTACCTCTGTACCAGGACATTGTCTTGCATTAAGATGCTTAGCTGCGTTGCTGACCAGGTTAGCTTTGATATCAGTTCAAATCTCTACATACAGTACAGTGAGGGATCTTAGGGAAGAATGGAAGTATTCATTTACTGTATCTGAATCATACATATCTTCCATCAATCAAGTGCATTTCCATCAATTAAATCATATCACAGTATAATTATAAGTATAAATGTTTCTGAAAATTATTTTCTTTCACTCTACCAAAGCGTGTGTTGCCTCATACCTACAGTATGTTCAATAGCATGACAACTCTAGTAGTCTCAATTCGAAATGCAATTTATAGTTTTCTAGTGTCCATTGATGGTCAACGGGTAGAGTAGACAGGTAAAACAAAAAGTAAAATCGGTAAAACAAAACAGGTAAATCAGCAAGTAAATAGGACAAACTAGCTGATGTGTAGTTAAAATGTAGGCTGGCCACACCACCTTAACATACGTCTTAAAATAAAACATTTCTTAAATGCATATAATAATAACTAATTAGGTAGTGTTGTTTTTGGGGGACATTTAAAGGAGCAAAAGAAACAAACACAAAACCCAAGAAAAAACGAACAAAGCAAAATCACAAAACAACCCCCCCACCCCAAAAATAGAAAAAACAACATACAGAAACTTTTCTCCGATATGTTCGCTCTACTGCTTTCCCACCCACCTAACCCAACCCCCTGGGTCCTAGTTTCCTCAGCTGTTCTCGTCCACGAGCCGGGCACCATTAATGCCGCGGTAGGTGACACGGCTGGGCCTCACCAGCACGCCGTAGTCCGGGCGGCACGTGAAGTAGCGGCGGCTGCCCACCTGGCCATCATTCTTGCCCTTGGCGGTGCGCAGCTCCAGGCCTAGCCACAGGCCTGGGGCGAAGTCAGCCTGGCCCACGTAGCGGATCAGGGCCATCTCGTTCGTGCTGCTCAGCAGCACTTGCATGCCCAGGTGGAGGCGCACCGAGGCGTCCGAGCCAGAGGAGGTGGTGGTGGTGGCGGTGGTTCCTCCGGAGCTTCCTGTGCCACCTGTTCCCGGACCCCAGCCACCACTCAGGGTGCTCCAGCGCCGACGGTGGGAGTTGGAACGTGACCTGAGGGGAGAGGGAGAGATAAAGAGAGAGAGCGAGAGAGAAAGAGAGTAAGCTCCTGAGTTCTTCTGCAAAAAAGATAGAATTAGAATTGAATAAATGTAGATAAAATATTTAAAAAATTCGCAAGGACATCTAGAGCATACTAACCTCAACATTAAAACTGTCAATCCAAATCAAAAATCTGTACCTAAAGATTTGATTTTGGACAAAATTACCTGAATGGACTATTACTACCAAGGACAATCAAGAAAAAACTTCTTACAAACCAAAACCTGCAGAAGAAACACAGCGGAACCTGGAAATACCATCCAACACAAAACAGGGTGAGTAATATTCAGTCTGAAGCTACTTCTGAAGCCAAAAAGTAAAAGACAATCTCTAGGGGATTTTGTTATACAGTTTAAGTCAGAAGTTTACATACACCTTAGCCAAATACATTTCAACTCAGTTTTTCACAATTCCTGACATTTAATCCTAGTAAAAATTCTCTGTCTTAGGTCAGTTAGAATCACCACTTTATTTTAAGAATGTGAAATGTCAGAATAATAGTAGAGATAATGATTTATTTCAGCTTTTATGTCTTTCATCACATTCCCAGTGAGTCAGAAGTTTACATACACTCAATTAGTATTTGGTCCTTAATGTGCCTTAATAACAAACTTTTAAGCCATCTGTAAATACAAATAAAGTTGTTAAATTAAGAGCCTAGTTTGTTTAGCCAAAAAAAAAGTCAGGAACCTTCATGCTAGCCATGATTGGCTGAGATAAGGAGTGGGCTGGACAATGCCGAGAGATGAGTTTCAGATTGGTCTGTGGCGTAGCATCTTGTGTCTATAAAATGAGCTGCTCGTTATGCGTACCTAATCCTTTCGACTGCAGTTTCTTTCAAAAGATATAATGTTAACCATGGAGAACTGCAAATATGTTGCACCAACAACAAAGGTCAGTGGGAAAAAGTTGTGATGGACTACTTTCTGGAGGATGATCGTGTCATGCTGACATTGTAGAGTCTTCTGATGACAGTGATGGGGAAGAAACGGCGATCAATGTGTATGACCTGTTTTCTAAGAATGCCATTTCGCATTGCTAGTTAACTACAGCAGCTAACATTGAACCTATTTGGTTAACTTTGGAATTATAGTTAATTGTTTAGCTAGCTAACGTTACATGTCTAATAAACAAACAAAAAAAGGTTTAGGCTTGCTGTTACGTGTATGAACTGTGTGTAACGTTAGTGTTTTTTTTTGCTAGTTATAGCCTAATGTTAGCTAGCTAACTAGCTAACATTTAACCTATTTGGTTAACTTTAGCTAGCTATGACAATCGGTTGGTATTTTCAGTAGTCTATGGATTGGGTGATAGTGATCTCAGAATGCCATTTCATATCTATTGTATAATAATGCTAAAATAAAATCTGGAATTTGTCTTTCAGCATCAGCAGAACATGCCTGACTCTCCTCCACCAATCATACAAGGAGAATGTTCTAATGCCATCAAAAAGAGAGCTGGCACAAGCAAGCACAGGTTACACCTGAAGCATGAGAACTTGCAGTGAGTTGTGGATGCAATAGTATTACAAGGACGCCACCCAGGACACAACACCTTGGTGGAAAGCAGCTGCCATCCCATTTGACAAAAGCAAGTGTGGCGTCTCTACAAGGAATCAATGACAACACTTGTTATGTAAAGCATGAACACGTTTAGATTATTTAATTGACCTCCAACATGATTGGCACAACTTTTATTGATATCACATTATTTCTGTCTCTACTGAATCAGCAACTAGTCTGGACCTTCATTTCCTGATCACAGGCCACACCAAGTTTGCCCCCGACAGGTGCTTCGGGCCTCATCAAGCAGCGCTTCAGAAAGACCAGAGAACACTTTGTCTGAGATTGCTGGTGTTGTGAAGGCCAGCACTGTGACTGGTCAACATCCCAATATTATATTGACACTATCTATTTCTGATATTGTTACTATGCCAGTAACCACTTGGCTCTACCGTTTACACCTTCTGTAGAGACCCATCCACTTAGCAATACTTATCAATATTTTGCTATGTGTGGTTGTAACATGATTTTGTACCGTACCACAACAATATCATGTTACTGTATCAAGTGTTCACCACATAAATATATGGCGCATGCATCTGTTTATGTACTGTACATGTGCACCTCCCTCAGTTTCAATTCAGGTTGCATGGCCTTAACTTATGTATGGAATACTATGTGATAAGTGCGTGTGTAACAGTATTTAAAGTATGCTAATGTACTGGTATGAAGGCATTTGGGCAGTGGTGTAAAGTACTTAAGTAGTACTTTATAGTAATTTTACTTTACTATTTATATTTTTGGCAACTTTTACTTCACTACATTCCGAAATAAAATAATGTGCTTTTTACTCCATACATGTTCCTTGACACCCAAAAGTACTCTTTACATTTTGACAGGAAAATTGTCCAATTCACACACTTATCAAGCGAACATCCCTGGTCATCCCTACTGCATCTGATCTGTCAGACTCACTAAACACTAAAGCGTTGTTTGTAAATTATGTGTGTGTGAGTGTGACCCTGGCTATCCGTCAATAAAAAATAAAGTTAATATAAAGAATTGGAAATGATTTATACTTTTACTCAAGTATGACAATTTAGTACTTTTTCCACCACTGGATGTGGCTGGGGGTTATAGCATTTCTTTCACATGACGCATCAATTTAGACAAGCGTGTCTGGGTAAGCATCAAATATTTTTATCTGGACACTTTCTGTTTACCTGGAATGGGTGTAGACAAAGGAGAGCTCTCCAATAGGTACCAAAACATTCAAAGGCCCTTTTCTCAAAAGTGAGTTTACAACTTTATCAACTTTCAAAGCAGAATTACTTTCCTATTGTTCCTCAAAAATGCTGTGTATGATACACCATTTTGTAGCTGTGAGTCTCTACTTTTATCCAATGTCTGCTACACAAGACCGATTTGAGCCGGTCAGTCACATTTGCACAACACTCTATATAGACATAATATGACAATTGAAATGTCTTTATTCTTTTGGAACTTGTGTGAGTGTAATGTTTATTTCATTTATTTTATCTATTTCACTTGCTTTGGCAATGTAAACATATGTTTCCCATGCCAATAAAGCCCCTTAAATTGAAATTGAATTGAGCGTGAGATGGATGAATGGGGTTAGAGGTGGAGAGAGAGAGAGGAACAGAAGGGTGAGTGTAGAGAGAAAGAGTCAGAGTAAGGTAGCAGAGAGGGAGAGAGATGGAGAGTAAGGCAGGGAGTAAGGGAAGGAGTAAAAGGGTAGAGAAAGAGGGTGAAATAGTGCAGCGTGAGAAAGAGATGAGTATAAATCAGGGGATGGAGAAAGGAGTGTAAAAATAGTGAATGGAGGGCCTAATGAGAAACTGAGACAATGGACGGGGAAGAACGTATAGGGTTGAGAGAAAGATGTAAAACGAGAGAGGGAGGAACGCGAAGGAAAGGGATTGATCGATCTTGGATTGCTTTCATACTCATTATATCCCTGCTTTCGAGCATTGGCAATTCCCCAAAATTATAATTTTTGCTGACCACTACTGATTTTACCTCCGGTGGAGGGGGGATTAGGGAGAAAGCTGAAAACGGTCAGGGAGGAGAAATGCAGACACGTGGAATGTGGAGGAGAGTGCTTATGAGAAAATGGCCACCTGTTGACGGGACTCTTCCGGCTCTGCTCCTTCTGGGCAGCGATGGCCGTCGACGTGCTGAAGCTGCGTCTGATTCCTGAATGAACGACAGACACGTGTGTGAATACACATAGAAACATTCACAAATATGTAGTACACATACACACACTAACGCACACACAGTGAAGGGTACCGAAATAATTGTGACATGAAGACAACTGCGTTTTCTATCATTAAAATGCTATCTTTAATTAAGTTTATTCAGCCTTTGCATGAATAAATAAATATTGAAAAACCAAGGCCAAAAACTCACTGGCAAAAGGACGGTTGAGACGTGAGGAGGACAGCTCTGAAAGACAATCCATAGAGCCATGGATCCTGTGGAAAAATGTTAAATAAAATAAAAATAAGTTCCCGGAAACAGCAGGTTTCTTCAATAACACCCTACAAAATCGGCAGCTCTTTCTCTTACAGTACAAGGTTGGGGTCAATTCCATTTCAACTCTAGTATATTCACTACACAGGGAATTAATTGAAATTCACTAAAAGAATAGGGCAGGAAACAAGTCGTAATTTCAAATAAAGGGCTATTTCTCCAATGAAACCATTGATTATCCATTAATTTCCAGAATGGAATGAGCCAAGATGGAATTGACCCAGAACCGCTCACCCTCCATCCATCAACTCTCGAATAGACACAAAATAAAATAAAAATGTGGTATCCCAGCACAAGGTGCCTGTCCAACTTGGTGGATGTGTTTGCCACTGTGTGTCAGTGATAATAGCTGGAGTTTGAAAACCATTACCACATAGGCAGGTGAAGTGGAGAAATTAGCAAAAAAACTGCCTTATCTTGTTTGGAAAGCAGAAAAGGAGAGGAGAGAGGGGGGAGTTGCAGAAAAATGTGAAGAAAAAAGTAACGCCTCACTGTTCGTTATCTAATGGGTCCTGATAGCTGCTGACAGAAAGAGAATAACAGCAAGAAGGAGAGAGCAAAAGAGTGGCTGTTCTGGCTGTCGGTGATGGATAGAATGCGAGGGAGATCTCTACTATCCCAAGCCTCGATTTAGCAGAGCGTCCCGCTTGCCCCGCAGGTTAATTAGAAGAAAAAAAAAAAAAAGAGGGTAAGAATGAGAAAAGGAGTCCAGGCCTTTCAGAAAACACTCCCCTCATCACACAGTAAAAGTAGGGTAAGAAAAAAATAGAAAGAAGATGATTGCAGGTGTGGAGCTCGGAGAGGAAAGAAAAATGTAAGGGGGTAGACGGAGAGAAGGAACGAGGTGTATAAAATCGAGCACACAGCCATGCAATCTCCATAGACAAACATTGGCAGTAGAATGGCCTTACTGAAGAGCTCAGTGACTTTCAACGTGGCACCGTCATAGGATGCCACCTTTCCAACAACTCATTTTGTCAAATTTTTGCTAATGCTGACCACTTTAAGTGCTGTTATTGTGAATCTCTAGGAGCAACAACGGCTCAGCCGCGAAGTGGTAGGCCACACAAGCACACAGAACGGGACCGGCGAGTGTTGAAAATTGTCTGTCCTTGGTTACAACACTCACTACCAAATTCCAAACCGCCTCTGAAAGCAAACTCAGCACAATAACTGTTCGTCGGGAGCTTCAGGAAATGGGTTTCCATGGCCGAGCAGCCACACACAAGCCTAAGATCACCATGTGCAATGCCAAGTGTCGGCTGGAGAGGTGTAAAGCACGTCGCCATTGAACTCTAGAGCAGTGGAAATGCGTTCAGTTTGGGGAAGAACGTTTCCTATTTCAGCATGACAATGCCCCCGTGCACAAAGCGAGGTCCATACAGAATTGGTTTGTGGAAGAACTGGCCTGCACACAGCCCTGACCTCAACCCCATCGAACACCTTTGGGATGAATTGGAACTCCGACTGCGAACCAGGCCTGATCGCCCAACATCAGTGTCCGACCTCACTAATTCTCTTGTGGCTGAATGGAAGCAAGTCCCCGCAGAAATGCTCCAACATCTAATGGAAAGCCTCCCAGAAGAGTGAAGGCTGTTATTGCAGCAAAAGGGATACCAACTCCATATTAATGCCCATGATTTTGGAATGAGATGTTTGACTAGCAAATATACACTACGTGACCAAAAGTATGTGAACATGACCGTTCAGAATCATAACAACGCACACCTTCCAGCCACATCGATGCGCGGGCATAATTTTTTTAACATTTTCAGCCAACCCATTCTAAACAAAATGATTGCTAAGCAGGCTGGATAACGTTCTTGTCACTTGCTAGCTAGATAGCCAACTTCAGCTAACTAAGTCAGGTTAAACATTGCACCTGGAATGGCAGTATACTAGCATTTTTGTTTGTTTTAGCTTTTTTTCTATTGGCATTTACTTGGGCACCTAAAGACCCTCAGACCATGAGAAACAAGATCATCTGGTCTGATGAAACCAAGATTGAACTATTTGAGCTGAATGCCAAGTGTCACGTCTGGAGGAAACCTGGAACCATCCCTACGGTGAAGCATGGTTGTGGCAGCGTCATGCTGTGGGGATGTTTTTCAGCGGGAGGGACTGGGAAATTAGTCAGGATCGAGGGAAAGATGAGCGAAACAAAGTACAGAGATCCTTGATGAAAACCTGCTCCAGGGCATTCAGGACCTCAGACTGGAGCGAAGGTTCACCTTACAACAGGACAACGACCCTAAGCACACAGCCAAGCCAATGCAGGAGTGGCTTCGGGACAAGTCTCTGAATGTCCTTCAGTGGCCCAGGCAGAGGCTGAACCTAATCGAACATCTCTGGAGAGACGTGAAAATAGCTGTGCAGCGACACTCCACATCCAACCTGACAGAGCTTGAGAGGATCTGCAGAGAAAAATGGGAAACTCCCCAAATACTCCCCAAATTTGTAGTGTCATACCCAAAAAGAATCAAGGCTGTAATCACTGCCAAAGGTGCTTCAACAAAATACTGAGTAAAGGGTCTGAATACTTATGTAAATGTGATATGTTTTTTATTTTTAATACTTTTGAAAATATTTCTAAAAACCTGTTTTTTCTTTGTCATTACGGGGTATTGTGTGCAAATTGAGGGGGAAAACAATTTAATCAAGTTCAGAATAAGGCTGTAACATATCAAAATCTGGGAAAGTCCAGGGGTCTGAATGCACTGTATGTAGGTGGGTGGGTGTAAAAATGTGTACTGTTACTATGAGGGTGTGTGTGGATGTACACATTCTTTATCTGATCTCTCACTGATCATTTCTGTCATGCCCTATGGTCCAACAATGTGACCATTATTAGAGACCGCTGGAGGATAATATACTGGACAGGTCTGCCTTCTTGTTCAATGGAGTCGAATGAAACCTCAGGAATTGGCATCAGAAAAGAAAAGCAAAACATGGAAGATAGATATGTACAGCAAGGCACAATAGAGGTGAGCATGTCTCCATATATCTTTATCACCTCACGCTACAGTAAAACCATCTCAGTGATGCTAAAGGCCTTTGCAGACTGTATATCGGATTCAGACTTTTACAATTATCACGTCACACTGTGCGATGCCACCAAATTAAAATCTTGATATCAATCTGGACAGATTGTATGATTTTGTTCAGTTCTGTCGTCACATTCTGCAATTGGCTTGCGAGGCTATGTCAGCCAACAAAGGCTACGTCAACTGTAGAAATATATTTGATCTGCGCTTGTACCAGCAGTGCAAGCCTCTCTCTCTATGCTTATATACAAGTGAAGTGAGTTCGGAAAAACAAAGTAGGCCGACGTTATATGTCCGAACTCAGAATCAAACTATTAAATTACATCGGACTATTCACAATAATCAAATTATTGTGAGCATACTCAGTGCCGGCCGTGTTCCTATCGGTCAGTCACTGGCATCGGCTCGTAACACCAGCCACACTACACAATAAAAGGCAAAACAATTCTGACTCTGCCAGAACTTTGTCGGAGTCTACCATGTAGTGGTATTAAATCGGCAGACCTTGAAGCCCCCTCCAGCTGTGCCGAGGTCATTATAATACAGTACCCCCTGGATTCATCTCTATATTGAACTGCACAGTTGGAACTAGAAGCACAAGCATTTCGCTACACTCGCATTAACATCTGCTAACCATGTGTATGTGACCAATAAAATGTGATTTGATTTGATATGCAGGCAGGACACTTCAATTGTAAATCACCTCAATAAAAAAATATATTGTTGCTTTGATTGAATTTAATTTATTTTGGGTAACAGACATATACAGTTGAAGTTGCAAGTTTAAATGTATTTGGCTAAGGTGTATGTAAACTCAGTTTTTCACAATTCCTGACATTTAATCCTAGTAAAAAATTGTTGTCTTAGGTCAGTTAGGATTAGAGGTCGACCGATTAATCGGCATGGGCGATTAATTAGGGCCGATTTCAAGTTCATAACAATCGGTAATCGGCATTTTTGGACGCCGATTATGGACGATTACATTGGACTCCACGAGGAGACTGCGTGGCAAGCTGACCACCTGTTACGCGAGTGCAAGGAGCCAAGGTAAGTTGCTAGCTAGCATTAAACTTATCTCATAAAAAACGATCAATCTTCACATAATCACTAGTTAACTACACATGGTTGATGATATTACTACTTTATCTAGCTTGTCCTGCGTTGCATATAATCAATGCGGTGCCTGTTAATTTATCATCGAATCACAGCCTACTTAGCCAAACGGGTGATAATTTAACAAGCGAGTTTGCGAAAAAAGCACTGTCGTTGCACCAATGTGTACCTAACCATAAACATCAATGCCTGTCTTAAATTCAACACAAGTAATTTTTAAAACCTGCATATTTAGTTAAAATTGTCTGTTAACATGAATTTATTTAAACTAGGGAAATTGTGTCACTTCACTTCTCTTGCGAGTCAGGGTATATGCAGCAGTTTGGGCCACCTGGCTCATTGCGAACTTATTACAAATATATATATATATAAACAATTTAAATAAAAAAATAATCGGTATCAGCTTTTTTTGGTCCTCTAATAAATCGGAATCGGTATCGGCGTTGAAAAATCATAATCGGTCGATCACCACTTTATATTAAGAATGTGAAATGTCAGAATAATAGTAGAGAGAATTATTTATTATAGAACTATCAGCTTTTATATTATTCATCACATTCCCAGTGGGTCAGAAGTTTACATACACTCAATTAGTATTTGGTAGCATTGCCTTTAAATCGTTTAACTTGGGTCTAACGTTTCAGGTAGCTTTCCACAAGCCTCCCACAATAAGTTGGGTGAATTTTGGCCCATTCTTCCTGACAGAGCTGGTGTAACTGAGTCAGGTTTGTAGGCCTCCTTTCTCGCACACGCTTTTCCAGTTCTGCCCACAAACTCTCTATAGGATTGAGGTCAGGGATGGACACTCCAACACCTTGACTTTGTTGTCTTAAGCCATTTTTCCACAACTTTGGAAGTATGCTTGGGGTCAAGTATGCAGGGGTGGCAGTGTAGCCTAGTGGTTAGAGTGTTGGACTAGTAACCGAAAGGCTGCAAGTTCAAATCCCCGAGCTGACAAGGTACAAATCTGTCGTTCTGCCCCCTGAACAGGCAGTTAACCCACTGTTCCTAGGCCGTCATTGAAAATAAGAATTTGTTCTTAACTGACTTGCCTAGTAAAATAAAGGTTAAATAAAATTGTCCATTTGGAAGACCCATTTGCGACCAAGCTTTAACTTCCTGACTGATGTCTTGAGATGTTGCTTCAATATATCCACATACTTTTCATTCCTCATGATGCCATCTATTTTGTGAAGTGCACCAGTCCCTCCTGCAGCAAAGCACCACCACAACATGCTGCTACCACCCCTGTGTTTCACGGTTGGGTTTGCAAGCCTCCCCCTTTTTCCTCCAAACATAATGATGGTCATTACGGCCAAGCAGTTTGATTTTTGTTTCTTCAGACCAGAGAACATTTATCAAAAAAGTCAGATCTTTGTGTGCAGTTGCAAACCGTAGTCTGTCTTTTTTATGGCGGTTTTGGAGCAGTGGCTTCTTCCTTGCTGAGCGGCCTTTCAGGTTGTCGATATAGGACTCGTTTTACTTTGGATATAGATACTTTTGTACCTGTTTTCTCCAGCATCTTCACAAGGTCCTTTGCTGTTGTTCTGGGATTGATTTGCGTGGTCCCATCGTGTTTATACTTGCGTACTATTGTTTGTACAGATGAACGTGGTACCTTCAGGCGTTTGGAAATTGCTCCCAAGGATGAACCAGACTTGTGGAGGTTGATTTATTTTAATTTTCCCATGATTCCAAGCAAAGAGTTTGAAGGTAGGCCTTGAAATACATCCACAGGTACACCTCCAATTGACTCAAATTATGTCAATTAGCCTATCGGAAGCTTCTAAAGCCATGACATTATCTTCTGGAATTTTCCAAGCTGTTTAAAAGCACAGTCAACTTAGTGTATGTAAACTTCTGGCCCACTGGAATTGTGATACAGTGAATTATAAGTGTTATAAATTATAAACAATTATAAACAAATTTTGGAAAAATTACTTGTGTCATGCACAAAGATGTCCTCATAGTTCGTTAACAATAAATTTGTGGAGTGGTTGAAAAACAAGTTAATGACTCCAACCTAAGTGTATGTAAACATCCGACTTCATCTGTACAACAAAATGTACAATGTGGACCCAGAGGATATCACTTGAAAATATTTAATCATCACATTGGACCACATCAGAAGATAACCTCCTCGTAATCTCCAAAATACAACAGCCACAGGATAACTTTGTTTGGATGTCGTAAAGGACCATGCATCGAAATATAGCTAGCTACCGACCTCCTCCTCCACGTGGAAAAAAACGGTGGACAGACACTTGCTAGCTACGTTAGCTAGCTAGCTGGGATTTTCTATAAGGAATCTGCCTCCCAAAAAATGCTTCTCCCAAGTGGGTGTGACACCTACTGCCTGGATTCCACCTGGCGATCCGTTTACCATCTGCCCTTGCCTGTCTCCCCCTGTCTGGTACAGGTACTCCTGCCACACTACCCCCTCTCTCGCGAGGTTTCGCTCGCCTCCAGTACACACGCACTGTTGGGGCGAGTGACTCTGAACTTACAATGGCTAGCCCCAAGTCGTTATATTTTTTTCTTGTGCTTTATGCTATTTGCCTCATGACTCCTGCGTGCTTTGTTGACTATGAACTTGCTTGTTTACCCAACTGTGGGACAGACTGTTTGTTCCCACACTCGGGACTTTGACTCTCTATTGGTTACACGGACTCTTGGCCTCTCATCCTATTCTAACCACCTCTCGCCGGCTTTGTATTCATGTTACCTGATGAAATTGCTCTGATATATGCTCTCGTAAAAGCCTGGGTTTTCTGCACGTTAACACTAGAAGCTTAATACAAAAAATGTATCAATTAAAAGTGTGGGTTCACAGCTCCAATCCAGATGTGTTGATCATTACTGAGATGGGACTAAGAAAGAGTGTTTTGAACACTGATGTTAAACGTTCTGGTTTTGACTTTTTTGACTTTGACTTTTGACTTTGAACTTTTTTCGGCAAGACAGATCTTCTAAAGATGGTGGAGTGGCAATCTTTACCAAGGAACACCTTCAGTGCTCGGTTGTCTCCACCAAGTCTGCCCACAAATAATTTGATTTGCTGGTTTTAAGCATTGTCATGACTTTCCCTCTTGGGTGAGGAGCATAGGCGCCAGATACGCTCTGCACAGAGCTGACAGATAGCCAGATCCCCACCCCCCTCTCTCTCCCACCAGAGTTTTAATGACTTAACAACCAGATCGTAAATACCTTGCAGGAACTCTCTCTCCCACTCTGCGGAAACGGAAGTTAAAAATGCCTTTGTTTCCACTGAGAGAGACTTTGCAGTACTGTAACATCAAAAGGTTGGACATTGAGACAATATTCCTAACACAAAGAATGTGGGAATTGGTCAGGAGGGACTTAAAGAACAATTATGTCAAATCAGTTGTTGTTTTGGGATATCATTAAGGACGGTATAACCAGTTATCAGATTGACATCTAAATGTTGTGGAACTTATATGATTAAATATTAAACTATTTGTGAGAAGATTCAATTTAATTTTTGCTTTACTGACTGGGTAAAACCTAAAGTTTTACCCAGTCAGTAACCACACCCACGTGAGCACAGACCATGGGGCAACGTGATGGAACCGCCCTTCAAGGAGGGGGCATAAAGGACAGCTAACGAAATGTACATTAGACCAGAGAACGTGAGGACCATCCACACATTGAAATGGTTGGAATCTCTACAGACCAGTATACGGACGTGTAAAATGGATAGACTCTCCATTAGACCAGTGTGACTGACAGCGTGAGCTGAAAGGTACGAAATGGTTAGAAACTCTGAAACTTTCAACAGAGAAGAAGAAAATATATTCCAGACCAGAAAACGTGGAGACTCTTGAAGAAGAGGACTACACAGGACCATTCTATATCTATTCTAAACTAACAGAGTGAAGAATAAGGCCTGCTGAACACCGCGTGGTACACCTCTGGAAGGATCCATTCTAACAGACACTCAGACCAACCTACTACAACTACAAAGGACATTTTGACCTCTGGTGGAGAACCAGAGACTTACACAACCGGACTTCCTGTCGACTGACTCAGAATAAGACTGATGAGATAATAATGATAATTAATGATGACTGGTATAACAATATATATCTTGAGTTAATTAGGGAAACGGTAGATGATTAAACAAAAACTTTTTCCATGGTGCCCCAAGATTGATAATGAGTTAATTGTTAAATGAGTAATTAAATCAACATAATAATTAAACATAGTCAATTGATTTGATAAACTAATCATCACATTAATGGTACCAATGTCACAACAGCATTAAACTTTCAAATAGCTCTTTGTTGACTGTTGCTGAGTGTTATCGTCCACCATCAGCACCGGGTGGATGATAAGCTCTCTCCTGGTCCCTTACATTAAGTCTGGATTTGACCTGCTAGGTGACGTAAACTGGGACATGCTTAACGAACTGACCAAGTCCTAAAGAAATGGGACTCGCTAAATCTTTCTCAGATTGCATTGAAGGCAGCCACGGTGCTTCTTTAATTTAATGCCAATTTCTATTTGCCCTGTTCATCAAAAGTGTTGGAATAACTTCAATAATCAACTGACTGGCTTTCTTGACGTCTATAGTATTCTCTCTGGTATGCAATCTGGTTTCAGCTCAGGTTTTGGATGTGTCACTGCAACCTTAAAGGTCCTCAATGATGTCACCATAGTCCTCGATTCTAAGCAATATTGTGCTGCTAATTTATTTACGGTAGACCATTCCATTATTGTGGGCCGGAGGGGTCTCTGAGGATTGGTGTCTCTGAGGGGGTCTTTGGCCTGGTTGGCTAACTACCTCTCTCAAAGAGTGCAGTGTATAAAGTCAGAGCATCTGTTGTCTCAGCCACTGCCTTTCACCAAGAGAGTACCCAAATGCTCGATCCTAGTCCCCACGCTGTTCTCAATTTACATCAACATAGCTCAGGCAGTAGGAAGCTCTCTCATCCATGTATTTGCAGATGATAAGTCTTATACTCAGCTGGTCCCACCCCATTCTTAGTGTCCAACAAGCTTTCTCTGCCCTTAACCTTGTTCTGAACACCTCCAAAACAAAGGTCATGTGGTTTGGTAAGAGGAACGCCCCTCTCCCCACCGGTGTGAATACTACCTCTGAGGGTTTAGAGCTTGAGGTAGTCACCTCATACAAGTACTTGGGAGTATACTGTCCTTCTCTCAGCACATATCAAAACTGCAGGCTAAGGTAAAATCTAGACTTGGTTTCCTCTATCGTAATCGCTCCTCTTTCACCCCAGCTGCCAAACTAACCTTGATTCAGATGATCATCCTACCCATGCTAGGGTGCTCTCGAGCGGCTAGATGTTTACCATTCGGCCATCAGATTTGCCACCAATGCTCCTTATATGACACATCACTACTCTCTATACTCCTCTGTAAACAGGTCATCTATGTATACCCGTCGCAAGACCCACTGGTTAATGCTTATTTATAGAACTCTCTTAGACCTCACTCCCCCCTATCGGAGATACCTACTGCAGCCCTCAAACTCCACAAACAACACCCGTTCTGCCCGTCACATTCTGTTAAAGGTCCCCAAAGAACACACATCCCTGGGTCGCTCCTCTTTTCATTTCTCTGCAGCTAGCGACTGGAACGAGCTGCTAAAAACACTCAAACTGGACATTTTATCACCAACTCTTCATTAAAAGACTCAATCATGGACACTTACTCACAGTTGTGGCTGCTTCGCATGATGTATTGTTCAAATCAAAGGTTATTGGTCACATTCACTAAGATACAGTAGAATAGAATACAGTACATACATGAGATGAGTAAGGCAAAATATGTCAACATTATTAAAGTGACTAGTGTTCCATCATTAAAGTTGCCAGTGATTTCAAGTCTATGTATATAGGGCAGCAGCCTCTAATGTGCTAGTGATGGCTATTTAACAGTCTGATGGCCTTGAGGTAGAAGCTGTTTTTCAGTCTTTCGGTCCCAGCTTTGATTCACCTGTACTGACCTCATCTTCTGGAAGATAGCGGGGTGAACAGGCAGTGGCTCGGGTGGTTGTTGTCCATGATTATCTTTCTGGCCTTCCTGTGACATCGCGTGTTGTAGGTGTCCTGGAGGGCAGGTAGTTTGCCCTCGGTGATGCATTGAACCATTTGTTGCTTTAACCGCTGGAGTCACTCAGTACTCACTTACCATCTCATTATGATGAATCATCAATTCCTAATTATTGATTGGTTTGTTAATTCATTGTTTTAGTGTTATGTCTCCTGTGTGTGTGTTTGTGTGGGGATGCATTCACAGACACAGCGATCAGCTTGTTGGGAGTGAACTGGGAGCACAGTGCTGAAGCCGGTCAGACAGAGGAGACGGCAACAGAGAGGGCTTCGTCCTGAGCCCTATACTACGAATCATGTTTGAGGAGTTAGCGAGGTAACTTTGGTAAACTCTGAGTTCAACCAGGAATAACCAGTACCATGAAAGTGGCCAGGATAATTTCTATGGCAACGAAGCCTTCAGGACTAACCTGCTCCGGAGCAGGCTAACTCAGGGCTAACTCCATTTATCCTGAATTATTTGTCTGAGCCACGAGTTGAGGACCAATGAAATCAGATACCCTCTCGCAAAGACTGTCATCATCCCCTTCATTTGAGGAAGACGACTGATTAAATATTTTATTAAACAGGTTTTGTAGGTTTTGTACGTAAAAACATCACATTACACATTTAGTAAGGACAGCATTTGCTTTCCAAACGGTACATTTCTCACAGGGTTGTATTTTGACATTTGCGAAAGGCAAACTGAAACTAACCAAGCATAGAGATATAATTCATAGATGGTAGTTCTCATTCAAGTCAAGACTGGCAGCCATTTCTAGGGTTCCCATGAGTTTAACAGTCAAATTGCCAGGGTTAGAGGTTCCAAAACCCTTCTATGGATTACAGTGTCTTCAGAAATTATTCATTTCCCTCTACATTTTGTTGTGTTACAGCCTGAATTCAAAATGGATTAAATATGTTTTTTCCTCACCCATCTACACACGAAACCCCATAATGACAAAGTGAAATCATGTTTTAAGAAACGTTAGCAAATTTATGAAACTGAAATACAGAAATATCTAATTTACATAAGTATTCACACACCCGAGTCAATACTTTGTAGAAGCACCTTTGGCAGCGATTACAGCTGTGTGTCTTTCTGGGTAAGTCTAAGAGCTTTCTACACCTGGATTGTGCAACATTTGCCCATTATTCCTTTCACAATTCTTCAAGCTTGTGTCATCTGCAAACTTGATGATTGAGTTGGAGGCCAGGACCCAGTTGCACAGGGCGTGGTCAAGACCCAGGGACTCAAGCTTAATGATGACATTGGAGGGTACTATGGTGTCAAACACTCACAAGGCCGCTGGGCCAGACGGATTACCAGGACGTGTACTCCTCTCTCCCTCTACTATAGCCGTCTTTGTTGACTGCATTAGTGAAATCCAAGACTGTTCTCAGGGCAGGTTTGTAGGTTTTGAACAGCAGAAGTGACTTTTCAAAGAACAGGTTAAGAGAACTCCCCGGATGTTGTGTTAAAAGCTCTATAACAAAGCTTTCTTAGTATCCAGCAAGCATTACCTGCCTGTTCTGAAAACCTCCAAAACAAAGGTCAACGGAAGGAAGTGCTAATAATTAATCGTTCTCTGTGATTCGAGTGTCACTGTTGACAACTTTGTGGAATTTCTCTGAGGTCATTTCAAAAAGTTCCTATTGGATAATGCAAATACATTAAAAAACCTTTTTGCAAGAAAACTATCGAACCGATTGCGGTGCCATCTGGTGACCATTTAGGGAATGGAGTTCTCAGCTGAGGTCCCAAACGTCATTCAGGAATATGGAGTATTGATTGAGAAAAGAGGACGGGGAAAAACTATTGTGACATCTATAATATTAGTGCAGGGTGAAGTTGCCTATAGAAGTTAGTTTAGCATTTTCCCCACTAATTGCAGGATTGGGGGAGGGGAAGCTGATCTTAGATCTGTACCTAGGGCAAACTTCACTGCAAACTGTAAACCACATATCCTGAGGCCGCTTTTATTGTAGCCGGGGATTTTAACAAAGCTAATCTGAGGAAAACGCTACCGAAGTACTACCAGCACATTGACTGTAGCACTCGCTCGGAGAAAACATTGGGCCACTGTTAGTTAACTTTTCGAAATGTCTACAAGGCCCTCTGCCGCCCTCCCTTCGGCAAATCTGATCACAACTCCATTTTGCTCCTCCCCTTCCTATAGGCCGAAACTCAAAACAGGAAGTACCCGTGCTACGGACTATTCAACACTGGTCTGGCCAATCGGAATTCATGCTTGAAGATTGTTTTGATCACGCGGACTGGGATATGTTCCGGGTAGCATCTGACAATAATAACGACGAATACACTGACACAGTGACCGAGTTTATCAGGAAGTGTATAGGAGATGTTGTACCCACTGTGACTAAAACCTACCCAAACCAGAAACCGTGGATAGATGGCAGCATTTGCACAAAACTGAAAGTGCGAATCACCACATTTAATCATGGCAAGGTGACTGGGAATATGGCAAGGTGACTGGGAATATGGCAGAATACAAACAGTGTAGTTATTCCTTCCGTAAGGCAATCAAACAGGCAAAATGTCAGTACAGACACAATTCAAAGGCTCAGACGCGAGACGTATGTGGCAAGGACTACAGACAATCACGGACTACAAAGGGAAAACCAGCAACTTCGCAGACACCCACATCTTGCTCCCGGATAAGCTAAACACCGTTTTCTCTCGCTTTGAGGATAACAAAGTGCCAGCGACGTGGCCAGCTACCAAGGACTGTGGGCTCTGCTTCTCCGTGGCCAACGTGAGTAAGACCTTTAAGCGTGTTAACCCTCGCAAGGCTGCCGGCCCAGAAACCCTAGCCACGTCCTCAAAGCATGCACAAACCAGCTGGCTCGAGTGTATACGGACATATTCAATCTCTCCCTATCCCAGTCTGCTGTCCCCACATGCTTCAAGATGTCAACCACTGTTCCTGTACCCAAGAAAGCAAAGGTAACTGAACTAAATGACTATCGCCCCGTAGCCCTCACTTCTGTCATCATGAAGTGCTTTGAGAGACTAGTCAAGGATCATATCATCTCTACCTTACACCCTAGACCCACTTCAATTTGCTTACCGCCCAAATAGATCAACAGACGATGCAATAGACATCGCACTGCACACTGCCCTATCCCATCTGGACAAGAGGAATACCTATGTAAGAATGCTGTTCATTGACTATAGCTCAGCATTCAAAACCATAGTACCATCCAAGCTCATCATTAAACTTGGGGCCTTAGGTCTGAACCCCGCCCTGTGCAACTGGGTCCCGGACTTCCTGACAGTCCGCCCGCCAGGTGGTGAAAGTAGGAAACAATGCCTCCACTTCACTGATCCTCAACACAGGGGCCCCATAAGGGTGCGTGCTCAGCCCCCTCCTGTACTCCCTGATCACCCATGATTGGGTGGCCATGCACGCCTCAAACTCAATCATCAAGTTTGCAGACGACACAACAGTAGTAGGCCTGACTACCAACAATGACGATACAGCCTACAGGGAGGAGGTGAGGGCCCTGGGAGTGTGGCGCCAGGAAAATAACCTCTCACCCAATGTCAACAAAACAAAGAAGATGATTGTGCACTTCAGGAAAAAGCAGAAGGAGCACCCCCCTAACCACATCGAAGGGACCGCAGTGGAGAAGGTGGAAAGCTTCAAGACCCTCGGTGTAGACATCACTGACAAACTGAAATGGTCCACCCACACAGACAATGTGGTGAAGAAGGAGCAACAGCGCTCAGGAGGCTGAAGAAATCTTGCCTCAGGGGGCTAAAGAAATTTGGCATGGCACCTAAAACCCTCACAAACCTTTACAGATGCACAATTGAGAGCATCCTGTTGGGCTGTATCACAGATGTCACAGGAAAGCCAAAAAGAGTATCAAGGACAACAACCACCCGAGCCACTGCCTGTTCACCCAACTGTCAACCAGAAGGCGATGGCAGTACAGGTGAATCAAAGCTGGGACCAAGAGACTGAAAAACGGCTTCTATCTCAAGACCATTAGAATGTTAAAAAGGACTCCCGAGTGGCGCAGCGGTCTAAGGCACTGCCTCTCAGTGCTAGATGCATCACTACAGACTCTGGTTAGATTACAGACTGTATCACAACCGTCCGTGATTGGGAGTCCCATAGGACGGCGCATAATTGGCCCAGCGTCATCCGGGTCATCCGCCATTGTAAATAAGAATTTGTTCCTAACTGACTTGCCTAGTTAAAAAAAGGTTCAATAAAAAATAAATAGCCATCGCTAGCACCTTAGAGGCTGCTGTCCTATATACAGTTGAATTCGGAAGTTTACATACACCTTAGCCAAATACATTTAAACTCAGTTTCTCTCAATTCCTGACATTTAATCATAGTAAAAGTCCCGTCTTAGGTCAGTTAGTATCACCTCTTTATTTTATGAACATGAAACGTCAGGATAATAGTAGAGAGAATGATTTATTTCAGCTTTTATTTCTTTCATCACATTCCCAGTGGGTCCGAAGTTTACATACACTCAATCAGTATTTGGTAGCATTGCCTTTAAAATGTGGATCAAACGTTTCGGGTAGCCTTCCACAAGCTTCCCACAATAAGTTAGGTGAATTTTGGCCCAGTCCTCCTGACAGAGCTGGTGTAACTGAGTCAGGTTTGTAGGCCTCCTTGCTCGCACACATTTTTTCAGTTCTGCCCACACATTTTCTATAGGATTGAGGTCAGGGCTATGTGATGGCCACTCCAATACCTTGACTTTGTTGTCCTTAAGCCATTTTGCCACAACTTTGGAAGTATGTCCATTTGGAAGACCCATTTGCGACCAAGCTTTAACTTCCTGACTGATGTCTTGAGATGTTGCTTCAATATATTCACATAATTTTCATTCCTCACGATCCCATCTATTTTGTGAAGTGCACCAGTCCCTCTTGCAGCAAAGCTCCCCCACAACATGATGATGCCACCCCCGTGCTTCACGGTTGGGGTGGTGTTCTTCGGCTTGCAAGCCTCCCAGATGATGTCGATATAGGACTCGTTTTACTGTGGATATAGAAACTTTTGTTCCTGTTTCCTACAGCATCTTCACAAGGTCCTTTTTTTGTTGTTCTGGGATTGATTTGTACTTTTTGCATCAAAGTACGTTCATCTCTAGGAGACAGAACATGTCTCCTTCCTGAGCGGTATGACGGCTGCGTGGTCCTATGGTGTTTATACTTGTATACTATTGTTTGTACAGAAGAACGTGGTACCTTCAGGCGTTTGGAAAATGCTCCCAAGGATGAACCAGACTTGTGGAGGTCTACAATATTTTTTCTGAAGTCTTGGCTAATATCTTATGATTTTCCCATGATGTCAAGCAAAGAGGCACTGAGTTTGAAGGTAGGCCTTGAAACACATCCACAGGTACACCTCCAATTGACTCAAATTATGTCAATTAGCCTAATCAGAAGCTTCTAAAGCCATCATCTTCTGGAATTTTCCAAGCTATTTAAAGGCACAGTCAACTTAGTGTATGTAAACTTCTGACCCACTGGAATTGTGATACAGTGAATTATAAGTGAAATATTCTGTCTGTAAACAATTGTTGGAAAAATTACTTGTGTCATGCACAAAGTAGATGTCCTAACCGACTTGCCAAAACTATAGTTTGTTAAAACTTAGGGAGTGGTGGGGCGCTAGCCACTCCCGACACTACCAGGTGAAATGCAAGGCGCCAAATCCAAAAGTTGAATTATTAAACATGCACCCATATACAAGTGTTTCATACTCATCAAAAGCTCTGTTTCTTGGCAATATCACACCGTTGTCAGATTTCAAAAAGGCTTTAAGGCGAAAGCACCACCTTTGATTGTTTGAGGGTAGCACCTTCACTATTTTCTCATTACCATGAATTCATTAGCCTTCACGGTTCACACAAAACACATTTCACAGCAAAAACAAATCAATTACCTGTTGAAGAACTTCTGCTGAGGGCTTCATAAGTGTCCAATGAAGACAATCCATGGTTCTTTTGTTAGAAAAAGTAATGTATTTTATCCATAAATCTCCGTTTGGTTCGTGCGTTATAATCAGAAACTACAGCCTCCACTCCTCCATTGAAACGTGAAGAGAACTCGTTCAACTTATACCTATAAACTTGTCCAAGAACAATCAAAAATCATTTTAAATGTATCCTTAGGAACACTTTTACGTATATTTACTATAATAATTCAACCAAAATATAAACTGGGCTATAAGAACGGAAAAAAACACAGAGCGTGCCTTCTCGGGAGCGCGCGTCCTCTTCTATTGACATCTGAGGGGACACTTCCGTTTTGTCTTCTTCTCTGCTCTAATAGCATCCCCAAAAAATCTGAACACTGAGACTGTTGACATCCAGAGGAAGCGATCGGTACTGCATTCATATGCCCTTATATGGGCATTTCATAAGGGAGGGGTTCCAAATGAGGCACTCTGTCAAAACCACTTTATCAGGACAGAAATTCCTCTGGGTTTCGCCTGCCATATCCGTTCTGTTTTACTCACAGACAAAATGTTAACACTTTTAGAAACTTCAGAGTGTTTCCTAACCAATGGTACCAAATATGTGCATATTCTATTTTCTGGGCCTGAATGGGAGGCATTTTACTCTCCAAAACCGTCACCTCGTGCGCTGCTCCCTAAGAAGTTAACAATGTGATGAAACTAGAAATAGAATAAATAGAACGGACGCTGTTTTTCCTCATTATAACGCGCCAACCAAACTGAGCTTTATGGATATAATACATTACTTTTTCTAACAAAAGAACCATGGATTGTCTTTGTTGGACACTTGGGAAGCCCTCAGCAGAAGATCTTCAAAAGGTAATTGATTTGTTTTCGCTGTGAAATGTGTTTTCTGTGATCTGTGAAGGCTTATGAATTTATGGTAATAGAAAAATATGTGAGGTGCTATCCTCAAACAATTAAATGTGCTGCTTTCGCCGTAAAGCCTTTTTGAAATCTGGCAACGCTGTGATATTGCCAAGAAGCAGAGCTTTTGAATTTGGCGCCTTGCATTTCACCGGGTAGTGTCGGGAGTGGGGCGCTAGCGCACCACCGCTCCTTAATTAATTAAGAGTCCATGTCATAGCAGAAACAGACTCAACTGCACAAATACCCGGTCATCCCGCCCTGAGTGAGCTGTTCGTTCCACATATGGCGATTATTCTATCCTTCATCCATAACCGGTAATTGTGCCAGCCGGAGTAATGAAACGTTACTACCTCCAGTGACATTCACCAGATGCACCTTTGGTTCGGTTTGTTTTTTCTCTAAACCTATTTCTAAATGTGAGGAATAATTAAAGACACTTCAGTAGTTTTTTGTTTGTTGTTTACAAATATAAAATGGAGTAGCCCAGAGGGGTATGTACTTACCTCTGTACACGCGATGGAGGGGCAAAGACACCATGTTTGGGAGGACAGCTGAAGTAGTTCACCCCACCGACCGAGCCGTCGTTCTTCCCGCTGGGCTTGTCCAGCTCGATCCCCAGCCAGAACCCTGAGACAGATGGATAGATGGAAAAAGTGGCGGACAGACGGTCAAAGTCGAGCCATGTTTAGAGCAGTTGAGGCCATCAAGGAGCTTCTTGAGGTCATAATTTTTTTTATTTTGCTTGGAAGAATTCAGAAGTTAACTGCTTTGTTCAGGTGCAGAGCGACCAATTTTTAACTTGTCAGCTCGGAGATTCGATAACCACTAGGCTACCTGTCGCCCCTTCAATACTTGCATTCAATACTTGAATGCAAATATCACAATGCAAAACAAGGGTAAGTGCATTCATGTAGAAGAAACTCTTGTACGCTGTGTCTACAATAACCAATGTAGTCACATTCTTAAACAACTGTCTTCTACAATATTCAGCAGCTTGATACATTCCAATGGATGACGTTAAGGACCGATGGAAATTTACTGGGGGAGAGGGTTGGGGAGAGTAGCGTGTTTTTTCCCTGGTTTACAATTGCTCTTCTACTCGTATCTTCACTATAAACAATGGCTTATCTTACTTTTGATATTACCCTAATAAAAAGTTTAGAAACGCTTGTGAAGTTTTGGTATTGTGTGGCTATTATTAAACTTTAGCAGGCCTATGATATGAAGGCAGTTTGCCACTGAGCAACAACTGACTCCGACAGCTGAACTTGAGCAAAGGAAGACTTTCAGCCCTACCAGAGTAACTACTATAATGCTTTATACAAATAACTTGGATTGAAAATTAACTAATTACCTTCTTTTGTACGTCTATATCTGTATAACAGACGTAGTAGCCATTGGTGTCGTTGTATGCCACCGGCATATCTCCATCTCTCGGTGGTTAGGCCTAAGCTTATCTTCCATATATATATACAGTGAGGGAAAAAAGTATTTGATCCCCTGCTGATTTTGTACGTTTGCCCACTGACAAAGAAATGATCAGTCTATAATTTTAATGGTAGGTTTATTTGAACAGTGAGAGACAGAATAACAACAAAAAAATCCAGAAAAACACGTTAAAAATGTTATAAATTGATTTGCATTTAATGGGAAACTGGTAAGAATTGAAGGAATGATGGATGGCGCTAAGTACAGGTACATTTTGGAGGGAAACATGTTTCAGTATTTGAGACTGGGACAGAGGTTTACCTTCCAGCAGGACAATGACCCTAAGTATACTGCTATAGCAACACTTGAGTGGTTTAAGGGGAAACATTTAAATGTCTTGGAATGGCCTAGTCAAAGTCCAGACTTCAATCCAATAGAGAATCTATGGTATGACTTAAAGATTGCTGTACACCAGCGGAACAGGAGCAGTTTTGCCTTGAAGAATGGGCACAAATCCCAGTGGCCAGATGTGCCAAGCTTATAGATACATACCCCAAGAGACTTGCAGCTGTAATTGCTGCAAAAGGTGGCTCTACAAAGTCTTGATCTTGGGGGGGGTGAATAGTTATGCATGCTCAAGTTCAGTTTTTTTGTCTTATTACTTGTTTGTTTCGAAATAAAAAATATTTTGCATCTTCAAGTGCTAGACATGTTGTGTAAATCAAATGATACAAACCCCACAAAAATATATTTGAATTCCAGGGTGTAAGAAATTGGAAAAATGCCAAGGGGGTGAATACTTTCGCAAGCCACTGACCTTCACGTGAGTCTTTCTGTACAGCTGTTAATTTTACATTATTAACAGAAAAAACGTCCATACAATAAACTTTGGCTAGTGGATATGGAAGAGACTGAAACAAAAACATATGCTTAAAATACTTAACTTCCTCTTTCAAAATATAGTTTGGTGAATCATGGGTGACTCCGTCATTTCAGGACACTTTCCGTATTGACTGAATTGAAATAGAATTGACTGCAACCCTGTTAGTATGCCAGTTCTCATGGTTACCAGTGGATGTAGCGTGATGTGTGTAGTGGGTTTGGGGTAAAGACAGTGATCTGACCTGGGGCAAAGTTGGTCTTGCCGTAGAAGCGGACCACCCCTGTTCTCTGGCCCACCACCAACACCCTCTCCCCTAGGCGCACCTCGGGCCCGTCGCACACGGAGCTACTGGCTGAGGGAGTCCGGCTCCGGGGTACTGGAACATGGGAGGGGAGAGAGAATATTAATGTTTTTACCAACACCGTAAGCAGCTGTAACATCAGGGAAGCCATTAATATAATCCCCATCATGTTCACTAATGCCACCATCATAATAATGACTTATTATTCAAGCACCTTCCTGGCCATAATAATATTAGTCATTTCAGCTCTCAACATTACCATGGCCTCATGGTCAATACTAAAGTATTTATCGTCTATACTGCTCAAGAGCTCACTAATAAATGTGACTCAATTGTCAATGTAACTAACTAATAATCGGATCAGAGGCGAAATAAAGGCTCCTCTCGACTTTAAACTGGTTCCACCATATAAGGTACATGTATATCACTCAAAGCAACGTAGGTGGATTTCATTGGTTTGAAATTATTACACAAGTGTGCAGTACCAATGAGGCTGGGGCTGGGATTGGAGCGGGTCAGAGGGGGCATGGTTTTGGAGCTGGGCTGAAGCCGTTCCCGCCGCTGCCTTGCGGGAGGCCGTTGTCGTGGCAACGGCCGAGGTCGCACGGTCAGGCCATGTCTGGAGTCCAGGGAGGATGAAGAGGAAGAGAGGGAACGAGAGAGAGCACCTGGGGGGAGGAAAAGAAGGAGCGGACAAAGTTAGCGAAGAGGTAAAATAAAATAATTCACCATAAGCAAAATAATATAAATGGGAAAAACAAGATATGCGATCAGAAGACAGTGTTTAGATGAATGTGGCAAGGCCTTGAGGAAAACTACCACAATCAGTCACTGCACACCACTTTGATCGAGCAGTGCATCAAGCTTCCAACTGAAGTTTGCAAGACACGTAGAGGAAGTTCTCCCTTTCTCTACACCCTAAATCACACAGCAGGGTGTGTTCCTACAATCTTAATACCGAACAATCCATTTCTATCATGTCTGCCATGAGATCCATATAGTTCCCTGGGGCCTATGAAGCACTCTACATAGTGCGCAATTCAGAGCCTGCTTAAATGGATCGGTGTCCCTAAACCGGGCACGGTTGTTGCTCAATATGCGATAATGTGACTAGAATAACATTCCAAACAACAGCCAACGGAACATAGACATGTCTTATATGGGCAGAAAGCTTAAATTGATATTAATCTAACTGCACTGTCTAATTTACAGTATCTATTACAGCTACAAAAAAAAAAACATACTATTGTTTGAGGATAGCGCACAACAATAAAACATTTTATCACAGCAACTGATTTGATACATTCACCTCTGAAGGTAAATAATATACGTACATTCCTGAGGGTCCCAGAGATAAAATGAAGCGTAGTTTTCAAAAAGAAAAGAGGACCAAGGCACTCTTCATATAATTCATTAAAATGCCTTTATTTGTATGGAATGTTCAATGGAAACAAAGTTTTAAAAAATATGACACGTTTCGACTGCATGACCTTTGTCAGGGAGTACAAAGAAATTATAATACAATGTCCTCTTTTGAAAAGCTTTTTCCAATCAGACCCAATTTGAAGAGGGAGTGGTTACAAAATTGATTGGACAAAACCTAGTAAGCAACACTACCCACATTAAAAAGTGAAATACTGTAGATATGTTATAAAAAAATTATACTCTAAGCTAGAAGCATCAGAACACCTAGAAAGGTAGTTCTAATCTTACATAGGACTGGGAAAAGTGCCAAGAATAGGAAAGATCTATTCCATAGTACACTAGAACACAGCAAACATGGACAGCAACAGTCTAAACATAGCTGAGGGCAATAGAGCAAAATGTCCACTAGGTGACAGCAACCTCATTAAGCTTTAGCTTTGTCAGACCGTCACAGGCCAATAGCTAATTCATTGCAAAAGTAAGATGCACTAATTGTTTAAAACATTTGAATCAAAAAAAGGATAGATTCTGATCCAAACTATGAACTAGATTCCAGGGGGAAAGTAAGTATTTCTATTGCAAAACGTCTAAATGGAAGATGTAAGCAGATGTATTGGGTGTCAGCAGACAAGATGCAAAATTGTTGATTCAGTCTGCCTGCTTTGGTCTAATTCATATTCATTGCAGCAGAGAAGTTTCTGAAGTCTAGACTTCTATCTGACAAATCCAGGATATCTGATCGTTACGAGAAGCCTTTTGGCATTGCTTTCTTTAGGTATCTTGTGTTTTTAGTGTGATGCTCACCACAAAGGTCTGCGTTGAGCTGCTGGGAAGGTTGACAGGGATGGTAGTTTCATTATCAAGGTACACTTTGCACTAGTGCTGAGACATATGGCGACTTGAGGGACAAACATAGGCGGGATTATAATACTGACTCCATTATCAGTTGTTGTCTGTGATTGAGCCGACTTGACTTTAAAGATAACTTTTTTACCCAGGGTAGCTGGTTAGTCGAAGTACAAAATAAGCCAAAAAAGTTAAAACTGCCCCCTTAAAGTAGCTCTTTACTCCCATAACATGATTGACATACAGTACCAGTCAAAAGTTTGGACACACCTACTCATTCAAGGGTTTGGCATTCTCTCAACCAGCTTCATGAGGTAGTCATCTGGAATGCATTTCAATTAACAGGTGCGTTTGAGCCAATCAGTTGTCTTGTGACAAGGTAGGGGTGGTATAGAGAAGATAGCCCATTCATTATTCATATTATATTATGCATTCATCCATACATATTTGGTAAAAGACCAAGTCCATATTATGGCGAGAACAGCTCAAATAAGCAAAAATAAACGACAGTCTATCATTACTTTAAGACATGAAGGTCAGTCAATGCGGAAAATGTAAGAACTTTGAAAGTTTCTTGAAGTGCAGTAGCACTCTGGGAAGACTCAGAGTTACCTCTGCTGCAGAGGATACGTTCATTAGAGTTACCAGCTTCAGATATTGCAGCCCAAATAAACGCTTCACAGAGTTCAAGTAACAAACACATCTCAACATCAACAGTTCAAATGAGACTGTGTGAATCAGGCCTTCGTGGTCGAATTTCTGCAAAGAAACCACTACTAAAGGACACCAATAATAATAAGAATTACTTGGGCCAAAAACACGAGCAATGGACATTAGACAGGTGGAAATCTGTCCTTTGGTTTGATGAGTCCAGATTTGAGATTTTTTTGGTTCCAACTGCTGTGTCTTTGTGAGAAGCAGAGTAGGTGAACGGATTATCTCTGCATATGTGGTTCCCACCATGAAGCATGGAGGAGGTGTTATGGTGCTTTGCTGGTGACACTGGCAGTGATTTATTTATAATTCAAGGCACACTTAACCAGCATGGCTACCACAGCATTCTGCAGCGTTACACCATCCCATCTGGTTTGCGTTTAGTGGGACTATCATTTGTTTTTCAACAGGACAATGACCCAAAACACACCTCCAGGCTGTGTAAGGGCAATTTGACCAAGAAGTACTGTGATGGAGTGTTGCATCAAATGACCTGGCCTCCACAATCACCTGACTTCAAACCAATTGAGACGGTTTGGGATGAGTTGGAACCGCAGAGTGAAGGAAAAGCAGCCAATGTGGGAACTCCTTCAAGACTGTTGGAAGTGCATTCCAGGTGAAGCTGGCTGAGAGAATGCCAAGAATGTGCAAAGCTGTCATCAAGGCAAAGGGTGGCTACTTTGAAGAATCTCAAATATAACACCTTTTGGTTAAAACATGATTCCATGTGTTATTTCATAGTTTTGACCATTATTCTACAATGTAGAAAATAGAAAATAGTAAAAATAAAGAAAAACCCTTGAATGAGTAGGTGTGTACAAACTTTTGACTGATAGTGTATGATAAGCCTTTGGAACCCATTCTGGGAGGAACTCATACTTCAAGGCAGCCCATTCCAATTTGACTGTAGTACCTGTCTTTGCCTCAGGGGTGTCATCTGTGCCCTGTTCAGGAACTGGGCAGCTTTTTGGTTTATCGGGTGATATTGGGGCGGACGGAGAACCTTTTCCCCACACATAGAGGCACAATCATAAATAAAGAAAAGGGACAAAATCTGACAGAGAAAATGAGAACATGAGAATTTGACAGGGACAAGAGACAAAAGAAGAAAAATGGGAAGGGAAAGTTGACGGGAACAGGATAGTGAAATGGAGACAAAATCAGAACTACTGAGGAAAAGCGGGAAGGTTGCCAACAAGACGAGGAGAAAGAATGAGCAAAAGTCACAGAAAAATAAGCAAAAGAGAGAGTAAGAGAGAGTTGGCAATGCAAATGTAATGGAAGACAGCGTGACATTGCAGTGAAGGGGACTATAGAGAGCGTGGGAGAACAAAAATAGACATATTGAAAAGCAGCACTAGTCACCAAGGCCCTCAGAGTTTCCAACAAAGTGCAATTGAGAGGTCACTCCCACGCAAGAGCCCCAATCAATACCGGTCCCGCCTCCAAGGACAGTGGAAGCGGCCATTCATCGTTAACTAATACACGGAAAATATTTCATTACAATGGTCCTCTTCTCATAGTTCAGCCTTCATGTGTCTGATGCTAAATGGTTGAATAGTGAAGCTGAGTGGTTGACCAATGTCTGACTAGATACTCATTACAAGAAAGTTCAGAGCCTTTCAATGTGATGCTTTTTCATCCTAAGTGAAGGGGGATGAAACTGTAGGTGAACTACAAGTATTTTACAGGTACCTGGTAGGGATGGACATGAGTAATCGAGTACTCGAAACTATGTCAAAGCGTGATCTTTAACCAGAGCTTTAAAAAAATTGAATAAATCAAATTTTATTAATCATATGCGGCAAATACAACAGGTGTAGACCTAATTTGACTATATACAGGGGGTACCGGTACCGAGTCAATGTGTGGGGGTACAGGTTAGTCTAAGTAATTTGTAAAGTGACTATACATAGATAATAAAAAGCGAGTAGCAGCAGTGCAAAAATTGCCAACATTTTATTTTTAGGGCTTTTCTCTGACACCGCCTAGTATATAGGTCCTGGATGTCAGTTAGCTTTGCCCCAGTGATGTACTGGCCCGTACGCACTACCCTCTGTAGCACCTTACGGTCAAGCAATTGCCATACCAGATGGTGAGGCAAACGGTCAGGATGCTCTCAATGGTGCAGCTGTATAACTTTTTGAGGATCTGGGGACCCATGCAAAATCTTTTCAGTCTCCTGAGGGGGAAAAGGTGTTGTCGTGCCCTCTTCAAAACTATCCTGTGTTTGGACCATGATAGTTAGTTGGTGATGTGGACACAAAGGAACTTGAAACTCTCGACCAGCTCCACTTCAGCCCCATCGATGCCCTCCTTTTCCTATAGTTCACGACCAGCTCCTTTGTCTTACGCACATTGAGGGAGAAGTTGTTGTCCTGGAGCCACACTGCCAGGTCTCTAACCTCCTCCCTATACAGTGCCTTGCAAAAGTATTCACCCCCCTTGGTGTTTTTCCAATTTTGTTGCATTACAACCTGTAATTTAAATTGATTATTATTTGGATTTCATGTAATGGACATACACAAAATAGTCCAAATTGGTGAAGTGAAATAAATTACTTGTTTCAAAAGAGTATGGCACTACAACAAACCTGCCAAGATAGGGCCGCCCACCAAAACTCATGGACCAGGCAAGGAGGGCATTAATCAGAGGCAACAAAGACAACCCTGAAGGATCTGCAAAGCTCCACAGCGGAGATTGGAGTATCTGTCCATAGGACCACTTTAAGCTGTACACTCTACAGAGCTGGGCTTTATGGTAGAGTGGCAAGAAAAAAGCCATTCCTTAGAGAAAGAAATAAGCAAACACGTTTGGTGTTCGCCAAAAGGCATGTGGGAGATTCCCCAAACATATGGAAGAAGGTACTCTGGTCAGATGAGACTAAAATTGAGCTTTTTGGCCATCAAGGAAAACGCTATGTCTGGCGCAAACCCAACACCTCTCATCACCCAGACAACACCATCCCCACAGTGAAGCATGGTGGTGGCAGCATCAAGCTGTGGGGATGTTTTTCCATCGGCAGGGACTGGGAAATTGGTCAGAATTGAAGGAATGATGGATGCCGCTAAATACAGGGAAATTCTTGAGGGAAACCTGTTTGTCTTCCAGAGATTTATATACAATACAACTTTATTTGTAAAGCACATTTAAAACAACCAAGGTTGACCAAAGTGCTGGACATATTTCGGACAGATTTATAAATCACGAGTAACAAAAAAACATTTATGGGACAAACTAGAAAATAGAATGCACAATACAATTCTCAAGCAGGTTTAAAAGCCAACGAATAAAAGTGAGTTTTAAGTCGTGATTTAAAAATGTGAAGACTGGGGGCCAATCTAACATGCAGAACAGGCGTAATATGATATCGTTTGCGAGTTCCAGTAAGGAGTCGAGCGGCAGCATTTTGAACCATTTGTAATCTGGAGAGGGAGCCCTGGTTAATACCTACATATAAAGCATTACAATAATCCAAGCAAGTTGTGATAAAAGCGTGTATTACCCTCTCAAAATCAACAAAAGATAAAAATGGCTTTTGTTTGGTAAGCAGCCTGAGTTGAAAGAAACTAGCTTTTACAACAGAATTAATCTGCTTCTCTAATTGAAAATCACAATCCATCTTAACACCGAGGTTAGTTACCATAGGCTTGACATAGGGTGTCAAAGGACCCAGGTCCAATTGGGAGGCGCCAGTAGAACTACTAGGTCTAAAAATCATGACTTCTGTTTTACTTTCATTAAAATGTAAAAAGTTTAAAGCCATCCAGGCTTTAATGTCATAAAAACAATCTAACAGTCTTTTTAGGGAATTATCTCCTTTACTTTTTATAGGCAAGTAGATCTGTGAATCATCTGCATAAAAATGGAAACTGATGTTATGCTTCTTTAAGATGGATCCAAGAGGAAGCAAATAAAGAGAGAAGAGAATCGGCCCCAAAATAGAGCCCTGAGGAACTCCACATGACAGGGGTGCTGCGGGAGAAGTAGAACCACCAACACCAACTTTGAACAGTCTCTCTGAAAGATATGATCGAAACCATTCTAGTGCAGTACCTTTAATTCCCACGCTGTGCTCAAGACGAGAGATAAGAACACAGTGGTTGACAGTATCGAATGCTGCTGTGAGATCTAAAAGCATAAGGATTGCAGAATCTCCAGAGTGTGTTGAAATGAAAAGATCTGAGACTGGGACGGAGGTTCACCTTCCAGTAGGACAATGACCCTAAGCATACTAATAAAGCAACACTCAAGTGGTTTATGGGGAAACATTTAAACGTCTTGGAATGGCCTAGTCAAAGCCCAGACCTCAATCCAATTGAGAATCTGTGGTATGACTTAAAAATTGCTGTACACCAGCGGAACCCATCCAACTTGAAGGAGCTGGAGCAGTATTTCCTTGAAGAATGGGCAAAAATCCCAGTGGCTAGATGTGCCAAGCTTATAGATACATACCCCAAGAGACTTGCAGCTGTAATTGCTGCAAAAGGTGGCTCTACAAAGTATTGACTTTGGAGGGGTGAATAGTTATGCACGCTCAAGTTCAGTTTTTGTCTTATTTCTTGCTTGTTTCACAATAAAAAATATTTTGCATCTTCAAAGTGGTAGGCATGTTGTGTAAATCAAATTATACAAACCCCCCAAAATTCCAGGTTGTAAGGGAACAAAATAGGAAAAATGCCAAGGGGGGTGAATACTTTTGCAAGCCACTGTAGGCTGTCTAATCGTTGTCTGTGATCAGGCGTACCACTTTTGTGTCGTTAACAAACTTAATGATGGTGTTGGAGTCATGCTTGGCCATACAGTCGTGGGTGAACAAGGAGTACAGGAGGGGGACTAAGCACACACCCCTGAGAGGCCACAGTTTTGAGGATCAGCACGGCAGATGTGTTGTTGCTGGGGGCGGCCCGTCAAGAAGTCCAGGATCCAGTTGCAGAGGGAGGTGTTTAGTCCCCGGGTCCTTAGCTTAGTGATGAGCTTTGTCGGCACTATGGTGTTGAATGCTGAGCTGCAGTCAATGAACAACATTCTCACATAGGTGTTCCTTTAACGCTCGAATAGGAGCCAGCCCTGCGGTTTGCGGAGTCTGTTTCTCCCAATGTTTTCCACAAGTACATAGAGTAGCTAGCCATGCCAACTTTTTTGCCGAAGGAGCCACCTATTTTGGTGGTCTCTCATACATTCGAATGCCTTTATTCCATCAGAAATACACAGCAAAGTAATTGAATACTTTATTGAGTTCACCTCCCAGATGATTGGACAAATTACAGTAATTGGGGTATTGTGTACAATTGAAATTACTGAAAATGTATGAATTCAGTGTATTGTTAGTTGTTTTGGATATTGTCTAGGCTTTTTTTTACATTTAACCTGTCTTCTCATGAGACCTTACTTTGCTACCTGCCAACTTTACGGTTTTTACTTTTTAATTACCGTAAAAAAAATTGCCCCCTCGCTCAACTTTTTTCATTTAACTTTTTCACCCCGGACGCTTTATCTGGACGTGGTTCGACAGGAGCTCCACCAGCCGAAGCTAAGTAAGATCATTAACATTATGCCATCGGATTGCAGTCGCTGTACTCAAAAAATACAGGAGAACGATCGCCTTATGGCGAGGATAGCCGTGCTGGAAGCCCATCTTCAGACGCAATAGTTAGGCAAGGGTAATTTAAGTGTAGGAAAGGATGAAACAGTGTCTGTGCCACCAATAAGTACAGATAGTAGTATGAATCCTCTCGCACAGGGGACAATTTTCTCATGGCTTCTGGAAGGAAATGCTTTAGGAATGCTCAACCGGTGTCAATCATTCAGCCGACAGAAACTTTCAACCAGTTCTCCCCACTAAGCAACGGGTCAGAGTCAGGGGCCGAGCCTTCTTTGGTCTCTCCTCCTCCTGTTACGGGGTCTGAGACGCCGAAGCCTCCCACCATTAGCTCTGACAAATTGAAAACCCTAGTCATTGGCGACTCCATTACCCACAGTATTAGACTTAAAAACGAATCATCCAGCGATCATACACTGTTTACCAGGCGGCAGGGCTACCGACGTTAAGGCTAATCTGAAGATTGTGCTAGCTAAAGCTAAAACTGGCGAGTGTAAAGAGTATAGGGATATTATTATCCACGTCGGCACAAACGATGTTAGGATGAAACACTTAGATGTCACAAAGCACAACATAGCTTCAGCGTGTAAATCAGCTAGAAAGATGTGTCGGCATCGAGTAATTGTCTCTGGCCCTCTCCCAGTTAGGGAGAGTGATGAGCTCTACAGCAGAGTCTCACCACTCAAGAAAACAGTTTTCTGCCCCTACCAAAATATAGAATTTGTAGATAATTGGCCCTCTTTCTGGGAACTACAAACAGGATCAAGCCTGGCCTGCTGAGGAGTGACGGACTCCATCATCGCTGGAGGTGTGCGCTCATGAAATCTCTGAACATAGATAGGGCTCTAACTCCCCTTGCTCCAGAATGAGATAGGGTGCAGGCCAGGCAGCAGGCTGTTAGCCAGCCTGCCAGCTTAGTGGAGTCTGCCACTAGCACAGTCAGTGTAGTCAGCTCAGCTATCACCATTGAGACTGCATCTGTGCCTCGATCTAGGTTGGGCAATACTAAACATGGCGGTGTTCGCCCTAGCAATCTCACTGGAATAAAGACCTCCTTCATTCCAGTCATTATTGAAAGAGACTGTGATATCTCACATCTCAAAATAGGGCTACTTAATGTTAGATCCCACACTTCCAAGGCAGTTATAGTCAATTAACTAACACTGATCATAATCTTGATGTGATTGGTCTGACTGAAACATGTCTTAAGCCTGATGAATTTACTGTGTTAAATGAGGCCTCACCTCCTGGTTACACTAGTGACCATATCCACAGCGCATCCCGCAAAGGTGGAGGTGTTGCTAACATTTACGATAGCAAATTTCAATTTACAAAAAACAAATACGACGTTTCCGTCTTTTGAGCTTCAAGTCATGAAATCCATGCAGCCTATTCAATCACTTTCCTGGGCCATATACAGCGTTCCTCACTGAGTTCCCTGAATTCCTATCGGACCTTGAGTCATGGCAGATTTCATCATCGACATCATCGGGTTTTGTCCAACATGTCTCTGGACCTACTCACTGCCACAGTTATACACTGGACCTAGTTTTGTCCCGTGGAATAAATGTTGTGGATCTTAATGTTTTTCCTCATAATCCTGCACTATCGGACCACCATTTTATTACGTTTGCAATCGCAAAATATAATCTGCTCAGACCCCAACCAAGGATCATCAAAAAACGTGCTATAAATTCTCAGACAACCCAAAGATTCCTAGATGCCCTTCCAGACTCCCTCCACCTACCCAAGGACGTCAGAGTACAAAAAATATACCCTAGATGCAGTCGCACCCTTAAAACAAAAAAAAGTTGTCATAAGAAACTAGCTCCCTGGTATACAGAAAATACCTGAGCTCTGAAGCAAGCTTCCAGAAAAACAGAAATGGCGCTACACCAAACTGGAAGTCTTCCGACTAGCTTGGAAAGACAGTACGTGCAGTATCGAAGAGCACTCACTGCTGCTCGATCATCCTATTTTTCCAACTTAAATAGAGGAAAATAAGAACAATCCAAAATGTATTTTTGATACAGTCGCAAAGCTAACTAAAAATCAGCATTCCCCAAGAGAGGATGGCTTTCACTTCAGGAGTGATACATTTAATGGCATTTTTACATTTAGAGGCTCTGCATCGGTACTCGTGTTCCTAAGTGCTGCTTTTAATACCATTGATCACCACATTCTTTTGGAGAGATTGGCAAACCCAAATTGGTCTACACGACAAGTTCTGGCCTGGTTTAGATCTTATCTGTCGGGAAAGATATCAGTTTGTCTCTGTAAATGTCAGTGTTCCTCAAGGCTATGTTTTAGGACCACTATTGTTTTCACTATTTATTTTATCTCTTGGGGATGTCATTCGGAAACCTAATGTTAACTTTCACTGCTATGCGGATGACACACAGCTGTACATTTCAATGAAACATGGTGAAGCCCCAAAATTTCCCTCCCTGGAAGCCTGTGTTTCAGACAAAAGGAAGTGGATAGCGGAAAATGTTCTACTTTTAAACTCGGACAAACCAGAGATGCTAGTTCTAGGTCCCAAGAAACAAAGATCTTCTGTTGAATCTGACAATTAATCCTGACGGTTGTAATGTCGTCTCAAATAAAACTGTGAAGGACCTCGGCGTTACTCTGGACCCTGATCTCTATTTTGACGAACATATCAAGACTGTTTCAAGGACAGCATTTTTCCATCTATGTAACATTGCAAAAATCTGAAACTTTCTGTCAAAAAATGATGCAGAAAAATGTTTCCACGCTTTAGTCACGTCGAGGTTAATCTACTGCAATACTCTACTTTCCTGCTACCCGGATAAAACACTAAATACATTTCAGTTAGTGCTAAACACAGCTGCTAGAATCTTGACAAGAACTAAAAATCATGATCATATTACTCCAGTGCTAGCCTCTCTACAATGGCTTCCTGTTAAGGCAAGGTCTGATATCAAGGTTTTACTGCTAACCTACAAAGCATTACATGGCTTGCTCCAACCTATCTTTCCGATTTGGTCCTGCCGTACATACAGTTGAAGTCGGAGGTTTACATACACTTAGGTTGGAGTCATTAAAACTTGTTTTTCAACCACTCCACACATTTCTTGTTAACAAACTATAGGTTTTGGTTGGTTAGGACATCTACTTTGTGCATGACACAAGTCATTTTTCCAACAATTGTGTACAGACATATTATTTCACTTATAATTCACTGTATCACAATTCCAGTGGGTCAGAGGTTTACATACACTAAGTTGACGGTGCATTTAAACAGCTTGGAAAATTCCAGAAAATGATGTCATGACTTTAGAAGAATCTGATAGGCTAATTGACATAATTTGAATCAAATGGAGGTGTATCTGTGGATGTATTTCAAGGCCTACCTTCAAACGCAGTGCCTCTTTGCTTGGAATCATGGGAAAATCAAAAGAAATTAGCCAAGACCTCATAAAAAGAATTGTAGACCTTCACAAGTCTGGTTCATCCTTGGGAGCAATTTCCAAACGCCTGAAGGTACCGCGTTCATCTGTACAAACAATAGTACGCAAGTATAAACACCATGGGACTACGCAGCCATCATACCGCTCAGGAAGGAGACGTGTTCTGTCTCCTATAGATTAAAGTACTTTGGTGCGAAAAGTGCAAATCAATCCCAGAACAACAGCAAAGGACCTTGTGAAGATTCTGGAGAAAACAGGTACAAACGTATCTATATCCACAGTAAAACGAGTCCTATACCGACATAACCTGAAAGGCCGCTCAGAAAGGAAGAAGCCACTGCTCCAAAACCGCCATAAAAAAGACAGACTATGGTTTGCAACTGCTTATGGGGACAAAGATCGTACTTTTTGGAGAAATGTCCTCTGGTCTGAGGAAACAAAAATAGAACTGTTTGGCCATAATGACCATCGTTATGTTTGGAGGAAAAAGGGGGAGGCTTGCAAGCCGAAGAACACCATCCCAACTGTGAAGCACGGGGGTGGCAGCATCACGTTGTGGGGGTGCTTTGGTGCATGAGGGACTGGTGCACTTCACAAAATAGATGGCATCATGAGGAAGGGAAATTATGTGGAGATATTGAAGCAACATCTCAAGACATCAGTCAGGAAGTTAGCTTGGTCGCAAATGGGTCTTAAAATAAAATACAAATTAAACTTGTAAATTCGTATAATTTAGGTAAGAAACTGTACAAAATGTTCGCAATGCGCTTGTTAGCATTCTCTATGAGGATTCCTTAGTACTTGTTAGCATTCTGGTAAGTTACTTTTTTGGGCTTTGAATAATAGTACTTTGTAAATAAATATCTGCAGTCAACTTATGCAGTATGTAATATATAATGCAGATAGTTTTCATTATTTCGCACATTAGATAATTTTTCATTATGAAGCTTACCGGTTCTAGTTTCCTAAAACAGTGGTTTGAAACATTCACGTGTGTTTGTTTACAAAGAAGCACAATGAGCAAAATGGGAGCTTAGTGAAGTGAGTCACTCCTGCAGCGCAACTTAAGTGAGGTGATCCTCAACACGGGGGCCAGTCAGGGGGTGCGTGCTCAGTCCCCTCCTGTACTCCCTGTTCCCTCATGACTACATGGCCAGGCACGACTCTAACACCAACATTACAACAGTGGTAGGCCTAATCACCGACAACGATGAGACAGCCAATAGGGAAGAGGTCAGAGACCTGGCCGTGTGGTGCCAGGATAACAACCTCTCCCTCAACGTGATGAAGACAAAGGAGATGATTGTGGACTACAGGAAAAGGAGGACTGAGCACGCACCCATTCTCTTCGATGGGGCTGTAGGGGAGCAGGTTGAGAGCTTCAAGTCCCTTGGTGTCCACATCACCAACAAACTAACATGGTCCAAACACATCAAGACATTCGTGAAGAGGGCACGACCAAGCCTGTTCCCCATCAGGAGACTGAAAAGATTTGGCATGGGTCGTCAGATCCTCAAAAAGTTCTACAGCTGCACCAGAGAGCATCCTGACTGGTTGCATCACTGCCTGGTATGGCAACTGCTCGGTCTCCGACCGCAAGACACTACAGAGGGTAGTGCAAACGGCCCAGTACATCACGGCCAATCAACAGCCAAGCTTCCTGCCATCCAGGACCTCTATACCAGGCGTTGTCAAAGGATGGCCCTAAAAATTGTCAAAGACTCCAGCCACCCTAGTCAGACTGTTCTCTCTGCTACCACACGGCAAGCGGTACCGGAGTGCCAAGTCTAGGTCCAAGAGGCTTCTAAACAGCTTCTACCCCCAAGCCATAAGACTACTGAACATCTAGTCAAATGGCTACCCAGACTACTCACCTTGCCCCCCTCCACACCACTGCCACTCTCTGTTGTCATCTGTTCTTGCCCATTTGATAATGGTCAATTCTCTCTAAACAAATTTGACATATTAGTAAAGACGAGATTCAATTGAGAATAGTCTGATGGCTGAAAATATGATCACTTGATGAGAGAACAGCGTCTGCAGCCTGAGGCAAGGAACAGAGAACCTTTTTTTTTTTTGTGAATTTCACAAATCATCAATAGCCTATAGTCGCAACATGCAGACCATATATGTTTTGATTTCTAAGGCATTCTAAGGTTTGTATCATTTACAACTAATGTCCTCCTTTGGCAACCTTCCCTTCCAGTTCTCTGCTGCCAATGACTGGAACGAATTGCAAAATTCACTGAAAGTGGAGTCTTAGATCTCCCTCAACTTTAAGCATCAGCTGTCAGAGCAGCTTACCGATCATTGCACCTGTACACAGCCCATTTGTAAATAGCCCACCCAACTACTTTATCCCCATATTATTATGGTTTTTGCTCCTTGCACCCCAGTATCTCTTCTTGCATTCATCTTCTGCACATCTATCACTCCAGGGTTAATTGCTACATTGTAATTACTTCACCACTATGGCCTATTTATTGCCTTACCTCCATAATCTTACTACATTTGCACACACTGTATATAGATTTTTCTATTGTGTTATTGACTGTATGTTTGTTTAGCCCATGTGTAACTCTGTGTTGTTGTTTGTGTTGCACAGCTTTGCAGGTCGCAGTTGTAAATGAGAACTTGTTCTCAACTGGCTTACCTGGTTAAATAAAAGGTGGAATAAAAAATAAATAAAAAATAAATATCTTGTCTGCTAAATGAACAAGCCTACAGGCTATGGCATGGCTCAAAGACAGTACAGGCTATGGCAATGGTTGCATAGACAGATAACATACAGTACTCATATTATGTTCTTCTGAAATAAACATTCTCATCATACCAGGTTTCTTTATACCTGCCTAAAATAAATAATGGATTTATTAATGGTGTACAGTATATTCAATTTATTTATTATACTTTTTTAAATGTAGATGTTCCAAAGGCTTGTATGCGTGGAGGCCTGGAGATGCTAAATTAATTATGTTAATTAATGATCAATTAACGTGAACTAACTCACTTTTGTACATCGCGCTGGTCCATACAACTTACCTTATTTTAGCGCCGGAAAAACGTAATACTAATATCAATACCATTTTTAAAGCACAATTTCTCCCCTTTCCAACAAAATCAATGACGAGACCTTCAATGACCTCCATCTCTGCATGATTCAAGAAGGCAATGAGCTCCGTCAGGTCTTTTTAAAAATGGCGGGTGGGGAAGTGAAACCTATTGCGTTATAGTGAGAAGGAGAGATGTGTGGGGAAACGGCTTTTTCACTCGATCTGTCCAACTTATCACCTTATGGCCCCTTAATTGTAAATAAAACACTATAAAGAGATTATATAATATGCCATTACATACCTATTTGAAGGTGTCGAATTTGAATCGGGTTTTAGGGCGGTGCTAAAGGGATCTTCAGAAGTAAACAGCGGCTTTTGAGAGTCATGATAGCTTGCAGTGATGACGCAAAAAATTACTAGGTATCCCCCTTACCCTGTCCCTTTCTTGTTTTTAAACAGAGAGAAGTGCTACACCTGGTGGAGAGAGGCTGTAAGACAGAATTAGTTGCTTTATGCGTGCTGTATGCTACGCCATGACACGTCACAATGTAACGTACAGTGTCGGAGAGGCCCGTTTTTTCAACTTTTCTCCAATACTATAGAGCCATTACCATGTCAATCAACGCTTGAATAGAAACGTAGTTCACACCCCAGATTTTGATGTCAACACAGTCGCTACAGTCCCATTAGTTTTCATTGCAGCCTCGTTTGAATGTCGCGGTTGCGCACATTTGTACGGAATGTTAGTCTACTCTACCGTGAGACTGGCAGTCTTTTGCATGACAATAACCGTCGGACAAAATTTCATGACCGCCACAGCCCTAGTCAACCACAGCCCTAGTGGTTATTATCAACAACAACGAGCTAGCAGAGACAGTGAGAAGTAATAGCACCAGAGGATGAGACCCTAACCCAAGGCTTGCCATCTTTCCTCTGAAGAAGCCTCATCACCGTGGGCAGCCTGTGTGTGTGTGTGTATTCAGGTGGGCACTCTACAGTTCTGCGGCAGCACTGAGTTTGCAGCACTGAGTTTTGGACTGGCGTGGAACTCGACCAAGCGGAGGGGAAATGAGAGGGTACAGAGAGAGGGAGAAAGACAGGGAGAGAATAAAAAAAGAATAGCAGAGAGAGTCAACACTTCTGAAGTAGACTGATTTATCCCCAGCTGATTTATAAAATAGCAGCTGTCCGTAGTAATAGAGCAAAAATGAGCCTCCCAAAAAGAGACTGGTGGTTCTACTTCAGTCTGGAAAGCTTAAGTTTGGACTTGATTACCACCATTACCAACAGAAATACACCCTATTAGGTGTATTTCTAACACTTCTGAAGTAGACTGATTTATCCCCAGCTGATTTATCCCTCTCCGTAAGCATGTGTCTACAATAAGCAGCGAAAGAGGTCTAAAAAGGCAGGCCACCACGACAAGACAATCCAATCAAGGCGTGGGAGAGACCTTGACTTGTTCACCGGAGAGCTCCGAAAGACAGATAAACCTACTCATTCCCAGGTGAGGTGGGGGAAAGATCGAGTCACAAACATCAGAGGTGGTATTGCACCTTTCCGTCGGGCATCTGAAATCTGGTTAGCGGAGAAAGGTCCCCTCGCTTTTCAGGTTGTTCGTGACTTCATCCTTGGCCCCTCTTCTAGCCACCCCCGAGCAGCAGGGAGCTGGAGAAGCTGTGGTTTTCATGGCCATTACTGTCTGAATCATGGCTTTGTGTTCTAGAGTACACCCCACCCAGAGTGGATTAATTTCAGAGTTATGTCAGTAAAAGCATATTGAGGTGGGAGGGGGTTGAGCTATTACATCCAAAACTAATGTCATTAAGGAGGGAGAGGTGGCGAGGTGTGTGATTCTGTGATGTGTGGCCTCTAATAATGAATTAATGTGTATGGGTCTCCAGAAAACAGGTCCTGGAGGGGGTGTAATGAGATAAACGATGACGTGGAAAATGGCTCTCCTCCCTTTATGCCATTCTCCATCTTCTCGCACCTTCCCGACTCTGCTCCCTACTTCCCTAACTCAACCGCTCAGCCCTTCAGGCTCAGGAGTTTCTTTATGCTTTCATAACGATGGGAGCTTTCCATCACTGGTAGGTCCATTTGTCTTTGTGGCCCTAGGGACTATAGGCCTAACTATCCTTTACCCTGTAGCCTAGCCTATCCATCCATCCATCCATCCATCCATCCATTGACGTGGCACAAATATTTGAAGTCCCTGTCAGAGAAACTGTTACCTGTGTTGATCTTGGAGGTGACGCGCGACAGATTGATGCGCTGAGAGGGCCGTATGGGAGTGGCGCTTCTCTGGGGGCTGGCTTTGCATCGCTCCGAGGGTTTGCTGATCTTGGACAGGGGCGCAAAGATCCCTGTCAGGGGGGAGATGGAGAATGTGAGAAAAGATAGAGAAAAAGAGATTGCTAAAAGTAATGAAAAGAGCAAGAGGTCAAAATGGGCCAAACACCAGATTGGGGCAGCCATTTGAGATGTCAAATTCACTCACGACTCACATGAGGAGAATAGCTATTGCCATGGAGAGACGCCACTGAGCAACCGACTTGTTCGATAGGTCCTAATAGCTTTGGATGGAGGATATAGATTGAGTCTATGGTGGCCCGCAGCGTTTGGATTGATTAATGCTTAGGGAGTACTGTCAGTCGGGGTTGTAGTGGACATACCGTGTTTGAGGCGGCAGGTAAAGTACTGGACTCCAGCGACGGATCCGTCGTTCTTCCCCTCCGCTTGGTCGAGTTCCACGCCAGCCCAAAGACCGCCGGCGAACTCAGTGCTGCCGCAGAACTGTAGAGTGCCCACCTGAATACACACAGGCACACACACACACATTAAACAGCTATAGAACCAACAAGCAGGGGGTGGGGGGGTAACTCTCTCAATATGGTTGTTTCATTCTCTATCTGCCCATCCTTGGGAGAGCACGGCTGCTCATTTAGGTAAGGGCGGGCCCCTCTATCAATAACCGTGGCAACTCGTGTTTTGATGCGTCCAAATCTATAAACACGTAGAGGAGAAGGGACAAAAATGAATTAAAAGAAAATAGAGATCAAAGCTCCTGGCTCGCCAAAGCGGCAGGGAGAAAATAGGGTTTTGATTAGCCAATCTGGGACAACTCAACGCCCGGCGTTTTCGCTCTCAGTGTGGCGCGAGAATTCATTAATTGCTTATTCTTTGAGGGGGCCCCGTCTGTCTGTGTGCGCGCACACGCGTGCACTTAGAAGCTATGTTAGGAGTGTGTGCGCATAGGAGTGAGGGTGTCTTCAGGGGAGGAACACAACACAGATTACAAGTCCTTAAATTCACTGTTTCACCTTTTTCTGTTATTTTTCATCCCTTTCTTTTCCTTCACTTGTCTTAAGAAGAAGAAAAACATACTTGACCGCCAAAGATGGTGTTGCCATAGACATTTTCCTGGGGCTAGAGAGTCATGATCTTTCACCGAGTGCTATATTGTTAAGAGTTACAAATCAGTAGAGGGGAATTGGCTTGGCACATGAGCTGTTAAGAAATAAATAAGCAGATGGCTCCTCAATTTTTTTCTACCTCAGTTATGGACAATCAACCAATGACAGTCTGTGGATTTTAGACCCTTCATTGATGTCTAAGGAACTGGCCGCTTACCTTCTGACCGGCGATGACCACGCGGTCACCCAGCTGGATGCCCATGGTGATGAGCTGGAGCCGAGCCTTGTCGGAGAGGCCTGATGGTGCTTGGGCAGGGAGGGTCAGGGGGGCGCAGGGCCGGGGAAGGGCCTCCCTCAGCAGGATGCGCAGCTCCTTGGCCAGGGCAGCGGCGTCTGCCATCTCCAAGAGCATGTCCAAGGGCTCGGACACCACGTCAGCCGGGCACTGGCCCCTCTCGTTCTGGGGGGGGGGATAAGGGGCAAGAAGAGGAAAATAAATGAGAGGGTACAGAGAGAGGGAGAAAGACAGGGAGAGAATAAAAAAAGATTAGCAGAGAGAGTCAACACTTCTGAAGTAGACTGATTTATCCCCAGCTGATTTATAAAATAGCAGCTGTCCGTAGTAATAGAGCAAAAATGAGCCTCCCAAAAAGAGACTGGTGGTTCTACTTCGGTCTGGAAAGCTCAAGTTTGGACTTGATTACCACCATTACCAACAGAAATACACCCTATTAGTGTTTCATGTGCAGTACATTGACGCGGGCACACACACTGGGGGTTCAGTGAAATGGCTAAGCCTCAGAGATCCTCATAATTGTCAGAGAGACAGTCAGAGCACTGAGGTGTCAGAGGAGAGAGGAGAGATGGCTTCAGAGGTGTAATAGACGAGGGAGAGCGTTTGAAGCGGTGCTGGTGAAGTAATTGGGACCTCACTCACCCACCCCTCTGGAAGGGCGAGTGGTTCTTTATGAATTGTCAAAGGAGCTCTCTGCAAGAGCCTGCCTTTCATACTGTGCTAATGGACACGCTGCTGATTGACTTGTGTGTGTATGTGTAATGTCTGTCGATATGATATGAATGTTATGTAAGTAATTTATTATGTTGTTATACTCAAGCATTTCCTCATTGCATTAAGGTCTTTGGGGATAGAAGAGTGTGTGTGTGTGTGTGTGTGTGTGTGCGCCTGTGTGCCTTCAGAAAGTATTCACACCCCTTGCCTTTTTCCACATTTCCCTGCCAAAGGTGATTCTAACATGTATTGACTCAGGGGGATGAATACTTAGTTATACTTTTATTTTTTACAAAATGTTTCTTCCACTTTGACAGAGTATTTTGTGTAGATCGTTGACAAGTAAGGCTAATTAAATTCATTTGAATCCCACTTTGTAACGCAACAAAATGTAAAAAAAGTCAAGGGGTGTGAATACGTTCTGAAGGCACTGTATGTCTGAGCTGGAATGTATTTAAAGTCAGGTCATGGGTGTTAATGCAATGTTAGTTATGATGTGTTAATAACAGCCCTTCAGGTGACCAGGAAGTCATTTAAATGGCAGTGGCAATGGGTGTGTGGCAGGTATTCTTTTTCTTCCCACCTTTAATTCAGTTCCATACTTTAATTCCTAGGAAAACCTTGACCTTGCCAGTGCAGCACTTCCGTAATTTTCTATTTTACATTTCCAGCTGGGCACCTAGTTACCTACAGTAGCTGCTTTTACCTGCAGACAGGTGTTAAGGAGAATCAACGGACCAATTAGCGTGTTAAGATATTTTCCAATGCAGTCATTTAGTGCTCAGAGGAGACGCGGGGAAGATAAAGCCCACGTATAATCACAACCAAATATGGAACTTTGCAAAGTAAGCCTTCATTAAAGTTATGTTCATACCACCTGCAGGGTGGCTGCCCAACATGTTATGTCTGGTTACAAGACTAACAACCAAAACAAACAGTTTGTTTATTTCTTGGCATCTGTTTCGGACAGCAACAGTTGCCATGGGCGGCGGTCGGGGCGAAGCGGTCAGGTTCTCGCTTCTCTAATTGGGAGAAGGGATTCTTTGTGAGATGGGCAGTAGTTTGCCGAGGGGTTGTAAGGGTAGGTGGCTTGCGGTGGAAGATAGCAGATGGTAGCAAGTTGGGCAGGCAAATCTAACCCTGTCTTGAACCTTTATTAAAATGTGAAAGAGGAGCTAGTCGGCAGCCAATAACAGAGTCAGGACATACATTTGGACAGGCTTTTTCTCGCAACGGTGAGTAGCTCGTCAAAGAAGCAAGATAGCAATTTCGGCCACTGACTGATATGGTTCCTGTGCTAGTGCTAACAACTGACCTGGACCAGTTTCAGTCTAAAGCTGGCTAGCTAATGCTAGTCTGCACTAAATAGCTCATCAGAGGGATGGACACGTACACAGTGGCAACCATGTTGCTTTCCATCGTTAGATAGATGTTAATGCACTGCTGGCATTAGCAGACACATTTTCAATTGCCACTCATGTACAGGAAAACCTTGAGCTTGCCTGTGATTATTGGAAGATGCAGGCCTTTCAAAGTTAGCATCTCTACTTCAATAGAAACGTTCTGACCGTCTGACTTCTCTAACTCTTGAGAGTAAAGCACTTGGAAACAATTAGCGTATTCTGAAAAGCTTGTTCAGACCTCTTGACTTTTTCCACATTTTGTTACATTATTCTAAAATGGATTAAATCATTTTTTTCCCTCAATCTACACACAACACCCCAGAATGACATGCTTCTAGAATTTTATAAAAGTCCCTCTTGCGATGATGAAGCGCTACAGAGGTCACTCGCGAGCCAGCAAATCGAGAGCCAGCAAATTGGTCACTCGCTTTGTGAAATCTGCATCGCATCAGATCTCGACTGGCTGGTGATCTGTGCCAATAGAGATCTGATGCAGTGCAAATTTCACAAAACGAGCACTGACATGCCTATAACAAACCCCCAGAAAAACAACCAATCTAGAAATTAGAAACTGGTGGTATGAGCCAACAGTCAATACACCAAAAAACAGAGCAGAGCAGATAGCAGTGCTACCACTTCTGTCTGACTCCGGACTACACATTATCCCTGGAGAGTTTAAACCACATCCTGTCATATGTCTTTACCTGCTCCTTCACCTTAACCCTTTCCTTGTTGTCTGAATAAAAAGTACAATGCTTTCTCCATAAAGAAATGTAAGAGAAAAAGGAGCAGACAAAATGTTCTACTTATATCAACAGTACGTTTCTTGACAGCTAGGTGAATTTAAGGATGACAGCTCATAGACTTAGTAACAGCTAGGTCAATTAGGAATAAAAGAAAGACAGCAATGTATTTTTGCCCTGCTTCCCTTTCATGCTTACGTGTTAAGCTGGCGAATAATGTTTATGCCATCTAGCACTTTCATAGTCTTGGATCTTTATACTCCTTGGAGACCAAGTCTTGTTTTCGAGAGAGGATGAAAAGTATAGCCAGTGCACTGTGCCAAATCACACATCAGTTTTCTCCACGAAACTCTAGTTGTGTAAGGAGCAGAATCCATTCACAGATACGCTAGCACTCTGCTGCCCTCATGTGATGAAATAAAACATCCAATGACGCAGAATGGGCAGAATGATAGAGGCAAATCCATTCAAATGCAAATATGGACAACACTGGATGAGGGCGCATTGTCAATTTCACCTGGTGCGAGTCTCTATTCAAAGTAAATGTCAGAGTTAAATCATGGAGCCGCTGAAGCAAAGCCCTCAGCATACACTTTGCAGAGCTACAGAGACAAAAAGCCTCAGAGTGTGCCTATATGGGAGAGCATTTTGTCTAAGATGGGAGGGGGCAATTCAAAGCACATCAAAGACATTGGTATTCAAAACGAATGCCTGTTTAGTGTATTACGTCAACTGAGGCCAAATGGTAAATGTGACACACAAAAACTTTGAATATCTGAAATTGAAATTCAAGGTAAGCCTAAATGCGGGTGAACGATGCCGTTTCTTTCATTTTTAGTCTCAAGTGCGGTGGTTTGTGATGGTCTCTGTCAAATCAATATACTGTAATGTCATCTCATGACTATTTTCAACTTACAGGAGGTGTATAAAAGAAAAAAATAATAATTAAAGAACAAGAACAGGGTTCCTCAAATAGACCAAGTAAATTCACATTGGGTAACATCAGCCTGTTCAAATAGCTTGCCTCTCACGGGCACAGTTACAGCTACGCTCCGTTGAGAAATGGCCATCCGAATCGGAGAGTGTTTTACTAGCGCTGACTGGAATGTATTCCAGGACTCCGCCGGTAGTGTCGACGAGCTAGCCACCTGCGTCACCGGCTTCATTAGGAAATGCATCGCCGACGTTGTCCCCACAGTGAAGTGCCGCTGCTTCCCCAATCAAAAGCCCCAGATTAACACAGAGGTTGGCGCTAAGATAAAGAACAGGGCTAGCGCACACAGGGCTAACACAGCAAACCCAGAGGCTACGGCTGAGGACACAAACAAGTACGAGAAGTCCCGCTACGCCCTCTGCAGAGCCATCAAACAAGCAAAAGGACAATCTAGGAACAAGGTTGAATCCTATTACACAGGCTCTGACACCTGAGGCAGGGGCTACAGTGCATTACAGATTACAAAGGAAGACCCAGCTGCGATCTGTCCAATGATGCCTTTCTACCAGATGAAGTCAATGCATTTTATGTATGCTTTATAAAAATGCTAAACTCTTTAGCCGTGCACAAGGGCAACGGCTAACCCAGTGGACAGGGTGATCTAGCTCTGCGAGGTCGATGTGAGTAAGGTTTTTAAAGAGGTCAACACGCATAAGGCAGCTGGGACGGAAAGTATTGCAGGGCTCATTCTCAGAGCATGTGCAGAACAGCTGGCAGGCATATTAACGATCATCTTCATCGGCGGATCTGCAATGGAGCGGGTCGAGAGCTTCAAGTTCCTGTGTCCAAATCACTAAGGACTTAAAAATGGTAAGTCTCAATTCACCATTGAGAGCATCTTGACTGGCTGCATCACTGCTTGGTATGGCAACTGTACCGCCCTCAATCGCATGGCGCTACAGAGGGTGGTGCGGACAGCCCAGTACATCCCTGGAACGAAGCTCCCCGCCATCCAGGACCTCTATATCAGGCGGTGTGAAAAGAAGGCCCAGAACATTTTTCTAAACTCCAGCCACCCATAGACTGTTCTCTCTGCTTCCACAGAGCAAGCGGTACCGGAGCAACAAGTCTGACAACAACAGGATCCTGAACAGCTTCTACCCTCAAGCCATAAGACTGCTAAATATCTACCAAAGTGGCTACATGGACTTTCTGCATTGACCCTTTTACTTTGTTTATATTTTTGCACTGTCTCTATGAACACTCACTCTATGCACACTCACTCCCAGACACTGACACTCCAACACACAAATTCATACAGACTCTACACACATCAACACACACACACTGATATACGCTTCTGCTACTCTGTCATACATCCTGATGCCTAGTCACCTTACCCCTATACATTTCTACCTCTATCACTCCAGTATCCCTGCACATTATTCATATGGTACTGGCACTGACCATGGAACTGACAATGTATATAGCTTACTTACTTTCTTGTGTTCTTCTTATTACAATTTCTCGTTTGTTTTTGTTCTGCTTGACTTTATTTTTATAGTAGAACTGATATTGATTCCTGCATTGTTGAGAAAGAACAACAAGAAAGGTATTACAGTGCACATGAAAAAAAACTTGGAACTACAGAGGAAAGATAAGCTCCACACTCCCTCCCCCCCAAAGAATAGGCAGAACTACAACGTACAGTTAACAATCATTGTCATTCTCCTCAGGTATGTTATTGGAAGTATACACATGAAGCTACACTTCTTGATGAACTCTATCTTTCGAATTGACAGATTGTGATCAGGCTTGGAGAGATGATTACAAAATGCTTATTAACTTCAGAATTACCAAACCTGTGCCTTTCACAACATGAATGAACTCCCATCACCTCTCCTGCTCCCTCCAGCAGAATTTCTTATTGCACATCTCACTGATTAACAATGTGCAGTGGTGAGTCACAAGCATAACTGAATCAAACAGAGGGGATGGCAGTATGGAGGACTAACACAGGAGCTTTTCTTCAAAGAAGATTTATCGGGACAGGACAGTAGAGTGGGAGAAGGTGAGAACGTATATCCTCTGCCTACATCTCTGCAATCTAAGCATTTTTTTATTAACTTTTTTTTGTTGTTTTTTTGATAAGTTGTTGAGAGATGAACTGAAATATCTGGTGGTGATCCACGGAATTTTAGGACTGATTATGGCAAGTCCGTTTTGTTTTGGCTTGGCAAGCTAATATAGCTAGCTAATATGATTTGAATGATGCAATGCCAGATCAACCACATCAGTTTTGTGGCCACCTGCCCCGGTTCCTAGAGGGAAGTGGACTGCGGTGTGAGGGGATGCAGAGGCTCGCCTCATAGGGGGCTTTTCTGGATTACTGCTGAGGTGTGGTGGTCTTACTGATGCTTTTACAGTTGCCGAAGCATCACCCAGGTGGGTGCTACATTTCAGTAGTGGACGATCCAGCCTACCTACAGAAGAAGGGCTGTGAACATCGAAGACGACAAGGTACCCGATGAAGAACTCTGTGGCCTGTTTGTCAGATGTTTCTACCTCCCAGCCTGGCTGTTCCATATATGCACCCTCCGCTCCAGATACTACCTTTTCGAACTGCCTACCATCTAAAGCTGTGGAAGCCATCACCGAAGAACTGCCAGATCAAAATGACTGAGATTCTACTTGTAATGAAGTGCTATATAAAACAATTATATTATTATTCATCCTATACAAGTAGTGTCACCAGGGTATGGGCTGGGAATCTGAAAGAGTGCATTCAATCAACCAATCAATCGTTTTCATTCCCTCGTACTGTTACCTCTACCTGAGAACCAACCAAAATGTTCAAGGAACATTTTTCGTTAGCTAAAGACTGAGCCACAGAGACTCTTTACTTGTCCCCCTATCTGGGCATTACACGCTTAAACAGGAGTAGCAGGTTGTTCGAGACACAGCATGCTTTTTAGCAGGCGTAAATAATATCATTAATAAAAATTCATCTGGTGTTGTGTTCCTCTCCCCTCGCACCGACGGGGTGTAAAATGTGTTTAGGAGATAAATTAGTGCTGTTAATTTGCATGAAAAACCTGCGGGAGAGAACTGAATAAGAGAGTTGGGGAGGGTAAAGCGAAGCTAGAGTCGGGCATAGGCGGGATGTGTGACATCTTCAGCGGCGAAGAAACACACATCTGCTCGACGGGGTCTTTGTGGCACAAGGATTGCACATTCCTGAGGGGTATAATTTCGAGAGAGCGGAGAATGAGTGGAAAGGAGGTGTGACGGTACGTGTGACTGTGTGTGGTGTGTATATTAATTTACTATGACTATACATGAGTGAAATGGAGAACATTCATATGTAGAAATGCAGACTTTTCATATGAATGAGAAGGCATGTGTACTTGTGTTTGTGTGTGCATTTGTTGATGCGTGTGTATTTGTGTGTGTGAGTGTGTATTTAAATAGAACCCACTCTCATAAATTAAGCCAGCACTGGGTTTATGGTAAAATGGTAGTAAAGTGGTCTTGAGTTGTGTTTTACATTAGTCAAATGGGGGGGAAACAGCTGAACAGCCTCTAAGCTGGTCAGGTAGGTGGTACCAGGTAGCTACCAATTGAGTTTAATTATGTTGCAGGAAGTAGAAGGTACCCATTGACACCACATTTCCCAGGCAAATAAACAGCACAGAGTGATTTAGGTTCTATGTTGAAAGTGTCTGGGAAATCAGCCCTAAGTGTTTATCCAAGGGGAAGGGCAATTTGGGGAACATACCCTGAAGGCGGGGTTAGCTCCCAGTTCTAGCAGACACTTGACTGCAGAGGAGCACAGGTTGGAGGCGGCAATGTGCAGGGCCGTGCCGAAGTCAAAGTCACTGCAGGTGGTGTCTACCTCTGAAACAAGTTCATAGATCCAATAAAATTAGATTAAATAACACTTAATTGTCTGATTTTGCAGAAATGTGCTTTATATCTCAATGCTTCACCATCACAAGAATACAAAAAGCTTAAGGAGAGAGAGAGGTGTGACATGCTGAAAGTCAGCAAATTGTGTTTAGTTATTCTTTATTTGAACAGGCAACAGTAAGTGTTGTCTATTTTCTGTTTGTGTCTGTTTATTCAGTATATTTGAAAAATAAAGTAAGAGTCTCACACTCTAGGAGCTCAGTGTTTGTCATTATACCTTGACGAACACAGTCTGTCGAAACATTGGTTATAAAATTATTGCTTCTGAGCTACTAGAGTGTGAGGCTCTCATTTTCTTTTTCATGTGTTCTACTCCGCTAGCCAGCACCTCGCCTAAACAGGTGTGCGTTTTTTTTTGCCTACTGATTATTCAGTATATTTGCCTACACAAGTACCCCCTTTGCATGTCCTATTCTGAAAACTGGAAGCTTGAATCCTTATTCTTATTCTTTGAGAAAATGTGAGTGTGGTTGCAGGGGACAAAGTATCAAATGACAGTGTTGGTGGAAAGTTTCTTTCCCTTCGTAGCATTCTCTCCAGTTATCTGTTCTGCAGTTTATCCATCCTCCCCACAGTGTCTTTCCTCTTCTATTTGTCCCCTATCCCTCTCCTTATCCCCCCACCACCTAGTCTTCCTCCCCATCTCCCCTTTCCTCACCCCCGGGCTGGGAGGCGTGCAGCACCACCCGGATGAGCTGGGGCACATCGAAGTAGGCGGCGTAGTGCAGGGCACTCATGTTGGTCCACCGCGACCGCAGACCAGGCTCCGCCCCCAGGGACAGGAGTTGCTGGGCGAAGCTGGCCGCCTTGTCTGCGTCACCTGAGGGGACAGACAGACGGTCAACGGCCGCCAGAACACTACAGTACACAATGTCAGTGCAGACTTTAAGCCTTTCAAACAATATTTCTCACAGACAGAGAGAGAGACACAGACGGACAGACAGACAGACAGACAAACAAGATATTCAATCACATGCATGCACACACACCTACATACACTACCCTCTACTCACCTATGCCGGGTGCCCCCGCCTTGCAGCAGTAGTGCAGGAGGCTCATGTCGGTCAAGCCATCTCGGTCATTCACACCACAGCCTCTCTTTAGGATCTAACAGTGGCGCAACGATAAGCATCACTGCTATGTCTAAATAGTCAGTTAGCTATGTGGAACACAGATCTAATAATAGCCATGATAACCTAGAAATGTCTGAGACCAAGGGATTTTACAGCACTGAACCGATGCGAACTTGAGAAGCTGAAAACCCAAACATCACTTTTGTTATGGGAAGTCATTTGTGACGCAGTGCTGTGTTATCACAAAAGAAAGTTGTGAGGACAGAGGCAGAGTTGTTCCCTTCCTCAGGGGGTTAATTATCCAGTTGCACACTTTCTAGAGAAAGTAATAGAAAAAATTGTGTGTGTGGGGCTAAGTTTGAATTCAATTAAGATCAGAGCTCATCGTACTGTATAGTACGTTGCAGTATTTAAAGGTGATATAGCTACACTGAATAGTTATTTTATTATACAAATGAATGTTTTTGTGTTAAATATAAAATATATGTCCGAGTGTGAGTGTGACTGACTGATGCCGGATTCAAACTATAGACCCAAATCGAGCAAAGCCAAAACGAGACTTACTGGCTTGGCCTAGTTACGCATGGACAATGTGAAAAGAAAATATTGGCGCCAGCACAGTATGGTTCGGGTCAACCCCATAGTGTGAATCAGGCATTAGTGTCGTCATTGACAATGTCCTTTGTGTTGTCTCTGTCTACAACCCCAGGAGCGTTGAACAAATGGGTTATCTTAATGAACTAACCTAGAGAGATATTAAGTATACGTCCCAAATGTCACCCTATAACCTTGATATAGTGCACTACTTCTGACCAGAGCCCTAAGGGCACTAAATAGGGAAGACAGTGACATTTGGGACACAGACTAGGTGTAATGGAGGAATAAAGGTCACCTCATTGCCGATCAGGCTGATATTCTTCTGGACCTGGGGCACCCACTGCCTGAGTACGGCGAACAGCTCCGGTACCGTGGTGCTGGGCTCAAACAGCACCTCCCTGCACTGGGGCTCCTCAGGGTCAAAGAAGGAGAACTCTGGAGGGAACGAGAGCAAAAACAGAAAGACACTTTTCATCATGTCACTTGCAATCAGACCTGGGGTATATTCACTAGGAATCAAATGAAAGCAAATGGCCGAAACCGGGAGAGACCAACCTGAACTTATCTAATAAGTTATGCTCCATTTGGTTATGGTTTGCAACTGTGTGCATTAATGAATTCAACCTGGGTTCAAATAGTATTTAAAATAATTTTAAATACTTCATCTGGACTTGATAGAGGTTGTCTGGCAAAACGGAAGCAATAGAAATGTCTCAAAACTGCAAACCCGCCCATCTACCACTCAAGACAGGGTACAACAAATGCTAAAAATATTTTAAAGATTTCGATTAATATGTAAACCCAGGTCTGCTTGCAATTAACACATGTATTCAGTATGTGTGCATACAATAAGTGAAACCTACAACCAAGGTGATATGAAATGACACGAATAGAGCAATGCCAGGCAGCTTCGTACTACACAATATAGTTCTATCTGAACATCCCACAACGTTGCGCTCTGGTGAACGTAGCCCCGGTGTTGCAAGCACCATGCTCTAACCAACTGTGACATCAATCACAAAAGAACGTTGGTGGATGAGAAAAGAGCCATGATGCCACCATCACTTACTTGCACTTGCCATTTCTTACTACCACTGACTGCGGCAAATAAGGTTTTTATTGCAATGGCTGTGATATGTGGTTGTCCTATCAAAGTTAGATGAATACACTGACAAAGTCACTCTAGCCTGTTAGGGAGCGGCAGCAGTGTTCAGAATTTTGGAGTGTCTGGCGTGCCCAAAGTAAAATGCCGTACTCAGGCCCAGAAATTAGGATATGCACATAATTAGTAGTATTGGATAGAAAACACTCTGAAGTTTCGAAAACTGTTCAAATAATGTCTGTGAGTATAACAGAACTGATTTGGCAGGCGAAGACCCGAGGAAAATCCATCCGGGAATATGTGATTCTGTGAGCTGCCTCTCGCCATTGACTTGCTATAGAAAATGCTGGATTCCAGCTCCAAGGTTGCAGTACCTATGGCTTCCACTAGATGTCAGTCTTTAGACAAGGTTTCATGCGTTTATCTAGAAAAATCAAGGAGTAAGACAAGTTTTGGAAGTGGACTAAGGAAGTCACTTTTCTCTTTAACGCGAGGGACCGTGAGCCTCGTTATTTTCCTTTTTTAATCGCCCAGGATATTATCTGTGTGAAATATTATCGTTATTATACATTTTAGTGTACCTAAGGATCGATTATAAACGTTGTTTGATTTGTTTATAGGTATATTTTTAACGCTCTGTATGTCTTGTATAATGGACGGTGGATTTTCTGAACAAAACGCGCCAACCAAACGGAGCTTTATGGATATAAAGAGGGACTTTTTCGAACAAAAGGAACATTGATTGTCTTGCATGGACACTTCGGGTTGCCATCAGAAGAAGATCTTCAAAAGCGATATATTTTATCTCTTTTTATGACACCCGTGCTGGTTCAGTTTTTATGCTAATAATATGCGGGACGCTGTCCTCAGACAATCAAATGTTATTCTTTCGCCGTGAAGCCTTTTTGAAATCTGACAACGCTGTGAGATTGCCAAGATTCTAAGCTTTTGAACAGTGTGCAACACTTGTATTTTCATGAATGTTTTATATTACTACATTTGTAATTTGAATTTGCCGCTCTGCATTTTTACGGATGTTGTCATGGCTGGGGCAATAGCACCCCACTGCTCCCTAAGACTAGAGAACTTCTGCTAAACAACCAAATTGTAAAGTAAATGTAGGAAATTAGGGACCTTATCTGGAATCTGAGTTATCAAAATCAAGCCTCACACACACACACACACCTCAAAACATTTTCTTTCCTGGAATTAAAATTTTAAAGAGGCAATCTGCATTTTCTACATACATTTGGGGATTTGAAAATTCATTATATATATTACACATACATACACACACACACACACACACTAATATATACACACACACAGTTGAAGTCGGAAGTTTATATACACCTTAGCCAAATACAATTAAAATCAGTTTTTCACAATTCCTAACATTTAATCCTAGTAAACATTCCCTGTCTAAGGTCAGTTAGGATCACCACTTTATTTTAAGAATGTGAAATGTCAGAATAATAGTAGAGAGAATGATCTATTTCAGCTTTTATTTCTTTCATCACATTCCCAGTGGGTCAGAAGTTTACATACGCTCAATTCGTATTTGATAGTATTGCCTTTAAAACTGTTTAACTTGGGTCAAACATTTCAAGTAGCCTTCCACAAGCTTCCCACAATAAGTTGGGTGAATTTTGGCCCATTTGGAAGACCCATTTGCGACCAAGCTTTAACTTCCTGACTGATGTCTTGAGATGTTGTTTCAGTAAATCCACATAATTTTCCATCCTCATGATGCAATCTATTTTGTGAAGTGCACCATTCCCTCCTGCAGCAAAGCACCCCCACAACATGATGCTGCAATCCCCGTGCTTCACGGTTGGGATGGTGTTCTTCGGCTTGCAAGCGTCCCCCTTTTTCCTCCAAACATAATGATGGTCATTATGGCCAAACAGTTCTATTTTTGTTTCATCAGACCAGAGGACATTTCTCAAAAAAGTACAATCTTTGTCCCCATGTGCAGTTGCAAATCATAGTCTGGCTTTTTTATGGCGGTTTCGGAGCAGTGGCTTCTTCTTTGCTGACTTTCATGTTATGTCGATATAGGACTCGTTTTACTGTGGATATAGATACTTTTGTACCTGTTTCCTCCAGCATCTTCACAAGGTCCTTTGCTGTTGTTCTGGGATTGATTTGCACTTTTCGCACCAAAAGGACATTCATCTCTAGGAGACAGAACATGTCTCCTTCCTGAGCGGTATGACAGCTGCGTGGTCCCATGGTGTTTATACTTGCGTACTATTGTTTGTACAGATGAACGTGGTACCTTCAGGCATTTGGAAATTGTGCCCAAGGATGAACCAGACTTGTGGAGGTCTCAAATAATTTTTCTGAGGTCTTGGCTGATTTCTTTTGATTTTCCCATGATGTCAAGCAAAGAGGCACTGAGTTTGAAGGTAGGCATTGAAATAAATCCACAGGTACACCTCCAATTGACTCTATAACATGATCAGCTCAGTATGTGTAGATAGTCACAGCTACCGCAGCTTTCTTGAAAGATATAACGTTAGAACTGCAAAAGTGTTGCTACTGCTCTCAACAATATTGCTGCCCTGAATTTAGCAGGTGCTATTGACAAAAATCAGTGGGACAATAGTTGTGATGGACTACTATCTGCACGCGGTCAGTGTGAACCAGAGTGACTTGACATAACGCGGGCCAAAAGATCTGTACAAACAAAATGGAAACGACACAGGACGTCTTACTTAAAAATGGGTTCCAGTCTACCGTGAAGCTTTCATCCATGTATACAGGTAAGAGTCTAGTTACATTTTCCGATATTATACCTTTCTCATTTTATCAGAAAGTCATTTTTATTCCAAGTTAAAGCGTACTGTTAGCTAGCTAGCAAACGTAATATTGCTGGCTCACTAGCTAGCTCTAGGAAGAGTCTTGGTGGTTCCAAACATCTTCCATTTAAGAATGATGGAGGCCACTGTGTTCTTGGGAACATTCAATGCCGCAGACATTTTTTGGAGCCCTTCCTCAGATCTGTTCCTAGATAAAATCCTGTCTCGGAGCTCTACGGACAATTCCTTCGACCCCACCGCAGGTGGACTCCAAACAAGTTGTAGAAACATCTCAAGGATGATCAATGGAAACAGGATGCACCTGAGCTCAATTTCGAGTCTCATAGCAAAGGGTCTGAATAATTATGTAAATAAGGTATTTCTGATTTTCATTTTTGTATACATTTGCAAACATTCCTGAAAACCTGTTTTCACTTCATCATTATGGGGTATTGTGTGTAGATTAAAGAGGATTTGTTTTGTATTTAATACATTTTAGAATAAGGCTGTCCAGTGTCTGTATGCTTTTGCCAAATCGTAATCTTTTATTTTTATTGGTCTGAGATATGGCTTTTTCTTTGCAACTCTGCCTAAAAGGCCAGCATCCCGGAGTCGCCTCTTCACTGTTGACATTGAGACTGGTGTTTTGTGGATACTATTAATGAAGCTGCCAGTTGAGGACTTGTGAGGCATCTGTTTCTCAAACTAGACACCGTAATGTACTTGTCCTCTTGCTCAGTTGTGCACCGGGCCTCCCACTCCTCTTTCCATTCTGGTTAGAGCCAGTTTGTGCAGTTCTGTGAAGGGAGTACTACACAGCGTTGTACGAGATGTTCAGTTTCTTGGCAATTTCTCGCATGGAATAGCCTTCATTTCTCAGAACAAGAATAGACTAACGAGTTTCAGAAGAAAGTTATTTGTTTCTAGCCATTTTGAGCCTGTAATCGAACCCACAAATGCTGATGCTCCAGATACTCAACTAGTCTAAAGAAGGATAGTTTTATTGCTTCTTTAAATCAGAACAACAGTTTTCAGCTGTGCTAACATAATTGGAAAAGGGTTTTCTAATGATCAATTAGCCTTTTAAAATGATAAACGTGGATTAGCTAACACAACGTGCCATTGGAACACAGGTGTAATGATTGCTGGTATTGGCCTCTGTATGCCTATGTAGATATTCCATTAAAATAATCTGCCGTTTCCAGCTACAATAGTCATTTACAACATTTACAATGTCTACTGTATTTCTGATGAATTTGATGTTATTTTAAAATGGACAAAAAAAAAATATTTCAAAAATATTCTTTTAAAAACATGGACATTTCTAAGTGACCCCAAACTTTTGAACGGTAGTATATATAATTATTTACATATTTTTTTCTTCATATTTTCAAACAGCCCATTTAAATGTTCCTATGGGGCTATACATTTGGGTGAGGTCTTTGTGCTTTTCTTTCAAAAACAAGCACATTTCTAAGTGACCCCAAACTATCATCTTCGAGAACTAAGGATCACCAAAAAATAAAAACTAGACAGTCAGGGAAAATCTAAAATTAAAGAAATGGCATGGGGCCTCCATTGATTTTGTTACAATGTTTGAGTCACTCAGATAGCATAAGAAACCAAACCCACTGGCTCCAGGTCATCTACAAGTCCCTACTAGGTAAAGCCTTATCTCAGCTCGCTGGTCACCATAGCAGCGCCCACCCGTAGCACACGCTCCAGCAGGTATATCTCACTGGTCACCCCCAAAGCCAATTCCTCCTTTGGCCGACTTTCCTTCCAGTTCTCTGCTGCCAATGACTGTAACAAACTACAAAAATCTCTGAAACTGGAGACACTTATCTCCCTCACCAGCTTTAAGCACCAGCTGTCAGAGCAGCTCACAGACCCCTGCACCTGTATATAGCCCAACCAACTACCTCATCCCCTACCGTATTTATTTATCTTGCTCCTTTGCACCAGTCTTTCTACATTGCACATTCATCTACTGCACATCTACCATTCCAGTGTTTAAATGCTATATTGTAATTACTTTGCCACTATGGCCTATTTATTGCCTTACCTTCCTTATCTTACCTCATTTGCACACATTGTATATAGATATCTGTTTTTCTATTGTATTACTGACTGTATGTTTGTTTTACTCCATGTGTAACTCTGTGTTGTTGTATGTGTCGAACTGCTTTGCTTTATCTTGGCCATGTCGCAGTTGTAAATGAGAACTTGTTCTCAACTTGCCTACCTGGTTAAATAAAGGTAAAATAAAAAATACATTTAAAACTGCACATTTTCAGTCAGCTCCATGGCAAAATGTGTAGAATTGCAGGGAATTGGCTTTTAAACTGCAAAATTGTCTCTGTGGCTAAGATAAGGGCCTCTCTAAAGGTTTCCTTAGGGGAAACACTGATTTGTATAATACTGTTATACTACAGTGGTTCCTCCTTTAAAAGTTTTGAGCTTACGCCGCGGGACTTAGGAGGTAATTTGTGGTTCAGTACGGTACCCTGTGTCACCACTTCATTGCTCCAGACCAGCGCAAGGGGGGAGTTAGAGCACTGATTATGCATTTGAGTCCTACTGTGTCTCTAACTGACAATGAATGGGCAACATAAACCTAAATAGAAACTGATAATTGTGCACGACTTCAGTATTACTTACTAAAACTGCTGTTACACTAAGGTTGTTATTCTTTTATTTTGTTTGGATTATTGTGCTCTTACTGTACTACTGTAGGCCACTCCCGACCGGTCACGTTGTACAGCGCCTGAGTGGTGCAACGGTCTAAGACACTGCATAGCAGTGCAAGCTGTGTTGCTAAAGATGCTGGTTCAATACCCGTGCCGGCCTCAACTGGGAGACCCATGAGATGACTGATGACTTTATTTATTTATTTATTTATATATATATATATATATATATATATATATAAATATATATATTGGTCATATTGGTCATGGCTCCCGAGTGGCGCACAATGGGATTGCCTTGCAGTTCTCCAGCTGTATCCACTGAAAGCGCGCAAGGTTCAAGGCACGAGACGGGCCGCAGAGCTGAGCACAGTAGACTGTCCTAGCCCATGGGGAAGGGAGGAGGAGGAGGAAGGGGGAAGGGGGTGCCAGTGTTCTTAGTACCAGTCTGCACGTTGAAACTAAAACAACGTAACTAATAATGACATCTTTATGCTTTCATTAATAAATAATGATAAAAATACTCTTTCAAAACGCCGATGTTTATTTAGTTATGGATCCATAACAAATTACTATGGGAATAAATATCACTGAATTACAGAAATATCCTCCAATCCTCTATATGTAATTATTGGTGGAGAGTCAAATCAGATTTTTCAAAATACTGTAGGCAACATGAGTCTCATTAGTGTTGAGTAATGTGCTGTTAAAGTGGTGTAGGTCTTATTTATTTAAGGAGCATATTTAAGTTAGAAGCAATAGGATTTGAAGCAATAGACTACAACTATTTTAAAACCATTTCGCGCTGCTCTGAGACAAGCATGGGGACTGGTCTTGATTAATTAATGACATTTTTATTTTAGCTGAATCTCCGATTGGGTATTGGTTAGACTAGAATTAGAAAATTAGGGTGTAGAAATGGAATGCTCTTACTGTAACCTTTACTTAACAAGTCCGTTAAGAACAAATTCTTATTTACAAGGACCGCCTAATCCTTCCTCCCCGTCGAGGAATTGAACCCAGGTCTCCCGCGTGTCCGCATTCTCTAGTACAGCTATTATTGAAGGCTATCAAATGCTTCTCAAAGATGCCCTCTGGTGGTCAAACTAGCACTAACTAGCATTAATGGTACCAGTGGTTCACACTTAAATAACGTGCCATAGAATTCTGCGGCACCATGCAAGCTGCGCCACAGTACACTGCAACTTTTAAAGGAGGAACCACTGTATGAGTTATTGTAAAAATAAAATAAAACATTTTGGGGGAGGCACTAGTTCCATGATTTTCACTGTCGGACACGGATTAATGGTACACCATACAACTCACAAGGCCCAGACGCTTCTTTTGGTACAACTTGTGTCCATATCAGACAAACATGCATATTTATTGAAAATGTTCTTGGATTTAGCCTTTTAAGAGGTCTGGAGAGCCCTAGAGACAAAATACATATTTTGGATTGCCACGGTCAAGACTTGTTAAATGGTATCTTGCAGTTCACTCTACCTCACACAGAAGTCTGTCCATAGCTGTTGACATCACATGAGCCTCTCTAAGACAATGAACATTTACAAAGCACACTTATGAAACGAGGTGGTGTAGTACCACTTATGTCACCTGGATGGCAGTATAATACACACCATTGAAATCACCACAGCGAGCTGACTGCAGCCATTTTTCAGATGTACAGTATATATCAGACTCAGTTTTTGTTTTAATGGATCCATTCATATTTGTCAGCTCAATAGGTTTTAAGGATTATATTAACAATCAAAGGATGTACTCTGTGTGTGTCTGACTGACATTTGTATGCCTTTAGTGTGTGCATGACATTTTTTTTAACGTGTAAGCCTAATGAAATGTTTCAAATGCACTTTAACCTTTCAATACACTTAGATCTGAATTTCATGTGATGCTGTGTTTCCTTACCACAGTCAGTGGGCATGGGGGCCGAGGCCACCTGGTGGATGGTGGGGCAAGCTACACCACTGTGGGACAATGTGCTGCGACAGCCCAGGTCAGAGTCCCCCTCTGAAGACTCTGGCACCGGGACATCCTCTTTGGTCATCTCCCGCCCAGGGCCTTTAGACACACAGACAAAAGCAGAGTAATAAATACAGGTCCTGATAATCTACCAATCAATCAAAAGTTTTAGGCTACATCAGCAGTTATCACGTGCTTTACAGTACAGATGACTTGTCAGACCAGAAGAAAAAACACCATTGGCCTACATGCTACATTGTGACCGATTGTGATAAAACTGATAGCCCGCCCCCTGAGCTAAAGCCCAGATATAAGCTCAGATCCTACCACCAGAATCCATCTAGCCTAGTACCATTTCATTATCATTGCTATCAAAGCAGAACATAAATGAGAAAATGGATGGCAACGGCATGAAAATAAAATGGTCAAATTCTCTTAAAACGTCTGGCCTATCCATTCATATGCACAAATACTTTTCTAACAGGCATTCTAAAAGGTTTTAGAAGGTCACTTGGTCCAAGTTTCATTTTGGGGGACCGAAAGTATTGGGACAAATTCCCATATGTGTATTAAAGTATTCAAAAGTTTAGTATTTGGTCCCATACTCCTAGCGCGCAATGATTACATCCATCTTGTGAATCTTCAAACTTATTGGATGCATTTGCTGTTTGTTTTGGTTGTGTTTCAAATTATTTTGTGCCCAATAGAATTTAACTGTGTAATGTATTGTGTCACTTCGGAGTCACTTATTGTAAATAAGAATAAAACATCAAATCAAATTGTATTTGTCACATGCGTGGAATTTCCCCTTAGTGAAATGCTTACTTACAAGCCCTTCTTAGGGAGCAGCGCATGAGGTGACCATTTTGGAGAGCCTGGCGTGCCCAAAGTAAAATGCCTCCCATTCAGGCCCAGAAAATAGGATATGCACATATTTGGTACCATTGGATAGGAAACACTGTGAATTTTCGAAAAGTGTTAACCATTTGTCTGTGAGTAAAACAGAACGGATATGGCAGGCGAAACCCCAAGGAATTTTTGTCCTGGAAAAAGTGGTTTTGACAGAGTGCCGCATTTGGAACCCCTCCCTTATGAAAATGCCCATATAAGGGCATATGAATGCAGTACCGATCGCTTCCTCTGGATGTCAACAGTCTCGAGACAGTGTTCAGTTTTGTTTTGGATGCTTTAGAGCAGAGAAGAAGAGGAATCAGGAAGTGTCCCCAGAGATGTCAATAGAAGAGGACGTGCGCTCTCGCCATGCACGCTCTGTGGTTTTTTCCTTTCTTATAGCCCAGTTTATATTCCGGTTGAAATATTATGCTATTTCTACATAAGTGTTCCTAAGGATACATTTAAAATTATGTTTGATTGTTCTTGGACAAGTTTATAGGTATAAGTTGAACGAGTTCCCTTCACGTTTCAATGGAGGAGTGGAGGCTGTAGTTTCTGATTATAACGCGCCAACCAAACGGAGATTTATGGATATAATACATTACTTTTTCTAACAAAAGAACCATGGATTCTTCGTTGGACACTTGGGAAGCCATCAGCAAAGTTCTTCAAGAGGTAATTGATTTGTTTTCGCTGTGAAATGTGTTGTGTGAACCGTGAAGGCTAATGAATTCATGGTAAAGGCAAAATATGTTAGGTGCTACCCTCAAACAATCAAATGTGGTGCTTTCGCCGTAAAGCCTTTTTGAAATCTGACAACGCTGTGATATTGCCAAGAAGCAGAGCTTTTGATGACTATGAAACACTTGTATATTGATGCATGTTTAATAATTCAACTTTTGGATTTTGAATTTGGCGCCTTGCATTTCACCTGGTAGTGTCGGGAGTGGGGCGCTAGCGCCCCAGCGCACCTTGCTGCTCCTTAAGAGGTTTTTAAAGTCCCTGGCCACTAGGAGCGCCACCTCTGGGTGAGCAGTTTCCTGTTTGCTTATTTCCTTATACAGCTGACTGAGTGCAGTCTTAGTGCCAGCATCAGTCTGTGGTGGTAAATAGTGTAGTCTACAGCTTATAATGAGATACTGTACTTCAGGCGAGCAAAATCTAGAGACTTTCTTAGATTTCGTGCACCAGCGGTTGTTTACAAATATACACAGACCGTCCCCCCATCCTCTTACCGGAGTGTTCTGTTCTATCTAGCCGGTGCAGCGTATATCCCGCCAGCTGAATGTTTTCCAAGTCGTCATTCAGCCCCGATTCAGTGTAACATGAGATATTACAGTTTTGATGTCCCGTTGGTAGGATATTCATGGTCGTACCTTGTCTGATTTATTGTCCAATGATTGTACGTTGGCAAGTAATATTGATGGTAAGGGCAGATTTCCCACTCGCCGTCGGCAGATCCTTGTAGACTAATCAACGCTGATCAGGCCCGGGCTTTGCTGATATGCTTTCCTAGGCGATAATTTTTTGGGGGGACACCCTCCTATCCCAGCAAAGTAAAATAGTAGGCTAGGCTATACAGTGTCGGCCGCAATGCACTTTTATGAATGCCCATGTGGTAGCCTACCGTTCTTAAAATGGGCAAATTACCGTTAATCCCTGTAATTTGGTTACATTAATTACAGTAATTTGCCATTCCCATTCTCGGAGTGGAAACGTTGTTCGCAGTGTTCAAAACCTGCTACACTTGTGAGAAACAAATTTTGGTTCATTTCATACCATCATTTAGGCGCTACATGTGAGCAATGAGCATATCTGGTTTCTCTGTCCTGTTCATGTTGACGGAGCACGAGAGCCTGAGCATGCATAGTACCTGGCCTGCTTCTCAAAAATGTCAAATGTAGGAAAGTGGCAAAGCTGTGCTTCTCAGTCATTTTTTCATCACCTCACACAGTTAGTCAACAAAGTCCATTAAAAAAAAAAGAATCCAATAAAATTATAATATTTCCTCACCAGTATTTGAAAAATCTTACTAACACTCCCCCCTCGATAATCAGTGTCAATGATAAATAGGCTATGGACATGTTGAGTGTATTTGTTTCTATTTTAATGACAGTCAATTTCATCTTCATACTATTGCATAGCTGTCCACTTCATACTTTTGTCAATTCATTATCTTATAGCCTACTTTCAAGAAAGCCTAAGGTAGGCCTATTTCTTTTCTTTTTTTTATGTTTTAAGGAAAGGATAAATATTTGCTTGTGTCTGACATACACTGGTGGCTTTTATTGGACGGGTACTTTTACGTGTGTGAGTTTATGGATTCTCTCTATAGGCCTATATGTCCATTCTGAAAGTTTCCTAAAGTAGCCTAACTGGACATATTTTTTATAAGAATCAAATGCTCCTGTCATGATTTAATCTTGTAAAAGCCTGTTTTCAGTAGCTTAGCCTACATTATTTCTCTCATTACGGCATCCCGTCTTTGAAGAAAATAGGTCAATGCTACTGCCATCGAATAACCGCAGCAGCAGGGTTTGTGACGCTATGCGAATATTTCGGGAAAAGTGGGAGAAAACCCACCGGACTTCATTTGAATGGTTTTGAGCATCGAAATAAGTATCTGTATTTAATGTTTTTATTTGTAGAAAAGCCAACAGACAAGATAGGCATATGCATCTTTATTTTGACTCGGTTAATGTGCCTATCCAAAAATGCAACATAACCTCTCCAACCTCGCATTTCCAAGACCGTCACAGCCCTATTGATCTATTGCATCTGACTCATTTTTAATGTAGCCTAAGCCAACTGGTTGTATGAACTGGTTTCTATTGTCCCACAACTGTCCCAAAGTCTGTTTGGAGGATATTTCTCTCTCGCACAAAACAACAAGGTGACCAATAGAATAGGCAGACTTTTCTACTATCGGGGATAGTAGGTTGACATAGGTTAGGGATATTGCTGTTCATTACTCATCTTGTTGTCTGAGGAAAAGTAAACATCTTCAAAGTGCGCATCAGAATTCGGTAAGGACCAGCGACATTGCATCCTCAAGTGGCACGTTCCGCTAAGATTAATTACCATAACCTAAATGTGATTTCTGTCATTCTGAGCCCCGTGGATGGACGGCCTAATCAGGTTACATATAGGTCCGGTAAATTTCTCAAATATAAAACACATAAAAAAATACTGGTGCTCTTCCATGCTGTCCCTAGGAGAGGTGCGTCACTTGAGTGGGTTGAGTCACTGACGTGATCTTCCTGTCCGGGTTGGCGCCCCCCTCGGGTTTGTGTGTGTGTGTGTGTGTGTGTGTGTGTGTGTGTGTGTGTGTGTGTGTGTATATATACAGTGGGGCAAAAAAGTATTTAGTCAGCCACCAATTGTGCAAGTTCTCCAACTTAAAAAGATGAGAGAGGCCTGTAATTTTCATCATAGGTACACTTCAACTATGACAGACGAAATGAGAAAAAGAAATCCAGAAAATCACATTGTAGGATTTTTAATTTATTTATTTGCAAATTATGGTGGAAAATAAGTATTTGGTCAATAACAAAAGTTTATCTCAATACTTTGTTATATACCCTTTGTTGGCAATGACAGAGGTCAAACGTTTTCTGTAAGTCTTCACAAGGTTTTCACACACTGTTGCTGGTATTTTGGCCCATTCCTCCATGCAGATCTCCTCTAGAGCAGTGATGTTTTGGGGCTGTCGCTGGGCAACACGGACTTTCAACTCCCTCCAAAGATTTTCTATGGGGTTGAGATCTGGAGACTGGCTAGGCCACTCCAGGACCTTGAAATGCTTCTTCTGAAGCCACTCCTTCGTTGCCCGGGCGGTGTGTTTGGGATCATTGTCATGCTGAAAGACCCAGCCACGTTTCATCTTCAATGCCCTTGCTGATGGAAGGAGGTTTTCACTCAAAATCTAACGATACATGGCCCCATTCATTCTTTCCTTTACACGGATCAGTCGTCCTGGTCCCTTTGCAGAAAAACAGCCCCAAAGCATGATGTTTCCACCCCCATGCTTCACAGTAGGTATGGTGTTCTTTGGATGCAACTCAGCATTCTTTGTCCTCCAAACACGACGAGTTGAGTTTTTACCAAAAGGTTCTATTTTGGTTTCATCTGACCATATGACATTCTCCCCAATCCTCATCTGGATCATCCAAATGCTCTCTAGCAAACTTCAGACGGGCCTGAACATGTACTGGCTTAAGCAGGGGACACGTCTGGCACTGCAGGATTTGAGTCCCTGGCGGCGTAGTGTGTTACTGATGGTAGGCTTTGTTACTTTGGTCCCAGCTCTCTGCAGGTCATTCACTAGGTCCCCGTGTGGTTCTGGGATTTTTGCTCACCGTTCTTGTGATCATTTTGACCCCACGGGTGAGATCTTGCGTGGAGCCCCAGATCGAGGAAGATTATCAGTGGTCTTGTATGTCTTCCATTTCCTAATAATTTCTCCCACAGTTGATTTCTTCAAACCAAGCTGCTTACCTATTGCAGATTCAGTCTTCCCAACCTGGTGCAGGTCTACAATTTTGTTTCTGGTGTCCTTTGACAGCTCTTTGGTCTTGGCCATAGTGGAGTTTGGAGTGTGACTGTTTGAGGTTGTGGACAGGTGTCTTTATACTGATAACAAGTTCAAACAGGTGCCATTAATACAGGTAACGAGTGGAGGACAGAGGAGCCTCTTAAAGAAGAAGTTACAGGTCTGTGAGAGCCAAAAATCTTGCTTGTTTGTATGTGACCAAATACTTATTTTCCACCATAATTTGCAAATAAATTCATTAAAAATCCTACAATGTGATTTTCTGGATTTCTTTTCCTCATTTTGTCTGTCATAGTTGAAGTGTACCTATGATGAAAATTACAGGCCTCTCATCTTTTTAAGTGAGAGAACTTGCACAATTGGTGGCTGACTAAATACTTTTTTGCCCCACTGTATATATATTATTCAGACTTTTCCCAGGGTAGTAAGTTGGTGGTTTGAAAATATCCCTCTAGTTGTTGGGGCTGTGCTTTGGCAAAGTGGGTGGGGTTATATCCTGCCTGGTTGGCCCTGTCCGGGGGTATCGTCGGACGGGGGGCCAGTGTCTCCCGACCCCTCCTGTCTCAGCCTCCAGTATTTATGCTGCAATAGTTTGTGTTGGTGGGCTTGGATCAGTCTGTTATATCTGGAGGACTATGCCTCAGGACTATGCCTCAGGACTACCTGGCCTGATGACTCCTTGCTGTCCCCAGTCCACCTGGGCATGCTGCTGCTCCAGTTTCAACTGTTCTGCATGCGGCTATGGAACCCTAACCTGTTCACCGGACGTGCAACCTTGTCCCGGACCTGCTGTTTTCGACTCGCTCTCTCTACCGCACCTGCTGTCTCCAACTCTGAATGCTCGGCTATAAAAAAACAACTGACATTTACTCCTAAGGTGCTGACCTGTTGCAACCTCTACAACCACTGTGACTATTATTGTTTGACCCTGCTGGTCATCTATGAACGTTTGAACATCTTGGCCATGTACTGTTTTAATCTCCACCCGGCACAGTCAGAAGAGGACTGGCCCCCCCTCATATCCTGGTTCCTCTCTAGGTTTCTTCCTAGGTTCTGGCCTTTCTAGGGAGTTTAGCCACCGTGCTTCTACATCTGCATTGCTTGCTGTTTGGGGTTTTCGGCTGAGTTTCTGTATAGCACTTTGAGACAATGGCTGATGTAAAAAGGGATTTATAAATCAATTTGATTGATTGATTGACAGCTGAGCCATTCTGGATAGACTAGCCTATATCTTCGCCAAACTCCCCTCTTTCTTGTCAACATTTTAAATTATACTCAAGACACATTATCTTCACACATATTTTAGATGCTTTCACTGACAGCTAGGCCTATTGCCATGCGCTCTGCCCAATTTGTGGGCTTCCCATATAGGCATAGGCCTACAAGTTTGATATGAAACAATCCACAGCTACATAAAATAAAAATTGCCTCTGTGGCCAAGTCATGCTTTCTGGTGAAATATTTGATATATGTATAGACAGGAGTAATTATATTGTTCTGGCAAATGCATTTCTATTTACTCCTCATATGCCATTTCTCTCCTGTTCTATTGGTTTTCATATCACATTTCTTTCATTGTGCCAAAGGCACAATGGCACAATCCTAGTCATATTAGCAACCCGTCCTAGTTGTTGCATCTTTAGATTCCCCCTCTAAGTTTCTAGAGGAGATTTTATTTTCGGTCACATGTGAAACAACTCTCATCAGGTGCAATGTTTAGAATGGAGTTTTCCCCTGAATTGCATTTTGTCAAATGTTTGAAAACAATGTTTATTGGCTACTTCATAACAGGAGTTGCGTGTTCTGTTAAAATGAATGACCATAATCTAAATATGATTTATGTCATTCTGAGCAACGTGGGTGGACTCCCCCATGCATATGGGTCTTCACATTTTTCAAATGGCCAGTAAATTAAATAATATTCCAGGTCACATGGTCCAGCACTACATTGTCCTTACGGAATGTTTTATTTTACCTTAATTTCACTAGGCAAGTCAGTTAGGAAAAAAAGTATTATTTACAATACGGCCTACCTCGGCCAAACCCTAACCGGGGCAATTGTGCGACGCCCTATGGGACTACCAATCACAGCCGGTTGTGATACAGCCTGGAATCAAACCAGGGTCAGTAGTGACGCCTCTAGCACTGAGATGCAGTGCCTTAGACCGCTGTGCCACTTGGGAGCCCATATCTGAACTCCATATCTGTCCCTCAGAAATGAACATGTCATTGTTGCAGCAGTTAGCAATAGGGACTCCAAAGTGGGATAGCTTTTTTACTATTAACCAGGCCAACTTTACAACTATCAAAAGCCCTGTATAGCCTATTTGGGTGTTTTCATTTCCCGCTAGCTAGCTAGCAGCAAGATACATGATAATATTGTTAATTTACTATCACAAACCAGCACAAGGGATGCTGGTGAAGCGTGAGCTGTAAATATCATATGCATTTCATCAACGAGAAGACTCAATAGTCCGATTCAACCCGGTCTAATCGAAAACAATATTTCGACTAGACCGGGTTGCTAGCTTATAGTCCATTTCATGCAGACAGGCTCTGCATCGGTGGATGACGCTAACTACACAAGAGTTACCCATTCACAAACACTGCTGTTCATTTTCGCGGATACTAGCTACCGTGTCATTCACGAGTATATTACGACGCTTACTCAAAATATTTAAATGGATGACAATGATATGAAAAGGTAACGTTAACTTACGCTCAGCTAGTTTGCTAGCTAGCTACACACCTGCATGAATGGCCACAGCTGATGAGGCCAAGCTTGCGGCGCATAAAAACAACAACAAACCACAACCTCGTACCAATTTGCCACTCTAGCTATTGGTGCAATATCAAACACTTTAGAGAGGACGACTTACAGTACCTGGTCTTCCTATGGAAAAAGTAACCGGTGAGCAATCTGTCTCTGTGTTTGATCCAGGATGTTCATGATGATGAAACAAAATTCCTCAACTCGGTGTTAATGTTGACGTGTGTGTTGTGAGCAACAATAGTGGAATCTGCGGTTCGGCTTCCAAATAAAAGTCCCCCATTGAAACGAATGCAAACCGATACAAATAGTGGAATCAAGCCACAACTGTACTAGATAAGGCTAAAAACAAGATTTGTTTAAGCAATAATGCATTAGAACACATGATTTATCGTGTGATAACTCCACCTCGGCCTAACAACAGCTAGGAGAGTTATCACATGATAATCCCCAGATTTGAGGGCCTTAAACTGACATATGGAATTGTTTTAAGATGGTCATACCATGGATCATGGATATTTTTTTATTTATTTTAGTTTTTTTACCCTGTTTTCTCCCCAATTTAGTGGGATCAGCTAGTTTATCAACTAAAAGTTGTTACAGTCTTGTCTCATTGCTGCAACTCCCGTACGGACTAGGGAGTTGCGAAGGTCGAGGGCCGTGCGCCCTCCCGAAACACAACCCAACCAAGCTTCTTGACACAATGCTCACTAAACCCGGAAGCCAGCCGCACCAATGTGTCGGAGGAAACACTGTGAACCTGGCTACCGTGTCAGCATGCACTGCGCCTGGCCGCCACAGGAGTCGCTAGTGCGTGATGGGACAAGGACATCCCTGCCGCCCAAACCCTCCCCTCACCCGGACGACGCTGGGCCAATTGTGCACCGCCCGATGGGTCTCCCAGTCGCGGCTGGCTGCGACAGAGCCTGGACTCGAACCCAGAATCTCTCAGGCAATATATACAGTTTTTTTACACATATTTAACCCCTTTTTTGGGTACAAAACTACCTCCATACTTCCATAAATTGTTTACACCGGTACAGTTTACCTTCAGAGGAGTTGTGTTAATGAGTCTCATTTTTCCAGAGTGGTCATATTAGTTTGTAGGCCAAACTGTTCGGACGCTACAGATGTTTTTGTGAGAAGGATGTCTCATGATCTGAGAAAGGACAGGGGAATTATAACATTACTGAGTCATGGTATTTTGCAGCATTTCAACCAATCCGCATCCAGGATCCAAACAAACTGTTTATTTTACTTTATATAAATTCAACAAAAGACAATAATTACTAAACTTGACACGAAAAAAAAGTTAAATATCTGTTGAAATGACACTGTGGATGTATTATTAGACTTCAGAATTGCAATGGGTGCATAAGTATATTGCAATGTACAACCTTAGGCATGGATCTTGGGGTCCATGAAATGGAGTATCAGTCTACAGTCTCAGACAACCACAGATTACAATTCTAAAGAGTTTACACAAATATTAACGTTGTAACTCTTATTGCATACCTTCAACTGTGTGAAATCAAATCACTATTCAGCCTAATGTGCGTATTGGACATTCATATTGTTATGTACAACTGATTTTGGGTCCATGAAATGGGGTATCAGCTTACTCACTGACACTCAGAGAATAGAACTGTAAAGACTTTCCACAAATATTAGTGTCGTAGCTTTTATCACGGGACTTTAACAGTGGGAAATAACTTTCATACCTTGTTAATTAAGCATGATTCGAAAAAATTTCCCGTTTGTAATCAGTTTCAATTGAGACTTTTATTTTGAAGTCAAACCGCTAATTCCGCAATTGTTGTTCAGGCTAATGTTGTTCACAACATAAGTGAGTTCCAAAATGCGCACTTCCGTTTTTGCGTTCTCCAATTCTTTCAAGCTCTATGGAAGATGGTAAAGTCAGAACGTACTGATTGTAGCTGTTGCTTTAAGCTACCCTGTGTCGTTGTACTGCGCAGCATTATTTTCACTGTCAAACCAATCAACCCGCAGAATGTTTTCCGAGCCTCCCGAGCACATAAATTAGCAGCGCGCCAGCCTGACAGCACGCTGCGGACGCGCAGATTTCCTTCGCTTTCAGTAACTCGTAACCAAAGATAAAATACGATTTAGCTACCCGTGTGATGTGACACAACACCGTCGTAGCAATCTTCTGTCAACTTGCTACTGAGACTGAATGTGTCTCAACCAAAGGCTTTCTGGTAGTTTCCGAAACACGCCACACAAAATAAATGAAAAAGTGAGCCTGAATGTGGTTAAATACAAGTTTGTTACAATCTTCTCAATTGGTTTGGCAAATTGTGGGTAAATCCCATGCACTCAACAATTAACAAAACTACCAGAACAGTTACAGTGAGGGGAAAAAAGTATTTGATCCCCAGCTGATTTTGTACTTTTGCCCACTGACAAAGAAATGATCAGTCTATAATTTTAATGGTAGGTTTATTTGAACAGTGAGAGACAGAATAACAAAAAAATCCAGAAAAACGCATGTGAAAAATGTTATAAATTGATTTGCATTTTAATGAGGGAAATAAGTATTTGACCACTCTACAAAACATGACTTAGTACTTGGTGGCAAAACCCTTGTTGGCAATCACAGAGGTCAGACGTTTCTTGTAGTTGGCCACCAGGTTTGCACACATCTCAGGAGGGATTTTGTTCCACTCCTCTTTGCAGATCTTCTCCAAGTCATTAAGGTTTTGAGGCTGACGTTTGGCAACTCGAACCTTCAGCTCCCTCCACAGATTTACTATGGGATTAAGGTCTGGAGACTGGCTAGGCCACTCCACAAAACATGACCTTAATGTGCTTCTTCTTGAGCCACTCCTTTGTTGCCTTGGCCGTGTGTTTTGGGTCATTGTCATGCTGGAATACCCACCTACGACCCATTTTCAATGCCCTGGCTGAGGGAAGGAGGTTCTCACCCAAGATTTGACGGTACATGGCCCCGTCCATCGTCCCTTTGATGTGGTGAAGTTGTCCTGTCCCCTTAGCAGAAAAACACCCCCAAAGCATAATGTTTCCACCTCCATGTTTGACGGTGGGGATGGTGTTCTTACTCCTACTCCAAACACGGCGAGTTGAGTTGATGCCAAAGAGCTCAATTTTGGTCTCATCTGACCACAACACTTTCACCCAGTTATCCTCTGAATCATTCAGATGTTCATTGGCAAACTTCAGACGGGCATGTATATGTGCTTTCTTGAGCAGGGGGACCTTGCGGGCGCTGCAGGATTTCAGTCCTTCACGGCGTAGTGTGTTACCAATTGTTTTCTTGGTGACTATGGCCCCAGCTGCCTTGATATCATTGACAAAATCCTCCCGTGTAGTTCTGGGCTGATTCCTCGCCGTTCTCATGATCATTGCAACTCCACGAGGGTGAGATCTTGCATGGAGCCCCAGGCCGAGGGAGATTGACAGTTCATTTGTGTTTCTTCCATTTGCGAATAATCGCACCAACTGTTGTCACCTTCTCACCAAGCTGCTTGGCGATGGTCTTGTAGCCCATTCCAGCCTTGTGTAGGTCTACAATCTTGTCCCTGACATCCTTGGAGAGCTCTTTGGTCTTGGCCATGGTGGAGAGTTTGGTATCTGATTGATTGCTTCTGTGGACAGGTGTCTTTTATACAGGTAACAAACTGAGATTAGGAGCACTCCCTTTAAGAGTGTGCTCTTAATCTCAGCTCGTTACCTGTATAAAAGACACCTGGGAGCCAGAAATCTTTCTGATTGAGAGGGGTTCAAATACTTATTTCCCTCATTAAAATGCAAATCAATTTCTATCATTTTTCACATGCATTTTTCTTGTTTTTTTTGTTGTTATTCTGTCTCTCACTGTTCAAATAAACCTACCATTAAAATTATAGACAGATAATTTCTTTGTCAGTGGGCAAACGTACAAAATCAGCAGGGGATCAAATACTTTTTTCCCTCACTGTATGGTCAGATGGCTTTTCATAAAGTAAAGAAATCAAAGTATGTGAGAATAGGGTTTTCCAGCTTACTCTATTGCATGTTGATTTTTTTGGAATTGTTTGTTTCAATATGTATGTTCTGGCATACACATTGATTTATTGATCTCAAATTGTATTGGTCACATACACGTGTTTAGCATATGTTATTGCGGGTGTAGCGAAATGCTTGTGCTTCTAGCTCCGACAGTGCTGTAATATCTAACAAGTAATATCTAACAGTTTCACAACATATACCCAAAATACACGTAAATCTAAGTAAGGAATGGATTAAGAATATATATATATATATGTCAAATCTGTTAGTAGTTGGACTTATTGTACCCATTACAGAGATGGTTGTGGTTCTTCCTGTATAGATGGTTTAGGTAGTCATTTATACATAGTCCCTACATTGGCAGTCATTCTGAATGCAGGTTGTGGGTGATTAAAGTGATAACTTTTGGATATCCTAACTGTCTGGATTCCAATAAGAATGACATATTACTTTACAAGCCAGCATAATGTGACTTGCCTGATGTAACCTGCAAACCAGGAGTTTCAGACCACTGTGTTGGGGTAAAACTAGGCTGTCAAATTATGGCCTTATGATATCTGTAATGTATTGTCATAAATAGTTTTAATTATATAATTCACTGAGTCACTCACTTGGTGAAGGCTAAAGGACTGAAACCCATTGAATGCACCAACCATGTCACTGTCACTAGCAAACACAGTCATGGGTGGTACTGGTAACTCTAAAATTCACTTGAAAGGCACCCTGGGAAATATTTGAATGAGGCTTACAGTTTACGGTGTTAAAAAACCTTTAGAGATACATTTTTGCCACTTAAAAGGAACAAATGGATTTGTCACTGTGGTGGTACCTTAAAAACTTCTTCAGGATTGGTGCGTCCCCTGCGGGACGGTTGAGCTAACGTAGGCTAATGCGATTAGCACGAGGTTGTAAGTAACACGAAATTTTCACAGACATATCTGATATTGGCAGAGCTTAAATTCTTGTTAATCTAACTGCACTGTACAATTTACAGTAGCTATTACAGTGAAAGAATACCATGCTATTGTTTGAGGAGAGTGCACAGTTTTGAACATGAAAAGTTATTAATAAACAAATTAGGCCCATTTGGGCAGTCTTGATACAACATTTTGAACAGAAATGCAATGGTTAGTTGGATCAGTCTAAAACTTTGTACAGACACTGCTGCCATCTAGTGGCCAAAATCTAAATTGCACCCTGGCTGGAATAATACATTCTGGCCTTTCTCTTGCATTTCAAAGATGGCACAAAAAAAATGTTTATTTTATTTGTATTATCTTTTACCAGATCTAATGTGTTATATTCTCCTACATTAATTTCACATTTCCACAACCTTCAAAGTGTTTCCTTTCAAATGGTACCAAGAATACAGGCAGTTACAGGCAGTTAGATTTGGGAATGTCATTTTAGGCGAAAATTGAAAAAAGGGTCCGATCCTTAAGAGGATAATACACTGACAAATGTGTACCTTTTCTAAAGGTGCACTTTTGTACCTGTGGACTACATGAAAAGGTAAACTATCTCGCCCCCAATGTACACTATTGGCTCTTTTAAGGTACGAACTGCAAGGGTACAGTTAAGTACCTATAACTAAAAGGTGCAATGGGCGTACCTACCGGGTACCACCACCGTGACATACTGTATGTTTGTACTCTTAAGTACAATTCTAAACCTATTTTATTGAGAGTGTATTTGTCATTGGCAAGTTTGTTGATCTGCCAGGAACAGCCATTGGTAAACGTCCCCTGAAATGCTGCACTTTGGCTACTTCTAAAAACCGACAAGCAGCTATTTAAAAATCTGTTTTGTAAATCAAGTCTATTTTTGTAAATAAATGACAAGACATGACAGGCTAATCAGAGCTATTCCCCAAGTTTCACAGCATCAGCACCTCAACATCATCATCGCTTTCAAAGTGCAAGGACGTGTTCAAATTCGTATTACCAACCAACATAGATACAGCCTCTTGCACAGTGAAAAGTCATTGCGGCTTCGGCGCCGTCATTTTGAGTAGTGAATAAAAAAACAGCTGCACGAAGACAACAGGTTGTTAGCAAGTTCATTTTGCAATATTGACAAATATATTATTGTTAGAAAAAGAAACTATGGGTTCTGAAGGGTTTAATATTTACAGTTGAAGTCGGAAGTTTACATACACTTAGGTTGGAGTCATGAAAACTCGTTTTTTCAACCACTCCACAAATTTCTTGTTAACAAACTATCGTTTTGGCAAGTCGGTTAGGACATCTCCTTTGTGCATGACTCAAGTCATTTTTCCAACAGTTGTTTACAGACAGAATATTTCACTGTATCACAATTTCAGTGGGTCAGAAGTTTACATACACTAAGTTGACTGTGCCTTTAAACAGCTTGCAAAATTCCAGAAAATATGTCATGGCTTTAGAAGCTTCTGATAGGTGAATTGACATTTGTATGTATTTCAAGGTCTACCTTCAAATTCAGTGCCTCTTTGCTTGACATCGTGAGAAAATCTAAAGAAATCAGCTAAGACCACAGAAAAAAATTTCCACAAGTCTGGTTCATCCTTGCAAGTAATTTCAAAACCCTTGAAGGTACCACGTTCATCTGTACAAACAATAGTACGCAAGTATAAACACCATGGGACCACGCAGCCGTCATACTGCTCAGGAAGGAGACGTGTTCTGTCTCCTAGAGATGAACGTACTTGGGTGTGAGAAGTGCAAATCAATCAGAACAACAGCAAAGGACCTTGTGAAGATGCTGGAGGAAACGGGTACAAAAGTATCTATATCCACAATAAAACGAGCCCTATATCGACATAACCTGAAAGTCAGCTCAGCAAGGAAGAAGCCATTGCTCCAAAACCGCCAGAAAAAGCCAGATTACGGATTGCAACTGCACATGGGAACAAAGATCTTACTTTTTGTAGAATGGTCCTCTGGTCTGATGAAACAAAATTAGAACTGTTTGGCCACAATGACCATCGTTCTGTTTGGAGGAAAAAGGGGGAGGCTTGCAAGCCGAAGAACACCATCCCAACCGTGAAGCACGGGGGTGGCAGCATCATGTTGTTGGGGTACTTTGCTGCAGGAGGGACTGGTGCACTTCACAAAATAGATGGCATCATGACGAAGGGAAATTATGTGGATATATTAAAGTAACATCTCAAGACATCAGTCAGGAAGTTAAAGCTTGGTCGGAAATGGGTCTTCCAATTGGACAATGACCCCAAGCATACTTCCAAAGTTGTGTCAAAATGGCTTAAGGACAGCAAAGTCAAGGTATTGGAGTGGCCATCACAAAGCCCTGACCTCAATCCCATAGAACATTGGTGGGCAGTACTGAAAAAGCGTGTGCGAGCAAGGAGGCCTACAAACCTGACTCAGTTACACCAGCTCTGTCAGGAGGACTGGGCCAAAATTCACCCAACTTATTGTGGGAAGCTTGTGGAAGGCTACCTGAAACATTTGACCCAAGTTAAACAATTTAAAGGCAATGCTACCAAGTACTAATTGAGTGTGTGTAAACTTCTGACCCACTGGGAATGTGATGAAAGAAATAAAAGCTGAAATAAATAATTCTCTATACTAATATTCTGACATTTTAGCATTCTTAAAATAAAGTGGTGATCCTAACGGAACTAAGACAGGGCATTTTTACTATGATTAAATGTCATGAATTGTGAAAAACTGAGTTTAACTGTATGTAAACTTCAGACTTCAACTGTATATGTACAGTCGTGGCCAAAAGTTTTGAGAATGACACAAATATACATTTTCACAAGGTCTGCTGCCTCAGTTTGTGTGATGGCAATTTGCATATACTCCAGAATGTCATGAAGAGTGATCAGATGAATTCCAATTATTTTCAAAGTCCCTCTTTGCCATGCAAATTTTAGCCCTGCCACAAAAGGACCAGCTGACATCATGTCAGTGATTCTCTCATTAACCCAGGTGTGAGTGTTGACGAGGACAAGGCTGGAGATCACTCTGTCATGCTGATTGAGTTCGAATAACAGACTGGAAGCTGCAAAAGAAGGGTGGTGCTTGGAATCATTGTTCTTCCTCTGTCGACCATGGTTACCTGCAAGGAAACACGTGCCGTCATCATTGCTTTGCACAAAAAGGGCTTCACAGGCAAGGATATTGCTTTGTGCCCTATAAGAGCTCTTTGTCACTTCCCCACGAGCCTGGTTGTGACAAAAACTCACACTCATACGTATGTTTAATAAATGTATCGAATAGTGTGTGTGTGGCAGGCTTACAATGATGGCAAAAAAACAACATTTGAGAGTGCGCTGACCCTGGTGCTAGAGGGGGTACGCAGCTGGAGGTTGAATGTTTGAAGGGGTACGGGACTATAAAAAGTTTGGGAACCACTGCTCTAGTACAATAGGAAGCTCATTATATACCAACCTGCTTATAAAGCAGACATGCTAAAAAAATTATTAACATAACCATAGATCACTTGAATTGGAACAACACTTCAACTAGCGGGTGGCCAGAAAGAACTAACTGAAAGGCACTCCCCCACCAATCCATTCATCCATCCTGTTAAACTGAAATGTAGGGTCACCCGTACCCATTTTGTTGCGAGTGTGTGATGATTGTACCTTTTTATATAAAAACATTGGGTTAAAAAAATGTACCATTTATACTAGATTATCTGCGCTTGTACCCTAAAAGGTCATTGTGCGTACCACTGAAGGTACATGGTGTAGTTTGATATTTTTGTACCCCAGGGAACAAATCTGTACCCTAACTATAACTTTTTTTCTGAGAGTGTAGAATAACCAGCTCTTGATTGCAAGTATACTTTGGATTACATAATGTGCATGAGCAAAGCCGTTCAGGTTGAGTTCAGTTGAAAAACCCACTACTTGTTCATCTGTTATATTGAAATAACAATATTAATATAGTAGTTGATTTTTAGCATCCAGTCCATTTTACTTGGCAGTATACTGTATTTACAGTATCCTTAGGGTTTGGCTAGGGCACTAAACAGTGAGATATTGTTGTCTGTTCTATAAAAAGCCACCTGAAAGCATCCCTGATTACCGTAATGAGCTTAAGGTCTTACAAATGTGATTTTTTTTATTTGCTTTAATGTGCCATGTGCACACTGAGGAGTTCACTGAAATCCTCTCTAATCCTTTCAGCTCCTTGTCTTCTACAAGTACGCAAGGATGTTGTTCCATAGGACAAGCTGTAAGATGTTATGCAAAGGGAATCAACAGAAAACATGAAAATGGATATACAGATAATTTCTTTAAGCTTATCTATGATAAGCAAGAAAATAGGACACTTTTGAATGGATTTGTCTCTGTTTTGTGTTGGTTGTCTTCTGTTTTGTAAGGATAAAGAACCTGCCAGTATCAACAACTCTGTTGCGGATGACAGGTGCAGCTGATAGATGACAGGTGCAGCTGATAGCTAAGGACCTTGGCTATTATTATCTTTCATTTGGGGAGGTTATTTCCCCTCTGTCTTTGTGGGAGTTTCACAGAGCTCTTGTTCACTGAGGAAATCAACTTAAATTGAGCTGCCGCAATGGGCTGTTCACCGTCTAAAGGTAACAGTTTTCGGGGTCAGGCCACCTTTAGGAGGGGAAGGACACTACTACCAGGGGGCCAAGAGAGTCAAGGGAAGTCCCAGTCTGAAGATGGAGGGAGTGGAGGCTCCTCCAGAACAGGAGACACAGATGGAGAGACTTGGGAGAGGGGAAGTGGGGAGAGTAGACTGGCTGGTCAGAACTACTCTGTTCAGAAGGAAGCACCTTCAACCCCACAGAAAAAGAGACCCTCCCTGACCGAGTTAGTTCCAGAGGGGGTCATCCTTGACAAAAAAGTGGGGACTCAAGAGACAGGGCCACATGTAAAAGAGAAACAAGGAGATACGCAAGACATGGCTGACAAAAAGGGTGGACGAAAACCAAAGAAAAATGGCAAAGGAATCAAACCGATCAAAAAGAAAGAGAAGGAGAAAAAATCTCTCCTTGTGGAGCAGAAAGTTGACTTTCCGGAACCTTTAGTGAAAGCCCACCAGGCTGTGTATGCCTATTTAAACCCAAGCATTATTAAATATGAGATTTTGCTGCGGCTCCTGGACCAGGCGACCCAAACCCAGGTGTCTATGCAGCCAATGGTGACCTTCATGGCTATGCGCTACGAGGAAATCAACCGAGGGCTAGAGGAAATGGCAAACGAGGGTGAAAGGCTTCTGAAGGACAATGGGGAGCATCTCGCCTGGCCAAGCCCAATGAAAAACCTATCCAGTTCCCCCCCCCTCAAGTCTGGATCCACCAATGCTGAGTCTTCACCAGACCTCTTGCAGCAGCTACTTCAGTATACCACTCAAAGGATGCAAAATGTGGGCCAGTCTGTGGGCGTCATTGGGGACTCTGCCTTAGAGGAGGCGGCTGAGTACTTCATCTCTGTCTCCGAGCTGCTGGAGGAGAAATTAAAAGCTAAGCGTAATGTGGAGACAAGACTGAAGCAGTTGCTGACTCGCATTGAGGCTGCCTCACTCCGTACGCCTGGACCAGAGGACTCTGCATTGTTCAGTGAGGACAGTGGAATTGGGGCCGAGATCGAGTCACTAACTGGGTCTGAAAGAATTCACTGTGAAAGCTGTGAGTACACTGCGACCAACCAAACCACTCCTTACAGTCCTATTGGCAGCAATGTTACCCTAGTCCGGCAAGGGGCACCAAGGCGAAAGTTTACCAAGAAAGTGAGTCCAAGCAACTCCCTTAACTCCATAGACTCGGCCTGCATCATAATGGGTAAAGAGCAGAAAGACACAGAGTCACTATTAGGATCTGCCTTTTTAGATGATGGTGAGGAGGATGACGATGATGAGGAGGGGGAAGAAGAGGGAGAAGGTGGCAGGAAGAAATTTAACTCCTCACCATCTGATCCTAACCAGCAACCTAGTCGCCTGGCACCCAGGCGCATAGAGAACCCTCAAAATGTGGAAATGACCCTGAAAATGAAATATGCCATAAGTGGTCAGATTAGATTTGTTCCCTCACAATGTAAACCAACAGACAGCCCCAAGACCAGCAGGCGCCAGTGGACAGAGGGGGAGGAGCGATCACCAAAAAGGCCCCAAACAGCAGCCCCTGTACAGAGGGCAATTAAAAAGACCCCTGTTCCCAAAGAGTGCCGTTCACAGTCTGTAGAATCCCTCCGCAGCAAAGGTGAAGATCCAACAATGCTTGAACTAGAGAGGACACAGAGGGATCTGACTCATAGGCTAGAGAGGATGAGCAAAGGCAGGATGGAAGGGAATGCCAAGACAGGTCCCACTAAACAAAACCCAGGAGATACTACAAAGTCCTTCGCATCGAATTGTCTAAAATCCACCCTGCGGAAGCACAACAACACTTTTCCAATTCAGGACAAAGCAGGGCTTACTAAGCGTAGCTCCTGGGAACAGGGGGCAAGCAAGGACATGGAGGAGGAAAAAAAACAGAAAGACAAGAAAACCACCAAGGGGCCGTTGAAAGCCACCCCACCTCCTAGCCCTCCACTGTCACCTTGTCTGTCCTCAGGACTGTACCGGGGAAAGAATTCTGTCAAAAGGCTGATTGACACCTTCAGCCAGGGGGTGGAAGAGCCCAAACAAGAGGCCTCCAAAATGTTAGAGCCTATCAAAGGGGTTCGAAATTGCGGGGTCCCTGTTATGCCTGGAGTAGGTGACATCGAGGCCATACTGAGCAGTGGGGTCAGCAGTTGTAGGACAGATGACTTAGACGCACAAAGTCTGCCACCCCCTCCTCTTGAGGTCCTGATGGACAATTCCTTTGAAGGTGCACAAAGCCTCACAGTAAGCGACGTAGACGATGGGGTTGCAAGTAGGGGCCGATCCCCTATTCCCAAGAGGGCTATGGCATCTCAGAAGCTGCGTGCTTCCATGCAGTCTGTGACATTGCTACCCAGCAGAGGCAACCTGCCCCAGGGCTCTAGCAGCATGCCCCCTTCCCGGACTGTACGGCAGGATACCTCTGCTAGTTCCAGAGTTAGTCACCATGAGCCTCAGCTGGAGGTAGACCCCGAGACAGAGGAGACGGCGACTCTCTACAAGCAAGCCAGAAAAGTAATCCACTTGCGGCACTCAGACTCTCCGATGGAGAAAGGTCAGGCTGTGCCCAGGGGGCCCTCTCCCAATCGAGCTGCATCGGGATGTAGACAAAGCGATGACAGCCCCTTTAAGACAGTGCCTCCCACTTCAACCGTCAGTATCGAACCACCTGCCACCCTGTCTGTATCTAGAGCTCGAATGCTGCCTTCCACACCTTCAACCCCAACCGGCTTGCATCGAAGATTCCCCAGTCCCCCCACCTTCAGAAGGCTGTCTACGCCTCCATCCTCAACCAGCCCTCCGGTCATTCGCAAACTTCCCACCCCATCACCACTTCAGAGAAGACTCCCAAGCCCACCTGCCTCAAGACAAGTAATGACCCCAAACTCCAGCTCTTCTGGCTCCACACATTCTTTCAAGGCACCCTCACCACCAGCGTCCCCTAGGGTACAAAGATGGAGACGTGAGAACAACAGCGAGGACTCCACCCCAGGGGCTTCAGCTATCTCTCCGTTAATCAGTAACGCTCGCTCTGTTTTCTGCCCGGCCTCGCCCTCACTGTTTGAGGCCCAGCCTTGTCCCGTACCCCGCCCCCCCCATACTTGGGCCTCCACCGGTGGCCATGTTGTCCCACGTCCTTGGGGAGATCGTGGCAGGCTTCCTATGTCCGTGCGAGGGCCACAGCCTTTCATCCGACGCAGCCACTCAGACCAGAGGCCCAGTCTAAGCCTGCCGCCCTGGCCAACCATCGTCTCATTCGCAGAGACTTGTGGGAGTGAGCCAGCCATCAGCACACAAGGGTGAGTGTCAATATTTCCCTCTAACTAAATCTCTCTCTTTCAAAATCCAATAATAAAGTTGTATGCTCCCACTAGTCATATGCTCTAATATCTTTCAATTCATGAATCTGTTCACAGGCAAATTTATCGAAGTAGGGGTATGTCTATGATTTAGGATATTGCAATGAGTATTTGTTTTCCTCAAAGAAGGGAAAAGACACCTGCCACTCCCCTTGTAGTCAAAACTCCCTCTCTGCTGTAGTACAGTATGGGATCACTAATAGGGAAACAATATGAACCAAGAATTGGCTGTCTTCATGAGGCGATTATCATCCTGTTTTAGTTAAAACTGCAAATGAAAGAACAAGGCATGTGAATCATGTACCCCTCTATTTAAAAATAGTCAGAACATATGGTCACCTTTCTGCTCCATTCAAGTATTCTATTGACTTGGTTCACTTCACAATATCCATAAGACTTAGTGCTCTATGCTTGACTAAAACTATTATTACAAATCACAAATATTAAATACATGACCCATGAAATTAAGTTCACGAGTTGTGGGGCATGTTAGACAGGTTTCTACTTTCAGGTTTTCATCAACACAACTTGTTATGGGTTACATAAAATGACAACTGCATTCATGCTTGAAATTTAACATTATTTTATCTTATCACTGAAGTTGAAAATATGATTAGAGAAATTATTGAATAATCTCAACGGTATTTCAAAGTGCACCCTTGTCTCTTGTGAAATCAATTTGTACTTTTTTGGTGTTTAATGTCACCCAGTTTCAGAGATGAATATTAGAGGGAAAATGTAATGGATTCACACACTTGTCATGGTGTAAACCTTGAGCACATATTTCATTTTTTTTAAGCCTGCTGGTTTCGTTGAGCTATTGATATAAAACTACTAGAGAGAAAATTATGCTTGATAAAATTATACATAACCATTATGGTTTGACTACCAGCATGAACGTAATTTTAAATCTATGACCAATATAGGTGATACAATTACGAGACACTTGAAAACTACTGCCAAGGTTTCAGGTCACAGTATTCTCCTTTTGGTAACCAAATCATAAAATCTGTATAAATAGTTGGAAAACAACCAACTACACTTCTCCAAAGTGCAGTGTTTTGTGTTTTCAGGCTTGAAGAAGTTAGATTATTTAATATTACAAAAATAACTGACATACATTTGTAGGGGAGACTGGGGTAAGTCATGCCAAGGGTTAGTTGAGCCACCCAGGGCCGGCTCCAGGCATATGCGAAATAAGTGGTCGCATAGGGCCCCCGGCCAAAATTCTTTTATTTTTAGGAACTTAGTCGGGGTCTCAACTTACAAGGTGCCATTTTTAAATGTGGTTGTGCATCAGCACTTTTTCTCTTGTTCGAGCACCAGCAATAGATGGAAAAAATAGGCAGAATGACGCTGAAGAAGTACATTGACAAAAAAGAAAACTATGGCTCAACTTACACTGTAAAACTTTCCCTGTAAATTTGCAGCGTTAAACTCCCAGCTGAATTACCAGGTAAATATTGTAATTTTGCTTTACAGCAGGGATGTTGCAAAATGTTTTACAGTAAGAAACAGTGCTCTATTATTAGTTAGTTATTAGTTAATGAGCCTACTGTGATCATTACAGCAACACAGCTGTATTATGTAATTACAGTAATTTGCTTGGAACTCTGCTGCCAGTATAATGCTGAAAATGTACAGTAATTTACAGTACATACATTTACAGCATGTTACCGTAATCGTTTTACGGTACCAAAACAGACTAATGTTTTAACTGTAATTGTAATGAATAAATTAATGAATTAATAAAATTCATTGAGGGGAGGTGGGGTTTGTATTTTACAGTATTTACCTGTAACTGCATGGGATTGGTGCAAGCAGGTTGGCTGCTAGGTAATATATTTGCATATTACAGCATATCAAATATGTATACTGAGTGTACAAAACATTAGGAACACTTGCTCTTTCCATGACATAGAATGACCAAGTGAATCCATGTGAAAACTATGATCCTGTTAAATCCAATCAGTGTAGATGAAGGGGAGGAGACAGGTTAAATAAATATTTTTAAGCCTTGAGACAATTGAGACATGGATTGTGTATGTGTGCCACTCAGAAGGTGAATGGGCAAGTCAAAAGAGTTAAGTGCCTTTGAACAGGGTATTTTACAGTAGTATGTGCCAGGCGCATCAGTTTGAGTGTGTCAAGAACTGCCAAGCTGCTGGGTTTTTCACACTCAACAGTTTCCCGTGTGTATCAAGAATGGTCCACCACCCAAAGGACAGCCAGTTATCTTGACACAACTGTGGGAAACATTGGAGTCAACATCGGCCTGCATCACTGCAGAACACTTTCGACAACCTCTAGTCCATGCCCCTACAAATAACTTTTCTGACGGCAGAAAGAGCTGCAACTCAATTTTAGGAAGGTGTTCTTTAATATCACTTGCACTTATAGAGGCCTTAGCAAAGGTTTCCAAACTTGCAGTGAGTACAGGGCAAAATAGACCAAGGACATGGGAAATACTCAACCATTAAGGGTTGAAGGCTTGCTGCCACTCCAATCTGTCCCCTATACACATTTTATTGTTGGGGCCTAAAAACCACATATCAGTTAAATTGGTACAGTACTCTCACTTACGGATGCAACAAATGCAGCGTCTTACAAGGCACGCCTCAAAATATGTCGATGAGATAGAAACAACAATACCATGCACCATGTGGTCAAAAGGTTTTTGGCGCTCTAAAAATACGGTAAGGTACTGGATTCTGTGGGGTGGAATTGCAGTACCATTTGAAATACATAAATGTACTGTTAAACCAACATTTAATTGGAATGTACGGTATCATTTACAAGTTACGCCTAAAATCATCAAGAGTGCATTGCAATTTACGACAATTTAGTACATTGCTATTATTTGTATTGTATACTACCGTAATTTTTTTTTTTGTTTTTAACCAAAGATGATTCATTACAACACTAATTGAGATAGACAAAGAGAGAGTTAAAATTGGGATTGTGTAGAATCCTAGATCAGTGCCTTGCAAAAGCATTCATCCCCCTTGGCGTTTTTCTATTTTGATTGCATTGCAACATGTATTTTTATTTCATGTAATGGACATACACAAAATAGTCCAAATTGGTGAAGTGAAAAAAAATAAAAACTTACAGAAAAGTGGTGCATGCATATGTATTCACCCCCTTTGCTATGAAGCCCCTAAATAAGATCTGGTGCAACCAATTACCTTCAGAAGACACATACTTAGTTAAATAAAGTCCACCTGTGTGCAATCAAAGTGTCACATGATATGTCACATCTCAGTATATATACACCTGTTCTGAAAGGCGCCAGAGTCTGCAACACCACTAAGCAAGCGGCACCATGAAGACCAAGGAGAATTCCAAAGAGGTCAGGGACAAAGTTGTGGAGAAGTACAGATCAGGGTTGGGATGTATAAAAACATCCGAAACTTTGAACATCCCCCAGAGCACCGTTAAATCCATTATTAGAAAATGGAAAGAATATGGGACCACAACAAACCTGCCTCACGGACCAGGCAAGGAGGGCATTAATCAGAAAGACAAAGAGACCAAAGATAATCCACTTTTAATTCCACTTTGTTAGGCAACAAAATAGGAAAAATGTGGGACAGTTTGAGCAGGAGAGCATCCAGGAGAGAGAAGTCAGCAGCTGCTGAAAATATTCTCCCAATTCACCGCCGTTTCAAGGAGATATTTATTAAAATAGTCTGAGCTTCATGTGTCTCACCCGACAACATGAGGTTGTAGATTTGAATCTACAGTAGGCATAAGCTATTACTGTAAAATAAAAAGGCAGTATGGTAGTGAAACTTTTACGAGGCTTCCAATTACAGTTAATAAACGTTTTACCCATAATGCAGTGCAATCTACAGCATTAATTCCGTAAAACACATTTAATACAATGCAGTCAAAAATGTGAAATCCTGTATTTTATGTATTTTTGCACACTTAGGTTGGAATAATACTGTGAAAAATGTCAATTGCGCCACAGTGCAGTTGTACAGATTGAATCCAGCCCAAAGACACTCACACAAAGTTCTGTAGATTCTCTGTTTTACTAGAAAACCACTGGAGCAACGTTAATGCTGTAAAACTGGTTTGTTTGGATGTTGCGTAACTAATCCCAGCCAAATGACAAGCGTCCTATCGACTGCCTTGAGAGATAAAGGTGGGTGAGATGGGAGGGTGAAATAAGGTCAAGGAGAGGAGAGAGGGGAGCTTTGCTTTAAAAATGAAAGTGCTTTAAGGAGATTACAGCACAATGATGAGACATACAAGACTGATGGTAAATATTCAAAACCATTCAAGGACCCTGACCCTTCCATTATGAGTTACAATGATTAACTGTTTTAGCATTGTTGTGTTTTCACTCTGATATTGCGACTGTGTAGTCATAACACTAGATTTTGTGTGCCCTCTATTTTCCTCATCCGGATATCCAACAGTAGTATGTAACTAGCTAATCCTTAACGCATTATTCCACTATGACTAACAGTAGCTTGTTCTGCCCGGTGCTAACTGGTTGCTAACCCAGCTGTCCTATTTCTCTAATCCTCAAACCTCCTCTTCATTTCACTCTCATAGGCTGGAGAACGAGCCAACCAGAGACGACAAGTTATGGGACAGCAAATCGGATTTTAGATGGAATGCCCGCTCTGCTTCGCACCCGGACCTATGCATTGTGGGTCAGGGCCTTACATTGTGAATGAGGGGGCTGGTTAGTGGAAGACCAAGTCGGATTCCGGATTAGCAGGAGGATTTAATACTTTTTTTTTCACTGGGAATGCTAATTCCAAGAAAGCTTCTTTACCGGGTGTTACCACTACCCACTACTCCCTTTCATTTTTCTATAATGTTATTTATTCTGGATGCAGCGTGCTTGTGTGTGTGCGCATGCCTGCGTGCATGTGTGTGTACGTGTTTATTTTTCGTTTTATAAACTCTCTTTCTGACTTATATTTTCCATATAACATTTTCTACTCCATGTTTCCTATTTTGGTTTGTCAAAGTATTTCTCTTGTTTTCCTATCTTGATTTTTTCCAATAAAAATGTGCATACATTAACAACTTTGATGTTTGGACTCAAATCGATACTATAGGCTGGAATTGAATCAAAACACATACTGTACTACTGTTATAGCTTTTTGCAGAACATTCAATTTACAGTCACATATCATATCTGAATATCCAGAACACAATTATCTGTCAGATCTCCTACTTAGCTATCATGCTCATTTTAGTGGTGATTGTTATGTTTAAGTCTAACAGAGGTCTCAATAAAAAATGTAAGGATTTCATGTTCTCTCCTGCTCTATCTTGGTACCATTTCATCATTTTGACACCCATCATTCATCTTTTTTTCTCAATAACATTCTCAGTCTTTTTCTCTGTGCTTTGTTCTTTGTAAGGACTTACCTATAAGGTTATCATTGTCACTTGTGGTATGGGACTGCAGCAGTTCCTGTAAAGTAGCACACTCTGTGTGGGTTTTAGTTTCAGTGCTGGCCTGTAGGTTGTCAGCAAGTGGTGCCTTCAGAGCCATATCTAGTTGACTCGCTGCCCGGCATAGGTACTTAGTGTGACATGCCTGGTCCCATCACTCAAGTCAGTAAGTCAACACAGGAAGGAGCAATGGATGGATAGTTCATTTAATTCCAAAGCTGCAATGATGGAACACACACAGTATGGATGAATGGTCAGTAGTTGACGGGATATAAATAGCACTCCCACAGCAATTCTCCATAAATCTACTGTATAATATACTAACAAAAGAAACAATCGAAATGTCTATCAAAGTCATTGTGATCATTTAGTGGATTTAACCATTTCTAATTTACTATAATAAATTAAATACACTGTTTCCATGTGTAATCTCATATTTAGAATCAGAATAAACTATCATCCATTTTAGTATTCAAAATATATTAAATTAAACTGAAAAATGACTCAATGTCACAATCTTGTGGCGAAGAAATATAATAGAATGTAACCTAGAACCTACCACATATTTTCTTAAACTAACAAAACCAGGCTTATACGCTGGCTGGTGCTCATGAGTTTATGAAACATATACTTTATATATTTGTCATAAATTACCTGCAACGATGGGACACACACAGTATGGATGAATGATCAGTAGTCGACGGGATATACAGTTGAAGTCGGAAGTTTACATACACTTACGTTGGAGTCATTAAAACTTTTTTTCAACCACTCCACAAATTTCTTCTTAACAAACTATAGTTTTAGCAGGTCGGTTAGAAAATCTACCTTGTGCATTACACAAGTAATTTTTCCAACAATTTGCTTGACAATTTGCTTGACATCATGGGAAAATCAAAAGAAATCAGCCAAACCTCAGAAAAGAATGTAGACCTCCACAAGTCTGGTTCATGGGAGCAATTTTCAAATGGCTGAAGGTACCATGTTATACTGTACAAACAATACTACACAAGTATAAACACCATGGGACCACGCAGCCGTCAATAAAGCTCAGGAAGGAGACGTTTTCTGTCTCCTTGAGATGAATGTACTTTGGTGCGAAAAGTGCAATCAATCCCAGAACAACAGCAAAGGACCCTGTGAAGATGGTGGAGGAAACAGGCACAAAACGAGCCAGACTACGGTTTGCAACTGCACATGGGGACAAAGATCTTACTTTCTGGAGAATGGTCCTCTGGTCTGATGACACAAAAATAGAACTGTTTGGCCATAATGACCATCGTTATGTTTGGAGGAAAAAGGGTGAGGCATGCAAGCTGAAGAACACCATCCCAACCGTGAAGCACGGGGGTGGCAGCATCATGTTGTGGGGGTGCTTTGCTGCAGGAGGGACTGGTGCACTTCACAAAATAGATGGCATCATGAGGATGGAAAATGATGTGGATAATTTGAAGCAACATCTCAAGACATCAGTCAGGAAAAAAGCATGTGCGAGCAAGGAGGCCTACAAACCTGACATATTTACATCAGCTCTGTCAGGAGAAATGGGCCAATATTCACCCAACTTATTGTGGGAAGCTTGTGGAAGGCTACCCGAAACGTTTGACCCAAGTTAAACTATTTAATGGCAATGCTACCAAATACTAATTGAGTGTATGTAAACGTCTGACCCACTGGGAATGTGATGAAAGAAATAAAAGCTGAAATAAATAATTCTCTCTACTATTATTCTGACGTTTCACATTCTTACAATAAAGTGGTGATCCTAACTGACCTTAGACAGGGAATTATTACTAGGATTAAATGTCAGGAATTGTGAAAAACTGAGTTTAAATGTATTTGGCAAAGGTGTATGTAAACTTCCGACTTCAACTTTAGGTATTGCAGGTCAGCGAGAGGTTGAAAATGTCAGTGAAGACACTTGCCAGTTGGTGCGCACAGGCTCTGAGTACATTTCCTGGTAGTCCATCTGGCCCCGTGTCCTTGTGATTGTGGTCCTGTTTAACCTGTTTGGGCTAGGGGGCAGTATTTTGAAGTTTGGATGAAAAACGTGCACAAAGTAAACTGCCTGTTACTCAGGCCCAGAAGCTAGGATATATAATTAGTACATTTGGATAGAAAACACTCTGAAGTTTCTAAAACTGTTAAAATAATGTATGTGAGTATAACAGAACTGATTTGGCAGGCGAAAACCCGAGCAAAATCCATCCAGGAAATCTGAATCTGTCATGTCAACCTGTTTTAAGTTGGCATGCTATTCAAAGCCTTATAGTTTAACCCCCAGATTGCAGTTCCTATGGCTTCCACTAGATGTCAACAGTCTTTAGAAAAAGGATTGAAGCTTTTATCTTGAAAATCAAGTTCTTCCTGAGTTCACGTCATGTGTCGTATTATGGATTTTGCGCGTAACAGGGAATGTGCGCTCAGTTCTTTTTCTCTTCTATTCAGCAGGTTATATTCCGTCTGAAATATTATAGTGTATATTCATTTTAGGGTATCTGAGTATTGATTACAAATGCTGTTTGACTTGTTTCGACGAACTTTACGGGTACTTTTGAGATATCGTTTGTCTGCATGGATGAAAGCCTTTGGGCAGGTGGATTACTGAACAAAACGCGCCAACCAAACGGAGCTATATGGATATAAAGAGGAACTTTATCGAACAAAGGACCTTTTATTGTGTAACCTGGACGCTTTGATATGCCATCAGAGGAAGATCATCAAAGGTAAGCGATTTATTTTATGCTATTTTTGAGTTTTGTGACACCTCTGCTGGTTATGTTATTATGCTAATTGAGTTTTTGAGTGGGGGTGCTGTCCTCAGACAATCAAATGTTCTGCTTTCGCCGTAAAGCCTTTTTGAAATCTGACAATGCTGTTAGATTAACTTCTTACGGAGCGACTCCCGAGGTGACGGTTTTTGGAGAGTCTGGCATGCCCAAAGTAAAATGCCTCCCACTCAGGCCCAGGAAATAGGATATGCACATAATTAGTACTATTGGATAGGAAACACTCTGAAGTTTCTAAAAGTGTTAACATAATGTCTGTGAGTATAACAGAACAGATATAGCAGGCGAAAACCCGAGGAATTTCTGTCCTGGAAAAAGTGTTTTTGACACATTGCCTCATTTTGAACCCCTCCCTATTGAAAACAGCCATTTCTGGGAGTAAGATTGCAGTACTTATTGCTTCTACTGGATGTCAACAGTCTCTAGACAGTGTTTGGTGATGTTATAGTTGCTCTGGATGGTAATAGAAGAAGAATTTTGAACTGGTCATCGGATGTCAACAGAAGAGGAAGCCTTTTTGAAATCTGACAACGCTGTGATATTGCCAAGAAGCAGAGCTTTTTATGACTATGCAACACTTGTATATTGATGAATGTTTCATAATTCAACTTTTGGATTTTGAATTTGGCGCCTTGCACTCCGTAAGTAGCTAGCGCCCCACCACTCCGTAAGTAGTTAACAAGAGTCTAAGCTTTTGAAGGGTGTGCAGCACTTGTACTTTCATGAATGTTTGAAATTAGTATTTTTGTAATTTGAATTTGGCGCTCTGTATTTCACTGGATGTTGTCAAAATCGAACCCGTTCACGGGATTGGATCCGTAACAGGTTAAAAACCATAAGAGGATATTTTTTCTTTAACTTTTTACAAGTGAGTAGTCAACGCCCCTTGAGTGAGCTCAGAGAGCATGTCAGCCTCACGAACAGGTCCTTTTGAATGAACTGTATAAAATGCTGGGTTAAGAATTAACATATCTGACCAGAGAGGTGTGTAGGTGCAGCTCACATCCAAAGTGGTTTTCTTCAAATAAGCATCTTCCATAGCGAGTGGAAGTAGAGTGAGCTCTGTAGTTCTACTCAGGATTGCACAGTGGGTCGCCTGATGCCGGACAACGGCAGAGGAGAGCAACAGTAGGTGGGGGGTGGGGACCCTTTTTGGACAATCAGAGCCTTACAAGCGTGCCACAAAAAGGCCCAACAACCTTTCCAAGAAAGCCTAGGTCCGACAGAAATCCACGAAGAACCAAGACATTTATACGTAAATACATTCATGATTTCTTATTCCAAACGGGCATAGTTTCTAAATGTACCAAAGTATTATGTCTCTCTCTCCCTCACTCCATCTCTTTTGTAACAAGCCACAATATTGTGTCAGTAAAGAACCACTCTCGTGGTGCCCCAATTCCTAATGAGTAAATTGTTACATTATTAATTTAATCGGGTAACAATTAAACATAGTTAGTTGATGAGATAGATAACAGTCATCAGATTAATGAGTAAATGAGTAAAGTAAAGTCACAACACTGGTCTCTCATCTTGGTCACTCTCAGGGTCTTGTTGGGTCTCTTTTTTGCCATCATCCTCCAGAGGAAGCTGCTAAGAATGGGGGTTAGGGCCCAGGATGGGAGCCAAAGGGGTTGAAGGTTGACAAGCTCTCAGTCTGGCCAGCCTGTCAATGGGAAAAGGAATAGACAGCATTGAATGGCGCCCGCGCTGTCATCTCTTGTCCACTGGGGGGAGGCCTTGATCCATTATTACCTCACTTTGAGCCGGAAGCACAAGAACAGAGAGAATTATTTCACTTGTGTTAGTTTGGTGACATAATTGATTAAATAGGAAGATCATTTTTTCTTAAAATATCATTCTCCCTTTAATCAACCCAAACATTACCACAGCATAGCAATGTCTCTACACGGACAGAGGAAACCATTTTAACATGTTGAATGGATAACAATATATTTGTATGAAAATAAATACAAGTTCATAGACACTGGTCACCTTGTCTAGGGTTTCCTTTGTGAATTGCTGTTTCTATCTCCTGGTGTTGTTCTGGAGCCTCTAGGACTGATACTCTCCTTTTTCACTCAGCTGCAGCTGTGGCTGTCCTAAGGCGGTCTACTCCAATAGGGGGAAGAGGCCGTGAGAGACAAGGGGATCTCCAAGGAACATGTGTCGTGAAAGGTGTAACCTATGAACCTTCGTCACCTGAGGGACAGGGAAGGGAACATCATCCAAACTAATGTAACAGAGTTAGAAATGCAACCCTGGTACATCCCTGTCTCCTTCAACTAGCACTGCTAGACATCTATGAAGCTGCAACATGCGTTACACTAACAGTTACAGCAATAGTAACACAAAATATTTCCCAACAACCACACGTGCATGTGTCTGACACCATAAATTAAGGCCCCTTAAGAAAAGTAATGTTATTCTACTTAAGGTCCTGGAGTGGCCTAGCCAGTCTCCAGATCTTAATCCCATAGAAAATCTGTGGAGGGAGCTGAAGGTTCGAGTTGCCAAACGTCAGCCTCGAAACCTTAATGACTTGGAGAAGATCTGCAAAGAGGAGTGGGACAAAATCCCTTCTGAGATGTGTGCAAACCTGGTGGCCAACTACAAGAAACGTCTGACCTCTGTGATTGCCAACAAGGGTTTTGCCACCAAGTACTAAGTCATGTTTTGCAGAGGGGTCAAATACTTATTTCCCTCATTAAAATGCAATTCCATTTATAACATTTTCACATGCGTTTTTCTGGATTATTTTGTTGTTATTCCGTCTCTCACTGTTCAAAAAAACCTACCATTAAAATGATAGACTGATCATTTCTTTGTCAGTGGGCAAACATACAAAATCAGCAAGGGATCAAATACTTTTTTCCCTCACTGAACATCGGGTTCAAACTGTTACGGCTTGGTCTGCATCCGACCCATTTTAATTAGCCTACATGTCTTCTTTTTTTAAATAATATCAATTGTTATAATGATTCTCCTCATGAATGACCACATGGCCGTGAATGGGTTTACAGAAGTAGCAAATAAAGGTAAACAAAACAATGGAATTAAATGGAATGATAATGTAGGCTTTACCAAATGGAACAGTAAATTGGCAGTTGAATATGTGTGGTTACTGAAGGTCGATGCCGATAGTGGCTATTATTTAACATGATATTAATAGGAAAGAGAGAAAGTCAAGGTAGCCTACAATTAAGACAATTGAGAGTGCCCATCCCTGCAAGTTCAAAAAGCAGTAGAATATACATTCTGCACAATGGCACAGCATTTAAAACAATATATTCACAATTCCCTTATTCAAATGAATTACTAATTTACCTAGCTCTCATCAATAGCTCTTATCAAGTTTGAAGTAACACCATTCTCCATGCATTGAAATTTACAGTGCATTAGGAAAGTATTCAGTCCCCTTCCCTTTTTACACATTTTGATACATTACAGTCTTTTTATAAAACATATTTTTTTTAAATCCCCTCATCAATCTACACACAATACCCCATAATGACAAAGCAAAAACAGATTTTTTTACAAATTAATGAAAAAATATATATTACATTTACATAAGTATTCAGACCCTTTACTCAGTACTTTGTTGAAGCACATTTGGCAGCGATTACATCCTCGAGTCCTCTTTGGTATGATGCTACAAGCTTGGCATGCCTGTATTTGGGGAGTTTCTCCCATTCTTCTCTGCAGATCCTCTGAAGCTCTATCAGGTTACAGTGAGGGGAAAAAGTATTTGATCCCCTGCTGATTTTGTAAGTTTGCCCACAGACAAAGAAATGATCAGTCTATAATTTTAATGGTAGCTTTATTTGAACAGTGAGAGACAGAATAACAACAAAAAAATCCAGAAAAACGCATGTGAAAATTTTTATAAATGGAATTGCATTTTAATGAGGGAAATAAGTATTTGACCCCTCTGCAAAACATGACTTAGTACTTGGTGGCAAAACCCTTGTTGGCAATCACAGAGGTCAGACGTGTCTTGCAGTTGGCCACCAGGTTAGCACACATCTCAGGAGGGATTTTGTCCCACTCCTCTTTGCAGATCTTCTCCAAGTCATTAAGGTTTCGAGGCTGACGTTTGTCAACTCGAACCTTCAGCGCCCTCCACAGATTTTCTATGGGATTAAGGTCTGGAGACTGGCTAGGCCACTCCAGGACCTTAATGTGCTTCTTCTTGAGCCACTCCTTTGTTGCCTTGGCCGTGTGTTTTGGGTCATTGTCATGCTGGAATACCCATCCACGACCCATTTTAAATGCCCTGGCTGAGGGAAGGAGGTTCTCACCCAAGATTTGACGATATGGCCCCGTCCATCGTCCCTTTGATGCAGTGAAGTTGTCCTGCCCGCTTAGCAGAAAAAACACCCCCAAAGCATAATGTTTCCACCTCCATGTTTGACGGTGGGCATGGTGTTCTTGGGGTCATAGGCAGCATTCCTCCTCCTCCAAACATGGCGAGTTGAGTTGATGCCAAAAGAGCTCCATTTTGGTCTCATCTGACCACAACACTTTCACCCAGATGTCCTCTGAATCATTCAGATGTTCATTGGCAAACTTCAGACGGGCATGTATGTGTGCTTTCTTGAGCAGGGGGACCTTGCGGACGCTGCAGGATTTCAGTCCTTCACGGCGTAGTGTGTTACCAATTGTTTTCTTGGTGACTATGGTCCCAGCTGCCTTGAGATCATTGACAAGATCCTCTCGTGTAGTTCTGGGCTGATTCCCTCACCGTTCTCATGATCATTGCAACTCCACGAGGTGAGATTTTGCATGGAGCCCCAGGCGGAGGGAGATTGATAGTTCTTTAGTGTTTCTTCCATTTGCGAATAATCGCACCAACTGTTGTCACCTTCTCACCAAGCTGCTTGGCGATGGTCTTGTAGCCCATTCCAGCCTTGTGTAGGTCTACAATCTTGTCCCTGACATCCTTGGAGAGCTCTTTGGTCTTGGCCATGGTGGAGAGTTTGGAATCTGATTGATTGCTTCTGTGGACAGGTGTCTTTTATGCAGGTAACAATCTGAGATTAGGAGCACTCCCTTTAAGAGTGTGCTCCTAATCTCAGCTCGTTACCTGTATAAAAGACACATGGGAGCCAGAAATCTTTCTGATTGAGAGGGGGTCAAATACGTATTTCCCTCATTAAAATGCAATTCCATTTATAACATTTTTCACAATGCGTTTTTCTGGATTTTTGTTGTTGTTATTCTGTCTCTCACTGTTCAAATAAACCTACCATTAAAATTATAGACTGATCATTTCTTTGCCAGTGGGAAAACGTACAAAATCAGCAGGGGATCAAATACTTTTTTCCCTCACTGTAGATGGGGCACTTTGCTGCACAGCTATTTTCAGGTCTTTCCAGAGATGTTCGATCGGGTTCAAGTCCGGGCTTTGACTGGGCCACTCAAGGACATCCGAAGACTTGTCCCTAATCCACTCCTGCGTTGTCTTGGCTGTGTGCTTAGGGTTGTTGTCCTATTGGAAAATGAACCTTCACCCCCAGGCTGAGGTCCTGAGCGCTCTGGAGCAGGTTTTCATAAAGGATCTCTCTGTACTTTACTTTCTTCATCTTTGCCTCGATCCTGACTAGTCTCCCAGTCAAGCATTTTGCTACATTTGCAATAACATCTGCAAAATATGTGTATGTGACCGATAACATTTGATTTGATTTGATTCCCTGCCGATGAAAAACATCCCCACAGCATGATTCTGCCACCACCATGCTTCACCATAGGGTTGGTGCCAGGTTTCTTCCAGACGTGACGCTTGGCATTCAGGCCAAAGAGTTCAATCTTGGTTTCATCAGACCAGAGAATCTGGTTTCTCGAACCACCCAGTTCATAATTTCCCTTTTGAATTGTCTTTTCAGTGTCCATGTAGCCCATAGGCATCGGCTACTTCTATTTTAACTTCATAGAGAAGAAACAGTCATTTGGGGAAAGTAGAGTATAGATTGTATCGGGGGAAGAGGAAAGGATATTGTCTCAACTTAACATAAATTGTTCTTAGGCATAACTGTATGTAGCCTAGTGCACTCATTGTTTTTTCATACTTTATCCTCTTCTCAGAGCAGGGCGCTCTCCTCCTTCAACTGGGAAGGTTTCTTGTAGCTTGATTAGGGCTTCGGCACTTGTGAATTCCATCCTTTGCGTTCCTTTCCATACCCACAGCCAGGAAGCGGAGCTGAGACTTGATCCCCTTTTCCTCCAGTGACTGTTTGATCGAAATGTATTCCTTGCGTCTCGGTCTCAGATTAGCAGGCAGGTCCCGGACAAATCGAATGGACCGTCTGTGAATTTTTATATACTTTCCCCCCTTGTGCCCACAGAATGTTTAATTTGGTTTGATAGTACACAGTTTGAAGATTACCATGCGTGTCTATTTAGCGTTCACGCCGATCCTATGGCATCATTCCAGATCTTCTGGTTATATATCCACGTCAAGTTCCTCTGATATCAGTTTGACCATGTAGGTGAAAAGGTCTCCTTTTTCCTTGTCTTCCGACACCGACAATATTATCATGTTGTTTTGTTCGCAGGTCCAATTAATCTTCTAAAGTTTGCAACTTTGTTTCCAAAAGGCATATTTTGTTATCTAGTTTGTTCATGCGCACACCTTGTTTGTGAGTGCCTGACACAATAGCCTCTACTTTATTTTCATGTGAATGTTCTTTTGTAGCAGTTTGTTTTGGTGTGCATTGAGAGCATGTTAGCTATGTTTTCCTGGATAGCCTTTAACTGTTCATTACTCTCGTTTGCGTTTCTAAGTTGCTCCTTATCTTTTCCTCTTGGGGAAGCAATGGCTTGTTGGATTCGTGTCGCCGCGCCGCTTTACCAACTGATTGATTCGCTGTTGTACATAACTGATTGCTCACACTCTCCCAGTTGCTTGGGGATATGTTGATTTATCGATTTTAGAGGCTTAATTTAAACTTTGTTGTCTTGGGGATACACATAACCAGTTTTGTCGTTACAAAATGAAGCTAATCACTCCCCATGCGTCCTATTGGTAAACGCATGTGCCTGTCCATCTTTTCTTGCCAGTATAATTTTTTTTATACAAAATTTTACAAATTAGTAGGGAGATAGCTACCAACTTATATTGCCATTTTTAGCCCAAATGGATTCAATGTGCTGTATCCACATAAGAAAACAGTCAGAGTACATATGACACCTCCATATATTTTCCATTGTTCATTAATTGGCGTGGTGTCATCACTGTGTAAATGTCCTTGACCATAGGCAATATAATTATAACAACTTCAATGCTCAGAAGTAACAGTAATATTGTTCCTTGTACCCAAACTTGGGGTGTCTTGTCTTGTGCTGAGGGCAGCATCATAGCCATAGGCTCAACTGCGTGATTGTGCATGGATATCACCTGAATAATGAGCCAGTCATGGGCTTCATCTGCCAGCTTGTCCCCTTGTTTGTTGGATTTGATATGCTTCTCCAAGAAGTCTTGAGCTTCCTTTGGCGGTGGAAAACGTGTGTGTTGTATTCTGAACCCGTTCTCTTGATATATTCTAGTGAGTCTGTCGACAAAATTCAAACTTAAAGGTACACCGTATTTAAAGGAATGGCTTAAGATACATCAACTGAAACCCCTATTGAATAAAAACTCCATGAGAAAATCTGTTTGCCAGCAAGTGCTAGGGTTTTCAGCGGTCTAATGAAATCAGGTAGCCACACCTGCAGAGGACGTTACACGACTAAATAAGGTAAGTCTGAAAACCAAATACTGAGAAGTGTGTAGGAAAGGTGTACATTTCCTACGTCTGAATCGGCCCCCATTTGCATTTACAATCTGTAAAATGATTTATTCTCAATGAGGCTTTAAATAAAAAATTCCACTTCTGCCGAACTGTACCATTTGGGCCTGATTCCATGTGTTAAATTAAAGTTTGATACACTGATTTTTCTATTTGATTATTTATTTTTTATCATGATCAGCAAGCTTATCTAAGATAGTAACTTTTTTATTGGTAGTAGTTGATAAAGTTCAGTGGGAGGGTATTGATAATTACATTTCCATCATCATTTTCATCATCATCATCTTTTTCTTAGCGACCAGACAAATCATTCCCTAGCTCTCCCCCTTGGCCCTAACCCTTTGTTTCTGTCAGGACCCGGTAATGAACTCGGGTCTCCGGTGTGAGAACCAGTCACTCAGCACCCTGAGCCACAAGTAGTCGGCAGAACCCAGAAGATGAGGCAGACACAGTCGTAGTCGAGATGGTGTATTTAATAATAACAAAACTGAAAGAACTTCAGGCCCAAAAATAATCCACCAAGACAAAAGGTCAATCCACATAGGAAGGAGGAACATCCAGGAAAAGTCTTAAAAGAGAAATCCAAAAATAACAATACCCAAAACAATGTTCACAAAAGGTAGTCTCAAAAAGAATAATCCAAGGAAAAACGATACCCAAAACAAAGTTCCACAAGAGAGTCCAACTGGAGCAAAGAACATACACAGCTTCACTGAGGCAGGGTGCTAACATACAAACACAGAGCAAAGAACTAAGGGAAACTAAGGGTTTAAATACATACAGGAGAAACGAGGCACAGGTGCAATTAATAACTGGAAACAAGGGGAAAAGAAAGGAAAGGATCAGACAAAAAGAACACAATGGGAGCCTCTAGTGGTCAAAACACAGAAACCACCCGGCCAAAAGTTGACAGTTTCTGCAGATCTTTAAGATGGAAGTAACTGCTTATACCTATCCAGACCCTACAGATCTGCAAACATCGATGGGTTATGGAAAGGGTTAGGGAGAAATTTGAGACCGGATGGCACTGAGGAAATGAACATTTGACATAAACCTTGCACTGTTTTTCTCATTGCACTAGGTGGAAGTGTTGACAAAATAATCTATTTCAGATTTTACTGATAGTAAAATCTGACTTTCCACTCTTAATTTTGTATAGATGGAGGAGTCATAGCATACCTGTGCTTATTCATTTTGAATGAATACAATCTAGAAATGTACTTTCAGTCCACTGAAAATGAAATCACTAAAAGACAATAACAGAAAGTTTCAAGACAGGTCAGTCATACATTTGTTTGTGCATGTAATGAGAATGAAACAATCTTTTACATACAACATACAGACGCAAATAACACACTTGATTGCACAACATTGCTGATCAGTTGCAAAAAATCCCAAACTTTGATAAAAAAAGACTGGAAAAAACAGTGCCAGCAACATTCAGGGGTTCTTTCCTCCAGAACAGAGTTAGTTGCTACTTTCCCAATTCTCTACCCTTCTCCCGAAGTGTGCACTCGTTCACACCTCCTCATTAATTCTGAAGCATTGGATTGGTGCAAGCAGGGCTGAAGGAAGTTCCCACCATACTACTTACACTAGTCCACTCCCTTTAAATCCATGAGGGGGGGGGTGTACGAGTGCACGCTTCGTGGGAACGGTAAAGCATCAGAACTGTTTTGGACCATACTGGCCACATGTGGTGTCACCACCAGCTGAGAGGATGACAACATTGTGTCGTGAGAGCCTTTGTGAAAGGTCAGGTAAGCAGCAAAGACACTGTTTTCCTCCTAAAATGTCACGGTATCCCAAGAGTTAGCCTGACTGACAGGAGCCCTTATCGAATGGATCAGACTACTGGTGGAGGGAATGCCACTGTGTTTGTGTGGGCTGCCTCTCCATCATCTTCCTTCCCTGTCCCCCATTCCCCCTAGCTTTCTTTACTTTCAGCTTGGGCTATCCTTTCTGTAGCAGCCCTGCTGTGGAAGGAGGGATATATTAGCCAGTTCCTCCTTCTATTATGACAGTGACAAAGCTGCCTGGGCAACAGCGGTAGCAATAGCTCTGGTGGCAGCAGTGGTGGCCTTTCTCATCCTCTGTCGACAGGTTTCATTGCTTGCAGCTTTGGATTTTATCTAAGGTGGCACCTCTAGACACAAGATAAATGAAGAAAATTCCCTTTCAAACAGAAGGGGGATTCAACGTATTCAAGGTGGCATTAGCAATTTACATAACTGTTGTAGTTGGCAGTAAGCAGCTTTATCTAATAGGCTGCATTAGAGCGAAGAGTAGTATAGCATTTTTACAGCTGTTACTAGTAGTAGAAGTCGTAATAACCAAAGCACAGAAAAAAATGAGAAATAGAATCTTAGCAGAGGGCACAGTTAGTACATATATTTTTTTAATGTGTTTAGTCATTTAGCAGACACTTTTATCCCAAATGACTTACAGGAGCAATTAGGGTTAAGTGCCTTGCTCAAGGGCATATCAACAGATTTTTCACCTAGTCAGCTCAGGGATTTGAACCATCAACCTTTCGGTTACTGGCCCAACGCTCTTTGCTGCTAGGCAACATGCCACCCCAGTTAATCACAATGTGAAGTATCAAAACCCTGAAGTGTACAGCGTCGCTCTACTAATTCAATGCCACGGCGCCTCGACCTCCAACGCCTCATTAACTGTCCTCAATTTGAGGGAACATGGAACGGGGATGTAGGCGCGTCATTCGCTATGTAAATAAATTGTCACTAATTTGAACTAATTATTCCAGCTGCAGCTGAAACAACTGAAAACCCTTGTGGGCATTTAATTAAAGCACAGCTGCTGGGAGAATCATAATACTTTGTTGTCTCTCTGTTATTAAAGAGGCTTGCCGGGGAGTTTTTTCAGTTAATTTAAAGTCACAAGCAAGGCTGGAAGTAAATCATCTGTAGGCTGATTGATATCATCTGAATTAGTGGGCGGGGGGTGGAAAACTTTTGATTGGTACTGTACATTTTTTGAATTCATGCATATCGGTTACGACGCAAACTGCAGTGAGGTCAAGACGGTGGTGAGGACAACGAGCACGCAGATGAGCTTCCCTGATACGGTTTCTGACAGTTTGTGCAGAAATTCTTTGGTTGTGCAAACCCACAGTTTCATCAGCTGTCCAGGTGGCTGGTCTCAGACAATCCCGCAGGTGAAGAAGCCTGATGTGAGGCCGGTTGGACGTACGACCAAATTCTCTAAAACAACTTTGGAGCCGGCTTATGGTTGAGAAATTAACATTACATTCTCTGGCAACTGCTCTGGTGGACATTCCTGCTGCCAGCATGCCAATTGTACACTCACTCAAAACTTTAGAAATCTGTGGCATTGTGTTGTGTGACCAACATTTTAGAGTGGCCTTTTATTGTCCCCAGCACAAGGTGCACATGTGTAATGATTATGCTTTTTAATCAGCTTCTTGGCAAAGGAGAAATGCTCACTAACAGGGATTTAAACACATTTGGAGAAAAATACACTTTTTGTGCATATGGAAGATTTCTGGTATCTTTTATTTCAGCTCATGAAACATGGGACCAACACTTTACATGTTGCGTTTAAATTTTTATTCAGTGTACTTTAAAATTGTTGATTTCATTGATCAGATAATATGAATTGAAAACACAAAATGTAAATATTATCATTACAAACATAAAAACGATTTATACAGTTTACTTACCTTGTTGTCTAAATCTGAATGATGTAGCTGCCAAAGTTGGTCATAATCTGTCAGATTGAGTGGGGGGAGAGGTGCCTCCCTGTGGCAGCAGCGTCAAATGAGCCATTATGCAAGTTTTTCCTTTTGAGGTAAAGGCTAATTTCCACCCCTTAAACAATCATATATCGTTAATGCAGACATTATAACCTTTCAAAAGAGGGGTTTTATGAAGAAAATGGTGATTGTAGCACAGCAATATTGACGTGACAACCATCGGAAACATGTTTACGATTTTTTTTTATGAACAGGGTGGAGAGGGTTAAATTTAGTTTTTGCGTCTTTTACTTTTGTTTTTTTACACCAGCTTCAAACAGCTGAAAATACAATATTTTTGGGTATGGAGAATATATTTTACAATGGTTTAGATGGTACAATGATTCAATACACTCTACTTGCATGTTTTGTCCCATAAACTGATATAGGAGAACTATTACAATTTTAGCAACTAAGAAATGGCAGAATGATTTCTGCATAGTGCACCTTTAAGGCATTTACATATCCTAATAATTTGAAAGATTGCACAATAAACAAGTTGTTTTAATCGTGTTTGCTTACTTAGATTATGACTTTACGCCAATTACGATAAGCAGAGTAATTATTTGAATTAGCTTTGTAGTGCTAGGGCTAAAACCAAAACGTGCACCTACGGGGGGCCTGTCATGCCAAATAGTGTCCCCATGCCAAAAAGTGTCCCCTCATACGTCACAATGGGATTCGATGAGTTATAGCTTCTGTTGCTAGGGCTGTTGCTAGAACTTGCACAATTCTGACCGGATTACGTCCGTTGGTATGCTGGTTTGTATGCTCTATTTTACCTTTAGTAGTCGCAAAGAAAGGAGGACGCGGGCAGTTCCCAGGGCCTCAAGCTTAATGATGAGCTTGGAGGGTACTATGGTGTTTTATTCTGAGCGATAGTCAATGAACAGCATTCTTACATAGGTATTCCTCTTGTCCAGATGGGATAGGTCAGTGTGCATTGTGATGGCTATTGCATCGTCTATGGACCCATTGGGGCGGTAAGCAAATTGAAGTGGGTCTAGGGTGACAGGTAGGGTGGAGGTGATATGATCCTTGACTAGTCTCTCAAAGCACTTCATGACGACAGAAGTGAGTGCTACCTATGGAACAGCAAGAGGAGCTGCCTTTGTATTCTTGGGTACAGGAACAATGGTGACCATCTTGAAGCATGTGGGGACAGCAGACTGGGATAGGGAGAGATTGAATATGTCCGTAAACACACCAGCCAGCTGGTCTGTGCATGCTCTGATGGAAGCAGCTAGGGATGCCGTCAGCCTTGCCACGGTTAACACGTTTAAATGTCTTACTCACGTCGGCCACAGAGAAGGAGATCCCACAGTCCTTGTAGCGGCCGCGTTGGTGGCACTGTATTATCCTCAAAGCGGGCAAAGAAGGTGTTTAGTTTGTCTGGAAGCAAGACGTTGGTGTCTGTGACGTGGCTTGTTTTCCTTTTGTAGTCTGTGATTGTCTGTAGACCAATCCACATACGTCTCGTGTCTGAGGTGTTGAATTGTGACTCCACTTAGTCTGTATACTGACATTTTGCTTGTCTGACTGCCTTGCAGAGGGAATAACTACACTGTTTGTATTCGGCCATCTTCCTAGTCACCTTTCCATGGTTAAATGCGGTGGTTCGCACTTTCAGTTTTGCGCGAATACCTTCATCTATCCACGGTTTCTGGTTAGGTAGGTTTTAATAGCCACAGTGAGTAGAACATCTCCTATACACTTCTTTATAAACTCACTCATCGAATCAGCACATACGTCGATATTATCCTCTGAGGCTACCCGGTAACATATTCCAGTTTGCATGATCAAAACAATCTTGAAGCGTGGATTCCGATTGGTCAGACAAGCATTAACTTCTTAGATGTATCCTAAGGATACATTTAAAATGATTGTTCTTGTTCTTGAAGTTTACTTTGGGCACGCCAGGCTCTCCAAAACGGTCACCTCATGCGCTGCTCCCTAAGAAGTAATAAAATATAAAACTTGTCATAGAATTATTTGAAATTGACAAGTTGAAACATAGCCTATAGATAATTAGGAGGCAGCGTGTGTTAACTGTCTTCCGTAACAGTGAGTGCATTCTGACATCACGTGCATAAAATAACTCACGCTGGGGCGACCATTAGAGATATTTGGAACTCACATGTGAAAGTCAAATTTGCAGGTCCATTATGATATTCTGAGAGAGCAACTTGGCATATATAACAAGGCAGTTAGAAATGCCAGACAGGCTCATTTTTCTAACTTGATCACTAATAATCTGAATAATTTGAGTGTTCTTCTCGACTACTGACAGCCTGATAAATCCTACCCCCTCAAACCTATGTGAACTTTCCTTCACATCTAAATATGATGAGTTTGCGACATATTTCAGAGATAAGACATTAGGCTGGGTATCATTCAAGCAATACCTGATGAGAAGTTTGATGATACGTTCCACAGCTTACCACGCAAAGGCACTATGGATTTTTTTCCCCCTGGTTGACACAGACATGCTCAGGAAAGTGATATCACAACTTAAGCTTCTACCTGCCTTCTCTATCCTATCCCCACCACCTTCATCAAAACAGGTTTTGAGAGAGACAGCCTTAGTTACTGTAAAGTGGTAAATGATCTTTGAGCCAACACAGATGCCAAATAGCTCTCTGTCCTTGTACTCTTAGATTTAAGTGCTGCATTTGACACTGTTGACCATGATGTCCTTCTTTTTTTTTTAAGCTGTAGTTGATATGACATTTTAGGAGGAATGAATAGTTAGGAGGAGCATGTCTTTGGTAATTGGACAATGGGTACTCTTTGAAAATGAGGATGGATAGCCTACTTGAACAAGCAAAATGAAGTAGGCCTATGGAGGCCTACTATTGAATAGTATGCATATTAGATTAGTCTAAGGGTTGGCCATAATATTCGCAATACCTGTCAAGAATCGTGGGTGCTGGTTCAGTGAGTCAGGCGCAGGAGAGCAGAGATGTGTGGACAAGGTATTTAATAATCCAACAGCACCAGTACACAACACGATGCAAGGTGCGGGGAACAATATGGATCTCACAAACGTAACGGGCGTAAAACACAGAACCCGGCAAACAATCAACCAGCCGTAAATATACCAACTTGAACAATGAATATAAACATGCACACAAACATGGGGGAAACAGAGGGTTAAATAATGAACATGTAATTGGGGAATTGAAACCAGGTGTGTAGAAAACAAAGGCAAAACAAATGGAAAAATGAAAAGTGGATCGGCGATGGCTAGAAGACCGGTGACGTCGACCGCCGAATGCTGCCCGAACAAGGAGAGGGACCGACTTCGGCGGAAGTCGTGACAATACCTACCTTTATTAGGCATCTCCAAACTCGCAGCTTTGTTAAAAAACATTTCCCTTCATTTCCACTCGTGTCCGCTTTGTGTCCAGTTGAGAGGTGCATAGATCTTTACCCATATCTGAAAGGCACAATCTCCAGATTATATGACATGATACAGAACATTAATCCGCCTTCCTGGGCAAATACAATATCTGCAAGGGAGCAAGACATGGGGGTCGAGCTAACCGATGACATATGGCAACTTAGAATAGAGCGTATCCACAACTCATTATTTTGCATAAGGAATGGCCTCATTCAGTTCAACGTTTTGCACTGTCTCCATTACTCAAATGACAGACAGGCAAAAATGTATCCAAATGTTGACCCCAAGTGTTGCAATCAGAGTCCAGCGACAGTGGGACATATGTTTTGGTCTTGCCAATCTTTGAGGGGCTTCTGTGACCCCATTTTTGAGGCATTCTCACACGTGTAACAAAACTATTAGCCCCAATCCGTACATTGCTATTTTGGGAGTACATCCTCTAGATCAGAATGTTACCAAGCATCAGGCGAATGTGATGGCATTTGCCTCGCTGCTAGCTCGCCGTTTTGTCCTCTTTCATTAAAAGTCGACAAAACCGCCTTCTTTTATGCAGTTGATTAAGGAGGGGATGTCATCTCTGCCGCTGGAAAAGATTGACCTGTTTAATGTAACTTGTTTATTTTAGTAAGCAGTCATGCCTATTCTTGTGGCTATATATTGTGCTGGTAAGATTCCACTATAATTACACTACCTGTTATTTTGTCTTTGGTCTTTTCTATGCTCTATAGTTTTAATTATTTTACCTGGCAAGTCAGTTAAGAACGAATTCTTATTTACAATGAGTTGGGTGAATTTTGGCCCATTCCTCCTGACAGAGCTGGTGTAACTGAGTCAGGTTTGTAGGCCTCCTTGCTTGCACACGCTTTTTCAGTTCTTCCCACACATTTTCTATAGGATTGAGGTCAGGGCTTTGTGATGGCCACTCCAATACCTTGACTTTGTTGTCCTTAACTTCTTGGGGGATTGCTGGGGCGCTAGCGCCCCAATCACGACACTACCGGGTGAAAATGCAAGGCGCCAAATTCAAAATCCAAAAGTTGAATTATTAAACATCCACCAATATACAAGTGTTCCATACTCATCAAAAGCTCTGAAAAAGTAATGTATTTTATCCATAAATCTCCATTTGGTTCGCGCGTTATAATCAGAAACGACAGCCTCCACTCCTCCATTGAAACGTGACGCAAACTCGTTCATCTTATACCTATAAACTTGTCCAAGAACAATCAAACATAGTTTTAAATGTATCCTTAGGATCACTTTTACGTATATTTACTATTATAAATCAACCGGGAATATAAACTGATCGATAAAGACGGTAAAAAACACACAGCGCGCCTTGTCGGGAGCGCGCAGTGCCTACTGTTTACATAAATGAGACACTTCCTGGTTTCCTCTTCTTCTCTCATCCAAAATTAAAATCCATACTGTCTCGAGACTGTTGACATCCAGAGGAAGCGATGGGTACTGCATTCATATGCCCTTATAAGGGCATTTTTATGAGGGAGGGGTTCCAAATGAGGCACTCTGTGAAAACCACTTTTTCCAGGACAGAAATTCCTCGGGGTTTCGCCTGCCATATCCGTTCTGTTTTACTCACAGACAAAATGTTAACACTTTTAGAAACTTCAGAGTGTTTCCGAACCAATGGTACCAAATATGTGCATATCCTATTTTCTGGGCCTGAATGGGAGGCATTTTACTCTCCAAAACCGTCACCTCGTGCGCTGCTCCCTAAGAAGTTAACAATGTGATGTAACTAGAAATAGAATAAATAGAACGGACGCTGTTATTCCTCATTATAATGCGCCAACCAAACTGAGCTTTATGGATATAATACATTACTTTTTCTAACAAAAGAACCATGGATTGTCTTTGTTGGACACTTGGGAAGCCCTCAGCAGAAGATCTTCAAAAGGTAATTGATTTGTTTTCGCTGTGAAATGTGTTTTCTGTGATCTGTGAAGGCTTATGAAAAATATGTGAGGTGCTATCCTCAAACAATTAAATGTGCTGCTTTCGCCGTAAAGCCTTTTTGAAATCTGGCAACGCTGTGATATTGCCAAGAAGCAGAGCTTTTGAATTTGAAAGTGTCGGGAGTGGGGCGCTAGCGCTATAACAAACAGCCTCAAACAGTCACACTCCAAACTCCACTATGGCCAAGACCAAAGAGCTGTCAAAGGACACCAGAAACAAAATTGTAGACCTGCACCAGGTTGGGAAGACTGAATCTGCAATAGGTAAGCAGCTTGGTTTGAAGAAATCAACTGTGGGAGCAATTATTAGGAAATGGAAGACATACAAGACCACTGATAATCTTCCTCGATCTGGGGCTCCACGCAAGATGATCACAAGAACGGTGAGCAAAAATCCCAGAACCACACGGGGGGACCTAGTGAATGACCTGCAGAGAGCTGGGACCAAAGTAACAAAGCCTACTATCAGTAACACACTACGCCGCCAGCGACTCAAATCCTGCAGTGCCAGACGTGTCCCCCTGCTTAAGCCAGTACATGTTCAGGCCCGTCTGAAGTTTGCTAGAGAGCATTTGGATGATCCAGATGAGGATTGGGAGAATGTCATATGGTCAGATGAAACCAAAATAGAACTTTTTGGTAAAAACTCAACTCGTCGTGTTTGGAGGACAAAGAATGCTGAGTTGCATCCAAAGAACACCATACCTACTGTGAAGCATGGGGGTGGAAACATCATGCTTTGGGGCTGTTTTTCTGCAAAGGGACCAGGACGACTGATCCGTGTAAAGGAAAGAATGAATGGGGCCATGTATCGTGAGATTTTGAGTGAAAACCTCCTTCCATCAGCAAGGGCATTGAAGATGAAACGTGGCTGGGTCTTTCAGCATGACAATGATCCCAAACACACCGCCCGGGCAACGAAGGAGTGGCTTCAGAAGAAGCATTTCAAGGTCCTGGAGTGGCCTAGCCAGTCTCCAGATCTCAACCCCATAGAAAATCTTTGGAGGGAGTTGAAAGTCTGTGTTGCCCAGCGACAGCCCCAAATCATCACTGCTCTAGAGGAGATCTGCATGGAGGAATGGGCCAAAATACCAGCAACAGTGTGTGAAAACCTTGTGAAGACTTACAGAAAACGTTTGACCTCTGTCATTGCCAACAAAGGGTATATAACAAAGTATTGAGATAAACTTTTGTTATTGGCCAAATACTTATTTTCCACCATAATTTGCAAATAAATTCATAAAAAATCCTACAATGTGATTTTATGGATTTTTTCCTCATTTTATCTGTCATAGTTGAAGTGTACCTATGATGAAAATTACAGGCCTCTCTCATCTTTTTAAGTGAGAGAACTTGCACAATTGGTGGCTGACTAAATACTTTTTTTCCCCACTGTATATAGAATCGTGAAAATCGCAAATTCAGTAAATGTGTCCTTTTAAAGTAAACTTCATAGGTTAGCCAGTAACACAGGACATTGTTCACTGTCTCTGTCTGACTCACTGTATAAGTTCATGTCAACTCAAATTATCCCTTCCTTGGACCTGTTGCCTATTCAGAGGCCACACATCCGCCGCCCTCTGAAATGTTTCTCAGGCCCTGCTGAGCCTCATGTCCATGATGCTGCAGAATCATACTACAGAATGCAGTAATTCAACATCTTAAGATACTACATGTATGCAATTCACAGAATGTTTTCATCGGGGGGGCTCTAAACACTCCCTAAGTTGGAAAAGGTTCCCATCTCTGGAGAAATTGATAGTGTGGTCAACCAGTACCCAGCGTCGGAACCCAGGGCGTTGCAGGTTTTTTATTAAACCTTTATTTAACTAGGCAAGTCAGTTAAGAACAAATTCTTATTTACAATGACGACCTACCACGGCCAAACCCTAACCCGGATGATGCTGGGCCAATTGGGACTCCCAATCACGGCAGGTTGTGATACAGCCTGGAATCGGACCAGGGTCTGTAGTGACTCCCCAGGCACTGAGATGCAGTGCCTTAGACCGCTTTGCCACTCGGGAGCAGGTGCAGCTAGTCATGCTAGAATCTAACTACACATTCAGCACCTGCTGGTGGTTGACATTATCAAGAACATGGTACCAGAAGTGAGAAGTATATTCAAGCAAGTAGAATCCTTGGTGAGACTTTTTGGTGAGTAAATCCTGTGTGTCTATGTATGCTGATGACTCAACACTGTACACGTCAACTATCACAGCAAGTGAAACCACTGCAACACTTATCAAACAGCTCCAGTCAGTTGCATGGGTGACAATAAATAAGTTACTCCTAAATATTTCAAAAACCAAAAGCATTGTATTTGGGATAAATCATTCACTAAACCCTAAACCTCAAATAAATCTTGAAATGAATAATATGGAAATTGAGCTAGTTGAGGAGAATAAACTGCCTGGAGTAACCCTAGATTGTAAACTATCATGGTCAAAACATATTGATCAATCAAATCAAAAACAAATTGTCACATTGCGCCAACCTTACTTACAAATGCTTACTTACAAATGCTTACTTACAATTGATGCAACAGTAGCTAAGAGAGGTCTGTCCATAATAAAGCGTTGCTCTGCCTTCTTAACATAACTATCAACAAGGCAGGATCTACGGGCCCTAGTTTTGTCGCACCTGGAATATTGTCCAGTCATGTGGTCAGGTGCTACAAAGAGGGAAAATTACAATTGGCACAAAACAGGGCAGCACGGCTGAAAACATGTCTCAGAACATCAATGACACAGAAGAGACTGAACAATGTGGCAGTTGGCCATGTTCACCAGGAAAGGTTGGACAAGTTAGAGCGGACAAAAATCTGCAAGCGCATAGTCAGTATGTGACATCCGCTAAATATTTTTGGGGATAATTTATTTGAGTCCAGTCCAGTTTCTGGCAGACACCTTCAGAGCCCAACCACTGTACGCATCCATCAAAGTCCAGTCCAGCCTCTGTCAGCTGCATTCAGAGCCCAGCCAATGTCTGCCTCCTTCAAACTCCAGTCCAGTCTCTGTCAACCACTTTCAGATTACATCAACCCTCAAGCTTCAGTACCAGTAAGTATTTCTCCTGGACTAATTTAGTTTCAATGGAGACTCTCCACTTACACACAACCCCCCCCAAAATGGATTAAATAAATAAAAATATCTCACCCATCTACACACAATGCCCCATAATGACAGTGAAAACATGTTTTTAGAAAATGTAGCAAACTTGTTGAAAAGGAAATACAGAAATATGTAATTTACATAATTATTCACACCCCTGAGTCAATACATGTTAGAATCACCTTTGGCAGCAATTACAGCTGTGAGTCTATTTGGGTAAGTCTCTAAGAGCTTTGCACAACTGGATTGTACAATATTTGCACATTATTCTTTTTTTAATTCTTTAAGCTCTGTCAAGTTGGTTGCTGATCATTGCTAGAGAGACATTTTTCAAGTCTTGCCATAGATTTTCAAGTGTAATGATCATGCTATTTAATCAGCTTCTTGATATGCCACACCTGTCAGGTGGATGGATTATCTCTGCAAATGAGAAACGCTTACTAACAGGGATGTAAGAAATTTGAGAGAAGTAAGCTTTTTGTGCGTATGGAACATTTCAGCTCATGAAACATGGGACCAACATGTTGCGTTTATATTTTTGTTCAGCATAGTAGGTAATGCCTACTCACGATTGGTCAAAACCACAAGATGCAAACCGATGATGTCATTGGAAACACTTATCTTTCTCTATCTTTTTTACTACTAAACATACAAACGCACCATTATCCTATACAGTGCATTTGAAAACTATTCAAACTTGACTTTTTCCACTTTGTTACATTACAGCCTTATTCTAAAATGGATAAAAAATATAAATACCTTATTTACATAAGTAAAAAAAGGTATTCAATTCGAAATTGAGCTCAGGGGCATCCTGTTTCCATTGATCATCCATGAGATGTTTCTACAACATGATTGGAGTCCACCTGTGGTAAACTCTATTTATTGGAAAGGATTTGAAAAAGCACACACCTGTCTATATAAGGTCCCACAGTTGACAGTGCATGTCAGAACAAAAACCAAGCCAATTGTCCGTAGAGCGCCAAGACATGATTGTGTCGAGGCAAAGATCTGGGGAAGTGTACCAAAACATTTCTGCAGCATTGAAGGTCATCAAGGACACAGTGGGCTCCATCATTCTTAAATTGAGTTTGGAAGTTTGGACCCTCCAAGACTCTTCCAAGAGCTGGCAGCCTGGCTTAACTGAGCAATCGGAGGAGAAAGGCCTTGGTCAGGGAGGTGACCAAGAACCTGATGGTCACTCTGACAGAGCTCTAGTGTTCCTCTGTGGAGATGGTGGAACCTTCCAAAAGGATAACCATCTCTGCAGCACTCCACCAATCAGGCCTTTATGGTAGAATGGCCAGACGAAAGCCACTCCTCAGTAAAAGGCACATGACAGCCCGCTTGGAGTTTGCCAAAAGGCACCTAAAGACCCTTAGACCATGAGAAACAAGATTTTCTGGTCTGATGAAACACAGATTGAACTCTTTGGCCTGAATGCCAAGCTTCACGTTTGGAGGAAACCTGGCACCATCCCTATGGTGAAGCATGGTGGTGTCAGCATCATGCTGTGGCGATGTCTTTCAGAGGTTTGCATGTTTTTGAGATTTTTAAAACTTTTTTTCAAGAACAGGAATTCCACAATATGAAAACTGTACACTAAAATATGTGTACACTAAAATGTCTCAAAATCGATATCTATCTTATCTCTATAATGGTTAAGTCCTCCGGATTCGAGAAGAAAGATGACATGTTAAACGGTGAGCCTGTCAGCTAGACTTAATTCTCGCAGAGTATCGAGGCTGGCTGAAGCAATCCTATTTTTGAGTACTTGATTTAGTTACCCTGGGGAGGCAGGTAGGCTAGTAGTTAGAGCGTTGGGCCAGTTACCGAAAGGTTGCTGGATCGAATCCCTGAGCTGACAAGGTAAAGATCTGTCATTCTGTCCTTGAACGAGGCAGTTAACCCACTGTTCCCCGGTAGGCCGTTATTGTAATTAAGAATTTGTTCTTAACTGGCTTGCCTAGTTAAATAAAGGTTAAAGATTTTTTTTTTTAAATGTGATAATCCTACAAGGGTAAAAACTCCAATCACTTTTGAATGGATTATGATGGAGACATGAGGTTTGGACCATTGGAGTAGGAGTATCTACACACTTATTTTCCCCATTTGATTGAAGGCATTTCCAGTTCGTTTTGGTTGTGCTTCAGATTTATTTTGTGCCTAATAGAAATGAATGGTAAATAATGTGTTGTGTCATTTTGGAGTCACTTTTATTGTAAATAAGAATATAATACATTTCTAAACCAGGGTTCTCCAACTTTTTCTAGCATTAGAGCTACTGTTAATCAATTTTTCATGTTGTGACCTGCACATTTTTTTATATCTTTCAAATGGGCACATTCTTCTCCTCTAACCTGCAACTCGTCCCGTGTCCTTGGTGTACAAGAGATGTGTTTTCTGTCAATATACCTGGTAAAATAATTGTCTTTGAAGCATCCTCTGAAGCCCCCTGTTGTTCAAAGACCATTCACTTACAAATCTGCCTCCAGAAATAAAAGCTTCACCCAAGTGGGTGTGACAAACAGTGCGTGAGTGGTTGCCTGCTGCACTGCTGCTTGGATTCCACCTGGCAATCTGTTCACTGACTGCCCTGGCCTGTCTCCCCCTGTCTGGTACAGTTACCCCCACCACATTCACCCCTCTCTCCCGAGCTTTCACTCGCCTCCAGCACTCACGCACTGTTTGGATGAGTGACTCTGAACTTACAATGGCTAGCCCCAAGTCGTTATATGTTAAACATATATATATATAAATATATATATATTGTGCATTTTGCTATTTGCCTCATGACTCTGCATACTTTGTTGACCACAAACTTTCTTTACCCAACTGTGGGACAGACTGTTTGTTCCCACACTCGGGACTCTGACTTTCTATTGGTTACACAGACTTTTGGAAACCCATCCTATTCTAGCCTCTCGCTAGCTTTGTATTCGTGTTACCTGATGAAAATGCTGTGCAATATGATCTTGTTGCCATCTGATGCACATTCAGATGTCATAAATTAACACTGCAGAGCTCTCCCTGGCATATGCCGTGCCTTGATTGTATTACTGTTGATGATATCTGGAAATGTGCATGTACACCCTGGCCCATCTACTGTCGCTAGCCCCAATTCTGACTTGTGCTCTGATTTCTGCTTCACTTATTTCTGCTCTCGTAAAAGCCTGGGTTTTCTGCATGTTAACACTAGAAGCTTATTACCTAAATTGGATCAATTGAAAGTGTGGGTTCACAGCCCCAATCCAGGTCATTACTGAGACGTGGTTAAGGAAGAGTGTTTTGAATACGGATGTTAACCTTTCTGGTTAAAACCTTTTTCGGCAAGACAGATCTTCCAAAGGTGGGGGAGTGGCAATCTTTATCAAGGATCAATCAATCAATCAATCAATCAAATTTATTTGTCAAGCCCTGCTTACATCAGCTGATGGCACAGAGTGCTGTACAGAAACCCAGCCTAAAACCCCAAACAGCAAGCAATGCAGGTGTAAAAGCACGGTGGTTAGGAAAAACTCCCTAGAAAGGCCAGAGCCTAGGAAGAAACCTAGAGAGGAACCAGGCTGTGAGGGGTAGCCAGTCCTCTTCTGGCTGTGCCAGGTACAGATTATAACAGAACATGGCCAAGATGTTCAAATGTTCATAGATGACCAGCAGGGTCAAATAATAATAATCACAGTGGTTGTCGAGGGTGCAACAGGTCAGCACCTCAGGAGTAAATGTCAGTTGGCTTTTCATAGCCGATCATTCAGAGTATCTCTACCGCTCATGCTGTCTCTAGAGAGTTGAAAAAAGCAGGTCTGGGACAGGTAGCCTGTCTGGTGAACAGGTCAGGGTTCCATAGCCGAAGGCAGAACAGTTGAAACTGGAGCAGCAGTACGGCCAGGTGGACTGGGGACAGCAAGGAGTCATCAGGCCAGGTAGTCCTGAGGAATGGTCCTAAGGCTCAGGTCCTCCGAGAGAGAGAAAGAAAGAAAGGGAGAAAAAGAGAGAGAATTAGAGAGAGCATGCTTAAATTTACACAGGACACTGGATAAGAGAGGAGAAATACTCCAGATATAACAGACTGACCCAGAGTGATCACCTTCAGCGCTCGGTTGAGAACTTCCGGTGTGAGAATGCTAGGCGCACCTGTGCTGCCGCTTCACGCTGGTACCCGTTTGTTTGCTGTTGTCACGTCTGTATTTTGGATATGTTTTTTCTTGGAATCGATCTTCTTGGATTACTCACTGGACTATTTTACACCATCTAAACACTTCCTGGAGTATGCACTGGACTATTTACACGCTTAAATAGTTTTTGGATAACTGTCCTGGCTGTTTTCGTGATCCTGTCACACAGTTCGGCTACGAGCCCTCTCCATTCCTATCCTCATATCCCTCGCGACATCTGGTACTGTGAGATTCCCCTCTCTTTATCATTTTGTGGTGTCAATCCTTGCTATGGTTGGGTAGCCTTCCCTTCTGTGGATTGTGTGGATTTTGGGTCTGATACGGTTTCTGGCTAACGTAGTTTAAACCGATAAATTGTTGTTGCAGGTCACGTTGGACATCACCGGTCATGTCGTCACATATCCATTTGCAGGCTTTGTTTTTTGGTCTTTTTGGTTTGTGCTGTCTTTGAATGACGTGAATCAAATTAGTTTCCCGAGATGGCTCTACAATTCTCTGCAGCTCATCTCAGAACATTTAAAGGATCGTTCGATTGGCTCCGGACACCTATAAATGGTGTGAACAACTTGGAGTTTTACGCCGACCGCGCTATATACATCGATCGCGGAAGAAACTTCGAATTATCACCACTCGTCCTCCAATAATATTCCGGTTGTCTCTACCAACACCCGTAAGGCCGGGCACAACCCAGCTGGAAAATCAATCCATTTACTTTGGAAATCTAAGATCATTGCGCTCTGATCCGGACCTCCGAACTTGCAGCGCTCATCTTCAGACCTGCGATGTGCGCTGTTGAACACCCGCTCTCTAACTACTAAAGCATCAGTATTGAATAACATAATAACTGACACAAATCTGGACATGCTGCTTCTGACTGAAACCTGGCAGGTGCCTAAAGACCTTTTCAACCTGAACCTCTTAACTCCGCCTGGGTACATCTACTTCTCTCAGCCGCGTCTTCATCGTAGAGGTGGAGGGCTGGCTGTAGTTTGCCGTGAGACTATTAAAATTTCCAAGATAGAGTTTCATGACGTTACAGCATTTGAATATCTCGCGCTGAAAATGACTGGCCAAACGTCACTGGCTGTAATCTTAATCTACCGACCTCCAAAATGTCCCTCTGATTTTTTCTCTGAGATTAGTGCGTTACTCACTCCTGCCTGTGGTAACTATCCATCTGTTATTCTGCTTGGTGATTTTAACATACATGAAAACACTGCACATTGCAATGAATTGATGGCTGTACTGGACTGTTTCAACCTAACCCAACATGTAACTTTTGCTACTCACTCCAGGGGTCATATACTGGATCTCATATGTACATCTGGCTTAAATAATATTCTTGTTAGCAGCTCTGATTTTGCTTTTTCAGATCACAAATTCATAAGCTTCAGTTGTAGTTTTCCTATATCTATATCACCACTGAAGAAAATGCTGACCTATCATAAAATCAATTCTGTGAATCCATCTTCTTTTTCTGCTTTAATAAGGGATTTTTCTTTGTCAGAATGTCTACTATTAAATTGTCCATCAGAAATCTGCTGTATATACAATAATGTCTTGTCTCAAATACTTGAGAGGCAGGCTCCTGTCATAACTAGACTGCTTCCATCTACTCGTGCCTCACCATGGTTCACTCCTGAACTACGAACGATAAAAACCGAGGGTCGCCGCCTAGAAAGACTATACAGGAAAACTGGACTTGTTGTCCACTCTTTGGCTTTTAAAGAACACTTGCTTAAGTACCGTACAGCCCTTAACGATGCAAGATCCTCTTATTTCACCTCTACCATTAGAAATTCAAAGTGCAGGCCCAAATCACTCTTTGCAATGGTTAGCAAACTCACAAATCCACCACAACATGCTCTGTGGGGCTTGTAAATAGCTTTTAAAAAAAATTCTCTGACAAATTAAAGTCAATCACTGCATCCATCGCCAAAAACACTCTTCATCCAAGTGACTCAAATGTTCACTTAATAATAGCTGATTTTACTCATTCTACAAACTCTCTCTCTGCTTTCACTCTAATTACTCCAACTGCTATAAGTGATCTAATTGTGAAGTCAAATTCCACATCCTGCCAAATTGATCCTACACCTACTGTTTTGCTTAAGTTGTGTGTCCCTGAGGTTGCACCCTTCATAACACATATGATTAACTGTAGTTTGGCGCCCGGCGTTGTTCCAGCAGATTTAAAAATGGCTGCGGTGACGCCCATTCTTAAAAAATCAGGCCTAGACCACCTAAACATGGGAAATTACAGACCAGTATCCAACTTACCATTCTTAAGCAAAGTCCTTGAAAGGGTTGTTGCTTCGCAATTGCGATCACATTTGGATATAAACGGTCTTTTTGAACCTTTTCAGTCTGGATTTCTCCCAGCTCATAGCACTGAAACTGCTCTTCTCCGGGTGGTTAACGACATTCTTTGTCCATGGATGCAGGGCTGATAAACATCCTGATGCTTCTTGATTTAAGCGCTGCTTTTGACACAGTCTGCCATGAAATACTTATCTCTAGGCTTTCTGACATTGGTATCACTGGCTCTGCTCTTTCTTGGCTCATTTCCTACATTAGCGACAGAAAGTATTATATCACTATACAAGGGTTTAGATCTGCCACTGCTTCACTTACACAGGGTGTCCCTCAAGGTTCGGTTCTTGGCCCACTATTATTCATCATCTACATATATCCACTCGGTGATATCATACGCAGGCACGGACTTCAGTTCCATTGCTATGCTGATGATATTCAAATCTACCTCACCACCAGCTCTGATAGGTTATCTTTGCCTGACTCACTCACTGAATGTATCAGGGACATCAAGAAATGGATGTCCCTGAATTTCCTTAACCTCTTCCAGCTAGGGTCCCATTTTCCGAATTTTCGCCTGTCTGACGTGCCCAAAGTTAAATGCCTACCACTCATGGCCAGAAACTAGGATATTTACATATTTAGTACTATTGGATAGGAAACACTCTGAAGTTTATAAAACCATTAAGATATAGTCTGTGGCTATTCCAGAACAGATTTAGCAGGCAAAAACCAGAGAAATTTCTGTCCGGAATTTATTTTTCTGTTGCTCTCCTCTCATTTTGAAGCCCATGTAATATTTTTCTATGGGGAATAGGACCGAGGTTGCAGTACTTATGGCTTCCACTAGATGTCAACAGTCTCTGGAAAGGGTATGGAGGAAAAAGCTCTGACCAGATCCTTAGAGAGAGAGAATTACTACGGGTAGGGAAAATAGGTAAACAGACGTGCACGTTCACGAACGTGAACGCCCAGCGCGACCAACTTTCTTTTCGTCTTTTAACGTTTCACTTACCGTTCTTGTAAAATATGATCGCTATTATTCATAAAAGAATACATAAGGATGCATTATTAATGATATTTGATTTGTTTGTGAAAAGATGAGAGGTATAATTTGAACGCGATCCCTTCACTGTAAAACGGGCGAGTAGACTGACAATGCTTGGTGGAGTAGCTGAACGTAACGTGCCAAAAACAACGGATATTTATGGATATAATTATTTACTTTTTCTAACAAAAGAACCATGGATTATCTTGTTTGGACACTTGGGAAGACCTCAGAAGAAGTTATTTGAAAGGTAAGCGATTTATATTAGCTGTGATATGGATATTTTGAGAACCGAGCTGGATATGAATTTATGCTAATGTGGAAAATATGTGAGGTACTAGCCTCAAACAATCAAATGTAGTGCTTTCGCCGTAAAGCCTTTTTAAAATCTGACAACGCAGTGATATTGCCAAGAAGCAGAGCTTTTGATGGCTATGCAACACTATGCAACACTTGTATATCGAAGTTAAATATTACGAATATGTATTACGAATATGTATTTTGAATTTGGCGCGTTATGTTTGCTCTGAAAACGATCCCGCTAAAGGGATCGGCGCGCTAAGAGGTTAAACTGAATGATAATAAAACTGAGATATTATTGATTGGTCCTACTGCCTCAGCCAAAAGGATTGATCAGTTCTTTGATGTGGATGGAATCCACGTTAAGCCTTCGTCATTGATTCGTAACCTTGGTGTCTTATTCGATTCAACTCTATCTTTTGGCTCTCACATTTCTTCTCTTGTTAAAAACTATTTTTTCCATCTTCATAATATTGCTCGTCTCTGATCTTCTCTCACTTTAGCTGATGCTGAAACTCTAATTCATGCATTAATCACTTCACGCTTGGACTATTGCAATGCCTTACTTCTTGGTCTTCCCAAAAAACTTATTGCAAGATTACAGTATGTTCAAAACTCAGCAGCAAGAGTTCTCACCTCCACTAGGCGCTCTGCTCACATCACTCCTCTGCTTTATGACCTTCACTGGCTACCTGTGGCATCACATATCCACTTTAAGGTATTGCTTCTAACTTTTAAAGCATTAAATGGTCTTGCTCCCCAATATCTCTCTGACTTACTCTATCCTTACCGCCCTGCTCGGTCCCTTAGATCAGCTGAACTTGGTTTGTTGACCGTCCCTCGTTTCCGGTTGTCCACTGTAGTTGGGAGGTCATTTGGTGTTAATGCTCCTCAATTATGGAATTCACTACCTCTTACACTACGCAATACCTCATCCGTGGGTGCATTCAAGATCCAGTTGAAGACATATCTGTTTGACATGCATTTTGAGTAGTGTGTATCCTATGTGACTGCGATGTATGTGTGGGTGTTCTGAATGTATTGTAATGTGCAATGTAAAGCGACCTTGAGCTATGGAAAGGCGCTATATAAATAAAACTTCTTCTTCTTCTTCTTCTTCTTCTTCTTCTCAACCAAGTCTGTCCCGAAACAATTTGATTTGCTGGTTTTCAGCATTAAACTTTCAAATAGCTCTTTGTTGACTGTTGCTGGGTGCTATCGTCCTCCATCAGCACCGGCCTGAACCCTACCTGCACTAAGCTCTCTCCTGGCCCCTTACACTGAGTCTGAATGTGTCCTGCTTGGTGACCTAAACTGGGACATGCTTAAACCACCTGACCAAGTCCTAAAGCAATGGGACTCCCTAAATCTTTCTCATATTATTACCAATCCCACAAGGTATGACTCCAAACACCCAGAAAAGGCTACTCTCCTCGACAAATAATTCTGATAGTTATCAGTCTGGTGTTTTCTGTAATGACCTTACTGATCACTATTTTACAGCCTGTGTTCATAATGGCTTTTTAAAATATTTTCAGTGGTAGTGTTAACAAATAGTTTTGGAATGGAATGGGTGGCCAGTAATAAACTGGTCTAGAAAATCTCTGAAACTAAGAGCATTGTGTTTGGTACAAATCATTTCTTAAGTGCTATACCTCAGCTGAATTTGGTAATGAATGGTGTGGCTGTTGAACAAGTTGAGGAGACTAAATTACTTGGTGTTACCTTAGATTGTAAACAGTCATGGTCAAAACATATAGATTCAATGGTTGCAAAGATGGGGAGAGCTCTAGCCGTAATAAAGAGATGTTTTGCTTTTTTGACACCACACTCCAAAAAGCAAGTCCTAGAGGCTCTAGTTTTGTCTAATCTTGATTATTGGCCAGTAGTGTGGTCCATTGCTGCAAGGAAAGAACTAGTTAAGCTGCAGCTGGCCCAGAACAGAGCGGTTTGCTCTTCATTGTAATCAGAGGGCTGATATAAATACTATGCATGCCAGTCTCTCTTGGCTAAGAGTTGAGGAGAGACTGACTGCATCACTTCTTATTTTTATAAGAAACATTAACTTGTTAGGGAGCAGTGCATGAGGTGACCTGAGGTGACCTGAGCAGTGCATGAGCCTGGCGTGCCCAAAGTAAAATGCCTCCCATTCAGGCCCAGAAAATAGGATGTGCATATATTTAGTACCATTGGATAGGAAACACTGAATTTTCCAAAACTGTTAACCATTTGTCTGTGAGTGAAACAGAATGCATATAGCAGGCGAAAACCCCGAGGAATTTCTGTCCTGGAAAAAGTGATTTTGACACATTGCTCATTTGGGAACCCCTCCCTAATGAAAATGACCATATAAGGGCATATGAATGCAGTACACGTCGCTTCCTTATGATGTCAACAGCCTCGATGCCAGTGTATTTCTTCCATTTTGGATGAATAACACCAGAGAAAAAGACCAAACAAGTGAGTCCCCCCTTGATGACAACAGTACCCAGCGCGCGCGCACGAGAAGTCACGCAGTGTCTTTTTTACCGTCGTTATCGATCAGTTTATATTCCGGTTGATTTATAATAGTAAATATACGTAAAAGTGTTCCTAAGGATACATTTAAAACTATGTTTGATTGTTCTTGGACTTGTTTATAGGTATAAGATGAACGAGTTCGCGCCGCGTTTCAATGGACTAGTGGAGGCTGTCGTTTCTGATTATAACGCGCGAACCAAATGGAGGATTTATGGATAAAATACGTTACTTTTTCTAACAAAAGAACCATGGATTGTCTTCGTTGGACACTTAGGATGACCTCAGCAGAAGTTCTTCAACAGGTAATTGATTTGTTTTCGCTGTGAAATGTGTTATGTGTGTGCCGTGATGGCTAATCGATACATGGCTATTGGAAAATATGTGAGGTGCTACCCTCAAACAATGAAATGTGCTGCTTTCGCCGTAAAGCCTTTTTGAAATCTGACAACGCTGTGATATTGCCAAGAAACAGAGCTTTTGATGAGTATGGAACACTTGTATATTGGTGGATGTTTAATAATTCAACTTTTAAAGAAAATGAAAATGAAAAACAGGTTCAGCCCCTGGTTCGACCGTGATCTTGCAGAGTTACAGAGGCACACCCATACTCAGACTGACTGGCTATCGTTCAGGCAAATGAGAAATAAGTGCACTCAGGCTATCCGGAAGGCCAAAGTTAGTTACATTAAGGAGCAGTTCTCTCTGCCTTAAATTTCAGGTGCTTTTGGGTGACAGCGGCAGAACCGTTAGGGTTAGAAGCACAATTCAATCTCAGGAATGTTCCTAAGGTCCTCCCGATCTGTGCAAGCCTAACCTTGACCGTATGGCATTAACCCTTAACAGTAAAAACAGGGTATTTTTCAGTTTCTCTCCCCATAGGAATACATTGCCTGCTCCCCTAAATTCAACCTGAAGCCTATGTGGGTTATGAATGCCTTATGAACCTGTCTTCGATGACAATCCATCAGGCCACTATGAGGTCTACCAGTGTTGATTCTAAGCTTCCTGGAGCAACCGGAAGTGGTTATATTCACCCTAAAGTTTTTTTGATATACCCAACCTGCAGTTGGTGAAAAACATTCAACCCTGTGTTAATTAGTCAGTTCTTAACTTACAGACTTTAAACTAAGGATTCTGTGAAAGCCTACCCCAATAAGGATATGTGTTCACTTACAGCTTCCGGTGACAACCGGAAGTACCTAAATTGGGGTAAAAGGGGCTTTCAAAGGGTTAAAAAAGTCAAATCTTTCCAAAACTTCATATGTGTGATTAGGCAACCCTCGTGAACTGTAAATCTGTCATTACTCCCATCAGATTTGCAAGAAAAACTCACACACGCACACAGTCAATGGGGAGTGACACAGTGTGGGGCTTACAGACACACACTGCTTGCAATAGTTACTTTCGTTCGAACAATCAAAGAACCGTCAGCTCTGGAACTTTAGAAACCTTTTCTAGAGCTTTTGCGAAAATGACAAAATTTAGAAAAGTCCCAGAGTCACAAGGCTAGGTGCATTAGAACCGCCTCGGCCCATAGAGAAGGACCCTAACGTTTCTGTCCGATAGCTCATTCAAGGACCCCGTAGCAACGCCCTTGAAAAAACATGGATTTTCAGCACCAATTAAGGTCGCTGCTTGGGCTCCGAATGACCTATCGAACTAAAACTCACGATTCGCGGTCGCCTCAGCTAGACCGACACATAATGTCGGAACTGGACCCCCAACTATAACGTAACTACCCGTTTTAAGTGTTTATTATGGTTTAAACAGAAGGCACTGTGAATTTTGGGCCTGCTCTGACTCATGTGATAGTTGGCTTCTAAACGAGTTGGAAAAAGTGGGTTTGGTGTCAGCTTGTATCAGTTTGGTGTCAGAATGATATCTTATTGACTGATGGACGCTGACTTGATGGCTGACTTTTGTCCGTTTGTAATAAGTTAAAACCGTTGAACCTGGCCATCCCGAGTTCAACGGGCCAGTAAATTGGGCATTTCTGCAGTATTTTAGAGCTTGTCAAATTCGTGATGTTAAATGCCCATTGAAACATATTGCAAATGTACTGTACAAATGTATCACAAATTTGACATGCTGAAATCAACACCAACGAGCGATGGAGAGGAACCACGATCACTGCCCGGCCATCCCGAGTTCAACGGACCAGTCAATCGGCCATTTCTGAAGTATTTTGGAGCCTGTCAAATTCGTGACGGTAAATGCACATTGTAAGACATTGCAAATTGACAGCTGTGCACCTGGTGATTGGAACGGGTTACTATGAGCACATTTTAAGAGGGTGCAAGGGATCCAATAGGGGGCACTCCTGGTCATTTTGGACATTTTTCCAAAAATATTTTATAGTCCCACTTCTCTCTCATCAAACATGACAAATAGACTATAGGATGATTCAGGGCTTAACATAGTGATATATATCATTTTGTCAGTTTAAATTCCATTTGGACATTGTTCACTGACTTTTGGGTTCGGAAGCCAACTTTCTATGATCGCATATGGAAATGGACATAACATCCTGATTTGGCACTTTCAAATACTTTTGTACAGCATCTTATGGTATTTGTAAATTTCTTATGCCATTTGGACATGGTTCAATGACTTTTGACTTCCTATGGTAACATATTGCAAATGGATAAAACATAGGCCTTATGGACAAACTCAATAAAATGAGACGAAGGTATGTTCATATGGTTGTTATATACGTGTTATTAACAAAACAATATTTTTGTAATTTTCCAAATTTGACCCTTGGGTCTTAACTATGAAACTCAACGGTGGAGCGCGCTCGCCATCTTTAGTAATTTTGGGGTATTACAATTGACATTTGCCATATGCCATTTGCCATAAGCTTTGGTTGATCTGCCGTCCATTAGGGCACTCTTTTCATTTGTGTATATGTTTCGTGCAATGGCAACATGTTGTCATTCATTTTTGTCCATTTCATTGGGGTATTCCCTTACCTAGTTATTTTCAAATGTTGTTCTTTTGTCGGTTCGGCAACTATGTGTGTATGTCACGACTTCCGCTGAAGTCGGTCCCTCTCCTAATTCGGGCGGCTACCGGCGGTCGACGTCACCAGAGTTCTAGCCACCACCGATCCATTTCTCATTTTCTGTTTGTCTTGTCTCATCCACACCTGGTTCCCATTTCCCTAATTGCATGTGTCGTTATTTAATCCCTCTGTTCCCCCCTGGGTTTTGTCCGTGATTATTTATCTGTTACGTTGTGGCTCCGTTGCGTCGTGAGCAGTGTGTACACTACTGGTTGTTAAGTAATGCGTTTTCGTCTCATCTCTGTTTCCTGCGCTTGATTTCGCAAGACCTGCATCAAAAGAGCTATCACAGTGTATTTTCTGTCCCAGTTCGCTCCTCTCCCTGTAGGCTTTACAGACGCTCCCCACCCCTTGGCTACTCTCTCCTCTTCTATCCTATAATCTCTCCCTTCTGCTAAATCCTTCTCCCTCTCCTGATTCTGCCTCTTTGACCCTATTATCCTCCCTTTCCACATCATATCACTCGCACTGTCCCCTTTCCTCCCGGCTGGCTCGGCCCTTACATCCTGCCCCGTGGCAGAGTGACTCATTGCGAGTTTACAGAACAGGGTTGCAGGCAGCAGATAAAAAATTGAGAAAAACTAAACTCCTGGAGGACATATCATCCTTTCACACCCTCCTCTCTACCTTCTGTTCCTCTGTATCCGCTGCTAAAGCCACTACTTTATTACTCCAAATTTCAAGCTTCTAACCCTAGGAAACTATTTTCCATCTTCTCCTCCCTCAATCTTCCACCCCTTCCCACTCACTCTGCAGGCGACTTTGTCAACCACTTTGAAAAGACATCCGCTCTTTATTCACTCTGCCTATTGAGTCCACTGGTCACACTCACAGAGAACTACCTTCACCTCTTTCTCCCCTTCACCTCCAAATTAAATCCTGCTTGTAGTGAGGTTCGGCTGCCCAACATCCTGGCAGATATCTCAGCTTGGATGTTGCTCCATAACCTCAACCTCAATGAGACAGAGCTGCTCTTCCTCCAGGGTAAGGCCTGCCTGCTCCAAGACCTCTCCATCATGGTTGACAACTCCACAGTGTCCCCCTCCCAGAGTGCAAAGAACCTTGGCTTGACCCTGGACAACACCCTGTCATTCTCTGCAAACATCAACGCAGTGACCTGCTTCTGCAGGTTCATACCATACAACATCCGTAGAGTACGACCCTACCTCACACCGGTCCTAATCCAGGCACTTGTCATCTCCCATCTGGACTACTGCAACTCGCAGTTAGCTGGGCTCCCCACTTGTGCCATCAAACCCCTGCAACCTATCAAGAACACTGCAGCCCGCCTGGTGTTCAACCCAAATCCTCCCATGTCACCCCGCTCCTCCGAACAGCAAGAGCAGCAAGAGGAACTTCCCCTCTCTAGCTTCAGGCTCTGCTCATACCCTACACTCCTACCCGAGTACTCCATTTTGCCACCTCTGGTCTCTTGGCCCTCCCACCCCTATGGGAGGGCAGCTCCTGCTCAGCCTAGTCCAAGATCTTGTCTTTCCTGGCACTCCAATGGTGGTACTAGCTTCCCCCTGAATCTAGGACGGCAGAGACCCTTTCACATCTTCCAAAAACATCTGAAACCTTACCTCTTCAAAGAGTATTTAAAATAATCCCACAGCACCCCCCCAAAAGAAATGCATTTTGTGATATAAAACTTGTAATTGACTCTTCATCCTTACTAGCTCTGGTGGTTGCTACTTTATAGAAGAAAAATGTACTTACTAGGAAATATACACATTTTCCCACTAGTGGTGTGTTTCCACCAAACTTATTTTTGTGGATAAAAATCTGTGCATAAGATTTCATATACCAAATAAAAATCTACATTTCAATGTGTTTCCATCGCATTTTCAACTCTACCAATAGTTTCAAAAACTGTTGCATTAAATAGCAAATATACCCACTCTGGTGTTGGCACGTGTGCTCTAGCCAAAAGCTCGCAGATACAGTGCAGATGGGCTGTGCGGGTAGGCTAGTCTACACGATTACATTATTATGGATAAGAGCGTGAATATATTTTTTTGTCAAACGGCAGTCAAGCATCAATCATCATGTCACCAGAATCAGACCCTCGATATTTATTGGAAAGGAGCATCAAGGGTGGTTGGAGGGGCACCATGTGCGACTGACGTGTTTTCCGTTTGCTCCCCGCAGTATTCTTAAGCAAGTCAGCCATATCAGCTATGTTGTTTTTTTAAAGGCAGTAAATGAGGCTGAAGGAACTGTTTCGCTGCCAGACAAGGCTCCGCTGATAGCCAGGTGTAGCAGTGGTAGATGTTGGGACTGCTGTTGGGACAGCTTTATGTAGGCCCTAACAGTTTGTGGGCACAGTTTGTGGGCACCGTTTGTCACCGTTAGGGTGCAATTCATGTATTGTTTAGTGTTGTGTTGTGTAGTGGCTTTGCTGGCATGCATTTCACTTGTTGTTTTTTTTGCCCCACCAAGATTTACATGCTAAAATTACCACTGAAGGATATGGACTAATAACTGTCATTACTTAACTGTAAAGCACTTTTCACAATCCCCCGAAAAGTTATATTTGTATTTAAAATAAATTGTTGTGATAGAGTGATAGAGTGAAAGCATAAAGATATATGTGTAACAGTAGTTGAACTAAAGGCAAACAAGCAGTAGGCAAAAAACAAGCAAAATGCATTAAAACAAACAAAGTAAATTTAACAGAGCTATAAATAATGCCTTAAGAGCATATTAGCATTGGATATGAAGGGGAAAGATAATACCTAGTCAGTTGCACAACTGAATGCATTCAACCGAAATGTGTCTTCCGCATTTAACCCAACCCCTCTGAATCAGAGCCACTCATAGCTCATTCATCCATTGATCTATTAATTCACAAGAACACAAACATGTGCTTCCTCCTGTCACTTCTCACACTACATACAAGAGTAAATACTTATCCACTATTGTTCAGTGGAAAAAAGACATGCTTGCAACAATATTACTGCAAGGGAGTATGTTCCTGGCAGGTGATACAGTGTGGTCTGTAGGAATTCCCATGCTGGGGCACAGTGAGAAAGTTGATATCAAACACATAATAGGACTAGAAACACACATCCAGTGCCCCACGCAGTGTTCCTTGCTCTAATGCCGGTCCACTAATGACTGTAAATACCTGTGAGCAGTCCCCAGGAGCCAACACAAATTGGTAGGGTCTGGTCACCTCCACCTGGCGCAGGTACTCAACCATGTTGGTCCCAACCTGTTAGATAGAAATCATTACATTTTAGATTATGAGGACTTGTGCAAAGCATGGAGGCAGGTAGCCTGGCAAGTAGGAGCATTGGGCCCTGAGCTGACAATGTCAAAATCTGTCGTTCTGCCCCTGAGCAAGGCAGTTAACTCACTATTCCCCGGGTGCCGAAGATGTGGGATGTTGTGTAAGGCAGCCCCCTGCACCTGTCTGATTCAGAGGGGTTGGGTAAAATGAGGAAGACACATTTCAGATGAATGCATTCAGTTGTACAATTGACTAGGTATCCCCCTTTCCCAATACAATCACACACAATTTATTTTGTATGCTATATAGCTATTTAGATTAATATAAAAAAAAACAATCCCTGTTTGATGCCTACATCTTCCATTCATTTGGTGCTGAGACTGATCGGTTAATTTACACAACAATGTATTGGAGTGTGCAGTTATGCATAACACATTTTGGAATGCTGTTCCTTTCGTTCATGGTTTCACAAATGCTATCATCTAATTTCCCCATCAATCTGCCCATGCTTATGCACTACTTAAGTAAATGAAGGACTTTCTGGTCTCTTTGAAGCTGAGTCGGAATGTCTTCCCGCCAATCTTGTAGACTGGTGTTGGGAGGACTACTGGCAGAAGTCTTAAAGTGATATCACCTTAGGGATCTGGAGAATATAATGTTTAGTGAATAACTTATTTGTTTCAGGCAAAAAAAATATGAATATCTGATGCACCACCAGCAGGGTCATTTAAAACTTTTGAATTTGACATTTTTAACATTGAGATATTAAAGACATGATAGATCAGACGCATAATATATTCAAGAGTGAAAGAGACTGGGTTTTATGTCAGAAGTTAACGGTTCTCTGTAGAGAGACAGATGGACATCTGTGGATTAGGTGAAGGAGGGGTTGAGGTCAGGAGGTGAGGTCAGATCCCCTGAAGGGAGTTATAATGGTTTGGTATCTTGTTACCCCTCTTCCTGTAGAACCATAAGATGTAAGGATTGGAGAGAAGGAGGAGTGTCCTAAGTGGGATGTACAGTGGGGAAAAAAAGTATTTAGTCAGCCACCAATTGTGCAAGTTCTCTCACTTAAAAAGATGAGAGAGGCCTGTAATTTTCATCATAGGTACACTTCAACTATGACAGACAAAATGAGGAAAACAAATCCAGAAAATCACATTGTAGGAGTTTTTATGAATTTATTTGCAAATTATGGTGGAAAATAAGTATTTGGTCAATAACAAAAGTTTATCTCAATACTTTGTTATATACCCTTTGTTGGCAATGACAGAGGTCAAACGTTTTCTGTAAGTCTTCACAAGGTTTTCACACACTGTTGCTGGTATTTTGGCCCATTCCTCCATGCAGATCTCCTCTAGAGCAGTGATGTTTTGGGGCTGTCGCTGGGCAACACGGACTTTCAAAGATTTTCTATGGGGTTGAGATCTGGAGACTGGCTAGGCCACTCCAGGACCTTGAAATGCTTCTTCTGAAGCCACTCCTTCGTTGCCGGGCGGTGTGTTTGGGATCATTGTCATGCTGAAAGACCCAGCCACGTTTCATCTTCAATGCCCTTGCTGATGGAAGGAGGTTTTCACTCAAAATCTCACGATACATGGCCCCATTCATTCTTTCCTTTACACGGATCAGTCGTCCTGGTCCCTTAGCAGAAAAACAGCCCCAAAGCATGATGTTTCCACCCCCATGCTTCACAGTAGGTATGGTGTTCTTTGGATGCAACTCAGCATTCTTTGTCCTCCAAACACGACGAGTTGAGTTTTTACCAAAAAGTTATATTTTGGTTTCATCTGACATTCTCCCAATCCTCATCTGGATCATCCAAATGCTCTCTAGCAAACTTTAGACGGGCCTGAACATGTACTGGCTTAAGCAGGGGGACACGTCTGGCACGACCACAGGATTTGAGTCCCTGGCGGCGTAGTGTGTTACTGATGGTAGGCTTTGTTACTTTGGTCCCAGCTCTCTGCAGGTCATTCACTAGGTCCCCCCGTGTGGTTCTGGGATTTTTGCTCACCGTTCTTGTGATCATTTTGACCCCACGGGGTGAGATCTTGCGTGGAGCCCCAGATCGAGGAAGATTATCAGTGGTCTTGTATGTCTTCAATTTCCTAATAATTGCTCCCACAGTTGATTTATTCAAACCAATTGCAGATTCAGTCTTCCCAACCTGGTGCAGGTCTACAATTTTGTTTCTGCTGTCCTTTGACAGCTCTTTGGTCTTGGCCATAGTGGAGTTTGGAGTGTGACTGTTTGAGGTTGTGGACAGGTGTCTTTTATACTGATAACAAGTTCAAACAGGTGCCATTAATACAGGTAATGAGTGGAGGACAGAGGAGCCTCTTAAAGAAGAAGTTACAGGTCTGTGAGAGCCAGAAATCTTGCTTGTTTGTATGTGACCAAATACTTATTTTCCACCATAATTTGCAAATAAATTCATAAAAAATCCTACAATGTGATTTTCTGGATTTTTTTTCCTCATTTTGTCTGTCATAGTTGAAGTGTACCTATGATGAAAATTACAGGCCTCTCTCATCTTTTTAAGTGAGAGAACTTGCACAATTGGTGGCTGACTAAATACTTTTTTTCCCCACTGTATATAACTGTGATGGTGAGAAATGTTTTGCCGTCTGAATTACAGCTGTACAGAATCTTTGGGAAGAATTAAACTTGGTTAATTAGGGCGTGGTGGGGCGCTAGCTCCCGACACTCGCCGGTGAAATGCAAGGCGCCAAATTCAAGGCCCAGAAAATAGGATATACACATAATTAGTACTATTTGATAGGAAACACTCTGAAGTTTCTAAAAGTGTTAACATAATGTCTGTGAGTATAACAGAACGGATATAGCAGGTGAAAACCCAAGGAATTTCTGTCCTGGAAAAAGTGTTTTTGACACATTGCCTCATTTTGAGCCCCCCCTTAGTGAAAAAAGCCATTTCTGGGAGTAAGATTGCAGTACCTATTGCTTCCACTGGATGTCAACAGTCTCTAGACAGTGTTTGGTGATGTTATAGTTGCTCTGGATGGTAATAGAAGAAGAATTTCGAACTGTTCATCGGATGTAAACAGAAGAGGATGCGCATTCACGAGCTCGTGCGCGCTGTGTTTTTTTCCTTTCCCATCGTCCAGTTTATAATCCGGTTGAAATATTATAGTAAATATACATAAAAGTGTTCCTAAGGATACATTATCAATGATGTTTGATTGTTTTTGGACAAGTGTATAGGTATAGGTTGAACGCGTTCTCTTCACGATTCAATGGGCGAGTGGACGCTGTATTTTATGATCATAACGTGCCAACCGAACAGAGATTTATGGATTTAATAAATGACTTTAGTGGAGGTGCTACCCTCAAACAATAAAATGTTGTGCTTTCGCCGTAAAGCCTTTTTGAAATCTGACAACGCTGTGATACTGCCAAGAAGCAGAGCTTTTGATGACTATGCAACACTTGTATATTGATGAATTTTTAATAACTCAACTTTTGGATTTTGAATTTGGCGCCTTGCATTTCACCGGGTAGTGTCGGGAGTGGGGCGCTAGCGCCACCATTCCGTAAGTAGTTAAGTCTTTCAAGTTTCCATTAAGGTTGTACTATTGGTTATCGATGACAATGTGGAAGACGTAGACACTGTTTTACACAGGGTCAATCTGTGTCCCCCGCCCCCCCAAAGCTCTGTCCCCACTCTCAAAAAAGAATTTCTCAGTTTTACTTACCCTCAAACTTTGTAATCAAAGAGGTCCAGGTTCCACTCATTCAGCGTATCTTTACAAAGCTGCCCATTTATTGGTCTTGACTTCTGCATTGAAGTACAGAAATAAAGAAATGTTAGAAACATGGTTTCGCTAACTTGGCAACATCAAATTGAAGGTAAACTCTAACGTTAGCTAGCTAACATTAGCTAACAGAATTTGCATCCATCCTCTTCAACTTCACAAGTCCGACTAAAGCTGCCACTGTCAGAAACCATTAAAAACTGTAACTTAGCTAGCCAACTAATTTAGCTAACATTAGCTAACAAGTGAAACAGTGTTTGAGACAGTGCAGAAGAATTGTCAGACTTAGCTAGCTACCGTTACAGATACTGGCATAACTAGCTTGCTAGTTACTTAGCAGAACGTCAACAGAAAAACATACATTTAGTTATATTCTACGACAACACTTCAATAAGCTAGGGACATTAATGTTAACTAGCTAGCTAATGTTACCACAGCCAGAGATATTAGCACAGAAAATGCAAAAGCTAACCTTACCTAGCTACCTAATTATATAACGTTTGTTACCTAGTTTTCAGTCAGTTTTCCACTCAGTCGAACTAGAATATGTGCAAGTATTCTGGTGGACTTAACGCGCTGTTGGCGGGAGAATTACTCCACTGGCTGGGTCAAATATCCATAGCCCAACTTTAATAACCTAGCACCAACAACCCAACCTTGCTGTATTTACAGAAAACAACCCAACCATTGATCCAATGCCTGCAACCCAGCAATTTGGTCATCCAAACAACGCAAAATGTTTTAGAGTAACTTCTCAAAGCCATGCATGCAAGAAACCTTGACCTGTCTGGTGCTCACATATTTCTCTGTCCTCAGTTTATTTGAAGGCTTCCATCTGTATTTTTGCCATGTAACTGATTGCTTCTAGAAAGAGACAATGAACAACACAAGATCAAGATGAGCTAGCTACTAGTTTAAAGCAATGAAAGATCTAATTGTTACAAAGAATGACTGCATGGGCTACATTTATGAGAATAATACCAGCATTTGCTTACCTTAGCAATCTTGAAGACAATACACGTATTTATCACTCAAAAAAGCATTGTCAAGGAGTGTACCACAAACACATTTCCGGGGTGTTGATGCATCCTCCTTTTAATACAGCCTCCTCTCAATACAGCCTCTATTCCAACTATGGCAGGATGATCAGACCGCTGCCGAGTAGGTACTCAACTTCCGGACAGTAGCAGCCTCCAGAGGATGGAATGAGCCGGTGCTTCGTACGCTAATCAGAAGAGGACTGCTTGAGGAGGTCCAGACGGAACTGGCATGTTGAGACGACAACCTCTCCTTGGATGCACTCATCGCGATAGCCAAACGCCTGGATAACCTACTTCGGGAGCGTCGGTACCCTCATCGCTTTTCTTTCTGACATTGCTAGCTAGGCATCATTTAGCTAATAAAATGTTAAACTTCTTAATAAACTTTAACTTCTTAGGGAGCAGCGCACGAGGTGACCGTTTTGGAGAGCCTGGCGTGCCCAAAGTAAAATGCCTGCCATTCAGGCCCAGAAAATAGGATATGCACATATTTAGTACCATTGGATAGGAAACACTCTGAGTTTTCTAAAAGTATTAATATTTTGTCTGTGAGAATAACAGAACGGATATGGCAGGCAAAAACCCGAGGAATTTTTGTCCTGGAAAAAGTGGCTTTGACACATTGCCTCATTTGGAACCCCTCCCTTATGAAAATGCCCATATAAGGGCATATTAATGCAGTACCTATCGCTTCCTCTGGATGTCAACAGTCTCGAGAAAGTGTTCTGATTCTTCTTAGCTGCTTTTAGAGCAGAGAAGAAGAGGAATAAGGAAGTGTCCACAGAGAATGTCAATAGGAGTAAACGCGTGCTCCCGGCAGGCACGCTCTGTGTTTTTTTCCTTTCTTATCACTCAGTTTATATTCCGGTTGAAATATTATACTATTTATACATAAAAGTGTTCCTAAGGATACATTTACAATGATGTTTGATTGTTCTTGGCCAAGTTTTTAGGTATAAGTTGAACGAGTTCTCTTCACGTTTCAATGGACAATTGGAGAGAAAATATAACGCGCCAACCAAACAGAGATTTATGGATATAATACACTACATTTTCTAACAAAAGAACCATGGATTGTCTTCGTTGGACACTTGGGAAGCCCTCAGCAGAAGTTCTTCAAAAGGTAATTGATTTGTTTTCGCTGTGAAATGTGTTTTGTGTGAACCACATGGTTTATGAATTTATGGTAATGGGAAAAATATGTTAGGTGCTACCCTCAAATACTCACATACATTATTTTAACACTTTTAGAAACTTTAGAGTGTTTCCTATCCAATAGTATTAATTATGTGCATATCCTATTTTCTGGGCCTGAGTGGCAGGCATTTTACTTTGGGCCCGCCAGACTCTCCAAAACCGTCACCTCTGCTGCCGCTCCCTAAGAAGTTAAGACACTCTCAGGACGACTTTGTTAGGTAGCTAGTTAGATGGAAACCAAACTATTTTCCAACAGATGTTTTTAATCCCTCTGATTGGTCATCAACAGTTACTGTTCTTGGAACTCGTGTTCACCAGAAATGGCTTCTGGTAAACCGTTTGCCACTAGTGGCTATAGATGTTGTTGCCACAGATTCAAATATACTGAACAAAAATATAAACGTGTAAAGTTTCATAAACTGAAATAGAAATATTCCAGAAATTTTCCAAACATGCAAAAAGCTTATTTCTCTCAAATGTTGTGCACAAATGTGTTTACATCCCTGTTAGTGAGCTTTTCTCCTTTGCCAAGATAATTCATCCATCTGACAGGTATGGCATATCTCAAAGATTAATTAACAGCATGATCATTACACAGGTGCACCTTGTGCTGGGGAGAATAAAAGACCATTGTAAAATGTGTAGTTTTGTCACACAACACAATTCCACAGATTGAGGGACCATGCAATTGGCATGCTGACTGCATGAATGTCCACCACAGCTGTTTCACGCATAATTGTATGTTCATTTCTCTACCATAAGTCTCCTCCAACGTCATTTTAGAAAATTTGGTAGTACGTCCAACCGGCCTCACAACCGCAGACCACGTGTAACCATGCCAGCCGAGGACCTCCACATCCGGCTTCTTCACCTGCGGAATCGTCTGAGATCAGCCAACCGGACAGCAGATGGAACTGTGGGTTTGCACAACCGAAGAATTTCTGCACAGTCTCAGGGAAGCTCATCTGCGTGCTCGTTGTCCTCACCAGTCTTGACCTGACTGCAGTTGGAAGTTGTAACCGAGACTTCAGTGGGCAAATGCTCACCTTCGATTGCCACTGGCACACTGGAGAAATGTGGTCTTCACGATGAATCCCTGTTTCAACTGTACCCGATGAATCCCGGTTTCAACTGTGTAGGCGAGCGGTTTGCTGATGTCAACGGAGTGCCCCAAGGCGGCGGTGGGGTTATGGTATGGGCAGGCATAAGCTACGGACAATGAACATAATTGCATTTTATCAATAGCAATTTCAATGCACAGAGATACCGTCATGAGATCCTGAGGCCCATTGTCGTGCCATTCATCCACCGCCATCACCTCATGTTTCAGCATGATAATGCACGGCCCCATGTCACAATATTCTTTAAACAATTCCTGGAAGTGGAAAATGTCACAGTTCTTCCATGGCCTGCATACTTACCAGACATGTCACCCATTGAGCATGTAGTAGATGCTCTGGATCACCGTGTACGACAGCTTGTTCCAGTTCCTGCCAATATCCAGCAACTTCGCACAGTCACGCTGCACTTGGCAAGGAGATGTGTCGCGCTGCACAAGGAAAGTGATGGTCACACCAGATACTGACTGGTTACTCTAGTTTGCAGCAAATTTTCTAAAACCACAATTTTCTAAAACCACACTACAGATTATTCTAATATTTTTGGCAACTTATATGTTATTAATAGTCAATTACATGGCAATTAACATGGACTGAAGGGTTGGAGAGACTATGAATGCATTGAAGGTTTCCGTTTCTGGCATGATCCAATGGCAGCTATTTTTCATGAAAAGGGAAACCATTCAATCTTCCTTGTGTTTGAAGTTCAAGCCATGGGTCTGACACAATTTTTCAGTACTAAATAAAAAAATAATATTTTGCTGCTGGCCTTCATGCCCTCAAATGCGATGAGGGATTGTTGTTGAATAAAGCAAAACAAATACAGTAGATACCTACTACTACACCTCATTACTTCCACGTAAGGCCATGAGTGTTATGTGGCGGGCGAGGAGACCGGGACAAGGTAACTAAGGTATTTATTGAAAAGCGTGGGGAGATGGGGTGCAGGCCAGGGGAAGCTCGGGCTGGTAGTAGGGAACCAGGAACTGAGGCGGGGACAAGGGGAGTAGGGGCAGGGTAAGCAGGTTTCGTTGCGGAATCCAAGGAAGCTGTAGAGCGGGGTCCAGGGCAGGGAAGCAGGACTGACGAGACGAGGGACTGGAGACAGGGACCAGAGTCAGAGCGGATGGAACTATAGCGGAGAGAAAAGCAGTGTCAGGCTAAGGAAAACCAAGCTCAGCAGGATAATACGATCTATGCAGGAACAAACGGCTTGAACTGCAGACTGACTGAGCAGAGGCTACATCTGGCAGCGTGGAAGTGGCAGGGTATTTGTAGAGGTCTTGATTATGGAACAGGTTGCAGCTGGTGGGGATCTGCTCCGCCTCCAGCACACCTGTCTCCACTCACACAATCACATACACCCACACAGAGAGAGAGAGGGAAAGCGGCAGGTGTGCTGGAGGCAGGTTAGGAAGACACAGGATGACAAGTAGAGGACGTGGCAGGAGCAGACGTAACAATGAGGACATGGCCAGACAGAACTAACAAAGATGGCCCTAAATTAATGTACAGTACTTAAGTTAACGTGTGGTGAATTGGCAGTCACATTTGAGTCAGTCACATTAAGTTACATTTTATCATGCCTGCCTTATGCATTAACAAATTATTGTACAGTGCTCACTGACTTGTGTTTAATTACATACAGTTCAAGTATCCCACTGGGCACAGACATCAGTTCAACATCTAATTTTTGATTTACATTTGATTGAGTTGTTAGCTAATTTGAATTTCAAGTAAAATAATAAATGTTTTAACCAGGTGTCGTTGGATTTATGTTAAACGTTGGGTGAAAAAAAAATACATTTTCCAATTTCTTTTGCAAATCGAGTCAGTTTTCCATGGAAGGAGGAAGGAAAATATCATTTTTTGTTGTGGAAACAATATATATATACCCGTTTGCCTGGCTACCCATCCACATCGCTCTGGACAAACGCTATTAATGATGAGTCCGGATTTGCTTCCCCCCGACGACTTGAAAGTGAACACATTCAAACCATTCTAATTGGTCCCAGAAACCAATGGGTTGGGCCAGAGTCAGCGTACACGAATCATGAATCACGCCATTTTGACGTCAGCTCAAACGACTTCTAGGATAGCAGGTTCAAATTGATGTATGGAGAGATCGATAGAGCAGAGAAATTTAATCCAGGATGTGTTGTCAGGCAATATACCTGTATGCCAAAACTGTATATTATTCAGTGAGGCAGTGGTCAAAACATAAAATGGGCACTCACACAAAGTAATGAGAAGGGGCTTGAGATAGAAGGTTGAAGAGAGCTTCTAGAGGGAGGGGCAATGTAGTGACCAGTGACCATGTCTGTAAATGCTCCATATTGACCCAAACAATGTGTCAGGGCTCTTTGCTGGTTTAATCAATAGCATGTTAGGACCTGTGTTTGTGCACTGCTCCCAGCTACCAGCAAATTTGCTACAATATCACAGATTTATGATACCCACATAGCAGTCAATACAAACTGAAGTACATGAGTATAGGCCTTTTTAAATAAATATTTATAATTTTTTTAAGTAATTATATTTGAGAAGGGGCTTGAGATAGAAGCTTGAAGATGGACAGTGATAGGCTGTTATCTGTAGGAGTAATTTGCTACACAATTCACACAGTTACTAAAAGTCCTGTCTCAATGAGGATTATAATTGAATACTTCCATCACAGAGCGAGAGAGCGTATCGTCATGTTCTGGAAAGCAACATGTGCAACACCATCTCAATTCTCATTTGCTTGCAAAAGCCCCTTTGTGCACTTTAGCAATCCAGAAGTTCTATTTGAAGTGAAAGCCTCAGGGATAACTGCAAACCATTTAATCTCGTCTGTAAAAGACTGAAGGTTTGTGGATTATTGTATTGGAAAGTTCAGGTTCTGACACTTAATTAGCTTTTCAGGTTTGACCAACGACCAAATCTCTCGACTCATTTCATTGAATAATTAATATAATTATCATAAACACAGTCCTTATTATTGATCGACTCAGGCTATGTTGGGATGAATGGGGAAAGGCCTTTCTCCCCTGCAGCGAGTTTTAATGACATCATAATACATTTTCTGCCTGATTTGTCTGAAGAGATTGTTTCACTAAGGCATAATCCATTTCCTACTAGGATGGATGGACAGGCGGTTGGCGGCAAGAGACAGTGATGGGAATTAATTTGTCGAGACACAGAGCAGATCCCCTAACATGATACGGGTCGAGGTATAACCCATTGGTTCCTATCATGGGCAAACATAGTACCTCCTCACAGTTACCTGCTGAGCGAAACAACATCATTTTCTACTGGTATGGGAGTGGGACTTTGAATTTAAAAAAGGTTCTCCCATTGATTTGGTGGCCACTTGTGAACGGTTTGAGCAGTCAAAGTTTCTTGACCAATAAGAAGCTTTAATCCTTTTTTAGCTCTATCTTCGGCTGGCGTTAAGCCAGCGCAATTGTCAAACACACGCTCATTTGCAATTTCAACCTGTTAAAGCCGGTGCTCTTCTATTTTCAAACCATAGCACCAGGATTGGTAATTGACCTGCCTTAAATGAGCTCGCTTGCACTGAGGTAGGAGGGGAGGTAATATCTGAGGTGTGTCCTTAAAAACGTGCGCTAAAGTGTCAATTTCACTATGCTCTGGTGGGGATATTTAAGACCAATCGAAGGCTGGTCTTAGCGGTAACGTGGTTGGTTATGGCATGGATTTTGACAATGGAAGGTCAAATCAAATCACATTTTATTGGTCACATACACGTTTAGCAGATGTTATTGCGAGTGTAGCGAAATGCTTGTGCTTCTGTAGTTCCGATAGTGCATCAATATCTAACAAGTAATATCTAACAATTTCACAACAAATACCTAATACACACAAATCTAAGTAAAGTAATGGAATAAGAATATATAAATATGTGGATGAACAATGTCAGAGCGGCATAGGCTAAGGTGCAATAGATAGTATAGAATACAGTATGTACATACAAGATGAGTAATGCCAAATATGTAAACATTATTAAAGTGACATTAAAGTGGCCAATAATTTCAAGTCTGTATGTAGGCAGCAGCCTCTCTGTGCTGGTGATGGCTATTTAACAGTCTGATGGTCTTGAGATAGAAGCTGTTTTTCAGTCTCTTGGTCCTAGCTTTGGTGCACTTGTACTGACCTTGCCTTCTGGATGATATTGGGGTGAACAGGCAGTGGCAGCCTATCCAGCCCTGATGCACAGTGCCCAATAGAGGTGTGCTTTTTGTGCCCAAAAACCTTGTATTTATAAACGTAACAAACAAGTATTTTTTCCCATTTCGTTTCATTTGATTAAAAACCAAGCATAGCCTCTCGTCCTCTCAATGAAGCAGGTTAGTGTTTTTCTTCATGAATCTCGGTCTGGAGGCAGCTCTGCAGTGGTAACTTGCTGGCACAGCCACAGTCATAAAATCAAAAAATGTTAAACCTAACACAAACCTTAACCACACTGCTAACAATAATGCCTAACCCTAACCTTAAATTAAGACCAAAAAAAGCTACATTTTGTATAGCCAATTGTATCTTTGCAGCTGGCTTAAGGAGAAAATCACTCAGACCTATCTCCAGGACAAGACTCATTACAATAAACATCAACCTGCCTGAATGAAGGCAATTTGTTTTGTCATGCCCAATGCATTCGCGAAAAGTTGTCAAGACTATCGATAAAGGGTTTGGCTCGTGAAACTATTTTGAAATAAATCCAAGCTTTATTAATAGTTCAAGTTTGGCAGCAGCAAAACATTGAGCAGGCATCCCCATGTTATCTCTGATTACAATGAAGAGCAAGACGTGCTGCTCTGTTCTGGGCCAACTGTAGCTTAACTATGTCTTTCCTTGCAGAACTCGACCACACGACTGGACAATATATCAAGATAAGACAAATCTAGAGCCTGCAGGACTTTGTTTTTGGAGTGTGGTGTCAAAAAAGCAGAGCATCTCTTTATTACGGACAGACCTCTCCCCATCTTTATAACCATTGAATCAATATGTTTTGACCTTGACAGTTTACAATCTAAGGTAACGCCAAGTAATTTACTCTCCTCAACTTGTTCAACAGCCACACCATTCATTACCAGATTCAGCTGAGGTCTACTATTTAGGAAATCATTTGTACCAAATACAATGCTCTTAATTTTAGAGATGTTCGGGACCAGTTTATTACTGGCCACCCATTCCAAAACAGACTGCAACTCTTTGTTAAGGGTTTCCACTGTGGCTCCCCGAGGGGGCGCAAAACCGGACAGGAAGATCACGTCAGTGACTCAACCCACTCAAGTGACGCACCCCTCAGAGAAACGGCATGGAAGTGCACTATAAAGTCAGTGACTCAGCCCCCATAATAGGGTCAGAGGCAGAGAATCCCAGTGGAGAGAGGGAAGCCAGCTAGGCAGAGATAGCAAGGGCAGTTCGTCGCTCCAGTGCCTTGTCGTTCACATTCGCACCCCTGGGCCAGACTAGACTCAACATAGAACCTACTGAAGAGATGAGTCTTCAGTAAAGACTTAAAGGTTAAGACAGAGTCTGCGTCTCTCACATGGATAGGCAGACCATTCCATAAAATTGGAGCTCTGCCTCCAGCTGTTTGCTTAGAAATTCTAGGGACAATAAGGAGGGCTGCGTCATAGCGTACGTGTAGGTATGTATGGCAGGACAAAATCAGAGAGATGGGTAGGAGCAAGTCCATGTAGTGCTTTGTAGTTTTGCAGTAAAACCTTGAAATCAGCCCTAGCCTTAAAAGCTTAAATTCTTGTTAATCTAACTGCATTTTCCGATTTACAATAGGCTTTACAGCGACAGCATACCATGTCATTGTTTGAGGACGGCACCCTACATCAACATATTTTTTCAACCAGCACAGGCTTCATAAAATCACAAATAGCGATTAAATAATCACTTACTTTTTGAAACTCTTCCTCTGTTTGCAATCCAAAGGGTCCCAGCTACAACATGCATGGTCATTTTGTTAGATATAATCCTTCTTTATATCCCAAAAAGTATTTTTAGTTTTGAGTAATCCACTCGTTCAACATGCAGACAAAGGAATCCAAAAAGCTACCACTAAACTTTGTTAAAACAAGTCAAACTACATTTCTATTTAATCCTCAGGTATCCTAAAATGTAATTAAACTATAATATTTTATACGGAAAGAAGTATGTTCACTAGAAAAGTAAAATTAGCAAGTGCGCTTCCTCTTCGTCGTGTGCCCACAGACTGATTTCCAACTGTGACTCCCGGTGCCAAAACTCAAAATTCTTCCTTGTTTGTGAAGAAACAAGCCTGAAACCTCGAACAAAGACTGTTGACATCTAGTGGAAGCCATAGGAATTGTAATCTGGGAGCCGGATTTAACATTGTCCCTATACATTCTAATCGAAGAGCTTGGGATCTCAAAAAAAAGAAAAGGTCAATTTTTCTTTGGATTTTCTCCTACCATATCAATTGTGTTATAGTCTCATCCATTATTTTAACATTTCTACAAACGTCAGTGTTTTCTATCCAATGCTACCAATTATATGCATATCCTGGCTTCTGGGCCTGAGTAACAGGCAGTTAACTTTGGGCACATCAGTCAGACAGGAAGTGGAGAAAATAGGAGCCTTATAAGCCAGTGTAGACAGGCTAGCACTGGAGTAATATGATCAAATTTGTTGGTTCTATTCAAAGATTCTAGCAGCTGTGTTTAGCACTAACTGAAGTTTATTCAGTGCTTTATCCGGGTAGCCGGAGAGTAGAGCATTGCAGTAGTCTAATCTATTAGTGACAAACGTATGGATTGCATCATTTCTGGAGAAAAGGATGGATGTTTTGAGGATGGAAAAAAAGCTGTCCAAAAAGGGAGATCAGGGTCCAGAGTAATGCCGAGGTCCTTCACAGTTATATTTGAGATGACTGTACAACCGTCAAGATTAATTGTCAGATCCAACAGCAACAGTTATCTTTGGTTCTTGAGAGCTAGCATCTCCGTTTTGTCTGAGTTTAAAAGTAAAATATTTGCCACCATCCACTTCCTTACAGTGCCTTGCAAAAGTATTCATGAGAGATCATGTGAAACTTAGATTGCACACAGGTGGAATTTATTTAACTAATTTTGTGACTTCTGAAGGTAATTGGTTGCACCAGATCTTATTTAGGAGCTTCATAGCCAAGGGGGTGAATACAAGCACGCACCACTTTTCCGTTTTTTATTTTTTAGAATTGTTTTAACCAAGCTATTTTTTTTCATTTCACTTCACCAATTTGGACTATTTTGTGTACAGTATGTCCAATACATGAAATCCAAATAAAAATACATTTAAATTACAGGTTGTAATGCAACAAAAGAGTAAAAACGCCAAGGGGATGAATACTTTTGCAAGGCACTGTAGGCTGGTAGTTTTATACATTTTCCGGATCAAGGTTTGGCTTTTTCAGGAGAGGCTTTATTACTGCCACTTTTAGTAAGTTTGGTACACATCCGGAGGATAGGGAGCCATTCATTATGTTCAATATAGGAGGATGATAGAGCAGCAGTGAGGGCTCTTCGATATTGCACGGGACTGTCTTTCCAAGCTAGTCTATAGACTTCCAGTTTGGTGGAGCGCCATTTCCTTTCCAATTTTCTGGAAGCTTGCTTCAAGGCGCTTGTATTTTCTGTATACCAAGGGAGGAAATTTCTTGCAACAATTTTTATTTTATTTTAAGGGTACGACTGCATCTAGGGTATTATGCAAGGTTAAATGTAGATCCTCAGTTAGGTTGTCAACCGATTGTTGTACTCTGACATCCTAGGGTAGGTGGAATGGCATCTAGGAATCTTTGAGCCATATTTCAGTCAGGCCAATCACATCAAGATTATGATCAGTGATTAGTTCAATGACTATGACTACCTTGGAACTAAGGGATCTAACATTAAGTAGCCCTATTTTGAGATGTGACATATCACAATCTCTTTCAATAATGAAAGGAATTTAGGTCTTCTTTCCAGTGAGATTGCTAAGGCAAACACCGCCATGTTTAGTTTTGTCCAACCTAGATCGAGGCACAGACACGGTCTCAATGGGGATAGCTGAGCTGACTACACTGACTGTGCTAGTGGCAGACTCCACTAAGCTCGCAGGCTGGCTAACAGCCTGCTGCCTGGCCTGCACCCTATCGCATTGTGCTGTCTGTAAGTTGTCTGGTCCCACTCCAACCATCATTGCTACTGTCTACCGTCCCCCTAAACCAAATAGTGAATTTTTAAATGATTTTTCTGCTTTTCTCACTCAGTTATCTTCTCTCTCACCAAACATAATACTGCTGGGTGATTTTAATATTCACATGGACAATATCAATCTGCCTCTTACTAAAGACTTCACTTCCTGCTTAGAGAGTTTTGGATGCCAGCAACATATTAATTTTCCCACACACTCCAAAGGACATACTCTGGATTTAATCTGCTGCTCTGGTGTCACACCTTCTGACCTTACAGCTGTTGAACTCCCCATAACTGACAATTCTTTCCTCTCATTTACAGTGGAACTCACTCTCTCCATCTCTAAAATATCACGCCTCATTTCATTTCGGTATATAAAGAAGATCAATCTCGCCACACTCACTTCAAGTATCCACTTCTTCTGCCTCCCTGACACTCGCAATCTATCCACCCCTGATGATCTGGTCTCTCACTACAACACTGGACTCCATAATATTCTAAATTCCCTTGCTCCGTTAAAAACCCGATCTGTTTCTTTTTCTGTCTCCGCCCCTTGGTTCACCCCCGATTTTCGTCTCTTGAAAGCCAAAGGTCGGCAACTTGAACGTCTCTATAGAAAAACTGGTCTCACTATTCACAAAGAAATGTACAATAACCACATCTTACATTATAAGGACTCTGTTGCTAGCACTAAAACCCACTATTACTCCTGTATAATCATTGCTAATAAAGGAAACTCCAAGTCACTGTTTTCCCTACTTAACAATATCACCCAACCCCAGAACTTTCTCCCCCCTCACTTGTATACAATCTCCTTCTGCAACTCCATTATGTCATTTTTTACTGAAAAAATCTAAAACATCCACCAGCACCTTGGATCTATCCCTCACCTCAGCATCTCAGTCGACTTTCACCCATCCACACATTCATTTTCTTCCTTCCAGCTACCCGCTATTTCAGAAATCACAGAACTTATCAGGAAATCCAAGCCTTCCACTTGTCAACTTGACCTCTTTCCCACACAACTTGTTAAAGCCTGCCTTTCCTCCCTGGTTCCCCTCATTTCTGCTATCATCCATTCCTCTCTCACTACTGGAACTGTTCCTACATCTTTCAAAACTGCTGCTATTACCCCAATTTTGAAAAACATTGGTGAGGATCCCTCCGACTTCAACAACTTCCGTCCTGTATCCAATTTACCATTAATTTCCAAAATTCTTGAAAAAACATTTTCCTCTCAACTCCATTCTCATCTATCCCACAATAACTTGTATGAACAGTTCCAGTCCGGTTTCCGTCCACTTCATAGCACCGAAACAGCACTTATCAAAATCACCAATGACCTCCTTATGGCAGCTGATTCTGGACTTCTTACCATCCTCATCCTCCTCGATCTGAGTGCAGCCTTTGATACCATCAGTCACACCATCCTCCTCAACAGGTTATCTTCCATCGGCATTAGCCACACTCCGTTAGACTGGTTCACATCTTATCTCTCTGGCCGCACTCAGTTCATTGAACTTAAATCTTTTAAATCCAGTCCCTCAGCCGTCACTTCTGGTGTGCCCCAGGGCTCTGTCCTGGGGCCCCTACTTTTCATCATTTATCTCCTGCCCCTGGGCAATATCTTCCGCAAATTCAATATTCAATTCCACTGTTATGCTGATGACACCCAGCTCTACTTTTCGACCAAACCCTCGTCCACTCTCCCGCCCACCTCCCTTACTGACTGCATCTCGGGAAATAAAAACCTAGTTTTCCCAAAACTTCCTCAAATTAAACAGTAATAAAACTGAGGTTATCCTTATTGGCACGAAATCTACTTTATCCAAAACCGACAGTTTTTCTCTTAATATTGATAACTCCTCCGTTTCACTCTCCCCACAGGTTGAGTCTGGGTGTCATCCTTGACAGCACATTATCTTTTCAATCGCACATTAATAACATTACACAGAATCTATTTCCATCTACGAAACATCAATCTACTCCGTCCCTCCCTTACCCCCCATACTGCCGCCGTCCTTGTCCACAGTCTCGTCACTTCCCGTTTGGACTACTGCAACTCTCACCTTTTTGGCCTCCCTCATAAATCCCTCCATAAACTTCAACTGGTCCAGAATTCAGCTGCCCACATCATTACTCAAACCCCCTCCATTCATCACAACACTCCTGTTCTCCAACAGCTTCACTGGTTCCCGGTCCAGTTCCGTATCCAATTCAAAGTCCTTCTGTTAACTTCTTAGGGAGCAGCGCATGAGGTGACCGTTTTGGAGACCCTGGCGTGACCCTCAGTCCTGGTTACAATTGGATTCAATGGGGAGTGTGTCAAACAGAGCAAAAGGTCACCAGAAACTGATTTCCGGATGGATTTTTCTCAGGTTTTCGCCTGCTAAATGAGTTCTGTTATCTTCTTAGGGAGCGGCTCCCGAGGTGACGGTTTTGGAGAGTCTGGCGTGCCCAAAGTAAAAGGCCTCCCACTCAGGCCCAGAAACTAGGATATGCACATATTTAGTACCATTGGATAGGGAACACTCTGAATTCTCTAAAAGTGTTAACCATTTGTCTGTGAGTAAAACAGAACGGATATGGCAGGCAAAACCCAGAGGAATTTCTGTCCTGGAAAAAGTGGTTTTGACACATTGCCTCATTTAGAGCCCCTCCCTTATGGAAATGCCCTTATAAGGGCATATGAATGCAGTACCTATCACTTCCTCTGGATGTCAACAGTCTCGAGAAAGTGTTCTGATTCTTTTTAGATGCTTTTAGAGCAGAGAAGAAGAGGAATAAGGAAGTGTACACATAAATGTCCTTACAAGAAAATGCGCGTTCATGGCTTGCGCACGCTCTGGTTTTTTCCTTTCTTATCGCCCAGTTTATATTCCGGTTGAAATATTATGCTATTTATACATTAAGAGAGGGATGTGATCTTGGAAACCATAAGAGGAAATTGTTTCTATAACTTTGTACAAGTGAGTAGTCACCGCCCCCCTTGAGTGAGCTCAGTGAGCCTGTTTTGAAGAACTGTATAAAATGAAGGGTTAAGAATTAACATATCAGACAAGAAAGGCTTTGAGCTGCATCTCACATCCAAAGGGGTTTGAACTGAAATCTGAACTATTCTACTACTCTTCTCAAATCACCGTTGACGCTACTCTCATAACCCCAATGTGAACCATCGACATGGCTGGTTAGCCTATCTTTAAAGAGGCAGCTTCAGGAACGAATGGAAGGGAAATCAACTCTATAGTTCTGTTCAGAACTACACAACGAACCAAGACATTTTACACGTAAATACATTCATGATTTCTTACTCCAAACGGGCGGCGGTTTGTGTGTGAAGTATATGATTACTGTGAGAGTAGTTTCTAAATGTACCTTAGTATTATTTCACTGTCCCTCTCTGCCACCATATTGTGTCTGTCCGCTAGGTTCCTTTTTCTAATGTATTACGTGTGTATGTTTGTCCTGTGTTACTATTTAGTTAGCTAGTAAATAAATAATAAAACCAATTTGTGTAGTACTGAATCATAAGTAAGTCTGTGTTTTTTGCAGATGCAGGAGGTTACGTTCAGAATTATGATATGGTACGAGGTTATGATTAATGAGTGGACTTTTTATGAATGTACTCTTTTTAAAGAACCGCTCTCGTGGTGCCCAAAATTCCTAATGAGTTAATTGTTACCTGATTAATTTAATCAGGTAACAATTAAACATAGTTGATTAGATAAATAACAGTCATCAGATTAATGAAAAGGCTGGTGCCGACGTGGATAACAATATCCCTATGCTCTCTACGATCACCAGTTTTAGCCTTAGCCAGCACCCTCTACGGATTAGCGTTTACGTCGGTAGCCCTACCCCCTGGTAAACAGTGTATGACCGTTGGATGATTATTTTTAAGTCTAATATTGCACGTAATGGAGTCTCCAAAGACCAGGGTAAAATTAATTTTTTAGTAAATGTGTTAATTTGATTAAACGGTTATTAAAAGTAAAAACTGACACGTTTGGCAGGTATCCAAGTAGCAACAAACAGCAAAGCAGCATGGAGACAAGTCTGGAAGTTTTCCATTTTGTTTTATTTTAAAAAACACTTACCGTACTATATTGAAAGCTGGTTCAGCAGCAATGCGTCTGGTGTCTTTCTTATCCTGGCCATGCACAAGTAGCCTATCCATAAATGGTTTCTCAATGGTCTACTGGTGACACTTTTGCCTACATGCTGTCGTCCTACCTGCAGTGCTCTATTTTACTGATCTTATTACTCATTACTAGTCTGTAGCCTATGTTATTTACTAAACTGTAGGATCAATCCACAATGGACTAGAATATTCCATGCCCCTAGACAAATTGGAGATGATGACAATGCAAAGACTTTTAATATCCTATAGAATGAGACAAACGCCTGAAGCATTAAGCCATGGAACGTCTTGATTGGCCATTGAGTGGCTAAGCCCTTGTCACACCTACAACTTGTTTATTCATCAAAACCTAGCCCTTTCGCGCCACCGCCAGCTATTTTGCTCATAATAACAGCTGTGAAAATATTTCTGACACACCCCCAGACCTATTGTGCTACCGACAGGGTTTAGATTTACCATTTCGTTAGGTTTGTTAAAATAGAGCCCTTAGTATTTACGCTATTATTGGTTAGTATTTTCAAATCATTATATCAGGTATAATGTTGCCATATTTGTATCATCAGTTGACAGCTACTAAAACGAAATTCTGAGATTATTATAAAGTAACCCCGCCAAAAATGTTGACTCAATATTTGGCTTCAAGGCTCAATGCAACCCCAAACGTGTGGTTGGTAAAAAAAAAAAAAAGAATCCAACAAAAGTAATTCCCCTCAGTGAAGTTCTGGTGGTGATGTGGTTATTACTTCCTCATCCCCCGACACATCCATTTCAATCCGGCGGCAGACTATGCTCTATTGAATTCCCAGACAGAAATAGACTGGGGATTTCTCAAACACGTAATCATAATGGCACACGAGGAAGACATCAGTGAAAGCATTATGATTAACATGACGGGTATGGGAGGGCTAAGAGAGCCCCAGATTGATGTTGCACACATCGTATTGTTCATTACCGAGCTCATCAGTCAGAGAAGAGACTTAGGCCTCTATTTTAATAAACCTAACACAATTGTAAATCTTAGCGCCAGTGGTAGAGCTATAGGTTGGGGGTGTGTCAGAAATATTTTTGCTATTTTCACTGCTGGAAATATGAGTGCATTAACTGGCGGTGGCGTGAAAGAGCTGGGTTTTGATGAATATAGGTGTGACGAGCGTTTCATGGCTTAAAACTGCATGCCGTTGTCTCAAGTTCTGTAGGTTATTGATGGTTTTTGGATTGTCATCAACACCAATTCGGCTGGGGGCACGGAATATTCTCTACCTAGTCTATTGTGGATTGATACAGTTTATTATATTGCATAGGCTACAGTAACGAGTAATAGCAACAGTTGAAAAAAACATCCAGTGTTTGCTCAATATGTTTGGAGTCTTGATAGTCAACATTGTTGTAATTGGCTTCAACGAATATAGGCCTTTACGCATCGCATTTCTCCTGAAATAAAAAATACTAGGCTCCCGTAAATTGTATTGTATGTGTGAGGTACGTTCTCAATTAGCAAAATATAGCCTAGGCCTACCGTTGATATGACATTATAGGACTGAATAATTTGAATATGTTTGGAGTAGAGCGTTTTTGGTAACTGGACTAGATGCACTCTTTGGAAATGGAGATGTATACAAGCCAAATGGAGTAGGCTATCCCCTGCAGGTAGGATTATGTGAAATGTGAATAATGCAGAAGCATGATGGCAAAAGCCTCATGAGTAGACCATTTGTGACCGACCGGCTCGATTCGGTCTTATGTAACAACATTTTAAATTGTGTTTTTTACATTGGATAAAAGTAGAGACTAGAAAATGGTATATCATAGTCTACAGTCGTGGCCAAAAGCTTTGAGAATGGCAGAAATATTCATTTTCACAATGTTTGCTGCTTCAGTGTCTTTAGATATTTTCAGAAGATGTTACTATGGAATACTGAAGTATTTTACTAGGCAAGTCAGTTATGAACAAATTCTTATTTTCAATGACAGCCTAGGAACAGTGGGTTAACTGCCTGTTCAGGGGCAGAACAACAGATTTGTACCTTGTCAGCTCAGGGAATTGAACCTTTCGGTTACTAGTCCAACACTCCACTACTAGGCTACCCTGCCGCCCCAGCATTTAATAAGTGTCAAAGGCTTTTATTGACAATTACATGAAGTTGATGCAAAAAGTCAATATTTGCAGTGTTGACCCTACTTTTTCAAGACCTCTGCAATCCGCCCTGGCATGCTGTCAATTAATAGGGATCAGCTCATGAGGTGACCGTTTTGGAGAGCCTGGCATGCCCAAAGTAAAATGCCTCCCATTCAGGCCCAGAAAATAGGATATGCACATATGTAGTACCATTGGATAGGAAACACTCTGAATTTTCCAAAAGTGTTAACCATTTGTCTGTGAGTGAAACAGAACGCATATGGCAGGCAAAACCCCGAGGAATTTCTGTCCTGGAAAAAGTGATTTTGACACATTGCTCATTTGGAACCCCTCCTCATGAAAATGACCATATAAGGGCATATGAATGCAGTACCCATCGCTTCCTTTAGATGTCAACAGTCTCGAGACAGTGTAAATTTTCAATTTGGATGCTTTAGACCAGAGAATAAGAGCAAACCAGGAATTGACCTTTTTATGTAAACATAACCCAGTGCGCGTTCCCGACAAGGCGCGCAGTGTCTTTTTTACCGTCTTTATCGATCAGTTTATATTCTGGTTGATTTATAATAGTAAATATACGTAAAAGTGTTCCTAAGGATACATTTAAAACTATGTTTGATTGTTCTTGGACAAGTTTATAGGTATAAGATGAACGAGTTTGCGTCACGTTTCAATAGAGGAGTGGAGGCTGTCGTTTCTGATTATAACGCGCAAACCAAATGGAGATTTATGGATAAAATACATTACTTTTTCTAACAAAAGAACCATGGATTGTCTTCGTTGGACACTTAGGATGACCTCAGCAGAAGTTCTTCAACAGGTAATTGATTTGTTTTCGCTGTGAAATGTGTTATGTGTGTGCCGTGATGGCTAATCGATTCATGGCTATGGGAAAAATATGTGAGGTGCTACCCTCAAACAATCAAATGTGCTGCTTTCGCCGTAAAGCCTTTTTGAAATCTGACAATGCTGTGATATTGCCAAGAAACAGAGCTTTTGATGAGTATGGAACACTTGTATATTGGTGGATGTTTAATAATTCAACTTTTGGATTTTGAATTTGGCGCCTTACATTTCACCTGGTAGTGTCGGGATTGGGGCGCTAGCGCCCCAGCAATCCCTGAGAGGTTAACTTATGGGCCACATCCTGTGTTAAGACCTTAGAAAGACAGGGTAGGATAGATATAGGTCTGTAGCAGTTTGGGTCTAGAGTGTCACCCCCTTTGAAGAGGGGGATGACCGCGGCAGCTTTCCAATCTTTGGGAATCTCAGACGATACGACAGAGAGGTTGAACAGGCGAGTAATAGGGGTTGCAACAATTTCGGCAGATCATTTTAGAAAAAGAGGGTCCAGATTGTCTAGCTCGGCTGATTTGTAGGGGTCCAGATTTTGCAGCTCTTTCAGAACATCCGCTATCTGGATTTGGGTGAAGGAGAAATGGTGGGGGCTAGGGCGGGTTGCTTTGGAGGGTGCCGGGCAGTTGACCGGGGTCCCGGTAGCCAGGTGGAAAGCATAATCAATGCTTGGAGTTTGTCAGAATTACTGGGTTTTTGTTTGTCCACCCACCTCTTGAGGATTGACCACAAGTTCTCAATGGGATTAAGGTATGGGGAGTTTCCTGGCCATGGACCAAAAATATCGATGTTTTGTTCCGCAAGCCACCTACTTATCACTTTTGCCTCATGGCAAGGTGCTCCATCATGCTGGAAAAGGCATTGTTCGTCATCAAACTGTTCCTGGATGGTTGGGAGAAGTTGCTCTCGGAGGATGTGTTCGTACCATTCTTTATTCATGGCTATGTTCTTAGGCAAAATTGTGAGTGAGCCCACTCCCTTGGCTGAGAAGCAACCCCACACATGAATGGTCTCAGGATGCTTTACTGTTGGCATGACACAGGACTGATGGTAGAGCTCACCTTGTCTTCTCCGGACAAGCTTTTTTCCGGATGCCCCAAACAATCGGAAAGGGGATTCATCAGAGAAAATGACAACCCCAGTCCTCAGCAGTCCAATCCCTGTACCTTTTGCAGAATATCAGTATGTCCTTGATGTTTTTCCTGGAGAGAAGTGGCTTCTTTGCTGCCCTTCGTGACACCAGGCCATCCTCCAAAAGTCTTCACCTCACTGTGCGTGCACATGCACTCACACCTGCCTGCTGCCATTCCTGAGCAAGCTCTGTACTGGTGGTACCCCGATCCCGCAGCTGAATCAACTTTAGGAGACGGTCCTGGCGCTTGCTGGACTTTCTTGGGCGCCCTGAAGCCTTCTTCACAACAATTGAACCGCTCTCCTTGAAGTTCTTGATGATCCGATAAATGGTTGATTTAGGTGCAATCTTATTGGCAGCAATATCCTTGCCTGTGAAGCCCTTTTTGTGCAAAGCAATGATGATGGCACGTGTTTCCTTGCAGATAACCATAGCTAACAGAGGAAGAACAATGATTCCAAGCACCACCCTCCTTTAGAAGCTTCCAGTCTGTTTTTCGAACTCAATCAGCATGACAGAGTGATCTCCAGCCCTGTCCTCGTCAACACTCACAGACATGATGTCAGCTGGTCCTTTTGTGGCAGGGTTGAAATGCAGTGGACATTTTTTGGGGGGATTCAGTTCATTTGCATGGCAAAGAGGAACTTTGCAATTCATCTGATCACTCTTCATGACATTCTGGAGTATATGCAAATTGCCATCATACAAACTGAGGCAGCAGACTTTGTGAAAATTAATATTTGTGTCATTCTCAAAACTTTTGGCCACGACTGTACAGTTGAGGAACAATGGGAAAGGAATTCTGCTTTGAACGTTGATACATTTTTAACCCCACTTTTGAAAAAACGGCTTCTGAATGTTTTGGACCACCTTCTGGAGAACTCTTCTTTGTCTACACCCATTCAGCATCGTTCACACCCTCGTAAACCTTAGCCCCACTCTTCTTTATTGGGATTCACGTGAGGCCAAGTGCTATACAGAGTCAGTATAGTAGTGTACTAAACAACCAAAGATTTCAAGACTAAAGCCTGGTTTATACTACGTCTATCTACATGTCTGTAGACAGTTGTCGTCCAAAATCAATCTGTCACAGGTCAGGTTTTCTCCCTTGAGTGTACTACCTGAGGTTGCCACTGGAGAGCACCCTTGGGTTACTTTTAGTATCCAGTTGACCATGATTGGGCTCATTGGGATCACCTGCTGGATGACTATTTAGGTTTCTCTGTGGACTGGGCCAGTTTCTCAGGTCTCATGTTTTATTCAGTGTTCTCGTGTTTGAAGAGCTCAAGTAAATATTCTGGATTTACCCTTACCTCTGCCTGCTGTGTTTCTCTGCGCCTGGGTCCAAGTCCGTACTAGCACTAATGTCACACAAACTTGTCATTGTCATTATGAAAAAGTATCAACACAAAAACGACAGGCTGCATGACATCAGCACCCTGGTGTACTTAACACCAATAAACCCATCTGTTTAAATATGAATCTATTATTTGTCAATCTAACTAGGCAACTAAAAGAAACTTCCGAAACAATGTTTTGCTTTGTATCTAGCTTTTTAGCTAGCTATCCAGCTAACATTAACATGACTGGCTAGCCAGTTCAAATAATGACCATATCATAACTTTAGCTAATTTGTATTTGTTATTACTCACAACTCACAACAAGATCATCATGTACAAGTTAATGGTAAGTTAATTAACTTGTGAGTGTGACAAAATAAAAGCAAGGCATTTTACTGGAGCATTTTTTTACTTGGACACTGTCTCGTTGCCCTAACGTTATATCCTTATTTGACTTCGGTGCAGGTCATGTTTTTCTTCACATTACCGTCTCTGGTAAACAAACACTATATAAAATAAAGAATAAAATAAAATCATCTAGCTAAACAATTAACCATAATCCAAATTCATAATATTACTACCCTGCAAGAATATGCTAACCAACTAGCTAGGTTCAATGTTAGCTAACATTAGGCTATAACTAGGAAAGCAAATGGCTTTGAGATGCAAATAATATTACTACACAGATCATACATGTAACATTAGCTAGCTAGCTAACAGTACGCTTTAACTTGCAATGGAAAAAACTTTCTGACAAATTTTGAAACTTATAGTATCTGAAAATGTAGCTAGCTAGACTCTCTTACCAATATACATGTAGGAACGCTTCTCCCTCTCTGTCACGGATGTTTTTTAATAAAAATCTTTAACTAGTCAAATCAGTTAAGAACAAATTCTTATTTATTCTATACTAGGAACAGTGGGTTAACTGCCTTGTTCATGGGCAGAACAACAGATTTTTATCTTGTCAGCTCAGGGATTCGATCTAGCAACCTTCCGGTTACTAGTCCAACGCTCTCACCACTAGGCTACCTGCCATGGTTGCCCTTAGTTTGAAGGTATAATCCAGAGACAGGTGTTGAATACAACAGCCGACATCAGCACATTCTCTTTTGGACTTCATCTGCATTATTTGCAATCAAATGCAATAATTTTCTCCATCTCCTTAGCTATCATACTCTGCTTCCACCGGGCATTTCACTGATGTCAAAACCCGGTCCTCCATAAAGTGGAGAGCATTAGCAACACTTATGCAGGTCTTTGTGATATCTTAAAGAAAAGCTGGGTTAGAAAAAGGATTACCTACACATACTGAGCAGCTCATGTTATAGATATAAGCGTGCTACATTGAAGGCCAATCCAAACTCCTCTCTCGGCATGTCTAGCCCATCCATTATCTCAGCCAATCATGGCTAGCGGGAAGGTTCCTGTCTTTTTCCGTGTCTAAACCAACTAGGCTCGTAATTTAACAATTTTATTCGTATTTACAGATGGCATACACGTTTGTTATTAAGGCACATGAAAGTTCACATGTTCCAGAAGGCATTTTTTCACAAAAACGAATTTTGATAAAAATGTTTATGTTCAAATGCCTCTGGGAAGAGGTGACATGCGACATACGCCTAGTTTCCTGAAATTAGTCTTATTTAGAAACCTTTTATGGATAGGCTACTTGGCTAATGCATGGCCAGGATAAGAAAGATACAACACTAGCGTTGCAAAGGGAGTGTATGAAACTGGAAACTTTCTAGCTTTACTAGTGGACTACCAGAATGTTGGTATCTTTCAATTATTTAATGTAATCTATCACAAGACATCTAGTGGCCCTTTTGGGTACTTCAGAGTTTTACAGGTGTCTGTAATGATCTCTGGCCCTCTGTGTGGCCTTAACAAATGTAAAATATGTGACAATTAAATAAAAATAGAATGACAAAGCTGTAAAACAATTATACAACAGGTGGGTCTAATCCTGAATGCTGATTGGTTAAAACCGCATTCCAGCTGGTGTCTATTCCACAAGTTACCACCGGCTAAATCTATGACGGTAAAATTCCAGTTTACTCTGTTCCATCTGACTGCGTAAACCACTGTCTCATCAGCCCAGGCAGGGAAGTTATAAACTTGATCTCCACTATAAAAAGCATCAAGACATTATCTTTACATTTCTTTTAGACTAACATTTTGTTTTCAACAGCAGAGATTTGTATAAACCTTGCTGTCTGTCTTTACGACATTTGCAACATTGTTTCAATATTCAAATTCGATCTCCAGCTGTCCCATAGTAATCAACGTGTCGGGACGAGACAGACAGGCAGCTTTTTTCAGACAGTCGAAATCATGAATCAGCTGGTTTCATTTTTATGGATGTATACAAAGAAATGTAAATTGAAAAAAAGTCAAACTAAATAAAGTGCAGCTAGTTTACAGTCTTTCCAGCTTCAGATTGAAGTTATTGTGTTAGCTGTGTTGTTGGCTAGCTCCTCTGTACAACAGTTTCCTGACGAGTGAGCACGTTTTCCATGCCAGGCGAAATCACATCTCATTAGCTCAACTTAGTAAATACCATTGGTTTTTAATATGAGGGTTTATTTATTTTCACAAACTTTTGTTTATTTTACTATGTCAGTATGTATTTGCTGTCAATGTTTGTGTCAAACTGGTGACAGTTGTGGAAAATGTCTAGAGTTGGAAGTGTTGATTAGATGCTTTTTTCATTAATTAGGCTATTTTCTCTTGAACCATATGGTCTATCTATTAGACATTCATGTATAATATTCACACAGATATATAAAAAAAAATGCTATATATGAACACATTTTTAAAAAGTTGTTAAAATATAAATTACCTAAATTACAATAGATTGCCATATATTTTCTGTTAATTACCAAAATTGCTGAAGATTCCGGTAACTTTGGTAAACTTTGATTTGCAACCCTACACCAGACGCATTTCTGATGAACTAGCTTTCATTATAGTAGGGTAAGGGTAGCCTAAACATTTTTTACCAACCTTTTTTATTTCCTTTTTTGGGGGGGAGGGGTTCAAATGACAGACAGTCAATAGTCTTTGTAGTCTTTGTAACAATGCATGTGTTGGGCTTTAGGGATTGTTTATTTGTATGTGGGCTTTAGCTGAGATTATCTTTACAGAGTCAATTATATTTGTCCAGGCCTCAGTTGTTCCTTGACTAGCACCATTAAATCTCTTTGTCGATCATTCTAATGTTATAACTTCTGTAAGAATATTTTAAGGTAATACACAACGCAGAGGACTAGAGGTCAATAGGGAATTAACGATCAGTGGAAATAGTTGTTTTTCAGTTCAACATCTGTTTAAATCTGTGTAGGGGTTTCAGTCCTGGACTCAAAGCTACATGTGGCAAGTTCTCATTGGTTCGATTGGTCTATACATTGAGCCTGAAATGGGATACTTGTTATTTGGCCATTGACCCAATTTTACTGCAAGGAATTCTAATTGGTCAACCACAGGCTAGGGTTGGGTTAAAAATCACATCCTGTTACTTTGTTCTGTGGAGAATCACTGAGGACAGGAAAATAAGGAACATCTGTTGTCTACTTCCGAGCATAACAACTATGATTTGTTCTCTTTGAATAAACCTATTTTTTCCCCCTGATTTGCTTTGGGGTCTGTGTTATTGAAGAATAACATCAGCTGCTAACACTTCTAATAGTAACTATATCCACTGCCGGATTGGGAGAGAGTGGGGGGATTGCCATCTAAAATGCTGACCACGCCGCCTGTGTTGCGTGCGCGAGCATTGCAAAATAAATGTACACATAAATGTTATTCAATCATTTAATCTAAAAATGCTCACGTTTGAGGAGTCAGGTGCTAAAATAGAACTTGGTTCTATTTTTGACACGTTGCAAGTCCCGCCTCTCCCATATCCTCATAGATTTTTAGGAGCATGTACCCATGTGGGTGATTGAAAGATGAACTGAGGTCCACACTCCAGTCCAGTTGGTGGTAAAAATGCACATGTGTTGGTTGCCAACTGACATATAAAGCCCACAGAAGAAGAAGACTACTGAAGGAGGAGAGAATACTAGAAACTAACTAAATGTCCCCTTTTATTAATTGTCGGAGTAGAGAACACACAATTTTGAAAAAAAAGGACCTTGTGCATTTTAGATGAAATAACAACCCCAATGTTTATATCCCAGGACAAATTAGGACAAATTAGCTAGCAACAGCAGCTAGCTAAATGTTCTTGAATGTTTCCTGAGTTTCGATCTGTCCCCAAATTAATGTAGTTGGTTCAGAGTTAATTTTGATATTTCAACCTGCGTGTCCGGATTACGTCTGGTGTGGATATACAAAATCAACATGCGCGCCCACATGTGCCTGGTCTAGTCAGCATGTAACAGCTAGTTTTTGTTATCAAACGAAATGGGGGAAAAGCAATTGTTACAGGAAAATAACTTGTTTCTAAATACAAGTGTCACCGGATCATTTCATCTCTCGTTCCATGATGGGCATAGCCTACATGGAGGGTGTTTTACTCACACCAAAATATTAACCTCACAAGCTCCAGCAGAAAAACTGACTGTTTTGGAGAGCCTGGCGTGCCCAAAGTAAAATGCCTCCCATTTAGGCCCAGAAAATGGGATATGCAGATATTTAGTACCATTGGATAGGACACACTCTGAATTTTCCAAAACTGTTAACCATTTGTCTGTGGGTCAATCAGAACGCATTTGGCAGGCAAAACCCTGAGGAATCTCTGTCCTGGAAAAAGTCATTTTGACACATTGCTCATTTTGGAACCCCTCCCTATCCAAAATGACCATATATAGGCATGTGAACCGCAGTGCACGTCGCTTCCTTATGATGTCATCAACCACGAGACGGTGTTTTACTCCATCTTGGAGGAATTTCGGCCAATGATAAACAGCATGGCAATGAGAGACCACTTTATGAAAACTCTTCAGATTGCGCGCGCACGAGAAGGCGCGCTGTGCCTTATTTATCGTCTTTAGCGCTCAGTTTATATTCCGGCTGATTTATAATAGTAAATATACGTAAATATGTTCCTAAGGATACATTTAAAACTATGTTTGATTGTTTTTGGACAAGTTTATAGGTATAATTTGAACGAGTTGGCGCCGCCTTTCAAAACAGGAATGGAGGCTGTCGTTTCTGATTATAACGCGCGAACCAAATGGAGGATTTATGGATAAAAGACGTTACTTTTTCTAACAAAAGAACCATGGATTGTCTTCGTTGGACACTTAGGAAGACCTCAGCAGAAGTTCTTCAACAGGTAACTGATTTGTTTTCGCTGTGAAATGTGTTATGTGTGTGCCATGATGGCTAATCGATACATGGCTATTGGAAAATATGTGAAGTGCTAGCCTCAAACAAATGAATGTGCTGCTTTCGCCGTAAAGCCTTTTTGAAATCTGATAACGCTGTGATATTGCCAAGAAACAGAGCTTTTGATGAGTATGGAACACTTGTATATTGCTGGATGTGTAATAATTCAACTATCGGATTTTAAATTTGGCGCTTTAGATTTTAGCTGGTAGTGTCGGGATGAGCCCGCTAGCGACCCACTGGTAATTGAGAATGCTTAAGAGGTTTTAACAGACGCTGGCTAAAATAATGGACAATAGCCTACAAATAAAAAATGGGATGCTCCCAATAATCACGCTCCTTTTATAATAAAGCGTTGGTGATTAGGATTTATTTTAAAGCAGTCTCTCTACTTAGCAAATGCATTGTAAAGGACAAAAAAACTGCCTTCATTGAGAGGAGGGGAGGCTATGCTTGGTTTCTAATCAAATGTAACAAAATGGGGATTTTTTTTGTGTGTGTTTCTTAATACAAGGTATACAGGCACAAAAAGCACATCTCTCTTCCATGTGCATATGGGCACTGTGCGTCAAGGCTGGACAGGCTGCGCTTCCGCTTTTAAAATCCATGCCACAATCAACCGCATTACTGCTAAGACCAGCTTTTGGTTGGTCTTAAATATCCCCACCAGTGCTGCCTGAAATTGGCACTTTGGCGCACATTGCAAGTTTATAACGATGCACCTTAGATATTGCCACCCCTCCCACCTTAGCTCAAGCAAGCTCATTGAACACAGAAGAGGGCTGGCTTTAACAGGTCGAAATTGAAAACTAGCGTGCGTTTGACAATTGCGCTGGCTTAACACTAGAATTTCTCATTTCGTTTTTAGTCCGTATCACATAAACATTTTAAGTAATAATGACTTTTCGTTGTCTTTGAGTTCAACTTATTATTTAATTATTTAAAAGTTGGATACCATAGTGAATGTTTGTTTCCAGGCATCGTGTTCTCGTTTCTTTGTCATCAGAACAGAGGTAACGACTCCTCCTGTCTCTAGAGTCCGTCTGTTATATCTGGAGTATTTCTTCTCTTATCTGGTGTCCTGTGCGAATTTAAGTTTGCTCTCTCTAATTATCTCTCTCTTTCTTTCTTTTTCTTCTCTCTCTCTCTCTCTCTCTCGGAGGACCTGAGCATTAGGACCATTCCTCAAGGCCTACCTGGCCTGATGACTCCTTGATGTCCCGAGTCCACCTGGCCGTGCTGCTTCTCCAGTTTCAACTGTTCTGCCTGTTTTATGAACATTTTAAAATCTTGTCCATGTTCTGTTATAATCTGCACCCGGCACAGCCAGAAGAGGACTGGCCACCCCTCACAGCCTGGTTCCTCTCTAGGTTTCTTCCTAGGTTTTGGCCTTTCTAGGGAGTTTTTCCTAGCCACCGTGCTTTTACACCTGCATTGCTTGCTGTTTGGGGTTTTAGGCTGGGTTTCTGTACAGCACTCTGTGACATCAGCTGATGTAAGGGGGGCTTTATAAATAAATTTGATTTGATTTGAACGCATGATCTCTCTGAAGCGATCACGTGACATGGTTTACCAAAGAAAACATGTCTGACCAGAAGCTCTCCATATACACGTTCTTCCCACCAAATGCTCCATAGACACATCCAACACATCAATAGACAGATTTTGGTAATTAACAGAAAATCTATGGCAATCTATCGTAATTTATACTTGAATGACTTTGTAAAGAATTATTAATATATAGTATACATTTGTGTGATAGCTCTTGTAATGCAAGTTTTATGGAATCAGGCGCAGGATACAGAGATGAGTCCAAACTTCTTTTAATAGCAGGAAATGAACTACTAAACCAGTAGTATAACCACTGCTAGCAATACATACGGAGCCACAACGTAACAGGAAACAATCACGGACAAAACCCAGGGGGAAACAGAGGGATTAAATAAGGAAACATGCAATTAGTGAAATGTGAACCAGGTGTGAATGAGACAAGACAAAACAGAAAATCAGAAATGGATCGGTGGTGGCTAGAAATCCGGTGACGTCGACCGCTGGTAGCCGCCCGAACTAGGAGAGGGGCCGACTTCAGCGGAAGTCGTGACAATTTGCAACCCTAGTAGGGCCTGCTCTCTCAGTGATGACATTTTGTGCTGATAATCGGCTCGTAGCATTGTCACCAGCTTGTTCTATCTAAACGGTGTCATCCCTTTCTGTCTCACCGTTTCCGTTGGTGGTGGTGTGCTCTGTGCGTACTGTCTGGCTTTTTTGCGTTTAGGCCTCGGAGGTGTAGGTTCAGGCTGATGCTCAGAATCAGAAGAATAATCAGAGATATCATGATTCATTTCTTCCCCACCATCTGAGAATGTTTAATTCAGATCTTGTAGCAGCGCTAACGCAGCATGTGCATCCATTTGTCTTGGTCTTCTTGCCATTGAAAATTACGTGCATGCTCTAGCTGTGTACTCCAAGTAGGACAGAGTCGACTGATAAGACTGCTTTAATTTTGTAGACTGATATAGGGACATCGCATTTTGAGATTATGATTAAAATGTACTATACCAATACAATAGAATGGCCTGCCCTGTTCTTCATTCACAATTTGTGATTACATGATTATGCATTGTTCGCTTCCCCTCGCTCATCAACTTACCTATGCTCCCCATCATACTTAACTTAATTTATTTAATCTGTTGTTATATGTGTAAAGTTTAGGTTTAGTTTTGAGGCAATTATCTGGGTGATTATCAACTGGGTGTGGCATCTTCCACTGTTGGGAGAAGGAGCAGAGCAGGGCCTACAGTCAGGAGAAGGAGGGGCAATGGGAAAAAACATAAAAAAATGACATCCTTAAACTGGTTATAACTCCAGTTCTGTTTGTGATATTAAGATTCTAACAATGGCAGTGTGTTATATAGACTTCAAATTAAATTCACAAGCAGTTGAAATGACTGACTTTTTTCAATGGCAAATGGCCTGAGTAAACCATCTTCATTCATCCACCATCTTTGGTGAATGTGTCCATACCCCAACCTCCCACTGAACGGTCCAATTCGACATAAGCAGAGCACCCACGCAAGGCCAAGGTGGTGACTGCAGCTTCTTATTGGCTCATTTGATGCAGCAAAGACTCATGGGAACTCAATAAAACAAGTCCGGTGAAAACCATATCTAATAACTTCCCCCGGGTATTGTTGTCTGTGAATTAAAGGGAAAGAAAGAGAGGAGAAGACCAAAAAAGCCCTTCGTCTATCAAGGAAAGTTTGTGTGGTAACAAAAACGGACTGCCCCCATGAAGTGTATGGACTACAGATTTGGCACCAGCTGGATTTTAGCAGTACTTAGGGATCAGTGGGGCGCTAGCGACCCACCTACGACAACATCCGGAAAAATGCAGAGCGCCAAATTCAAAAAACAAAAATAGTAATCTTAAACATTCATGAAAATACAAGTGTTGCACACTATTCAAAACCTTAGAATCTTGGTCATCTCACAGCGTTGTCAGATTTCAAAAAGGCTTTACGGCGAAAGCATAGCATTTTATTGTCTGAGGACAGCGCCCCGCATACTTCCTGCATTAGCATAATAACATAACCAGCACGGGTGTCACAAAACTCAAAAATAGCGAAAAAATGTATCTCTTACCTTTTGAAGATCTTCCTCTGATGGCAATCCAAAGGGTCCCAGCTACACAATAAATGGTCCTTTTGTTCGAAAAAGCTCTGTTTGATTGGCGCGTTTTGTTCAGAAATCCCCCGTTCCACTCGTTCAATATAAAAGACTTAGAAAACGTAAAATAGTTACCTATAAACTTTGTCCAAACACCTCAAACAACATTTCTAATTGATCCTCAGGTACCCTAATATGTATATAAATGATAATATTTCACACGGATAATAACCTGGTCGATAGAAATGGAAAAAAACGAAGTGCGTGCTCTCAGTCACACGCGCCAAAGAGAAGAGTCCTCTCCAGAGTCCACTTACAAAAACAGCTCTTACTCCTTGGTTTAAAAAAAATAAATCCTGAAACCTTGTCTAAAGACTGTTGACATCTAGTAGAAGCCATAGGAACTGCAATCTGGGAACTAGATCCCCCTGCTTTCAATAGCATGTCAATGGAAAACGTGTGACATCACAAAATCAGATTTTCCAGATGGATTTTCCTTGGGTTTTGCCTGCCAAATCAGTTCTGTTATACTCACAGACATTATTTTAAAACTACTTAGGGAGCAGTGGGGCGCCCCACTCCCGACACTACCCGGTGAAACGTAAGGCACCAAATTCAAAATCCAAAAGTTTAATTATTAAACATTCATCAATATACAAGTGTTGCATAGTCATCAAAAGCTCTGCTTCTTGGCAATATCGCAGCGTTGTCAGATTTCAAAAAGGCTTTACGGCGAAAGCACAACATTTGATTGTTTGAGGATAGCACCTACAATATTTAACCATTAGCATGAATTCATAAACCAGCGCAGTTCACACAAAACACATTTCACAGCGAAACAAATCCCTTACCTTTTGAAGAACTTCTGCTGAAGGCAGAAAATCCAACGTCGAATCGCCCATTGAAACGTGATGAGAACGCGTTCAAAAATACCTATAAACTTTTCCTAAACAAATCAAATACGAGTTATAATGCATCCTTAGCTATCCTTTTATGAATATCAGCGATAATATTTCACTCGGATGGTCACCTATACCTTATATAAGTAAAATAAAGTGCCATTTCCTGTACCTATTTGTTGTGTTTACTCCAATCTCTCTGAGTCTTTGTATATAGACTGCTGACATCTAGTGGAAGCGATAGGTACTGCAGTCTCAGTCCTGGTAACAAATGGATTCAATAGGGAGTGTGTCTAACAGAGCCAAAGGTCACCAGAAACTGATTTCCGGATGTTTTTTTCTCTGGTTTTTGCCTGCTAAATGAGTTCTGTTGTACTCACATACATTATGTTAACACTTTTAGAAACTTCAGAGTGTTTCCTATCCAAAACCGTCACCTTACCTGCCGCTCCCTAAGAAGTTAACAGTTTTAGAAACTTCTGAGTGTTTTCTATCCAATAGTACTAATGTGTGCATATCCTAGTTTCTGGGCCTGAGTAACAGGCATTTTACTTTGGGCACGCCAGACTCTCCGAACCTCCGAACACTGCCGCCGCTCCCTAACAGGGAAACCTGTTGTATTATGTGTGGCAGAATATCACTAGAACTCTTTGGGTTATAATGTAGGACTTGTGATTATTTATCCTTTTCGCGGGAATACTGTGCATGTGATACCTTGGTTGGAAAAACACGTAAATCTCTACCTCAAAAATAATTTGCAACAAGCCCTACCAACCTAACTCGTGGCCAATGGGTGCATTCGTTTTATCTCCAGCGGTGGCCTGGGTAGGTGGACATTTAACTCTAGGACCAATGACAAAAATGCGCACATTTTGACCACACGGTGCCCTGATGGAGATAATGACAAGTACCAGCAACCAATCAATATCATAACTTGTTTCTAATGTGGAAATTATGATAGCTTAATATTTCTGATTCCATAGGGCCTATTCCACATATTTTTTATAATTCAATACAATGTCTCATTATCTTTCCGTTTGGCAGTTTTATTGGTAATAAACAGAGGTTGCTGTTTCATACTCTGCACCCTGTAAACCATTGTATCTTCGTTGGGATGTTAAACTCAATATGAGAAATTGTGTAATGATTGCTTTCTAATTACTGTAAACTGCAATTGTTAAGATTTGATCTTGTCTGTAAGATCTCCTTTATCCCAAATTGTCTGCAGATGTTTTGAATAAATTCTACGGTTTATAATTTTTACTGTATGATACACTAATATGAGCACACCAATAAGATCTCAGACGCTAAGTAAGGCATTATCACAATCTATGTTAAGCAAACTTGGCCAAATAGTAATTTGTAAATATTAGTATTTACTTAGTTGGTATCGTTATTACCACACTAATTAGTCTAGTTAAGGTATTATTAGCATTATTTTGTCACTCTAGAAGACCATAACACTCGGGTGTGGGTTGCACCAACGTGAGAATATAAGACAGTTCAAAAGCATGTTGTTACAGAAGAATATGTTGTTTCACGATACACTGTATGTAATAATGATTATGCACATCAGTGGAGTGTGAAAATGGCATGATGTTCAGTTTTGTAGACAACTTGCCTTACCTCAAGAAGAGATATAAATTGTATTTCCCAGCAAGCATGCAGGTTAAAATATTGCCCACATGTGAGCTGCCCACATTGGGTTGATGCGACTTTGCTCATGGCCCCAAGGTATTGGCCCTGTGTAGACAGCCCCTTTCTGATGAGGGCAGCCCTCTTTGTCAGTTTCACATGCCCGTTGCTAGCTATTTTCATCTCAGCAATGCCACGATTCTGGCCAAGTTTATGCTTAACAATTTCAGAGAAATACTGCACATTGGCTTAGAAAACATTTGACAAAGGTGATTTGTGAAATAAAGGTGAATGTTTTCAACTAACAATCACTCTTAAACCAACTCAACGCCCAGCTGTTAGCCCACTTGCCAATGCCCCAGGGATCAAAAGTTGCATTTAATTCAAAGAAAGGCTATATGAGAGGTCCAGGTTAGCAGATGGGCCCAATCTGAATTAATAATGTGCAGTTCGCATGACAGCTCCAATAAGCCCCCTGTGGTGGACGAGAGGCTTGTAGAATCATGATTGTTTCGAGTTTTTAGTTCATTGGGGTCCTGCATGCTTTGGGCATTACTGAATCAAAAGAACGAAATTAGTAGAACATTTTTTCTATTGACTGAACGAGTTGAAAAGAGTTTCAATACAACATTTCAATACAATTTCGATTCCCCTTTTCCATGTCCAGGAATGAGATTAATATTTCTAAGAACATGGGTTGCATCCCAAATTATACCCTACATAGCACACTACTTTGACCAGGGCACTTTGTAGGAAAAAGGGTACCATTTGGGAAGCACACATGGTACTTCTCAGTAGTCCTTTTACAGACTCTAGTGGTACCCTGGAGGCCTCAGTCTTGGATTAAGTTGCAGGCTCACTTTAGAACAGCAGTACTGCACTGACCCTTTCCTTAGCCCAGGCAAAAATCCCTTGCCATATGCTTTAACAAGAAAAATGGACAGAATTGCATATAGAGAGTTTAGGTGTGTGTGAGAGAGATGGAAATTGAGTGTGTGTGTGTGCGCGTGTCTAGGGGATGTTTAAATTGTGATCGGAAGCTCCGTGCATGCATAATGCCAGGGCAATATTTTCATTATCATGATTCTTTGCTCTCATGAAACAAGTGTAAACATTGTAGAATATTACCAGGAGAACATTCATTACTCTGTGTACTGCGAGATCGGGCCGGTATAGGAAATTATTGCTCTGTTCGTTTTCTCAAGACAAATTCACATAGCAATCCAGCTTTCTCTGGTCCCTGCTATCCGTCTCCCCCAGAATGGTGGAAAGGATTTCTTACCACCAACTGTTGCAAGGTCTGATGACAATACCAAACATTTGATTCAGTGGCGAACCTCCCAGGAAAATATGTTAACTGGTAGGAGAAATGCTGCCGCAAAAGCTTTTGTGTAAGTCATGTGGCCATGTCACGATAAATAACAGAGGATTCAATAGCGAGTGAAGTTAAACATTTAATGAAACAAACAAGGATGACAGCGTAGCAAGAACAGTCTGAGTCTTGGCAGCGCAGGGACTGAATGGGGTAAGCCAGATCCTCCGTGAAGGTGAGTGTAGAGAGAGGAAATCCCAAGTCCGTGAAACCAGGAAGTACCCGGCGACGAATCCTCCACCGGAGAGACAGCAGAGCGAACGTAGAGTCCAAAACAGAGACCGAAACCATCGGAGACACAGGACTCAGCCAGGGGAACGAGCTAGCACACAGGAAACAACCCAACGAACTGACAAACACAAGACAATGACAAACAGTATAAATAGACACAGAAGATGAGTGGCAGCTGGTGCTGATAATTAGCTGAGTGGTGATCAGCGGCTACACCCACACTCACACACATACACACAGAGCGAGCCGGTGAATTCATGAACCGTGACAGGCCATAGCTAGCTACAGTATCTTGCCACTCGATGTTATGCGGTGTTATGCACTAAAGTTATAGCTAACGGTGCTGGTCCTAACATTTCTATTTCTTCTAGTTTGTCTGACTTGTCACGTCTGTGTATCTGTGGGGGTCCACCCTATGATCCCTCAGCCATATGTACCCTCAACCTCAGCCCTATGTCAAAATCAAATCACATCAAAATGTATTTGTCACATGCTTGACATCTGACCGCAAGGCACTACAGAGGGTAGTGAGTACGGCCCAGTATATCACTGGAGCCAAGCTCCCTGCCATCCAGGAACTCAAACCAGGAAAGTGTCAGAAGAAGGCCCATACAGTCATGAAAGACTCCAGCCACCCAAGTTATCGACTGTTCTCTCTACTACCGCATGGCAAGCAGTACTGATGCAACAATCTGGAACCAACAGGACCTCGAACAGCTTCTAACCCCAAGCCATAAGGCTGATAAATAGTTAGTCCAGATAGCTATTAACTATTTAACAATCCGGATTGACCCTTTTTGCACAAACTCTTTTGACTCATCACATACACTGCTGCTACTGTTAATTATCTATCCTGTTGCCTAGTCACTTTATCCCAACCTACAGTACCCATCAAAAGTTTGGACACCTACTCATTCCAGGGTTTATTTTTACTATTTTCTATATTGTAGAATAATAGTGAAGACATACACACTATGAAATAACACACATGGAATCATGTAGTAACCAAAAAACTTTTAAACAAATTTTATTAGTCACATGTGCCGAATACAACAGATGTAGACCTTACAGTGAAATGCTTACTTACGAGCCTCTAACCATCAATGCAGTTTAAAAAAAATGGATAAGAATAAGAAATAAAAGTAGCAAGTAATCAAAGAGAAGCAGTAAAATAACAATAGCGAGACTATATACAGGAGATACCAGTACAGAGTCAATGTGCGGGGGCACCGGTTAGTTGAGGTAATATGTACATGTAGGTAGAGTTATTAAAGTGACTGTGCATAGATGATAACAACAGAGAGTAGCAGTGGTGTAAAAGACAGGGAAGGGGGCAATGCAAATAGTCTGGGTAGTCATTTGATTAAGTGTTCAGGAGTCTTATGGCTTGGGGGTAGAAGCTGTTTAGAAGCCTCTTGGACCTAGACTTGGCGCTCCGGTAACGCTTGCCGTGCGGTAGCAGAGAGAACAGTCTATGACTAGGGTGGCTGGAGTCTTTGACAATTTATAGGGCCTTCCTCTGACACCGCCTGCTATAGTGGTCCTGGATGGCAGGAAGCTTGGCCCCAGTGATGTACTGGGCCATTCGCACTACCTCTGTAGTGCCTTGCGGTCGGAGGCCGAGCAGTTGCCATACCAGGCAGTGATGCATCCAGTCAGGATGCACTCAATGGTGCAGTTGTAGAACCTTTTGAGGATCTGAGGACTCATGCCAAATCTTTTCAGTCTCCTCTTCAAGTCAAATCATGGTTAGCAGATGTTAATGCGAGTGTAGCGAAATGCTTGTGCTTCTAGTTCTGACCATGCAGTAGTATCTAACAAGTAATCTAACAATTTCACAACAATTACCTTATACACACAAGTGTAAAGGATTGAATACGAGTATGTACAAATAAATATATGGATGAGCGATGGCTGACCGGCATAGGCAAGATGCAGTAGATGGTATATAGTACAGTATATACATGTGAGATGAGTAGTGTAGGGTATGTAAACATTATATAAAAGGCATAATTTAAAGTGGCTAGTGATACATTTATTACATCCACTTTTTAATTATTAAAGTGGCTAGAGATTTGAGTCGATGGCCAAACGGCATAGGCAAGATTCAGTAGATGAATTGTTTAAAGTGGTTAGTGATACATTTGTTACGTCCAATGTTCTATTATTTAAAGTGGCTAGAGATTTAAGTCAGTATGTTGGCAGCAGCCACTCAATGTTAGTGGTGGCTGTTTAACAGTCTGATGGCCTTGAGATAGAAGCTGTTTTTCAGTCTCTCGGTCCCAGCTTTGATGCACCTGTACTGACCTTACCTTCTGGATGATAGCGGGGTGAACAGGCAGTGGCTCGGGTGGTTGTTGTCCTTGATGATAATTTCTGGCCTTCCTGTGACATCGGGTGGTGTAGGTGTCCTGGAGGGTAGGTAGTTTACCCCCTGTGATGCGTTGTGCAGTCCTCACTACCCTCTGGAGAGCCTTACGGTTGTGGGTGGAGCAGTTGCCGTACCAGGCGGTGATACAGCCCGACAGGATGCTCTCGATTGTGCATCTGTAGAAATTTGTGAGTGTTTTTGTTGAGAAGCCGAATTTCTTCAGCCTCCTGAGGTTGAAGAGGCGCTGTTGGGAGGCGCTGTTGCGCCTTCTTCACCACACTGTCTGTGTGGGTGGACCATTTCAGTTTGTCCATGATGTGTACGCCGAGGAACTTAAAACTTTCCACCTTCTCCACTACTGTCCCGTCGATGTGGATAGGGGGGTGCTCCCTCTGATGTTTCCTGAAGTCCACGATCATCTCCTTAGTTTAGTTGACGTTGAGTGAGAGGTTATTTTCCTGACACCACACTCCGAGGGCCCTCATCTCCTCCCTGTAGGCCGTCTCATCGTTGTTGGTAATCAAGCCTACCACTGTAGTGTCGTCAGCAAACTTGATGATTGAGTTGTAGCCGTGCTTGGCCATGCAGTCATGGGTGAACAGGGAGTACAGGAGAGGGAGTGGGGCCCCAGTGGGGCCCCAGTGTTGAGGATCAGCGGGGTGGAGATGTTGTTTCCTACCCTCACCACCTGGGGCCGTCTTGGTGTGCTTGGACCATGTTCATTTGTTGGTGATGTGGACACCAAGGAACTTGAGCTCTCAACCTGCTCCACTGCAGCCCCATCGATTAGAACAGGGGCATGCTCTGTCCTCTTTTTCCTGTAGTCCACAGTCATCTCCTTTGTCTTGATCACGTTGAGGGAGAGGTTATTGTCGCTGACCTCCTCCCTATAGGCTGTCTCGTCGTTGTCGGTGATCAGGCCTACCACTGTTGTGTCATCTGCAAACTTAATGAAGGTGTTGGAGTCGTGCCTGGCCATGCAGTCATCAGTGGGGGTGGCCCATCAGGAAGTCCAGGATCCAGTTGCAGAGGGAGGTGTTTAGTCCAGGGTCTTTAGCTTAGTGATGAGCTTTGTGGGCACTATGGTGTTGAGCGCTGAGCTGTAGCATTCTCACATAGGTGTTCCTTATGTCCAGGTAGGAAATGGCAGTGTGGAGCGCAATAAAGATTGCGTCATCTGTGGATCTGTTAGGTCGGTATGTGAATTGGAGTAGGTCCAGGGTGTTTGGGATGATGGTGTTGATGTGAGCCATGGCCAGCCTTGCAAAGCACTTCATGGCTACAGACGTGAGTGCTACTGGGCTATAGTCATTTAGACATGTTACCTTGGCATTCTTGGGCACAGGGACTATGGTGGTCTGCTTAAAACATGTTGGTATCACAGTCTCGGACAGGGAGAGATTGAAAATGTCAGTGAAGACACTTTCTAGTTGGTCAGTGCATGCTAGCAGTAATCCGTCTGGCCCTGCGGCCTTGTGAATTTTGACCTGTTTAAAGGTGTTACTCACATCGGCTGCGGAGAGCGTGATCACACAGTCTTCCGTCTGGTAGGCTTGTGTCACTGGGCAGCTCTCGGCTGTGCTTCCCTTTGTAGTCTGTAATGGTTTGCAATGCCTGCCACATCCGATGAGCGTCAGAGCCGGTGTAGTACGATTTGATCTTAGTCCTGTTTTGAGGTTTTGCATGTTTGATGGTTCGTATGAGGGTATAGCAGAATTTCTTATAAGCTTCCGGGTTAGAGTCCCGCTCCTTGATAGCGGCAGTTTTAGCCTTTAGCTCAGTGCGGATTTTGCCTGTAATTCATGGCTTCTGGTTGGGGTATGTACGTACGGTCACTGTGGGGACGACGTCATTGATGCACTTATTGATGAAGCCAATGACTGATGTGGTTTACTCCTCAATGCCATCGGGGGAGTCCCGGAACATATTCCAGTCTGTGCTAGCAAAACAGTCCTGTAGCTTAGCATCTGCTTCATCTGACCACTTTTTTTATGATCTAGTCACTGGTGCTCGTAAGCAGTAATCAGGAGGATAGAATTATGGTCAGATTTGCCAAATGGGGGGCGAGGGAGATCTTTGTATGCGTCTCTGTGTATGGAGTAAAGGTGTTCCAGAGTTTTCTTTCCTCTGTTTGCACATTTAACATGCTGATAGAAATTTGGTAAAATGGTAAAATTTCCCTGCATTAATGTCCCGGGCTACTAGGATATCCACCTCTGGATGAACATTTGCTTGTTTGCTTAAGGAAAAATACAGCTCATTCAATGCAGTATTAGTGCCAGCCTCTGACTGTGGTGGTATACAAACAGCTACGAAAAATACAGACGAAAACTCTCTAGGTAGATAGTGTGGTCTACAGCTTATCATGAGATACTCTTCCTCAGGTGAGCAATAGCTCGAGACTTCCTTAGATATCGATAGCTGTTATTTACAAAAATACATAGTCCGTCGCCCCTTGTCTTACCAGTAGCCACCCTTTGCCTTGATGATAGCTTTTTACAATCTTTGCATTCTCTCAACCAGCTTCACCCGGAATGCTATTCCAACAGTCTTGAAGGAGTTCCAACATGTGCTGTGTTGGCTGCTTTTCCTTCACTCTGCGATCCAACTCATCCCAAACCATCTCAATTGGGTTGAGGTTGGGTGATTGTGGAGGCCAGGTCATCTGATGAAGTACTCCATCACTCTCCTTGGTCAAATAGCCCTTACACAGCCTGGAGGTGTGTTTTGGGTCATTGTTATGTTGAAAAACAAATGGATAGTCCCGCTTAGCGCAAACCAGATGGGATGGCATGGCATATTGCTGCAGAATGCTGTGGTAGCCATGCTGGTTAAGTGTGTCTTGAATTGAATAAATCACTGACAGGGTCACCAGCAAAGCACCCCTACACAATCACACCACCTCCTCCATGCTTCACGGTGGGAACCACACATGCGGAGATCATCCGTTCAAATTAGTTCCATTGAAGGGAAATCTTAACGCTCAGCATACAATGACATTGTAGACGATTCTGTGCTTCCAACTCTGTGGCAACAGTTTGGGGAAGGCCCTTTCAGCATGACAATACCCCCATGCACAAAGCAAGGTCCATACAGAAATGGTTTGTCGAGGTCATGTGGAAGAACTTGACTGGCCTGCACAGAGTCCTGACCTCAACCCCATCAAACACCTTTGGGATGATCCTGGTTCGATCCCAGGCTGTGTCGTAGCTGGCCGCAACCGAGAGATCCATGAGGCGGCGCACAATTGGCCCAGCGTCTTCCGGGTTCGCCTCTCCCGAGTCCGTACGGGAGTAGGGACAAGACTGTAACTACCAATTGGGTGTTACAAAATTGGGGAGAAAAAGGGGTATAAAAAAAACATTAAAAAACCTTTGGGATGAATTGGAACACCGCCTGCGGGCCAGGCCTAATCGCCCAACATCAGTGCCAGAACTCACTAATGGAAGTAAGTCCCCGCAGCAATGTTCCATCATCTAGTGGAAAGTCTTTCCAGAAGAGTGGAGGCTGTTATAGCAGCAGGGGGGACCAACTCCATATTAATGGCAATGATGTTGGTAGGAGATGTTTGGCAAGAAGGTGTCCACATACTTTTGGTCATTTAATGTATGTTTAGTGCTTCTAATAATTATTATGCAACCTAGTAATCACCCTTAAAATACTTCCAGAACCAACTCTATTTTTATTTCAATTTGAGAAAATCTACAATAGAAATTGGCCCACCGTAGTCTTCATTGATAGTGATGCATGTGACATTGCACAGCAACGGTTTATTTCTCCTTCATAAATGTTTTCTTCTTGATTTTAATATGGAAGTGAAATCAGGTACTTGTGTTTTTATGTACTGTTCTTGATGAGTAAAAGGCTAATTTACTAACTAAATTGGAATAATTGTTTTATTGTGGGGCTTGCACAACTTTTAGTCAGTTTTTTGGCCTAAATCCACTTTCATGGCATTTCATCATGATTCTAAAGATCCCCATTGTGTCATCATCACTTCCAACTGCCATTCTCTACTTGAAATCATGTAACATTTGACACAAATCAGCTAATTATTCCACTTTGCAATGACTTAGACAAAAAGTCAGTGTTCACACCTTCGTCTACTTCTCTGCTTCTCAAATCTGGCGTTTGAACAAAAGAATATGTTCTGATCTTGACCACAACCACACATTTTCTGACCACTTCTAGTGACCACAACCACACAAATACTGACAACAACCAGACAACATTTGACCACAACCACATTACTATTGACCACAACCACACAACTTCTGACCACATCTAGAGACCACAACCACACAACTACTGACCACAACCACACAACATCTGATCACAACTTCTGACCAAACATCTAACTACCGACTTTATCCACACAACTTTTGACCACAACCACACAACTACTGAACCACATAACTACTTACCACTACTAATGACCACAACTTCTGACCAAATCTACTGACTATGGATGTGAATTAAAAATAATTTCACTTTTTGAATAATCTAATCCAAGTACCCATTTGTAAACTGTCACTACCACAAAAACATTTTTAATGAGCTTTAGCAAGCCCCACAACTTTACTTGTAAAGTTACCATCTTATACAATATTGTGTAACAACTAGAAGGGTATTGACCACAAAACGGGGTGCAACTCATTATTAGTAAAGTGTTCCTAATGTTTGGTACACTCAGTGTATGTTGCACATATTTGGATATGAGATGGTTGTTGGAGATTAGATTCAAGTTATCCTGATTAAATCTATCCAGTGATAATAATCCAGGACAATATATTCCATTATGTGACACGTTTGTTGAAGTGGCCAGTGTTGCTAGTTAGCAGTGAAGATTAATGTTTAGTTGCACACTGTACTGTAATAAGTTACCAATGTAATAAGGGCAACAATAATCATAGACCGGACTTGTCTGCTGTATCTACAATGCATTAATTATTTCCTATGTTTCAATTTAGCAATTGCTACAATCTCTTGCACACAAAAACTTTCACTTGTCACGGTTATAGCATTGAACACACCACAATGTTCACTTGCAAACAATTTCCCTGTGGCTAAATTGCTAGCCTTCACAACTAACATAACTGACAGTTTGTTGCCCAGCCTAAAGCATCGAGAGCCATGTTAGCAAAATGTCTTACCATGTCAATTGTTTAGGCACAATATAATGTAGCTCCAGGAAAGCTGGATGACTTGATGAGACTTGTAAGGAAAAAACTCTCAAACTGTACCGGATGCAATGCAAACACAAAAATATACACAATTTGGTTCATAGGAATTCTTCATATTTTATCTTCTTTTGTAGCAAAAATTTTTAAACACATATTCCTTTTTTCCTTTTTTCTACAACCTCAGAATCATGACTTTCTCACGTCATGTACACACTTATAGGGTTGTTGTTGATTAGCAAAATGGAAGGTGACCGCGCAAAATTGAATGAAGAAATGTAATATCTATAACAGACACAGGTTTATTCTAGATTTCTATTTGCGCCGTTACAGCGTCACCTTCCATTGCGCCAACTAAACACATTCCATGTTATAAAACAAGCATCTTCTCACTTTTGCTGTACCACAAAATAAAAGTACTACTGCACAGTTTCCCTTTTACATACTCACCCATAGTTATTGTACAAAACAATTCAATATACAGAACAGTGTACATCAAGAGAAGTAACAAATAAAAAAATATGAAAAAAAACTATATTGTAATGCAGCAGAGTCAAAGAGAACATTTAAAAGGCATCAGAATCTGCACACGATCCTAGAGAGGACTCATCGTTATGAGTTGATCACATAGGCAGGAGTTCAGATAGAAACTCATAATTCATCACCTTCCTATGCAACTTCATACATATGCAGTCACAGTCTGTTCTGTAACGTGGAGACAATAGACTAATATTAGAGGATGAAATGAGAAAATAAACCAAACTCCAACTGAATCCAATAAATTCAGACGTTTGATATTTTAACTTAAACAAACCAACATGGTTCTGTGTATTCAGACAGACATTGTATAATTATTTATACATTTGTAGATGAATATCGTTCTCTTTCCCTTTTGTATTAAATACATTTTTAATAAATTGGATTACAGCAGCATGATGACATTCATTTAAATTGTTGAGGGTTCTCAATAAGTCTACTGTGTAACACATGGCTCGTGTATCATCCTGGGGCAACACATATCAATGGCCTATACACCAAATGGGATTTTGATTGATAATTGTATTGAGTGATTCTCCAGGAAATTGACAAATAGGGAAGATTATTTTCATATGATATACTATTTCTGAAATAATCCACCGTATTCAGATTATGTATTTCATATAATTTAGAACCTGAGGTAGAAAATGTGACTAGTTTGAAAGTCAACCTACATATTTTATTGTCACAACTCCCCTAATGAACCAACCATTGATGTTTTGAAATAAATGACCAGGGTTATCAGATAGTGTACAAAAAGATTTCCTTTTTGTTTGTGCCAAAATAGAAACCAGGCTGTTATGAAAAGTTGTCTTTCTGAGGGGACTGGGTAACGATATAGTATATTATTCTTATTCTTCTATTATATTGTTTTGTTTCTTTACTCATAAAGTGGAATTCTGAATGGTGTCCTGTAAAATAAATAGTACAAATTATATAAACAACAAAAGGAAACATGAAAAATTATTCATTTTGTTACACATTTGCTCTCACATTGCTTCTGCTGAAGAAGTCCCATTTTCATGCTGAGAGTCTCAAGCAGGGCCCTCCAACGCTGTTCCCGGAGAGCTACCGCCCTGTAGGTGTTCAATCCAACCCTAATCTAGTGCACCTTATTAATAATTAGCTAGTTGATAAACTGAATCAGGTTAGTTACAACTGGGGTGGGAGTGAATACCAACAGAGGGTATCTCTCCAGGAACAGCTTTGGAGAGCCCTGGTCTAAAGCATTGTGATGCACATCTACATTGCCAGTCTCAGAAAAATCCCCTTGGCAAAGAGCTCGAAAGATAAAGACACGGGATATCCACTTTGAATTCCTCGCCTTTATTTCCCCTGTTTCTCAAAGATACTCCCACATTAATTCCCAGGGTTCGGGCATTATTCAGTTTACTGTATGCTGTATCTGCACAATTCCATAGGGGCTTTGTTCCGTAATGCATACATTTTTTCAAATGCGTTTGAGGACAGTCTTCCCTGCCAGCGAATTGAGAGCGTGGCCAACCCTGTCGATTGATTTGTACGGTCTTAGGAACAACCAACCTGAGTGTTTGTTTCGGTAGAATCACATGGACAATAAATAGTATTCATATGGATGAACTTCATGCAGTACTGCACTGTGGATGCCCCAGAGGTATTATTCCAAATAATTATTCGGTCCCTTGGTTTTTTCTGTAAAGTCTGTTTCTCTTTTGACATTTGACCTCGTGATCCGACATAAACCCATGCTCAAACAGTGCTCTCCATCACCCACTCTGAGTTCTCGAATGGCGCCTTTTCTTCCTCACCGTCTTCGCTGTAGTCGTACTGCAGTAGCATCCCGTTTACTGACAGGCTCCTCTTAGTCCAGATGTTGCTGATGTGACAGGGGTAGTTGCTGAGGCTCTGTGCGCCACCTCTGCTACCCACGTGGCCGTAGTCGAATGAGTGGCTCCTCTTGGGCTTCCCTTCCTGGGGCAGGCCTAGAAAACGCCCCAGCATGGTGGTGGACTCGGCTCGGCCCAGCAAGGGTTCCTTGTCAGACGGAGGGGCCATGGTCACAGCCACCAATGCACTGGAGGTGGTGGTGGAGGAACAAGATGCCCCCTGGTCCCTAGTCGTAGCCAAGCTCCGGAGCTCCAGTGAAGCAAAGGCCCCTAAAAGGTTGTCCAAGTTGGGCCTAGCCTTGGCTGATGATGGCCCCCCGTGCCTCCTCCAATTACTGGTGCTGGGGAGTGTGCTGAACTCGATGTCCCGAAGACTGTACTGATCCTCGTTTCCTAATCTGCCTCTAGTGTTGCGACTGTCCAATGAGTCAGACGAAGACGAGGAGAGGCTGCTCTGGAGCGAAACACTTTTGAATTCCACCATCTCATCCCGCAATACCACCACTGTGGTCGTGATCTGAGGTTTGACCTGCGTACTCCCACCGTTGGTCTGGGAGTACGTGTTGCTAACCACTGGCAGCTTGCTGGACTGGGTGCTGCTGCACACTTTGTACCGAACCATGAGGATGATGATGAAGATGAGGAGCGTGACCACGATGATGCCACCGATCACCAGGATCATAGTGCCGCCCAGGAACTGGCTGTGGAGGGACTGGCACTGCGGGTAGTTGTCACGGGTGATGAACTGCACACAGCCCACTACATTGGTGGCAGTTAGGGTGGTGGCGGTGTCGTCCCAGATAGCCAGGACACATAGGTCGTACTGCATGTCTTGTACCAGGTTGGTGACTAAGAAGGTTTTGCTGGCCACGGGAATCATCCTATATAGGAAAGACAAAAACGGAAACAAGAGTGTAGAGTTAGATTAGCATAATTTAGCGTTACTAATTTGTCCCACCGCAAGGGGATTTCAAGAAGAGTCTAAAGCACTTTTGAGTAGTAAATATCAATGTCATTCTACTGATCCACGGTAGATCAATTTAACAGTCAAAATGAGGCAAAGTAGCTATTTAAATGCACAGAGACATTTAGAAAGATTACTCACACTATGAGTGATTAAAAATGCAAAGGCCCATCGTTTTTAAAGTGAACTAACTATTCAACGGTCCATTTCATGGTGTAACAAAACCATCCCAATCCACTTTTTAAGGGGGGGAGGGGGGGTGCAATGATTATTACAGAGTGGCTTCAAGATTAAAGAGGTAACTGATTATTTCCCCCAGAAATATTCACCTCCCCAAAAAATCACACAAAATATTTGAGTCTTTTTAGACCAAACACTAAAGTCAATGGCTGTGTTCATTCCACCAGATTCCCTACCAATCAATCAAACCATAAAAACAATCACTGTTTGTGTTTGTTGACAGGCTGTAATATAAGCTTTCATTCCGCAAAAAACATCTGTCCCCAGAATATGGATCAGTCAGATTTAATTTGTAAGCACTGGCTGAAAATATATAAAGCCATGTTGATATTCAAATGTGTCTGACAATATCAATACATTTCCCTCTCCTAATTAAATCACAAAGGTTAGGGAGAGATTGGAAAGCCGTGGTGGAGCAATCTTTATTCGGTTTGACCTTGTACTAATGCCCAAAGGACAAGACCATGTGACGCTAGTGTGGAAATCGGTAATGAAACATGGTGGCTGAATAAACCATTGTAATTACAGCAGGCAATTAATCAACTTGCACCACCTCACGAACATGCCATTTGGATCTACAGTACATCTGCATGGTATTGCAGACAGAAAAATTCAGTAGTACTAAAAGCAACCGACTAACCTACAATACACCTGCATTGTATTGCAGACGGAAAAACACTCAGACAAGCAGCAACTGCCTAGGCACACATGTTCCAATCCATGGTCACTGATGCTCCCTTGTCTTCCCCAAACCTTCCCTAGTTGGATTCGTAATTATGCGAGACTTGCTAAATGTGTATCAAAGCCAAAGGAAAGCTGGGAGCTCCAATTGTTCCAGATGAAATCTCTTTCTGGATGGTATTCTGTCCAATTGTATCCTTTAAATGTACAGTGCATTTGGAAAGTATTCCAAATGTTGTTACGTTACAGCCTTATTCAAAATGGATTACATTATTTTTTTTATGACAAAGTAAAAAAAGGTTTTTAGAATTTTTTCAAATATATTAGAAATAAAAAGCTTAAATATCCCATTAACATAAGTATTCAACATCAGTACTTTTTTGAAGCACCTTTGGCAGCGATTACAGCCTAGAGTCTTCTTGGGTATGACGCTTCAAGCTTGGCACACCTATATTTGGGGAGTTCTCTCAAGCTCTGTCAGGTTGGACGCTTGGCATTCAGGCCAAGAGTTCAATCTTGGTATCATCAGACCAGAGAATCTTATTTCTCATGGTCTGAGAGTCCTTTAGGTGCCTTTTGGCAAACTCCAAGCGGGCTGTCATGTGCCTTTTACTGAAGAGGCCTGACTAGTGGCCTGACTACCATTAAGGCCTGACTAGTGGAGTGCTGCAGAGATGGTTGTCCTTCTGGAAAGTTATCCCATCTCCATAGAGGAACTCTGGAGCCCTGTCAGAGTGACCATTGGGTTCTTGGTCACCTCTCTGACCAAGGCCCTTCTCCTCTGACTGCTCAGTTTGGCCAAGCAGACAGAGTCTTGGTGGTTCAAAACTTCTTCCATTTAAGAATGATGGAGGACACTGTGTTCTTGGGGACCTTCATTGCTGCAGAAATTTTTTTGGTACCCTTCCCCAGATCTGTGCCTCGACAGAATCATGTCTTGGAGCTCTACGGAGAATTCCTTCGACCTCATGGCTTGGTTTTTGTTCTGACGTCAACTGTCAGACCTTGTATAGACAGGTGTGTGCCTTTCCAAATCATGTCCAATCAATTGAATTTACCACATGTGGACTCCAGTGAAGTTATAGAAACATCTCAAGGATGATCAATAGAAACAGATGCACCTGAGCTCAATTTCGAGTCTCATAGCAAAGGGTCTGAATACTTATGTAAATAAAGTACCTGTTTTACATTTTTTATACATTTGCAAACATTTCTAAAAGCCTGTATTTAAAAAATATTTAACCTTTATTTAACTAGGCAAGTCAGTTAAGAACAAATTCTTATTTATAATGACGGCCTTCACCGGCCAATCCCGGACGACGCTGGGCCAATTGTGCGCTGCCCTAAGGGACTCCCAATCACGGCCGGTTGTGATACAGACTGAATTCGAACCAGAGTGTCTGTAGTGACGCCTCTAGCACTGAGATGCAGTGTCTTAGAATGCTGCACCACTCGTGAGCCCAAAATACATAGGTAAATAAGTTATTTCTATTTTAAATGTTTAATACATTAGCAAACATTTCAAAAACCTGTTTTCACATTGTCATTACGGGGTATGAGGATGTTTTATTTATTTAATACATTTTTGCATAAGGATGTATTGTAACAAAATGTGGAAAAGGGGAAGGGGTCTGAATACATTCTGAATGCACTGTATACACAAAAGTATGTGGACACCCCTTCAAATGAGTGAATTCGGCTATTTCAGCCATACCCGTTGCTGACAGGTGTATTAAATTGAGCACACAACCATGCAATCTCCATCGTCAAACATTTGCAGTAGAATGGCCTACATAAGGGTTAGGCATTTTGCGTATGATTGATGAGGATCTTCATATTTCAAATGTACGGTCCCTTACTAGACGTCTGCGGGTGTTATTAAAACAGGCCGACGGCCTCAGGTCGCCTCCAAGGGCCCGGTCTTCCGGGAAGTCATCAAATATTGGTTTCCACGTTATCTTCTTAGGGAGCGGCTCCCGAGGTGACGGTTTTGGAGAGTCTGGCGTGCCCAAAGTAAAATGCCTCCCACTCAGGATAGGAAACACTCTGAAGTTTCGAAAAGTGTTAACAATGTCTGTGAGTGTAACAGAACAGAAATAGCAGGCGAAAAACCGAGAAAAATCTATCCGGAATTACAGTTTTTTGTCACATTGGCTCTGTTTGACAGTCTCCCTATTGAGTTCTATGGCAAGCAGCTCCAAGATTTCAGTACCTATGGCTTCCACTAGATGTCAACAGTCTATATATAAAGCCTCAGAGAGATTGGAGGGAGCAGGAAGAATAGGTACAGGAAATGGCCAAGGTAGCTCAAATTCTCGTGCACGAGTCTGGCTGCGCACCCCACTTTATTTTACTTATATAACGTTTAGGTGACCATCCGAGTGAAATATTATCGCTCATATTCATAAAAGGATAGCTAAGGATGCATTTTAACTGGTATTTGATTTGTTTAGGCTTAAAGACAACAAAGTCAAGGTATTGGAGTTGCCATCACTAAGCCCTGAACTCAATCCTATAGAAAGGTTGTGGGCAGAACTGAAAAAGCGTGTGCGAGCAAGGAGGCCTACAAACCTGACTCAGTTACGCCAGCTCTGTCAGGAGGAATGGGACAAAATTAACCCAACTTATTGTGGGAAGCTTGTGGAAGGCTACCTGAAACGTTTGACCCAAGTTAAACAATTTAAAGGCAATGCTGCCAAATACTAATTGAGTGTATGTCAACTTCTGACCCACTGGGAATGTGATGCAAGAAATAAAAGCTGAAATAAGTCATTCTCTCTACTATTATTCTGACATTTCACATTCTTAAAATAAATTGGTGATTATAACTGATCTAAGACAGGGAATTTTTACTAGGATTAAATGTCAGGAATTGTGAAAAACTGAGTTTAAATGTATTTGGCTAAGGTGTATGTAAACTTCCGACTTCAACCGTATGTAGTAACCGTATGGACATACATTTGTCTTATTTTATTGAGTTTGTCTTTGAGGCCCATATTTTGTCCATTTGGCATATATGATCTTAGGAAGTCGGCTTCCAAACCCAAAAGTCAGTGAACCATGTCCAAATGGCATAAGAAATGAAACTGAACCAAATGATATATATTACTATGTTAAGCCCTGAATTAACCTAGAAGGTCTATTTGTCATGTTTGATCATAAGAAGTCATAGGAAGTAAGAATTTCCCATTGATGTTGATTCACCATGTCCATTTCGTAATGGGAAGTCCTTATGGATATTCCTTGGCAATGGACACAGTCAACTGCAGAAGAGCATGTTCTTACTGACAATATAGCATATATGTAATGGACACTGTCCAATCGCTCGTTGGTGTTGATTTCAGCCTGTCCATTTGGTGATGTTAACAAGAAATTTGTGGAGTGGTTGAAAAATGAGTTTTAATGAGTTCAACGTATGTGTATGTAAACTTCTGACTTCAACTGTATGTATAATTGACATTTTTACAAAATTCACCCTTGGGACCTGACTTTGTGACCGTTTCCCATATAAAAATCTACGGTAGAGCGCGCTCATCCCCTATGGGATTTTTGGTTTATTACACTTGACATTTGTAATGTTCCGGTTGCAATATGGTTTTGATGAACTGCCATCCATTTGAGTGCTATTTGCGATTGTGTATATGGTTTCCCAATGCCAATAAGTTGCCATTCATTTTTGTCCATTTCTTGGGGGTCTTCCCTTACCTTTCTGAAGAGCTCAGTGACTTCCAATTTGGCACCGTCATAGGATGCCACATTTAGTCAGTTTGTCAAATATCTGCCCTGCTAGAATTACGGCTCAGCCCGAAGTGGTAGGCCACACAGGCTCACAGAACGGGACCGTTGAGTGCTGAAGCGCGTAGAGTTAAAAAATTGTCTGTCCTCGGTACTCTCACTATCGAGTTCCAAACTGCCTCTGGAAACAACGTCAGCACAAGAACTGTTCGTCGGGAGCTTCATGAAATTGGTATACAAAGTCAATTAGCATACAATGACTTTCTAGACAATTCTGTGCTTCCAACTTTGTGGCAACAGTTTGGGGAAGCCCCTTTCCTGTTTCAGCATGACAATGCCCCTGTGCACAAAGCAACGTCCATACAGAAATGGTTTGTCGAGATCGGTGTGGAAGAACTTGACTGGCCTGCATAGAGCCCTGACCTCAACCCCATTGAACACCTTTGGGATGAATTGGAACGCCGACTGCGAGCCAAGCCTAATCTCCCAACATCAGTGCCCGACCTTACTAATGCTCTTGTGGCTGAATGGAAGCAAGTCCCCGCAGCAATGTTCCAACATCTAATGGAAAGCCTTCCCAGAAGAGTGGATGCTGTTATAGCAGCAAAGGGGGGACCAACTCCATAATAATAACCACGATTTTGGAATGAGATGTTTGACGAGCAGGTGTCCACATACCATACTTTAGTTTTTTTGTAGTGTACTTTTGTAGTGTATCTACAGTATATAATGACCTTCATTAACCAATATCCATATTGAAGTCTAATAGTCTATCAGTATTGCACCGTGTACAGTAGGTTGGAGTACTTTGAAATCCCTCCATTTGATGTGTTCATTGATTATTGATTGTTTCAACCTCATTGCCTTAGTTAGCTAGGAGGATCTGTGTGTTCATGGAATGACAATCATGACTCAAAGAACACAAAGCAAGCACAACTGATATTGATTTGAATATTCACCAATGGCACCGAAGTGCCTGGAAATTTACCATCACAGCTTGCTAAACGGATTTCCTGACTCTCTGTGATCATTTAGGATCCCATGGCACTTATCGTAACAGTAGGGTTGTCCTTGCTGTATTCCCAGCCTGGCCTCAATCCATCGCGGCCACCTAATCATCCCTGTGGTTCACCCAGGTGGGTGCTACACATTGGTCGTGGATGAAGTGACGTCTCTCTTACTATGCAAAGAGCTTTGAGCTACTGGACTAAATAAATCCAATCAAATATTATTCAATTATTATAACATAGCAGAAAAACATTTCAATCTTTACACGAGAGAGAGAGAGAAAACACATACTCAAAAAGTTGAAGCAGCTTTAATAATCTAACATTGTTATTATTTGTTATTTTTCTAAGACCCCAATCATCAATAACTTCAATACTTCCCCACTGTGACCGTACATAAATAAATTGCTTTGATCATATAGTGCAGAGAGTTTACATCCACCTAGGAAGGCTTGCGTTCTCATTCGGCACCACTGGTGGTGTACTTCATTATTCATCTTAATTGCCTTTGCCATAACCGGGAGGACAGCACGTTGCCTCGTGAGATCGATACTAGAGGCTTTCAACACACAACATACTGATCAAATGTTTAATCATGTGCTACCTCGGGTTAACACAGCACTTTGGATATTCACAGAGAAATTGAACGCTCTCGAAATGTCACTTAACAAAGAGACTCCATTCTGGGACTACTGGGATGTTTTTTCAGGTGACAGAGGTAATTTTCCAAGGGGCCCTGCTCAATATCAAGGGATGGGTTGTTTTATGGATGTACTCAAAAACAAGATTGAAATTTAAACACATACAATTTTTTATTTCCTGTAAAGTTCCACAAAAGTTTGTAAGAGTTGAATGTTGGCCAGTTTCCAACAAGCATTCTACATGCCGCAAACTAATGAAGTGTCAAATGCATGTAATCAAATCAAATCAAATTGTATTTCTCACATACACATGTTTAGCAGATGTTATTGCGGGTGTAGCAAAATGCTGGTGTTTCTAGCTCCAACAGTAAAGTAATTACTGAACATTGCAGATGCTGGCGGGATGCTCTCAATTGTGCATCTGTAAAAGTTTGTGAGGGTTTCTTCAGCCTCCTGAGGTTGAATAGGCGCTGTTGCGCCTTCTTCACCACACTGTCTGTGTGGGTGGACCATTTCAGATCGTCAGTGATGTGTACGCCAAGGAACTTGAAGCTTTCCACCTGCTCCACTGCGGTCCTGTTGATGTGGCTAGGGGCGTGCTCCCTCTGCTGTTTCCTTAAGTCCACGATCAGCTCCTTTGTGTTGTCGACATTGAGTGAGAGGTTATATTCCTGGAACCACACTCCCAGGGCCATCACCTCCTCTCTGTAGGCTGTCTCGTCACTTTTGGTAATCAGGCCTACTACTGTTGTGTTGTCTGCAAACTTGATAGTTGAGTTGGAGGCGTGTGTGGCCACGCAGTCATGTGTGAGCAAGAGGGGGCTGAGCACGCACCCTTGTGGGGCCCCTGTGTTGAGGGTCAGCGACGTGGAGGTGTTGTTTCCTACCTTCACCAACTGGGAGTCACTGGTGCTTCCTGCTTTCATTTTTGCTTGTAAGCAGGAATCAGGAGGAAAGAATTATGGTAAGATTTGCAGCATGCTCATACAACACAATACACTTATTACCTATGTATGTGTAACAAAGTGAATCACTGAACAGTACTAAAGCTATTGTTTCCTTATCCAAGAGTGGCATTTCAGGTTAGGTCAATATAGGACTCGTTGTACTGTGGATATAGATACTTTGTACCTGTTTCCTCCAGCATCTTCACAAGGTCTTTTGCTGTTGTTCTGAGATTGATTTGCTTAGTGATGAGCTTTGAGGGAACTATGGTGTTGAACGCAGAGCTGTCGTTAATGAATAGCATTCTCACATTCCTTTTGTCCAGGTGGGAAAGGGCAGTGTGGAGTGCAATAGAGATTGCATAATCTGTGGATCTGTTGGGGTGGTATGCAAATTGGAGTGGGTCTAGGGTTTCTGAGATAATGGTGTTGATGTGGGCCATGACCAGCCTTTCAAAGCACTTCATGGCTACAGACATGAGTGCTGCGGGTCGGTAGTCATTTAGGCAGGTTACCTTAGTGTTCTTGGGTACAGGGACTATGGTGGTCTGCTTGAAACATGTTGGTATTACAGACTCAGACAGGGAGAGGTTGAAAATGTCAGTGAAGACACTAGCCAGTTGGTCAGCGCATGCTCGGAGTACACGTCTTGGTAATCCGTCTGGCCCAGCGGCCTTGTGAATGTTGACCTGTTTAAAGGTCATACTCACATCGGCTATGGAGAGCGTGATCACACAGTCGTCCGGAACAGCTGATGCTCTCGTGCAGTGTTTCAGTGTTACTTGCCTTGAAGCAAGCATATAAGTAATTTAGCTCATCTGGCAGGCTTGTGTCACTGGGCAGCTCACAGCTGTGCTTCCCTTTGTAGTCTGTAATAGTTTGCAAGTCCTGCCACATCCGACGAGCGTTGGAGTCGGTGTAGTACGATTACTCCTGTATTGACAATTTGCCTGCTTGATGGTTCGACGGAGGGCATAGCAGGATTTCTTTTAAGCTTTCTTATAAGGTTAAAGTCCCACTTCTTGATAGCGGCAGCTCTACCCTTTAGCTCAGTGAGGATTTTGCCTTTAATCCATGGCTTCTGTTTGGGGTATGTACATACAGTCACTGTGGGGACGACGTCATCGATGCACTTATTGATGAAGCCAGTGACTGATGTGGTGTACTCCTCAAGGCCATTCGAAGAATCCCGGAACATATTCCAGTCTGTGCTAGTAAAACAGTCCTGTAGCTTAGCATCTGCTTCATCTGACCACTTTTTTATTGACCAAGTCACTGGAGCGTCCTGCTTTAGTTTTTGCTTGTAAGCAGGAATCAGGAGGATAGAATTATGGTCAGATTTATTTTACAATAGACACAGCATGCTCATATAACTCAATACACTTATTGCCTACGTATGTGTAACGAAGTGAATCACTGAACAGTACTAAAGCTATTGTTTCCTTATCCAAGTTACTATGGGATATCCACATGAAAAGCTACTATAGATTTTCATATGTTTCTCTTATTTCATACGCTGATTAAGGCTCTTTAGCTGAGACATTAGTCACATAAATACACATAAGACTTTATTTTTTATTTTTGTAGTCTGATAGAAAAATAAAGATATTATAGTTCAGAATTTCATGGAGATACTCTAAATGGCTCATGCTACAAAAGGCACCCATTAATATAATAACATTGTGTGGGCTGCTTGTTTGAGCTGTGGTACCTCCTGAGACAGACCGACACCGCATAATTAAGCATGGGGTCTTGTCTATTTGGCTGTGTATTTCTTCCTCTATGGGATTATTAGCTAAGAGAGGAAGAAAATTAGCATCCGATAAAAAATGTAGGGTTGAGCGCTCTACACCACATGCTGCGGGCTCATGTGCGTTGGAAAATACAGTAATTTTCACTATGACAGTAAGGCTCAGATGATACGGTTCCTAGAAACATGTTAATGGTGATAACACTACACTGGTGGGCACAATGTCATACTGGAATCACCTAAAAAAAAAAAAAAAAAACACTGGCCATCGGAAAGTGAAATTAATTCAGAAACAACAAAGCAGAACATATTTTACAATCAAGTCCAATGGACATTAATTCATTGATTTTGTATTTCATGATTATTTCATGCATATCGATAAACATATTTTAACACAGAAAAGTCATTCAGACAATTCCTTAATAGTACTCAATGTTATTCATTTACCCTCCCTGGGTAATTACTTTGCTGTTGCAAATTAATGAGCAATAGAAATGTAAGCTGTCCGACTGAGATCTGGAAGAAACCTGTCATTTTACAACACTGCTCCAGATGAATAAATCCAGAACTTTATACAGTGCCTTCAGAAAGTATTCACACCCCTTTACTTTTTCCAAATTGTGTTGTGTTACAGCCGGAATTAAAAATTAATTACATTTAGATTTTGTGTCATTGATCTACACACAATAACAAATCACATAGGTGTTGCGTAACAAATCACATAGTTGTTGCATGGACTCATTCTGTATTCAGTAATAGTGGTTCACAGGATTTCTGTGAACTCAGCATTCTGTGGCTCAGCATTCAACACCATAGTACCCTCCAAGCTCAACATTAAGCTTGAGGCCCTGGGTCTGAACCCCACCCTGTGTGACTGGGTCCTGGACTTCCTGACGTGCCGCAGGAAGTGGTGAAGGTAGGAAACATCACCTCCACTCCGCTGATCCTCAAAACTGGGGCCCCACAAGGGTGCGTGCTCAGCCCCCTCCTGTACTCCCTGCTCACACATGACTGCGTGGCCAAGCACGCCTCCAACTCAATCATCAAGTTTGCAAACAACACAACAGTAGTAGGCTTGATTACCAACAATGACGAGACACTCGGAGTGTGGTGCCTGGAAAACAACCTCTCACTCAACGTCAACTAAAAACAAAGGAGATGATTGTGGACTTCAGGAAACAGCAGAGGGTGCCCCCTATCTACATCAACGGGACCGCAGTGGAGAAAGTTCCTTGGAGTACACATCACTGACAAACTGAAATGGACCACCCACACAGACAGTGTGGTGAAGAAGGCGCAACATAGCCTCTTCAACCTCAGGAGTTTAAAGAAATGTTGCGTGTCACCTAAAACCTTCACAAACCTTTACAGATGCACAATTGAAAGCATCCTGTCGGGCTGTATCACCGCCTAGTACGGCAACTGCACCGCCCACAACCGCAAGGCTCTCCAGAGGGTGGTGCTGTCTGCCCAACGCATTACCGGGGGCAAACTAGCCGCTCTCTAGGACACTTACATCACCCGATGTCACAGGAAGGCCAAAAAGATCATCAAGGACATTAACCACCCGAGCCACTGCCTATCATCCAGAAGGGGAGGTCAGTACAGGTGCATCAAAGCTGGAACCGAGAGACCGAAAAACAGCTTCTATCTCATGGCCATCAGACTGTTAAACTGCCATCACTAGCACATTAGAGGCTGCTGCCTATAGGCATAGACTAGAAATCACTGGCCACTTTAAGGAATGGAACACTAGTCACTTTAATAATGTTTACATATTTGGCATTACTCATCTCATATGTACAGTGGGGCAAAAAAGTATTTAGTCAGCCACTAATTGTGCAAGTTCTCTCACTTAAAAAGATGAGAGAGGCCTGTAATTTTCATCATAGGTACACTTCAACTATGACAGACAAAATGAGGAAAAGAAATCCAGAAAATCACATTGTAGGATTTTTAATGAATTTATTTGCAAATTATGGGGGAAAATAAGTATTTGGTCACATACAAACAAGCAAGATTTCTGGCTCTCACAGACCTGTAACTTCTTCTTTAAGAGGCTCCTCTGTCCTCCACTCATTACCTGTATTAATGGCACCTGTTTGAACTTGTTATCAGTATAAAAGACACCTGTCCACAACCTCAAACAGTCACACTCCAAACTCCACTATGGCCAAGACCAAAGAGCTGTCAAAGGACACCAGAAACAAAATTGTAGACCTGCACCAGGTTGGGAAGACTGAATCTGCAATAGGTAAGCAGCTTGGTTTGAAGAAATCAACTGTGGGAGCAATTATTAGGAAATGGAAGACATACAAGACCACTGATAATCTTCCTCAATCTGGGGCTCCACGCAAGATCTCACCCGTGGGGTCAAAATGATCACAAGAACGGTGAGCAAAAATCCCAGAACCACACGGGGACCTAGTGAATGACCTGCAGAGAGCTGGGACCAAAGTAACAAAGCCTACCATCAGTAACACACTACGCCGCCAGGGACTCAAATCCTGCAGTGTCCCCCTGCTTAAGCCAGTACATGTTCAGGCCTGTCTGAAGTTTGCTAGAGAGCATTTGGATAATGTCATATGGTCAGATGAAACCAAAATAGAACTTTTTGGTAAAAACTCAACTCGTCGTGTTTGGAGGACAAAGAATGCTGAGTTGCATCCAAAGAACACCATACCTACTGTGAAGCATGGGGGTGGAAACATCATGCTTTGGGGCTGTTTTTCTGCAAAGGGACCAGAACGACTGATCCGTGTAAAGGAAAGAATGAATGGGGCCATGTATCGTGAGATTTTGAGTGAAAACCTCCTTCCATCAGCAAGGGCATTGAAGATGAAACGTGGCTGGGTCTTTCAGCATGACAATGATCCCAAACACACCGCCCGGGCAACGAAGGAGTGGCTTCGTAAGAAGCATTTCAAGGTCCTGGAGTGGCCTAGCCAGTCTCCAGATCTCAACCCCATAGAAAATCTTTGGAGGGAGTTGAAAGTCCGTGTTGCCCAGCGACAGCCCCAAAACATCACTGCTCTAGAGGAGATCTGCATGGAGGAATGGGCCAAAATACCAGCAACAGTGTGTGAAAACCTTGTGAAGACTTACAGAAAACGTTTGACCTCTGTCATTGCCAACAAAGGGTATATAACAAAGTATTGAGATAAACTTTTGTTACTTATTGCTTCCAGTATACATCTTTATGGGGAGCAGGAACCAGCCGTACTGGGCTCATTACGCGCACTGGCACTCTGGTGCGGGGAGCAGGAACCGGCCGTACTGGGCTCACTAAGCGCACTGGCACTCTGGTGCGGGGAGCAGGAACCGGCCGTACTGGGCTCATTACGCGCACTGGCACTCTGGTGCGGGGAGCAGGAACCGTCTGTACTGGGCTCATTAAGCGCACTGGCCGTCTGGTGCGGGGAGCAGGAACTGGACGTGCTGGGTCCACGACGGGCACAGGGATCCTGGAGCGTGGAGCAGGGACAGGACGTGCTGGTTCCACGACGGGCACAGGAATCCTGGAGCGTGGAGCAGGGACTGGACGTGCTGGGTCCACGATGGGCATAGGGATCCTGGAGCGTGGAACAGGGACGTGCTGGACTCTCTAAGCGCACAGGGTGCCTGGTGCGCGGAGCCGGAACAGGATGTGCTGGACTCTCTAAGCGCACAGGGGGCCTGGTGCACGGAGCCGGAACAGGATGTGCTGGACTCTCTAAGCGCACAGGGGGCCTGGTGTGTGGAGCTGGTACTTCACTCACCCTTGTCTCATGGATGATGGGAGCTGGAATGTCACGCACTGGGCTGTGGATGCGAACCGGAGACCCCACACGCAGAACCGGTGCAGGATATCTCGGTCCCAGAAGGTGTATTGGGGACCTCGCTCGCAAAGCCGGCAACACTCTTCCAGGCTGCACACTCGCCCTAGCCCGACAGATGATTGGCGCTGGAATTTCGCGCACCGGCCTATGCATGCGCACTGGAGACACCGTGCGCAAAACTGCATAGCACGGTGTCTGCTCAGTGCGACGCTCTCCCCAACGCTCCCTCCAAAGAGCACGAGGAGTCCTTCTTGAACCGGCCAAACTCCCCGTGTGCCCCCCCCCAAAGAAATTTGGGGGGCTGCCTCTCGGGTTTCCGCGCCAGGCGAGTCCCAACATATCTCTCCCTCTCCGGGTTCCACGCTCCATATATATCCTCATAACTCCCTCGCTCAGTCTTCGCAGCTTCCATCCTCTTCTTGGGGTGACGATGCTCCGTCGTCTTCCTCCAAGGCCCCTTCCCAGCCAATATCTCCTCCCAAGTCCAGGACTCCTTTAAACATCGCTGCTTAGTCCTTTTGTGGTGGGTTATTCTGTCACGATCTCCTGAAGTGACAGACCAAGACGCAGCAATGCTTCCAGTATAAATCTTTATTTAGAACGTAACTGGGCAAAACAACAAAACGAACGTAACGAAGATCGTGACGCTGAACACAACTAAACATAAAACAAGCTATGCTCAAACAATAACCCACAAAACCTATATGAAAACCCCAAACATATGATTCCCAATTAGAGACAACGACACACAGCTGCCTCTAATTGGGAACCATTACCCCAACATAGAAATACAACACCTAGAACATAAAAAACCCTACACCAAAACCAAAACTAAACACACCAGCCTGTCTTCTCAGGCCTGGACGTGAGAGACAAAAACCCTCAATCCCATAGAACATTTGTGGGCAGAACTGAAAAAGTGTGTGCGAGCAAGGAGGCCTACAAACCTGACTCAGTTAAACCAGCTCTGTCAGGAGGAATGGTCCAAAATTAACCCAACTTATTGTGGTAAGCTACCCAAAACGTTTGACCCAAGTTAACAATTTAAATGCAATGCTACCAATTACAACTTGAGTTTATGTAAACTTCTGACCCACTGGGAATGTGATGAAAGAAATAAAAGCTGAAATAAATCCTTCTCTCTACTATTATTCTGACATTTCACATTCTTAAAATGAAGTGGTCATCCTATCTGACCTAAGACAGGGAATTTTTACTATGGTTATATGTAAGGAATTGTGAACAACTGAGTTTAAATGTATTTGGCTAAGATGTATGTAAACTTCCGACTTCAACGGTACATGTACATATTACCTCAATTACCTTGACTAACCCGTACACCTGCACATTGACTTTGTAACGATACCCCTTGTATATACAGTGCAGTCAGAAAGTATTCAAACCCCTTGACTTTTTCCACATTTTGCGCCTCCTGGCGCTCCCAGAAGGACCTGCCTGTCGATTGTAATCATCAATAAGGGAGTGATCCAGAATGTCTCTAGCAAGGGACCCAACTTCTCTCCTCCGGCCCGTAACCCTCCCAGTCCACCAAGTATTGAGTCCCGCGTCCCCTCCGTCTCGAGTCCAGAATGCGATGGACCGAGTAGGTAGGCTCCCCATCAATAAGCCGCGGTGGGGGAGGAACCGGGGCTGGTGGGTTCAACCGTGAATGAGCCACAGGCTTCAGTCTGGACACATGAAAGACAGGATGAATTCTCCTGTAAGCCGGCGGGAGCTTGAGGCGGACTGCCAACGGACTCAGGACCTGAGTCACCCTGAACGGACCGATGAACCTAGGAGCCAGCTTATTGCTAACGGAACGGAGAGGAATGTTCCTGGTGGAAAGCCACACCCTTTGACCTACGATGTAGGCGGGGGGCTTCCGTCAGTGGCGATCAGCCTTAACCTTAGTGCGTGCCCCTACCTTGAGAAGGGTCTCACGGGTTCTAGTCCACGTGCAATGACACCTCTGGACAAAGGCGTGAGCAGAGGGGACCGCGACCTTGGAATCCAGGCTAGGAAAAATAGGTGGCTGGTAACCCAGACTACCCTCGAACGGGGTCAATGCCGTGGCAGACACTGGTAGCGAGTTATGAGCATACTCGATGAATGAGAGTTGCTGACTCCAGGATGAAGGACTCTGGGACACCATACACCGCAATACCCTCTCTACGTCTTGGTTGGCTCTCTCTGCTTGACCATTGTTTGGGGATGAAACCCCGAGGATAAACTGACGGTCGCACCCAGCAGTCTACAAAACTCCCGCCAGAACTTGGACACAAATTGGGGCCCCCTGTCGGAAACCACGTCCATCGGAAGGCCATGTACCCGAAAGACATGATCCACGACTGCTACCGCTGTCTCCTTGGCAGAAGGCAATTTCGGCAAGGGGATGAAATGGGTTGCCTTCGAGAACCGATCAACGACTGTCAAAATGACGGTCTTGCCCTGAGAAGGTGGGAGGCCCGTGATGAAATCCAGGGCTATATGGGACCAAGGCCTCGAAGGGACAGACAGCGGTTGGAGTAACCCATCTGGGGGCCTATTAGAAGACTTGCCCGTAGCACAGCACGAACAGGCCAAAACAAAACTCTGAATGTCCTGGGCCATCGCTGGCCACCAGAACCGCTGCTTAACCAAGAAGCTAGTACGGGTCACTCCTGGGTGACAAGCTACCTTGGAGCAGTGTCCCCAGCGAATAACATCGGACCGCAGCCCCTCCGGCACAAATAGTCGACTCGGTGGGCAACCGGACGGAGGTGTTACCCCTTCCAAGGCTGACTTGACCCTCGACTTGATCTCCCAAGTGAGTGTGGACACAATGAGTCTCTCAGGTAGAATGCACTCGGGAGTAGCCGGGCGTTCAGAACGGTCAAACACACAAGACAAGGCATCGGGTTTGACGTTCTTAGAGCCCGGGCGGTATGAGAGGGAAAAGTCAAAACGCCCGAAAAACAGAGCCCACCGAGCCTGTCTGGAGTTGAGTCTCTTGGCAGACCTGAAGGGTACCCCCGATCCCTCTAACCAATGACGCCACTCCAACGCCAGTTTGACTGCCAACAACTCTCTATTCCCAATGTCATAATTACGTTCGGCTGGTGATAACCGGTGGGAGAAAAAAGCACAAGGATGCATCTTGTCATCCGAGGAGGAGCGCTGGGAGAGAACAGCGCCTACACCCACCTCCACCACAAACTGACGAGAAGGATCTGGGGCTACCAGAATGGGGGCCGAAACAAAGCGACCCTTAAGGTCGGAAAATGCCTTCTCGGCAGCACCGGACCACCTGAACGTAGTACTGAGGGAGGTCAGGGCCGTCAGGGGAGCGGCCAGCTGGCTGAAATTGCGAATGAACCGTCGGTAGAAGTTGGCGAATCCCAGAAACCTCTGTAGGGCCTTACGAGATTCCGGGCTCGGCCAATCTACCACGGCCTTTACCTTCTCGGGATCCACGCGCATCCCCTCAGACGAGACGATGTGCCCTAAGAAGGGAACAGACTGAGCATGAAACTCACACTTCTCAGCCTTGACGAAAAGCCCATTCTCTAACAACCTCTGGAGCACCCGTCTGACGTGCTGAACGTGTTGCTGGAGAGAGGATGAAAAGATCAAAATGTCATCCAGATAGACATAAATAAATTGATCTACCATGTCTCTCAACACGTCATCAATGAGTGCTTGGAAGACCGCCGGGGAGTTAGACAGACCGAAAGGCATGACTAAATATTCAAAATGACCCCTGGGGGTGTTGAACGCGGTCTTCCACTCATCCCCCTTCTTAATGCGAACCAGATGATAAGCATTGCGTAGATCCAATTTTGTGAAGATGGATGCTCCCTGCAACCTCTCGAAGGCTGAAGACATCAACGGCAAAGGATAAGTGTTCTTTACCGTGATGTTGTTCAGCCCTCGGTAGTCAATACAAGGTCGCAGGGATCCATCCTTCTTCCCCACAAAAAAGAACCCCGCACCTGCTGGAGAAGAAGAAGGGCGGATAAACCCGGTTGCTAGAGACTCAGAAATGTATTTCTCCATGGCCTCTCTTTCTGGAACAGAAAGAGAGTATAGCCCGCCCTTAGGCGGAGACGTACCTGGCCGTAACTCAATGGCACAGTCGTAGGGACGGTGTGGAGGCAGAGAAGCAGCACGAGACTTACTGAACACTTCCTTCAGGTCAAGGTACTCGGCGGGCACGTTAGACAAATTCACCGGCTCCTCCTGCAACACAGAACCAGACACAGACGAACAAGCAGACACAAGACAGGACGCATAACACTCATTACTCCAGGCCAATACAGTACTCCAGGCCAATGAGTCCATGAGCAAGAGCGATATCTCCTCCACAGCCCTCTATTCCTCCGTCGTTGCCTCTCCTCCCGGGAGAGTCGAGCTCCACCCACCTGCATGGATTCCTGATGGAACACGGGACTGACCGTATTGCCGCTGGGTGACGAGTGTCCCTCGAACCTCGCGAAACCCGGGGTCTGATGTGCCCGCTGTTCCAGCCGGCTTAAGCGAGCATCGACCCTTAATGCCAGCTCAATGAGCCCGTCCAGGCTCCTGGGCAGGTCCAGCGCGTAAATCTCTTTCTGTATACGGTCAGCCAACGCATGCAGGAACATGTCCCACTGCGCCTCCTCGTTCCATTGACACTCCACTGCCAGGGTCCTGAATTCAATCGAATAGTCCGACACTGGTCTACTCCCCTGCTGAAGATCCGCAAGAATGCGGGCTGCCTCGTCCCCGCTATGCCCGGTCGAAGACCCGCCTCAGCTCCTCTGAGAGTGCCTGGAATGACGAGCAGCATTGGTGATGGTTCTCCCACACCGCTTATTCCCCACTGAGCCGCTGGCCCTGTCAACAGGGTTAGCGTAAAAGCCACCTTAGATTGTTCTGAGGCTAACGCCTGTGGCTGGAGCGAAAAAAAACAAGGAGCACTTGCTGATAAATGGTCTGCAAAAATTAGGCTCACCCGAATATGCCTCTGGGGTGGGCATACGCGGCTCAGGTTGGTGGTAAGGGGGTGTAGGAGCAGGAAGAACCGGCGATGTGGTGGGCGCAGCGGGAACACTTAGGTGTTGCAGCTGTTGGGTGAGTTCTGACACCTGCGCTACCAAGGCTTGCACCGCATGACCCGTTGCCTTCATCTGTTTCTCCTGTTGATCCATACGAGACATGCTTCGAGACAGAAATCTTGTTAGCCCCGGCGTACTCGCTGAATCCATGGTTGGTCAGTTCGTTCTGTCACGTGAAAAAGGACGGAGGATTCAGTAGCGAGTATAGTTCAACATTTATTGTAGCAATCCCAGAGGTAAGTAACAGGTACAGGTAATAGAGGGTGTCAGGAAGTGTCTGTGTCTTAGCAGCGCCGAGACTGCAGGGGAGACCCGATCCTCGGTAATGTCAGTGAGCGAAGAGGAATTCCCAGACTGGCGATCCTGAACGTGCCCAGCATAGAGTGCTCCACAGGAGAGAGAGCGGACGAAGAGTCCAGCGGAGAACGGAACCATAGGAGAAACACAGAACTCGGCCTGGAGAGAAACACACGCACAGGGAAACAAGACAACGAACTGACAAACACAAGACCAAGACAACGAGTATAAATAGGCGCACACAATGAGTGTCAGCTGGCGCTGACAACGAGCAGAGTGGCAATCAGCGGCCACACCCACACTCACACCCACATGTTTTCCTCATCCATTTACACACAATACCCCATAATGACAAAGCGAAAACAGGTTATTAGATGTTTTTTTTACATAAGTATTCAAACCCTTTGCTATGAGACTCTAAACTGAGCTCAGGTGCATCCTGTTTCCATTGATTATCCTTGAGATGTTTCTACAACTTGATAGGAGTCCACCTGTGGTAAATTCAATTGATTGAACATGATTTGGAAAGGCACACACCTGTCTATATATATATATATATATATATATATATATATATATATATATATATATTTATTTAGCTAGGCAAGTCGGTTAAGAACAAATTCTTATTACAATGACGGCCTATATACAGTGAGGGAAAAATGTGTTTGATCCCCTGCTGATTTTGTACGTTTGCCCACTGACAAAAAAATTATCAGTCTATAATTTTAATGGTAGGTTTATTTGAACAGTGAGAGACAGAATAACAACAAAACAATCCAGAAAAAAGCATGTGAAAAATGTTATAAAATGATTTGCATTTTAATGAGGGAAATAAGTATTTGACCCCCTCTCAATTAGAAAGATTTCTGGCTCCCAGGCGTCTTTTATACAGGTAACGAGCTGAGATTAGGAGCACACTCTTAAAGGGAGTGCTCCTAATCTCAGTTTGTTACCTGTATAAAAGACACCCTCCACAGAAGCAATCAATCAATCAGATTCCAAACTCTCCACCATGGCCAAGACCAAAGAGCTCTCCAAGGATGTCAGGGACAAGATTGTAGACCTACACAAGGCTGGAATGGGCTACAAGACCATCGCCAAGCAGCTTGGTGAGAAGGTGACAACAGTTGGTGCGATTATTCGCAAATGGAAGAAACACAAAAGAACTGTCAATCTCCCTCGGCCTGGGACTCCATGCAAGATCTCACCTCGTGGAGTTGCAATGATCATGAGAACGGCGAGGAATAAGCCCAGAACTACTAGGTCCCCCTGCTCAAGAAAGCACATATACATGCCCGTCTGAAGTTTGCCAATAAACATCTGAATGATTCAGAGGACAACTGGGTGAAAGTGTTGTGGTCAGATGAGACCAAAATGGAGCTCTTTGGCATCAACTCAACTCGCCGTGTTTGGAGGAGGAGGAATGCTGCCTATGACCCCAAGAACACCATCCCCACCGTCAAACATGGAGGTGGAAACATTATGCTTATGTCTTTTTCTGCTAAGGGGACAGGACAACTTCACCGCATCAAAGGGACAATGGACGGGGTGAGGTCAAATCTTGGGTGAGGACCTCCTTCCCTCAGCCAGGGCATTGAAAATGGGTCGTGGATGGGTATTCCAGCTTTACAATGACCCAAAACACACGGCCAAGGCAACAAAGGAGTGGCTCAAGAAGAAGCACATTAAGGTCCTGGAGTGGCCTAGCCAGTCTCCAGACCTTAATCCCATAGTAAATCTGTGGAGGGAGCTGAAGGTTTGAGTTGCCAAACGTCAGCCTCGAAACCTTAATGACTTGGAGAAGATCTGCAAAGAGGAGTGGGACAAAATCCCTCCTGAGATGTGTTGCAAACCTGGTGGCCAACTACAAAAAACGTCTGACCTCTGTGATTGCCAACAAGGGTTTTGCCACCAAGTACTAAGTCATGTTTTGCAGAGGGGGTCAAATACTTATTTCCCTCATTAAAATGCAAATCAATTTATAAAATTTTTCACATGCGTTTTTCTGGATTTTTTTGTTGTTATTCTGTATCTCACTGTTCAAATAAACCTACCATTAAAATTATAGACTGATCATTTCTTTGTCAGTTGGCAAACGTACAAAATCAGCAGGGGATCTAATACATTTTTCACTCACTGTAAGGTCCCATAGTTGACAAAGCATGTCAGAGCAAAAACCAAGCAATGAGGGTAAAGGAATTGTCCGTAGAGCTCCAAGACAGGATTGTGTCGAGGCACAGATCTGGTTCTGGTTATAGCCAGTTTGCGTAGTACACAGCGTTGTACAAGATCTTCACTTTCTTGGCAATTTCTCACATGGAATAGCCTTCATTTCTCAGAACAAGAAGAGACTGACGAGTTTCAGAAGAAAGTTCTTTGTTTTTTGGCCATTTTGAGCATGTAATCGAACCCACAAATGCTGATGCTCCAGAAACTCAACTAGTCTAACACCAGTTTTATTGCTTCTTTAATTAGAACAACAGTTTTCAGCTGTGCTAACATAATTGCAAAATTATTTACTAATGATCAATAAGCCTTTTAAAATGATAAACTTGGATTAGCCAACACAACCATTGGAACAAAGGAGTGATGGGTGCTGATAATGGGCCTCTGTACGCCTATGTAGATATTCCATGAAGAATCTCCCGTTTCTATCTACAATAGTAATTTACAACATTAACAATGTCTACACAGTATTACTGATCAATTTTATGTTATTTTAATGGACAATTATTATTTTTTTCTTTCAAAAACAAGGACATTTCTAAGTGACCTCAAACTTTTGAACGGTAGTGTAGATGGATGAGAAAAAATAACAAAAGAAAATTTGGAATAAGTCAAGGGGTATGAACACTTTCTGAAGGCACTGTATACAGTATTCATAACTTGGAACTGCAATATGTTCAGCCCCAGTCTATTTAAACACATTTGTAGAAATGCTGGGATAAGAATGCATTCATATAAACTGTGGGTGGGTGAAAAACGGTTGAGTCACCCATCCGCCACATTCATTGGACAGAGAAAAGATGTAGCTTTATTGAGGAAATTATATTACTTCTTGGTCTGTAAAGGAGCAGGTAGAAAAAACTAGCACTGAATGTGCCTGGTGAGCAAATCAGATAAACGTATCCTATTATTGTATTCTTAAGAGATGATGAGTTCTATTCAGTCCTTTGAGCAAAATAATATCTTGACCCAACTCTGAGCATGCTTTCAATATCGCATTCCCCAGTAAACCAATAAGCAACAGCAGATCTCCATAGTGTCCGCTCTCGGTTATTAAACAATTCAGAATCAGGGACTTGCATAAGAGGTAAATCTCAAAGGGCTATGGCACGTCGGCCATTAAATGGTAAAGTATTGCTAAGGGGGTTCATTGGTATTCAATTTCAAGTGTTTACGAAGGTTTACGATCGAACGCATAACTTACTGTAACTGCATTCAGCAACAGCCCGGTGGCCCGCTTTTCCAATTCCTGCATAATTATTTTATTAACAAAGTAAGGGTAGTAAATATCCAGGGACAGTCCCTCAGCATTCTTAACCACATCACGCTACAGGGAGGCAGGGGAGATATATGATTTATTCTAGTCTAGATCTGCCAATGTGTTTCCCTTTACTTCTTATAGCAATGGAGTCAGATACAGGGCGGGGTAACTGTTCCTAATGCAAGAGTAATTACAATGTTACTACACAGGCAACCAAAATGTAAGGTGTTGTACTGCCAGGCTAATTATCATTATATTAATTCTTCTTTGTGTGTTACCTGTAAATTTGTTGTAGTGGGAACATTTGTGGTTGTTTGGACCTCTTCCATCACTAAAGCAAGTGCTTATTTTTTTAAGATAGAAAATGTTTGGATGGCATGGAGCCTACAGATTTATTTCAAAAAATATTATATTTATTCCTAATTGTCTAGGGCATTCGGATTGAGATAAATAGTTGAAAGACCATTTTTTTAATTCTCTTTGTTAGGATTGCAGGAATAAACATTTAAAAAGTTTGATTATTTTTGTGATTGGATACACTTTGATAGTGCCTGGCTCAGTGCTTGTTAATTGCAGGCGTAGGTATTGTTATTCTCTGAAGAATCTCTTGTCTGCATTGGGTTATCAAAAGCAAACATTGAGGAAAGTGTCAAGAGGACATGCTATCAATACTATTTGGATGACACATAAGAGCAGTAGGCTACATGTCGGATGTATTTAGCAATAAATTGGCGATAGACTGGTTACGTACAACTGAAGTGTTCTAAAGTTCTAAACTGTATTGTTATCTTGCAACCACCTCTCATCAAAACCTTAAGTCTATAAAAACAAAAGTCACACAATGTTATTTACCTGTAAATCAGGACTTCATCTTCGGAGCAGTTGTACTGAAGCTGGTACATCTTGACCTTGGGTGCTGTTTTGATAACAGTCCACTTAACCAGAGCAGAGGATGCGGACACCTCCGATACAGATACCACCTTTTCCGGTACAGGCTTGGACTCCCCCTTACTGGTCTTGGCAGAGCTGGTGATGTCCGAGAGCCGGGACTTGGGCTGTGCGGTGTGGTTGGTACCATTGCTGAGATGTGGCAGTTGAATGATGGACAGTTCTATAGAGGCGGTCGATTCCCCTGCTGCGTTGGCTGCGATGCAAGTAAAGGTGCCGTAATCCTTGGATGTGGTGACGGTAATATCCAGGGTGCCGTTATCGTACACGGTCGCTCTGGACGAATTGCTAATCAAACGGTCGTCTGGGGTGACCCAGTGTATGATCGGCATTGGGTCGCCAATAGCTTTGCAGCGCAGGCTAGCTGTTTGGCCCTCCAGGACTAACAACTTATGCGTGTGTTGGGTGATCAGGGGCGGTTCACAGACAAACTCTTCTTCCCGCACATACCAAAAGTATCGTCCCTTTAGACTGGGAGGGGAAGCGCAGGTCTCCATATCGTCCTCTCGGTCCAGCCTCCGGAGCCAAAGCACTTCACAGTTACAATGCAGGGGGTTTCCCCCGAAGCTCAGGGAAACCTGAGGGGCGTAGGGAGTGGTCAGTATTAAGTTAGTCTGGGAACGGGCGAAGATGGGGTCTGGTGGGAGCTTCTGGAGACGGTTGGATGTGAGGTCCAGGCGCGCCAGCTTGTCCAGATCCGTAAATGTCCCCTCTGCGATGTGCGAGATGAGGTTATGATCAAGACTCAACTGGTGGAGGTTGACCATCTTGCGGATGGACTCCCAAGGTACGCCCCGCAAGTTGTTGTAGGACAGGTCCAGGTCTTCCAGTGTCAGCATCAGATCATCAAAAGCCACCTTGGAGATGCGGTTGAGCTGGTTGTTGTTTAGGATGAGGTGCTGCAGGTTGACAAGGCCACGCAGGTCGTCCGGTCCCAGCTCGGTCAGGCGGTTGCTGTCCAGGTGCAAGGACCGCAGGGTCTCCAGGTCGAGGAAGGAGAAAGGCTGGATGGCACTGATGGTGTTGCGGGACAAGGTGAGGTCCACCAGGCCCGTCATGTTGGCAAAGTCCTGCGGTGTGACCTTGAGGATGAAGTTGCCGCCCAGGCGGAGCTCTACGGTCCGCCGGTCTATGTCCAGAGGCACAAAGAGCAGGCCTTTGGATGGGCAGAGGGTACCCAGGGACTCAGACAGGTTCTGGCAGACACAGTACTTGGGGCATGCGTGGGCCATCATCACTGCGGTTCCCAGAAGCAGGAGGCTGCTGAGCACTTTGTCCATGGTAGATTATATGCAGGGACCTATGAAAGACAGAGGAGAGAAGAGAAGAGCATGGTAAGATCATTTCGTCCAAGTAATGACGAAAGACCTTACAGATAAACGAGGCACAGATAGTTAAATGACATACTTTCATCAGTGGTCTGAAGTTCCTAACACCCAGCCCTTTATTCAGTAAAATAAAGACACATTAGGACCACCAATATGAGAGGAACCATGTGCAGTTGGTTACCATTTGCAATAGCATTATCTTAGTAAGCAGGTTTATAGGACAATTTGCTGTATCTGTTTCCATCAAAGCTATTCATTTACAGGATGTACTGTGCATGAGTCCCAGTCACATCATACCTAGGGAATATTCAAACAAAATCAGTAACCAGGACATACAGATGCATATTCTTTCTACATGTTTGAAAGCATGTTTTAATAAATACATTGTTACTGTAAGTTTTTTGTTTCACAATTATAGCATTTCATAATTTAGTCCATTAAATGAATGCGTATTCTTGCAGTGCAAAGACAACTGTGTTTTTAATTCACTTTGGAAACCGGGTAACCAACCAGTCACAAAATGCTCTCCACCGGTTGCGTTGTGAATTGCTTTTTCAAAGTAGTTTTTAATTCTGCTTATAAATTTACAATGACCCAATTGCTAATAAGATGTTGTTTAGATTCACTTAAAATGAATCTAAAAATCTTAAAATTACAGTTGTTGAGCAGGAGCAATTACAGTAGTTATATCTTTAACTGCACTGGTCACACTAGCCCATCATGCTAGACATGATAATTCAAATATTGAGGAGCATAATATTTGAATATTATTCCACCCAGCAAGAGTCAAATAGCAAATCTCTCTCTCTCAAACTCTCTCTACACTAACACTGTTTCTCACTTTGATCTCTTTCTCTCTCAATCCCTCCCTTCTCTCTCCCTCACCCTGAGAAGATGCTACAGTATGAATAATGGTCAGGTGTCGGTCCGTGTAGACACCCTTCATGCTCGTGTGAATATCTAAGCAGCCCTCCCAGCAAACCAAAATTGGTTCTATGAAGGTTCTCAGAGCAAATGTTCTCATAACACAAAAAAACTGTCCAGTCGTGGTGATGAATATAGAATGTTTGTAAAAAAACATTCACCTGATGTTTCAAGAACTTTCCCAGAGAGGCTGATTATTTTATTTTTACCCTTTTTCTTCCCAATTTCATGGTATCCAATTGGTAGTTACAGTCTTGTCGCCACAACTCCCATACGAAGGTCGAGAGCAATGCATCCTCCGAAACATGACCCAACTGTGCCCAGCCTGCCACAGGAGTCGCTAGAGAGCGATGGGACAAGGACATCCCTGCCGGCCAAACCCTCCCCTAACCCGGACAATGCTGGGCCAATTGTGCGCCACCCCATGGGTTTCCCAGTCGCGGCCGGCTGCTACAAAGCCTGGAAGCCAGGATCTCTAGTGGCACAGCAAGCAACTGCAGTGTAGTGCCTTAGACCACTGCGCCACTCAGGAGGCCAACAGCTGATTATTACACTGAACAAAAATATAAACGCAACATGTAAAGTGCAGGTCCCATGTTTCATGAGCTGAAGAAAAATATCCCAGAAAATGTCCATACGCGCAAAAAGCTTGTTTCTCTCATTTTGGGCATACACTTGTTTACATCCCTGTTAGTGAACATTTTATCCTTTGTCAAGATAATCCATCCACCTGACAGGTGTGGCATATCAAATTAGCTGATTAAACAGCATTGACATTACTGGCCTATGAGGATCAGGTTACAGTGGATCACAGTTCTAGAGAGATATAGTTGAAGTCGAAAGTTCACATACACCTTAGCCAAATACATTTAAACTTTTTTTTCACAATTCCTGACATTTAATCCTAGTAACAATTCCCTGTCTTAGGTCAGTTAGGATCACCACTATATTTTAAGAATGTGAAATGTCAGAAAAATAGTAGAGAGAATTATTTATTTCAGCTTTTATTTCTTTTATCACAGTGCTGGTGTAACTGAGTCAGGTTTGTAGGCCTCCTTGCTCGCACATGCATTTTCAGTTCTGCCCACAAATGTTCTTTAGGATTGAGGTCAGGGCTTTGTGATGGCCACTCCAATACCTTGACTTTGTTGTGCTTAAGCCATAACTTTGGAAGTATGCTTGGGGTCATTGTCCATTTGGAAGACCCATTTGCTTCTAGTTCCGACCATGCACTAGTATCTAACAAGTCATTTAACAATTTAACAACAACTACCTTATACACACAAGTGTAAAGGAATGAATACGAGTATGTACAAATAAATATATGGATGAGCGATGGCCGAACGGCATAGGCAAGATGCAGTAGATGGTATAAAGTACAGTATATACATATGAGATGAGTAATGTAGGATATGTAAACATTATATAAAGTGGCATGGTTTAAAGTGGCTAGTGATACATTTATTACATCCAATTTTAAATGTTTAAAGTGGCTAGAGATTTGAGTCGATGGCCGAACGGCATAGGCAAGATGCAGTAGATGGTATAGAGTACAGTATATACATATGAGATAAGTAATGTTGGATATGTAAACATTATATAAAGCATTGTTTAAAGTGGCTAGTGATACATTTGTTACATCCAATTTCAAATTATTTAAAGTGGCTAGAGATTTGAGTCAGTATGTTAGCAGCAGCCACTCAATGTTAGTGATGGCTGTTTAACAGTCTGATGGCCTTGAGATAGAAGCTGTTTTTCAGTCTCTCGGTCCCAGCTTTGATGCACCTGTACTGACCTTGCCTTCTGGATGATAGCGGGGTGAACAGGCAGTGGCTCGGGTGGTTGTTGTCCTTGATGATCTTTTTGGCCTTCCTGTGACATCGAGTGGTGTAGGTGTACTGGAAGGTAGGTAGTTTACCCCCTGTGATGCGTTGTGCAGACCTCACTACCCTCTGGAGAGCCTTACGGTTGTGGGCGGAGCAGTTGCCGTACCAGGCGGTAATACAGCCCGACATGATGCTCTTGATTGTGCATCTGTAGAAGTTTGTGAGTGTTTTTGGTGACGCTGTTTGTGTGGGTGGACCATTTCAGTTTGTCCGTGATGTTTACGCTGAGGAACTTAAAACTTTCCACCTTCTCCACTACTGTCCCATCGATGTGGATAGGGGGGTGCTCCCTCTGCTGTTTCTTGAAGTCCACAATCATCTCCTTTGTTTTGCTGACGTTGAGTGAGAGGTTATTTTCCTGACACCACACTCCGAGGGCCCTCACCTCTACCCTGTAGGCCCTCACTTCGTTGTTGGTAATCAAGCCAACCACTGTAGTGTTGTCTGCAAACTTGATGATTGAGTAGGAGGCGTGCATGGCCACGCAGTCATGGGTGAACAGGGAGTACAGGAGAGGGCTGAGAACGCACCCTTGTGGGGCCCCAGTGTTGAGGATCAGCGGGGTGGAGATGTTGTTTCCTACCTTCACCACCTGGGGCCGGCCCGTCAGGAAGTCCAGGACCCAGTTGCACAGGGCGGGGTCGAGATCTAGGGTCTCGAGCTTAATGATGAGTTTGTTGGTACTATGGTGGTAAATGCTGAGCTGTAGTCGATGAACATCTCAAGACATCAGTCAACGCAGCCAACATGAGTAAAGCATTTAAATGTGTTATCCCAGCAGAGGGAGCACCCCCCTATCCCATCGCAAGTGCCGGCCCTTACATAGGTATTCCTCTTGTCCATATGGGTTAGGGCAGTGTGCAGTGTGATTGTGATTGCGTCGTCTGTGGACCTATTGGGACAGTAAGCAAATTGGAGTGGGTCTAGGGTGTCTGGTAGGTTGGAGGTGATATGATCCTTGACTAGTCTCTCAAAGCACTTCATGATGACGGAAGTGAGTGCTACGGGGTGATAGTCATTTAGCTCAGTTACCTTAGCTTTCTTGGGAACAGGAACAATGGTGGCCCTGTTGAATCATGTGGGAACAGCAGACTGGGATAAAGGTTGATTAAATATGTCCGTAAACACACCAGCCAGCTAGTCTGCGCATGTTCTGAGGACGCGGCAAGGGATGCCATCTGGGCCGGCAGCCTTGCGAGGGATAACACATTTAAATGTTTTACTCACGTTGGCTGCGGTGACTGATGTATTGAGATGTTGCTTCAATATATCCACATAATTTTCCTTCCTCATGATGCCATCTAGTTTGTGAAGTGCACCAGTCCCTCCTGCAGCAAAGCACCCTTACAACATGATGCTGCCTCCCCCGTGCTTCATGGTTGGGATGGTGTTCTTCGGCTTGCAAGCCTCCCCCTTTTTCCTCCAAACATTACGATGGTCATTATGACCAAACAGTTCTATTTTTGTTTCATATTCTTTAACCTCTACAGGCACCGGGGGAAGTATTCGGAAGTTTGGAGAGTCTGGCGTGCCCAAAGTAAAATGCCTGCCACTCAGGCCCAAAAACTAGTATATGCACATAATTAGAACTATTGGATAGGAAACGCTGAAGTTTCTGAAACTGTTAAACTAATGTCTGTGAGTATAACAGAACTGATATGGCAGGCGAAAACCAGAGGAATTTCTGTCCGGAATTTTTCTTTTTTGTGACATGCCCTCACTTTCATTGGCTGTCTATGGGATTCTCAGTAAAATAGGACCCAGATTGCAGTACCTATGGCTTCCACTAGATGTCAACAGTCTTTAGACAAGGTTTTATGCTTTTATCATGGAAAACAACCGAACAGAAGAAGAATTTGTAAGTGGATAGAAGAAGTCACTTTAGTTTTTTGTGCGCGAGACCGGGTGCACGTTCCTCGGTATTTTCCTTTTATATCGTTTAGGATATTATTCGTGTGCAATATAATCATTAATATACATAAAAGTATACCTAAGGATACATTATAAATGATGTTTGATTTGTTTGGGCAAAGTTGATAGGTATAATTTGAACGCTTTCTCGTCCCTGCACAACGGGCGAGTGAACGGTGGATTTTCTGAACATAACGTACCAACCAAACAGAGATTTATGGATATAAACAATTACTTTTTCTAACAAAAGAAACATGAATTGTCTTGCTTGGACACTTCGGATTGCCCTCAGCAATAGATCATCAAAACGTAAGCGATTTATTTTAGCTCTTTTATGTGTTTTGTGAGACCTGTGCTGGTTATGAATTTATGCTAATGCAGAAAATATGTGAGGTGCTATCCTCAAACAATCAAATGTGCTTTCGCCGTAAAGCCTTTTTGAAATCTGACAACGCTGTGATATTGCCAAGAGTCTAAGCTTTTGAAGACTATGCAACACTTGTATATTGATGAATGTTTTATAATTCAACTTTTGGATGGGTACATTACAAGAGATAAGTTTCTAAAACACAAAAAATGATCAGTTGTGATGACATTCATATAATGTTGAAGTTAGGTTGCACATTACATGTTGTAACAATGAAATGAGTCAGTTTTATGACGTTCATAGCATATTTGTTTTAGGTTTAACATACTATTCCATTGATGTTCATGCAATATAAAGTTGAAGTCGGAAGTTTACATACACTTTAGCCAAATACATTTAAACACAGTTTTTCACAATTCCTGACATTAAATCCATTTGCGACCAAACTTTAACTTCCTGATTGATGTCTTGAAATGTTGCTTCAATATAATGTATCCACATAATTTTCATGCAACAAAGCACCCCCACAACATGATGCTGCCACCCCCGTGCTTCACGGTTGGGATGTTGTTCTTCAGGTTGCAAGCCTCTCCCTTTTTCCTCCAATTATAACGATGGTCATTATGGCCAAACAGTTACATTTTTGTTTCATCAGACCAGAGGACATTTCTCCAAAAAGTACGATCTTTATCCCCATATGCAGTTGCAAACCGTAGTCTGGCTTTTTTATGGTGGTTTTGGAGCAGTGCCTTCTTCCTTGCTGAGCGGACTTTCAGGTTATGTCGATATAGGACTCGTTTTACTGTGGATATAGATACTTTTGTACCAGTTTTCACCAGCATCTTCACAATGTCCTTTGTTGTTGTTCTGGGATTCACACTTTTCGCACCAAAGTACATTCATCTCTAGGAGACAGAATGCGTCTCCTTCCTGAGCGGTTTGATGGCTGCGTGGTCCCATGGTGTTTATACAGATGAATGTGGTACCTTCAGGCGTTTTGGAAATTGCTCCCAATGATGAACCAGACTTGTGGAGGTCTACAATATCTTTCTTTTGATTTTCCCATGATGTCAAGCAAAAAGGCACTGAGTTTGAAGGTAGGCCTTGAAATACATCTCCAGGTACACCTCCAATTGACTCAAATTATGTCAATTAGCCTATCAGAAGCTTCTAAAGCCATGACATCATTTTCTGGAATTTTCCAAGCTGTTTAAAGACACAGTCAACTTAGTGTATGTAAACTTCTGACCCACTGAAATTGTGATACAATGTGATACAAAGTGAAATAATCTATCGGTAAACAATTGTTGGACAAATTACTTGTGTCATGCACAAAGTAGATGTCCTAACTGACTTGCCAAAACTATATTTTTTTAATTAACAAGAAATTTGTGGAGTGGTTGGAAAACAAGTTTTAACTCGTTTTCTGTACGATTTACCTTGTCTTTGAGGTCCTCAGAACATTTCAAGAACATTCAGAAAATGTTATATTTACGTTTTACCTAATATTACCACAACATTCTCATTATGCAATTGTGTAGATCCTTGTTTCTCTCCAGATGTAATGGCAATTCACATTTGAGGACTGTATTGTAGATGATACAGAATCATATTATATGGAATTCTAATTTCATTCAAATCAAATCACATACACATGGCTAGCAGATGTTATTGCGAGTGTAGCGAAATGCTTGTGCTTCTAGTTCTGACAGTGCAGCAATATCTAACAAGTAATCTAACAATTCCACAACAACTACCTAATACACACAAATCTAAGTAAAGGAATGGAATAAAAATATAGAAACTTGAATATATGGATGAGCAATGTCAGAGCGGCATAGGCTAAGATGCAATAGATAGTATAAGATACAGTATATACATATGAGATGAGTAATGCAAGATATGTAAACATTATTAAAGTGGCATTATTAAAGTGACTAGTTTTCCATCTATTATAGTGGCCAATGATTTCAACTCTGTATGTAGGCCTCTCTGTGCTAGTGATGGCTGTTTAACAGAGAGACTGAGAGATTGAAGGCCTGGTGTAAGTCAGGTCCTCACCAGACATCACTAGCAACAACGTCGCCTATGGGCACAAACCCACCATCGCTGGACCAGACAGGACTGGCAAAAAGTGCTTTTTGCTGACGAGTCGCGGTTTTGTCTCACCAGGGGTGATGGTCAGATTCACGTTTATCGTCGAAGGAATGAGCGTTACACCGAGGCCTGTACTCTGGAGCGGGATCGATTTGGAGGTGGAGGGTCCGTCATGGTCTGGGGCGGTGTGTCACAGCATCATCGGACTGAGCTTGTTGTCATTGCAGGCAATCTCAACGCTGTGCGTTACGGGGAAGACAACCTCTTCCCTCATGTGGTACCCTTCCAGCAAGCTCATCCTGACATGACCCTCCAGCATGACAATGACACCAGCCATACTGCTTGTTCTGTGTGTGATTTCCTGCAAGACAGGAATGTCAGTGTTCTGGCATGGCCAACGAAGAGCCCGGATCTCAATCCCATTGAGCACGTCTGGGACCTGTTGGATCGGAGGGTGAGGGCTAGGGCCATTCCCCCCAGAAATGTCTGGGAACTTGCAGGTGCGTTGGTGGAAGAGTGGGGTAACTGCAGTCTCAGTCCTAGTTAAAAGAAAAATGAATGAATAGGCAGTCTGGAGAAGAAGGTCATGTACAAAAAAAAAACTGCAAATCCGGATGGATATTCCTTGGGTTTTCGCCTGCTATATCAGTTCTGTTATACTCACATACATTATTGTAACACTTTTAGAAACCTCAGAGTGTTTCCTATCAAATAGTACTAATTATGTGCATATCCTATTTTCTGGGCCTGAATGGCAGGCATTTTACTTTGGGCACGCCAGACTCTCCAAAACCGTCACCTCTGCTGCCGCTCCCTTAGAAGTTAATAATTCAACTTTTGGATTTTGAATTTGGCGCCTTACATTTCACCGGGTAGTGTCGGGCGCTAATAATTAAACTTTTGGATTTTGAATTTGGCACCTTACATTTCAATAAGTAGTTAAAGTGACTAGTGATCCACTTAATAAAGTGGCCAATGATTGTAAGTCTCTATGTAGGCAGCAGCCTCTCTGTGAAGGTAAAGGATGTTTAACTACTTAGGGAGCAGTGGGGGTCTCCTGAGGGGGAATAGGCTTTGTTGTGCCCTCTTCACAACTGTCTTAGTGTGTTTGGACCATGTTAGTTTGTTGGTGATATGGACACCAAGGAACTTGAAGCTCTGAACCTGCTCCACTACAGCCCCGTTGATGAGAATGGGGGCGTGCTCGGTCCACCTTTTCCTGTATTCCACAATCATCTCCTTTGTCTTGATCACATTGAGGGAGAGGTTGTTGCCCTGGCATCACATGGCCAGGTCTCTGACCTCCTCTCTATAGGCTATCTTGTCGGTGATCAGGCCTACCACTGTTGTGTCATCAGCAAACTTAATGATGGTGTTGGAGTCGTGCATGGCAGTGCAGTCATGAGTGAACAGGGAGTACAGGAGGGGACTGAGCACGCACCCCTGATGGGCCCACGTGTTGAAGATCAGCGTGGCGGATGTGTTGTTACCTACTCTTAGCACCTGGGGGCGGTCTTTCAGGAAGTCCAGGATCCAGTTACAGAGGGTGTTTAGTCCCAGGGTCATTAGCATAGTGATGAGCTTTGAGGCCACTATGGTGTTGAACGCTGAGCTGCAGTCAATGAATAGCATTCTCACATAGGTGTTCCTTTTGTCCAGGTGGGAAAGGGCAATGTGGAGTGCAATAGAGATTGCATCATCTGTGGATCTGTTAGGGCGGTATGCAAATTACAAATCAAATCAAAGTTTATTTGTCACGTGCGCCGAATACAACAGGTGTAGACCTTACAGTGAAATACTTACTTACACGCTCTATCCAATAGTGTATTAGGTGAACAATAGGTAAGTAAAGAAATAAAAACAACAGTAAAAAAGGACAGGCTATATACAGTAGCGATGCTATATACAGTAGCGAGGCTACATACAGACACCGGTTAGTCAGACTGATTGAGGTAGTATATGTACATTTAGTTATGGTTAAAGTGCATACATTATGAACAGAGAGTAGCAGTAGCGTAAAAAAGGGGTTGGCGGGTGGTAGGTGGTGGGACACAATGCAGATAGATAGCCCGGTTAGCCATTGTGGGGGAGCACTGGTTGATCGGTCCAATTGAGGTAGTATGTACATGATAAACAGAAAGTAATAGCAGCGGGGGGCACAATGCAAAAAGTCCGGATAGCCATTTGATTACCTGTTCAGGAGTCTTATGGCTTGGGGGTAAAAACTGTTGAGAAGTCTTTTTATCCTAGACTTGGCACTCCGGTACCGCTTGCCATGCGGTAGTAGAGAAAACAGCCTATGACTGGGGTGGCTGGGGTCTTTGACAATTTTTAGGGCCTTCCTCTGACCGCCTGGTTTAGAGGTCCTGGATGGCAGGCAGCTTAGCCCCAGTGATGTACTGGGCCGTACGCACTACCCTCTGTAGTGCCTTGCGGTCAGAGGCGGAGCAATTGCCGTACCAGGCAGTGATGCAACCAGTCAGGATGCTTTCGATGTTGCAGCTGTAGAACCTTTTGAGGATCTCAGGAACTATGCCAAATCTTTTTAGTCTCCTGAGGTGGAATAGGCTTTGTCGTGCCCTCTTCAAATTGGAGTGGGTCTAGGGTTTCCTGGATAATGGTGTTGATGTGAGCCATGACCAGCCTTTCAAAGCACTTAATGGCTACAGACGTGAGTGCTACGGGTCAGTAGTCATGTAGGCAGGTTACCTTAGTGTTCTTGGGCACAGGAACTATGGTAGTTTGCTTGAAACATGTTGGTATTAAAAGACTCAGACCGTGAGAGGTTGAAAATGTCAGTAAAGACACGCATCCTCGGAGTACACATCCTGGTAATCCGTCTGGCCCTGCGGCCTTGTGAATGTTGACCTGGTTAAAGGTCTTACTCACATCGGCTGCGGAGAGCGTGATCACACAGTCGTCTGGAACAGCTGATGCTCTCATGTTTCAGTGTTACTTGCCTGTAAGTGAGCATAGAAGTAATTTAGCTTGTCTGGTAGGCACGTGTCACTGGGCAGCTCTCGGCTGTGCTTCCCTTTGTAGTCTGTAATAGTTTGCAAGCCCTGCCACATCCGACGAGCGATAGAGCTGGTGTAGTACAATTTGATCTTAGTCTTGTATTGACGATTTGCCTGTTTGATGTTTCGTCAGAGGGCATAGCGGGATTTCTTATAAGCTTCCGGGTTAGAGTCCCGCTCCTTGAAACGGCAGCTCTACCCTTTAGCTCAGTGCGGTTGTTGCCTGTAATCCATTGCTTCTGGTTGGGGTACGTACAGTCACTGTGGGGACGATGTCATCGATGCACTTATTGATGAAGCCAATGACTGATGTGGTGTACTCCTCAATGCCATTGGAAGAATCCAGGAACATATTCCAGTCTGTGCTAGCAAAACAGTCCTGTAGCTTAGCATCTGCTTCATCTGACCACTTTTTTATTGACCAAGTCACTGGTGCTTCCTGCTTTGCTCGTAAGCAGGAATAGGAAGGATTTGCAACATGGACGGCGAGGGAGAGCTTTGTATGCGTCTCTGTGTGTGGAGTAAATGTGGTCTCAAGCTGTTTCCTCTCGGGTTGCATATTTAACATGCTGGTGGAAATTTGGTCAAATGGATTTAAGTTTCCCTGCATTAAAGTCCCTGGCCGCGCCGCCTCTGGATGAGCGTTTTCCTTTTTGCTTATGGCGGTATACAGCTGAGTGTGGTCTCATTGCCAGCCTCAGTCTGTGGTGGTATGTAGACAGCTACAGCTAGGTAGATAGTGTGGTCTACAGCTTATCATGAGATACTTTACGTCAGGTGAGTAAAACCTAGAGACTTCCTTAGATATCGTGTACCAGCTGTTGTTTACAAATATACATAGACCGCCACCCCTTGTCTTACCAGAGGCTGATCTTCTATCCTGCCGATAGAGTGTAAAACCCACCAGCTGTATGTTGTTCATGTCGTCGTTCAGCCACGACTCTGTGAAACATAAGATATTACCGTTTTTAATGTCCCGTTTGTAGTTTAGTCTTGCTCGTAGATCATAGATTTTATTTTCCAATGATTGCATGTTTGCCAATAGACCGGATGGCAGTGGGGGTTTACTCGTTCGGCCTACGAATTCTCAGAAGGCAGCCCGACCTCTGCCCCCTTTTTTGCTGTCTTCTCTTCACGCAAATGACGGGGATTTGGGCCTGTTCCCGGGAAAGCAGTATATCCTTCACGTTGGACTCATCGGACTCGTTAAAGGAAAAAGCTTCTTCCAGTTCATGGTGAGTAATTGCTATTCTGATGTCCAGAAGTTATTTTCGGTCATAATTGACGGTAGCAGCAACATTATGTACAAAAAAGTTACAAAATAAGTTACAAACAAAGCTAAAACGTAAGGCATCCTCTCTTTATATTTATTTTGATTCCCAGGCTACATACAAAACCTGGTGGATTTGTTGTTTAGCAGCATCGTGCGAACCCCCTACCATATCAGGAGCTTTTACAGAAAGCTGTGTCAGTGGCCTGACACCAGTCCTGCTTCAGAGTAATGGAGGACACTTGAATCAGGTTGGTTACATTTTCTCTGTTCAATGGTCACTATTGATAATGTAATCTGTGCTGTGTGTACAGTACCCACACCAAACCACACCCCCAACACAACTCGTTTGACTTCAGTCATGGCCGCTAGCATTCTTAATGAGCAATATGAAAAATGCCCCCCTTTAAATGAGCATGACAACTACCAGCATACCAAGGTTTCCAACATAACATATACAAGTAGACAGCTAGATTATATGAATTCAGCTTTCACAGGTCAACACAATCTCAATATGGCTCTTGCATGATTAAACTATACAGCTGATGATGACCTTAAAAGGGGAGAAAGTGCATTTGAGATTCAATTAAACCAATTGGCAGCACATTTGAGATGTAACTTCATAAAACAAAAATCTTAAACTTGCATAAACCAATGCATTTCAGACCTCATATTTCCTACTGCAGCTTACATTTCAGAACACTTTTCCAAATTGACATCTGCAGACAGATGTAAAGTGCAGTACTCTCTCCATATTTAAAATGTCTTGTGTTACCCAGCATTAGGTTTAAAATGTCTAAAATGCCTTTCAGATACAGATGTTTCAGTCTATGGACATTCTGGTCTACAGTATGTGTAACCTTCATTAACAAGACTGTCAGTTGCAAGGAAAAATGTATGCAATCAAAGTGAACTCAATCCCTCCATTTACCCAGTAGGCAGCCCTTTTCCTCTCCAGCCATCAATCACGTTCTCTATAAGGGTTTTTCGCTTCGCACTCATTTCAAATTCTAGTGGTACTACATTAATCTGGAGAAATATTAGCAGCACTCCGTGCTATGTGACTCTCTCAGAACACAGTAGTTCACCCCTGACTGGTTCCCGCTGTGAGAGCTGTCAGTTGTGATGACAGACATCGCTTCTCACCAGGAGCAGTCAGTTTAATGCATGCAATAGCTTCCTGCAATTTGATCATATGAGAAAGACAGATTATATAAAATGGAGAATCTTTTGACTTTGATTTTTAGAGCGGGACTCTTACCCGAAAGCTTATAAGAAATCCCGCTATGCCTTCCGACGAACCATCAAACAGGCAAAGCGTCAATAGAGGACGAATATCGAATCGTACTAAAACGGCTCTGACGCTCGTCGGATGTGGCAGAGCTTGCATACCATTACAGACTACAAAGGGAAGCACATCCAAGAGCTGCCCAGTGACATGAGCCTACCAGACGAGCTTAACTACTTCTATGCTCGCTTCGAGGCAAATAACACTGAAACATGCAATGAGAGCACCAGCTGTTCCGGAAGACTGTGTGATCACGCTCTCCGCAGCCGATGTGAGTCAGACCTTTAAACAGGTCAACATTCACAAGGCCGCGGGGACAGACGGATTACCAGGACGTGTACTGCGAGCATGCGCTGACCAACTGGCAAGTGTCTTCACTGACATTTTCAACCTCTCCCTGTCCGAGTCTGTAATACCAACATGTTTTAAGCAGACCCCCATAATTCCTGTGCCCAAGAACACTAAGGTAACCTGCCTAAATGACTGCTGACCCGTAGCACTCACGTTCGTAGCCAAGGTAACCTGCCTAAAAGTGCTTTGAAAGGCTGGCCATGGCTCACATTAACACCATTATCCCAGAAACCCTAGACCCACTCCAATTTGCATACCGCCCTAACAGATCCACAGATGATGCAATCTCTATTGCACTCCACACTGCCCGTTCCCACCTGGACAAAAGGAACACCTATGTGAGAATGCTATTCATTGACTACAGCTCAGCGTTCAACACCATAGTGCACTCAATGCTCATCAATAATCTAAGGACCCTGGGACTAAACACCTCCCTCAGCAACTGGATCCTGGACTTCCTAACGCCCCCCCAGGTGGTAAGGGTAGGTAACAACACATCCGCCACACTGATCCTCAACACAGGGGCCCCTCAGGGGTGCGTGCTCATTCCCCTCCTGTACTCCCTGTTCACTCATGACTGCATGGCCAGGCATGACTCCAACACCATCAGTAAGTTTGCAGATGACACAACAGTGGTAGACCTGATCACAGACAACAACGAGGCAGCCTATGGGGAGGAGGTCAGAGACCTGGCCGTGTGGTGCCAGGACAACAATCTCTCCCTCAACGTGATCAAGACAAATGAGATGATTGTGGAATACAGGAAAAAGAGGACCGAGCACGTCCCCATTCTCATCGACGGGGCTGTAGTGGAGCAGGTTGAGAGCTTCAAGTTCCTTGGTGTCCAAATCACCAACAAACTAACATGGTCCAAGCACACTAAGACAGTCGTGAAACAGGTCCAAGAGGCTTCTAAACAGCTTCTACCCCCAAGACATAAGAATACTGAACACCTAATCAAATGGCTCCCCAGTCTATCTGCATTCCCCCCCCCTTTTACACCACTGCTACTCTCTGTTGTTATCATCTATGCATAGTCACTTTAATAACTCTACCTACGTGTACATATTACCTCAACTAACCGGTGCCCCCTGCACATTGACTCTGTACCGGTACCCCCCTGTATATAGTTTCACTATTGTTATTTTACTGCTGCTCTTTAATTACTTGTTACTTATCCGGGGTGGGGGTTGATCCTGCTCTCTCAGTTCATGATAAACCAATGAAATTAATCTGCTTTCCTGCTATCCCCTTTAATAGAAGTAGACCCTTTTGTTTAGCTTTCTCTGCTGTAGTAAAACAAAGAACCAATGTGCCACACCAGCATTACTTTGGGTGCACTTAATTTTGCTTGCTTGGTGGGGATTTTTGCCCCTTTATCTCACAATTGGTAGTTACAGTCTTGTCCCATCGCTGCAACTCCTGTACGGACTCGGGAGAGGCGAAGGTCGAGAGCCGTGCATCCTCCGAAACACGATACCGCCAAGCCGCACTGCTTCTTGACACAATGCTCGCTTAACCCGGAAGCCAACCGTACCAATGTGTCGGAGGAAACACAGGAGTCGCTAGAGCGCGATGGGACAAGGACAACCCAGCCAGCCAAACCCTCCTCTAACCCGGACAACACTGGCCTTATGGCTCTCCCAGTCACGGCCGGCTGCAACACAGCCTGGGATCGAACCAGGATCTGTAGTGACGCAGCTAGCACTGCGATGCAGTGCCTTAAAACACTGCACCACTCGGGGGGTTTGCACTTTATGGGACTATTCCAACGTACTGGGTGAGCTAAATCAAGTGCACCTTCAGTATGTTGAAAGAAAAAACAAATACTATTTTGACCCAGGTTTGCTTGCAAGTACAGAAGGTGAAATGAGGTGAGGAGGATGGAGAGGTCTAGCTTGGTGTAAAGTGATGTAAGTGCAGAAAAATAATGCTGTGGCCCTGATGAACTAAGGAATGGAAAAGTAGATTACTGTGAAAGCGTCCTTCATCTGTGGAGGTGAATAAGACGGTAGGAGGTAAAATAAAGAGAAGAGGGAGAGAGGAAGAGAAAGACAGAGAAAAAGCCAGGCGACAGAAATGGAGAGACCTTTCAGGAGTGAGGCAAAAGCCAGGGGGTACAATCACAGAGGCATTGAGACAGGATGAAGGTAGGTTGGAGCCCCTGGTATCAAAGTAAATTTACTGGAGACCTAGAGAGTCACCAGGCTCCCAATAGTGACCCCTAAATGGACATTCAGAACAAAGGGTCTAACGAAACGGAGCGGGAGAGACCCAGACACTTGGCCCTATTAATTGAAACCAGTGTGAATGTCTAGATTCAAGGTGAAATGAAAGTAGCCCTTAAATACAGTCAACCATTTTTAGCTGGCACATTTAGCTAACTGTCTTATCCTCGGATGATAACAGGGTCTGAAATGTGAGAGGGCTCTTGGATCTTGTGTTATTATGAAGGACCCTGGGTCAGTTCTTTAGAGGATCTAATCAGTGGGAATGATGAAATGTTATACACGAGGAGGTTTACAGGTCAAATGCATTTCCTTTCTATCCATTTGATGAAATTATGAGTATGGCTTTATAGATGCCAATACTCTATCCATTAAATATGTTATTTTAAAGCCACATATTTACAGTATACATTGCTTTCCCCATGTTGAAACAATTGTACAAATCTCTGAAAGCATACAGGGCAATCTCAACACATAAGCCACCAAGTTGTAATAAATATGTGTGCGAAAAGTGCATTAACAAGGAAGTCATTGCTATTTTGGATGGAAGGTTGCTGCTTCTGGAAGCAAAATAGTAGACAAATACTCACAGTCACTAACAGACAGTATAGGAAAGGGAGACGAAGAGAGAAAGACAATGAACGAGAGAGACTTAACAAGGAAGAGAGGGAGTGAGAACAATACTGCCAGAGAGGGAGTTTGTTCGACAAGCGTAACCTTCAGAAGAGCATTTGAGCACAGCTGTCTTGCCATCTGTTAGATGAAGCTCAGGTTCAGGTAGCCCTTGAGGGAGAGGGTAGCGGGATCATTTTGACAGTTCTGTCCTCCCCTGGCACCACCCAATTAGCAGCACCCATCAATCAAGGCCAGAGCCATTGATTTTCAAACACACTAGTAAACCTAGATCAACGCCAAACACTGGTGAACCATTTGAGGTGCTATAATTCGTCAATCCCTCTTCCCCTATCTCTTTCCAACAGCCCTCACGTTCTTCTGTTGTCTCTCCCAAGAATCGTTTTGTTGGGTGTATGAGAGATGGTAAACTTAATTTCGATATATGAAACCTTGATTGCATCAACAATCACATGGAGAACTTTTGGGTGGAACCATTGACCATGCAAATGTGGAAACAACAAACTACAAGAAAATAACAGAGCTATCATCTCTTTCATTAACTTGCGCACGCAGACACACACACACACAAGGTCTGCTGAATCCACTGTATCTGATTAATCTCAGAAGAAATTGTCTGCATTTTGCATCAGTAGGGACAAGCTCAGTCTGAGCCATGTAGATACTGGATTGCCATCTAGCGTGATATGAGGCAGGCGATCAACTCCCAGACACATTCTCAGAAAAGCGATTTAAATGTGATGTTTCTGACAAGCATTTGTTGGAGAAATACAGGAGGATAAGGTTCAATTGCAGCTAAGACAATCTATTCCTAGGGGGTAACGGAGATAATGTATCTCTACTTTTGGAGCTTTAGCAAAGCACAGTATGTCGCTTACCGTTGACAGCCAAGACTTTTCAGCCATTCAGTGCTCAAAACTTCTATCATTTTCCTTTTTACCCTTTCTTTGACTGTCCACTTTCTTTGAGATGGTAACAAATCCCATTAATTATGGCCTAGTGTTGGCCGGTTTTTGGTTTATACTTTAATTTGAGACCTAGACAACCAGGTAAAGGGAGTTCCTTACTAGTGAATGACATTAATTCATCAATCAAGTACAACATGTTTTCTCAGCATTCGTTTGTTTAAGATTTATAAAATGTATGTTAATCTTAAGTGTATGAGGAATTGAATCCAGATGCAGCACTGGAGGTATTTGTAAAATGATTCATGCCAATTGTTGACAAGCATGTAGCTGTTAAGAAACCGTGAGAACTGTTAGAGCCCCCTGGATTGAGGGTTGACAAGAGATTACCTGCTTCTCTTCTAGTTTTTATGCGAATATTAGTGTGACAAATGTCAGACTGTCTGCATAATGAAATAACATTCAGCTCAGACACCCATACATACCCCACAAGACATGCCACCAGGAGTCTCTTCACAGTCCCTAAGTCCAAATGAATACACAACAATACACAGCTTTATGCAGAACCATGATCGCGTGGAACTCCCTTCCATCTCCAATTACTCAAGCAAACAACAAAAAAAACAGATAAAAAAAAAACTAATGGAACGGCGGGAACTGTGAGGGGAGGGGGACAAACACATGCACACACAGACACACTCTTAACACACACTATTTGTGTTGTATTGTTTGTATTCTTTTTGAGTTGCATTGTTAAAAAATAAATAGTGTGGGGGGGGTTAGATCATCTTTAATATTGCAGATTGTGGCTTCTATCAATGATCTGCATAATTTCTAAAGCAATTGTAAATATACATTGCATTCGGAAAGTATTCAGACCCCTTGACTTTTTCCACATTTTGTTACGTTACAGCCTTAATCTAAAATGTATTAAATAATTGTTTTGCTTCAGCAATCTAGACACAATACCCCATATTGACAAAGTGAAAACTTATTTTTTGACATTTTTGCAAATGTGTGTGTGTACAGTTGTGGCCAAAAGTTTTGAGAATGACACAAATATAAATGTTCACAAAGTCTGCTGCCTCAGTTTGTATGATGGCAATTGGCCTATACTCCAGAATGTCATGAAGAGTGATCAGATGAATTGCAATTAATTGCAAAGTCCCTCTTGGCATGCAAATGAACTGAATCCCCCAAAAACATGTCCACTGCATTTCAGCCCTGCCACAAAAGGACCAGCTGACATCATGTCAGTGATTCTCTCGTTAACACAGGTGTGAGTGTTGATGAGGACAAGGTTGGAGATCACTCTGTCATTCTGATTGAGTTCGAATAACAGACTGGAAACTTCAAAGGAGGGTGGTGCTTGGAATCATTGTTCTTCCTCTGTCAACTGTGGTTACCTGCAAGGAAACACGTGCCATCATCATTGCTTTGCACAAAAAGGACTTTGCTGCCAGTAAGATTTCACCTAAATCAACCATTTATCGGATCATCAAGAACTTCAAGGAGAGCGGTTCAATTGTTGTGAAGAAGGCTTCAGGGCGCCCAAAAAAGTCCAGCAAGCGCCAGGAGCATCTCCTAAAGTTGATTCAGCTGGTGTCAAGATGTGCAACAAATAAGCCACTTCTCTCCAGGAAAAACATCAGGGACAGACTGATATTCTGTAAAAGGTACAGGAATTGGACTGCTGAGGACTGGGGTAAAGTCATTTTCTCTGATGAATCCCCTTTCCGATTGTTTGGGGGATCCGGAAAAAAGCTTGTCCGGAGAAGACAAGGTGAGCACTACCATCAGTCCTGTGTCATGCCAACAGTAAAGCATCCTGAGACCATTCATGTGTGGGGTTGCTTCTCAGCCAAGGGAGTGGGCTCACTCACAATTTTGCCTAAGAACACAGCCATGAATAAAGAATGGTACCAACACATCCTCCGAGAGCAACTTCTCCCAACCATCCAGAAACAGTTTGATGACGAACAATGCCTTTTCCAGCATGATGGAGTACCTTGCCATAATGGAAAAGTGATAACTAAGTGGCTCGGGGAACAAAACATCAATATTTTGGGTCCATGGCCAGGAAACTCCCCAGATCTTAATCCCATTGAGAACTTGTGGTCAATCCTCAAGAGGCGGGTGGACAAACAAAAACCCACAAATTCTGACAAACTCCAATAATTGATTATGCAAGAATGGGCTGCAATCAGTCAGGATGTGGCCCAGAAGTTAATTGACAGCATGCCAGAGTGGATTGCAGAGGTCTTGAAAAAGAAGGGTCAACACTGCAAATATTCACTTTTTGCATCAACTTCATGTAATTGTCAATAAAAGCCTTTGACACTTATGAAATGCATGTAATTATACTTCAGTATTCCATAGTAACATCTGACAAAAATATCTAAAGACACTGAAGCAGCAAACTTTGTGGAAATTAATATTTGTGTTTTATGGCAGGTCCTCAGCAGACATCACCGGCAACAACGTCGCCTATGGGCACAAACCCACCGTCGCTGGACCAGACAGGACTGGCAAAAAGTGCTCTTCACTGACGAGTCGCAGTTCTGTCTCACCAGGGGTGATGGTCGGATTAGTGTTTATCGTCGAAGGAATGAGCGTTACACCGAGGCCTGTACTCTGGAGCGGGATCGATTTGGAAGTGGAGGGTCCGTCATAGTCTGGGGCGATGTGTCACAGCATCATTGGACTGAGCTTGTTGTCATTGCAGTCAATCTCCAGATACTCCAGATACAGTCTGTTACTTTTGATTTTGACCCCCCCCCCTTTGTTCAGGGACACAATATTCTATTTCTGTTAGTCACATGTCTGTGGAACTTGTTGAGTAAGGCAGGTGTTTCAGCCTAGCTCAGTGCTTTCTGTTGTGGTGGGGCAGCCAGCGGAAAATACGGAGCATTGTGCCGTGATTGGCTCAGTGTTCTGTCACTCATGGGGACACTACGTCACCGCCAAGTCTAAGGGTAGAGCTCGAAAAGTCAAGCCCCTTGCGTGCTGCCATAGAGTTACATTAGAAGTGACCATCCAAGAAGGCTCATGGTCATTGGCCACAGATAAAATGACGTCAAATCACGTTATATCTACAGTAGCTTTGATTGGACTGAACATGTCAACATCATACTTTCAAAATCTTAGCTAGGTGTCATCGTCATGAATCAAGTCGCCAATCTATTGGCAAATCCTTTTTAGTCCTTGCCGTATGTGTCACGATTCTCTTCGTTAGGGACAGACCAAGACGCAGCGATGTAGCCAGAATACATGTTTAATGACGAGACGGAACAAAACAATAAACGAAGAAACAAGACGTGAGCCCTAATGCTAAATACTAAACTATACACAAAGATCTAAACCTACCCACGACTGGCGAAACCTAACCTAACCACGAACGGAGAAACCTAACTAGACATAAATGGAGAAACCTAACTAGACACGAAAGACAAGAACCCGACTGAACAAGATGAACGTAACATAATCATAATCAATAACCCACGAAACAAAAGTGCAACTCCCAAATATATATATGGCTCCCAATTAGAGACAACGAGACTCAGCTGCCTCTAATTGGGAACCATTATCCCAACATAGAAATATACACCCTAGAACACAAACCCTACACCAAAACGCTCCAGCCTGTAATCTCGGGCCTGGGCGTTACAGTACCCAACCCCCAAAGGCGCGGACTCCGGACGCGCCCAAAAGTCTGTGGGGGGGTCTTCGGTGGGCCCTTTGTCCCAGGTGGGGCTCCGGTGCGGGCCGTGCTGGTCTGATGTCACGCACCGGAGGCCCTGGACCCCTTCTTGGAACTCTGGTGCGTGGAGCAGAAGCTGGGCGTACTGGACTCGTGATGCTCACTGGAACTCTGGTGCGTGGGGCTGGAGCTGGCCGTACTGGACTCGTGATGCTCACCGGAACTCTGGTGCGTGGAGCAGGAACTGGTCGTACTGGACTCGTGATGCTTACTGGAACTCTGGTGCGTGGAGCAGGAACTGGCAGTACCGGACTCGTGATGCTCACTGGAACTCTGGTGCGTGGAGCAGGAACTGGCAGTACCGGACTCGTGATGCTCACTGGAACACTGGTGCGTGGCGCAGGAACTGGTCGCACCGGACTCGTGATGCTCACTGGAACTCTGGTGCGTGGAGCAGGAACTGGTCGCACCGGACTCGTGATGCTCACTGGAACTCTGGCGCGTGGAGCAGGAACTGGCAGTACCGGACTCGTGATGCTCACTGGAACTCTGGTGCGTGGAGCAGGAACTGGCAGTACCGGACTCGTGATGCTCACTGGAACTCTGGTGCGTGGAGCAGGAACTGGCAGTACCGGACTCGTGATGCTCACTGGAACTCTGGTGCGTGGAGCAGGAACTGGCAGTACCGGACTCGTGATGCTCACTGGAACTCTGGTGCGTGGAGCAGGAACTGGCAGTACCGGACTCGTGATGCTCACTGGAACTCTGGTGCGTGGAGCAGGAACTGGCAGTACCGGACTCGTGATGCTCACTGGAACTCTGGTGCGTGGAGCAGGAACAGGCCGAACTGGGCTCGGGACGCGCACTCTGGTGCGGGGAGCGGGAACAGGCCGAACTGGGCTCTCTGAGCGCACGGGGAGCTTGGTGCGCGGAACCGGAACAGGACATGCTGGACTCTCTGAGCGCACGGGGAGCTGGGTGCGCGGAGCCGGAACAGGACGTGCTGGACTCTCTGAGCGCACGGGGAGCTGGGTGCGCCGGAGCCGAACAGGACGTGCTGGACTCTCTGAGCGCACGGGAGCTGCGCGCGGAGCCGGAACAGGACGTGCTGGATTCTCTGAGCGCACGGGGAGCTGGGTGCGCGGAGCCGGAACAGGACGTGCTGGACTCTGAAGACATACTGGGGACCTGGCACGTGGAGCAGGGACAGGACGTGTTGGAATCTCAACACGGACTGGGATCTCGGAACGTGGAACAGGGATCTCTGAGCGTGGAACAGGAGTCTGGGAGCGTGGAACAGGGATCTCGGAGCGTGGAACAGGGACTGGACGTGTAGAAACCACTACACGGACTGGGATCTTGGAACACGGAACTGGAACAGGACGTGTTGGAACCTCAACACGGACTGGGATATCGGAACGTGGAACAGGGATCTCGGAGCGTGGAACCGGGATCTTGGAGCGTGGAACAGGGACCTCGGAGCGTGGAACAGGGATCTCGGAGCGTGGAACAGGAGTCTGGGAGCATGGAACAGGGACTGGACGTGTAGCAACCTCCACCCGGACCGGGGACCTGATACGGAGGGCCGACACCATACCTCCAGCTAGCTCACTAACCCTGGCCTCACGGGTGAGTGGAGCTGGAATCTCTCGGACTGGGCTGTGGATTCGCACCGGAGATTCTGCCCGTAGGACCACAGGATATCTAGGTCCCAAAAGACGCACTGGAGACCTGGCGCGCAGAGCTGGCACCACTCTACCAGGTAGCACACAGACCTCGGCCCGACCAATGAGTGGCGCTGGGATCTCTCGCACTGGGCTGTGGACACGTACCTGAGACACCGCACGCAGAACTGGAGCAGGATATCCGGGTCCCAGGAGGCGCACTGGAGACTTAGCGCGCAGAGATGGCACCACTCTTACTGGCTGAACACTTAGTTTCGCCCGACTGATGAGTGGAGCGGGAATCTCTCGCACCGGCCTCTGAATCCCTATAGGGGAAACCGTGCGCAACACTGCATAGCACGGTGTCCCTTCGGTGCGACGCTCTCCACAAGGCACGAGGAGTTGGCTCAGGAGTCCCTCCTGAACCGGCCAACCTCCTCGTGTGCCCCCCCCCAAAAGTTTCTTGGGGCTGCCTTACGGGCTTCCTAGCCCGGCGAGGTTTGAGAAACCTGCCTCTCACAGGATCCCATGCTCCCATCAGGTCCTCACACCTGCGCCGCTCCGCCGCCGCTGCTTCCAGTTCCTCTCTGGGCCGACGATACTCTCCAGGCTGGTCCCAAGCACTTCCATAGAAGAGTTCCTTTTCCCAAGACCTAAGCTCCCGGGTCTCTCGCTGCTTGGTCTTTTTGTGGTGGGTTATTCTGTCACGATTCTCTTCGTTAGGGACAGACCAAGACGCAGCGATGTAGCCAGAATACATGTTTAATGACGAGACGGAACAAAACAATAAACGAAGAAACAAGACGTGAGCCCTAACTCTAAATACTAAACTATACACAAAGATCTAAACCTACCCACGACTGGCGAAACCTAACCTAACCACGAACGGAGAAACCTAACTAGACATAAATGGAGAAACCTAACTAGACACGAAAGACAAGAACCCGACTGAACAAGATGAACGTAACATAATCATAATCAATAACCCACAAAACAAAAGTGCAACTCCCAAATATATATATGGCTCCCAATTAGAGACAACGAGACTCAGCTGCCTCTAATTGGGAACCATTATCCCAACATAGAAATATACACCCTAGAACACAAACCCTACACCAAAACGCTCCAGCCTGTAATCTCGGGCCTGGGCGTTACAGTATGAAGATAAATAATGAAGAGAAATGATAGATAAAACGTATAGGTGCTCATTGGCCATTGAACATAAACATTACACAAGTTAGCAAATTCAACAATGAGTGGTTTGAAAGGAATCAATGGCTAACTGCAAGCATTGCAAATAAATCACTAGCCTGCTATTCATTGGAGTGGCTGTGTGGTCCCAAGTCTAGGATGAAGGGTGTATTTTCCAATCTTAAAATGATAAACATTCAACATTGGCCATGCTGTCAATTAAGCATGATTTGTGCTGCACTCAAAACAACTCGGAACTGACTTCAGTGAGTTCAAGACAACTGGGAACTTGGGAAAAAAACGAGCTACGACTGGGAAAATATGTTTTGAACGGTCATCCAACTCGAAATTGTAAATCCGGAACTCGGGCCTCTTTCTAGAGCTACGACCTGAAGATCACCGACGTCATCATGATTCAACCTTTTTTTTTTCGACTTCCCAGTTGTCTTGAAAGCACCATATATCCAGAGAATTCCAGACTTTGATGACAAAGTTTGATGACAAAATGTTCCCACGAAGGACCGCCGCGCCACCTTCCTGTTCAAGTAAGCACAGCACAACAAAAATGCATTGTATGCTGCTGCATAAATGATAGGCTAGGGAGATATGTATACTGTAGCTAAGAAAGTAATACTAAGTGTACGTTGTGTAGTAAGCTGTTAGTAGCCCTTGTGCCTCACCCTAATAATTTAGTATATTTTCACCTTTTAATTGCACCTTCTGTTCTGACTTGGTGGTGCACATTAAAGCCTATAACCTATTTGAGAAATGTAGTCATCGAATATAGTTAGAGCATTCATTGTCTGCTTATATGCCACCTTTATTTATCCTACGGGTCTGACTTGGCGTACAGGGAATACACTGTAAGAACGGCCCACGTTCTGAATTCTGTCGCTGTACATTTCAAAAGTGCTGAACAAATAGTTATATTGACTTCTTCCGTCCTAGCTCGCTCATTAATGTATTGCCTCTTATCCGGTTGTTCAAAAACTTTGTTATGGCCAGCCTAAATAAGTTCAGGAGTAAAAATGTACTTAACAAATCACATAATAAGTTGCATGGACTCATTATGTGTTAAATTATAGAGGATAACATGACATTGGAATGACAACCCCATCCCTGTACACCACACATACAATTATCTGTAAGGTCCAAGCAAAGATTCAACAACAAATAGCAGGGATTTTTTACAATGCCTTACAAAGAAGGGCAATGATTTCTTGATGTGTTATAACAACAACAAAAAAGCAGACCCTGAATATCCCTTTGAGCATGCTGAAGTTATAGAGAAATAATGAGATATACCGTCTGACTCTGTAAAGCCAGCTGGGTTCTCAGTACATCACGCCGACAGCAACAAACATCTCTCCCGGAAACAGAAGGGTGGAGGTACAGTTGAAGTCCGAAGTTTACATACACATTAGCCAAAGCCAAATACATTTAAACTCAGTTTTTCACAATTTCTCACATTTAATCCTGGTAAAAATTCCCTGTCTTAGGTCAATTAGGATCACCACTATATTTTAAGATTGTGAAATGTCAGAATAATAGTAGAGAATTATTTATTTCAGCTTTTAATTCTTTCATCACATTCCCAGTGGGTCAGAAGTTTACATACACTCAATTAGTATTTGGTAGCATTGCCTTTAAATTGTTGAACTTGGGTCAAATGTTTAATGTAGCCTTCCACAAGCTTCCCACAATAAGTTGGGTGAATTGTGGCCCATTCCTCCTGACAGAGCTGGTGTAACTGAGTCACGTTTGTAGGCCTCCTTGCTCGCACACGCTTTTTCAGTGGGCACTCCAATACCTTGACTTTGTTGTCCTTAAGCCAATTTGCCACAACTTTGGAAGTATGCTTGGGGTCATTGTCCATTTGGAAGACCCATTTGCGACCAAGCTTTAACTTCCTGACTGATGTCTTGAGATGTTGCTTCAATATATCCACATAATATTCCTTCCTCATGATGCCATCTATTTTGTGAAGTGCACCAGTCCCTCCTGCAGCAAAGCACCCCCCACAACATGATGCTGCCACCCCCGGGCTTCACGGTTGGGATGGTGTTCTTCGGCTTGCAAGCCTCCCCCTCTTTTTCCTCCAAACATAATGTTGGTCCATATGGCCAAACAATTCTATTTTTATTTAATCAGACCAGAGGACATTTCTCCAAAAAGTATGATATTTTGTCCCCATGTGCAGTTGCAAACCGCAGTCTGGCTTTTTCATGGCGGTTTTGGAGCAGTAGCTTCTTCCTTGCTAAGCTGCCTTTCAGGTTATGTCGATATAGGACTCGTTTTACTGTGGATATAGATACTTTTGTACCTGTTTCCTAAAGCATCTTCACAAGGTCCTTTGCTGTTGTTCAGGGATTGATTTGCACTTTCCGCCCATCTCTAGGAGACAGAACGCGTCTCCTTCCTGAGCGGTATGACGGCTGCATGGTCCCATGGTAATTATACTTGCATACTATTGTTTGTACAGATGAACGTGGTGCCTTCAGGCATTTGTAAATTGCTCCCAAGGATGAACCAGACTTGTGGAGATCTACAATGTTTTTTTGAACCGTAAAGAGAACACGTTCAAATTATACCTATACACTTTCTACAAACATCATTTTTAATGTATCCTTAGGCATCCTTTTGGGTATATTTGCTGTAATATTTCAACCTGACGATAACGTGAACGATAGGAAAGAAAAATAAAGTGGTGCGCGTTCACAATCTCGCGCGCGTCCATCCTTGTTTACAAAAGTGGTCGCCTGACAATTTCCTGTTCCTATCTGTTCTGGTCACTCCTAGAATTCCCAGACTTTGTATATAGACTGTTGACATCTAGTGGAAGCCATAGGTACTGCAGTCTCAGTCCTACATAAAGTTGTATGCAATAAGCACAATGGAGAAGATGCTCATTTACAAAAAAAACTGCAAATCCGGATGGATTTTCCTCGGGTTTTCGCCTGCTATATCAATTCTGTTATACTCACATACATTATTTTAACACTCTTAGAAACTTCAGAGTGTTTCCTATTCAATAGTACTAATTATGTGCATGTCCTATTTTCTGGGCCTGAGTGGCATGCATTTTACTTTGGGCATGCCAGACTCTCCAAAACCGTCACCTATGCAGCCGCTCCCTAAGAAGTTAAAGGCACAGTCAACTTAGTGTGTGTAAACTTTTGACCCACTGGAATTGTGATACAGTGAATTATAAGTCTATAAACAATTGTTGGAAAAATTATTTGTCATACACAAAGTAGATGTCTTAACTGACTTGCCAAAACTATAGTTTGTTAAGAAGAAATTTGTGGAGTGGTTGAAAAATGAGTTTTAATGATTCCAACCTAAGTGTATGTAAACTTCTGACTTCAACTGTGTATGTTTTATGATTAACGACTTATGGTGTAACTGTGATAACATACAGGAACTTTGTGGTTTCCTATCCAATAGTACTAATTATGTAAATATCCTAGTTTCTGGCCATGAGTGGCAGGCATTTAACTTTGGGCACGTCAGACAGGCGAAAATTCGGAAAATGGGACCCTAGCTGGAAGAGGTTAACACCTAAAATCCTCACCAACTTTTATAGATGCACAATTGCGAGCACACTGTCGGGCTGTATCACCGCCTGGTATGGCAACTGCAACCGCAAAGCTCTCCAGAGGGTGGTGTGGTCTGCCCAACGCATTACTGGGGGCAAACTTCCCACCCTCCTGGACACCTACAGCACCCGACACCATAGGAAGGCAAATAGGTTATTATCAAGGACATCAACCACCCGAGCCACTGCCTGTTCACCCCGTTATCATCCAGAAGGTGAGGTCAGTACAGGAGTGTCAAAGCTGGGACCGAGAGACTGAAAAACAGCTTCTATCTCAAGGCCATCAGACTGCTAAACAGCCATCACTAGCACATCAGAGGCGGCTGCCTATAGACATAGATTAGGAATCACTGGCCACTTTAAGGAAATGAAACAGTAGCCACTTTAACCTCTTCAGGCTAGGGGGCACATCATTAGTAGTATTGGATAGAAAACACTCTGAAGTTTCTAAAACTGTTAAAATAATGTCTGTGGGTATAACAGAACTGATATGGCAGGCGAAAACCCGAGCAAAATCCATCCAAGAAAATCTGATTTTGTGACATGCCTCCTTTTCCAATGGGTTGCTATAGGACATGCTTTAGTCCAGGACCCAGGTTGCAGTATCTATGGCTTCCACTAGATGTCAACCGTCTTTAGAAAAAGGTTTGAAGACTTTACCTTGAAAACTAGAGGAATACAGGATGTTTTTCCAAGTTGAGTGAGGAAGTAACTTCTGTCTGTGGCACGCGAGACCTGGGAGCGCGCACTTCGGTTTTTTACTTTTCTATCGCCCAGGATATTATCCGTGTGAAATATTTTACTTAATATACATAATAGTGTACTTACGGATCGATTAGAAATGTGGTTTGATTTGTTTGGACAACGTTTATAGGTATTTTTTTGAACGCTCTATATGTCTTGTATAATGGGACGAGTGGACGGTGGATTTTCTGAACAGATTGCGCCAACCAAACGGAGCTTCATGGATATAAAGAGAGACTTTTTATAACAAAAGGAACATTGATTGTCTTGCTTGGACACTTCGGATTGCCCTCAGCAGAAGATCTTCAAAGTTAAGCAATTTATTTTAGCTCTATTTATGTGTTTTGTGACACCCGCGCTGGTTTTATTATTATGCTAATGGGGGGAGGGACACAGGGTGCTGTCCTCAGACAATCAAAGGTTCTGCTTTCGCCGTAAAGCCTTTATGGAATCTGACAACACTGTGAGATTGCCAAGAGTCTAAGCTTTTGAAGAGTGTGCAACACTTGTATTTCCATGAATGTTTTATATAACTATTTTGTAATTTGAATTTGGCGCTCTCCAGCTTCACCGGATGTTGGCAAAATCAATCTCGTTCAGGTTTTAATAATGTCTCCGTATCTTTCAATACTCATCTCATATGTGTACTCTATTCTATTCTACGGTATCTTAGTCACTTTTAAATTGTGTTTGCATATTGCATATCCCATCTCATATGTATATACTGTATTCTATACAATTCCACTGTACGTGTTTTTTGGGTATATGTTGTGAAACTGTTAGATATTACTGCACTGTTGGAGCTAGAAGCACAAGTATTTCGCTACACCCACAATAGCATCTGCTAAACATGTGTATGTGACCAATACATTTGATTTGATTTGAGTTATGTGGTTTTGTATGGTGTATTAATACACACAGTCACTACAAAGTTACAGGCGTCTGTCCTAACTTAGTTGCCGCAGAGGAAGGAAACTGCTCAGGGATTTCACCATGAGGCCAATGATGATTTTTAAAACAGCTACAGAGTTGAATGGTTGTGATATGAGAAACTGAGGTTTGATCAACAACTAACCTAAGCGACAGAGAGTGAAAAGGAAGCCTGTACAGAATAAAAATATTCCCAAACATGAATCCTGTTTGCAACAAGACACTTATATAATACTGCAAAAAATGTAGAAAATAAATTAAGTATTTGTCCTGAATACGAAGCGTGATGTTTGGGCAAATCCAACATAATACATAACTAGGTACCACTATTCATATTTTCAAGCATGGTGGTGGCTGCTTCATGTTATAGGTATGCTTGTCATCGGCAAGGACTAGGGAGTTTTTTGGGAGCTAAAAATAAACAGATTACAGCTAACCACAGGCAAAATCGTAGAGAAAAACCTGGTTCAGTCTTCTTTCCAACAGACACTGTGAGACGAATTCACCTTTCAGCAGGACAATACTCTAAAACACAAGGCCAAATCTACAATGGTTTTGCTTACCAAGATGACATTGAACGTGACCTAGTTACAGTTTTGACTTAAATCGGCTTCAAAATCTATGGCAAGACTTGTAAATGGCTTTCTAGCAATGATCAACAACCAACTTGACAAAGACTGATTTGTTTTTTAAAGAATAATGGGCAAATGTTGTACAATCCAGGTGTGCAAAGCTCTTAGACTTACCCAAATAGATTGAAATCGCTGCCAAAGGTGTTTCTAACATGTCTCAGGGGGGTGAATACTTATCTAATCAACATACAGTATAGAAGTGTTTTATTTTTGTTCAAATTTTTTGACATTAGAGTATTTTGTGTAGTTCACTGACAAAAAATGACAATTAATCCCACTCTGTAACAACGAAATGTGGAAAAGTCAAGGGGTTTGAAAACTTTCTGAAGACACCGTAACTGACAACTCAGTGCCCATGCCTGGTGCGCTTAGCCCTTTTATCCAATTCAGCAAAGTCACCGGTGTGTCTCTTCATTTAACATTGGTTTCACTCCATCCTGCACGCTGGACACCACACCACACCACATCACTTCAGACCACTGAGATTTCCAGCCTAAACCTCAGAACCTATGAAATCGAGCAAAAGTGAAGGGAGAGGCCAAACCCATGGTACAAATGTGAGTGTGTGTGTCCAACCTGGTCTCAGAGCATTTCGTATTATTCTGTACGTACATCAGAGACACTCCATTTAGTATGACACAGTATGTTTTGTTTCATATGGTATGTATTCATTTGTGGGTGGCCATCGCCCATTTCGTATGACATGTTGCGAATTATAATTGTATTATACGTTATGAATTTGCAAAACATTCAATATGTAACAAATTACATACATTGTAAATATGTTAAAAAAAATGTAAAAAACGAACATGTTACAAATTTTAGCTAGGTGGTCTGTAGTAGGCTAGGGGTTAGGCTAGGGGTTAGGGTTAAGTTTAGGAGTTAGGTTAAAGGGTTAAGGTTAGGGGAAGGGTTAGCTAAAAGGGTTAAGGTTGATATTTTACTTATTTATTTAACTAGGCATTTATTTAACTATTCTTATTTACAATGACGGTCTACCAAAAGGCAAAAGGCCTCCTGTGGGGATGGGAGCTGGGATTAAAAATAAAAATGTAGGAAAAAACACAGATCACGACAAGAGAGACACCACAATACTACATAAAGAGAGACCTAAGACGTCAACACAGAATGGCAGCAACACAAGACAACAACACGGTGGCAGCAGCACAAAATGGTAGCAGCACAAAACATCATACAAAAATAATTGGGCACAGACAACAGCACAAAGGGCAAGAAGGTAGAGACAACAATACATCACGCAAAGCAGCCACAAGTGTCAGTAAGAGTGTCCATGATTGAGTCTTTGAATGAAGAGATTGAGATAAAACTGTCCAGTTTGTTGCAGCTCGTTCCAGTCGCTAGCTGCAGCGAACTGAAAAGAGGAACCGACCCAGGAATGTGTGCGCTTTGGGGACCTTTAACAGAATGTAACTGGCAGAAACAGGTGTTGTATGTGGAGGATGAGGGCTGCAGTAGGTATATCAGATAGGGAGGAGTGAGTTCAAAGAGGGTATTACAAATAACCATCAACTAGTGGGTCTTGCGTCAGGTATACAGAGATGACCAGTTTACATAGGAGTATAGAGTGCAGTGATGTGTCCTATTAGGAGCATTGGTGGCACATCTGATGGCTGAATGGTAAAGAACATCTAGCCGCTCGAGAGCACCCTTAACTGCCAATCTATAAATTACGTCTTTGTAATCTAGTAAGGGCAGGATGGTAATCTGAATCAGGGTTCTTTTGGCAGCTGGGATGAAAGAGGAAAAATTACCATAGAGGAAAGGAAGTCTAGATTTAACCTTAGCTTGCAGCTTCGATATGTTCTGAGAGAAGGACAGTGTACCGTCTAGCCACACTCCCAAGTACTTATATGAGGTAAGCTCCAAACCCTCAGAGGTAGTAATCACACCGGTGGGGAGAGGGGCATTATTCTTACCGAACCACATTACATTGGTTTTGGAGGTGTTCAGAACAAGGTTAAGGGCAGAGAATGCTTTTTGGAGACTAAGAAAGCTTTGTTGTAAGTTTGTTTTATTCACTGCCCTAGCACACTCTGCCAACCCGGATGTCCTAGCCGTGTCTGAATCCTGGCTTAGGAAGACCACCAGTAACACTGAAATTTCCATCCCTAACTATAACATCTTCAGACAAGATAGAACGGCCAAAGGGGGCGGCGTTGCTATCTATTGCAGAGATAGCCTGCAGAGTTCTGTCTTGCTTTCCAGGTCTGTACCCAAACAATTTGAACTTTTACTTTTAAAAATCTGCCTTTCTAGAAACAAGTCTCTCATTGTTGCCGCTTGCTATAGACCACCCTCTGCCCCCAGCTGTGCTCTGGACACCATATGTGAACTGATTGCCCCCCATCTATCTTCAGAGTTCGTGCTGCTAGGTGACCTAAATTGGGACATGCTTAACACCCGGCCATCCTACAATCTAAGCTTGATGCCCTCAACCTCACACAAATCATATTTGAACCTACTAGGTACAATCCCAAAGCCGTAAACACGGGAACCCTCATAGATGTAATCCTAACTAACTTGCCCTCCAAATACACCCCCTGCTGTTTTCAACCAAGATCTCAGTGATCACTGCCTCATTGCCTGCATCCGTAATGGGTTTGCAGTCAAACGATCTCCTCTCATTACTGTTAAACGTTCCTAAAACACTTCAGCGAGCAGGCCTTTCTAATTGACCTGGCCAGGGTATCCTGGAAGGATATTGACCTCATCCCGTCAGTAGAGGATGCCTGGTTATTCTTTAAAAGTGCCTTCCTCACCATCTTAAATAAGCATGCCCCATTCAAGAAATTTAGAACCAGGAATAGATATAGCCCTTGGTTCTCTCCAGACCTGACTGCCCTTGACCAGCGCAAAAACATCCTGTGGCGTTCTGCATTAGCATCGAACAGCCCCGTGATATGCAACTTTTCAGGAAGTCAGGAACCAATATACGCTGGCAGTTAGGAAAGCCAAGGCTAGCTTTTTCAAGCAGAAATTTGCCTCCTGTAACACAAACTCCAAAAGTTCTGGGACACTGTTAAGTCCATGGAGAATAAGAGCACCTCCTCCCAACTGCCCACTGCACTGAGGATAGGAAATACTGTCACCACCGATAAACCCACAATAATTGAGAATTTCAATAAGCATTTTTCTATGGCTGGCCATGCTTTCCACCTGGCTACCCCTACCCGGTCAACAGCCCTGCACCCCCTCAGCAACTCGCCAAAGCCTCCCCCACTTCTCCTTCTCCCAAATCCAGTCAGCTGATGTTCTAAAAGAGCTGCAGAAATCTGGACCCTTACAAATCAGCCGGGCTAGACAATCTGGACCCTTTCTTTTTAAAATTATCTGCCGAAATTGTTGCAACCCCTATTACTAGCCTGTTTAACCTCTCTTTCGTGACGTCTGAGATTCCCAAAGACTGGAAAGCAGCTGCTGTCATCCCCCTCTTCAAAGGGGGAGACACTCTTGACCCAAACTGTTATAGGCCTATATCCATCCTTCCCTGCCTTTCTAAGGTCTTTGAAAGCCAAGTTAACAAACAAATTACCGACCATTTCGAATCCCACCGTACCTTCTCCGCTATGCAATCTGGTTTCAGGGCTGGTCATGGGTGCACCTCAGCCACGCTCAAGGTCCTAAATGACATCATAACCGCCATCGACAAGAGACATTATTGTGCAGCTGTTTTCATTGATCTGGCCAAGGCTTTCGACTCTGTCAATCACCGCATCCTTATCGGCAGACTCGACAGCATTGGTTTCTCAAATGACTGCCTCGCATGGTTCACCAATTACTTCTCCGACAGAGTTCAGTGTGTCAAATCAGAGGGCCTGTTGTCCGGGCCTCTTTCAGTCTCCATGGGGGTGCCACAGGGTTCAATTCTTGGGCCGACTCTTTCTCTCTGTATACATCAATGATGTCGCTCTTGCTGCAGGTGAGTCTCTGATTCACCTCTATGCAGACGACACCATTCTGTATACTTCTGGCCCCTCTTTGGACACTGTGTTAACTACCCTCCAGACGAGCTTCAATGCCATACAACTCTCCTTCCGTGGCCTACAACTGCTCTTAAACGCAAGTAAAACTAAATGCATGCTCTTCAACCGATCGCTACCGCACCTGTCCCCGTCCAGCATCACTACTCTGGACGGTTCTGTCTTAGATTACGTGGAAAACTACAAATACCTAGGTGTCTGGTTAGACTGTAAACTCTCCTTCCAGACTCACATCAAACATCTCCAATCTAAAATTAAATCTAGAATTGGCTTCCTATTTCGCAACAAAGCTTCCTTCACTCATGCTGCCAAACTTACCCTCGTAAAACTGACCATCCTACCGATCCTCGACTTCGGTGATGTAATTTACAAAATAGCCTCCAATACTCTACTCAACAAACTGGATGCAGTCTATCACAGTGCCATCCGTTTTGTTACCAAAGCCCCATATACCACCCACCACTGCGACCTGTACACTCTCGTAGGCTGGCCTTCACTTTACACTCGCCGCCATATCCACTGGCTCCTGGTCATTTACAAGTCCCTGCTAGGTAAAGTCCCACCTTATCTCAGCTCGCTGGTCACCTTAGCAGCACCAACCCGTAGCACACGCTCCAGCAGGTATATCTCACTGGTCACCCCCAAAGCCAATTCCTCCTTTGGCCGACTCTCCTTCCAGTTCTCTGCTGCCAATGACTGGAACGAACTTCAAAAATCTCTGAAACTGGAGACACTTATCTCCCTCAACAGCTTTAAGCACCAGCTGTCAGAGCAGTGTACAGACCACTGTACCTGTTTATAGCCCATCTGTAAATAGCCCAACCAACTACCTCATCCCCTACCGTATTTATTTATTTATCTTGTTCCTTTGCACCCCAGTTTTCTACATTGCACATTCATCTACTGCACAGTTTTCTTTTACCATTCCAGTGTTAAATTGCTATATTGTAATTACTCTGCCACCATGGCCTATTTATTGTCTTACCTTCCTTATCCTACCTCATTTGCACTCTTTGTATATAGATTTCTTTTTTCCTACTGTATTATTGACTGTATGTTTGTTTTATTCCATGTGTAACTCTGTGTTGTTGTGTGTCGAACTGCTTTGCTTTATCTTGGCCAGGTCGCAGTTGTAAATGAGAACTTGTTCTCAACTTGCCTACCTGGTTAAATAAAGGTGAAATAAAAAATAAAATAAAATAAAAAGCGTTTAACTTGATAGGGAGTGGCAGCTGAGGGGTCGGTTTTGGAGAGCCTGGCGTGCCCAAAGTAAAATGCCTCCCATTCAGGCCCAGAAAGTAGGATATGCATATATTTGGTACCATTGGATAGGAAACACTCTGAATTTTCCAAAACTGTTAACCATTTGTGTCTGTGAGTAAAACAGAACGCATATAGCAGGCGAAACCCCAAAGAATTTCTGTCCTGGAAAAAGTGATTTTGACACATTTGGGCACCCCTCCCTCATGAAAATGACCATATAAGGGCATATGAATGCAGTACCCATCGCTTCCTTATGATGTCAACAGTCTCTGGATGAATAACACCAGAGAAGAAGAGCAAACAAGGAAGTCACTCTGTCATGAAAACAGTACCCAGCGCGCGTGCACGAGAAGTCACGCAGTGTCTTTTTTACTTTTTTCTTTATCGATCAGTTTATATTCCGGCTGATTTATAATAGTAAATATACGTAAAAGTGTTCCTAAGGATACATTTAAAACTATGTTTGATTGTTCTTGGACAAGTTTATAGGTATAAGATGAACGAGTTCGCGTCACGTTTTAATGGAGTAGTGGAAGCTGTCGTTTCTGATTATAACGCGCAAACCAAATGGAGGATTTATGGATAAAATACATTACTTTTTCTAACAAAAGAACCATGGATTGTCTTCGTTGGACACTTAGGATGACCTCAGCAGAAGTTCTTCAACAGGTAATTGATTTGTTTTCGCTGTGAAATGTGTTATGTGTGTGCCATGATGGCTAATCGATACATGGCTATGGGAAAAATATGTGAGGTGCTACTCTCAAACAATGAAATGTGCTGCTTTCGCCGTAAAGCCTTTTTGAAATCTGACAACGCTGTGATATTGCCAAGAAACAGAGCTTTTGATGAGTATGGAACACTTGTATATTGGTGGATGTTTAATAATTCAACTTTTGGATTTTGAATTTGGCGCCTTACATTTTACCTGGTAGTGTCGGGAGCAGCCCGCTAGCGCCCCACTGATCCCTGAGAAGTTAACACAAGTATAAGACTGTATCATCTGCATATAAATGGTTGAGAGAGCTTTCTACTGCCTGAGCTATGTTGTTGATGTAAATTGAGAAGAGTGTGGTGCCTAGGATCAAGCCTTGGGGTACTCCCTTGGTGACAGGCAGTGGCCGCTGAGACAGCAGATGTTCTGACTTTATACACTGTACTATTTTAGAAAGGTATTTAGCCAACCAGGCCAATGACCCTCAGAGACACCAATACTGCTTAGCCGGCCCACAATAATGGAATGGTCAAGTCAATAAAAATAGCAGCACAACATTGCTTAGAATCAAGGGCAATGGTGACATCATGTAGGACCTTTAACTTCTTAAGGAGCAGCAAGGTGCGCTGGGGCACTAGCGCCCCACTCCCGACACTACCAGGTGAAATGCAAGGCGCCAAATTCAAAATCCAAAGGTTGAATTATTAAGGTTGCAGTGACACATCCATAACCTGAGCAGAAACCAGATTGCATATCATACTATACTATAGACATCAAGAAAGCCAGTCAGTTGGTTATTGACAAGTATTCCAAAACTTATGATAAACAGGGCAAAATATAAAATTGTTAGGATCAGCTTGATCTCTGCTTTAAATAAAAGGCGCATCGCGGCTGCTTTCCGAACAATGGGAACCTCCCCAGAGAGGAGAGACAAGTTAACTTCTTAGGGAGCGGCAGCATAGGTGACGGTTTTGGAGAGTCTGGCGTGCCCAAAGTAAAATGCCTGCCACTCAGGCCCAGAAAATAGGATGTGCACATAATTAGTAGTATTGGATAGGAAACACCCTGAAGATTCTAAAAGTGTTAAAATAATGTATGTGAGTATAACACAACTGATATAGCAGGCGAAAACCCGAGGAAAATCCATCCGGATTTGCAGTTTTTTTTGTAAAAGACCTTCTTCTCCAGGGTGCCTATTCATTTGTATTTGACCTAGTACTGAGACTGCAGTACCTATGGCTTCCACTAGATGTCAACAGTCTTTGTACAGAGCCTGGAAGCTGTAGCAGTGAGCAGAACGAATAGGAACAGGAAATAGTCCAGGTAGCTCAGATGTCAACAAGATTTTACGGGTGCGAGACCGAGTGCGCGCCCCACTGTATTTTCCTTTTATAACGTTTAGGTTACCATTCGAGTGAAATATTATCGCTAATATTCATAAAAAGATAGCTAAGGATGCATTTTAAATGATCTATGATTTGTTTAGGAAAAGTTGATAGGTATATTTGAACGCATTCTCTTCATGGTTCAATGGGCGATTCAACGTTGGATTTTCTGATCATAACGCGCCAACCAAACGGAGATTTATGGATATAATAAATGACTTTTTCTAACAAAAGAACCATTGGATGTCTTCGTTGGACACTTGGGAAGCCCTCAGCAGAAGTTCTTCGAAAGGTAAGTGATATTTCTTAGCTCTTATATGGGTTTTGTGTGACCCGCGCTGGATATGAATTTATGCTAATGTGGAAAATATGTGGGGTGCTATCCTCAAACAATCAAATGTTGTGCTTTCGCCGTTAAGCCTTTTTGAAATCTGACAACGCTGTGATATTGCCAAGAAGCAGAGCTTTTGATGACTATGCAACACTTGTATATTGATGAAAGTAACTACTCCCCTAAGTAGTTAACTAGCGGCACGCTAGCGGGCCACTCCCGACACTACCCGGTGAAATGTAAGGCGCCAAATTAAAAATCCAAAAGTTTAATTATTAAACATTCATCAATATACAAGTGTTGCATAAAGTGCTAGTTATCAGTGATGAGATTAGAGCTCGCAACTAGCCCACTCATCCATCCTGACCAACCACTCTACTTTTGTTTTTTGCCTTAAGTAAACTTCTGCAACCATACCAAACGTAACATATCATACTAATTTGAGTGTCCCGGATTAACATTTACTATGTTATATATAGTCTATGAATTCAGGCTATTGTGTCTGTATGTGTGAGAGTGTATGTGTGTGTGTGTGTACTTGTGTATGTGTATACATGTTTGTGTTCATGCTGAGCGGGGTGGGTACATGTGCGTTTTTAAGGTTGACAACCCATTGAAAATTGACAAAACAAGCTCACGATTCCTAGTACGACACATCCCAACAATACAACATACTGTCAATCTGAGAGCGGTTCACCAACCAACAAACAGAGATGTCTGTCACTCACTACAGACTCTTGTTGCCTTTACATTTCATTTGAATATTGCACTGGGAGGCGATGGAGAGCACTAAAAAGCTCTGCCGATTAGCCGAAAAGCCTCACAACAGATGGTAAACCACGGGTCACACCAGATCACAGCGCCACTCAACATCACCCTCTTCTGTCACCATTCTGGAGGATGTGCCAAAGAGGGCCAGTTGATGACCCTAGATGCCTAGTCCCATGTGGTGCCCATCGTGGGGATGATTACCCATAATTAGGTCCGTCTGGCTGGGTTCTGTGGCGGCATCTTCCCTTGGGTCACACTGGGGGGAAATTATTGATGAATAAGTACAGTAAGGGGCCCCATTAAAAAATGGTAATGTAAAGCATTTAAAAAATGTTTTACAAAAAAACACATTGGCTAAGGGGATGCCTAAAACTGGTTCTAATTTAAGACAGCGGAGCTGTAGTTAGCTAGCTGCCCCTGGAACTCGAAATAAGCAGCTCCTTTAAAATGGAGATGTCTGTAAAGAGGAGGCGAATCACATCACTCCAAATCTAAGGGGAGATGCTTCTTTGATTAGTACAGCTTAGTCAGTGCTTGTCACTGAAGCTCTCTCTGGAACTTTATAACCATCTGTTGCCTCAAGCTTTGTATCACCACTGGCTTATTTGGGATCCCTAGGGGGCAGCTGTTCAAAAAGCTGACCCTAATCAAGTCTTTCATCTCCTCTTCCTGGTAATCTTAAAAGTATGGCCCAACTAAGTAGACACTTCAAATGACAAGTTGTTCCCAATGGGCTTTTGGGGTTATCCTCAAACTAGCTCCAGACCTATGGAATTGGTCTTTGAGACTCTGACTTTGCCAGATTCTTAACACTGCCCAGCGGTGTCCCCGACGCCCCCGACGTAAAAACGAGAAGCAGCGAGCGGCTCCTCTCTCCCTCGTCTTATCAGAGGCTGCCAGACTCCAGCCCACAACAGCATCCCACGCAAAGCCTGGGGGTGCACCTCCACATGAAGGCATCTCACATCAGAGGGAGAGAGAAAGAGATTGAGGAGAGAGAAAGGGAGAGAAAAAGAGACACCTAGCCCAAGAACATTTCAGGGGAAAGCGGAGAAGGGTTGATGTTAAGCAGCAGAAGGCCAGGAAAGCGGATTAGTAGTCCATCAACTCACTCCTCTTCCCATGAGCTCTGAGAGCTGATGCAAACCAACACAAACATACACACAAACACAAATACACCAGCAAACATCTACACTCATAAAACACACACAGAGACAAACAAACATAAAAAAAACATAAAACTCTTGATGTATATGACTGTCGCTTTATCAGTTCTGTGCCAGACCGTCAGTGTGATAGGGGTAAAGATGCAGATCAGTAACAGACTACAGGTTCTATCCATAAATGTTTATACATTTTTAAACATACTGTATAGGCTAGGCACAGCTACACTATGTGAAAAGGGAAGAGCTAGGAGTACTCTCTCAATGTAGGAATGTACTTTGCATAAAGGCATAAAAATATAAATATCCTTTCACCTGAGGAGAATGCATCGTTTATTCAAGCTGTCTGACATTTATATTTTGACGTGCCACTGAAACTGTGGATGTTGACACCCACAAAATGTGATTCCGTCTCCTTCTCCGATCTGCCGAGGCCAGAAGTGCACACACACACACATGCTCTCTCGCTTTCTTTGTCTGTCTGTCTTTCCCTCTCTGTCTCGCTCTCTCTAACACACACAGTGGCTGGCAGCTATGAAGCGCAGAGAGTGCCCCCCCCCTTCACACACAAACAAAAAAAGCTTTAACTTTAAGAATAACGAATTTTTTAGGCCTTGCCAATGCATTGGTATAAAAATTATTATTTTCCTTTTCATCAAGGATCCCTCTGCTCAGTTCATCTTTCCCTCGATCCTGACTAGTCTCCCAGTCCCTGCAGCTGAAAAACATCCCCACAGCATGATGCTGGCACCACCATGCTTCACCATAGGGATGGTGCCTGGTTTCCTTCAGACGTGACGCTTGGCATTCCAATCTTGGTTTCATCAGACCAGAGAATCTTGTTTCTCATGGTCTGAGAGTCCTTTACGTGCCTTTTGGCAATCTCCAAGTGGGGTGTCATGTGCCTTTTACTGAGGAGTGGCTTCCATCTGGCCATTCTACCATAAAGGCCTGATTGGTGGAGTGCTGCAGAAATTGTTGTCCTTCTGGAAGGTTCTCCCATCTCCACAGAGGAACTCTAGACCTCTGCTGTCAGAGTGACTAATGGGTTCTCGGCCACCTCCCTGACCAAGGCCCTTCTCCCCCATTGCTCAGCTCACAGAAGAGTCTTTGTGGTTCCAAACTTCAATTAAGAATGATGGAGTCCACTGTGTTCTTGGGGACCTTCAACGCAGCAGAAATGTTTTGGTACCCTTCCCCAGATATGTGCATCGACACAATCCTGTCTGGGAGCTCTACGGACAATTCCTTCAAACACATTGCTTGGTTTTTGCTCTGATATGCACTGTCAACTGTGGGACCTTATGTAGACAGGTGTGTGCCTTTCAAAATCATGTCCAATCAATAGAATTTACCACAGGATAAAAAAAAGTTATCTATTTTAGAATAAGGCTGCAAGATACATTTCTTTGGGAAAAGGGAAGGGGTCTGAATACTTTCCGAATGCACTATAGATACACAATATATATACAGTATCAGTCAAAAGTTTGGACACACCTACTCATTCCAGGGTTTTAGTTTATTTGTACTGTTTTCTACATTGTAGAATAATAGTGAAGACATCAAAACTATGAAACAACATATATGGAATCATGTAGTAACCAAAAAGTGTTAAACAAATCAACATATATTTTATTTTTGAGATTCTTCAAAGTAGCCACCCTTTGCCTTGATGACAGCTTTGCACACTCTCAACCAGCTTCATGAGGTAGTTACCTGGAATGCATTTCAATTAACAGGTTAAAAGTGAATTTGTGGAATTTCATTCCTTCTTAATGCGTTTGAGCCAATCAGTTGTGTTGTGACAAGGTAGGGTTGGTATACAAAAGATAGCCCTATTTGGTAAAAGACCAGATCCATATTATGGCAAGAACAGCTCAAATAAACAAAGAGAAATGACAGTCCATCATTACTTTAAGACATGAAGGTCAGTCAATCTGGAAAATGTCAATAACTTTTCTTCAAGTGCAGTCGCAAAAAACATCAAGCGCTATGATGAAACTGTCTCTCATGAGGACCGACACAGGAAAAAAAAACGCAGAGATACCTCTGCTGCAGAGGATAAGTTCATTAGAGTTACCAGCTTCAGTAATCGGCAATTAACTGCACCTCAGATTGCAGCTCAAATAAATGCTTCACAGAGTTCAAGTAACAGACATATCTCAAAATCAACTGTTCAGAAGAGACTGCGTAAATCAGCCTTTCATGGTCGAATTGCTGCAAAGAAACCACAAATTAAGGACACCAATAATAAGAAGAGACTTGCTTGGGCATAGAACCACGAGCAATGGACTTTGGACCGGTGGAAATCTGTCCTTTGGTCTGAACGCCGTGTCTTTTAACCGCCGTGTCTTTGTGAGACGTAAAGTAGGTGAATGTCTCCGCATGTGTGGTTCCCACCTTGATGCATGTAGAAGGAGGTGTGATGGTGCTTTGCTGGTGACACTGTCGTGATTTATTTAGAATTCAAGGCACACTTAACCAGCATGGCTACCATCGCATTCTGCAGCGATATGCCATCCCATCTGGTTTGCGCTTAGGGGGACTATCATTTGTTTTTCAACAGGACAATGACCCAAATCACACCTCCAGGCTTTATAAAGGGATATTTGACAAAGAAGGAGAATGATGGAGTGCTGCATCAGATGACATGGCCTCCACAATCACCCGACCTCAAACCAAATTAGATGGTTTGGGATGAGTTGGACTGCAGAGTGAAGGAAAAACAGCTAACAAGTGCTCAGCATATGTGGGAACTCCTTCAAGACTGTTGGAAAAGCATTCCTTATGAAGCTGGTTGAGAGAACACCAAAAGTGTGCAAAGCTGTCATCAAGGCAAAGGGTGGCTACTTTGAAGAATCTAAAATCCTAAATATATTTAGATTTCTTTAACAATTTTTGGTTACTGCATGATTCCATATATGTTATTTCATAGTTTTGATGTCTTCACTATTATTCTATAATGTAGGAAAAAAATTACTTTAATGAGTAGGTGTGTCAACTTTGACTGGTACTCTGTATATGGGAAGCAGGGAAATGCCTTTCACTGAGCTGTGTAAAGACAGACTGACAGGGGTGAGACAATTAATTTAAATGTATCTTAATGTTCTTGTGTTGTTTGCAGGTGCTTTCTGATCTTTCTGACCGTATGGAGTCAGGTCCCATCTACTTTTTAACTCCTTGCAAGTGTGGCTTGTTTGGTGTCTGCTATGAAGGAATACCACAACAAGTCAACTACTTGATTGATGAAGGTATGTCATGCAGAAAAGACAGCAGCGCAGTCATCAACTACAGGTGAATATCATTTTTATTGCATTGTATGAGTTTATTCTTCTTATCTAAACTTGGGAGGTGAATTGATGTTATGCAAGGCTGCAATGTCTTCTACATTTTTTTGTTGTTATTTCCTGTTTTACAGCTTCGATGCTCTGGAGCCTGGTGTTGTTGTTGCCAAGAAGCGTTCGGACTCAGTCGGGACCAGGTTACAGCTGCTGTGCAACGCTGACATCCTTCCTCCCATAGATTGTCTGCCTGTACAAGCACCACCTGGACTGGACACAGCTAGAAAAACATATATTTCTGAGAAGATCAGGGAGTTTTGCGACAAAGAGGCTATGGACATCACATGCCCTGCACCAAAGTCAGGGGCAGGACAGAAACAGGCTCGCCGAATATAGATTCCTTTGTTCATGTGTGGTTCGGACGGACCAGTTCATCACTGGGGGCGAGTTCCCAGTCATCAACACTATCTGCAGTGCCTCTGTTCACATGACTCTCTCCTAACACACGTCATATGTTGCTGCTTTATTTTTATTTGTTTTTTATCCTGCTTCTCAGCCACTTTACCCCTGATTGTATGCATATAACTACCTCTTATATCACCAGTTTCACTGATATTGTTATTGATATTGACGGTGTGAACAATAAAGGAATGGGTGTAGACAAAGAAGAGCTCACCAACAAGTGTACCAAAACATTCAAGGGCCATTTTCTCAAAAGTGGGGTTACAAGTTTATCAACATTCAAAGCAGAATTACTTTCCCATTGTTCCTCAACTGCAGTGTATGATATACCATTTTGTAGCTCCGTGTCTCTGCTTTTATCAAATGTTAAAAAAAAGTCTGCAGAGGTCATAGGTGTCATGTCTGGTGATGACCCTGAGGTGAGAAAATATGTCTCTATTGACAGCACAGTTGTAGATGGAGAGAAAAGTTCTACATGGAAACTCTTTAAGACAAGCGTGGGGAATGTCAGATTTGTGTCAGATCAATGTCAGATTTGTGTTTTCACGGAATCTCCGTTTGAATATTTGGTTACAATTAGGCTGGGAAAATGATATCCAAATTGAGGTAAGTGTTCATGATTATAATCTTTTGTCTGGTTTGCTCGTCTAACAGCGTTATCAGAAAATGTTTCTAGCATGTTATGTGGCCTACACTAACCTAGTATAACAGGTGGATTATTTAGCTCTTCACTTGCGTAGTAGCCTAGACCATATCCCGACTTAAAGCCCTTGACTTGTCTGACAATCAATCAATGTGATTTTGTTTTACAAAATGTCCGTCTGTATATTTGGCTATTTGATCTCTGGCTGGGCAAATTGTGGAGGTGGCAGCTCATTTGTTAATATCTTTTCTGACACATTTAGAATGCTATAATGTAGAATAAATCAAGTGTATTATTTTGCCTATTGACCGGCGCATAGCCAACTCAAAAAGCCTGCAGAGGTTGTAAAATATGAACACAAGACTCACATCCTTTTGAAAAGATTGCTATTATTTTCTGTGCATATCATGAAAGAACATGCTCCCAATTTAACACCCTACACCTGCTCCCTACTAGACGTAGAATCTACGCCCAGGTGGTGCAACAGGTATAATTTTTTAGGTCCAGCATAGAGCACATTTTACGTTGGACGTAGAGTTTCAACCCACTTACGACCAACTGGTGCAACCGGCCCCTGGGTGGAACATTGAACTTCATTGGCTTATCTCTTCTGGTGACCCTGTTGGAGTCATGTCCAACTTAGTCATCAGGAGGGATCAGCCAATCGTGAAGAAGGCAATTGCCTACTTCAAAATGATATATCCTCAATGGCGCTGCCCATGCTGTCTGTCACATACACTATAATGGCACAAATAAAAAGATGAGTCCTTCATCTCCATTTTTTTAATAACACATACATTTTACCTTGATCTTTTTCATTTACCTGGAATATTGGAACCTTTGTTTACCTTGCATGTATCATTTTTGATTCTACAAATAAAATGTTTTAAGTTTTATTTATCAAGCTATCGGTTAAATTTGGATTCTCTGGTTTTCTAATTGGATTTTGGATGTGCGTCTCAATCTTGCAACTGGTTTTCCCACGGCTATTTGAAAACCCCTACAGTTTGCTGTAGCGTAAAATACACTTTGAAGCAAGCATATTCTTCAGACATCTATGCCTACAATTCCCTTCGGGTGTGTTTTTATGCGTCTACCCTCAGGCCTATAAGTCCCTTTAAATGTTTACTCTCAGCAAATGTCCAGTTTTTCAAAATCCCTTTTATAATTATGCTATAGAGATACTGCTAGCGTTTATGGCCAGTACACAAGTATCCAGGGGCATAATACCTGTTGAAACTGAGGGGGCAGAGCACCCTTTGTAAGACCTGAGTAGACTTACCCTACTAAGCTCCCTTCCTCATCACCATGTCTCCATCACCATCAGCACTTGACAAGTAAAATCTTGCTAATTAAAAGCAACACCATTCTGTCCCTTCACACAGCCGTCATGATGGAAGGTGATGGGGAAAGGCAGACATTTTAAATGTATTGGTGCACTCACACAGTGCAGCGTGTAAGAGCTAATAGCCATATGGGTCATGCGTGTAGCTTTACCTACAGGTGATAGGGGGTCAGTGGTGTCCATTGAATAAACCACCCACACAGCCAGCAGGGAGTTACACTGATTGAGTGGGAGGGTGTGAAGACTTTCGTAGGCCGCTCAGTAGGTGTTGGTTACTGATGAAATCTATCAATCGATTATCACTGGCTGCTCACTGGTCCATTTGAGAAGGTAGGAACCTTCCAAGACTAAAATGATTTCTCATGGAGGGGGCCACTTTCTGTTGACTGTGCCAGAATCCAAAAGAGAGTAAGGGGGAGTTATCTTCACCAAAATAAAAATAAGTATAGAGGTTGTTGTATTGAGAAGCTTTGTTGCTTTACTACATTTTACTATTTTTATATTCAGGCAAAAGGTGTTGGTTCTTAACACTAGAACCGCGTAAGGTGCGCAAACATAAGCACAAACGCTTGATAAATAGTGCATAAACAATTGCAAAGGATGAATTACATGAAGGAATATTCGTGGATATCCGTGTAAAAATATAACAACAATAGTCCTAGTGAAAAGGCCTTTAGCATTTTCAACACCACTTTCAGCCAATGACGCATCAACATTCTACCAGTTTGTTTCATTTATGCTATCGGAATAATAATTTGGTTGTGTTTATGAAGGTCTTAGGTAACATTATTTTAAAGAACATAATAGCATTTTCATTAGTTTATGTTACTCTAGGCTGTGAATGTTTATTGAAAACGGATCACAAAGCATGGATTAAAATGTATACAAGCTAAGGTTTATAGCTCTATTACATTTTAATCTTCAGGCTGAGAAAACAGTTGCTAATACAAAATGGATACTGGAGATCCACGACAGACCAAGCTATTGACAGTCTCAGATCCTCTCAATGAAGTATTGACTTTTGATTCGCTCTACCCACTTGCACCCATCTACACTCAGAAAAAAAGGTGATATCTGGAACCTAAAAGGGTTCTTCGGCTGTCTCCATAGGAGAACCCTTTGAAGAACCCTTTTGGGTTCCATGTAGAACCCATTCCACAGATGGTTCTACAAGGGTTCTACCTGGATCCAAAAAGGGTTCTCCTATGGGGACAGCCGAAGAACCCTTTTGGAACCCTTTTTTCTAAGAGTGTACCACATGCACTGTAGCTTTCAGGGGCTGCTGTATAGTATACCTGTAAAAAAATATTTTGAAGATCAGAGAGGCAACAAAGAGACCAAAGATAACCCTGAAGGAGCTGCAAAGCTCCACAGCGGAGATTGGAGTATCTGTCCATAGGATCACTTTAAATTGTACAATCCCCAGAGCTGGGCTTTACGGAAGAGTGGCCAGAAAAAAAGTTATTGCTTAAAGAAAAAAATAAGCAAACACGTTTGGTGTTCGCCAAAACAAATGTGGGAGACTCCCCAAACGTATGGAAGAAGGTACTCTGTTCAGATGAGACTAAAATGTTGCTTTTTGTCCAACAAGGAAAATGCTATGTCTGGCGCAAACCCAAAACCTCTCATCACCCCGAGAATACCATCCTGTGGGGATGTTTTTCATTGGCAGGGACTGGGAAACTGGTCAGAATTGAAGAAATTATGGATGGTGCTAAATACAGGGAAATTCAGTCTTCCAGAGATTTGAGACTGGGACGGAAGTTCACCTTCCAGTAGGACAATGACCATAAGCATACTGCTAAAGCAACATTCAAGTGGTTTATGGGGAAACATGTAAAAGTCTTGGAATGGCCTAGTCAAAGCCCAGACCTCAATCTGACTTTGGGGGGGTGGTACAAAGTGGTACAAACCCCCCACAAATTCATTTTAATTCCAAGTTATAAGGCAACAAAACAGGAAAAATACCAAGGGGATGAATACCTTCACAAGCCACTGTATTTTACTAAAATCAAAGCATAAACACAAACAAATATAAGCACAAACAATTGAGGACTCTCAACCCCAATTTTTTTTTCCATGAGCTGAAAATATAAAATCATATGCAATGTAATGTCTTCACGGACGAGTGCTTGACCCTAAGGCTACTTAACCTAAGGATAATTTACCTAAAAAGCTTTTCCCATGATGCAAACAGGAAAATTAAAACAGCAAGTCTAAAACAGCAAGTCTAATTCAAGAGGGAGAAATTAATAAATAAATATCCACAAGTTAACGGTATAAAGCTGTGGTAGGGCTTAGGAGAAGACGGCTTTACACCTGTGAAAAATGTGAGAAAATGCGGCACAAGTTCATAAGCTTACTCCTGTTTGATGAGGTGGAGAACTTCGGGTTTTGTACTTATGGGTATCCGGCATGGTGTAAGGTGTCAGGGAGTGAACAAAAGATCCGACACAAAAAATGTTGGGAGCTGGTGCAGTGTTTTCACAACATTAGTTCTGCTCCAATGGTTTTGTCACACTGAATTGGGTGGGATATAAAACTTATGCCGCTTTACCGCAGATCAATGCGGTGCCTTCCTAGGGAATTTTGCATTGTGTGAAACACGGCAAAACATCAGAGGTGGCCTAGTTTCGATGTTTTTGCTAAGCTTCAGCTGATGGGGCCAATACAGGAGGAATTTCAATTGTTGACTCGAAAATGGATTAATTATCACGTGAAATAATGATCACCAAAACGCAGAGCAATCTCAAGGTAATGAGCAATTAAGCCAAGCTGAGATATGAAAAGGCTTTTTATTATTGCTTCGGTATCCTGCCTAGTCAGTGCCGGAAAATAAAAGCAGCGGTTTGTTGAATTCAGGTCTGGGGGCTTTAGGATTTAGGGGTTGGATGAAGCAGACTTAAAAAGACTGAATTATAACGTCTAAAAAATCTGGGTCATTGTCTAATGACAATGACGCTGAGGAAGGCTCTGCAGCTGAAATACTTCCACTTTGAAAAACGAATAGAAATCCACTTTCCATGCATATTAGCAACTAAGCTTCCGGACTGTACTAATAAGATAATGTGCCATGCACATCGTGCCACAAGGGCAACTCCTTACTATGCTCTATGATAATAACAGGAGGGAAAGTGTTGCCCAAGTCCAAGCTGCAAGGTGGAACACCATTCTGTGTTACACATTGACATTGGCAACCTCCCCCAGCCAGGATATGAGTTGCAGGTCACGAAATATCGACTGACAGGTGTCGAACAGCCTAGCAGCAACACTTCCAACACTTAGCACTACCTCTGTCACCAACAAGATAGAAGTCAGAAAGGAAAGACTGGTGATTGGCAGGCTAGAATATTATTCTGTCCTGACCTACATACCAGAAGTTAAAGACCCAGTGCAGTCAAAAACATGACTTCCTTTGTTTTATATATATTTCCACACTATGAGGTTGGAATAATACTGTGAAAATTATGATAGTGTCCTTTTAGTGTAAGATCTGTTTGAAAAGTCTGCCTGAAATTGTCAGCCTATTTTGGTGGAATGGAGTTTTGGCCTTCCTGTTGACATCACCAGACGGTAAATTAGTTAATAGACCAATAAGAAAATCAAAATCTAACCTCTGCCAAAAATAGCTAGTTTTTAGTTTTCCCCTTTCCACTTCCAGACAGTCCCAGACAGTCGTAGCAAAATTCTTGCTTGAGAAGCTGCCCTTTGCTAATAACTAAACTAAACTTGAAGATTTTGTCACAGATTATGCACAAAAAAAAGGGCTAACATGATACTGATTATCGTAATCTGAATTTCATTTCCAATTCAATTTCATCAGCTTTATGCTTCCATTTAATTGTGCTCAACCCTGAACAATAGGCATTTAGCTATTTTCCCCTGCCTTCCACATACCGGAATACTGGCAATAGAGTACAGTGGTTATGGTACATTGTGTGTACACAGCGTCAGTGAATAAAAACGGATTCATAGTAATTATCAAGCAGTTTTTATGACATTTACATTATAGCATGTGATCTTTGGGTGAATAAAGTGTAACCCATTACGCAATACCATTTTCTGTTGAACTTAAATACATATTCAAGCATATAATTCTAATCAACACTGGGCAATTATTAAATGAGGCTTCAAAATGAAAGTTAACAGATATAGGCTTATCTACTAAATAAGATGGGGGATGGATCTGCTGAAAAAGTCCAATGAACTGAACACACCTCTTCTGGGAAAACAAGTGAAACTCGGGGGTTGTATGGCTGAGCATTTCTCTGATTGCTATAGGGTCATTTCCACAGATAATTGGATGACCTTCCGAGTGTAATAAGACCTGCAAGGGTTAGGGTTCGATTTATTTTAATTGTTCTATATTCTCCTTTACAAGGGGGTTTGGGTATTTCTTCAGTCTACCAGGCCATATTAATCTTTCCTTGTTTTGTGAGGACTTGGGTCACTGCACATTGTTATTAATAGTTAAGTCCATGGTTTACAAGGGCAGCAGGGGCACTACCTCAGAGCTACGTTTCAGTACAGAACAACCCCTCCCTTGAGTGCAGTCTAATTGTTTCTGTTCCTGCATATTGAAAGTGCACTAATTCGATGCAGCTAGTCCAGGACCTTGTCTTGTTTACTTGCCGAATGAGCAGGGAAAACGTTAGCACCATTCCAAGACACCTGTTTATTTATGAATATTTGTGTGTAGGCTTTATCGTAGAGTATATATGTACTTGATAGTTGTTTTGGAGCGAGTGTGACAAAGAACTGTAGGCTAACTCTAGTTTATTTTGATTGATCCGCCCTCTCTGTGTTTCTCAGATGCTCGGTGCCATAGCTCAAGCAAAAAACAAACAATGACAGAACACGTGATGACTCAACACTGTTCATATTGTTTTCAGAGGAAGCTGCTACCGACTGCTTCTCTGGAAGCTGACTTCTCCCTGTATCTTAGATTTTTTTTCTTTGATCTTTTCTCGAGTCGGGGACCAGTGCGAAATTGCTAAATGGCATGATATATGGTATTCTATCTCGGAAGAGTATGAAAAATACATTTGATCTCCCTACACCATTTTCTGATTCCTCAACCCCCCCACCTCTCCCTCCTCTCGTCCTGCCCTTGCCAAGTAGACTGCAAGTCTAAATGAACAGAAATGCTACGAGGGGTCCTGTCAACAAATAGATAACAGAACATGCACTCAGTTAATGAGATAATTAACTTCTGTGTGCAAAATGCATCAATTAAGATACTCTCCCCACGGATTAGAAAGGATAAAAGCGGAACCAATTCAAAAACTACATGATAGCTTCCAGATTTTAAAGAGAAGTCACGGTTTTCCAACTTGTTGGGCTTGATTGAGATCTAAAATGTAAATTCTCATTATGTGGCGAAGTGCTGTTCTCTTCATAGCAGTCAACAATCCCTCTTCCTATTATAATTCTAACAGTGGCTAATTCTCACTGTGCTGTATTGTACTGGAAGGGATGAGAGAGCCAAGCCTATGGGTTCGTAGCTTCAACCCTGATGCACACACACACATGCACACACCAGATGATTAATTGACTGCTGAATGTATATATATTTTTCTCTTGCCATGTTTGCTCCTTTCCATATTATGTCGATCTCTGATAAGATACCCAGGAAAGGCTTTAAATAGCCCATATTAATATATGTAGCCTTAGAAATAATGTTAATGAAATCTGTAACTTGCTAACATCTGATAACATTCACAGATTAGCTATTTCTGAGACTCACTTAGATAATTAATTTGATGATGCAGCAGTAGCAATATAAGGATATCAAATCTATAGAAGAGACAGAAATGCTTATGGGGGAGGTGTTGCTGTATATATTCAGAGCCATACCGTAATGCTTAGAGAAGAGCCGTAATGCTTAGAGAAGATCTTATTTCAAGTGTTATTGAAGTGTTGTGGTTGCAGGTTCACTTGGCACATTAAAACCTTTTCTTTCGGGGTGTTGCTGTAGGCCACCAAGTGCTAACAGTCAGTATCTAAATAATATGTGTTTTCAGCAAGCTGTCTGCTCAAGAGGAAGCTTCTCACTGTAACCAGTGCCTGTAATCTGGTTCAGGTTATTAATCAACCTACCAGGATGTTTACAAACACTACAGGAACAACTTTAGAACTTTGTTCTAAAGCTGTATCTGTACCTATTGGATGCAGTGATCACAATATAGTGGCTATAAAAACTGGGCCTAAAATAGTGTATGAGAGATCATACAAAATATTTTGCTGTGACTCTTGTGGATGATGTTAAAAATATTTGTTGGTCTGATGTGATTAATAAGGAGCATCCAGACGCTAAACACAAGATAAACTTATGCACCTGTTAAGAAATGGATTGGATTCGAAAAACTGTATGGTTGAAAGAGATGAGGCAAAAGGAGTGGCTAATAAATCTGGCTACATATCTGTGTCACGACTTCCGCCGAAGTCGGTGCCTCTCCTTGTTTGGGTGGTGTTCGGCGGTCGACGTCACCGGTCTTCTAGCCATCACCGATCCTCTTTTCATTTTCCATTTGTTTTGTCTGTTTTTTCCAAACCTGGTTTCAATTCCCTCATTACATGTTTTGTATTTAACCCTCTGTTCCCCCCCATGTCTTTGTGTGGGATTGTTCATTGTAGTGCTTGTGTACATTATTTACTGGTGCGTTACGGGCTATTTTGTGCCCATTTACTCTTGTGTTGTTTGTACCGTTTGGGTTGATTATTAAAACGACTAAGTTTATTACCCAGTTTTGACTTCCTGCGCCTGACTTCTCTGCAACCAGTTACGCAACTGCCTCAGGAGTAGGAGTGGAGGAGCGTGTCCAGGAGCATGCGGCGATGCTTCAACATCTCGGCGCTGCCATGGACCGCGCTTTCCAGACAATGGACCGTTGGGAGAGACAGAGAGTTCGTCCAGCGCCTCTACCCGTACAACCAGGGTCTCCACCTAGCGCCTCTCTTTCACCCGGTCCCAGAAGGATTCGTATCGCTCTTCCCTGGGAGTACGAAGGGACGGCTGCACGCTGGCAGGGGTTCTTGTTGCAATTGGACCTCAACCTGGCAACCGTTCACCCGGCTCCTTCGGGCTGTGAGAGGGTGTCCGCCCTTGTCTCGTGCCTCTCAGGGAAAGCCTTGGAGTGGGCCAACGCCGTGTGGGAGGAAGGAGATGGGGAGCTGGACCACTTCGAGGATTTCACCCACCGTTTCCGGGCAGTCTTCGACCACCCACCCGAGGGTAGAGCGGCGGGTGAACATCTCTTCCATCTGAGGCAGAGGACGTGGAGCGCCCCGGAGTTCGCCATGGATTTTCGGACCCTGGCCACCGGCGTGGGATGGAACGACAGGGCCCTGATTGACCATTATCGCTGCAGTTTCCCCAGCACCACCGCTCCGGTACCCATGGATATGGAGGTGCTGTGCGTAGGGAGACTGGAAGAGGTTCCGTCTCGTGCACGATCTGTGGTCGCAGAGGTCACACTGCCGGTCGGTGCCGGGTCGGTTCCTCTGGGGATCGAGGCAGCAGGCAGGGTACTCTGGTGTCATCCCAGGTGAGCCGGCACCATTCTCACCCAGAGCCCTCTGTTGCACACTTGTTTTTGTATGTTACTTTTTCTGAGTTTTCCCCACATTCCCAGCATAAGGCGCTCGTCGATTCAGGCTCGGCTGGGAATTTTATAGACAGATCGTTCGCCCTTAGTTTAGGGATTCCTATTGTTCCCGTGGATGTGCTCTCACGTCCCGAAGGAGCCTCGTGGTCGGTCGCCAGGTAGAGTTCCAGCTGGAGTAGGCATCCGGCAGCCGTCCCATCATACTCCCTCAGGAGCGCGAGCCGAATCCCGCTGGGACCGGGTGAAGGAGGGGTGGACAGTGGGGCCTGCTGTAGTGGGGCTGGTGGAGGCGCTAGAAGACTTCCTTCTCTCTCCCATCGATCCATCGTCTGCAGCACGTGATCCATGGCGGTGCCCAGACGTTGCAACATGGTCGCATGCTGCTGGACGCGCTCCTCTACCGCCACAGGGAGGGCGTCTGCTCCTGCTGACTCCATTCGTTTGGTGAGTGATTCTGTAATGCGTCTGGGTGTAGCTGATGTAGATGAGTCATGCGAAGGACAGCAGATATGAGTAACATTAGCAATTTTACTCAAATATAATCACAATACAAGTCAAAATATTGCCATCACTCACAAACAAATGGGGGAATAGAGGGTTAAAAAATGAACAAGTAATTGTGGGATTGAAACCAGGTGTGTAAAAAAAGGAAAAACCAATGGAAAATGAAAAGTGGATCGACGATGGCTAGAAAACCGGTAACGTCGACCGCCGAATGAACAAGGAGAGGGACCGACTTCAGCGGAAGTCGTGACATTATGGGCACAAAGACAAATTCAACTCCATCTTTCAGTCGAATCAGATGGCGTATTCATCCTGTCAAATCACATTTTATTGGTCACATAATAAAATCACAAGATTAGCAGATGTCATTGCGAGTGTAGCGAAATGCTTGTGCTTCTAGTTCCGACAGTGCAGCAATAGTTCCGACAGTGCAGCAAGTAAAATTTAACAATTCCACAACAAATACCTAATACACACAAATCTAAGTAAAGGAATGGAATAAGAATATAGAAATATGAATATATGTCAGAGCAGCATAGGCTAAATGCAGTAGATAGTATAAGATGCAGTAGATAGTATACAATACAGTATATACATATGAGATGAGTAATGCAAGATATGTAAACATTATTAAAGTGGCATTATTAAAGTGACTAGTTTTCCATCTATTAAAGTGGCCAATGATTTCAAGTCTGTATGTAGGCCTCTCTGTGCTAGTGATGGCTGTTTAACAGTCTAAAGGCCTTGAGATAGATTGTTCAGTCTCTCGGTCCCAGCTTTGATGCACCTCTGGATGGTAGCGGGGGGAACATGCAGTGGCTCGGGTGATTGTTATCTGTTTGGCCTTCCTGTGACATCGGGTGCTGTAGGTATCCTGGAGGCAGGTAGTTTTCCCCCGGTGATGCGTTGTGCAGAACACACCACCCTCTAGAGAGCCCTGCAGTTGTGGGCGGTGCGGTTGACGTACCAGGCGGTGATACTGCCCAACAGGATGCTCTCAATTGTGCATCTGTAAAAGTTTGTGAGGGTTTCGGGTGACAAGCCAAATTTCTTTCGCCTCCTGAGGTTGAAGAGGCGCTGTTGCGCCTTTTTCACCAGACTGTGTGTGAGTGGACCATTTCAGTTTGTCAGTGATATGTACGGCAATTAATTTAAAACCTTCCACCTTCTCCACTGCTGTCCCGTCGATGTGGATAGGGGGGTGCTCCCTCTGCTGTTTCCTGAAGTCCCCGATCATCTCCTTTGTTTTGTTGATGTTGAGTGAGAGAATATTCTCCTGACACCAGACTCAGAGTTGTTGGTAATCAAACCTACTACTGTTGTGTCATCTGCAAACTTGATGATTGAGTTAGAGGCGTGCATGGCCACGCAGTCATGGGTGAACAGGGAGTACAAGAGGGGGCTGAGCATGCACCCTTGTGGGGCCCCAGTGTTGAGGATCAGAAAAGTGGAGATGTTGTTTCCTACCTTCACCACTTGGGGGCGGCCAGTCAGGAAGTCCAGGACCCATTTGAATAGGGAGGGGTTGAGACCCAGGGCCTCAAGCTTAATGATCAGCTTGGAGGGTACTATGGTGTTGAATGCTGAGCTATAGTCAATGAACAGCATTCTTACATAGGTATTCCTCTTGTCCAGATGGGATAGGGCAGTGTGCAGTGTGATGGCGATTGCATCGTCTGTGCACCTATTGAAATGGGTCTAGGGTGACAGGTAAGGTGGAGGTGATATGATCCTTGACTAGTCTCTCAAATTCTTCATGATGACAGAAGTGAGTGCTACGGGGCGATAGTCATTTAGTTCAGTTACCTTTGCATTCTTGGGTAAAGGAACAATGGTGGCTATCTTGAAGCTGGGATAGGTGCTGGTCTGCGCATGCTCTGAGGACACTGCGAGGTATGCCGACTGCACGGGTTAACACGTTTAAATGTCTTACTCACGTCGGCCACGGAGAAGGCGAGCCCACAGTCCTTGATAACGGCCTCGTCGGTGGCACTGTATTATCCTCAAAGCGGGCAAAGAAGGTGTTTAGTTAGACTGGAAGCAAGACGTCAGCGTACACAACTTGGCTGGATTCCTTTTTGAGTCCGTGATTGTCTGTAGACCCTGCCACATACAGCTGAAGTTGGAAGTTTACATACGTACACATTAGCCAAATACATTTAAACTCATTTTTTCTCAATTCCTGACATTCGCTGTCTTAGGTCAGTTAGGATCACCACTTCATTATAAGATTGTGAAATGTCAGAATAATAGTAGAGAGAATAATTTTTTCAGCTTTTATTTCTTTCATCACATTCCCAGTGGGTCAGAAGTTTACATACACTCAATTAGTATTTGGTAGCATTGCCTTCAAATTGTTTAACTTGGGTCAAATGTTTTGGGTAGCTTCCCACAATAAGTTGGGTGAATTTTGGCCCATTCTTCCTGACATAGCTGGTGTAACTGAGTCAGGTTTGTAGAACTCCTTACTCGCACACGCTTTTTCAGTTCTGCCCACAAATTGTCTATGGGATTGAGGTCAGGGCTTTGTGATGGCCACACCAATACCTTGACGTTGTTGTCCTTAAGCCATTTATCCACAACTTTGGAAGTATGCTTGGGGTCGTTGTCCATTTGGAAGACCCATTTGCGACCAAGCTTTAACTTCTTAAGGACCAGAAAGGTGCGCTGGGGCACTAGCGCCCCACTCCCGACACTACCAGGTGAAATGCAAGGCGCCAAATTCAAAATCCAAAAGTTGAATTATTAAACATGCATCAATATACAAGTGTTTCATAGTCATCAAAAGCTCTGCTTCTTGGCAATATCACAGCGTTGTCAGATTTCAAAAAGGCTTTAGGGCGAAAGCACCACATTTGATTGTTTGAGGGAAGCACCTAAAATATTTTTACCATTAACATAAATTCATAAGCCTCCACGGTTCACAGAAAACACATTTCACAGCGAAAACAAATCAATTACCTGTTGAAGAACTTCTGCTGATGGCTTCCCAAGTGTCCAACGAAGACAATCCATGGTTCTTTTGTTAGAAAAAGTCATGTATTATATCCATAAATATCCGTTTGGTTCACGCGTTATAATCAGAAACTACAGCGTCCATTGAAACGTGAAGAGAACTCGTTCAACTTATACCTATAAACTTGTCCAAGAACAATGAAACATCCTTTTTAATGTATCCTTAGGAACACTTTTATGTATATTTACTATAATAATTCAACCGGAATATAAACTGGGCTATAAGAAAGGAAAAAACCACAGAGCGCGCTTGGCGAGAGCGCGCGTCCTCTTCTATTGACATCTCTGGGGACACTTCCTGATTCCTCTTCTTCTCTGCTCTAATAGCATCTAAAAAAAATCTGAACAGTGTCTCGAGACTGTTGACATCCAGAAGAAGGGATAGGTACTGCATTCATATGCCCTTATATGTGCATTTTCATAAGGGAGGGGTTCCAAATGAGCAATGTGTCAAAACCACTTTTTCCAGGACAGAAATTCCATATCCGTTCTGTTTTACTCACAGACAAATGGTTAACACTTTTAGAAAATTCAGTGTTTCCTATCCAATGGTACTAAAGATGTGCATATCCTATTTTCTGGGCCTGAATGGGAGGCATATTACTTTGGGCACGCCAGGGTCTCCAAAACGGTCACCTCATGCGCTGCTCCCTAAGAAGTTAACTTCCTGACTGATGTCTTGAGATGTTGCTTCAAAATATCCAGATAATTTTCCATCCTCATGCCATCTATTTTGTGAAGTGCACCAGGCCCTCCTGCAGCAAAGCACCCACACAACATGATGCTGCCACCCCCATGCTTCACGGTTGGTACGGTGTTCTTCGGCTTGCAAGCCTCCCCCTTTTTCCTCCAAACATAACGATGGTCATTATGGCAAAACAGTTCTATTTTTGTTTCATCAGACCAGAGGACATTTCTTCCAAAAGTACGATCTTTGTCCCCATGTGCAGTTGCAAACCGTAGACTGGCTTTTTTTATGGCGATTTTGGAGCAGTGGATTCTTTCTTGCTGAGCGGCCTTTCAGGTTATGTTGACTCGTTTTACTGTGGATATAGATACTTTTGTACTTGTTTCCTCCAGCATCTTCACAAGGTCCTTTGCTGTTGTTCTGGGATTGATTTGCATTTTTCGCACAAAAGTACGTTCATCTCTAGTAGACAGAATGCGGCTCTTTCCTGAGCGGTATGACGGCTGCGTGGTCCTGTGGTTTATTTATTAAATTTTTTTATTTCACCTTTATTTAACCAGGTAGGCAAGTTGAGAACAAGTTCTCATTTACAACTGCGACCTGGCCAAGATAAAGCAAAGCAGTTCGCCACATACAACAACACAGAGTTACACATTGGAGTAAACAAACATACAGTCAATAATACAGTAGAAAAAAAAAACGAATCTATATACAATGTGTGCAAATGAGGTAAGATAAGGAATGTAAGGCAATAAATAGGCCATGGTGGCCAAGTAATTACAATATAGCAATTTAACACGAATGGTAGACGTGCAGTAGATGAATGTGCAAAGTAGAAATACTGGGGTGCAAAGAAGCAAGAAAAATAAATGAATATGGTAGGGGATGAGGTAGTTGGTTGGGCTATTAACAGAATGGCTATGTACAGGTGCAGTGATCTGTGAGCTGCTCTGACAGCTGATGCTTAAAGCTAGTGAGGGAGATAAGTGTCTCCAGTTTCAGGGATTTTTGTACTTCGTTCCAGTCATTGGCAGCAGAGAACTGGAAGGAAAGGCGGCCAAAGAGGAATTGGCTTTGGGGGTGACCAGTGAGATATACCTACTGGAGCGCGTGCTACAGGTGGGTGCTGCTATGGTTACCAGCGAGCTGAGATAAGGCGGGGCTTTACCTAGCAGGGACTTGTAGATAATCTGAAGCCTGTGGGTCTGGCGACGAGTATGTAGCGAGGGCCAGCCGACTAGAGCATACAGGTGTTTTTAGATTCCAGAAAATAACTGAAGTAGAGGTTTTAACTGCCCTGTGTGCCATTGATACTAAGAAATCTTTAGGTGCGGACAATTTAGACCCATACTTACTTAAGTGTGCTGCACCTATCATTGCTGGTTCAGTGACACACATTTTTTATCTAACATTAAGCACAGGAAATATCCCTAAGGTGTGGAAAGCAGCTTTTGTTCTGCCATTACATAAGGGAGGTGACGGTAGTGATTTGGATAACTATCGACCCATCTCTAGGCTCCCTTGTCTGGCAAAGATCCTAGAATCTTTAGTTAACAAACAGTTACAATCTTTTTGTTCTGCTAACAGTATTCTTAGCACCAATCAATCTGGTTTTAGATCTAAACACAGTACCACATCGGCCACTACGCTTGTTGTAAATGATATTGCAAATGCCTTAGATGATAGAAAGCATTGTGCTGCATTGTTTGTGGATTTGTCAAAAGCTTTTGACACTGTAGACCACGCTATCCTTTTGAGTAAGCTGTCATCTATAGGACTGGGCACTGATGCCTGCCGATGGTTTTATGACTATCTTAAAGCTAGAACTCAGGCCGTCATGGTCGACGGGGTCAAGTCTGTCCCCTTACAGTTACTTAAAGGGGTCCCTCAGGGTTCAATAATTGGCCCACTATTGTTCTCACTTTATATAAACAACGTTGGTGATGATGTCAGATATTGTAATTTCCATTTATATGCAGATGACACAGTGATGTACTCTATTGCTCCAACAGCGGACTAAGCTTTAATGCAGTTGGAGTCTGATTTTAGGATATTACAGGAGTCTCTTTTACAGCTTAAACTTGTTTTAAACGCTAAGAAAACAAATGTCATGTTTTTTTCTAGGTCTAAACTCTCAGTTAGAAACACTTTTGTAATCACTAGCTTGGATGGTACTCAAATCAAACAGGTCTCTGCATATAAATATTTAGGGGTATGGTTAGATGATAGGCTCTCTTTTAAAAAACATGTTACTGAATTGGGAAAAAAGCTCAAATTGAAGATAGGGTTCCTTTACAGAAACAGGGCTTGTCTGTCCTCTGTAAATAGAAAACAAATTGTGCAGGCTACTTTTATGTCCATTTTAGATTATGGTGATATTAGTATGCTATTTACCATTGTGCACTCAGGTTAATCACAGGTGATAGTTACAAAACTCATTACTGTATCCTATATCAACATGTGGGTTGGGCCTCTCTATCCGTGAGGCGAGAGCAACATGCTCTTTTGTTTATTTATAAAGCACTTCTTTTAAAACTACCTCCATATATATCATCATTAATTTCAACTAGATATACAAATTTTATGACCAGATCACAGATGTGGATTACATTAGAGACTCCTGTGGTCTCCACAGAGTTGGGAAGGACTTCAGTTCCTTTGCACCTTATTTATGGAACAAACTGCAGATCCAACTTAAGTTAGACACTCTGGTATCCCTTGCCCTTTTCAAAAATGTTATGGAGGATCAATATGATGTTGTCTGTGATTGTTTCAGTTTAACTGTGTCTTTGTTTTGTATGTTTTGAAATGTTCTTGTCTGTATGCCTAGAACTGTACATGTCAACATGTTTACACAGGGCACAGCCGTAAAAGAGATCCAGGTCTCAGTCTGTTTTCCCTGTTAAAATAAAGATAAAAAAAAAAAAGGTTACAGTGGTGGGTGGTATAAGGGGTTTTGGTGACAAAGCGGATGACACTGTGATAGACTGCATCCAGTTTGCTGAGTAAAGTATTGGAAGCTGTTTTGTAAATGACATCGCCGAAGTCGAGGATCGGTAGGATAGTCAGTTTTACTAGGGCAAGTTTGGCGGCGTGAGTGAAGGAGGGTTTGTTGTGAAATCGAAAGCCGTTTCTAGATTTGATTTTGGATTGGAGATGTTTAATGTGAGTCTGGAAGGAGAGTTTACAGTCTAGCCAGACACCTAGGTATTTGTAGTTGTCCACATATTCTAGGTCAGAGCCATCTAGGGTAGTGATGCTATTCGGGCGGGCGGGTGCAGGCAGCGAACGTTTGAAAAGCATGCATTTGGTTTTTCTAGCGTTTAAGAGCAGTTGGAGGCCATGGAAGGAGTGTTGTATGGCATTGAAGCTCGTTTGGAGGTTAGTTAACACAGTGTCCAAAGAAGGGCCAGAAGTATACAGAATGGTGTCGTCTGCATAGAGGTGGATCAGAGAATCACCCGCAGCAAGAGCGACATCATTGATATATACAGAGAAAAGAGTCGGCCCGAGAATTGAACCCTGTGGAACCCCCATAGAGACTGCCAGAGGTACGGACAACAGGCCCTCCGATTTATCACACTGAACTCAAAGTAGTTGGTGAGCCAGGCAAGGCAGTCATCTGAGAAACCAAGGCTATTGAGTCTGCCAATAAGAATACGGTGATCGACAGAGTCGAAAGCCTTGGCCAGGTCGATGAAGATGGCTGCACAGTACTGTCTTTTATTGATGGCGGTTATGATATCGTTTAGCACCTTGAGCGTGGCTAAGGTGCACCCGTGACCAGCTCGGAAACCGGATTGCACAGCGGAGAAGGTATGGTGGGATTCGAAGTGATCAATGATATGTTTATTAACTAGGCTTTCGAAGACTTTAGAGAGGCAGGGGAGGATGGATATAGGTCTATAGCAATTTGGGTCTAGAGTGTCACCCCCTTTGAAGAGGGGGATGACCGCGGCAGCTTTCCAATCTTTGGGGATCTCGGACGACACGAAAGAGAGGTTGAGCAGACTGGTAATAGGAGTTGCAACAATGGCGGCAGATAGTTTTAGAAAGAGAGGGTCCAGATTGTCTAGGCCAGCTGATTTGTACGGGTCCAGGTTTTGCAGCTCCTTCAGAACATCTGCTATCTGGATTTGGGTGAAGGAGAAGCTGGGGAGGCTCGGACAAGTATCTGCGGGCTATTGGCCGGGGTTGGGCTAGCCAGGAGGAAAGCATGGCCAGCCATAGTGAAATGCTTGTTGAAATGTTCGATTATCATGGATTTATCAGTGGTGACCGTGTTACCTAGCCTCAGTGCAGTGGGCAGCTGGGAGGAGGTGCTATTGTTCTCCATGGACTTGACAGTATCCCAAAACTTTTTGGAGTTAGAGCTACAGGATGCAAATTTCTGTTTGAAAAAGCTAGCCTTTGCTTTCCTGACTGACTGCGTGTATTGTGGTGTTTATACTTTCATACTATTGTTTGTACAGATGAACGTGGTACCTTCAGGTGTGTGGAAATTGCTCCCAAGGATGAACCAAACTTGTGGAGGTCCACCATTTGTTATTGAGGTCTTGGCTGATTAATTTAGATTTTCCCATGATGTCAAGCAAAGAGGCACTGAATTTGAAGGTAGGCCTTGAAATACATCCACAGGTACACTTCTCCAATTGACTCAAAAGCCATGACATTTTCTGGAATTTTCCAAGCAGTTTAAAAGGCACAGTCAATTACTTGAGTCATGCACAAAGTAGATGTCCTAACTGACTAGCCAAAACTATAGTTTGTTAACAAGAAATTTGTGGAGTCGTTGAAAAACAAGTTTTAATGACTCCAACCTAAGCGCTTGTAAACTTCCAACTTCAACTATATGTGACCAATAAAATTTGATTTTATGAAATGTTGAAACTGAGTTGCAGGCTACATTTGTAGCAAAGTGTTGTAGAACAAGTGTCTTATGAAACACATTCCAGACACTGGCTCCTGCTATCTTGCCATAACTGATTTGACAGAGAAATTTCAGCTAGATAGGATAGCCAGCTGCAACTATCACCAAGCTATGCTAGCTAGCTGCTGTCAGCTTGGCTAAACACAAGGTCAGCGCAGGCTTTAGCCTACATATAGAACTGAATTAGCTGACCTTCTTGAGATGGCGAGGCAGTCACAAAGGGAGAGGTCCTCAACTTAAAAACGTTGTTCTTTCCATAGCAAAGCTAGCTTATCTTACTCGCTGTACTCACTACTGCACTTGTTTGTTGTGATTGAATGGCAAAGACACATCCAAGAAACGCCCACATCAAACCCCAACCCCAAGATAACTCTTGTTTGCCTTCAGTCATGGCCGCTAGCATTTCTTAATGAGCATTGATAAAAAACTAGGCCAAATCAAGTGCAGTCACCCTTTAATCTTGAGCACAATTAAAGGAGGTATCCACTCACTGTGATAAAATGTGCAATAAAAATTGACAGATTTACAGTGTTAATCTGGCAACTAGTGTTAATCGCACTGTACTAGGTTGAGATGGGGTTGTCTGTTGTTCACTTGTAAACACAATGGATGCTTTTGGCTGAGCTGTTTTGTAGTCCATTCTAATGTCTGCTGCAACACACAGAATAGATATGGGTATTCCACTAAAGTGAAGTCAGATGGGAGATGAGCAATATTCTGCACCAGGTTACACAAGAACAGGGCCCGTATCCACAGAGTACAACATGTGTTGTAAGTGCTGAGAATAGACATTTTCCTCCTACTCTTAGGGGTAAAAAATAAAAGCTACTGTATGTATGAAGGCTCTACAGTCGTGGCCACAAATATTAATTTCCACAAAGTTTGCTGCTTCAGTGTCTTTAGATATTTTTGTCAGATGTTACTATGGAATACTGAAGTATAATTACAAGCATTTCACAAGTGTCAAAGGCTTTTATTGACAATTACATTAAGTTGCTACAAAGAGTCAGTATTTGCAGTGTTGACCCTTCTTTTTCAAAACCTCTGCAATCCGCCCTGGCATGCTGTCAATTAACTTCTGGGCCACATCCTGACTGATGGCAGCCCATTCTTGCATAATCAATGCTTGGAGTTTGTCAGAATATGTGGGTTTCTGTTTGTCCACCTGCCTCTTGAGGATTGACCACAAGTTCTCAATGGGATTAAGGTCTGAGGTGTTTCCTGGCTATGGACCCAAAATATCGATGTTTTGTTCCCCGAGCCACTTAGTTATCACTTTTGCCTTAAGGTAAGGTGCTCCATCATGCTGGAAAAGGCATTGTTCATCACCAAACTGTTCCTGGATGGTTGGGAGAAGTTGCTCTCGGATGTGTTGGTAACATTCTTTATTCATGGCTGTGTTCTTAGGCAAAATTGTGAGTGAGCCCACTCCCTTGGCTGAGAAGCAACCCCACACATGAATGGTCTCAGGATGCTTTACTGTTGGCATGACACAGGACTGATGGTAGCACTCACCTTGTCTTCTCCGGACAAGCTTTTTTCCAGATGCCCCAAACAATCGGAAAGGGGATTCATCAGAGAAAATGACTTGACCCTGTCCTCAGCTGTCCAATCCCTGTACCTTTAGCAGAATATCAGTCTGTCCCTGATGTTTTTCCTGGAGAGAAGTGGCTTCTTTGCTGCCCTTTTTGACACCAGGCCATCCTCCAAAAGTCTTCGCCTCACTGTGCATGCAGATGCACTCACACCTGCCTGCTGCCATTCCTGAGCAAGCTCTGTACTGGTGGTGCCCCGATCCCGCAGCTGAATCAACTTTAGGAGACAGTCCTGGCGCTTGCTGGACTTTCTTTGGCGCCCTGAAGCCTTCTTCACGACAATTGAACCACTCTCCTTGAAGTTCTTGATGATCCGATAAATGGTTGATTTAGGTGCAATCTAACTGGTAGCAATATCCTTGCCTTTGAAGCATTTATTGTGCAAAGCAATGATGACGGCACGTGTTTTCTTAAAGGTAACCATGGTTGACAGAGGAAGAACAATGATTCCAAGCACCACCCTCCTTTTGAAGCTTCCAGTCTGTTATTCAAACTCAATAAGCATGACAGAGTGATCTCCAGCCTTGTCCTCGTCAACACTCACACCTGTGTTAACAAGCGAATCACTAACATGATGTCAGCTGGTCCTTTTGTGGCTGGGCTGAAATGCAGTGGAAATTTTGGGGGGGGATTTAGTTCATTTGCATGGCAAAGAGGGACTTTGCGGTTAATTGCACTCTTCATGACATTCTGGAGTTTATGCAAATTGCCATCATACAAACTGAGGCAGCAGACTGTGAAAATTAATATTTGTGTCATTCTCAAAACTTTTGGCCACGACTGTATAGTCATATGAGTCACACAGAGTCACACCTCGTCAACAGATATTTAGGAGATGACAATAAATGCTGGCAGCCATGACAGAAACCAAACGTGAGTTGGCTTGGGGTTGTGGATTGATGTGAGTGTTTCTTGGGTGTGTCCTTGCCACCACCAAGACACACCCATCTGTCAGACCTTGCCCGCAGCAGTTTCCCCCCACTCAATCACAACAAACAACCCTCCTGCAGGTTGAGTTCAATAACTACAGGCAGATGTATTGTGAACTGCTGAAGAAAGGTTTGAATAGGTCATTAGCCTACAGAGTAATATGAGGAGAATGCAATTGCTGAATTTATGTAGATATTATAAACAAAGTGTTTTGATAACTTTCAAATGGAATAACTTTCATGTAGAATAAACAACCCTTTACATAATACCATAGAAACAGTGTTCTGCTAACAATGTGCACATTTAATCTTTCATTGTCATTCCCTGCCTATACAGATACTGTGCCTATTTTGTCTGGTGGTAATGGGGCTACCTTGGCAAACATGTCAGAGTGGTCATACCTTCCTGTTTGATGTCCCGTATACAACTAGAGTTATCTGATCCTGGTGCAGAATATCAAGGGTTTCTCCCCATATTGACTGATACCATTCAATTCAATAATAAAAAGACAATACAAGTAAACATTGTCTCGCAAAATGTTTATGTTGAGTGCCTTTTGATGCTCTCCATTCAGAGACATCAGTATCAAGCCTGTCTGTCAGTCAGGACATCATCCATGTGCTGGCTCCATAAATGTTTCTGTGAACATATACAGTTACTGTTCTATTACCAATGGGAGTTAGGATAGGTCATATCTGACACACAAACAGGTACAATGTTGAAGTTTGAACAAGTCAGACTAAACCTACCTAATTATTTTCTCCCCATCGATGACTGTTGGTGAGCAGGCAAGAGGTGAGTCTGGAGGTGAGGTCTTTGCCAGAGACTCATTACATTTTACATGTTCATGCCATTGATGAGCATAGCAGCGTAGATCAGCTCCTGGCCCCTCAAAGATACTGGTTGGTCACATACAAATACACACACACACACACACACACACACAGCACTGATTACAATAGTGGTTATGATTAGCCTGGTGGAACCAACCTGATCTTTGCGTTCACCTTTCTATTTCACTTCAGGAAGGGAAGTAGAATGGTGAACACAGCGATCAGGCTGGTTCCACCAGGCTAGGTTATGCCCTGGACATTATATACATCTAAGAAGTAGAAAATAATCAACAAATCATGTCAGTTTACATAAATTACGTTATCAATTGAGTTATCAAATGTATCAAAGTAATGAATTGGGTTACCTTCTCTATTTGTACAAATGATGAGCCTGTGAATGCTGTTGCCACTGACAGGTGAAGGTTGCAGGCCAGAAACTTGCCAACATGTGGCTGACTGTCCCATTCATAGTAATGCTCACAGCGAGGGAATGATACTGATGATTGCCCCCTTGCTGGTCTTCTCGATGCTGCATATTCGGCTGCAGACTGGACATATCTCGAACAACTGCAGCAGGAAATCATATGAGGGGTTGTTGACTGGAAGGGCCTGTGACAGGGTGATATACTAGACAGACAAGTGGTAAATTGCATTTTGTTTTAAAGAAAGGACAACGTTTTTTGCTAATGCACTGCACAACCAAAATTACTTTACTTGTTGTATCTGCTTGGCTGAGGAATTAGCCTACTATTTTATCAAGCTGGGTATTTTTTTTATACAACTTTTCAAATAACACACATTACCTGTCATTGTTGATGAAGCCGTCTGTGTCATCAGGGCAGTAACTCTGGTCACTGTCAGAGGCCTCATGATAGCGTGTTCTTTTTACAGATGGAGACTGCGGTCTTGCCTGACAAGCTGTGAAAATAGCAAATGAACAGTGAATTAAATTATTTTTGGAGGTTGCTAAACCATTGCAATCACATTGCTGGAGATCTATGATACCTACCTTTTCTCCTTCTGGTAGGTCCCAGGCATCCATTCATTACCAGGGGATCAGTCTGACACCCAACTGTGCACTTTGTATAACAGAAAAAGTGGTTCAACGATTGTCACCATTCCTTAAATATAAACATAGCTCGAGAAATAACGTAATCTCGTTTGGAAGTTAATTCCATTAAAAACAAAATGTTTTTTTTATGAGAAGTAAGCATTGGTCTGAAGCCGAAAAAGAAAGGAAATTCATACATCCTAATTCATAGAGTAGGTGCTCTCACAATAATGTGATTTGTAATGCATACAAGGTAAAGTATTGGATTCTTCACATAACACACTAAGACATTGTCACATTCCACTACATTTTCAAGCAAATGTTATGCTTTACAGATTAAGACTGACTGGCACCAGATTGGAATAGATTCAGGCCGGTGATGCCGTTACACTATGCAACCAACTGTGACATGTTTTGCTATGGCCCTGGGTTGGTTTGAGTTTGTTACTACTAGTTAGTACAATGTTGTAGTCAGACATGAGTTAGCTAGTATCACGTTAGCTGCATCCAATATTTTGTGCCCTAGACATGGGTTGCAGCTCAGAGGCTAACATCATGTCATCGTGTTTCCAAGCCCAATCTGAGTTATATTGAGGTAGTTAGGTAGCTAGCTAGTTGGTTGCTGGGCTAGCTAACCATAGCTATGCTAGTGATGATAGCAATAATGATTATCAAAATACATAATATACATAATTCTAGCTACCGGTATACTTACCAACACTGTGGACCGAACTCCAACCACTTAATCCGCATGATGATCGGCTCCTTCGGCAGGGCATGCAAACCATAGTTGTTGGCTGTGCATCCTGCTGGTAGCATGTATTACATGGTCAATCTGAATAGGGCTTTTCAGTCTCAAATGGCCGTGATCTTTTGAACGCAATTGGTTGGGTGGCAATGAAACACAAGGCCCCATTCAATGAAGTGGATTTGCACGTGGAGTTCGGCAAAAGGGGGTATTTGTTGACATAATTGTAAAATCAAACCCAACCTTAATTTACTCTTTGTGACGCACTGTTTTGAACTCAATTTTAGACTAGACAGACAGAAACTATCCTATTTACACTTTGTCAAATTTGAGACTATAATAAATGTTTCTGACTCATATCTACATAGGACGTTTTCAAAGGTATTAGTTCATTTTTATGGGTAGTCGCTCTTTAAGATTAACCAGCAGATGTCTTGATATTTTTTTTGTCATTGGCCTACACACAATACCCCATAATGAAAAATGCAGCACCATATGATGCAAAATGTTTCTGTATTTTGAAAGTTACATACATAAAAAACTTGATTGCTGACATGCAAAACATTTTGGGACTGTATCAACAATGGACTAATGAAACAAATACCAAAATATCGTTGTCTTGTCTTATGGGAAGAAAATGACCCGTCACTATGTTTAACAGCAAAGAAAACCTCCTAAATGATATTTGTTCAACTTGAAATTCAATGTATTTTCCTAGAATGACCCCAACATTAGAAAAAGTGAAACCGCCTTTGTTCATATTTCCAAGAAAGCTGTACACCACCAGGGTACAAAGGTTGTCTTAGGGTCATTTTTGACCTGGCTGTTCTAAAATAATTTACACACCACAAAAACCACAAAGACATACATACACACACACACAATGAGAAATTGAGATTGTGTGCTACTGATTGAACTCACACACAACTAAAACGTTATTGTGCATGTGCAGCATCTCCCTTCCACGACCCCACACATGACTCAAGTTCACAGACAAAATAAACAACATTTCTGACAAAATAAACATTACTTGAAAGCATTGTTTACTAATGGGGAATGCAGTCAGAGGCTATATAGGTGCTGCAGATTACAGTCCCCCCAGTTCTTTCTTTGCTGAAGCCATGAGTGCACGTTTCAGTGGCAAACAGGTCATAGATCAAATATTTTCAGATGTCCAGGAGAAACAAGAATGTGGTCCTCCTGAGCACACTGCACAAAATGGCTGTGATCAGTGACCATGAGGACAGGACACCAGCCATCATCCTGGACTACAACCTGGACAAGGTGATTGGAACTTACAGCTGCAGGAGGATGACAGCTTATCTTCCATAACATAATTGATGTGTCCTCATACAATACCTTCGTGATATGGAACAAGATCAACACCACCTGGATGCCTGAATAAGCGGAACAAGAGGAGGGTGTTCCTGGAGCAGCTGGGAAAGGCACTTGTAACCACACACAAAGAAGGGAGCACCTCCCCAGCACAGCAGCCTCTGCAGCGCTTGTGAAAGCTGTTCAGGGGGCTGAATCTTGTCCTGATCCACCTGAGGCTGCAGCTGGGCCAGGCAATAGGAGGAGATGCCAATTCTACCCCCCAAAGGAGGACTGTAAAACATGTGAGAAATACATCTGCAAAGTCCATGCACACACACTTGCATACTGTCCTACATGTGCTAATTAGAGTTGAGTGATTTATGTTCTTCGCATTTTTGTTTTGTATCAATTATCTTATTTTATTCTTATTTATTGTTGTTGTTTATACATCTCTTTGGGTGGGGGCAATGGTTAAAAAAATGGGAGAAGACTAGTATTTTGTAGTTGCATTCCTCATTGTACAGTATATAAGAATATATCACTATGTTGCAAAAAAGTTAAAGACTTATTGTTTCCCTTCAATAAAATGCATTCAAAACTACTTACTGCACATTTTTGCTAATTTCTTTTGCTATATTTTTAATTTTTTTATTTCACCTTTATTTAAACCAGGTAGGCGTATAAGGGCTATCTCTTGCTAAAAAATATGTTTACACCTATGCAGTACCTTTAGAAATAATAATAATAAACTACTTTAGTAAAGAAAACAATTATGACAGGTGTGTTGTAAGAAAAATGTGTGGTGTCCACTGATTAAATGCAGTCTTTCTGCATTGCGAAGAGGGAAAATCCAGATATTCACAAAGTTTGTGATGAATGACTGGTTGAATGGTTGTTTCTTCATGCAAAATAGATTTGGGGTTTAAAAATCAATTAAGCCGCTTTATTTTAGGGGTTTAGTGAAGGCGGTCATTTTTTACCATTAGGACAAAGGGAGTATACAGAATGTTAAGACTACACAAGGGTAAACATATTTTACTGCAGTGGGCCAAATCATGGTCACTCAGTGTTTCTTGGTAGTCTTACACAAATCTCTTTGTAACAAAAGTATACACCTCACACACGTGGTTATGGGCTTTAAAAAGAAAGGGAAAGGGGGATACCCAGTCAGCTGTCCAACTGAATGTATTCAACTGAAATGTGTCTTCCGCATTTAACCCAACCCCTCTGAATCAGAAAAACACTTGTATCATATCAGATATAGAGTTAAAATCTATTCAATTTTCATCCCAATATTTACATATAAGTACAGGATTTTATGTAGATGAAATTATGAAAAATATTAATAATGTTCCACCCATGAGGCCACTAGAGGACGATTTGGTAATTTGGCTTTTACGGGATGCATTGTTAATATGGGCCCAGAATTGTCAGGTCAAGGATGATTAGCAGTTGGTCAGGGTCTTGATTCGAGAGATTATGTAAATTATCCCAGCAACCAAAGGGTTTAGTTGATATTACACCGTCTCCTTCTTACCTACAGTGAGGGAAAAAAGTATTTGATCCCCTGCTGATTTTGTACGTTTGCCCACTGACAAAGAAATGATCAGTCTATAATTTTAAGGGTAGGTTTATTTGAACAGTAAGAGACAGAATAACAACAAAAAACTCCAGAAAAACGCATGTGCAAAATTTTATAAATTGATTTGCATTTTAATGAGGGAAATAAGTATTTGACCCCTCTGCAAAGCATGTCTTAGTACTTGGTGGCAAAACCCTTGTTGGCAATCACAGAGGTCAGACGTTTCTTGTAGTTGGCCACCAGGTTTGCACACATCTCAGGAGGGATTTTGTCCCACTCCTCTTTGCGGATCTTCTCCAAGTCATTAAGGTTTCGAGGCTGACGTTTGGCAACTCGAACCTTCAGCTCCCTCCACAGATTTTCTATGGGATTAAGGTCTGGAGACTGGCTAGGCCACTCCAGGACCTTAATGTGCTTCTTCTTGAGCCACTCCTTTGTTGCCTTGGCCATGTGTTTTGGGTCATTGTCATGCTGGAATACCCATCCACGACCCATTTCCAATGCCCTGGCTGAGGGAAGGAGGTTCTCACCCAAGATTTGACGGTACATGGCCCCGTCCATTGTCCCTTTGATGCGGTGAAGTTGTCCTGTCCCCTTAGCAGAAAAACACCCCCAAAGCATGTTTCCACCTCCATGTTTACGGTGGGGATGGTATTCTTGGGGTCATAGGCAGCATTCCTCCTCCTCCAAACACGGCGAGTTGAGTTGATGCCAAAGAGTTCCATTTTGGTCTCATCTGACCACAACACTTTCATCCAGTTGTCCTCTGAATCATTCAGATGTTCATTGGCAAAATTCAGACGGGCATGTATATGTGCTTTCTTGAGAAGGGGGACCTTGCGGGCGCTGCAGGATTTCAGTCCTTCACGGCGTAGTGTGTTACCAATTGTTTTCTTGGTGACTATGGTCCCAGCTGCCTTGAGATCATTGACAAGATCCTCCCGTGTAGTTCTGGGCTGATTCCTCACCGTTCTCATGATCATTGCAACTCGACGAGGTGAGATCTTGCATGGAGCCCCAGGCCGAGGGAGATTGACAGTTCTTTTGTGTAACTTCCATTTGCGAATAATCGCACCAACTGTTGTCACCTTCTCACCAAGCTGCTTGGCGATGGTCTTGTAGCCCATTCCAGCCTTGTGTAGGTCTACAATCTTGTCCCTGACATCCTTGGAGAGCTCGGAATCTGATTGATTGATTGCTTCTGTGGACAGGTGTCTTTTATACAGGTAACAAACTGAGATTAGGAGCACTCCCTTTACGAGTGTGCTCCTAATCTCAGCTCGTTACCTGTTTAAAAGACACCTAGGAGCCAGAAATCTTTCTGATTGAGAGGGGGTCAAATACTTATTTGCCTCAATAAAATGCAAATCTTTTTATAACATTTTTCACATGCGTTTTTCTGGATATTTTTGTTGTTATTCTGTCTCTCACTGTTCAAATAAACCGACCATTAAAATTATAGACTGATCATTTCTTTTTCAGTGGGCAAATGTACAAAATCAGCAGGGGATCAAATACTTTTGTCCCTCACTGTACATGGTGTGGTTTTCTGCCATAGGATCCCCTATACACTCCCAAAGCTAAACATAAGGGTTTAATTGATATTATTTGGTCTCTTTTCTTACCTATACTGTGTGATTTTCTGCCATAGGGTCCACTATACACTCCCAAGGCCAAGCATTCACAGTCTGTCAGTTCACACCTTGAGCTCTGAACAAAGAGCCAGCCTAGAGAGAAGAAGACAAATAATGAACAAGAACTGTAGGATAATTAGAAAAACTGAAATGACTGTATATTAAGTATCTGAAGGAGTGTTCCTAACAGCCATTACAACTTAAAAGTTTGGTCCAAGTACAAACCTGGTGGAGTATAGTACAACCACTCGAACTCAAACATTTGATTGAGGATCAGGTTGAAATTAAATACATACAGTGAGGGAAAAAAGTATTTGATCCCTTGCTGATTTTGTACATTTGCCCACTGACAAAGAAATGATCAGTCTATAATTTTAATGGTAGGTTTATTTGAACAGTGAGAGACAGAATAACAACAAAAAAATCCAGAAAAATGTTATAAAATGATTAGCATTTTAATGAGGCAAATAAGTATTTGACCCCCTCTCAATCAGAAAGATTTCTGGCTCCCAGGTGTCTTTTAAACAAGTAACGAGCTGAGATTAGGAGCACACTCGTAAAGGGAGTGCTCCTAATCTCAGTTTGTTACCTGTATAAAAGACACCTGTCCACAGAAGCAATCAAACAAATATACTACAATCAACTTAAACCTGGGTGTAGGAGGAAGGACAGATTACTTTGGTTTATGGAAAATTATTGAAATAGCACACAGCAGGGGTATTTACGCAATGCCACAGTTCCCTAATGACATTATGATCTCAGAAATTCATTTTTTCTCTAATCAAATCTTCTTAAAGCCTGTTTCACAGAAGCTGTGTTGTAATAAATGAGTCTTTTTTGTTTGCTTGTTTCTTTGTTTGCATGTGTATGTGTGTCTTCATCCCATGTCTATGCCATGTCTTTTCATATGAAACGACGTGAAATTCTTTTCAGCCCTCGTTTCGTTTCAGGGCTGGGTTTTACTGTAATGTTACCACCCACAAGCATGGCATTGTTTATTAATCAGAAACAGCAGCAAAGTTCTTCCTCTTCGCAATTTAGCTGAGACAAACAGCCTTGCATTCCATTGGCTGCCTGAGCCATGGAGCAAATGTAAATAGAGGGTGCAAACGTATGTTTCTGCAACTCGACTTTATTCGTCGAACATCTCATTCCAAGATTATGGGCATTAATATGGAGTTGGTACCCCTTTGCTGCTATAACAGCCTCCACTCTTCTGGGAAGGCTTTCCACTAGATATTGGAACATTGCTGGGGGGACTTGCTTCCATTCAGCCACAAGAGCATTAGTGAGGTTGGGCACTGATGTTGGGCAGTTAGGCCTGGCTTGCAGTCTGCGTTCCAATTAATCCCAAAGGTGTTCGATGGGGTTGAGGTCAGGGCTCTGTGCAAGCCAATCAAGTCATTCCACAACGATCTCAACAAACCATTTTTGTCACTTTCATGAGGTTGGAGTAATAACATGTTCAACTAGGACATTGGCTCAAATCTAGTTTGTGACTTTAGATTGAGAAAATTAACAACTAAGGAATTATTTTTCACTTCTCTCATTGACTACTCAAACCCCAGCCTTGCCTGCTTGGCCTGTTTCTCAAGTGTTCTCTCGCAATGTTTCACCTCTGGGTTTAGAAACTCTGTGGTAACGGTATTGAATTCTGGGTAATCCACAGCAGATCTATGGAGAATTGTTGTGGGTGAGTTTAAAGTAAGTCATAAAATGGTCATAAAATCCATATTTTGTGTCATACATTAGCGTTTTATGTTATTAGTAACTACTGTTGTTTATTTGGCGTCAAATAAGCCAGTCTTTATATGTTAGTTACCAAATCTAAGAATCTCGTTTCCATGTGGGTTTTATGTTGGCTAAGGTTGCCCCTTTGTAACTCAAAAATGTATCTTCTTCAGGCGTGCTGTTAATATCCTTTCGACGACTGAGCATAGGAGGCATATGTACTGTGTCAGACAATATTACAGTAAATGAGATATGAGCAAATTAAGCTCTATTATAGAGTTAGGAAGCAAGCCTGATGAACCAAACCACTTATCTTTCTGATGATAACAACAGATTTCATCACTTTGCTGCAGACAAATTGAATATGATCTTTCCAGGATTACTTTTCATCAATTAGAACTCAGACGAATTTAGTCGATGTGATTTGTTCCATTTCATTCCCACCAATTGAGATTCTGCCCCTTTTTTTATTATACACTACTGTTCAAAAGTTTGGGGTCATTTTTGAAAGAAAAGCAATTTTTTTGTCCATTAAAATAACATCAAATTGATCAGAAATACAGTGTAGACATTGTTAATGTTGTAAATGACTATTATAGCTGGAAACGGCCATGGAATATCTACATAGGCATACAGAGGATCATCAGCAACCATCACTCCTGTGTTCCAATGGCACATTGTGTTAGCTAATCCAAGTTTATAATTTCAAATGGCTAATTGATCATTAGAAAACCATTTTGCAATTATGTTAGCACAGCTGAAAACTGTTTGTTCTGATTAAAGAAGAAATAAAACTGTCCTTCTTTAGACAAGTTGAGTATCTGGAGCATCAGCATTTGTGGGTTCAATTACAGGCTCAAAATGGCCAGAAACTTGTCAGTCTATTCTTGTTCTGAGAAATGAATGATATTCCATGCGACAAATTGCCAAGAAACTGAAGATCTCGTACAGCGCTGTGTACTACTCCCTTCACAGAACAGAGCAAACTGTCTCTACCAGAATAGAAAGAGGAGTGGGAGGCCCCGGTGCACAACTGAGCAAGAGGACAAGTACATTAGTATGTCTATTTTGAGAAACAGACGCCTCACAAGTCCTCAACTGGCAGCTTCATTAAATAGTACCCGCAAAACACCAGTCTCAATGTCAACAGTGAAGAGGCGACTCCGGGACGCTGGCCTTCTCCTGGACGCTGGCCTTCTTGGAACACCGGAGGGATGGTTGCTGATAATGGGCCTCTGTACGCCTATGTAGATATTCCATTAAAAATCATTTGTTTCCAGCTACAATAGTCATTTACAACATTAACAATGTCTACACTGTATTTCTGATCAATTTGATGTTATTTTAATGGACAAAAATGTGCTTTTCTTTTAAAAACAAGGACATTTCTATGTGACCCAAACTTTTGAACGGTAGTGAATACAATAAAGTTGGATTTTTCAATATTTAAAGATAATTTGTTTATCTGGACCCATTCAGAAAATTCAGAAAAAGTCCTATTAATATCCCTTTGACGACTGAACATTAATCTATACTGGCCATCATGAGCAAAGTCATTGTAGCCTATCATTTCACTTTTTATTTTATTTTATTAGGATCCCCATTAGCTATTACTGAAGCAGCAGCTACTCTTCAAAGGGTCCACACCTAACATAAAACATTACAAAATACATTACAAAATAAAACATTGCAAAATACAGAACATCAATAGAACATCCCTTCCCTGTGAGAACCATGACCACGGGCTGACTTGGCTTTGCTGTACAGCAGCCGAAGTCTGCCAGCAGCCTACAGTTGAAGTCGGAAGTTTACATACACCTTAGCCAAATACATTAAACTCAGTTGTTTACAATTCCTGACATTTAATCCTAGTAAAAATTCCCTGTCTTAGGTCAGTTAGGAACACCACTTTATTTTAAGAAATGTCAGAATAATAGTAGAGAGAATGATTTATTTCAGCTTTTATTTCTTTCATCACATTCCCAGTGGGTCAGAAGTTTACATACACTCAATTAGTATTTGGTAGCATTTCCTTTAAATTGTTTAACTTGGGTCAAACATTTCGGGTAGCCTTCCACAAGCTTCCCACAATGAGTTGGGTGAATTGTGGCCCATTACTCCTGAAAGACCTGGTGTAACTGAATCAGGTTTGTAGGCCTTCTTGCTCGAGGAGGTCAGGGCTTTGTGATGCCCACTCCAATGCCTTGACTTTGTTGTCCTTAAGCCATTTTGCTACAACTTTAGAAGTATGCTTGGGGTCATTGTCCATTTAGAAGACCCATTTGCAACCAAGCTTTAACTTCCTGACTGATGTCTTGAGATGTTGCTTCAATATATCCACATAATTTTCCATCCCCATGATGCCATCTATTTTGTGAAGTGAACCAGTCCCTCCTGCAGCAAAGCACTCCCACAACATGATGCTGCCACCCCCGTGCTTCACGGTTGGGATGGTGTTCTTCAGCTTGCAAGCCTCTCCCCTTTTCCTCCAAACATAACGATGGTCATTATGGCCAAACAATTCTATTTTTGTTTCATCAGACCAGAGAACATTTCTCCAAAAAGTACGATCTTTGTCCCCATGTGCAGTTGCAAACCGTAGTCTGGCTTTTATATGGCGGTTTTGGAGCAGTGGCTTCTTCCTTGCTGAGCGGCCTTTCAGGTTATGTCGATATAGGACTCGTTTTACTGTGGCTATAGATACTTTTGTACCTGTTTCCTCCAGCATCTACACAAGGTCTTCACAAGGTCCTTTGCTGTTGTTCTGGGATCAATTTGCACTTTTCGCACCAAAGTACGTTCATCTCTAGGAGACAGAACGCGTCTTCTTCCTGAGCGGTATGAAGGCTGCGTGGTCCCATGGTGTTTATACTTGCGTACTATTGTTTGTACAGATGAACGTGGTACCTTCAGGAGTTTGGAAATTGCTCCCAAGGATGACCCAGACTTGTGGAGGTCTACAATTGTTCTTGGCTGATTTCTTTTGATTTTCCCATGATGTCAAGCAAAGAGACACTGAGTTTGAAGGTAGGCCTTGAAATACATCTACAGGTACACCTCCAAATGACTAAAATGATGTCAAGTAGCCTATCAGAAGCTTCTAAAGTCATGACATCATTTTCTGGAATTTTCCAAGCTGTTTAATAAAGGCACAGTCAACTTAGTGTATGTAAACTTCTGACCAAACCGATTTGCCAAAACAATAGTTTGTCAACAAGAAATTTGTGAAGTGGTTGAAAAATGAGTTTTAATGACTCCAACATATGTGTATGTAAACTTCAGACTTCAACTGTACCTACCAAAGGTTGCACCATCTCCATTACCATGTAGAAAAATGCATCTATATCCCAAACCTTTCAATAGTTATCCACATTACCGGAGCTTCATCTTATTCTTTCTAACTATTTATATGGTGGCTGCAATTCATGGAAGATGCCAAAACTTTACAGATAATAATTTCACAATACATGTCAAAATCAAAGAAGATTTCCCTAAATGCTTATGACAAATCCAGATCCAGAACCAGCCATAGCCTAGCCAGCAGGCTAATCTTTAAAAAAAAATGTAACAACAGATAACATTAGCTAGATAGATAAGGTTAGCAATTTAGCTAAGGTTGGCATGCTAACTACATTGACAGCTGTCAGTGCCATATTTGTTGATTCCCCAGTCCAAGTGGAAAAAATGTTTAGGACGTGGAACTTTAAGCCGTTATATATCTTCGTAAAACTTGTTGTCACGCCTAATCCCGCTCCCTCTCTCCAGCGCTCGACTTCATCGGTGTACTAACCACCGGCCCTGGCAACCATTATTATGCACACGTGCTCCCCATCATTACGCACACCTGGACATCATTTATCACCTTGATTACCTTCCCTTTATTTAGCCCTCAGTAGCCTGTCATCAGGCAATATTGGTTTGTTTCCATGTTCAGTACGCATCTGCTGTTTCGTTCATTTGCCTTGCATCATTGTTATTAAACTCTCCTTCTGCACCTGCTTCCTGACTCCCTGCATATACGAGACAGAATGTTGCCTCGCAATATGAGAGCAGTAGAGGAAAAAAACATCTTCCAGACACTCAAGGAACAGGGTCATCTACTCCACCAACACCACGACCAGCTGGCACAACTGGATACAACCATGGAGGAGGTCCTCTGCGTTCTCCACAGCCTCGACACCACCAGAGAGGATCTCCATACCGCTATCAGAGGGCCTACTACCATATGTTGTCACAGTGAGCCAGTCCCCCAGCCTACCCAGCTGTCCGCCTAGGTCAGTGATGCCCGACTGTCCATTCCGTAGAAGTATGACGGTACTCCATCGAAATGCCGTTGCTTCCTACACCAGTGCTCCCTCTATTTCACACATCAGACGGGAGCCCCCAGCACTGAAAGGTTGCCACAGTAATTTCCCTATTGACCGGGCGGCGTTCAAGTGGGCTAATGCCGTCTGGGAAAGAGGAGGAGCTGGGTTTCTACGAGAGGTTCATGGCTCTGTTCAGGGTGGTCTTTGACCATCCTCAAGAGGGCAGAGAGGGAGATGAGCGACTTCTCCAATTTCAGCAGGGTGCCCAGACTGCTGCGGAGCACGCCCTCACCTTTCAGATTGTGGCAACTTCCAGCAGATGGAATGAGTTGGCGCTCCACACTCTCTTTCTGAGAGGACTGTGCAAAGTGGTCAAGACGGAGTTGGCATGTCAGGATGCCAACCTATCCTTGGATGCACTCATTGCGATGGCCATCCGTCTGGATAACCTTCTTCGGGAGTGCCGGTGCCCACCTCGCCACTCGCCTCCCTCTTTGGCTGTCTTCAGGCAGGGCCTGAACCCATGGAGGTAGGGGCCACTCACCTCTCCCATGCATAGCGGCGTCGCTGGAGACTGCTGGGGCTAAGTTCCTATTGCGGCCAGGAGGGGCACCAGCTTTAGCGGTGTCCGGTGTGTCCAAACCCGGGGTTCACTAGGGCAGATGGGCGGCCCTGTGATTTTCCATCTCCCAGGGTAGGCATGAGTGTTCCATCATCATGGTTTTCCACCAAACCTTTTCTGATTCCTATTTCACTGGCCGGCAGTCCCTCAGGTGTTGTCTCTACAGCTCAAGTGGACTCCGGTGCCGCAGGGAATTTCATTGATCAGGCCATCGCCTCCTCCCTGAACATAACTTCTTACCCGCTCTCTTCTCCTTTTACGGTCCAAGCGACCACTGGGATCCATCACAATCATGCACATCACAGCACCACTCACCCTCACCATGGGACTCATGCACTAGGAAAGCCTTCCTCATCATCACCGCACCCGTACACAAAGTCATCCTCGACTTCCCGTGGCTACAACGTCATAACACCATCATCACCTGGTCGAGGATGAGAATCAAAGCCTGGGGACCAGGATGCCAGAAGACCTGCTTTCCCGTAAGCTGTGGTTCCACGCCGGTTGAGAGACCTGTAAGTGCCCTCCAGCTCATCAATCGGTCCTACCGTATCGTTGGCCCCGTGTTTTGGGAAGTACACTACCGGTCAAAAGTTTGGGGCACTTAGATGTCCTTTGTTTTTGAAGGAAAAGGACATTTTCTGTCCATTAAAATAACATCAAATTGATCAGAAATACAGTGTAGACATTGTTAATGTTGTAAATGACTATTGTAGGAGAAACATACGCCTCACAAGTCCTCAACTGGCAGCTTCATTAAATAGTACTCACAAAACACCAGTCTCAACGTCAACAGTGAAGCGGCGACTCCAGGAAGCCATTAGCCTAGGGGTTCACATACCTTTTTCAACCTATACTGTGAATGCTTAAATTATGTATTCAATATAGACAAAATACAATAATTTGTGTTTTATTAGGTTAAGCACACTGTGTTTGTCTATTGTTGTGACTTAGATGAAGATTTATGCAGATCCAGGTCATTCTAAATGGTTCACATACTTTTTTCCCCCCACTGTACATCGCCGCTGGACACCCAGGTATCAACCGCACAATCCAATCCCTCTCCGATAAGTACTGGTGGCCCACCTTGGCGCAGGACGTTGCCCGTTATGTCAACTCCTGCTCAGTATGTGACCAAAGCAAATTTCCCCCAGCACGCTCCAGCAGGGAAACAACTTCCCATTCTCGTGCCTCAGCTGCCTTGGTACCATCTGTCCATAGACTTTGATAATGTCCTCCCCCGTCGGATGGTTTCACCACTGTTATGGTTGTTGTGGACAGATTCTCCAGATCCTGCCATTTTATCCCTCTCTCTGATCCCCCTAACGCTTTCCAGGTTGCTGAGGCACTGTTCTAGCTGGTCTTATAGCACTATGGCCATCCAGAGGACACTGTCTCCGACCGTGGCCCCCAATTCATGTAGCGGGTATGGAGAGCATTCACGGAAAAGCTGTGGGTCACGGCCAGCCTCACATCCGGGTACCGGCCTTAGTCCAATGGGCAGGTGGAGAGGACCACCCAGCAGCTGGGGAGGTTCCTAAGGAGTCACTGCCAGGACCGACAGGGGGAGTGGGCCCGGTTCCAGCCTGGGCGGATTACACCAAGAACTCACTTCATCACCCCTCCACCGGGCTGACTCCCTTCCAGTGCATCCTGGGATATCAGCCAGCCCTAGCTTCGTGGACTCCAAGCCAGACCAGGGCCCTGCAGTCGACAAGCCGTCCGCTGTCAGAAGGATCAGGTGGACCGCCACCGCAGTGAGGCTTCCGTGTTCCATCCTAGTGATCCCATCTGGCTCTCCACTAGGAATCTCCCGCTTGTCCTGCCAGAAGCTGAACCCCCGGTTTGTGGGGCCCTTCATGGTCTTCCGGAGGGTCAATGAGGTAACTTACTGTTTACAACTCCCCACAAACAACCATATCTCACCCTCTTTTCATGTTTCCCTCAGGCCGTTGGTTCCTGATCCCCTGGCTGATACCGTCCTCCGCGACACCCCTCCACCTCCCCTGGACATCGATGGGACTCCTGCCTATGCTGTCACGTTCCTACTGGACTCCTGATGTTGTGGGGGTTGGCTCCAGTACCTGGTGGACTGGGAAGGGTAGAGCCCAGAGGAGTGCTGTTGGGTTCTGGCGGCCGGCAACCAACATCCCACATTGTCTGTGATTTCCATCTCCCCCGTCCGGACCGGCCCGGTCCTCGTCCTTGGAGCCGTCCTGTGGATGTCACGCCTCTTCAGCACTCGACGTCGCTGGTCTACTAACCACTGGAAACCATTATTACACACATCAGCTCCCCATTATTACGCACACCTGGACCTCATCACCTTGATTACTTTCCCTTTATTTAGCCCTCAGTAGCCTCACTCATCAGGCAGTATTGGTTTGTTTTCCAGTTCAGTATGCATCTCCTGTTTTATTAATTTGCCTTGCATCATTGTTATTACAATCTCCTTCTGCACCTGCTTCCTGACTCCCTGCGTATATGATACATTTGTCATAAGCATATAAGACTCTTGATATTTTGATATCATCTCATAATGATCCGGACTGAATTTTCTTTTTTTACATCCGGCAAATTCAAATGTGGATGTCGAAGCCAGTTCCACTGCCCCCCCCCATTCTTACCCTCTAGATTTAGACCTTGAACACCAGGTGGGTGTGATTCATCTTCAGGTAAAACTAAACCAGCAGTATACTGGACCTCATAGAGTAAGATTTGAATAGTCCTGTCCTACATGAAGATGATTTTAAGAAACTAATAACAGCACTTTAAAAAGGCTTACATGGTTATAAGGCTTACATGGTTATAACAAGGAATAATGCATTATACCTTTCTGCATGAAGTGTTACCAAAAAAGTATGGGGTGTCCACATTAACTACTACATTGGCTATTGAAAGCAGTTAGCTTTACTCAATCTACCCTGATATAAAATATATAGCCTACTTTATTACTCCCTTTGCGTAGATTCATTATCATGGTTTGCACTCTCCCTCTCTTTCTCATTAGTTTCAAGTGTTAATGTCACATGCACAAGTACAGTGAAATGCCTTTCTTACAAGCTCCAAACCCAACAATGCAATAATCGTTATCAAAGTAGCACAAAAAAATAACATAAGGTTGATCAAAAACACACAAGAAATAAAAACAAGAAATAAGAACACGAGAAAGTAAGAAGCGCTCTCTTTGTCCCCTTGTTATACATGAAATATATTGCGCTATCCTCACTTTTCTCACATACACACAAGAGACTCGTGATCCACCTCACTCTCTCAGTTCAGATCCACCCATCGACTCTGTGACACATGAACCAGGAAGATTAATTGGTTATTCTCTTTCTCCCCCTCCATCTGTCTTAGACTCCCCCCTCTCTCCCAGCGGAGTAGGCTGACTTGAGGATGGTCGTTGGCAGCACATTCCCATTGGTGCTATGAATTCTGGGGCAGATCTTTCTCCGCATTGTTTTCCTATCGACCAACGGACCTACAGAAGAAAGATCTAAGGCTCTATTCATGGGAGCCCCCTCCTAATCGGCTTGCTGTCAATCACACACCTTCATAACATCAACACCGAAGACAGTCAGCCCATCCAAGAGACCCAACGTATGTTGAGTAAACACTTCTTGCGTTGAATATTTAATGCCTTTATGAAAGTTAAAATGGATGAACATTATCAAATTCGGATCATTGTCTAAATCCAGACTTGAACAGATGTTGCAGTTTCTGGAAAAAATCTGGGCACTGAGATTAAAAAACAAATAGAAGTTGCTCAGCTATCTGGTCATAGCAAAAACACTCTCATAATAGTCTGGTAGCGCTCGGTAACCTTGCCCAAGGTATTCAATAACCTTACAATGACCAGACTTTTTTTTCTTCTATTATTGTATTACTGAGCAGAAATGGCACAGAGGTAGAGATTTTTGACATGTATTTTTTTATTTGAAAGTTGAAAGTTCTCAAAATGTTTTGTGTATTGTCCAACTTCATCTACACTGTGCAACTTTATTTAGGAAGACTTGATACCTTTTAAGTTTAGAACGTTGTCCAACTTCATCTACATGGTGCTAACTTCTCTACAAGTCGTTGTTCCTTTACTACAGATGGACAGTGACATTCGATAATTTCCCTTCGAGAAGACAAGTGCGGGCTTGTCATTTACTACAGAGAAAGAAGTCCAAAGTCCTGCCTACCAAAAAACGTTGAAGTTTATACACTGAGTGTACAAAACATTAGGAACACCTTCCTAATATTGAGTTGCAACCATTTTGCCCTCAGAACAGTCTCAATTCATCTGGGCATGGCCCATGTTGACTCCAATGCTTCCCACAGTTGTGTCCTTTGGGTGGTGGACCATTTTTGATACACACGGGAAACTGATGTGCGTGAAAAACCCATCAGCGATGCAGTTCTTGACACAGACCAGTGCGCCTGGCACCTACTAAAATATCCTGTTCAAAGGCACTTAAAGCTTTTGTCTTCCCCATTTACCCTCTGAATGGCACATACACAAACCATGTCTCAATTGTCTCAAGGCTTAAAAATCCTTCTTTAACCTGTCTTCTACCCTTCATCTACACTAATTGAAGTGGATTTAACAAGTGACATCAATAAGTGATCATAGCTTTGGTATCTGATTGGTATTATTTTTCCCTAACCCATCTGAAAATGGGTTGTGCCGTTTGATCAGATAATGCACAATATAGGGGAAATCCTTGACAATTCCAGGAATATTAATTCAGTCTGTTTATAAAGTAAAGTATAGGCTTTACATATCTCCTCACTCAGCAGTTGACTGTACCTGAGTTAAATGCACTACTCTAACACAGTCCACCCTGCCACAGCAGACCTGGGATTCGAACCAACCTCACAACAAAAGCTATTCCATAAACCACTGTCAACACACCACTACAATAATGGTCCAGGGTGACAGTAGGCTACTTCACATCTCAGGAAGTCCCTGTGCAATACTATTTGAGCCATCCATTTTATCGATGGCATTGGATTTAACACAGTCATGACACAAGCTGTTATCTTCTTAGGGAGCGGCAGCAGAGGGGATGGTTTTGGAGTCTGGCGTGCCCAAAGTAAAATGCCTGCCACTCAGGCTCAGAAAATAGGATATGCACATAATTAGTACTATTGGATAGGAAACACTCTGAAGTTTCTAAAAGTGTTAACATAATGTCTGTGAGTATAACAGAACTGATATAGCAGGCGAAAACCCGAGGAAAATCCATCCGGAAATGCAGTTTTTGGTGACCATTGCTCTGTTTGAGACTCTCCCCATTGACTTCAAGGCAATCCAGCTCCGAGATTGCAGTACCTATGGCTTCCACTAGATGTCAACAGTCTATATACAAAGACTGAGTGTGATTGGAGTAAGAGGTACGGATAGGAACAGGAAATGGTCAGGGGAGCTCAAATGTCAACACATTTTCTCGGGCGCGAGTCTGGGTGCGCGCCCCACTTTATTTTACTTATATAACGTTTAGGTGACCATCCGAGTGAAATATTATCGCAAATATTCATTAAAGGATAGCTAAGGATGCATTATAACTGGTATTTGATTTGTTTAGGAAATGTTTATAGGTATATTTGAACGCGTTCTCTTCACGTTTCAATAGGCGATTCGACGTTGGATTTTCTGAACATAACGCGCCAACCAAACGGAGATTTATTGATATAATAAATGACTTTTTCTAACAAAATAACCATTGGATGTCTTCGTTGGACACTTGGGAAGCCCTCAGCAGAAGTTCTTCAAAAGGTAAGGGATTTGTTTTTGCTGTGATATGGGTTTTGTGTGAACCACGCTGGTTTATGAATTCTTGCTAATGGATAAATATTGTAGGTGCTATCCTCAAACAATCAAATGTTGTGCTTTCGCCGTAAAGCCTTTTTGAAATCTGACAAGGCTGTGATATTGCCAAGAGGCAGAGCTTTTGATGACTATGCAACACTTGTATATTGATGAATGTTTAATAATTCAACTTTTGGATTTTGAATTTGGCGCCTTACATTTAACCGGGTAGTGCCGGGAGTGGGGCCCCACTGCACCCTAAGTAGTTATCTAAGTTCTTTGGTTGGCTATTGTTGTTGCCTGCACTAAACAACAGTTCCATGATAGTGCAAAGTCCGTTGTTCCACAGGTACAGGAATAGCTGAAGAATTGCAACATTTGCCTAGAACTATAGCAATACAGGGTGATTTGAAAAGCCATAGTCAATCAATCAATAATATAATAAAATAATATTTATTTTTAATTTACAATCTGTAGAAGCTATGAGAATAGAAAGGTTCAGTACTTTTGTGAAGCATCACAGCACAGTTGAAAAATATATGGGAAATAGAAATCCAAAATGGATGGTGTGAGAGATAGATGGGAGGGGTTGAATGGAGCTGAAGGGTGCGACTAAAACAAGATAACCAATGTAAAACATACAGGGTCTGTAAAATGCATATAGGTTCAGAAATTTTGTGAAATAGCAGTTACAAATAGAAATCAAACTGGATGGACATCAGAAATAGAGGAAGGACTAAAAACAAACAAAATATAATACTGTAAAATAGATTGTGTCTGGAAAATGTGTATAAGATGTATACTTAGGTAGAAGCCTAAGTGTTATTTTTTATTTGTTTATTAGTTTACTCCAATTGGGGGAAGGGTGGTAGGGTTTGAGGGGAATAATAAAGGTATGTTCTAAAAAAAGTATGTATATCTATATAGGTATGTGTATGTATATATGTGTATATGCATGCATATGTGTATGTACGTGTGTGTATATGGATATATATACCGTATTTACCCCAGAAAGATATGGGGGATTGGAAATGACGCAGACAATTACATTGATACAAGCAACAATCTTTCCGCAGTATTAAGCTGACCACCACTAAAAAATGTATTTTATAAAATAATATAAAGCCAGAAGTTTAAATGACTGTTCATGACATCTGTTATTGTCACGACTTCAGCCGAAGTTGGTCCCTCTCCTTGCTTGGATGGCTTTCGGTGGTCGGCGGTGTTTTTTTGTCTTCATTATACACACCTGGTTTCTATCCCATAATTACATGTTCCTTATTTAACCGTCTGTTCCCCTCATGTTTTGTGCGTGATTGTTTGTGTTACTTTGTTTCCATGTTTTCGAGTGGTTGGTTTTTCCCCCACTCATGTATTTTGGATATATTGAGTAAAGCATTTGAAAACTCATATTCGTTGTCCTGCGCCTGACTCTGCCTTACCGGCATCACGGAGAACCCTGACAGTTATGTCATATCATGCTGCCTCTGTAAGAATAAATAAATGCAGTTGTAATTAATTGAATTGACACCCTTATAGTTCATGTTGGAGGGTTGAAGTCTGGAAGTAGAGCATGAAAATCTAAAACGCACTGCACATAGCGAACATATTACTTATATTCCACAGTAATACTAGGGCAATTATACAATGAATTGCAGCCTATGATTTATTTATCTCGGCTCCCTCTAGAATTGCACGCGGTGGCTTTTAAAAACGACATTAAACTGAAATAAAATACTCAAACTTAAAACCCATAATAATAAATAAAAAAGGCCTGTTCTGCATTACTGTAATGGAATGAGCAATATTACCAAGAAAAATTATGGGACACAAATATCAAACTTACATGCCATTAAAAATGGAAGGTCAAATTGTTGTCTGAGACAAGATTGTTGGTCAACCCACTGGTATCATCTGACACTAGTACATAGAGCAGGCTTCTAATGCAGCATGATATTATATGAGCTAATGTCTTCTCCAACGACATCATATCAATAACCAACATCACATTCATGTGCATTGTTTTACACATAGCTTTGCATCATCAGCAAGTCCTTACACAATTTCCAGTGTCCTTGTTTCTACAATCTGAGAATGGGAAGAAAGATTATCCTGTGTTTTATATATTTCCACACTATGAGGTTGGAATAATACTGTGACATTTTTAAATTATGATAATGCCCTTTTAGTGTAAGAGCTATTTGAAAAGACCCTTTGAAATTTCAGCCTGTTTTGGTGGGAGGGAGTTTTGGCTTTCCATGGAGACATCACCATGCGGTAAATTACTATAATCGTAGTTCCAAACTTCTTTGCCAATAACAGCACATGTTCTGTTTTCCCCTCCCCACTTAAACCACTCCCAGACAGTCCAAGCAAAATTCTTGCATGAGAAATTGCTCTTTGCTAAGAAACTATTTTTGATTGAACACAATCACAGTAAGGTACTTAATTGTAGCCCAGAAATGTTTTGATATTGAGATAAAAATGTCTGCATTGGACCTTTAACACCCACACACACACACACACACAACTAGTGCTGAGCGATTAGCGATTAGTGTTTTTTGAGGTCGGTTCAATTTCGGTTTTCATAATTTTATTTTTTTCAATAAATGCACTATGCATTATATGGGTTGAATGCTGTAACAACACAGAATAAAACAATGATAGTAGTACCATGATAGTAGTAGCTTTCCATTGCTGCTTATCACTTATCCAATCACTTTACTTTAATAATTTTTTTATTTTTTTATTTAACTACGCAATTCGGTTAAGAACAAATTCTTACTTACAATAACGGCCTAGGAACAGTGGGGCAGAACGACAGATTTTTACCTTGTTAGCTCGAGGATTCAATCCACCAACCTTTCGGTTACTGGCCCAACGCTCTAACCACCTGGTTACCTACTGCCCCAGCCGTCCCTTATTTAATTCCAAGTCATCTCTATAGAGCTGCTGCCTATGCTGTTAGACAAAATCACTATTTTAGTAGTTCTTCAAAGTAAATAAGGCATACTTTTATGACTGCTGAATACAAACTATCAATCACTTGAATTCGAGAAGTATTCAGACCCCTTGACTTTTTCCACATTTTGTTACGTTACAGCTACGTTATGGATTAAATTTAAAAAAAAATCATCAGTCTACACACAGTACCCCATAATGACAAATCCAAAACAGGTTTTTAGAAATGTTTTCAAATGTATTATTTTTTTATTTTTTTTTATTACCTCATTTACATTAGTATTCAGAATCTTTGCTATGAGACTCGAAATTGAGCTCAGGTGCATCCTGGTGTCACCCTGATCTGTTTCACCTGTCTTTGTTCTTGTCTCCACCCCCCTCCAGGTGTCGCCATCTTCCCCATTATCCCCTGTGTGTTTATACCCGTGTTCTTTGTCTGTTGCCAGTTTGTTTTGTTTCGTGAAACCTACCAGCGTTTGTTCCCCTGCTCCTGTCTGTTTCTTGCTCCTGTTTTCTAGTCCTTCCCAGTTTTGACCGTTCTGCCTGCCCTGACCCCTGACCCTGCCATTCTATACCCTGCCCCACTTCACTGGATTATTGACCGCTGCCTGCCCTGACCCTGAGACTGCTTGCCGTTCTGGACCTTTTGCACCCTCTCTGGATTACTGACCTCTGCTTGCAATTGACCTGTAGTTTGCCTACCCCTGTCCTAGAAATACACTTTTCTTCTTCTGCATCTGGGTCATACCTGAAACCTGATACCTGGTTCCATTGATCAATCAAATTGTAGAAACATCTCAAGGATGGAGTCCACCTATGGTAAATTCTATTGATTTGGAAAGGCACACACCTGTCTATATAAGGTCCCACAGTTGACGGTGCATGTCAGAGCAAAAACCAGTTCCTCTGTAGAGATGGGAGAACCTTCCAGAAGGCCTTTATGGTAGAGTGGGCAGACAGAAACCATTCCTCAGTAAAATGCACATGACAGCCCGCTTGGAGTTTGCCAAAAGGCGCCCCCAAAGGACTCTCAGACCATGAGAAACAAGATTCTCTGGTCTGATGAAACAAAGATTGAACTCTTTGGCCTGAATGCCAAGCGTCACGTCTGCAGGAAACCTGGCACCATCCTTACAGTGAAGCATGGTGGTGGCAGTATCATGCTGTGGGGATGTTTTTCAGAGGCAGGGACTGAGAGACTAGTCATGATCGAGGGAAAGATGAATGGAGCAAAGTACAGAGAGATCCTTGATGAAAACCTGCTCCAAAGCGCTCAGAACCTCAGACTGGGGTTCACCTTCCAACAGGACAACGTCATACACAAGAAGACGCGAGGCTATAATTGCTGCCAAAGGTGCTTCAATAAAGTACTGCGTAAAGGGTCTGAATGCTTATGTAAATGTAATATTTCAATATTATTATATTTTTTTGCAAAAAGTTCAAAAAACCTGTTTTTGCTTTGTTATTATGTGGTATTGTGTGTAGATTGATGAGGGGAAAAAAACTATTTCATCAATTTTAGAATAAGGCTGCAATGTAACAAAATGTGGAAAAAGTCAAGGGGTGTGAATACTTTCCAAATGCACTGTAGATAATGTACTCTCAGGCTCTCAAAGAATCTTCTTTCTATCCCTCTCGATCACATCTTCTCTCAGTATCCATGTCTGCTCCGCACAGACCGGCGCTCAATGCAATATGGTTATTGTAGTTTGTTTAGTGCAGAAAATGGTAATTAGGTAGAATATTTGTCTGTTGGAAACAACGACTCCCTACTACATCATACAGTTAAGGCTTGATCTTTTTTTATCTCTCCAGAAACTGCACATCGAGCTCACAAAAGAAAAGAAAACAAACTGAAGTCAGTCAATTAGTTGTTTAAAAACAAAAAACGTTTTGGTTATTTGCTCAGCACTACACATACACCAACACAATCTCCACAAACACACACAGCTCATCCTCAGTCGTGGTGGGTATAACAGCTTACATTCCACATGCTGCCCCTCTACATGCATTACAAAGCTTTAAACTTTAACAGGCATGAGACATCAGACGGGGGCCGGATGGACTGGATGTCATTGAGACCCTCCTTACAACCACCTCGCACATGGCGCCTCCCGCCGAGATGTCTAATCACACTTTCCACAAGGGTAGTTCAAGTATCCGCTGGTATGGGCTTATCGAATCCGCACACGTTGTCATTACTCACTCCTTGTGGTTTCCTTCCATGTCCACTTATCTTACGGCCATGCACTTCACAGAGCTGGGCTGTGAAATACTTCCCTGTCCCTTTACCCGTTAGTAATGCACTTCATAGAGTGAGAGTGGAATTGCAGGGTATGTGTTTGGAGTATAATGTCTGGGCTTTTAAACTATTCCGTCAATGTTAGTCCTACAGAAACGTTTCTTGTTGTTGTACTTCTGTATGTTGATGTGAAGGACAATGACTTAAATCACCAGTGGTGCTGGTTTAAACTTTTGGGACTATTCCATTGGTTCCATTGCAACAATCTCAATTAAGTGCCACTTAAGTATTTGCAAAAAAATTATAAATCCTATTTGGACCCAGGTCCGCTCAATAACTTTGATAATTTATCCCGAGGCACGTGTGAAACTCATTCCACAGAGAGCCGAGTGCGTCATCAACACTCTGCCCACCATGGAATGATTTTGACATCCCTGCCTTGAGGAGACAATTCTATACAGATAAACACTCATTCTAAAAATGATCATAATGTGCTTTGAAGCACAATACAACTTTCAAAACACTTCTGCAAACTCATTCCAATTCAAATGGAGCGTCTGGGTGAAGTAGGCCACCCTGCTGTGATGATCATACCTGGATCAACACAGCCCTATAGTGATCGGTCGCTAACTAACACCAGCTAGCGGCTTAGCCGTGCCAAGGGAATGAGTAGACCGCTCACAATGGCAGATGCTTCCCTCCATCCACTGACCCGTGCAGTGCTGACTCTGCTCTTTCCCGGTTCATGTGTCACAAAGAAAGATAGAGGCACTGCCAGTGGACGGCAAGAAAGGACGCCATTATAAAGCCATTGGGAATGGGAATGCTGCCTGGAGACCTTATTAATCCTGCTGTGCTGAAACGTGATGATCTTATAACGAAAGCCTGTGTCAGGGGAGTATTGAGCAACGCTATCTATTCCCAAAGACCACGGTCTCTGGCATGACACCGCATTAGTTTCGGATTTGGCACAGTGAATTTATATGGGATAGCGCGGCCTACATGGTGTTATTGGAATTGGATGCATTACAACAGGCAACGTCAGAGTAATTTTTCATACGAGTGGTTGAATATGCATTATCATAAGCACCAGTAATACATTCGGTGTTTTAATTCCGGTAGAGAGGGGTAAGTTTCAGACTTCACATTCACTACTCTCAAATCAAATGTTATGTTAATGTGAGTGTAGTGAAATGTGAGTGTAGTGAAATGCTTGTGCTTCTAGTTCCGTGCAGTAATATTGAACAAGTAAACTAACAATTCCACAACAACTACCTAATACACACAAATCTAAAGCGATGGAATAAGAATATGTACATATAAATATATGGATGAGCGATGGCCGAGCGGCATAGGCAAGATGCAATCGATGGTATAAGATACAGTATATATATGTATATATATATATATATATATGAGATGAGTAACGTAAGATATGTAAACATTATTAGTGGCATTATTTAAAGTGACTAGTGTTCCATTTATTAAAGTGGCCAATGATTTGAGTCTGTATGTAGGCAACAGCCTCTGTGTTAGTGATGGCTGTTTAACAGTCTGATGGCCTTGAGATAGAAGCTGTTTTTTAGTCTCTCTGTCCCAGCTTCGATGCACCTGTACTGACCTTGCCTTCTGGATGGTAGCGAGGTGAACAGGCAGTGGTTCGGGTGGTTGTTGTCCTTGATGATCTTTTTGGCCTTACTGTGAGATCGGGTGCTGTAGGTGTCCTGGAGGGCAGGTAGTTTGGCCACCACCCTCTGGAGAGCTTTGTGGTTGAGTGCGGTGCAGTTGCCGTACCAGGCGTTGAAACAGCCCGACAGGATGCTCTCAATTGTGTAAAAGTCTGTAAAAGTGTCAGTGTTTTAGGTGACAAGCTAAATTTCTTCAGCCTCCTGAGGTTGAAGAGGCGCTGTTGCGCCTTCTTCACCACACTGTCTGTGTGGGTGGACCATTTCAGTTTGTCTGTGATGTGTACGCCAAGGAACTTAAAACTTTCCACCTTCTCCACTACTGTCCCATCGATGTGGATAGGGGGGTGCTCCCTCTGCTGTTTCCTGAAGTCCACGATCATCTCCTTTGTTTTGTTGACGTTGAGTGAGAGGTTGTTTTCTTGATACCACACTCTGAGTGCCCTCACCTCCTCCCTGTAGGCTGTCTCGTTGTTGTTGTTAACTTGTTGAGGGGTCGGTTTTGGAGAGCCTGGCATGCCCAAAGTAAAATGCCTCCCATTCAGGCCCAGAAAATAGGATATGCATATATTTGGTACCATTGGATAGGAAACATTCTGAATTTTCCAGAACTGTTAACCATTTGTCTGTGAGTAAAACAGAAGGCATATAGCAGGCGAAACCCCGAGGAATTTCTGTCCTGGAAAAAGTGATTTTGACACATTGCTCATTTGGGCACCCCCTCCCTCATGAAAATTACCATATAAGGGCATATGAATGCAGTACCCATCGCTTCCTTTAGATGTCAACAGTCTTCATTTTGGATGAATAAGACCAGAGAAGAAGAGCAAACAAGGAAGTCACTCTGTCATGTAAACAGTACCCAGCACGCGCTCCCGACAAAGCGCGCTGTGTCTTTTTTACCGTCGTTATCGATCAGTTTATATTCCGGTTGATTTATAATAGTAAATATACGTAAAAGTGTTCCTAAGGATACATTTAAAACTATGTTTGATTGTTCTTGGACAAGTTTATAGGTATAAGATGAACAAGTTCGCGTCACGTTTTAATGGAGTAGTGGAAGCTGTCGTTTCTGATTATAACGCGCGAACCAAATGGAGGATTTATGGATAAAATACATTACTTTTTCTAACAAAAGAACCATGGATTGTCTTCGTTGGACACTTAGGATGACCTCAGCAGAAGTTCTTCAACAGGTAATTGATTTGTTTTTGCTGTGAAATGTGTTATGTGTGTGCCATGATGGCTAATCGATACATGGCTATGGGAAAAATATGTGAGGTGCTACCCTCAAACAATCAAATGTGCTGCTTTCGCCGTAAAGCCTTTTTGAAATCTGACAACGCTGTGATATTGCCATGAAACAGAGCTTTTGATGAGTATGGAACACTTGTATATTGGTGGATGTTTAATAATTCAACTTTTGGATTTTGAATTTGGCGCCTTACATTTTACCTGGTAGTGTCGGGAGCAGCCCGCTAGCGCCCCAGTGATCCCTGAGAAGTTAATCAAGCCCACTACTGTTGTGTCGTCTGAAAACTTGATGATTGAGTTGGAGGCGTGCATGGCCATGCAGTCATGGATGAACAAGGAGTACAGGAGGGGGCTGAGCATGCACCCTTGTGGGGCCCCAGTGTTGAGGATCAGTGAAGTGGAGATGTTGTCTCCTATGTTCACCACCTGGGGTCGCCCGTCAGAAAGTCCAGGACCCAATTGCACAGGGCGGGGTTTAGACCCAGGGCGTCAAGCTTAATGATGAGCTCGGAGGGTACTTTGGGGTTGAAAGCTGAGCTGTAGTCAATGAACAGCATTCTTACATAGGTATTCCTCCTCCAGATGGGATAGGGCAGTGTGCAGTGTGATGGCGATTGCATTGTCTGTTGACCTGTTGGGGCAGTATGTAAACTGAAGTGGGTCTAGTGTGATAGGTAAGGTGGAGGTGATATGATTCTTGACTAGTCTCTCAAAGCACTTTTTGTTGACAGAAGTGAGTGCTACGAGGCGATAGTCATGAAGTTCAGTTATCTTTGCCTTGGGTACAGGAACAATGGTCGCCATCTTGAAGTATGTGGGGACAGCAGACTGGTATACGGAGCGATTGAATATGTTCGTGAACAGCCAGCTGGTCTGTACATGCTCTGAGGACGCGGCTAGAGATGCCGTCTGGGCCAGTAGCTTTGCGAGGGTTAACTCGTCTAAAGGTCTTACTCACGTTGGTCCCGGAAAAGGAGAGGGGGGGCCGCAGTCCTTGGTAGCTGGGACTTGTCGGTGGCACTGTATTATCCTCAAAGCGGGCAAAGAAGGTGTTAAGTTTGTCTGGAAGCAAGACATCGGTGTCCGTGACGTGGCTGGTTTTATTTTTGTAGTCCGTAATTGCCTGTAGACCCTGCCACATATGTCTCGTGTCTGAGGTGTGGAATTGCAACTCCCCTTTGTCCCTATACCAACATTTCCCTTCTTTGATTGCCTTGCGGAGGGAATAACTACACTGTTTATATTCTGCCATATCCCCAGTCATCTTTCCATGGTTAAATGCGGTGGTTCGTGCTTTCAGTTTGCGCGAATGTGCTCTTGTTTTATAAAAACAAAATGTGTTTTAGCCAAAACGTGAAGTCTGGAGTCTTTCTGTATATTATCTTGTTAGGGATAGGTGGGACCCTAGCGGTCCACCTACAACAACATCCGGTGAAATGCAGAGCGCCAAATTCAAATTACAAAAATAGTAATATTAAACATTTATGAAAATACAAGTGTTGTACACCATTCGTTAGCTTAGAATCTTGGTAATCGAACCGCATTGTCCGATTTACAATAGTCTTTACGGCGAAAGCATAGCATTTTTTTATCTGAGGACAGCGCCCCGCATACTTCCTGCATATAAATATATTTCAAACCAGCACAGGCGTCACAAAATTCCAAAATAGCTAACACTTACCTTTGAAGATCTTCCTCTGGTTGCAATCCCATGGGTCCTAGGAACACAAAGAATGGTCGTTTTGTTCGATAAAGTCCCTCTTTATATCCCAAAAACTCTGTTTGGTTGGCACGTTTTGTTCAGTAATCCACCCGTTCCACTCGGTCAACATACAGACAAAGCAAACCGAAAAAAGCTACCGATAAACTTTGTCTAAACAAGTCAAACAACATTTCTAATCAATACTCAGGTACCCTAATATGTAAATAAACAATCAAATGTATGTTCAATACCGGAGATAAATAATGAAGAGCGCGCCACAAGAATACAGACAGAATGAGGGACACCAGGATTTCCTTATTCATTTTTCAAATTAAAAGCCTGAAACCTTGTCTAAGACTGTTGACATCCAGTGGAAGCCATACGTACTGCAATCTGGGAGCTATTCTTTACATTGTTCAATAGCAAAGGATACGAATGGACAGTGAGCTCAAAGAAAATAAATTCTGGATGGATTTTCCTCTGGTTTTTGTCTGCCATATCAGTTCTGTTATACTCACAGACATTATTTTAACAGTTTTAGAAACTTCAGAGTGTTTACTATCCAATACTAACAATTATATGAATATCCTAGCTTCTGGGCCTGAGTATGCTTTTGACTGATTCATAGGTTGTGGACAAACAAACAAAGCAAGTTGGAGGAAGCAAAGTTAGAAGATGTGTCATCCCTCTAAGGCCATACTGTTCCTACACTGAGGGGACTTCTTCCTTGCCACTGTAGCTCAAGGCTTAGCTTAGCATCCGATGCTATCAATAAGAAAATAACATTGTCGTCACAATGTTTATGAATGCCCCAGGATGCTACATATTTACTGCAGTCTGAGTTAATAAAAACTATTTGTATGCCCCAAACATGCACAGCTCAATCAGTTACAATAGATAAGAATATGATTTTGGAGTGCATTTTTGTCACGCATTCTATTCATGCATTTGTAATGCACTGGCGCGACACGACAGGAATTCAACCTACAATGCAAAGCCAAAACATAACCATTACCCTGTTTACACCTTCAGCGAGCAAGGTGAGTGTGCTCGATCCAGTAAGAGGGATGGGAGGGAGGAAGGGAAGGAGGGATATGTTGACAGGAAGTGTTTATCACTTAAAACCCTTTCTGTTCCCGCAGTTGAATTCTTTGTCAGACGTTGGTGTTAATCCTCCCTTTGAGAAGCCCCAAGCATTACATCAGAGTTCATACTCCCTTCCTTTGGTGGGTAAACCCAAGCTGTGTGACTTATAAATAGCAAATATCATCTCTCTTTGCATATTTCCGATACACCGTCTAAGCTCCACAACTTTCTGATCCATAGACATGCTGGATCATCTGAATCCTTAAAACTTGGCTTATCCTGTCACTTGATGTTCCAGGGTATTATAAAATAAAATGTATGAGACTAGCATCTTTCATCTGCAATGGAGTGTCTAGATACACATTTGTGTTAATAATGTGCCTTCCAATTAAGTCTAGGCATACAGAGATCGATCAAACAAATCTTGGAGAGTATCTTCGCCAAGAGTGAAAAATTAAGAAGGAAAGAAAAGGGAAAAGGGAAAAAGGAATGTTCCCAGAGCACATGTTTACTTTCTCTGATGATGCTGGTTGGAAATGGCAATGAGAGTTGGCAATACACAACAAATAGGGTGAGAAACAACGTATTAGGAAACGTTTAAAACATCAGGAAAAAAAACGCAAAGGGATATGCTTCTTCTCCTCCTCCGATTAGATATACTGTATTTGAGAGGGGGGAAAGCAATTTCTCAACGGAATGTCTGTGATGTGATGTGTGAGCAGGTGCTGCTCGATTTGTCTGATTGCAGACATCATCCAGAAAATTGTAATTACTTTCGCGTATGATTTTTGGCACTCAGATATATGATATAAAATATATTAGAGAGAGGCATCTGTGCATTTGTGTGTTTGTGTGTGTGATAAAAACATGCTCCAGAGTGCTCAGGACCTCAGACTGGGGCAAAGTTTCACCTTCAAACAGGACAACAACCCTAAGCACACAGCCAAGACAACGCAGGAGTGACTTCGGGACTAGTCTCTGAAAGTCCTTGAGAGGCCAAGCCAGAGCCTGGACTTGAACCCGATCTAACATCTCTGGAGAGACCTGAAAATAGCTGTGCAGCAACGCTCCCCATCCAATCTGATAGAGCTTGAGAGGATCTGCAGAGAACAATGGGAGAAACTCCCCAAAAACAGGTGTGCCAAACTTGTAGTGTCATACCCAAGAAGACTCGAGGCTTTAATTGCTGCCAAAGGTGCTTCAACAAAGTACTGAATAAAGAGTCTCAATACTTTTTTTTCTTGTTTCACAATTGTGAAAACCTGTTTTTGCTTTGTCATTACGGGGTATTGTGTGTAGATTGATTAGGGGAAAAACTATTTAATACATTTTAGAATAAGGCTGTGAAAAAGTCAAGGGGTCTGAAAATGTATGTATTTGTATTGGTTCTTACATTTGGGGGGTAGATCAGCTTTAATATTGCAGGTAGATTGTAGCTTCCATCAATGTAAGTTAAATAAATACAAAAAGTGTCTGCATCATTTCCAATTCCCTATATATACACATACATACACACATACATACATGCACACACATATAAATACATACAGTTGAAGTCGGAGGTTTACATACATTTAGAGTCATTAAAACTCAACCACTACACAAATTTCTTGTTAACAAACTATAGTTTTGGCAAGTCGGTTAGGACATCTACTTTGTGAATGACACAAGTAATCTTTCCAACAATTGTTTACAGATAGATTATTTCACTTATAATTCACTGTATCACAATTCCAGTGGGTCAGAAGTTTAATACACTAAGTTGACTGTGCCTTTAAACAGCTTGAAAAATTCCAGATAATTATGTAATGACTTTAGAAGCTTCTGATTGGCTAATTGACATTATTTGAGTCAATTGGAGGCTAACCTGTGGATTTATTTCAAGGCCTACTGCAAACTCAGTGCCTCTTTGCTTGACAACATGGGAAAATCAAAAGAAATCAGCCAAGACCTCAGAAACAAAATTGTAGACCTCCACAAGTCTGGTTCACCCATTGAAGCAATTTTCAAACACCTAATGGTACCACGTTCATCTGTACAAACAATAGTATGCAAGTATAAACACCATGAGACCACGCAGCCATCATACCGCTCAGGAAGGAGAGGCGTTCTGTCTCCTATAGATTAACGTACTTTGGTGCGAAAAGTGCAAATCAATCGCAGAACAACAGCAAAGGACCTTGTGAAGATGCTGGAGGAAACAGGTACAAAAGTATCTATATCCACAGTAAAATGAGTCCTATATTCACATAACCTGAATGGCCGCTCAGCAAGGAAGAAGTCACTGCTCCAAAACCGCAATAAAAAAGCCAGACTACGGTTTGGAACTGCACACAGGGACAAAGATCATACTTTTTGGAGAAATGTCCTCTGGTCTGATGAAACAAAAATAGAACTCTTTGGCCATAATGACCATTGTTATGTTTGGAGGAAAAAGGGGCAGGCTTGCAAGCCGAAGAACACCATCCCAACCGTGAACACGGGGGTGGCAGCATCATGTTGTGGGCGTGCTTTGCTGCAGGAGGGACTGGTGCACTTCACAAAATAGATGGCACCATGAGGATGGAAAATTATGTGGATATATTGAAGCAACATCTCAAGACATCAGTCAGGAAATTAACTACTTCACTCAGATGGTCACCTAAACGTTATATAAGTAAAATAAAGTGGGGCATGCAGCCAGACTCGTGCACGAGAAAACTTGTTGACATCTGAGCTACCTTGGCCATTTCCTGTACCTATTCTTCCTGCTTACTCCAATCTCTCTGAGGCTTTATATATATATAGACTGTTGACATCTAGTGGAAGCCATAGGTAGTGCAGTCTCAGTCCTGGTAACAAATGGATTCAATAGGGAGTGTGTCTAAGAGAGCCAAAGGTCACCAGAAACTGATTTCCGGATGTTCTTTTCTCAGGTTTTTGCCTGCTAAATGAGTTCTGTTATACTCACAGACAATATTTTAACACTCTTAGAAACTTCAGTGGTTCCTATCCAATAGTACTAACTATGTGCATATCCTATTTTCTGGGCCTGAGTGGGAGGCATTTTACTTTGGGCACGCCAGACTCTCCAAAACCGTCACCTCGGGAGCCGCTCCCTAAGAAGTTAAAGCTTGGTCGCAAATGGGTCTTCCAATTGGACAATGACCCCAAGCATACTTCCAAAGTTGTGTTACTCCATCCTGGCTGTGTGTGTGTGTGTGTGAGTTTTACTGGACATCTGATGGGAGAAATGAATGATTTACAGTTTATTAGGGTTGCCTAATCACACATATGACATTTTGGAAAGATGTGACCTTTTTAACCCTTCGAAACAGCCACTATGACCCCAATTTAAGGCACTTCTAGTTGTCACAGGAAAAGTAAACACATATCCTCATTGGGGTAGGCTTTTACAGAATCCTGAGTTTCAAGTCTTTACGTTAAGAACTGACTGATTTACAGAGGGTTGAATGCAGTGTTTTTACCGAACTGCAGGTTGTGAAATCCCCAAAAACGTTTAAATACCCATGTCTGCCTTGACAGGGAGCCCCATGAGATGACTGTAGGTTTTTGGTTTCTCTTCCTCTAAAAACATAAATAAATAACAAATTGGCTTTGTAAATTAGTAACAATGTCTCCCCATGTTCAAGAATGTCCTTTTTCTCGCTCATTTTACGTTATTTGAAAACTGAATAATCTCCAAAAGTGTTATTTTTTTAACAAAGCGATTATTATTATTGTTATTAATTTTGAATTACATAAAATCCCCTTGGATATTCTCACAGATATATTATTAACCCTGTTATTAGCAGGACAATATATATTCGTCATATTTTTCATGGCTCCCAAGTAATGGACAATCCACTGAAAGCGCGCAAGGTTCAAGGCACGAGGGCAGGAGGCACGGGATGTGCCGCAGAGCTGAGGACAGAAGACGGACCTAGCCCACGGGGAAGGGAGGAGGAGGAAGGATGAGGAGTGGTGCACCTCCACCCCGCCACACTGGGTAGCACAGAGCAAGGGACATTGCACTAATAATGCCGCTGACTAGGGAAATGTTCCCACTGTTCTTAGTGCCAGTCTGCACGTTCAAACTAAAACAATGTAACTAATAATGGCATCGTTATGCTTTCGTTCATAAAATGTTGACAGAAATACTCTTTCAAAATGATGTTTATTTAGTTATGGATACATAACAAATTACTATGGGAATAAATAGAACTCAATTACAGAAATAATGAAGGTAAACAAATAGTTGAATACTGGAAAATATTCTTTCAAACACACACGGTCACGTTGTACAGCACCATTATGGCTATTAGCAGGTAGCTGGACAATAGATTTGCCTAGAAGGAGGGTAGGGGGGAAATTCTATCGTCAAATATATTACTAAATTAGGTTGGCTGTATCACAACCGAAATTGGTTGCAATTTCAGTTTAATCCACCAGAAAAGACAAAACAAATAATACCACAAAAAGTATTATCATGTATCACATCCGACCATGATTGGGAGTCCCATAGGGTGGCGCACAATAGGCCCAGCGTATCTCTCCATCTAAAAACATAAATAAATATTTTGTCCTTTACATATATTATTTTAACCTTTATTCAGATTACAATCACTCACTTTCAATTTTTTGAAAACAAAATAACCTCCAAAATATAGTTATATATTATCAAGTTGATGGCACAGTCATATAGCCCCACAACTACATAAAGCTGAGTGACTCACTCATTCATGGCTTTGGATCAAAATAAATAAGTACCAACATTCTTTCTGATAGTCTTTAACTTCTCAGGGATTGCTGGGGTGCTAGCGGGCTGCTCCCGACACTACCAGGTGAAATGTAAGGCGCCAAATTCAAAATCCCAAAGTTGAATTATTAAACATCCACCAATATACAAGTGTTCCATACTCATCAAAAGCTCTGTTTCTTGACAATATCACAGCGTTGTCAGATTTCAAAAAGGCTTCACGGCGAAAGCAGCACATTTGATTGTTTGAGGGTAGCACCTCACATATTCATCCCATAGCCATGAATCGATTAGCCATCATGGCACACACATAACACATTTCACAACGAAAACAAATCAATTACCTGTTGAAGAACTTCTGCTGAGGTCATCTTAAGTGTCCAACGAAGACAATCCATGGTTCTTTTGTTAGAAAAAGTAATGTATTTTATCCATAAATCCTCCATTTGGTTCGCGCGTTATAATCAGAAACGACAGCCTCCACTAGTCCATTGAAACGTGACGCAAACTCGTTCATCTTATACCTATAAACTTGTTCAAGAACAATCAAACATAGTTTTAAATGTATCCTTAGGAACACTTTTACGTATATTTACTATTATAAATCAACCGGAATATAAACTGATCGATAAAGACGGTAAAAAAGACACAGCGTGCCTTCTGAAGCGTAGCGCTGGGTACTGTTTACATAAATGAGTGACTTCCTGGTTTGCTCTTATTCTCTGGTCTAATTCATCCAAAATGAAATTTTACACTGTCTCCAGACTGTTGACATCTAAAGGAAGCGATGGGTACTGCATTCATATGCCCTTATATGGTCATTTTCATGAGGGAGGGGTTCCCAAATGAGCAATGTGTCAAAATCACTTTTTCCAGGACAGAAATTCCTCGGGGTTTCGCCTGCTATATGCGTTCTGTTTTACTCACAGACAAATGGTTAACACTTTTGGAAAATTCAGAGTGTTTCCTATCCAATGGTACCAAATATGTGCATATCCTATTTTCTGGGCCTGAATGGGAGGCATTTTACTTTGGGCATGCCAGGCTCTCCAAAACCGACCCCCTCAGCTGCCACTCCCTAACAAGTTAATGAATACATGTTTTGGTTATCCTGACAAGGACACCATGTACAGTATTATAACAGCCCACTATGGGCTGTTAGCAGGAACATATACTGTACCTTTCCAACACCTCTCTGTATTTTGATACTTTGTGGATGGGGCCTCCCCAGTGGCACAGCTGTCTAAGTCACCACATCGCAATGCAAAATGCGTTGCTACAGATACCCGTGCCGGCCGCCACCGGGAGACCCATGAGGCGGCTTTTGGTTTTAATTTAGAATCCTCCAATCCTCTATATGTAATTATTGGCGGAGAGTCACGTCACATTTTTCGATATACTGTAGGCCTACCGTAAGGCGACATGAGTCTCACTAGTGTTGAGTAATGTGCTGTTAAAAGTGGTGTAGGTCTTATTTATTTTAAGAGCATATTGAAGTTAAAAGCAATAGGATTTGAAGCAATAGCCTACAACTATTTTACTACTGTTTCACACTGCTCTGAGACAAGCATGGGGACAGGTCTTGATAAATCAATGAGATTTTTATTTTGACTGAATCGCCGTTTGGGAATTGGTTAGACTACAAGTATGGTGCTCTTAGTGCAACCTTTATTTAACTTGGCAAGTCAGTTAACTTCTTAGGGCTAGGGGGCAGTATTTTGAAGTTCGGATGAAAAACGTGCCCAAAGTAAACTGCCTGTTACTCAGGCCCAGAAGCTAGGATATGCATATACAGTGAGGGGAAAAAAGTATTTGATCCCCTGCTGATTTTGTACATTTGCCCACTGACAAAGAAATGATCAGTCTATAATTTTAATGGTAGGCTTATTTGAACAGTGAGAGACAGAATAACAACAAAAAAATCTAGAAAAATGTTATAAATTGATTTGCATTTTAATGAGGGAAATAAGTATTTGACCCCTCTGCAAAACATGACTAAGTACTTGGTGGCAAAACCCTTGTTGGCAATCACAAAGGTCAGACGTTTCTTGTAGTTGGCCACCAGGTTTGCACACATCTCAGGAGGGATT